>CM067330.1:121452010-122898677 GCA_034376525.1 Nicotiana benthamiana
GGACTAATAATAAAAATGCTTATCCTAGAAATAGCAATCCTAGAACCAATATGCATGCTAGACTAAATGTTGAACATTTTAGAAGACCTAGCAATGACTTACCACCTAGAAACAACTACCCTAGAAATGATGCATATTATAGGCCAAAACTAGAAGGAATTTTGAACCCTTTAGAGCACCTAGAAATGATTTCCAACATAGAAATAATTATTCTAGAAATGCTGCTCATAGTAGGAGAAATGATGTTCATAAAGCGCGCAATAGTCATAATGCTGAAAATAGAGTAAACCATTTTCGTCCGTCAAGTTACTATGAACCTAGAAGGATGCATAACCCCAACGTGACTTGTCATTATTGTAGACGTATTGTTCATATTGCTCCTGCATGTTTTACACGACATAGACATATCACTCAATCGCATCATTATGATATGCCTAACCCCCAAGGACCCAAAATGGCATGGGTACCAAAAGATCATTAATCTGTTTTGCAGGTGTGCTTGAAAGGCTACAGTATTGTAGTAGATGCACCGAGCACGACACCTCATTGCATCAAGAGGAAATTTCGGTTAGTTATCCTTTTTGACAAAAACCGAATTGTTGATATGTGCTAGCAACCAATATTAACTTATTTGTTGTTAATTTGGTTCCCCTATTGTTGAATCTTTGATAAGCGTAGTCGTAATAGTTGATGTGCGTTAACAATTGAGATATCCTTGTCAACAATCAATATCAATTAGCCTTGTTGATTCATATGTTGAAAACGTGTTGTTAAATGACAATTGGTGTCTATTAGTTTACTTGTTAGTTATCTGCTTTTAAAAGATCAAAACTGTTGATATGTATTAACAGTTAGCTTAATAAAATCATTTCATTCATGATTTGATAATTGCTATCTGTGGTTTAAATAACTGTTAGTATACTGTGTGGTGTGTATTATCTATTAGCATATTTTTCAAAAAGTTTTCACTCACGTTTTTGATGAATGCTATCCTCAATTTTGAAAAATAATTGAGATGTCTCATGTTTCTAACAATTGACAAAAATCTTTCTATTAAAAATCGTCTCTTGATGAACACATCCTTTGGTCTGGATAATGGTTGGTATGTTCTTCAAAATTCGATGTATGGTTGATCTGTTAACAGTCAACACTCGTTTGTAATATGCTTTACTAAAAATAATAATTTGTATCACTGTTAATAAAATAACTTTTGGTACACTTGTTATGTCATCCAACAAATGGGTTTATCATTGTTTTATAACAATTGGTATATCTATGTCTTGTTGGTATGTCTTGATAAATTTCTGATTAAGGGGAAATAGATTGCATGAAGTTTACTATCTTTTTGATGACAGAATTTCAAAACAACTCTCTATATTGGCAATGTTATTTTCTTTAAACTCTCATGCCACTAATATCTTGCATTCCAAATCTTGTGGAAAATGATATCTTAGAAAATATTTGTATTACTTTGGAGCAACTAATAAGTGTCATGCAAGGAATCTGTAAATCGCATTTGAGATATCATTGATAGACAAGCTTAATTTCTTCTTGGAGCTGCAAATTAAGCAAATGAAAGAGGGAACTTTCATTTGTCCATCTAAATGTCGCAAGGAGTTGCCAAATCAATTAGAAAAGAGCAACACCAAACCAATGGTCACTTCAATGAATTTAGATGACCATCTTGACAGAAATGTGAAAGGTAAGACGAGCAATACCAACAACTACATAGGTATGATCGTTCCTCACTTTACCTTATTGCTAGTAGACTTGATAAAATATTTAGCGTTTAATGTTGTGCTAAATATAAATCATGTCCAAATGAAGTATTGAATGCGGGTAAACATTGATCTAAATGCATACATTTTAGGTTGCATTTATATTTTTATTACTGACTTGAACGTCGGAGACAGTTAATTCTATTTTGCAGGTATCACCCTAAAGGTAGGGGGAATTATTACGTTTTGGCACAGAACAATCGATTGTTCCA
The DNA here is from genome assembly GCA_034376525.1 of Nicotiana benthamiana. Lineage (NCBI taxonomy): Eukaryota > Viridiplantae > Streptophyta > Magnoliopsida > Solanales > Solanaceae > Nicotiana > Nicotiana benthamiana. The sequence goes on from CM067330.1 coordinate 121,454,001, forward strand.
AGCAAATAATCGATTATCTTACTGTGCAGAAAATCGATTAGCAGTATCACTAATCGATTGTTTATGGTTTATGTTTATTATGCAGTTTTGTTAAATAATTGATTCTTTAACTGCAAAATCGATTTCCGTCTCAGCCATTCAGCAATGCTTTTCCAATACAATCAATTGTTTCAAAATATAATCGATTATTCTCAAAATCAGAAAATTTCTGTGCTCACTGTAACATAACAATCGATTACCATATTTTGACAATCGATTATTTCATGTCAGTAATTCAAAATTTTTTTTTCGTTTGGTTCTGCAATCGATTTGTGTCAGTTCCGAGATTCAGTCAAATCTTAATGACAATCGATTATCTCATTACAACAATCGATTGTCAAACGGTCAGTGCAATTTATTCTTTACCGTTTCTGACCGTTTTAGCTTTCAATTTTCAGCAGAATTCTTCCATTAATGAAATGCCTTTCTCCCCTCTATAAATAGGCTTCATATATGTTCATTTTTATTCACTCAAGCATCAATTTTAGCTCTCAAACTATCAAAACTCTTTCAAGTCTCTTGCAAATTCCAGCAATACTTAGTAAAAATGTCGGGCCATCACTCCAAACGTTCCCGTTCTGCTAGGCATGGTGCATCCTCCTCTACTGCTCCAAACTATCCCTATCAAGATGGTTCCGTTCTATATTTTAATTCTGACATCGAGCTTACTCGATTTTTAACAAAATTTGAAAAGCGCGACATTCTTCCTCCCCGCTTTTCAACTAACAAGTATCTTGAATCTTATGGCCCTGCTGCAAATATGCTCAAAAATTGTCAACTTCTTGACTTCTTACTTCTTACCCATCCTTACATCAATACTACATTGATTCAAGCATTTTACTCCAACCTTCATGAGGATGATGACGGTGAGCTTGTGACAAATATAAATGGTGTTCAAATTTTTCTTTCCGATGAAAACCTTCATACCATTGCCCGTCTTCCTCATAATGGTGAAGACATTTTTCGGTACATCGGAGAGGCCGGAGCCCTTTTTGATGAAACAGTCCTCCTACATCAAACCGGACTTACTTCTTATGATCCAAATCTTTCTTCCCGTCGTCCTACAATTACGGGAATGGATCCCAATTACCAGTTGATTTTCTATTTCATCACCCGAGTTCTCAAGCCTCGTAAGCATAACCATACCACCATTTCCCAAGAGGACACCAAGCTCAGGCATGCCATAATAATCGGAGCTAACATCAATTGGTGTCGGTTCGTCAAGATTCACATGCGTGACGCTATCAGAGATGATAGGCCTCTTCCTTATGCTCTCCTCATCATGAATTTTCTTGAAGCCTCCGGATTCATCACTTTCAACGGTCCTCTCAAAAAGAGTACCAAGAAGTGGGAAATTTCATAATCCTCCTTTCATCATGACGGTGATCATGCAGCGCCTGCTCCTCCTCCAACTCGTCGAACTCGTCCGCCTCAAGAGCCCACTCTCCAATCCATTTCCGACCAAATTGCTTCCTTGACCACCTCTATTGGTCAATTGAATCATGAGATCCATGGATATTTTGACCATGTTCATTATCCATATGCGGGTCTTGTTCCCTTCGAAGCAGTGCCAGATGATGAGGCGGGAAATGATCATGAATGATTTCTTTGTTTGTTTTGGTTCTATTGTGATATGTTTTATTGTCCCCTCCTTATGTAATTGTTTTCTCTTTCCATTAAATAAACAAGTTTTATTTACATTTTTGGCATCTTCTTATATTATTTTTGCCAATGGCAAAAGGGGAAAGATAACGGGTATGCACTCTCAATATTTATAAGCTCAAATTTAGGGGGAATTCATATATTGAGGGGGAACAAATTGCATACTTGTTGATGCATATATATACTTGTCTTGAATCGTCATTATAAATTGATTAATTTGCATAACCCGCTTAAAGTTTGCCATTATCAAAAAAGGGGAAATTGTTGGAAACACGTTCTCAAGGCTTTATACTAAAACGTGTGTTCTTATGTGTAGGTTTTGATGAATGACAAACGAAGCGCAAATTGATATATGACGAAGTTCAAGTACAAGCGCATAATTGATGCTTAACGAGATTCAGGCACAAGACAAAGTTTTATAGTTCAAATGAGTCGTTCTTAATTGTGTTCTTGATTTTACAACTTGACTCATGATATGGCTTCTCTCGTAAAACTATTTTTTCCAAAATCATGCATATTTAATTTAATGCTAAATGATTTTAAATCATGCATATTTACTTTAGTCAAAATGATTTTTAAACATGCCTCTAAAATCTGGACTAAGATAATCGATTATGTACTTATGATAATCGATTATGTACTTATGATAATCGATTATGTTAAGCCAAGACTGCATGACAATCGATTGTGAACTAATGACAAACGATTGTGTTAAGGTAGTGGGCATCAGATTTTTCAAATATGCATGACAATCGATTGTGAACCTTATGACAATCGATTGTGATGAGGCAGTGTACATCAAAGTTTTTCAACGCTCAAAATAATCGATTGTGAAGTTAATGACAATCGATTGTGATGAGGCAGTGTCCATCAAAGTTTTTCAAAACTCAGAATAATCGATTGTGAAGCTAATGACAATCGATTGTGAAGAGACAGTGTTCTTCAGATTTTTCAAAGTCATAAAATAATCGATTATGAACATATGATAATCGATTGTTTTGAGACAGTGTCTTCCAGACTTTTCAATGTTATTAAATAATCGATTGTTATCTTTGTGCAATCGATTGTCAAGAGGCAGTGTCTAAAATATTTTTCAAAAACTAATAAATAATCGATTGTTAACTTTGTACAATCGATTGTGAAGTTGACCGTTGTCGTAAAGTTTTCAAATACCGTCAGGTAATCGATTATTGATTTTGTATAATCGATTTTTTTAATTAAAATCTTGAAAAGATTTTTTGAACGTTGCTGAGTAATCGATTGTTGATTCTGGACAATCGATTGTTTTTGGTAAAATCTGGAAAGGATTTTTTGAACGTTGCCAGTAATCGATTATGGATTCTAAATAATCGATTGTCAAGCGTAAAATCTGGGATTGAATTTTGGAATGACGTGCAGACAATCGATTGTGGCTCTTTGACAATCGATTGTCACTCAGTAAAATCAGCAACTCTTAATTGGCAATTAGGCAACGGTAATGCCAAGTTTTTCAACGATAAATACAACTTCATTTCAGTGTTTTAAACACAACAACTGATCATACTATTGCTATAATCTTGCATACTATTGTTTATCATTTTATATTCATTTCATAAAGCTTTTGAGAGCCAAAGTCTTGTCCATAGTTGTTGTGATCTTGAGCTTACTTCTTTTACTCATATCTACTCATAAAGGAGTGTATTGTTTGAGTGTTTAGTGTTTTGTACACTTGAAGAGAATTGTGATTCTCTTGTTGTAAGGAACTTGTGTTTCCTTGGTCGAAGTCTTGGAGTGTTGTATCTCCGAGCAAGATTGTTGAGGCTTGTGTCCTCAGATTGTAAAGGTTGGTTAGGCACCCGTAAGCTTGACAGTGAAGTCTTGGGGTGTTGTATCTCCGAGCAAAGGTGTTAAGGCTTGTGTCCTTTAGTTGTAAAGGTTGGTTAGGCACCCGTAAGCTTAACAGTGAAGTCTTGGAGTGTTGTATCTCCGAGCAAAGGTGTTAAGGCTTGTGTCCTTAAGTTGTAATGGTTTGTTGAGCACCCGTAAGCTTGACAAGTTAGTGGAAAATCTCGAGAGAGTCTCTCGGGGACTGGACTAGCCACTTGTTGTGGTGAACCAGAATACATCGGTGCATTTGTTCTTTATTGCATTTAATTTCCGCACTTATTTTTCCTGCAAGTTTTTAAATTCCGCAAGTTTACGCTAATTTTTATTATAACGCTATTCACCCCCCCCCCCTCTAGCGTTAAGCGTGTTATCTAACATGCGTGGTATGGCTTAAGACAACTCACATGGAAGACAGGATGTAACTTGAGTTTGGGTGGCAGCTCCACCCGATTAGAAGCCTTGCCCACCTTGGCAAGGATGGGGAGTGGTCCCTCGTAGCATCGAACTAGCCCCTTGTGCAACCTGCGTAGCCTCTTTTGTTGCTCGGCGTTGAGTTTCAGCATGACCAAGTCTCCCACGTTGAATTCCAAGTGCCTCCTCTTCTTGTCAGCCCACTTCTTCATTTTCCTGGAGGCCTTGTCAAGATATGCCCGAGCTAAGTCCGTTTGCTCGTGCCAAGTTTTTTGAGTCTTAAACGCCGCTGGACTCTTCCCAGTATACTTGTTGACAAGTCCATGTGGTGTCAAGGGTTGCTGTCTGGTTGCAAGCTCGAATGGGCTCTTGCCAGTAGCCTCACTCCGTTGCAAATTGTAAGAGAATTGGGAAACATCAAGCAACTTGGCCCAATCTCGTTGGTTGGCACTCACATAGTGCCTCAAATATAGCTCCAAAAGTGCATTTGCCCGCTCCGTTTGCCCGTCGGTTTGTGGATGGAAGCTGGTGAAAAAGTTTAGATCAGACCCTATCAAGTGAAATAACTCCATCCAAAACTTGCCCGTGAAGCGGGGGTCTCGATCACTGATGATAACTTGAGGAAAGCCCCAATACTTCACCACACATTGGAAAAATAGCTGAGCCACCTCTGGTGCTGTGCAATCCTTCGTAGCAGCCATGAAGGAAGCATATTTTGAGAACCGATCTACCACAACCATGATACTACCTTTGCAGTCGGATGTGGGCTAAGCAGAGATAAAGTCCATGCTAACACTCTCCCACGGACGATGAGGTATGGGTAAAGACTCCAAAAGTCCTGCGGGTGCCCGTTGCTCCACCTTGTCCTGTTGGCACACAAGACAAGTCTTGACGTATAACTCGATATCATCCCGCATGCGAGGCCAATAGTAGTTAGCCTCTACCAATGCCTGAGTGCGCTTTTGTCCTGGATGACCCGCCCATCGGGTGTCATGGCACTCCTCAATGATGCTCTTGCGCAACCTCTCCCATTTGGGTACATAAATTCGTTGCCCCTTGGTGCACAACAAGTCGCCTTCAACCCAAATTTGTTTGGTTTTTCCTTCTTTAGCCATCTGCACAAGTTGCTTGGCTAAAGGATCATGCGCCATGCCTTCCTTGATAATATCCAAGAGCTCCACCTGAACTCTTGACATTGCCGCCAATTCTGCTTTTCAGCTTAGCGCATCCGCCACAAAGTTGGCCATGCGCCGTTTGTGCTCCATCACATAGTCGAACTCGGTCAAGAAGTCTTGCCATCTTGCTTGCTTAGGGCTGAGTTTCTTCTGTGTTTGGAAGTAACTTGTCACCACATTGTCCATGCGCACCACGAACTTTGCCCCGAGCAAGTAGTGTCGCCAAACTCGCAAGCAATGCACCACTCCAGTCATCTCTTTCTTCTGCACTGTATAGCGCATCTCGGTGTCGTTAAGCTTGCGACTTTCATAAGCAATTGGATGACCCTCCTGCATAAGCACGCCCCCCTATGGCAAAGTCAGAGGCATCTGTGTGAACCTCATACGCCTTGGTGCAGTCAGGTAGTTCCAATACTGGTTCCTCGGTCACAGCCTTCTTCAGTATGTCAAAGGCACGTTGGCACTTGTCGTCCCACTCCCAAGCCTTCTTCTTCTTGAGTAGGTCAGTGAGTGGTGCCGCCTTGGCTGAATAGCCTGTAATGAAACGCCAATAATAATTCACAAGACCAAGGAAATATCTAAGCTCAGGTACCTTGGTCGGTGGCTCCCATTCCTCAATTGTCCGGATCTTCTTTGTATCCATCATGAGTTTGCCGCCTTTGATCACATGGCCTAGGAAGTGCACCTTTTCCTTGGCAAATGAGCACTTCTCCTTCTATACGTAAAGCTCATTGTCCCGCAAAGTCTTGAGAACGGTCCGTACATGTTCCAAATGCTCCTCCAAGGTGTTGCTATATATGACTATATCGTCCAAGTAGACCACCACGAACCGGTCCAAGTTGGGATGAAGGATTTCGTTCATGAGACTACAAAATGTGGCTGGCACATTTGTCAGGCCAAAGGGCATCACCAAGAATTCAAACGCCCCATATCGAGTGACACAAGTTGTCTTGCCCTCGTCCCCTTCGGCTATGCACACTTGATAGTACCCCGATCTTATGTCAAGCTTTGTGTAATACTCTGCCTTCCCTAATCGATCAAAAAGGTCAGCAATAAGAGGAATCGGATACTTTTTTTGATTGTTACCTTATTGAGAGCCTGGTAGTCTATGCAAAGTCGCTGCGATCCGTCCGCCTTGCGTTGGAATAGCACTGGTGAACCATACGGTGCCTTGGAAGGTTGGATGAAGCCCATCTCCAACAATTCCCCCAACTATTTTCGCAGCTCCTCCAGTTCTGGTGGCGCCATCCGGTAGGGTGCTTTGGCTGGTGGCTTAGCACCTGGATCCAACTCGATCTTGTGATCCACCTCACGCCTCGGTGGTAGCTTACGGGGCAACTCGGGTGGCATCACGTCCTCGAACTCTTCCAGCACGTTCTTGATGCAAGCGGGGATATCACCATCAACTCCCCCTTCTTCCTCTTGCTGAAGAACGGATAACCATGTCTCTTCCCCACGTTTGAGTCCCTTGGCCAGCTGCATGGCACTAAGTTGGGGAGATTTGGATGTATTGGGAGGGGAAACAGTTGGGACCATGCATGGTTCCCCTTCCAAGATCAATAACGTGTTGAATCTAGGGAATGGGACAGCATTGAACTGCCGAAGGAACTCCATCCCTAGAACAATGGAGAAATCGTCTATTGGTGCCATCGAGAAATCCACCTTACCTGACCAGTTGCCTAGATTCATCTCGGTCCCTATCGCCACGCCATCCACGGGTTTGGCATCGGCATTTACAGTCTTGAGCCAACCCTTTGAGTTTGTCACCTTGAGTCCCAACCGTTCCGCCTCGGTTGGAGTCATGAAGTTGTGAGTGGCGCCCGTATCAGTCATTAAGTGGGCAACCTTGTTGTTGACGTGCCCCTGCACGTACATGAGACTCCTGTCACCCGCCTGGTGAGGAGTGCGTTCAATGCGCTAAGCAGCTTAAGACACCCCATGATAGCTTCATTTCCATGCTCCTGTTGTTCCAACATTGCGCTCACAGCTTTACGATGTGGGCAGTCCCCAGCCCAGTGTGGCCCTTGACATAGGAAGCAACCCTCCCTTGGTTTGGCCTCCTTCTTGTTGTCTCTGGCCTGTTTCCCCTTATCTCCATGGGTTGTTGGCTTGTGGGTTCCGTCCTTGGCTCCCCCACCTTTAACCGGCCAAGTCCTTTGAGTCTTGGACTTGGATGAATTGCCTTGGTGCTTGACATGAACCCCTTTGTCAGCACTAGTATAGTCCTGCAATGTGGTAGCTACCTTGAGAGCTGTCGAGATGTCATCTGCCTTGGATTGTCTTAACTCTTGAACCGCCCAAGGTTTGAGTCCGGATAAGAAGTTGAATAAGAGATACTCATCGCTCATGTTGTCGATTAGCAGCATTAAGTTGGAGAATGCCTTGACATACTCCTTGATAGAATTGCCCTGCATTAGGTCCCTCATTTTTGCCCTAGCCTTGCGGCTTACGTGCACCGGGTAGAACTCCTCCTTGAGCTCTTTCTTTAGGGCTTCCCAAGTGTCAATGACGACTAGCCCTCTGTCAATGTCGGCTCGTTTCCTGCGCCACCAAAGTGCAGCCATGTCGGTAAAATGTAAGGTGGCAGTATGTACCTGGGCTAATCCTGTTAGGTTGAGCGCCTCGAAGTAGCACTCCATATGCCAAAGGTAGTTGTCTATGACTACTGCGTCCCGAGCTCCATCGTATTCCTTTGGCTTTGGCAAGTCTAAGGCACGAGCAGTGTCTCGGGCTTGCACGGTTGATGTCGAGGCAACCTCTTTTGCCATGAAAGCACTTCTGCACATAGCCCAGTCGGCCTTTGTTTCCTCCACAGCAGCCTTGGACGCCTCCAAGCTTAACTTGGCTCCATCAACGTCCTGCCTCAAATCTGCCAAGGCTTGATACACTTTGGCTTGAAACAAGCTATTCTCGTTGGCTATCTCTGCCCCAGCAGCATCAATCCTTTCTTGGAAAGTATCTAACGAGGTGTCAACCTTCTCGACGTACTCTTCTAAGGTTTGCTCCGTGCGATCCAACCTCTCTTTTGTGTTCGCCATAGCTATCTCAAGCTTAACTAAACGAGCTTCAAAACTAGCAAGAACGTCACGAGACTTACCTCCCTTATGTGTTGGTGGGATGGTGCGCTCCTCCTCGCGACCCTTGCGAACTTGCTCCTCGCCACCGCTAGCCATGTCGTGTATGTGCCCAAGCTAACCCACGAACCCTTTCGTAGCATTGCTCTGACACCAACTGTCACGGACCGGATAACTCCCTACCTATCTTCCGTGCGGCCTTAGTCACAATTCGCCCCTGCGATGTGCTAAGTCAGCCTTTCCCCGAACTAACACCACAACAAAGCTAAGAGAAGCTAAGAAGAGAAGGTTGTGAGAAAGCTTTGTATTAAACAACAGAGCTTTGTACAAAAGTGTTGGATTGCTTGATGTTTTCTTCTATCTTCTTCTATGATGGCAAATGCCAAATGCTAGCCTATTTATAGTTGCTAGAGTACCTAACCAACGGCTATGATCTATTTTAATTAATGGCTAAGATCAAAAGCCTAGAAAATTCTACAAGTCTCTACAAATATCTATAATATACAATATGGGTCTAGAGTCTTCCATTTGTGGAAAGATCTGAAATTGGCTAGAGAAAGGTTGCCATGCGTGCGCAAATCATCGCCTGCGTGGCATAACCTCTTAGAAAAGGGCGGAGTGTGACACTGAGCCCCAGTTCAACCGTAGTTGAACCTTGATAAATTATTATGGCGAAGGCGCATGGACCGAGTCCCGGTTCAACTGTAGTTAAACTTGTTATTTTAGATCGCGAAGGCGCATAGCTTGAGTCCCGGTTCAACCGTAGTTGAACCTGCTATTCGTGATGGGGAAGGCGCATAGCCTCAGTCCCGGTTTAGCTGTAGTTGAACCTTGATAAATTTGACGATGGGAGCGCATTGCCTGAGTCCCGGTGCAACCGTAGTTGAACTTTGATAGATTTGATGGCAAAGGCGCATGGCTTGAGTCCTGGTTCAACCATAGTTGAACTTTTATTTTTGATGGCGAAGGCGCACCGCCTGAGTCTCGGCTCAACCGTAGTTGACCTTTTATTTTTGATAGCGAAGGCGCATAACCTGAGTCTCGGTTCAGCCGTAGTTGAACCTTGATAAATTTGACGACAGAGGCGCATGGCCTGAGTCCCGGTTCAACCGTAGTTGAACTTTGATATATTTGATGGCGAAGGCGCATGGACTGAGTCCTGGTTCAACTGTAGTTGAACTTTTATTTTTGATGGCGAAGCCGCATAGCCTGTGTCTCGGTTCAACCGTAGTTGAACTTTTATTTTTTATGGCAAAGGCAGATAACTTGAGCCCCAGTTCAACCGTAGTTGAACCTTGATAAATTTTTATGGCGAAGACGCATGGCCCGAGTCCCGGTTCAACCGTAGTTGAACTTGTTATTTTCAATGGCGAAGGCGAATAGCCTGAGTCCTGGTTCAACCGTAGTTGAGCTTTTATTTTTGATGGCGAAGGCGCATAACCTGCATCCCGGTTCAACCGTAGTTAAAATTTCTATTCGCGATAGCGGAGGCGCATAGCCTTAGTCCCGGTTCAGCCGTAGGTGAACCTTGATAAATGTGACGATGGGGGCGCATGGCCTGAGTCCCGATTCAACCGTAGTTGAACTTTGACAGATTTGATAGCGAAGGCGCATGGCCTAAGTCTTGGTTCAGCCATAGTTGAACTTTTATTTTTGACGGCGAAGGCGCATAGCCTGAGTCTCGGTTCAACCGTAGTTGAACTTTTATTTTTGATGGCGAAGGCACGTAGCCTGAGTCTCGGTTCAGCCGTTGTTGAACCTTGATAAATTTAACGATGGGGCGCATGGCCCGAGTCTTGGTTCAACCGTAGTTGCACTTTTATTTTTGATGGCGAAGGCACGTAGCCTGAGTCTCAAATCAGTCGTTGTTGAACCTTGATAAACTTAACGATGGGGGCGCATGGCCTGAGTCCCGGTTCAATCGTAGTTGAACTTGGATAGATTTGATGGCGAAGGCACATGGCTGAGTCCTGGTTCAACCGTAGTTGAACTTTTATTTTTGATGGCGAAGGCGCGTAGCTTGAGTCTCGGTTCAACCATAGTTGAACTTTTATTTTTGATGGCAAAGGCGCATGGCCTGAGCTCCAGTTCAACCGTAGTTGAACCTTGATAAATTTTTATGGCGAAGGCGCATGGCCTAAGTTCCGGTTCAACCGTAGTTGAACTTGTTATTTTCGATGGCGAAGGCGCATAGCCTGAGTCCCGGTTCTACCATAGTTGAACTTTTATTTTTGATGGCGAAGGCGCATAGCCTGAGTCCCGGTTCAACCATAGTTGAACTTTGATAGATTTGGTGGCGAAGGCGCATGGCATGGACCTCGTTATGTCGGTGTTTGAGAGCTGAAGCTCGATTTTGAACCGAGATCTTGAGAGGCTCTCGCGCTATCTTCCCAACCGAGGTATGTAAGCTGGCTTGAAGTGACTCTTGGTTCGAAACACCTTAATGCCGATTTCCGATTGGATCCAATGTCGGGGATGCGGGAGATATCTTGCAAAGATCCTCCCTCAGGAGGGGGAGGGGTGCTTCTTCTTCATGCTTGCACTATCCGAGAGAGGAGTGACAGAGGAGTTGGGTGTCAATTCGAGATCTTCGAGTTCCTTTTGTCCGATATACCGCTTTAGCTTGTTTGAGCTAACTTGTTTCTTGGCGTTTCTTTCCTTATGGTCCGGGGAAGAATTACGCGATTCTGTTATGAAATTCTCACAGACAGCACCAAATTGTTTAGCTCAAAGTTCTCAATACTTTGCAAGCATAAAACAATCAAAATAAATTGAGGGTCAATCATAACAGAGCGTAATAAATCGAGGGACCAAATGAAAGAGATAAGAGGCAAGTATTATTCATTAGGGAGAAATGTGTGGGGAGTTTTTATTGAAAGTATTGATTTGGTCTGCCTCTCCATGGAGAGGTTAAGAGCCTTACAATGATATTCTCTCTTTTCTAGAGAGTAGCGATGAAGAAGAAGCAGCTCCCCTTCTAGGGTTTCTTCTCTTAGTATTTATAGTTGTAAGTTGTATGAGCTGGCAATGGAGGGTCGTGACTATACTGATTACGATGGCGGATATGACGTAGCCTAATTGATCGAGTCGGCTGATAGTTGGGTATCATGATTAATAAGTGGTCATACTATTTATTAACTCAGAATTAGTTTAAGATATAATTAATCTCATTAATTATCTCGAGGTCATATTATGACCCATACAATAGCCAAGCTAATATTGAAAATTTCAAAATTGTATTAATAAAAAGAACAATATGAAGCAATTAAATTTAAAAAACTCAACTTGGGAAGCAGTTTAATATTTTGTAACTGCTCTCTGCGCCAACAAGATTCGATCAACTCTGAGTAGCTGTCTTTTTTCTTCAAAACTCCTAAGTACTAAGTACTAATATTTTCTTGCTCCCTTCTTTTCATTTTTTTTTTCTGTTTTCTTTCTACCCTCTCTCTTTTATTTCTTTTTTCTTTACCAATATTGAAACGTAGTATAAGAAATTAAAATCAACCCACCGCCACTGCAAGTGGGAAATTCTCCCGCCTTAACCAACAAACTTAATCAACTCCTGCTAACAAATACTCAATCAAGTAACCCTCTCATACTCAATCAGGAAAATAATGGAGGTTACCAGTGATATTCTTCCACTCTACAACAGGCCTAATTCTGCCTCTCGCAACATTTCTATTCCCAGCTGGTTTTCTGGAAGATTGATTCATCTCATTCCTCTTGCTGTATTTCTCTGTTTGCTCATTCTTTGGTGGTTCTCATATCCAGGTACAAACCCAAAATTAATTCTTGATATATAAATTCCCCTTAAATGATTGTGTTGCAATTACAGTGATGTTGGAAATAAGGGCTGGAAATTCAAAAGATTGAATTTGTGCCAGAGTTGTTGAATGAAACTACCAACGTTGATCTTACTATTCTGGCTATGGCAACTGCAACTGCAACTGCTTCTGCGCCTTTTACATCAAATATTCGTGATCAGAGACACAAAGTAATTGAGAGTACTGAAGCTGTTTATGAAGAGTTGATCAAGATTCACAAAGTGTACAATAATGAACCAGCAACTGAGCCTATGAGCAATAATAATAGTTGAAATTTAGTTTTTACTGTTTTACAAACAATAGTTAGAATGACTTTTTTTAGCAATAAGTACTATTGGGTGTAGAGAGTTTTGGAAAAGTTCATTCGTTTGATGCTTCTCACAAAATATATTGCTTACAAAGGTATATATAGAGTACAGAGAGAAACCAAATCCTACCAATTATAGGACTGTACAATAAACCAAATCCTACCAACTATAAGACTGTACAATAATAAAGGAAATCAAATCCTACCAACTATAGGATTGTACAATATATTCTAATACGCCCCCTCAAGATGGAGGGCCGGAGGACACGCCAATCTTGGACATCAGCAGAAGAAGTCGAGGAGGTCGTAACCCGTAACGAGGGTTCGGAATTGGAATTTCCACGCCAGGTAATTAGTGGAATCCAATTTGAGTGGGATCTGAGCCGATGCATTGATGGCAATCAGCTGTAGAAGATCGTTTGATGTCGTAGCGGCCATGAAGCGCGAGGCTGAGGAGGCGCTGATCGACGTCGAGAGAGAGAGCTGCCGATTAGTGCAGCTGCGGCGCGGCAAGACGCCGGAGAGAAGGTGCTGAGAGAGAGGGCTACCGGTTAGTGCAGCGGCAGTGCAGCAAGAGGCCGGAGAGGACCGTGAAGGTCGGCGGCTGATCTTCTTTGCCGGAGAGGGGCAGCAAGACGCCGGAGAGGGATGCCGGAGAAGGCTGCCGATTAGTGCAGCGTCGGCGCGGCAAGATGCCGGAGAGAGGGTTGCTTCTAGAAGACGAAGCCTCCATTGTTGTTGTAGATTTACAAAGTAAAAAAAAAATGTTGATAGGGAAAAAAAGGAATAATTTTCTGAATTTATAAGAGAGACCTTGCTAGTACCGATTATGTAGAAGGTCGGCGGCGGCGGGCTGCGGATTAGTGCAGCCGCCGCCGCCGCGGGTAGGGAAAAAGAAAATTTGGGTTTGTTTGGCGATAAGCCACTGGCGTATGATACCATGTAGAGAGTTTTGGAGAAGTTCATTGGTTTGAGGCTTCTCACAAAATATATTGCTTACAAAGGTATATATAGAGTACAGAGAGAAACCAAATCCTACCAACTATAGGATTGTACAATAAACCAAATCCTACCAACTATAGGACTGTATAATAATAAAAGAGATCAAATCCTACCAACTATAGGACTGTACAATATATTCTAATATTGGGTTGATTGAATTTTGAAGTATATCAAACTGATGAATCACAATTGAGGAATCTGCTGAGTGGAGAGTTGCTGAGAAATAATCTGTGTTTTTGTCCTAGTTGTAATCGGGAATATATTGTGTAGTCCAATAGCAAAAAGAAGATATATTGTTTAATGATTTTCAGTTAAACTTTGTACTATAGGTTGGTGGAGTTTTTACGTACTGATAATAATATCGAGCCAAATTACTATTGGAAATCTATCAATATTAATCTGATCCTACTTTTATTATATTTAAGGTTATTAGATACTGAATGTCCGAATGTGCTAAGATCCCTTGTGCGGATTAGTGTATTATTTCTATTTTTTTAATTTATATTAAAATGTGAGAGTGATTTATTGGTAACATAGCAAATTTTTCTTTGTGTATTTAGTGAATACCATATTTTTTATACTGTAATAAAAGGTACATTCAGAGATTAAAGGTTTTCAGATACTGAATGTGCTAAGGCGGTTAGTGCGTATAACTGTATAGTATATTTATTTCTATTTTTACATTTATTAAAATCTGAGTAGTATTCCTTCGTAACTGGTGAGTTTTGGTCCCCTTTTTTTATAACTTGTTCAAGAAAATTTTCATGGAATTACTAATAGTTTTTTTTACATACATTACATATTTACTCAAAAAGTATAGCACTAGGTCTTCTGCTTTCCCATTATTACGATTACTCACATATATATATATATATATATATATATATATATATATATATATATATATATATATATATATATATATATATATATATATATATATATATATATATATATAAAAACCGACTTTTAACTAATCTAGAGTTGCCAATCGATCTGGTTCAGGAAATGAACAGTGAAATTTTAGCAAAATTGTTTGATAGTATTAATTACTTTTTGTTTTCAGTGTTATTATTAAAGAGAAGAACCTACAAGAAACTAGAAGGGAGTAGTTTGTAAATAAGAGAAACTAATAACTTGTAATTAGAGATAAAAGAGATCACACAGATCTAGCTCTTTAGTTTCTTGTATCATAACAGAAAAAACCTGTATAGCATTGCTCAATTGTTCTGTTCTAGAGATGATATTCCAAATTTAGCACTGTATTAAATATTAATACTCTATTATCATAACTTACATGGAGTAAAAAATATCCAACTACTTTGTTTAGCTCAAAGTTACCATTATTTTACCTGCACAAAACAATCAAAGTAAATCAAGGGCTAATCATAGCAGATCGTAATAAATTAAAGGATCAAGTGAAAAAAACGAAAAGCAAGTGTTTGAAAGTAAGGACAAATGTGTAAAGAGCTTTTATTGATAATATTCATTTGGTCTGCCTCTCTATGGAGAGATTTAGAGCCTTACAATGGTGTTCCCCTTTTCTTGGGAACAGTAATGAAGAAGAAGAAGTAGACCCCCTTTAAGGTTACTTCTCTTAGTATTTATAGCTGTAAGCTTTATGAGCTGACGATGAATGGCCGTGACAACATTGAGGTTCCGTCCTTATGATGGCGGACGGGCCGTAGCCTTGTTGATCAAGCCGGGTGACTATCGGGTATCATGATCATACCACTTATTGATCGAGAATTAGCTTAAGATAGATTTAATTTCATTAATTATCGTGGGGTCGAATTCTGACCCATACATTCTTTACTATAAGATTGATGAATATTACTCTAGTTGTTGAGCTACTTTTCGGTTCAATTAACTCCTTGAATCAGGAATCAGGATTAAGGTTTTCATCCGACCATTATGTCTTTCAAATAAGAGAAATTTTCATAAATCAGTGGCTATCTAGCTACTAATTTTCTATAGCTATCATATTCATAATGACTTCCTATAGCTATTATTCAGTTGTTACGGTAATGTATTTATAGCATCAAAAAGTCCCTAAAAATCATGACAGTCCAGCTGCATGCACATGTATTCGCACCATATATTTACAGCACCAAAAATACCTAAAATTAGAGCATTCCAGTTGTACGCGCATGTATTAACATGTATTCACACTGTTGTATTCATGAATAGAGCAGTAAAAAGCACCTAAAATCAGGGTAGCCCAACTGTACATGCATGTATTCGCGTATTCATGAATACATTAGTAAAAAGTGCCTAAAATCAAGCGGTCCTGCCGTACGCGCATGTATTCACATGTATTCGGACTGTTGTATTCATGAATACAACAATAAAAAGCTCTAAAACAATGGCAGTCCAGCTATACGTGCATTCGTGCTGCTGTATTCATGAATACAATAGTAAAAAGCGTCTAAAATCAGGGCAGTTCAAGTGTACGTGCATTTATTTATATGTATTTACGCCATGTATTCATGAATATAGTAACAACAATCACCTTAAAATAGGTATATCCAGTTGTCTAAGAGAGAGGAAAAACATAAATAGCGCATTTCATGCCTCAATGATAGTATATACCATAAAAACTTATTTTGCTATAAAATATAAAAGATAGCTATAAAAAATAATATTTTAAAATAATTTTGGTTTATAATAAATAGAGTATATCTTTGCTAGGTAAAATTTCTTTTAAATATTGATGTTAAATCTAGGAAAAATAGAGAATTTTTTTGGCGCATATGACATAGGGTGGGTGAAGGAGGAGACGGGTTTCTAGACGCCACTTCCGCGGAATGCATATAACACTATATGCAAATTTCATATAGGAAAGGAAGAAAAAGGTGAAATGGCATGCGTGTATATGTTGTTGATTAGCATATTATTTCTATTTTTATTATTTATTAAAATGTACTCAAAAAAAGTTTCATAAATTATTAATTATTTTTTTGGTAAAAACTTGGGTAAAGTTCACGTTATAAACGTAATATCCATTTCTATAACTTGTTTACAAGAGATCATCATGTTCATATCAATGGGCGCGTTCAGATTGCTAATTAACCGTCTCCCGGGTAGAGTTATCAACTGGATTCTTATTTTCGTTGGGATCATCTCACGGTTCTTCACTACTGGTATATATATTCTTCTTCTTTTGGGTTAAGATTATTATGCATCCTGTTTTTGCTTTCATTATTATGTGCTCCCTCCTCTGTTCATTCTTCTAAATAATTACTGCAGACAACATATATATATATATATATATATATACACTATATGGTAACTTACTTACTATTGTGGTTAAACAGTGAGAACTCATGGGAAGCCACTGCCTAATAATGGAGGAAGAAAAATGCAGCCGATTGAGTATGTGAATCACACTGATGAACTTCACCTTGTCTCTTTAGCATCAAATCCAGCAACACCATCCAATGATAATTTCTTTACATTGACTGTAGTCTCGCCTCCACTATCACCTCTGATGCAGCTGATAAACAATATCACCATCTGTGTATGTCCACCACCAAGATCCAATGGTGACAATTAAGCTAGCTGCTTGGCAGTCGATCTGGTTCAGGAAATGAATACTGAAATTGAGCAAGAATGATTGCAAGTGTTATAAGTACTTTGTTTTCAGTTTATATGCTGTAGTGGTTAGAAAGGTTTTACTAAATACTAATGAGTTTAGGGGTTTATTGAAGAGTTATCAATTTTGTGGATTGTACTCTGAGTCACCCGATTCTTTGTACTAGAACAATTTATACAAGTGAATGAAAGCATAGTCTTTGCTATTGCTCTAATTGAAATGAGAATTCCATGGTCACTTTAATCTTATTGAACCCTGATGTTTACGTAAATTCTGCTTTTACAGTACTTGTTGAGCTAAGAGATTACCTAGCCTCCAAACCTAGACACATACATTAGTTTTGGGTTGTATATTTATTGTATACTATGTATATCTTTGACTCTGGGCTAAAAGTATATCTGGGCCCATTTTCATTTGTTGTATTGGTCTGTCTACGTCTTGGGCTGACCCATCACACGGGTGACCCGATAGTGCATATATCAGCTTCTAGGAGCTTTGAGGACAGATAACAAAAGATATTTCTGTATAACATTTTCATTCTCTCTCTAAGAACTTCCAGAGAGTTCTCTGAAGAACTCCTCTTCTCTCATCTTCATCTTCGTTTCGTTTGCTATGTTTTCATGGTATCATAGCGGACGATCATCTGATGATTCTCTGCTATATCTTGTTATCCCGGTCGAGATCGTGTTGGAAAGTTTTCGGGTATTTGTGAAATATTCGGTCAGCGATGATCTCTATATGAATCGAGTGTTAATCTGAGACTTCTATCACCATTATCGGGTTGCATCTTCACTGCTTGGACATTTTGGGTTGGTTTTCTGACGTCCTCGCTCGATTCCGGCGAGACTTCAGATTTTAGGGTTTGTGCTGCTCGGAACTGGCATTTTTCTGTTAATCGAAGGCCGTTCTTCTCCAGTCGCGAAGAAAGAGGGTAAATCTGTTCCTATTTTAGGTGCTATATGATTTGCATGAGGCTTTTGATACAACTTTAGTTTTCAAACTGATTACAGAGACTATCTTTTGATTTTAAACTCATTGTGGTTCATGGCTGCTAACATGAGTGCTAATACAACTCCTGTTGACCCTACCAGTCCCATTTTTGTTTACTCCTCTGATGTTCCTGGTGTTTCTCTTGTGTCCACTCCCTTCTCGGGTAGTGGTTATGGGGGTTGGAGGAGAAAAATGATTGTAGCGTTATCTGCTAAGAACAAAATTGGTTTTGATTCTTTATTCTGTAGATACTGCAAAAAATCTGGGCACTTAATTGATAAGTGTTACAAGATTCATGGGTATCCACAAAGTACAATATTTAACAAGGGGAAGAGATCTGTTGCTGCTCATCTAACTGCTGGTGTGGATTTCCCTACTTTTGAAGGAAATATGTCTTTTACTCATGGAAATCCTCCTGAAAGTCATCACCCTGTTCCAAACATGGATGGCCAGAGTTCTGTGATACCTGGGTTGAGCAGACAACAATATGATCAATTGATGACCTTGCTACAACAAACCCAGTTAGGGGACTCCACTGCCCAGACTCCTGCTCCCATGTATGCTGCCAATTTTGCTGGTACTATGCTAACTGAGAACCCTGTTTCTGATTCCAAATTTTGCATGCTTACTCACATTAATTCTGTCACCTGGATAATAGACTCAGGGGAATCTAACCATATGACACCAAATAAAGACTTACTCTTTAATATCACACCCTTAACTGTGCCATACCTTGTAACACTTCCTAATGGATATAAAGTGAAAGTAACCTGCACATGATCTTTTGCTTTAACTACATCCATCACTCTTCATAATGTACTGTTAGTTCCTTCTTTCAAACACAATTTGATTTTTGTCCATAAACTGGTAAAACAGTTGCATTGTATAATATTGTTTACTGCAACTTCCTGTTTCCTACACATGTTACAGGCCCCTTCTCTGAAGATGCCTCTGGATCTTGGTAAAGAGGAGGTTGGTTTGTACAAGTTTACTTGGGTGCCAGCTTCCCCTTCTCCTTTTAGCAATTGTTCATCTGATTTCGTATGTTCCCTTTCTGATTCTTGTAGTCCTGACTATTCTTCTAGCCATAAAGTTGCTGCTTTACCTTCAAATGTAAATAGTTCCATTTGTAATAATGCCGTTGCAACTGACATGAATTATATTTGGCACTTGAGGCTGGCTCATATTCCATTTGCAAATATGAAAAACATTTCTGCCTTGTCATTTCCTTTTGCTTCTAAACAGCACTTCCCTTGCTCTATTTGTCCTATGGCTAGACAAACTAGACTTCCTTTTCCTGACAGTACAATAAATACATCTAGTCCTTTTCAGTTGATTCATGTAGACACCTGGGGTCCTTATCACACTCCAACTTCTTGTGGATCTAGGTATTTTCTTACAATAGTTGATGACTTTTCTAGAGCCACCTGGACACATTTACTGGGGTCTAAAAGCAATGTTTTCTGCCTGCTTAAATCCTTTTTATGTATGGTTAAGACCCAGTTTAATGCTGTTGTCCAAACTATTAGAAGTGACAATGCTTTAGAATTGGGGTCTAACATTGATGGGGTATTTTTCTCTAGTGAATGGTGATCGTGCATGTTTTCCGGTTAAAACCTTGTTCTTCCTTGTTGAACGGGGGTTGAATCAACTTGTATGGGCTCGCCATACATGACCAACTGTGATAGGTTTTCCAGAAGCTCAAAATCATCCAATGTCACACCTTTCTTTTCAATTCCTTAAGGCACAACTCCAGTCTCCTCTTTTTTTTCAAGGCATTCATGGACAACTTCAGTCACTGTTACACCATGAATTGGTGACTGTAGAATGTTGTCTTCAATATCTGTTACATAAAAAATGACATACTTAACAACATTATTCCAGTGTATAATCAACTATTTTCTATTAAAAACTACATTATTAAACAATACCTTCTTTTGCTACCTCAGCTGCTTCTTGGAAGTCAGCATACAAGTCAACTTGTGGTTGAACATGTTGAGGAGAAGTGGGAGCTGAAAAACAAAGTGAAAAAGTTATTAGCAATTCTTGAAGTTTGTAGATATGTATGTAGGAATTATGTAGATACTTGTATTACTTGTGCTTGTACGGAGTTGAGCACCAATATTGAACTGAAAATGATTATTATTGTCTCCTTTATTTTGTTCATTATATTTTGTTGAACTACCAGCAAACTACATTTTTTTAGGAATATTTGAGAATGCCTTTTGTAATAAGTATTATATAGTCTTAGCATAAATTATATGTAAATTCTTACCTTTGACTCATCCAATTCATTCCTCCTGTTGACATCATTCATTACACTTTTAAAAGATTCATCTATGAACTCTCGAAGGCTTGAGAGTTCATCAAAAACATCCTTCTTAAACTGATCTAACTTTCTATCAACCTAAAAATTAATTATGTCTATTAGTTGGTAAAAATATTCTATTAGTTCTTAAATAAAAAGAAACTAAAAGTAGCAGGAATGAATTCAAGTGGTGCTAAATAATGACCAAAATATTATATTTTCTCACAATACCTGCTCAAGCTTCTTTTCTAACTTCCTGATCTTGCTACTGACAGATTCCATGGCATTTTGAGAATTAGCCTCTTCGGGTTCAACTGTCGGAGAAGCAGCAGTTGGGACATTTGATGGTTGACCAACCTCTTCATCTTCATATTTAATCTTCTTAGCACTCCAATCTCTTCTGCAGATTCAACCATGTTTGAGAACTAAATGATGGAAGTGACAGTTAATTAAATTTAAAAGAAAAATGTAGATGTAATGTAGTTATTATAACTGTAATTGAAGAATAATACAAAGGTTAAAAAAAAACCTTGAGCCACTCAAGCTTGATGATCTTGTCTTCAATTACAGGTAACCAAATATGTCCCTTTGTAGCTGACCATCTTAAAATACGAGGAATCGATTCAGAGCACCGTGTAGCAAGCTCGGTGCTGACAGAAGAGCAACACTCATATAGCCACACTTGTAAGGCTAATGAGCATCCACGTATAAGATAAGAATGGACGTTGGGATTAAGACAATGTTGGACATATTCAATAACCTACTTGAAGGATTTTGTACCCCATGGGTACGACTCAAAATTACCAGTCTTGATAAGAAAGAACATAAACTTATATATCAAAGTAACATTGTCCTTATCAGAAGGACAAAAAAAGAATTCCAACATATAAAGGACGCACAACTGTACAGCATCCACATCGTTTGTCCATGATTTCTTAGTCACTACATTTTTCAAAAGCCATTTCTCAACCCTTTCTTTGTTAGGGAAATATGTAGTCATTAAATGACTAACACAGTTAGAATTGTAACCATAGTCTGAGAAACTATTGACACAATTAAAACGAGTAATCAAACAAAAATCTCTCAAAGAAAAAATCAATCTTTGACCATTTAAAAGAACAGAAAAGTAGTTGTCAGTAGACTTTGACAACTCATACTTCATTAGAAGATGAATGGACTGGTTTTGCATACAGATTGGGAGCAGATCTAATAAATAACCAAAACACGTTTTCTTGAAAATGTAGAAAATTATTCTATCTATGATATGTGCGCTTTGGTTGTATTAGCATGATTTTCAGGTATAGGTTTTGATGAATGACAAACAATGAAGTCAAGTAACGCTATTATATGACAAACAATCAAGATTGAATGCCGAGAAGCATGTTGATGACGGAATTGCATAGACAAGCCAAAGACGAGCTCAAATGTTCAAGACCGAAGACCCAAGGCGTAGGTCGTAAGGTAGAACCAATGTAAGAGCAACGCTTAAGTTATCTCGTCTTTTGGCTCAACATAGGTCATCATAAATATGCATAAAATCATTTTATCAAATCATATTTATCATAAACATATTTTAAATACTTCAAACAAAATGATTTTAACGTTTTCATTTTAACCAAAATGGTTTTTGAAGTAAGTTTTCAATTCTGGTATATTCTGGTATATTACATAGGTCATCATTCATATGCATAAAATCATTTTATTTTTAATATACTTCTAACAAAATGATTTTAACGTTTTCATTTTAACCAAAATGGTTTTTGAAGTAAGTTTTCAATTTTGGTATACTGTGGTATACACAGTGTATATCAATTATATATAATCGATTAAAATTTTTAAATAATCGATTATCTTGTATCCGTTGCAAAAGTTTTGGTCACTGGAACAAAATAATCGATTATGCCATCCAAATAATCGATTATTCTTGAGCAGAATCTTCCGATTTTGTAACGGTAAAAGGATAATCGATTATGCAAATCCAATAATCGATTATCCTTGCATAAAATCAGCATAATTGATTGCCAATTAAGCAACGGACATCCACCCTTTAACCCCTATAAAAAGAGGTCTTTTGAGTTGATTTTAAACACACAACACCTCCCAATATTGATATACATATTGACATTATTTGAGCATCATTTTAGAGCTTTTGTTGAGCCATTTGAGAGACAACTTTGAGTTGTTCATAGAGCTAAATTTGTATCTCTTTATCTACTCTTTTGAGAGAGTTCTTGTAGTAAAAGAGAAAGGTGTTTGAGAAGAACATATCTTCTCATTGATTGTCGGGTTCGCTAAGTACCCTAAGTCTTAGTGTGTGAAGTCTTGTGGTGCGGTATCCACAAGCAAGGTTGAAGTCTTGAGGTGCGGTATCCTCGAGCAAGTTGAAGTCTTGTAGAGTGTACATCTACGAGCAAGTGTAACGGTTTGTTAGGCACCCGAAAGCTTAACGGAGTTAGTGGAATCGCGAGAGAGTCTCTCGGGGACTGGAATAACCACAAGTTGTGGTGAACCAGGATAAATTCGGTGTGTTCTTTCCTTGCTATTTTTATTACCGAATTTATTTTGTTCCTGCATTTTTTAATTCCGCAATATTTATCAATATTCTCGTGCCGCACTATTCACCCCCCCTCTAGTGACGGGCATAAATCCTAACAATTGGTATCAGAGCCTAACTCTCTGAAAGCCTTAACCGGTTGAAAGCGATATATATTTTTTTGTTGAGAATATTGAACGCAGGAATAATGAGCGAAGGACACTCCACTGAGAGGCTTCCATTTTTTGATAGAAGAAATTATACATACTGGAAAGAGCGGATGAGAATCTTCATCCAATCAAATAACTTTCGATTATGGCAAATCATCAAGAAAGGTGAACAAATGCCAACAAAGAAAGTTGATGAAATCATGGTTCCAAAGGAGGAAAATGAATATGATGCCGAGGACATCAAGAAAGTTGAAAGAAACGCAAAGGCCGTCAACTTACTATTTTGTGCGGTGAATCCGGACGACTATCGGAAAATCTCTTGTTGCACAACCGCAAAGGAAATGTGGGATAAACTCGAGATCACTTATGAAGGTACGCCTCAAGTCCGAGAATCTAAAATTGATTTTCTAACACATGAATATGAACTTTTTAGAATGAGGGAAGATGAAAACATCGATAATATGTTCGAACGATTCTCAATGATCGTCAACGATCTTCATGCTCTCGGAAAAGTATACTCGAACAAAGATCTAGTTCGAAAAATCCTACGGAGTCTCACTCCCATATGGCGTTCCAAAGCAAATGCTATCCAAGAGTCGATAGAAATCACGGACGTCACAAATGATGGACTACGAGGTAATCTTAAAGCTTATGAAAGCACAATTCATAATCCGTATCTTATAAGTAATTCGAATATTTCCTTCAAAGCCTCATCCTCTAAAAGAAAAGAGGTAAGTGACTCGGAAAACGATGATGCTATTATTTCCAATGATATAATTGAAAAGTTTTATAAGTTTATAAAGAAGGAAATAAAGAAGGAAGAACCAAGTCCTTCATGTCAAAATTGTGGAAAACTTGGCCACACTAAATCACATTGTCCAAAATCAAAGGACAAAAAAAAGAAGAAACACCATAGGCGCGTAACATGGGATTCGGACAGCTCAGGCAATGAAACTGCCGCACTATGCCTCATGGCTAACGAAGAAGAAGAGGTAAGTATTTCTAACTCTTACTCGTTTGAAGAAATACAAAATGCCTATGATGAACTATATGGTGAATTTGTTAAAGCTTCCAAAACCATAAAAGATTTGAAGAAAACACTTTCTTTGCAAGAAAAAGATCTTGAGAAAACACTTTCTTTGCAAGAAAAAGTTTTTGAGAAAACACTTTCTTTGCAAGAAAAAAATTTTGAAAAACAACCTTCTTTAAAAGAAAATGATCTTTTATAAAATGACAATACTGTTCTTAAAAATAAAATCAAAATTTTAGAAGAAGAAAATAGATTTTTGGAAAATGACAATGTCGATCTCAAAAATAAAATCAAGGAGATGAATGAAGCCTCTTTATGTGTTCAAAGTTCAAATTGTTCTTCTTGTAGTTCTTTGAAAATAGAGAATGTAGAACTTAGAAATACACTAGAAAAATGTAGTGCAAATGATTCTAAAACAAGTAAAGTAATTAAAAAGGATGATAGAAATGAGGTTAAACCACCTAGAAACAACTCTAGGAATTTTGTTAATAAGTCTAAAACTAATCATTTTAGACCACCTAGACACAATTCTAGGAATTTTATTAATGAGTCTAAAATAAATAATTCTAGATCACCTAGAAATGACTCTAGGAATTTCAACGCTTCTAGGAATAACAACTTTAGATCACCTAGAACGCATTTGGCTCAACCAAGACATATGCACAACCTGAACGTTGTATGTCATTATTGTAACCGGGTAGGACACATTGCACCCGTATATTTTGCTAAACATAGAGATTCATATTTTGATTATGATTATTATTTGCCTAACCCCCAAGGACCCAAAAGAAGTTGGGTACCGAAAACCTATTTTTAGGTACTTTTGCAGGTGTGCTTGAAGACTACGATATTGTAGTAGATGCACCAAGCACGAAACCTTATTGCATCTAGGGGGAACGTCGGTTAGTTATCGTATTTTTGATAAAAACGTAATAGTTGATATGTGCTAACAATTGATATTAATTATTGATTCATGTTTTTGATAAGTGTATTTTGAATAACAATTGGTATCAATTATTTTTATATTAAATGATTGATTCATGTTTTGATGAATATTTTTAGTTTAAATAACAGTTGGTATATTTGCGAAAAATGACCGTTATTATGGTTGGTATGTTTTTACTAACGTTTGGTACTATTTGATGTTGATATGATTTTTTTTCTAACAATTGGTATCGTTAATAGTTTAAATAACAATTGGTATACTCTTTTTGCTAATGCCAAAAGGGGGAAGAATTTAGGCGATATGCATCGAATAAGAGGGAATGTCTTCACATTCTAGTATGCTTTAATTGAGGGGGAATATTCAATTAAGGGAAATTATATTAAATTGTTTACATGAATTTTATATGTTGAGATATAGCATGAATTTAGGGGGAATCAAATATGCATATCTCCTGTTGTTTGTCATTATCAAAAAAGGGGAAATTGTAGAAAATCATTCTATCTATGATATGTGCGCTTTGGTTGTATTAGCATGATTTTCAGGTATAGGTTTTGATGAATGACAAACAATAAAGTCAAGTGTCAAACAACGCTATTATATGACAAAAAATCAAGATTGAATGCCGAGAAGCATATTGATGACGAAATTGCATAAACAAGCCAAAGACGAGCTCAAATGTTCAAGACTGAAGACCCAAGGCGTAGGTCGTTAGGTAGAACCAATGTAAGAGCAACGCTTAAGTTATCTCGTCTTTTGGCTCAACATAGGTCATCATAAATATGCATAAAATCATTTTATCAAATCATATTTATCATAAACATATTTTAAATACTTCAAACAAAATGATTTTAACGTTTTCATTTTAACCAAAATGGTTTTTGAAGTAAGTTTTCAATTCTGGTATATTCTGGTATATTACATAGGTCATCATTAATATGCATAAAATTATTTTATTTTTAATATACTTCAAACAAAATGATTTTAACGTTTTCATTTTAACCAAAATGGTTTTTGAAGTAAGTTTTCAATTTTGGTATACTGTGATATACACAGTGTATATCAATGGCATATAATCGATTATAATTTTTAAATAATCGATTATCTTGTATCCGTTGCCAAAATTTTGATCACTGGAACAAAATAATCGATTATGCCATCCAAATAATCGATTATTCTTGAGTAGAATCTTCCGATTTTATAACGGTAAAAGGATAATCGATTATGCAAATCCAATAATCGATTATCCTTGCATAAAATCAGCATAATTGATTGCCAATTAAGCAACGGACATGTATAAATTGTATAAAGGGCATGCTCCAATTAAACTACAAAATTGAGCCAAATAATCTACAAAAGTAGGACCAAAATAAATTTTACAAAAATACACTTGAACACACAAATAAGAACAAAATAACAGTTAACAGTTACTTAATGTAACCTTGAAAAAATGTAGTATAAATTTATTGAGCATGAAGTTAAATGTAGCAGCTATACAAGTTGCAATACAAAAAGCATAGCTACAATTTACTTTGCAGGCTACAAATCAACTACAATGTAACTACATTATTCCCTGTCTTTTAATCACAGTTCCAAATAATACTACAAAATTGCGACAAATAATCCACAAAATTGAGTCAATATCACATTTTGCCAGAAAAAATTTAAACACCAAAAATACTTGATGAATATTTTTTGGCAAAAAAAAATTAAACTACAAAACAGTGAGGAGAAATAAAAAATATTTACCTTTAATGAAATTTTTTGAGGAACCAATTTTGTAGATTTTTTTGAGGGTTTCTTCTTTTTTTGTTTTGAGGGGGAAGGAGACACCTTTTGTTTTTTCGGAGTTTGAAGTTTGGGTGAATATTCTACAAAATCATCATCATCTACCATCAAGTCTTTCCCCTTGCGCTTACGTTGTTTGTCGACTTCTTTTTCTACTCTGTTAGCATCAACAATGTGCAAATGCTTGCTTCACATTTCAGCACAGATTTGTCTTGGAGATGCACGACCTATATTTTTTTCACTTGTATGGAGAGATTGTTGGTTTTTGGTTGGTGATTTAGGTGTTAAAACACCCAAATCAAAAGACGAAATATCGGATAATACATCTTTTGATTGTTGTTTTTTTGGAGTATTTGCTTTTTTCACCATTTCTGACTTGAATACAACTTTGGAATGGGGTTTGAAACTGTGGGGGATTGAACAGAAATTCTCGAACTGGAATTTAGGGATGTGCGATAATGGTGGAACGCAGCTGTGTAAAAATCGTGGGGGGAGGGTAATTAAAACAGGGGAGGTAACTCGTGGGTTTTGATAGACAGAGAGAGAAGCGTGTGGAGATATGAAAAAATGTGAGAAGATACGGTTCCAAAAATCATGCCTACAATTAATGAGGCTATAATTAAAGACTTAAACTGAATTATGGTACATAAATTGAAAGTTGGTATGCTTAAATGTAATAAACAGAAACCTTAAACATGGGAGGTAATAAGGTTTGTTATATGGTATAGATATGTAAAAATCTCATCTGTTTATCCACCACTTGGGCCACTTCACTATCCTTTCAGGCTATAACCAATTAACGTAAGTCCAAATTCCAACAACAAATTGAGGCGAGATTATATATTATTAATCATAATTAAGTATAAATTAAGCACATATAAAGTTGGTTATCCAAATTCAAAAAGAGGAAGTCGATTCACCAACCTAGTTTCCCATATTTCCATATACATATTTGTAATTTTCACTGGATTAGTATATTTATCTGTACTCGGGGTAATATTTTACTAGATTCTACGTAAATGTAAACTTTCACATTTTTAAACTTTTCCCAACAAAATCATGGAATTATGTGTGCTTCCAAAAATGTTCTCAAAGTGAAACAATCACAAATTTTTTATGGGATATTTTAAAGAATCATCTGGCTTCCATGTTCAACTCGAATTTGGGTTACTAGAATCAATAAGGAGTTTGTATAGTCCCAATATAATAATATAATGGAAATATAGAAAATATCAAATGTTGTAGTAAGGATTTTTTTTCTCTTTTAACAAGCTTGGCGCGTGCAAAGTACAAACAAGGTCTCCCGCCATTTCCAACAGAACCGACTTGTTAACTAACAGAATTCCTCCTCATGTAGTATAACAAAAACCCTCCACATTTCATTATCCTTCAGCTATCTCAGTTTTATAATTACAGAAAGAGAAGAGCATAAAGATTCAAGAACTTTCTCTCTTTGGCTCTCTGAAGAAAAAAGGAGAGCACGAAAATGGTGGAGGACGATTTCTTCAACTTTCAGATGCATAATACTCACAGGCAGAGAAGGGTCAGAGCACTAAGGCTGTGTGATCTTATCCCCATCTTTGTCTTTGCTTTTTTCATCTATCTTTGGTGCATCTCCAATGTTGGTGCGTCTTTCACCCATTTCAGTTTCTGCTTCTTCTTTTTGAAATTTTCTTGTGTTTGCTCTCTTCATTATATTTGAATGTTATCTTCTCTGTTCCTATGAGCATGCTCTTCTTTTATGAATCTTTTTTATTTTCAAGAAAATGGGGCTTTACTTGTTACAGCTTCTTTTTGGAATCCACTTGTGTTTTCTCACATTACATCATCTTCTCTGTTCATCTGGTTAAATTTTTTCCATTTTTTAGCTCTACTTTTTTTTTTTGGATTTTCTTGAGTAGACACTAGTGGCGTTTCTGTTTTGTGATATAGTGGTAGCAATATTGGCATTTATGTACTCAAAATGAAAGAGATTCTTCTGCTTGTGTTTTTTTTCACTGTTCCTTCTGGTTAAGAATTTCAGTTTTTTGCTCTTCTTTTATTATTTTCTTGAGTTTTAGACGCTAGTAGTTTGCTACATAATGTATACAGAAAAAATATGTAGGTTCTTTTACTTGTGTTTTCTGTTCATTATTCTTGAAAAGATTTGCTGTTATGTTTATATTTCTAAATGTATGCTGCTTTTACAGTGAGAATGATGATCAGAAATGGAAGAACCATTTCACCCAACAGCATTCCTCTGTATCTGAATAATACCCATTTCGATCTTGCAATTCTGAAATCATTACCAGAAAAAACAGAGTACAAATCTCCAGCTGGAGCACTGAAAGGATCGAGCTTAAAGATCAACAATGGAGCAACTGAGATACCAACAACGCCGTCGCCATATCAACAACCCAACACCACCACATTTTCACCACCACCACCACCGCTCACACGGCACCAAATCCAAGAACAGCAACTAAACAACATAGTGGAAGCGTTAATCGGAGCAGGGGATTTTGCAGGTTGGGCAAATTTGTTATCTTCCACAGATTTATCATCTCTTCCACTCTCCGCCACTTTTTTCATCCCAGGCAACGACGCCATGTCAAATCATCAAACACCTGGCGATCAAAATATCGACTTAGACCCATTTCTCATTGCCTATCATATAATCCCACAACGCCTCTCTTTCGCCGATCTCCAGCAATTCAAATCCAACACTCGCCTCCCAACTCTCTTACCGTCCAAATTCATCGTCATTACAAACAATTCTTTATCCAATTTTACCGTCGATGGCTCTCAAATCACCTACCCAGATGTTTACGTAAATTCTGCTTTTACAGTACATGGTGTTAATAAAGTTCTTGAATATTCCGTTTACGGTGCTGATCCCGTGTTCTCTACTCCAGAAAACAATACTGTGCCTACTGAAACTGTTGCACCTATCCCACCAAAACCAAAACCAAAGCCAAAGTCAAAGCCATTATTATTTCCTGAAGGAGGTGGAGGTTCTATTGATGGATGGAGGAATTCTAATTCAACTAGAGCATTTCCTATTGAGAAATTAATGTTTGACATAACTGTTCTGTTTTTCATGTTTTTTTTGGGATTGAGATTTGAGAACTTAAGGGATATAATGTTCTAGCTTAACATTTTGATGAAGAGATTGTACTACTGAGAAACTGTTTAGTGCTTTGTTTGTTTTTCATCCTAGTTTTTGAGTCTATAAATGGGTCTCTGCTATGGTGAATACATGCAGAAATGAGAGAGTTTATTGTTTCAACATAGCATCTTCTCCTTTAATAGCATAGTTATGTTTTTATGTGTTATATACTTGAGCAAATTTATTTTAGCTGGTGAACTCTGACATTGTTCAAGCTCTTTGCAACATTATAACTTTCAAAAATTCAAATATAGTAACCATTAAACTGTCAACTTGTGGACTTTGGCGACACAACAAACTAAGGCTGTATCCGGTTCCAGTTCTGGGTCTATTTGGGTCTGCGGTTCCGGTTCTGGCGGTTCTGGTTCTGGCGGTTCTGAAGGTGGAATCGGCCCGTGACGGTTCCAGGTAACATGCGGTTCCGGTTCTGGCGGTTCTGGCGGGTCTGGCGGTTCTGAAATTTTTTATTTTTTATTTTTAAATCAATATCTTGTATAGTAGTCATTAGTATATTGTAGAACATATTTTATATGGTGTTCTATGTTATTAGCATAGTATATATTGTGTTTGGTAATTAGTATATATTGTGTATAAGTAGTGTATATTTTGTATGTAAGTAGTATATATTGTATGTAAGTAGTATATATTGTATATAAGTAGTGTATATTGTGTTGTAGTTAGTAATTAGTATAAATTGTATATAAGTAGTATATATTGATAAAAGAATATTGTCATTAGTATATTGTGTTGTATGTTATATATTGTATGTTATATAAATATTCAAGGATTGATATCGAAGTAAAGACAAAGAAATATTGAGACAAAAGATATTCAAGGATATGATAAAGAGCATATTTATTGACCAAAATGACATATCTTTCTTAGTATTCCTTCCTCCAATGGAATGAGCACAACATGGTACTAATACCACCATTAAAAGGAAAAAAAACTAAAAGAAGACGTGTTCATGTACAAGTTACATCATAATTTATGTATTATTTCTAACAAATCTCATAAAACCGTCAAGGTTGGGAGGTGGTTGTGTTGGCGGTGGTGGAAATGAAGCTTGTTCATCACCACTTCTGGGTGAAGTTGCTTCCTCAGCAAGTTCTGCTATCATTTCTTCATACGCCTCATCTATTTCTGGTTGTGATTCTGCTATGCTAAAGTTCCTTCTTTCTGCGCGGATCCAATCTCGAAAAAGCACTGATTTTTCCAAGCTCTCCCGCATCGACGCTCTGTGATCACCTATTTGTAGTCTTGCTTGACTAAAAGCGCTCTCCGATGCAACAGTTGACGCTTGAATCGACAGAACATCCCGAGCCATCCTTCCAAGAACGGGAAAATGCTTTTCCCTTATCTTCCACCATTCCAAAAGGTCGAAAGAGTCGCCTGGATTCTCCTTTTCTAGTCCCTGTGGCAAGTAAACTTGAAGCTCATTTAGATGGGAAATTTCATCTAAATTATCACCTTGAGTACCCCTGTACTCCGTCCACGATTTAAGAGCTGTTAAGCCAGCAGCTCTTTTAGACGATTGTGATGTAGACGAAGTAGGGATTGGAATATTTGGTCTAGCATGCTCTAACGCCTGTTTATAAGCATTATAAACAGTTTGAGCATTAACTTTAATTGATGCTTTCGCATCAGCTAGTGTAGCAATTTCTACTTCTGAAAGATCTAAAGATCGATAAATAGTAGAATACCAAAAGTGAGGACCTCCTAATTTCATAGCTGGATTTAACATAGCAGATACACCAAAAATAGGAGGGATTGGAAAAAAATATTTTTTAATCTTTTTTTTCATTTCATTTATTGCAAGTTCATAAATGTCCCCTCCCTCGCTAAAATCAACAACAAATTAGCAAGTGCGGCAATATAAACTAAACAGTTAGAAATAGTCGGATAATATTGTCCAGAAAAAGCATTTGTAGCCACATGAAAATATTCTAAAAAATCTAAAAGAATTTTAACATTAGTCCAATCTTGGGTAGTTAGCATTTCATCATCATCCTCACCACCTACCCGAGAATTAAACGTAGCATTAATTGGGTTTCTATATTCATACGCTACTACTAAACTTTCGTACATGTAATTCCACCTAGTCGGGCAAGGTTTAGGAACCTTTCTTTCTCTAAGGCCATATTCGTCACATTTTTTTAAATATTCTCTAAGTCTACTTCTACGGTTTGTATAAAATAGCCAATTAAGAGCCATTTTCACCTTTTCAATTTCTATGTTTAATATTCGCATACCATAACCAACAACTAAATGATAAATATGACAAATACATCTAACATGAAAAATATTAGTAAATGCAGCGTTAAGTGTTTTTGTTAGCATGCCTATTGCACTAGTGTTGCTAGAAGCATTATTCATAGAAATTGACATTATTTTATCACTAAAGCAAAAATATCTGCATACATCTGAAACAGTGTTAGCTATAAACCTACCCGTGTGCCGTGAATTAATTATTCTATATGCAATTATGCGTTTTTGCATTGTCCAGTCTTCGTCTATCCAATGACTTGTTACAGTTAGATAATCACAGTCATTTCCACTTCTACCAATATCAGTTGTTATAGAAATACGATTAGTTATATGAATAAATAAATAGCGCAAATATTGTTCATATTCATACTTAAATTTATAAATATCGGCCTTAACTGTTGCGCGAGGCCAACCTTTATGAGTAGGATTAAATACTCTTCTATTATAATGAATCCATGTAGGATTAGAAGCAAAAGTATAAGGC
This sequence comes from Nicotiana benthamiana, assembly GCA_034376525.1. Classification (NCBI taxonomy): domain Eukaryota; kingdom Viridiplantae; phylum Streptophyta; class Magnoliopsida; order Solanales; family Solanaceae; genus Nicotiana; species Nicotiana benthamiana. The sequence goes on from CM067330.1 coordinate 121,486,618, forward strand.
AAACACATAACATCAATCATTTTCGCTAATTTTTCATGATCCTTATTTGGATCGTAATATAAAATACATCCGGTGACAGTGTTTATTCCTGGTTGAACTAGATTTGAACCAGTACTTGGGTTAACTGTAGAATCAACACTTGTCCTCCCCTTTTGTTGCGCTTTCAATTGCAAATATCTAGCCTTATCGCTAGGGTGTAATTTTATATGCTTAACTAAACTACCCGTGCCGCTACGATCTCCAGTATACCTATGAACAAGTAATTTCCCACAAGATTTACATTTAGCCTTATTTTGTTCTCTTAGTTGAATAAAAAATTGTCAAACTAATGATATTTCTGTACGTTTAGAAGGTTGTCTACTAAAAGTGGGAGTTTGTACGGGTGGGTGTGCCGGTTCATCACCTAAGTTATGAGCAGGACTAGTAGGTGTATCATCTAAATCTGGTGCTTGGGTTTCATCATCATCCTCATTTCCCTCTAAGATAGGTGCATTAGGATAAATAGCATTCATAATATCATCGTCTATTCTATCACCTACTGCTACATCATGTAGAAAATCAATATCGCTAAATTGAAAACAAGGGTGATCACTATCAAGGATTCCGAAGGGTCATTACGACATCTAGGTTGGATACTACTTTCAACTTGCTTATCTTTTCTAGGTCGGGGAGCCGGGGGAGGGGGAGTTTTTTGGCCGCTACTTTCACCGATTTTACCTTTTCCTTTACCGAACATATTTTTCAACGAAAATGCCATAATAATTAGAATTAAGCAAACTAAAAACACAAAAAATTAGAGCACCCGCTTAATAAGCGAAGGTCTTGAGTTCGACTCTCGATAAGAGCATTCTGCTTTCCTGTATTTCGCATTGGTTTCGTTTTATTGCGCGAACAAATATAGTTCATATATATTAAGCTATATTCATTGCGCATCCAAATACAAATTATACAAGGTGGTAACAATTGAACCTATGAATGATAATTATGCAAACCATAGTTATGTATAGCAATTAGGCTCTAAACTAAAGTGCTTCTTGAACATTCTCGGGCATTTGCATCTATACCCGCTTTTTGGGTTACATTTACAAGCGTTCCCACTTTTCGCGTAACTTCAGCATACGGGCCTGAAGTAGCAATGCTAATCGCGTAAACTTCACATTCTAGTAAGAAGGGCCTGAAGTAGCAAAAGTTGCTCAACCAAGTGTGCTCATTTTTTTGTTTGTAATTACTGAACTTAAGCACTCTAGTGCTGAAGTTTTTATTTATAATTGCTGATCTTAAGCATTTTGGTAGCTAAAGTTTTATTATGCTGCAGTTATTTAGTTCATTTGTAAAAACGTAAAGCTGTGTTTTTTTTAGTGGATTCATCGGTTTTGTCATTTTAAGCTTTTTCAAAACTTCAGCAGAAGATGCTGAAGTATTTTGCAGAAGTTATTCAGTTCATTTATAAAAACTTCACCACTAAATAAGTTGAAGTTTTTTTTGTCCTGGATTCATTAGTTGTGTCATTAAGCTTTTTCAAAAATTTCAGCAGAAGATGCTGGAGTTATTTAGTTCATTTGTAAAAACTTCATCACTAAATAAACTGAAGTTTTCTTGTCCTGAATTTATTAGTTTTGTCATAAAGCTTTTTCAAAAACTTCAGTAGAAGATGCTGAAGTTATTTAGTTCATTGTAAAAATTTCAGTACTAAATAATCTGAAGTTTTTTTTTATCTTGAATTCATTAGTTTTGTCATAATTAAACTATTATAAAATAATTCCAACAGTATCTAAATCATATAAATTTTGAAAACAATAAACGTAAAAAGAACATAATTATCTTGAAAAGAAATCACTAAGTGTGACCTTAAACTTCCCGTATGTGAAAATATTCACAAAGTATTGTCTACTAACTTACGTAATTATTTATAATTTATTTTTAAATAATCTGATAAATATACATGTGACAATCCCATGAACTAAAATTTCATAGCAGCACCAACAACAGTAGAAGAAAGAAGAAGAAGAAGAAAACGATGGAGGAGGATAAAGAGGGGTGAAGTTGTTTAAAAAGTGGCTACAAGTTAAAAAAATTAAAAAAATGGATACGAAATAAGGCGCCCCGTGCAATTTTTACGAAAATTTTTGACCAAAAAAAAAAAAACAAATGTATAAAAAAATAAAGAAACAAGAATGATGGGCCCAATTGTGCATTTTGGACTTCAAATTGACGGGCACAAATTCCTTCTAGCAACCTGGATCTGGCAAATCAGAATAACTGCTTGCTTTCACATTCGGAAATCACTCCGGCAAACTCTTGCTTCAAACTGCTTACTTTCCGAAATTTGCAGCAAAAATGGATTCCTCAACCCTGCTCTTCAACCAGCTCAAGGTCTGAAATTTCAGTGTTAATTATCCCCATCTTCCTAAAAAATGTTCATTTTCTGCATATTACTTCTTGTTCCTTCCTATTTCTTCCTTAACACTGACTGGTTAATTGCTAACGGAAATCCAAAAACAATAAAATAAAAAATGTAGACAGCAGAGCCATTTTTTTTACTAGCAGGTCCCAATGTGATTGAATCAGAGGATCACATTCTTTACATGGCCAAGCACTTGAAGGATATTACTTCTAAGTAAGTAACTCTCTCTTATCTCTCAGTGTCACGTATCATTTTGGATTGTATTAACTTCTTCTCGTGGATTTTTAATTTTGTGCATTTATCTAGTTTAACCCTAGGGCATGTTGCTTAATGATATGTTCCAGTATGAGATCCTTTTATGTAAAATAGTAATTGAATGATTTGTCAATATTTTTAATTGTAGACTTGGATTGAAGTTTGTGTTCAAGTCGAGCTTCGACAAGGCTAATCGCACTTCCTCTAAATCATTTCGCGGTCCTGGCTTGGCTGAGGGCTTGAAGGTATAAAATACCACTACTGTGCTGGAAAATAAAGCACTCTAATTTCTGGAAGACATCACAGATTGGATTATTAATATGTTATATTCCAGCTCCTGTATGATATTCACTGTTACAGAAGCACTTTTGAAAAATAACCGATCATTTTCCCCCTTTCTTGCAGATCCTTGAAAAGGTGAAAGCAACATATGATGTACCCATTGTTACTGATGTTCATGAATCTATTCAGGTAAAGCTTATTTGCGTATTTCCAGTGGCACTCAGCCTTTTATAATTTAGACTTTCTGTCAGCTTTACTCTTTGATCTGTAATTGATGATCTAATGCAATATTGGCTTCGGAAATTTGTTTATTTCTGTAAATATGTGGTGCGTCATTCATGCTTCTCATCCATTCTTCTTCCTTTGAACTTATTGACCAATTTATGGTTTTCCCTTTCTCAAAAGTACTGTATATTCCTCATTTCCGGCTTTTCTAAAAAATGTTATGATGTCTCGTGTGCTTTGGTTGGCAGGTATTAGCTCTAGTTTTTCCTCTTCTTAAAAATAGATGAGAAGATTTCATAAAACGTACTGTGTTATTGATTCTAGTGACTCTTTACTTGTCCGAACCACATTGGATGCAAAAAATTTAGAAGCTCTGGCATCCATGTATTATGATCAATGTCATTTTTAATTCATTTGTCCATTTTGTATATCACCTCATCATTGAACATTGGTGGTCCAGAAGTAGTTTCCTTTCCAATATGGAACTGCATCTAACACTGTTTTGCCAGTGTGAAGCAGTTGGACGGGTTGCAGATATAATTCAGATTCCTGCTTTCTTATGCCGGCAGGTTGGTCTCCAGACATAATCTTTATTTTCAGAAAGACATCTCTAATTTAGTTCCTGATGTTGTGGCTTTTTCAGACCCAGATATCAATACATTGCTGAGCCATATTGATCTGCTTTTTTTGCATTTAATGACAGACCGACCTACTTGTCGCAGCTGCCAAGACTAGAAAAATTATCAACATTAAGAAGGGCCAGTTTTGTGCTCCTTCAGTCAGTAACATTCATCTTTTCTGTTTCTTCCTAGTTCTCCTTTCACTTGCTCCTGTGAAAACCGTGATAAACTAGTAACTTGGGCGCATTCATGTGTATATTCTATCTATTTTCAACTTATGCTATAATGTTCTCAGGTGATGGCAAATTCTGCTGAAAAAGTGAGATTGGCTGGAAATCATAATGTCATGGTGTGTGAGAGAGGAACAATGTTTGGCTATAGTAAGTTTTTTTGTTTGTTTCTTCTTATTAAAAGCAAAAAATTTGTTTAGTTTTTTCCTAGTTGGATGGAAGCAAGTCTCCAAGCATTATTTTCAGTGTTTTTATCTAAGCTGGAAAGGAAGCAGTAACTTGAAGCTATACAAGTACATTAAGGCTAGTTTTCTGCACTGATGTTTGGTCAACGCTAAACATGGAAAGTGTATACCGATATAAACATGGAAAGTGTAGGAGAAATGAAGTGTCTGTTTCATGAAGGGTGCGTATAAGGACGATGGTCTCGGGGTGGGAACCGGGGGAGGGTATATTACTCCACTTATGAGCTTCACAAAAAATATTTTGTTCCAAACTCGGATAAGGAGATGAGTCTCGGTAAGTATTAAAAATCTAACATGTATTATCTGATTATGCAGATGACTTGATTGTGGATCCCCGGAACTTCGAGTGGATGAGAGAGGCCAATTGTCCTGTTGTAAGAATCTTTTTTATGATTGTATTTGTTATTAGTTTCCCTGATAATTTAACTGGAAAAATCCACTTATATTGGATCTCTACTTTAAGCCTACATATTTGTTTTTGGATTTACTTTTTCTCATATAAATTCTTGTTTCTCAGGTGGCTGATATAACTCATTCATTACAACAGCCTGCAGGCAAAAAGGTTCATTATTCCTTTGCCCTTTCATTAGAGAGTACCAACAAATATATATATATATATATATATATATATATATATATATATATGTGTGTGTGTGTGTGTGTGTGTGTGTGTGTGTGTGTGTGTGTGTGTGTGTGTGTGTGTGTGTGTGTGTGTATCGTCAGCATATAACACATCGATCTTGATTTTTCTTAACGCTTTCTGCAAGTCTGGAAAGTGCATGAGGATGCCATGTTAGCAGTTTTGCTAGAAAAAGAGAATAGGAACTTTTGTCACTGATCAATATGAGTCCATGAGTATCTAGGGAAGTGTCATTTTTTAGATAGACGGCAGCCCTAATAGCAGGGAATTTGAAAAAGACAGTTGGCATTAGTTGGCGTTTCATGTGCAAGAAGTGGGAAGGGATGTGAACCATCTACTGTTTCCTGATCGCTATAGGCTATGGTGTTTGGTTGTCTATGTTGGAGTCAAATGAGTAGTGTCAGTAACCATAAGTAATATTCTGCTTTGACGGAAACTCAGAAGGCAGAGGCAGGAAAGGGTAGCATTTAAGTAGCTCCTCAGACGCTCGTGCGGTCAAATGGAAAGAGAACAATGAAGAGCGTTTAAAGGCGTAACAACCTCCCTTGTACAAATTAGTGAAATGTTTTAGTTTTATGTGTAATTTTGTAGCACATGTGACATCTCAATGCCTGAGTGCTTTTTCGAGAATCATGTAGTTGTAACAATTTTCTACGTTTGTATATCCATATTTTATGGAGGAATCTCTTCATTACAGTAAAGGGCTCTATCACGCTAATTCTGTGAATTGAGGTGAACCTGCTCTTGCTCCTACCTTCTATTCAATGTTATAGCATCTGTGGGCCAGATGAGATACAGTCGAATCAATTTTGCAGTCTGTTATTCTGTTCAGGGTATACCAAGTTGTTCTCTTCTCTTTCGTCACTGTGATTTTTTTTTTTTGGAGAAATCAGTTTCACAGCCAAAAAGGGCGACTGACTGCATAATGGGAAAGACGTGATTCGTTGTTGTTGTAGCACAGGTTGCATATTTGATAAATTTTTCACGTTATAACATACTTATTTCACTCCAAAATGGGGGACTTGCATTAATGTTCAAGCACGTATAGGTGTTTTACTAGTAAACCTAAGAATTTAATATTAGAGTGTTTACTGGGTCTTCAGTTGCAAAGTTTGGAATCATTTAACGGCCAAAATCTAAACTCTGAGTCCATCTCTGACTCACTATGACCCCTTGCATTTATCTAATTTGAAGCCTTAGGTTTTAATAGCAGAAACCCCTTCTTCCACATCATGTTAAACTCCTCTGTGTCCAGAGTTTTGACCCTTTGATTGCCTTTCTTCTCTTCTTTCTTTTATTTCAATGTCTTGACTTTGTGCTGCTTGAATCTTTCAAGCTTCAGAATCAACTGTTAATAATTTACTTTAACTGTAGCAAGAAGCCAAATCAATGTTCTAAGATCACGAGTTCAATCGCATACATACCATTCCTTAGGGTCAAATGTTAAAAGTTTTATTCTATGTCAATGACTTGAAGTTCTGATTCTTGCACAGCTGGAAGGTGGTGGTGTTGCCAGTGGTGGTCTTCGCGAATTAATTCCTTGTATTGCCAGGACAGCTGTTGCTGTGGGAATAGATGGAATTTTTATGGAGGTATAAAGGGCATCTGTGTGATTTGTAAATCTTGTGATTTGCTTTCTTTATGCTCTCCTTGTTTAAGAAGACAAATATGTATAGTCCTTTTTTAAGAGGACAAGGGTAAAAAGGAACTTGAGAGTTGAAATGAAAATGCGGTGAAATACTTTTGCTGAGAATTCCTTCAAAATGATAAGTTTAAGCCATTTTGTGATTCCTGAGTTTTTAATGTCTGTTTTGTCAAAACTTGCTTAGTTTTCTGCTCCACTGAACCAGAGAATTTTTTTCATTAGGTGCACAATGATCCCCTGAGTGCTCCAGTTGACGGTCCAACACAGTGGGTGAGTTACGGGCAAACAAACAACATATACTGTTGAGACTTCTGAGATATCCTGTTCTGCAAAATGAAACTTTAATTACTGTAGAAGTCTGATTTTAGCTGTTCATTTGATCATTGTTTTCATCTTTGTACTGACATAGCCTCTGCGCCATCTGGAGGAACTACTAGAAGAGCTTGTCACGCTTGGTGTAAGTTACGTTCTCTCTTTAGCATGAATTGCATATTTGACCTCCTTTTGTTGCATTAATGAATAAAGCTAAATTTTCGAGTAGCAACACATATAGAAGATAGAAGCATAGCACTAAGGTGCTTTGGTATATCAAAGACATGTGGCGTTAGAGGTAGGGTGCATTAAGCTATAGCAGACACCTTTTGTTCTAGAAGTATATGCCATAGGAGGGAAAGGATAGGAGAAATAAATATTCTAAATGAAGGTAAAGCTAATCCTCGTATTGTCTAGTCTTTCATTCTGTAGTTTTTAACTTCTTATGTCATCTATCCACAATTTTTGGTATTTTTCCTTATTTTGCTTTATGTTTTTCCTAGTTCTCCAACCTGATTAATATGTAGGTTTGTAGGAGCTACATTTAGCATCTTTGCTGCCTGTTTATCCTAGAATGTCGAAGGTGTAGGTGTCATACTTTAAACTAGAGTTGAAGAGGGTTATATGATATGTAGTTCCCTGTCCCACAGAGAATACATGCAGTTCCCAGTATTGTGTTTAAATTTGGGACATTTTTACTACTTCGCAGTGATGTCGAATACTCGTTTGGGGTGCTTTGAACCAAATAACTAGATGAAGCTCCAGTCAGGCACTTTGCCTCGCTTAAATGAAGCTTTAATGAAGACGTCAAGCTATTAATACATGTGTCTCATCAGCCATGGGCTTTGTCATGACTCATGACAGAGCAAAAGCAGACAATAAATATAATTGGAAGGTGATATGTTACTTCTTAATAAAACGTTATGAATGAAATTTCTGGTAATTTGGTATTGATCTCCTCAAATGAACTTTCTAGTGATTTGTCATGATAATTAGAAGTTTAATATAAGAAAATTAGTCCCTAAAAACTTTGAACCCCAGAAGCACAGATGCTTTTCTACGCTTTTAACCTTTAAAAACTCTGCTACTTTGTCCCTTCTTGGGCTCTTAAGCTGACCTTGGTTAGTTACTTCTTGTTTGCTTATGTACTAAATGTTTTTGAACAAACTCGTGCTAATGTAAAAGATCTGTCAAAGTTGATCAAAAAGAAAATTTGAAAGATCACTCCTTGGCATTCACAAAGAGTTGGTATCCAAATTTTAATTGCTCTACAATTAGATCTTGATGGGAAACTTTACTATGAAACAGCATGATCCACAGGCTTTTGGATCTGATTTGAGCTATTTTATATATTTCTAATATGTGGATAAAATTTGAATAAAATAAGATGTATATTTCATGATTTTCATCCATAATTTTATTGTTGCGTACAATTTAAGGCCAATACATCAAACTTAATTGTGGGGCAAAAGTTTACTCGTTCTGTTATTTTCATATTGAGGTAAAAGTTTAAATGAAAAAGTTAATTAAGTTCTTTGCCGTTTATGAGGACATCCTAAAGGTTATGATCGGATATAACTGATCAGCCGTGGGAAGATATACTTGCAGCTATTTGATTGAGTGGATACTGTTTATTTGCTTCTTCCTCCCTGGATAAAGAGTCTGAATTAGGTCTGAGATCTTCATTATTTTTATGAAAATCCTTTGTTGAGCTACTGCAGTTGGCTTTGGTCATGATGTGGAAGTTTAATATCATTTGTTTTTCTGATGGCATCAAGCTACGTTCTGTCTTTGATCTGTTCCAAGCTTGATAAGTTACTTGACAACCTGAGTAAAAATTGCCTTTATTTCAACTTCTAGATTCTATGAAAAACATGTCACTGCTTTAAACAATAAATAGATGTTGGTAAATGCAAGAGACACAGATTGTGGAAGTACTTAATGATATATGTTTGTCATTTAGCTTATGCTTTTACGTCATTCCTTGCATATTTCTGTGCCCCTTTTCCCCAAAACTTCGCAATGCTTCTTTGGTTTTCCTAATATCACATTTCTTACAGAGGGTTAGCAAGGGGAAGCAGCAGTTCAAAATTGATCTCACTCCATTTCGTGATTAGGACACAGAAGTTTGGCTATCAGTAAGCATTCCAAGGTCACTTGAAAATATTTGAACCCTTATACTGTAGGTTATATTTTCAAGCTGCTAACAATTGTACTTGACCAGTTGACCTCAGGTTGCTGTTTAGTTTTACATTTGTACTTCATGTATGTGTTTAGACCTATCTCTGGAATAATGAATCGGTTTTATCTAGTCCTTGATTCACATTAGTTTCTGAACTGGATATGTTTCTTAGAATTTTCTCGGCAAAGAATTCACTTTTGACAAACTACTTATCTAACATTAATGAGAATGTTTTCTTCGTTTCTTGAACCCTATGAGCATGTTAATCTATATATCTTGAAATTGAATCTCTCAACTTCCATATTCTTTTCCTTACTATCGATGTCTACCAGATAACTATGTGCAGACAATGTCTCCTCCATTCTGTGGCAGTGGAATTGCTGCATTATCAGTTTGTTGCTTGGAAGACACTACAGCGTGTATTCATTACTGTACTGAACGTGTATTAATTTTCATTCTTTATTGTAATCTTGATCTAAGATTATTTTATTCATTGGTAAGAGTTGTGACACTTCAAGTGCACTTAGAAGGCTATCTATCATTTCTAGGGATGTAATCCATATGAACGATAAGTCGTTATAAATAGAATGATTGCAATAAAAAAGTAAATCTTTGGACTTCCACAAGATCCCTTTATTATCATATGGTTCTGCACTTCTGCCTCTGTGAATGCATTTAGATTCTGATGCTGTTGACTTACCGTGGAAAAAAAAAAAAGACTACCCAAAACTGAAGGAAGATAATGTTGGAAGGATTCCTGCTAAGCATTCGATTGAGATGCAACAGTTGTTGGCTGAAACTGGGGTTATCGTCTTTCCTAAGTATCAATCACTGCATTATAATAGAGATATGGTATATATATGGCTTAAACTCTTTAAAAAAGGTAATATACCACAACAGAACATAAAAACGACGAAGAAATATGTTCTAATCTGAATGATTTAGGTTTCAAGAATTTCAACACCATTTGCTGAACATGCTTAGATCAGCATTCTGGAGATTGGAAGTCCTTTTTATAACTTGTCATGTGGCTGGTAACAAATTTGACTTGTAAAAAAAACTACAATGGTCAAATTCGTGTCACGTTTACTCAGGGAAAAAAATTGAAAAATTCAGGTCCTACAAATTCATTTTACTTCCAATGTTTCTGTAGAGCTTCTATGGCCATACTTTTTGGTATCATTGAGCTGCAAATTTCTGAATCGTTGCTGTTGATGCAGAATAGTCTCTTCCTTTCCAATCCAAAGCTTATGGCCTAAGAAAACGACTAAAGATAAACTAGAAAAATGGAGTTGGCCAACAGAACTAAAGCCTCATTCTCTAACAGCTACAATTCACTGATTTCACCCTCTCTGCAACTGCCTACCCACATATACAAATTTGTTTTTGAGTTATTATTTGATGGTAGAACACCACAACACTCCCTCCTTGGAGACTGCAGCAGAAAGATGAAAATCCACTAAGTATAATGGAACATTATAAAGAATGTGGAACAGTCGAGGTGCAGACAAACTGGTCCAAACACCACTGTAAAGAGCGTTAAGAAAGAAAAGGTTAATGTACAAGTGCCTAACATGTACCTTCTGCCACCGGTTGCTATCTGGTCTTTTCAACAGAACAATGTTGTTGATATTCTCAGGTGACTCAACTTTCCATCTGCAATAAGGTGAAGGCTCTCTATGTCGATAATAAATCCCAACTATTTGCTTCCTCGTTCGATCATATTTAGCTGTGTTCATGTAATACACAAAAGGCTTCTGGCAAGGATGCTTTGTAACAGGCCTAGTATTGAATGCATAAGCAGTATAATCAGCTCTTCTGTACCAATTGAGAAATGTTCTTGTGGGCATTTCGAGTTCTCTAGGGGAAATATTACCCCTAATGATCTGAACCACATAGCCCCATGATACTGAGATTGACCAATACCTTTCTTTGTCGTAGCAGATTGATTGTTGCATTAGGCTAGCTGAATAGAGTTTTGCAGATTCAAATAGGCGTTGGAGGCTTGCAACTCGGCTCATTCCTGGAAATATTGGATCTACCACATCAAGATGGTGAAGCGATTGAAAAGAATGGACCTTGGGCCTAACTCAACCCCAAAAGCTAGCTTATGCGGTGAGGATTGCCCAAGCCATATAAGGAGACCAAGGACCTCAAATCCCTCCGATGTGGGACAACTCAACACCCCCCATCACGCCCAGATCTCTGGAGCGTGGACAACATAAATGGGGGCCCAACATCGGTAACAATAATTGGGATGGGCCTGGCTCTGATACCATGAAAAGAATGGACATTGGGCCTAACTCAACCCCAAAAGCTAGCTTATGCGGTGAGGATTGCCCAAGCCATATAAGGAGACCAAGGACCTCAAATCCCTCCGATGTGGGACAACTCAACAGCGATACCAATGGTGTCACTGGATGTGCTCCCAATAGGCCTAGTAAGTTCCCATACACATCATACTATACTAGCACAAGCAAAAAGATCATCAATTTCAGCGAATGTTTCTTCAAAAGATCACAGAATTTTACCTACTATATAATAAAAGTCACTACTCTTATATCATTTTAAAGTAAGTGAACTTTTACATATTCATGCAAGGTCAAGGGAACAGCCACACTCTTAGGGGTGTGACAAAGACAACCTACCCTAGTGCAAGCATTACTGGCTGCTTCCACGGCTCGAACCCGTGACTTATAGGTCATATGGAGACAGCTTTACCATTGCTCCAAGGCAAATCGTTTGCACTAAAACAAGATTCTTTTCTTAATTAATTCATGACTGCTTTTACTGTTCTTAGATAGTTCAGGATGGTAAATCAAGTTCATCTCTAAATTTGGATGCACATTTGGATGTACACTACAAGTTAACTTACTGATCAGTATATTTTAACCTATTGTTTTAGATATTTGCATGTTATTAATCCCATTTTTGTCGACGATGGCATGTACTTATCTCTTCGTTGACCTAATAGTGTAAAAATTCTTTTACACTATCAATACATATAAAAGCTAAACTCTATTAATATGTAAGTCAAGATCAATGGTAAAAGCCTAAGCCAAGATGTTTGGTTTGAAGTGTACCTGATGAAATCCACGTTCTTTAGTGAGGGGCACTCCAAGTTCAGCCATACAAGCTTGAATTCTATCATCACTACCATATAATCCAGGATATCTCTGAATACAACGATCTTGCATTTTTTCCAACTCCTTTGCCAATGGATAACTAATAGCAAATCCACCACCCCCATAAGCCATAGCATATGAGAAAAATATATTTTGGACATGACTTTCGGAGGAACTACCAATGTAATAATATTGGTTATGATCATACTTTGATAAAACTCTAACCACATTTTCCACAATAAAAACTGTGTCATCATCTCCCATTACAAACCATCTCACATCTTTCATACCCAACCTTAGTGTCTCTGAAACTACCCTAGATATCCTCAATGCTGATCTTTTCCCTAGACGATTCGTGTATAGAAACTTTGACGTGTCACCTGAAATCCGAAAACAAAGAAAAAATCATACCTTGACGATCCATACTTTTATTCAACAACAACATCCCCAGTATGACGTCTAGCGAGAGTGGGGTGTACGCAGACTTGAGATAGGGAGGCTTTTTCTAGTAGTCTCTCGGCTCAATAAAAGCATTTTTAAACGATGAATACTTCTATTACTAGAAAAAATCATACATTGACGATCAATATTTCTTCTGTTACCAGAAAGCTATTTCTGTTGAGTTGAAAAACATACATGTCCATATGTTGCAAATTTTATATGTTTAAATAAATGTAAAAAAAAAAATCGAACATATGCCTTCTTTTGTCAACTTTGATATACGGAGGTATTGGTCTAGTCCCCTTCTGCTCAGTGGCAGATGTAGCATATAATTAATGGGTTCAACTAATGGACCTAGCTGTTTTAACACGGATCACAATATATATTTGAAGAATCACTAAAACTAGGAAAAAAATTGAATCTATTTCAAAGTGTGATGGTTCAACGATATGAACCTATTGGACTTATCAAATTCAAACCATGGATATGCCTCTACCTCTCTCTTAGTATTCCTTATTTCTCGTAACACATTTCAAATGGGCAGGCCGATGCACAAAGTATTCCGTGTTCACGCAGGATCCGGGGAAGGGTCACGTCCCATAAGATGTGATGTTGACAGCCTACCCAAATACAAGCACTAGTGACTTCTTTAATTTTACGACTTGAACATGTTCATACTGAGACAACTTTACCATTGTAACACGTTTCAAATGGAGGGGAAAAAAAGTAATGTCTATTTCCAAAAGGAAAAAGAAAAGTGCTACCTGAAATCTTAATATCAGGAAGAGCTTCATTTCTGTTGGTTTTTACATTGTTATCTAACCAAACAACACCTCTTGTTTCCCCTGGTCTCCACCATAATTTTATATACTCTTTCCTTTTATCCCATAAATTTGATGATGCAGCTATTCCAAATACAATATGTTTGAGCTCAGTTTCAGGCTCCTTTGATCGAACATATTCTTTGGTTCTTTCTTGTCGTTCTTGAAAACTGAGTGAAGACGAGTTGGTGGAAAGAGCTTCAGTGGTAGAAATGATAGAGGAAGAGGAAGTATTAACACAATCTGAAGAATCATCTTTATTAAGAATGAGCTTTGAAGAGTAAAGAAGATAAATGATTAATAAAAAAAAGAGGAACCAAGTGATGGATTTGCGATGGCTACGTTGAGAGGAAGCAGAAGTCATTATTAATTAATTAACATGACTAATTGAGGTTGTTTTCAGTTTCTGGTGATCATTGTGATTAATTTTCAGGTGAAGCAGCAAAATTGGGAGGAGGAAAATTGAGTGAGAGATGTTCGGATCAATTAGGAGGAGATTTTTGAAGTTTGTTATAGGATTGAACGAAGATGAAGGCGTGCATATGGCTCTCTAATAATGTCAATTAACAAAGTGATATGCTGGACTTTACAACAATTGTAATAAGAGAAATTTTCATAAAGCACTATCTTGTAGTAGTAATTAGCCATCTATAGATACCATTTGCTATATTACAGATTATAGATATTTTTTCTGTGGTTATAAGATGTATTTGATGTATTTAAGCTATTGTATTCATGAATACAATAGCAAAAATAGGCGTGAATCAAGAAAATCCAGCTAATCAGTTGTTGTATTCGAATGTATTCGACTGTACTCATGGAGTGAAACGTGAAATTATAGCTGGACAAATTATTATATTCGACTGTATTCAGAAATAGGGGATTACACTGTTTTTAAAACGGAAAGTGAATCAATTAACATAATAGACTCCTAGTATAACTCAACGAACTCTATTATAACACATAAATTTTGTATTTTCAGTTATAAAAAAGATTCTCAATCGAAAATACACTGAAAGCATAGCAATCGTCAGAGAAATTATAAAATACATCTGGATAAGTAAACTATATTAATTAAAAAATATATGTATAGCGAGACAATGAATACAATGAAATACATAGAATACAATGGATACATTGAAAAACAATAAAAAAAGACAGTGAATACAATGAAATACATGGAATACAACGAAATACATTGATTACAATGAATACAATGAAATACATGAAAATACAACATGATTCATTAAAAATACATTGAAATATATTAACACAAAAACAAGTTGCTCAGCCCAAAAATCTGTCGTCTTTGTTCAAGAACAAACCCTAATTTTCGACGAATCCGCCGTCGAGCAAAAACATGAAGACGGTTGTTGCTTTTATTAAAGTCTTTCGATGTGTTACCAACAAACCAATAAGATAACAATTTTCATTTCAGAAACCCTGATGTAATCTCACATAGTTAAAGCAACTTGATATTTACCGTCTTTTCTTTCTCTGTTGTTGCTACATTTGTTAAAAACTTGAGAAAAGTCAGCAGGTTTGTGCGTTAACTCGTTAACGAACAGAGACAACAATAGTTTTATGGGAGAAGAAAGTGAAGTATATGCAAAAGTGCTTATGAAATTTATCGTGATTATGCAAGAGAAAATCTGAAAAGGGAGAGAGAAAAATATTAATTAATGTATATGGTGCCTTAAGTGTAGAATATAACTATAATTAGATAGTTTGCTATAAAGGGTAAAAGGTAGCTATATAATATAATTTTTTAAAATGGTATTTATTTAAAATAAATACGGTATTAAGCTTTTCTGTAGGATGAAAATTTTCATTAAGAAGAGAATCTTACGGAAATGTTCAAAATAAGCCCAAATTTGTCCATTTGTATACATTAACCATAGATTTTCTAAAATTAGCCAAGTGCATACAAAAATTGAAAATCCCATATAGATAAGGATTCTTTGTCGACGAGAATCACGCGCAAAGATCTCTTTTCATTTTTTTAAGCATGGTCAATGACATTAGATGCAAGATGGAAATGAAATTTCATGGATGAGGTAGCAAAGAAGGTGAGGAAACACAAAGAAGAATAATACAACATTCCAATAACCTAAGAAACAAAGGGACATTCTGCAATAGGTATGGTCGAAATTTATTAAAAACATATAGATGGATCTATATACAAAACTTGAGAAAGATTGGAGG
The DNA here is from genome assembly GCA_034376525.1 of Nicotiana benthamiana. Taxonomy (NCBI): domain Eukaryota; kingdom Viridiplantae; phylum Streptophyta; class Magnoliopsida; order Solanales; family Solanaceae; genus Nicotiana; species Nicotiana benthamiana. Next base: position 121,502,250 of record CM067330.1, read on the forward strand.
TGATTTGGATTAGTTGTGAGTCAAAATTCGTAGTTGAAATCGAGTTTAAATTTCTCTACATATGAAGAGATATATGTTTGATTCACAAGTTATATACCATGGGATATACATATCATTTTCTTCTATGTTCATCTTGTGTACTTCAAATTTGCGTCAAATTTCAATTCAAACCACCTAAATTTTTTACCAATTAGTCCAAAAATTGAGATTTACACTACTTAAGATGTACCCAGTCTATTCCAATAATAGTCACTTGCAATTAATGCCAATTTTAGAACCTAAAGTTTTAAATTCAAGCTTTAGAGAGCTTCAATAGATGTCCATGGAGTTTTCAGTGTAATCCCTTGACCCAATCTAACAAATTAATATTTAATAGTAACTTCTAAATCAAATTAAGGTGCTCGATTCTTTGAATTTTAACTTAAAGGAATAAAAATATTGCAATATTGCTGAAATCCAGTGTTTCAAAAAGTTCGAACTGCCTTTGTGTTTTAGCAAAATAGACATGCGTTACAAAATGACATCTGGGCTATTTATCTTAGATATTTTGTTTTGGACTAGTTTTGGTTGAAATTGTTTATGGACGGGCACTTTAGATAGTTTTTCCAATTTAATATAGGAAAAAGAAAATTAAAAGTATCCATATACACAACTGGTAGTTAAAAATTTGTCAAGTTTCAATATTAATCAAAATTTAACTATTTTTCATGTAAAGATAAAAACTGAACAAAAACACCCTTAAAAATTTGAAAAAAATCCAGCATAATATGTTGGAGTTTGAATTTTATATATGTGATTCCAGTATAATATGTTGGAATTTCATAATATGCTGAAGTTCCAACATAATATGCTGGAGGTTTATATGTAGAAGCTCCATAATCCTACATATTATATTGGAACTTTTTATGTTTCAGCAAAATAATTGTTATTTTTTAATTACCAGTCCAAAAGCTTGCTAGCCCATATCATTTCACTTTGATATACCTCATATTACGATCAAACTGCTTTATTTTTTATATTTCGACAAGAAAGCATTTTTTTGCTTGGACGACGAAATTAGATTAATACATAACTAGTATCATTACATAGAAGCGATGCCTCATTAGGGACATCTAAGGTACTTAAGCGAGAAGGGCTGATTGTCATAGGATTACAAAAACTATTGAGATTTTCAAGTTCAGCCAGCTTATATTGGTACATACTAGTCTAGTAGTTGGTGCTCCAGTTCTGTCTTCCCTTTAATTTGTAGGTTCCACAATGCATTCGGTGGGAAGACTATTGTTGATAGTAAAGTGTTACTTAATTGCCTGGATCCTTCCTTAGCCAAAACATGTGCAAGCTTATTACCTTCTCGGAAGTTATTCCGGATCAACGGATCCCCCAGTTCCTTCACTAGTAACTTGCACTCATTAACAAGGTTGCAGTAGAGGGAACAATTATTGTCAAGCAATTAAAGTATTTCAGTAGTTTCAGTTTCAATTTATGGGCTATGGAAATTATGAGCTCTTGCTATGTGGAGGCCATTTTCTTGCTCAAGTATTTTATATAATTTTGACCTTCTACGAGCAAATAACTAATTTGATGGAATACTCTCTTCTCTCTTCAAAAAAAGAACCAACGGCTATTTCTAAAACTAGCATCTCCCTCTCACGCACCCATTGATGGACCCGTCGGACGGCGCGTCTAGAAGGTTAATCAACTCCATCTCACATGGTGAATCAACCCCCTGAGCTAAGTGACACGAAATTGACCTATGCTACCAAAATCATATCCGCTTCGCACACTCCGAATCCTCCAAATCGCTATGGTAGAGACAATGTCGTCTCAACTTATTCGATGATTAGAAAAGTAATTGAAATCGAAGGGCAGCAGATGTGGTTCCAGAAATAGTCACTAGATTTCAAGTCGGAAGAGGACCTGCCTATTGCTTCGGTATGGGTTTTCCTACCTGGTTTACCTTTTCATACGCACACATGAAATTATGTTAAATAAGTGGTGAGTACAATTGCTATTTCCCTTGAAATGGATTTGTCTACCAGAGGAAAAACAAGGCCTAGTATGGCGAAAGTGAGAGTTGAAATTGACTTGCTTAAGGACCAATATAACTCTGTTTTTGTTGGACAAATATTTGATGATGCTCCTCAAAAAGGATTTGTACAAAAAATTGAATTTTAGGGAGTCCCTAAATATTGCAAATTCTATCAAAAACTTGGTCACAATATGATAAATTGTAGAGCTTTAGAGAGGAAAAAGGCTGCTGAAAATAGAGTTTTAGATGACCAAAAAATTACTGATAATCAAGGTGGAGAAAACAGAATATTGGATGCTCAAAAATTTGAGGAAAATCGGAGGAATACTATTGGAATCCAGAATGGGAAAAACCAGTGAGTTAGACTGCCGAAAAGTTGATGAAACTAGGAAGACTAATGATGAACATTATGCGCTTGATGCAGAGCAGACTGGACGAAAGAATGATGGACCAAGCCTAGCTAGACAAAACTCTATCTCAAAACAGAATGAGGAAACAGACCTCTCGTTCATCAAAATTCGGTACCAAAACAGAATGAGGAAAACAAAGACATGAGAGAGTGTACCAGCCCAAGTCAGTTGAAGCAAAAGAATGTAAATAAATCTGAAAATTACCAGCAACAATATCCTAGCAACATGAGAGTTAGAACCAAAAGTAATTCTAAGAAGAACAAACAAAGGAAACTTCCTAAGATGAAAACAAAACTTACTTTCAAGCCTATACTCAATCTTTCTTATAATTCTAATGGGAGAAAGATGCATAACAAGGTGAGAATCTTGGCTTTACAAAGTCTCAACCAAGATAGAAACCCGAATATGACTGTGAATTTGCAAAACCAGTCAAGTGAATTGAATGAGGAAGATCAAATTTGAGCTTTTACTAATAAGGCTCGATTAAGTACCAGCTCAAACAAGCAGGAAAAGACTCATAACTAGGAGATATCCTTGTCTGCCCAAAATCTGAAATAAAAAAATATTGTTTGTGTACTGCAAGTACTCAAGGGCAGTCGACTAACACTAGTAAGGGGGACTAAGATGGATATGTGGGTAACAAGGATCCCTCATATTCAAATACAAATAGGCAGGAACAAAATTGTTACAACAATGTTAGAGAAACCAATGAAGATCAACAAGAGTCTATTCAAGATAATGATAGTACAAATGAAAACGAGGAGCTGGAAAACATAAAAAAGGAAAAGAAAGCTCTTTGTATGAATGACTATGTCGATGAGTCTACCAATGTACCTTCTGAAATAGAAAACCTCCACGGGATTGATTTTGTTATTGATCTGAACAGGGAATCCAAAGAAAAACAAGACAAATATGTTACTTTCCAACAAATTGAAGTAACTTCCCCTAATAGGGTGACAGTTATGGTCCCTGAGGATCAGCTTCAAATAGACGTGAATGAGGAATCCTTTCAGATCATAAGTGGCAAAGATAAAAGGAAGAAAAAAGGAAAAAAGAACAAAAGCAAAGATACTACACCTCCTAAATGAGGACACTCATGCTAACCTTGAATATTATTTCCATGATAAATGTTGTATATATTTTGGAATATTAGGGGAGTAAATACCAAAACAGCCTTACTAAGGCTAAAAAAATTGATTTTTATTTATAAGCCGGAGCTTGTTGCTAGTATGGAACCTTTTGTAACTATCAATCAAATTGAAAGGTGCAGGATATTTCTTGGATATCAACACTGTATTTCTAATATAAACGGTCAAATTTGGATCATGTGGTCAGGAAACAACATGACTAATATATTAAACAACCACGATCAACAACTTACTATCAAATTGCATTATAGGACAGCCAGCAGTGACCTCTATATATCACAGCAGTATATGCTAAATGTACTCTTGAAGAAAGAAGAGAGCTATGGAATAGTATAGAGTTGACCAATATTCAAGTGAATGGTCCATGGTGCATTGGAGGTGATTTCAATGTCATTTTAGATCCGGATGAGAAAAAGGTTGCAGACCTCATAGAATGAACAAAAGTCTAGAATTCAGAATTTGCATGGATAACTATGGTATGATGGACTTGAATTTTGTTGGACCAGAATACACTTGGTGTAACAATTGGGAGCAAAGAAGAAGAATATGGAGATACTGGAGTTTTTATCAATGATGATTGGTCCCGGATTATTCAAAACAATATTGTCAACCACTTGTCAAGAACTTGCTCTGACCATAGATCTATTCTTATTCAATGCAAGGACAGTAATCAGCAGGGGCCTATATACTTCAAGTTTTTAAAATTACTAATAAACCTACTTTTTTGCAGGTAGTTGAAGAAGTTTGGATGATCATGTCAATGGAAATCCTTTATGCAGACTTCAACAAAAGCATAAAATGCTGAGCAGAAGACTAATTCAATGATCCAAATAAGATATCGGCAATGTTTTCAACCAAGTTCAATACTGGGATGATAAAATGAAGGACCTTGAACAAATGGATCTTATGAACGGTAATGATACAACAAGAACTGAACTGAACAAAGGACAAACTAAGTATATCAGATGGATGGGGATGCAGGATGACATTCACAGACAGAAAGCTAGAGTGAACTGGTTTGAGGAAGGATATGCTAACACTAAATACTTCCATAACATCATCAGTGGGAGAAGAAGAAGGCTGCAAATTCTTAAAATCAAAGACCATAGGGGCCATTGGATTGAGGGGGATGATAATATTGGCAAAGCAGTTGTCCATCACTTTCAACAGTACTTTAACATCAATCACCACTACAATGATCATGATTGTGAGCACGTGATTTTTGCCCTAAAAAAGTATTCCCAAAAATTCAAACAAAATAATTTTTTTTATTATTTTATAATTTTTGTGTAGCTGTTAATTGTTTGCATTTTATTTCATATGAAAAATATAAAAATATATTTGGCATTTGTATGGGATTTAATTTCATATTATAGTATCCATTAGTATTTAAAATTGTTCACATATAAAGAAAATGACAAAAAATAATTATTTGCACTTTTATTTTTAATTTTCGAAATTTGTTCTAATTTTAGATTAAAATTAAAAATCAGTTAATTGTGGGAATTAAACAATAGCACATTAGAGTTAATTTGGGCTTTGATTTTATTTGTTGTTATTTTAACAAATAAAAAAATATATAAAATAAAAATGCAAATAAATAAAAGAGAGAAAACAAAAGAAATCACATAACAAGGAAAAGGAGGTGGGCTGCTACATTTGAATTAAATTTGAGCCCAAATTCAATTTCCACCCGCCCAGGCCCAATGTTCCTTTACCCGGTCCACTCTTTGAAATGACCAAACATCACCGCATAAGTACAGTTGAATATGGGACCTTCATTGTCATACAATCCAACAGTCACCATTGATTGTTACAATTTCATTTATTGTCCGAATAATTTTACCCTAAAAAAAATACCCCTCGTCTTCCTCGTACTCATCTATAACACCACCGACAGAGCCGTTGCCGGCAAATACCATTATTTCCAATCAATCTCAAATATACACCGTTAATTCCCCTTCTCATCCTCTTCCAGATATGCCAACCGTTTTTTTCAAATCCCACCCTAGCTCGTCAAATCTTCTTCCACAGTTTTCCGGCCAAAAAGTTACCTGTCCCAAATCGTACCAAAATAATACCACGGGTCACCTCATCATCCTCTACCCAACCCCCCTGATCTCATCCCTCAAACATGGCTGGAAAGCTCCGAATTTTAATTTTAAGAATTTTCAGCCAACCCCTAAATGCCCTGAATCGCTCCAAATTGGTACTACATGTCCCTATCTTCCTCCTCCTCCTCCTGATGTTTCTATCATTGATGAGGCTCAAATATCAACTGAAGTCGTTCAAGTTCTGAATTAAAATGGTGGTCCTGCTTCTTGAGTGATTTTAGTTCTTCTTTCTTTCTTTCTTTCTTTCTTCATTTTACTTCTTTTTCCCCACAACGATTAAATTCCTGATTAATTTTCATCTTGTTTGTTTTCTATTTAATCTTGTCTAATTCAGTACTGATGGCTTGATTACTTAGATTTTAGTTTAGTCTATCTTAGTTTGATTATTAATAGGATTTTTATTAGACTAGGATTTGATATGTTTTAATTTTGTTCCCTGAATGCCTTCGTTAAAAATATATTCGTAGGTTAATATTGGACTATCAAGTTTTGTTTGAGTTTCATTTAATTTGGTTAAGGGGTGGGGTTTAGCTTAATTAGATAGTTAATAAATTTAGGGAGTGTTTCAGGTTTAAAATGGTTAGTTCAAATTAAAGAATCTTTCAGAAGTGAATTAGAATATCTTAGAACATAGTGGACTCTTTTATAAGGTGATCTTAGTGCACATTTCAATAGATATGAGGGTGGTAAGTTGGGTAAAAAGTTTAAAACTAAAGGACTAAACTAAAATTAAATAAGGACCTTAGAATAAATGCTAAAATCTGATACTCACTCTTGGTGCCTATAAAAGGCATGCTCGTTGCCTTGTTCAGGGCTCTTTTTCAGCCATCTAGTTTCTCCAAAGCTCTTTCTCTAGTTTTTCCAACCTGAAGTAGGAAGATTCAAAATTTTAAATTTAAAAAAAACAAAAAATAAAAAAAAAATTCAATTTTTTATTATTCCATTGAAATTGGAAGTTGATTTTAGTTTCTGCTTACTGATTCGCATTCTGCAGTTGCTATCTTTGCTTGTTGAAGTGTAGAGGTTCATTTTGAGTTGAAATTAGTGTTCTAAATTTAGTTTGGGTGTTTTTCTGGTTGTCTATGCACTAGTATTCATTTGTGGGTTGGTTTGCTGCTGTGTGGAGTTGATCTGTGGGTTTTTCTGTTTGATTTGAACATTTCTGGGTCGTTTGATCTTATATCTGGACTGCTGTTGATTCCTGCTTGCCTATTACTACTGTTCGACTGCGGAATATCAGTCTAATTACCTGCTACTTATTTCTTCTATTCTCTTCCTTTTCCATTCTGCTTCTAGGTATTTATCTCCACTTTGAGTGATATATAGAGATATTGAATGAAGCCTAATTGAGGAGAACTTGAAGTGAAAATGTTCAATACTGCTTTAGCTCCTTTCCTTATATTCATTCTGGATGTTTTAATCATGTTAGATTGAATGAGTAGAAATTGTTTAAATTGGTATAATATGGTCTCTAAACAGGACTTTAAAATTATTCGGACTGTTACTTTGACTTTTCAGTTGTAGTAGTCGTTGAGATGTGTAATCGTATATACTTGCATCATTTGAACTAGAAGGATGTAGTATTGTAGCATATGATCTGAAATAATGGGACTGTGTATTATGAGGGAATGTTTGATACGATTTTGTAGTTGTGAAAACAGTGTAAAAAATGACAGAATTTTTCAGTAGTTAATTACGATTAGGTTGTGGTTGTAAATTCAATAGTTGAATCCAGTAATGTGATTTCAGAACATCAAAATCGTAGGGGTGTTGAGATTATTTGTTATAAATAGGTATTCAAGTATGTTAGTTTATGCACTAGTTATTAAAAATGGGGATTAAACTCAATTTGGTAATGTAATGTAATTGGTAGTTAAAGTTCGAAAATAAAACGTAATCGATTCCTAGGTCTGAAGTTTCAATTCAGTAGTACTAGTTTAATTCTTACAATTTTTTACACTTTCTGTTTATATTCAGACATTAGTCTCTTTTGGTGATTGTCGTTGAGTTGTAAGCCACTAGGCCTATTGATAGCCCAGTTAGAATGATGCTTAAGACTCAAATTTAGTCTCAAAGCTTCAGGGCAGGGATTGGGCCTGCCATCATGCCCACTTGTATTTTCTTTTGATGATAAGGATCGGCAGTTCCACGGGTGGGCCTTGGAGGCTCAACATGGGCTGATTACAAGGTCCATTTTAAAGAGTAAATAGCTTCAAAATAATAATGACGAATTAGGATTTTTCTTTGACTTTTAGAGGCTAATAAAATAGAAGAATCATAGTAACTTTTAGGATTGTTCTTTAAATAAACTGAGATGAGCATCGCCAAAATAAACTACAAATTGCGGGCCCTCAATAAATATTATGTTCAAAATACTTAGAATTCGGGAGGGCCGTTTAGCAAATATCACGGCCTTTCCCAAAATAATAATGCGCTAGACTCTTTAAGCACTATTTTAATAAAATTACATTCCTAAACTCGGGTGCACATTTATATGACCTAAATCCAAATCTCAACGGAGCCGATATGTGTTGACAACCATGGGTGCATTGATTGCGACGCGGTTCGAGATGCATTTTCATGACATTGCAATTCTTCTAAAGTAATGATAAAAACGGTTCAAAAATTTAAAAAACACATAAGCTAGAACATGTTTTGAAATAGGATAAAATTCAAACGCAACAGTTGAGCGACCGTACTAGAACCACGGAACTGGGGAATGCCTGATACCTTCTCCTAGGTTAACAGAATTCCTTACTCGGATTTTTGGCTCGCGAACTGTTAACATAGTCATATTTTGCCTCGGTTCGGGATTCAACCGGTGACTTGGGACATCATTAATCTCCCAAGTGACGACTTTGAAATCTCAATAGGAGATCTCGTTGCGATTATTCTTTAATTGAAAAAACTCCTTTATACCCTTGCGGGTGTAGTAAAAAAGGAGATATGATAGCTCTGGCGACTCTGTTGGGGAAAAGAAACCCATAATGTTTCGTTCAAGGTTTAGGATTCGAGCTTAGATAAATTGTCGTATTTGGCTATATATGATTTTCCTACATGTTTCATGCTTAATGTGCTATATGTTTCCGCTTTAATATTATCTGAACTGTATATAAACTATTCCGACACCCTTTCCTTATCACTCCGGGGATGTGCTTACTGATTGAGACTCCCTCTTTGTTAGTGTCATACCCTAAAAGAAAAGAGGCCGGACAAGTTACGAAGCCGGATGGCCTTTTGGTTCCCAATATGTTGCCCCCTCCTCGACCCGGGTTGTCCACTCAGGTACACAGTCTAGAACACATACCCAGGTTTTGAACCTAGAATAATGTGACTTCATGCCGGATCCTTAGTAGGAACGTTTTTCATCATGCAATATTTGACTTAGGGGAATCAACACAAGGGTTGGGTCCGTCTAGGACTAGCAACCTGAAATGAAAAGACCATCCTGATGCATCTTATTTATTTTCCGTGCATTTATTTATCTCGAACCTGCATGCTAACCAGCTTTTGAATATCGAGAATATTGTGAAATTGAGAAAAAGAGAAAAGGAGAAAAATAGTAGTGTAGGGAGTTAATTGCTTAGTTTTAGAAGAACCAATGCCCAAATACTATCGAAACTCTGTCGAAATTTTGAGAAAATGAAAAAAGGAAAATATTTGATTTTTAATAGTTTGTTTTACCAAAAAAAGCAAAGGAAAAATAGAAAAGAGTCTTTATTTTTGGAAATTTGTTTGTTGAAATAGAAAAACAAAAAGAGTCTTTATTTTAATTTGGTAAAAAATAGGTTATCTATTATTTATTGAAAATGAAAAGAAAAAAGAGAGTCGTTATTTTGTTTTGTTTTTAAAAAAACATAGAAAAAGGAAAAACAGGTTGTCGGGCCATCAAAAATGAAAAAGAAAAGAGTCTTGTTTTTATAAATAGTTTATTTTATTTTTCGAACTACGCATATTTGATTCTCAACGGATGTGAGATACGTAGGCAACCCTCATCGGGTCCAACCTCACCTTTGCAAAAATAGCCAAAAATGTCTAAGTTTTAAATTTTGGCATGAATAAGTTAGGTGAAGCCGTTTTTATTAGAAATAGTCGAATGTTCCCGAAAGGGACGTCGGAAGCCCATTTTTGCGAGAATAGCCACCTTGAGTCATTTTCAACGGTTAGTAGACACAACCTTAAAATCTTCTTTACAAAGTGCTGAAAGGCCGTATCCGCAAAATTGACTGTTTGCTTTAAATTGGAAATTTGAACAAAATAGTATCATTTCTTTTCTTTTAGGTCAAAATAAGTAATTAAATCGCCTTAATAAATGTGCAGGATGAGCATGATTCATAAAGAACCTTTCTCAATCATGACTACAATCCCTCTGGAGTTGCGTATGTGGTGGGACGATTTGGGTAAAGAATACGAGACGAGGTCAAGAAGTATTTGAAAAGGGCTTACTGGTTTGCTAGAGATGGTGCCTCGGGGAGACATCATCAGAGCATTGGTCACATGTTGGGACGCGGCACATTTATTCCACATTTCGGACTTTTAACTCACTCCGACCCTAGAGGAAATAGATGGATACATCGGAAGTACTGAGGTTCCTTTAAGGCACAAATACTTGATTGCCCCGAGAATTGTTGCCGTGCACCATTTTTTAGACTCATTGAAGATACCCAGGGCAGTCCATAACCAGAATTTGGCAAAAGGTTTTTGTACTCTGCGCTTCATATACGATATATATTGTCATATAGGAGGGTTCATTAATTTGGGCAACAAACTATGTAACAAAAGTAACCGCCAAAAATGGGATGAGCATAGGCGAGTGTCTTTTGTGATAACGTTTTTGGGCCTCTCGGTGTTCCCAAGGAAAGACGGAAATATTGATATATAAGTAGCTAGGGTCGTCAGTACTTGGCTCATTCAAGATGGAAGCACTCTTCCGCCTATGATAGTGTCTGATATCTTCCGAGCTCTCACAGCCTACAAAGCCGGAGAAGACTTTTTCGAGGGGTGTAATTTGTTGTTGTAGATGTGGATGACCGAACACCTATGTCACCGCGCCCAGTTCCTGAGTTATGGTTCGTCCAAGAAGACTTGCATAGAGGAGTTCTACACAAGAATTAATGGGGTCAGTTTACCTGAAGGGGCCACAACATGAAATTCATACTTTCGGACCCTTACTGCCAGTCAAATAGAGTAGACGCTTGGATGGTTGCTTGTTGACGATGTCATATATATGCCAACAGCTAGACCCCACTTTCTCTTGATGGGACTTAGGAATATTCAGCCTTATGCTCCATATCGTGTTTTAAGTCAACTCGAGAGATGTCAAGTGGTGCCAAATGACGACGATCTTAGTGTACAGGTGGTCGAGATTGGTCTTGATGGCCAATTTCCTAATGCAAAGGTCCGTCAGATCCGGAGTGAATGTTAGTATTTGGCAGCAAACACTTGCATGAGAGAACGATCTAGAGGAGAAGTTTCGCCCAAATATCATGCTTGGTACCAAAGGGAAATTGCATTTAGAAGCCCATCCAAAAGATCTCACTTACAGGACTTTGCCGAGTCGTCACAGGAACAGTGGGGTTGGTTAGAAAAAGAAAGGGAATACAAGGCCAAGATAGGGAAATTGGAGAAGCAGTTCCAAGACCTTAAATTTGAGAACAGTGTGCAAGCTGCAGCTGACGAGGGAGATAAAAAGAAGCTGGCTCAAGAAAATGAGGCCCTAAGAGCCCAATTCCGACAGATGAGGATAGACGCTGACAAACAACAAATGAGTCGGTCGGATGAGCGATTGATAAAGGGGATGAAAGAGGAAATCATTGAATGCAGGGACGAGCTGAAAAAATCCGAGGGAACCATAGCTGGACTCCGGGCACAGTGGGCAAAAAGAACTGAAGAAGACACCCATTGGTTGCAGTAATTGAAGAAGGATTTGGAAAATATCATTGCTAGTCTGAAAAAAAGTTATCGCCCTCGAGGATAAAATAGCTATGCAAGCCAAAGCTTTTGATACCAAAAGTGGACACTGCTATGTCTTATTGGCCCAAATGGAAGTAGAAATACAACAACTGCAGGATCATCGTCTTCAGGATTCTCATGTGTTAGAGGCTCACTATAATCAAATAAAGAAGATAGCTTATAGAAAAGAGTCGAACAATAGACAAGATTGAGACCATTGCCCACGCCATCCTTAGGATATTCCGGGCATGTGAAGACATGATCCGCACTACCTTCTTCTCGGCAGTAATGATTTATGTGAAGTGAACTATGTATGAGCTGGAGCAACATACATAGTCTAAGGATGCTAGTATAGGTCGAGTTTGTATTTTCTGTTGTAACCTAGTCTAGGATATAGGTCGAGTTTGTATTTTCTGTTTTAGAGTCTATTGTTTGTCTGTCTGTTTTCTTTTTGCGTCCGAGTATGCTAGTATGTTTGGAGTCTGTATTTGAATTTAGTTGGAGTCTGTTATTTTCCTTTTCAAAATGTTTAGTTTGTAATAAAATATTGTAGTAATGAAAAATTAGAAATTCCCAAAAATTGTTCCTTTATTTCTGCTCTAATTTTCACGAACTATGCCTGGTCAGATTCGTGCGGGGTCACGATATGTAGGCAATCTTCATAAAATGCAACCATAGCCAAATGAAAATGAAAACACAATAAGAAGAAAAACAAGAGAGGATGAAAAAAAAAGACAAAAAAAGAGCGGCAAAACAAGAAAAGAAAAGGAGAGAAGAAAAGAAAATAGAGAAAGAAAAGAGAGGAAAAACAAGAAAGGGATAGAATGAGAAAATGAAAAGAGAAAAGAAAGAAAGAAATGAAAGGAGAAAAGAAAGAAAGAAAAGAAGAGAGAAAGTTTTCAGGTGAAATGCGAAAAGGCTGGGATGACGTATGCGGTCGAGAAAAGGCATATTAGAAACGGTTAACTGTATAGGTGCATTTATGCCAATGTGCGGTTATCCAATCTGTTAAAACCTAATCGCTAACAAAGTGGTTGTCTAATGTGATGAGTCCAGGTAGGTGGTTAGTTGATCAGGAATTCTGACAACCCATCCATACAACACCCGGTCTAAAGATAAAACGAACATGACTGGACAAGAATTTGACACTAGTATCGTGGACCCGTCGAAAGAGGTTGAGGTGACAGATGCGAGTGTTATGAAAGAAGATATGCGTAAGCATAAGCAGCAAATGGATGAAATGCATCAGGCCTGGTCTCAGGGGCATCCGGTGCCAGTGTATCCCACGAATCCACCCTACATCCCGCCTTTCATTAAGGCTTAAGAGCCTCTCACTGCCAATTCATCTCAAGCCTTCCCTTACTACACACAGGGATATGGCAATACTTCCTACGCTCCTCAACCTCCACCACCCAACAGAAACTTCCTCTAACAATTACTCCTTCGTGGCACCTCCACCCGCTACACTACAAAGATCATCCAATGAGCCTTTGTTTCAAACTCACCATAACCAATACTATCTTCCCAAACCTATTTTCAAAGCTCCAGAACCATACTCTTATACCCCTTATTTTGAGCTCCCGGTAGAGACTGAAAAGCCGGCTAAGAACCCAGAGCAGGATGAAGTGCTTCGAAAAATGAAAAGCCTAGAACGGTCCTTCAGGAATACGCATGGGTTGGGCAATCAGGTCAATGTGGTCTATAAAGACCTGTGTCCTTTCCCCGATGTGCAACTGCCAGCGCGGTTCAAAATGCCGAAGTTTGATCTATATGTGGGGCACGGTGACCCGATGGAACCTGCGAAGTTTCTGTAGTAAGATGAGCTGTTGATAGCATATTTTGGCCAGAGTTTGAGTGGGTCTGCGCTAGAGTGGTATAGAGGCATGATCCTAGCAGATGGTACACCTGGGACGATCTGGAGCAAGCATTTGCTGGTCACTTCCAATATAATCTTAAGATTGTCCCCGACCATCTATCATTGTTAAAACTCGAGAAAAATCCCAGAGAGAGCTTCAGGGAGTTCGGGCTTCGTTGGAGGGAACAGGCTGCAAGGGTCGACCCCCCAATGAGAGAAAGTGAAATGGCGAACTACTTTTTGCAGGCTTTGGAGCCAACCTACTATGGTCACCTGGTGACGGCAAATGGAAAATCTTTTAAAAAAGTGGTGAAAATGGGAGCTATGGTCGAAGAAGGTTTGAAGTCTAATAAAATCATGAGCTATTCAGCGATTAAAGCATCAACTCAGGCCATGCAAATCGGCACTGAGGGTGTTCTTTGAAAGAAGAAGAAAGAAGAGGTTGCGACGGTCGAATCTAGAGCATGGTCCAAGTCTAGAAGCCCTTTACCCTATTAGAACCAACCCAGACCCCACCACCCAAATTAACCATACACCCCATATGGCCTTCCACAACACTACTACCCACCACCACATCCATATTTTTCCCTCCACCATACTCAAACTTATGTTCTTCTGATCTTGATTGCATGACCACTTTGCTTTGTTAGTTATAGCCTTTGCGTGTTTAATTTTATGCATTCTTTATAGTCATACCTCTCCTTATCAAAATAACCCCTAATTGATTCTTTCCTTGTCTAAATTGAGCATGTTTTCTTACTTGGTTCATTATTGATTTCGAATCTTTAATTCCATGATTTGCTATGTACTAGATGATTTACTTCTTACCTTACTTACCTAAGCAGTGTATTTGAAGAACTTCTCTTATGTGCACTACATGTTACTTGATTTTGTATCCTTAAATAAAATTATGCCCTTACCATTCAAGTTCGAACACCTCAATTAAAGGAATTCCTCTCTTCTGACTGATTATAATTGATAGTGAATTATGTCTTGCCTTACTTACTTGCTTGTTTTCAAAGTATAAATACCCCATTCCTTTTCTTTAAACACACGAACAATTGAGTTCAAAAACACACACACACACTAACTCTCAAAGCTCTGTTCTCTGCATTCTATTAAGCATTCTACACTGCTTGCTACTTGAACTCTTATACATTTGGGAGTTTCTTGAGTTTGTTCCTGTACATTCCTTGCTGTCTGTTTGCTGCTATTAGTCTGATATCCTAGAATTTTAACTAGTATGCCCTTCTGTGCTCTATAAGCATCCTTATACAATTTCTCTGCTTCTACCCCTTTCTTTGTGTGGTCATTTATGCTTTCCTACACTATTTAATTACTTTTAAGCATGTTAATCCCTTTCCCTTGTTACCTTTGTATATGAGTTTGTAATGTTTCATAACAATATTATGAATTGCTATATGTGATTCAGGATTAGACTCTTTTGAGTCTCTACTTGATTGCTTTCTCCATTCCCTTTCCCCTCAATGTGCTGAGCTGTAATTTGGGTATGTTGGTGTCATGATAATCATTCAGGCCTAAGTTTGACTCTTTAAGAGTCTGCTCTTATTTGTTTGAATCCGAGTGGGAGGTTAGGGGTGTGCCATCTATGCCATGACTGGGTATGACCACCTCTTACTGAGGTTCCTCTCTCACTTTACACCTACTCCTAGCTCTTAAGTCCTACCCCCTATGGAAAGCCATCATCAGGGACACTAGAGTTCCCTCTGAACTTGGATACCTAAGGGCTGGTAATCCCACACATTGCACTACTCTATCACAACTCTCAATCTTTAGAGTGTAAGCATTGCCTGGGCTCTTGAAAACCCTTGGAACTTTGAAACACTCTAAGAGAAGGCCTTGGAATCTGGAATCCGGATTTGGTGAAACACATGTATTTGATATCAAGATTCCATTAGGCAGTTTGGATCTAGCTGTGGGCTGTGATGTATTTTATTTTTTATTCTTGGTTCTGTAATAATAATTTTGTAATAAAACTTGGGGAATATAGTATTAAAGGGTATGTGAGGGGTTTAATTTTAGTCGTTTGCATTCTAACGGGTAGAAATCATACCTATAGGACTCTTATCACTGTGAATCACTTAGAGAGCATGCCTATAAGACTTTTACTACTTCAAGTTCTAGATATCATGCCTATAGGTTTAAAATCACCTAGAAATCATGTCTATTGGGTTTTGCATTCTTTTCTATCATTTAGATATCATGCCTATAGGAATCAATACTCAGTCATATTGCAAATCAATAGATATCATGCCTATAGGACATATTAAACAACCTGTTGCATATAGAAGTTATGCCACTAGGAGATGCGTAAAACGATAGGCAAAACAGTAGGGTAATCCAATGCTCACTTCTTTAATGAATTAAAAGCAGTAATTAGTCGATAAAAAATCAAGATGTAGATATCCTGCCTATAAGTTTAACCCGTTTAAATCTGTCTTAAAATTTGGATAATCTGGCAAGCAGTCCCAGCATTTTGTAATAAAACTCGCCCAAATCTGCATGCAATTCTCTAAATCCGTATTTTGTCTCTAATAATGTCTTCCAAAACCTCTGTTGCATTTTTTATTCATAAATTCGCAAACAATTTTCGAACTCACTCTTTGAAGCATTTTTACCTCTGGAAACTCTACTGTACTTTCTACTTTTACAATTCCGCCCCTAATTCTAGAAACCCCTCTTCTGAAATTCGACCATTTCCTAAACTTCTGCACTCTCCTGCGTTAGGACCTCAATCCATAACTTGTTTTAAAAAATACAACAACTTCTAACAATTAGATCCAAGTTGCCTAATTTAGACCCTTTATCTAATTCTATGTGTTAAACTGATCTGTTCGTTGCTTAACTTTAAAGACCAAATCAATATATGCAAGTCATGCTAAACTAATTGTTGTTGTGATCTACCGGGTTTTGTATGAGCCTTGAGTGTTTTCTTTGTACCCCACTTATTTGCTATTTGTTTTGATTGACACCTTATGATTTTATCCTTTTAAACTCCATATATCCCTCCATCCCGTTTCCTCCCTTTTAGGATTAGAAGTCCAAATATCCCTTGACTGATAAGATGCGACGGGTATTAGCATGCAATAAGTAATCGAGAACTAATCGCATTTAAACACCTTAACGAGGTGGGAAGGGTAGAATATGGATATGATGACTGGTGCGTTAATATCTCGTGTGAGAATGATTGCCGGATATTTCACCAATGTGATCCATATTATGTTTAGCCCTAGGACCCCCTCTTTTCTTCCTTATTAATGCCTTATTTTAGACTAATGTTTTTAACCCAAAATCCCTCTTTTAAAACAACTTGTGTCTTTCTTCTTTTAAAATTTTCAACTTGCTATGTTTCCTATGTGCAAACTTTTCTTGTTTACTCCTACTTTTCTTAAAGTCACAATTAAGCAAGGTCGGGAACCACACTAGTGGATATTGAGGGGTGCCTAACACCCCCCCCCCCGAGATAATCTCAAACCTTACCCGAACTCTGGTTTTTTCTTTTAAATCTCTCTGCTTTCCTCTAAAAGTGTCCTAATGCACTATAATATTAGGCGGCGACTCTCCAAAATCTACAACCCAAAATTTCCAAAAGGGGGATAAAATAGTCATTCCACCAATAATGTCGTAAACCCTATTTCTCCTTAGAAAAAGGTGGCATCGACAATAAGCCAGGATCCGGCTTTCACCAAAACCAAGTTTTCAGAAATGAGGGGATCCAGAAGCAGATTCACTCCGCGGGGAGAATCCTTTACCTCTCTTTTCCACAAACTGAGGCTGTTAGACCTGTTGAACCCGATTGATCCCAAAGTGCCAAATCCTCTTCCTAGAAATCTGGACCATTCATTGAGTTGTGAATATTGTTCTGGGGCTCTCGGGCATGATACTGAGAAATGTTGGAGACTAAAAAGTGCTGTGCAAGAGCTTATTGATACAAACATGATCGAGGTTCAGGCTACGGAGACACCGAATAACAACCAGAACCCGTTGCCGGCACATCATAAGGCCAACATGATTGAACTGATACATAAGGGAGTATAGCTTAAGAAGCCCTCACAGAAGTCATGATAATCCGTTCTAGCGAAGCCATGGTAAATTAAAAGGCAACTAGTGTGAAACCAGTGGTTTACTTGAAAAGCGTAGATAACAAACCAGTTGTGGTGATGGGGCAAGGTTCGTCCATTGTTGCGAATAAATCAGAGCCGGCCAAGGTAGTGGTGCAGGGGGTATGGATCAAACCTGCTTTAGTCATGAAGGGGGCTCACATAGAATCGATTTCATAAAGCCAGTAACCCAGTTACCAGTAACTGACAGTAAAGTCGTTCCGTGGAAGTATGAACAGGTAGTTGTGACCTACAAGGGGAAGGAAATCAAAGAGGAAATCTGCGAAGCACAAGGCTTAACTCGCTCGGGACGTTTTGCCCCTGAAGAGTTGAGAAAGGCCAGGGCTCCTAAAGACAACCCAGTAGTGGTCAAGAAAGTTGTTATAGAGGAAGAGGCAGAAGCATTTTTGAAAAAGATGAAAGTACCGTTACTTTCATTATTTATCCACTCAGACGAACATCACCGGGCTTTGATGAAGATATTGAACGAAGCCCATGTCCCCAATAAAATCTCAGTGAATCATTTGGAGAAAATCGCGAAAAAAATCTTTGAGGTAAACAAAGTGATATTTTCTGATGATGAATTGCCCATGGAGGGTACAAAACATAATAGAGCTCTTTATTTGACCATGATATGTGAAGATTCAATAGTCACTTGAGTACTGATTGATAATGGGTCCAGTGCCAATATCTGTCCTTTGTCCACACTGAACAAGTTGAAGGTTGATGACAGCATAATTCATATGAATAGCATTTGTGTTTTAGGGTTTCATGGTGGTGGTACAGACACAGTGGGTGACATAATACTTGAATTGACAATTGGTCCGGTCGAGTTCACCATGGAGTTTCAGGTGTTAGACGTGGCAGTGTCTTATAATCTTCTATTGGGGTGACCATGGATCCATGCTTCCAAAGCGGTGCCTTATACACTACATCAGATGGTCAAATTCAAGTGGGATAAACTAGAGATTGTCGTACATGGGGAAGACAACATGAGCGATGTAAGTGATGCCATCATACCCTTCATAGAGACTGATGATGATAAGGGGCCGTGGGTTTACCATGTTTTTGATACGGCCTCGGTAGAAAAGGTTCCTGAAGGTAAATGCGTCCCATTCCCCATAATAACGGCTACAACTGTCATGGTAGACTTGGAAATATTCAAAAACGGGTTTGTACCAGGAAAAAGGGTTGGGTGCTGATTTGCAAGGTATTGTTCATCGGTCTACTTGCCTAAGAATCTAGACACTTTGGGCTGGGGTTCAAGCCTACAACGATGGATGTGAGACGGGCCCTCAAGATTAAGTAAAGGGTCTGGGTTCTTCGCAGACCAATTCCACGTCTGTCCAGGTCCTTCGTCAGGCCATGTATTGGGAAGAAACTATTGGGATAGGTGTTTGGTACACTGATTGGTGCAGCATTGGAACTTGGAGAAAGGGCTTGAGAGGTTATTTGCTAAGGTGAATGTGGTTGAAGTTGGTGAAGGGTCGAGCAAAGCAAATTTACAGTACATCGGACCACGTGCTAATGTCAACAATTGGGAAACTGCTCCTTTTTCAACTTGGAGAGAGTTGTGGTAGTGGCTTTTGTTTTTCTTTTGTTCACCTGGATTATTCCAGAGTTTGTAATTCAGTTGCTATGTCCCGTCCGTTTGGATGAGTTAAACCCTGTTATCTTTACATCCAATGAAATGCAATTTTTCTTCATTCCTAATTTTCTTTTCTGTATAGTTCTTTTTATGATGATATCAATGACATGACATGGATGAGGAATCTTCGGCCCAGTTTTAAAAGCCCATATAACTCAAAAATAATAATATAAGAAATCGAGTGAGATGATGAGGTGGAATATGATGATGACGAGACCTATGAGGAAATTAGTAAGGAATTAAATCACTTTGAAGAAAATCCCAAACCTCACCTAAATGACACAGAAGAAGTTAATCTAGGGGACCAAGACAATGTCCGTTGAACTAAAATAAGTGTTCATCAGGAGCCACAACTCAAAGAGGAGATAATTAAAGCATTATTTGAGTACAAGGATATTTTTGCATGGCTTTATGATGATATGTCGAGTCCAAGTACTGATTTAGTGGTTGACAAATTGCCCATTGACTCGGCACTCCCTCATGTCAAGCAGAAGCTGGGAAAGTTCAAAATGGATATAAACGTAAAGATCAAATAAGAGATTACCAAGCCGTTTGATGCGAAGGTCATTCGGGTTACACGGTATCCCAACTGGTTATCTAATGTTGTACCTGTGCCGAAGAAAGATGGCAAGACTAGGGTGTGTGTCGATTATCGAGATCTTAACAAAGCGAATCCAAAAGACAGTTTTCCATTGCCAAACATTCACATACTGATTGAAAATTGTGCCAAACATGAGATTTGTTCTTTTGTGGATTGTTACGTGGGTTATCATCAGATATTAATGGACGAGGAGGAAGTAGAAAAGACAACATTCATCACACTATGGGGAACATACTGTTATCGGGTCATGCTGTTTTGTTTGAAAAATACTGCGGCAACTTCTATGAGGGCAATGAAAATAATATTCCATGATATGATGCACACAGAAATTGAGGTATACATGGATGGTGTAATCGTGAAGTCTAGACACTAGTGTGACCATGTTAGGGATCTGAGGAAGTTCTTTCAAAGGCTTCGCAGGTAAAATCTTAAGCTCAATCATGCAAAATGTGCTTTCGGGGTGCCATCTGGGAAGCTGTTGGGATTCATAGTCAGCCATCAGGTAATTGAACTAGACTCGTTGAGATCAAAGCCACTCAGGAACTGCCACCTCCGAGGAAAAAAAACTTAGGTGATGAGTTTGTTGGGAAGATTGAATTACATTAGTAGGTTCATTGCTCAGCTTTTGTGAACCAATCTTCAAATTGTTAAAGAAAGATGTTGCAGTCAAGTGGACGGATGAATGTTAGGAAGCTTTTGATAAGCTAGAGGGTTATTTGTTGAACCCACCCGTGTTGGTCCTGCCAGAGTCGGGGAGGCCTTTGATTTTATATCTGACTATTTTGGATAATTCATTTGGCTGTGTACTGGGGTAGCATGATGTTACTGACAAAAAGGAGTAGGCTATCTATTATCTCAGCAAAAAGTTCATATCTTACGAGGTCAAGGATACTCATCTTGAGAGGACATGTTGTGCACTTACTTGGGTGGCGCAACAGTTGAAACATTATTTGTCATCTTATACTACTTACCTCATATCTGGCTTGGACCCATTGAAATATATATTTTCAGAAGCCTATGACCACATGGAGGCTTGCAAAACGGCATATTTTGCTTACACAGTTTGATATTATTTATGTAACTCAGACCGTAATGAAAGCATAGGCATTGGCTGATCACTTGGCTGAGAATCCAGTTGATGAAGATTATGAACCTTTGAAAACCTATTTCCCTGATGAAGAGGTGATGCAAGTGAGGAGTTGGAACAAATTGAGAAGCCAAGATGGAAACTTTTCTTTGATGGGGCTGCAAACATAAAAGTCACGGTGATAGGAGCAGTATTTATTTTTGAAACAAGGCAGCACTATCCTGTTACGGCTGAGCTTCTTTTTTATTGTACTAACAACATGGTAGAATATGAGGCATGTATCTTAGGATTGGGATTAGCTATAGATATGGGTGCCCGGGAAGTCCTGGTCATGGGTGACTCCGACGTACTGGTATACCAAATCCAAGGATAATGGGAAATACGGGACTTGAAGCTTATACCATATCGACAAAGTTTGCACGAGCTTAGTCAAAGATTTCAATCAGTAGAGTTCAAGCATATTCCAAGGATTCACAATGAAGTTTCCGATGCGTTGGCTACTTAGTCATCGATGCTACATCATCCGGATAAGGTTTATGTGGCCCTTTTGCAAATTCAGGTTCACGATCAACATGCTTACTGGAACGTTGTGGAAGAGGAACTTGACAGAGCACCATGTTTTCATGATATCATGGAATATATCAGGATGGGTGTGTATCCAATACAAGCTACTGGTGATCAGAAAAGAACAATTAGATGATTGGCAAGAGGGTTCTTCCTTAGTGGAGGAGTATTGTACAAAAGGACCCCAAATCTTGGGTTGCTAAGGTGCATGGATGCGAGGCAAGCCACATCTATCATGACTAAGGTACATGCCGGAGCTTGTGGACCACATGAGCGGGTATGGTTTAGCAAAGAAGATTCTCCGAGCGGGATATTATTGGCTCGCTACGGAGCGGGATTGCATTAGCTATGTACGAAATGTCATTAGTGTCAGGTGCATGGAGATTTGATTCATTCTCAATCCTCAGAATTACACACAATGTACGCACAGTGGCCTTTTGTTGCATGGGGCATGGATGTTTTTGGGCCAATTGAGCCAGAAGTGTCAAACAGGCACATGTTCATTTTGGTAGCTATAGACTATTTTACTAAGTGGGTAGAGGCTAAAACATTCAAGTCTGTAACCAAGAAAGCTATGGTAGATTCTGTGCATTCGAACATTATCTGTCGATTTGGGATACCAAAAGTGATCATTACAGACAATGTAGCAAACCTCAATAGTCATTTGATGAAGTAAACATGTGAGCAGTTCAAGATTAACCATCGTCATTCTACTCCGTACCGCCCTAAGGCCAATGGTGCGGTTGAGGTAGCCAATAAGAATATAAAGAAAATACTACGGTAGATGGTGGAAGGTTCGAGACAGTGGCATGAAATGTTGCCTTTTGCATTGTTGGGGTACCGCACCACTATTCGTACTTCAATAGGGGCGACTCCTATTTCATTGGTTTATGGCACCGAGGCAGTAATTCCCACAGAAGTGGAAATCATGTCCCTTCGAATTATTGCGGAGGCTGAGATCGATGATGATGAATGGGTGAAAAGCCACCTTGAGTAGTTGAGATTGATTGACGAGAAGAGATTGGCATTAGTGTGTCATGGTCAGTTGTATCAGCAAAGAATGGCAAGATCGTACAACAAGAAAGTGCGTCCGGGGAAGTTTGAAGTGGGACAGTTAGTATTGAGACGTATTTTGCCTCATTGGGCTGAATTAAAAGGAACGTTCGCTCTAAATTGGCAGGGACCATTTGTTGTAACCATAGTGTTGCCTAGTGGTGCATTATATCTGAAAGATGCAGAAGGAAAATGTGATTCCGATGTGGTCAAGAGATACTATGTATTATTTCTTTATTTTAATGGTAGGGGCATTTTCTTCAAAATAGGTTAACGGAGGGCATTTTTAAACTGGCGTCAATACGTTAGGGGCAGTTCTGACCCTTTTCCGTATTATAAATATTGAAATGACGAAGGCTTTTTTTTTGATATCCAAGCACTTTTATCCCTTGTTATCCCCTTTGAGCCTTACTTATTTTCTTTCATACACCTCTTTCGGAATCAGTGGCACAATTAAGAAGCGCAAATGCCGAATATAAGTGAATGAAATAGGAAGAAAGAAAAAGAGATGAAAAAGAAAAGAAAAGAAAAGAAAATAAAAGAAAAGAAAAAGAAAAGAAAAGAAGAGAAAAAGAAAAAGAAAAGAAAAGAAAGAAAAATGAAAAAGAAAGAAATGAAGAAAAGAAAAACAGAAAAGAGAAAAAGAAATACAACAACGTAGTTTTTATGACGTGAACTGCGTTTGACTTGATCCCGAAAGGGTACGTAGGCAGCCTCTCTGAGGTTCATTCTTACCAAAATAAAAATCCAAAAATTCCCAAGAAAGAAACTAGGGCAGAAGTTGTGGTTGTTTAGAGAAGATATGATTCTGAAAGTTGAAATTTTAGCCCATTTTGAAGCGGTTTTTGAGCCTTTTATACCCTTTATTTTTAACCCCGTCCAAAGCCCACATTACGGTCTAAAGAAAAACCTTCTGAGCAGTCTCTGAGAAATGCCAAGTCAAACAGGTTAAGGTAATTCATGTCTAGGGCAACACCCTGGTCCAAGCAGGAAAAGTAAAAAATGAGAGAGCCTTATTGGTGAAAACCCTCACGGGCACCATAAGGTGACGGGAGCTGAGAGAAATTCTAAAATGAGAGAGTCTTATTGGTGAAAATCTTTACAGGCACCATAAGGTGACATGAGTTGAGAGAAATTGAAATGAAAGAGTCTTATTGGTGAAAACCCTCACGGGTACCTTGAGGCGAAAGTGAGTTAAGAAATGAACAAATGAGAGAGGCCTATTGGTGGAAAACTATTTTAAGTCACCGCAGGATGAACAAGTTCAAGATTTGGGTAAATTGTTGACGTTATGGAAATTTCGAGGCAACGAGGTATGGCAAGTAGAAGTTGATTGGATGGACAAATTGAGCCGATTAGTCCGAAATGCATGTCATGACCATTGGTACCTACTGTTCCGGTCAGATAAGTTTCTTTTCTTTTTCTTTTTAGCAGTCATCCGTTTTTGGATTATTCTTATCCATAACTCGTAAAATATTTGCATTTAATTTCTTTTGAGGGTTTTATCTGTCTAAGATGTTTCAATGTCAATTTTGTTCAATGCAAGTAGAAAGGATCTCAAAGCTCACTACCAGCTTCTGAAAATAGTAAAGTGGAATGTGGTCAGAGTATGTCAACAACAACATGATGTAAAGTGGAGTATGGGGAATCACCGGAAGTTTCATCGGTGGAATGATTGGAAAATATCGTGGGAAATATAAAAGTTTATAAAGGGGGTTAGAGGTGTGAAATAACAATACGGGTATAGAACGTTCGGGTTGTCAAAAGTCAAAGTTTGAAATTCAGCCGGAAAGTCAATCAATTCAAAGCCAGTTTGGGGAAGCTGGTCAAATCAAAGCAACACAATGGAAGGATTTTCAATAAGAATACCATCAACTAACCACCATTTTAAATTAATGAAATTTTCTTTGATTGAAATAGAGGCAGAAAATTTTGTTGTTCCGAAGGAACTCTACATAAGGGAAAAACAAGCAGTAATCAGGTTTGACCGCAAAACGATGTTTGATTAAAATACAAGATAATCATGAATAGAATAGGGGAATGTAAGTTGGTTTCAAAGTTTGCATGTTTAGCATAAAACTCAAGTAAAAGTTGTCAGGAACTTCCTGGATAATAGGATGTAGCTCAAAAACCCTTGTAGATAACATGATGTAGCGAGAGTAATACCTTAGGTTTTTAATTGTTAGGAGGGGTCAGGACCTTCCTGAATAATAGGATGTAGTTCAAAATCTGGTTAATGGCATAATGTAGTGGGAGCAATACCTTTAGAAAACATA
Source organism: Nicotiana benthamiana (assembly GCA_034376525.1). NCBI lineage: Eukaryota > Viridiplantae > Streptophyta > Magnoliopsida > Solanales > Solanaceae > Nicotiana > Nicotiana benthamiana. Next base: position 121,527,108 of record CM067330.1, read on the forward strand.
AATTAGGTTCATAATAGTTAGGACCTTCCTGGATAATAGGACTTAGCTTTCAAATTCTTAGTAATAGTTAGTTTATGATTTTGTAACACTCAACCACGTGCCCAGCTACCAAACTGGGGTAGAAAATTTTCCTTTGTTTTCGTATATTTTGTTGAAGTCAGGAGCATAATGTAGTTCAAAATCTGGTTAATGGCATAATGTAGTGGGAGCAATACCTTTAGAAAACATAAATTAGGTTCATAATAGTTAGGACCTTCCTGGATAATAGGACTTCGCTTTCAAATTCTTAGTAATAGTTAGTTTATGATTTTGTAACACTCACCCACGTGCCCAGCTACCAAACTGGGGTAGAAAATTTTCCTTTGTTTTCGTATATTTTGTTGAAGTCAGGAGCCCGCCTAGATATCTTGGGAATACTTTCAAGTTTAGCAGTGAGGAGCCCACCTGAAGAGCAGGGAATACATTTCAAGCGCAGTAGTCAGGAACCCGCCTGAAGAACACAGGAGTACAATTTAAAGTTTTGGCTTTCAAATTCTTTGTTTTGTCATTTTTGTGAAATCAGGAGCCCGCCTGGAGAGTGGGAAATACATTTCAAGTTAAGAAGTCAGGAGCCCTCATGGAGAGCGGGGAATGCATTCAAGCACAACAGTCAGGAGCACGCTTGGAGAATAATGGAGTACCATTTAAGTTTTAGTTTTCAAACTCTTTGTTTTGTCTGTTTTCAAATTCTTGTTAATATCTGGTAATGTAACGCCCAGTGTTTGAAACTGGGGCACAAAGTTATTTTGTTTTGTCTATTTTTAGCAGTCAGGAGCCCGCATGTATAATAGATGAGTAAATTTCAAGGTCGGCAGCCGGGAGCCCGCCCGTATAACAGAGGAATACATTTCAAGTTTTGAAGTCGGTAGCCCGCCTATATAACAGAGAAATAAATTACTAGTTTTGAAGTCCGAAGCCTGCCTGTATAACAGAGGAATAAATTTTAAGGTTTGAAGTCGAGAGCCCGCCCATATAAGAGAGGAATACATTTCAAGTGTTGAAGTCGGGAACCCGCCCGTGTAATAGAGGTATTACATTTCATGTTTTAATTTTCTAATTCATATTAACATCTAGTAATGTGACGCTCATCCACCAAACTTGGGCAGAAAACTTTCTTTGTTTTGTCTATTTGTGAAGTCGAGATCCCGCTCGTACAACAAGGGAATACATCAAAGTTCAAATTCAATAGTCGGGAGACCACCCGTACAACAATGGAATACATTCAAGTTCAACTTTAGCAGTCGAGAGCCCGCCCGTACAATAACAAAATAAATTCAAGTTCAAATTCAGCAGTTGGGAGCCCGCCCGTACAACAAGAGAATACATTCAAGTTCAAATTCAGCAGTCGGGAGCCCGCCCGTATAACAAGGGAATATATTCAAGTTCAAATCCAGCAGTCGGGAGACCGCCTGTACAAGAAGGGAATACATTCAAGTTCAAAATTCAGCAGTCGGGATCCCGCCCGTATAAGAAGGAAATACATTCAAGTCCACGTTCAGAAGTCGGGAGCCCACCCGTACAGCAAGGGAATATATTCAAGTTCAGCAATTTGAAGAGAAGGAACAACACCTCAATTTGCAATTTGAAGTGGCAACAATGGATTTCACCAAGAAAACACAAGACAACAAGGCTACAAGAATCACAAGAGCAAGTTTGAAGACTGTAGATAGGACTTTGTAATTTATAGTTCATAGCTTAGGCTAGCTTCTTTTATTTTGACATGGTGTGATAAGGGAGGTCAGCAAGCAGTAGCAGCAACAATCGCAGTGAAATCACATCTCCTGGTAGTCCCAGCGACCAGACACTCCTGAACTACACTGACATGATTCCTATTTAGCCCAGGATATGTAGCCAACCTCTAAAGAAGGGTGCAGTCAACTCTTTCAAAAAATGCTTCATACAGAATATGCGAATGGGCAAAAATTGCTCGTTTCCGCTTACTTGTCTTTGCATAAACCTCTTCGTATTTTCGGGCAAAGAGGGGCAGCTGTGAGCACATGATTTTTTCTCTAAGCAAATTATTCCCAAAAATTCAAATAAAAATAATTTCTTTATTATTTTACAATTTTTGTGTCACTTTTTGTTAATTGTTTGCATTTTATTTGTGCATTTTAATTTATATAAAAAATATAGAAAAATACATTTGGAATTTGTTTGGAATTTAATTTAATATTTTAGTATCAATTAGTAGTTAAACTTGTTCACATATAAAAAAAAATGACAAAAATGGTTATTTGCACTTTTATGTTTAATTTGCGAAATTTATTTTAATTTTAGTTTAAAATTATAAATTAAAATGAGTTAATTGTGGGAATTAAACAATAGCACATAGAGTTAATTTGGGCTTTGATTTTATTTATTGTTATTTTAACAAAATAAAAAAATATATAAAATACAAAATGAAAATAAATAAAAGAGAGAAAACAAAAGAAATCACATAACAAAGAAAAAGGAGGTGGGCTGCTACATTTAAATTAAATCAGAGCCCAAATTCAATTTCCACCCGCCCAGGCCCAATGTTCCTTTACCCGATCCACTATTTGAAATGTTGAAGAGACACAGTTTAAGCGCAGTTGTATTTGGGCCCTTCATTGTCATACAATCAGACGGTCACCGTTGATTTTTACTGTGACGACCAAAGGGGTCATCACCGTAATTCTCCCTTTCTCTATTCTTCCGAGGTCTTGAAAACCTCACTTTTAGTTACCTCAATTTTTGCGCGTAGTTGGGCGCAAAGCCGGAAAATTTCTATGTTAATAAATGTGAATTTTGTGGAAAATTTGTAGAATTTTGATATTATATTAATACATTTGACTTTAGCCAATATTGCGGGTAAAGAGATCCAGACCCATGATGTGACAATCCGAGAGATCTGTAGGAAAATATGGGAGTTGGGCATATTTTCAGAATCGAAATCCGAGGTCTCAAGGCCGTGTATGGAATTTTTGAAAGGAATTATTTTCCTAATAATTATATGGAATTTTGGAAAGAATGAATTAGAAAATATAGGTATCGGGCTTGTATTTTTGTTCTGAAACCCAATACAGGTCTTAAATATGCGTTAAGCGCTTTCTGAGAAATTTGGTCAAAATCGGACGTCGTTTGACGAGTTCCGAATCTAAATATCTAAAGTTAGAGGGTTGTGAAGTTTGGAATGAAAAATGATGATTTTAAGGTTTAATGCATTGAATTTGATGTTATTTTGGCGATTTGATCGCTCGACTAAGTTCATAGGATGATATTGAGTTAGTGTGTATCTTTGATTGAGAGACCCGAGGGCTCGAGAGTTATTTTGGAGGTGGTTGGGTGGTTTTGGCCTTAGAAATGCTGCATATTTGCTGCAGTCAGCTGTTCCTAGTTTCCTTCTATGCGATCGCACAGGTCTTGCTGCTATCGCTTAGAGCCTTTTTGTGAGGTCAAGAATCCCTTCAATGTGATCATAATACTCCTCCACAATCTCATAGTGCGGAGTCAGTCCCCCCCTTATTTTTCGTATGTGCGTTCGCATTAGTGCCCATGCGATCGCACTACTTTGACCCTCCAACCCTATGCGATAGCATCCCCTCTTGTGCGATTGCATAGGGCATTTTGCCCAGTGATTTTTAAATACTCAAAAAACAGTGTCATATTACGGGATTCTTCCCATTTTTCACATGGACTCCTCCCCATATCTATCCATAGACGAATTCCAAGCTTCTCTTCCTCCACAAATTGTTAGGTAAGTGTTCTTAACTTCATTCCCTCATCATTTCTTCATCTAATGACTAAAATCCTAGCCCTAAATCATGAATTCAAAGTTGAAATAGGGGTTTTTGGGTAGATAGGGCTTTTGGTATTTTGGGCAATTCAACCTCAATTGGGATCGAATCATAAAACTAATTATATATTTGAACTCGTGGGGTTATGGGTGATTGGGTTTTGGTCCGAGCCTAGAGTTTGGACCATGTGGGCCCGGGGTCGGATTTTGGTATTTTTGGAAGAATGATAGGAAATTCATTTTTAGGCTATGGAATTGTGTCTTTGTGCCATTTTTGATAATATTGAACTAAATTGTGCCTAGATATCACTATTTCGGAGTCAGATTCTAGAGGAAAGGCGGTGTTAGAGGCTTGATTGCTATTCTTCGAACCGAGGTAAGTGTTTGATCTAACTTTGGTTTGAGGGAATATGATTAGGATGTTATTTGCTACCTATTAAATGTGGAGTACGATGTATAGGTATGGTGACGGTTATTTATGCACCAAAGTCTAGTATAACCGTGAGTCCTAATTGTGTTCTATTCAAATTTAATGGAACATCTTTCTTGCTGAGACGTTTGAGCTGTTAATTATGTTCCCTTGTTGGGACTCCTTGTATATTGTTGTTACTCCCCCGACACGTGAGTTGCGATTGTTGTTTGGGTGCGTTCATGTTGTTAAATATTGAGGATCGGGTTGCATGCCACAACGGTCTTAATTGTTGAGGATCGGGTTGCCATCGCAATGGTGTCGATAAATATTGAGGATCGGGTCGCACGCCGCAACGATAATAATTGTTGAGGATTGGGTTGCACGCCGAAATTGTAATATCTTTTGAGGATCGGGTTGCACGCTGCAACGGAATATGGCCTGAGTGTATTGTTTTCGCATGTAGAGATTTCCTGTGTTTTCCTTATCAGTTGTTATTGTCTAGTTTCATTTGCTTACCGATGATTTCTATGTTTAGACTGTCGTTTCCCATAGCATGTTTCCCCTCCTTTTAATTGCTTATATTAGTATATTTTTCTGTTATTGCACATTTATCTGTATAAGTTATTTGTGGTAGGTCCTGTGTACCCTCGTCACTACCTCGCCGGGGTTAGGCCAGGCGCTTACCAACACGTGGGGTCTGTTGTGCCGATGCTACACTCTGTGCATTTCTTTTGCACAGTTAGGATGCAGCTTTCGAACCACAACAGTATTAGATCGGGAGCGGACCTTCACTCCAGGGACTCTTGAGGTATCCTTGCTGACGTCCACAGGCCTAGAGTCTCTTCTATTTTTAGTCAGCTTTTAGCCTTTGTATTGAAATATACTATTATGATTTCTTTCAGACGATTGTATTTAGTAATCCTAGAAGTTCGTGAGTAATTGGGTAGAGGATTTGTTAAACTTCCGCATTTCTTTAAGGGAATTATATTTGAGACTTCCGCTTTATTGTTAAAAGTTTTAATGTTGTTAATATTGTTGATGTTCGCTATTGACAATATTTGATGTTTGGCGTTCCTAGCTCCTATAATTAGGCGCCACAATGACTCCCAATGGTGGGAAATCTGGTTCGTGACAAGTTAGTATCAGAGCACTAGGTTACATAGGTGGAGTCTGAGGGATCAGTACGGAGACGTCAGTATTTACCCTAGAGGCTATAGAGTTAAGAAAAATTTCACTTTGTTCATTCTTGCCGTGCAATTCTGTCTCTCAAATACTTATTGTCATTCTACTCTGTTCTTTCGCAGATGGCGAGAACACATGCTTCTTCTTCTAGCGCACAGTAGCCCCAGCCCCTAGCAGCAACTCCTATCTGGGGCAGAGGGCGAGGCTGTGCCAGAGCACTAGTTCCATAGGTGGAGCTTCATGTTGACTACGATGAGGGGGTTCCATCACCAGTAGCTCCAGTGGGACCAACTTAGGTCCCAGAGTGTTTCACAGCCACTCCAGTACTCCAGGATGCCTTGGTTCGACTGGTAGGCTTTATGGAGAGTGTCTCTAGAGCGGGTTTTCTTCCCATAGCACCAGCCACATCTCGGGTTGGGGAGGAGTTCAGACTCCCGCTATGCGTACCGTATAGCAGGCAACTCCTCAACCTTAGGTTCTAGTAGTTCAGCTAGCTGTGGCAGCCCAGCCAGGCGTTCCAGCTCAGACCGGCAATGGTACGGTGTTGTCCGCGGATGCTTTGCGGAGGCTTGATAGGTTCACCAAGCTCTTCACCACAACCTTCAGGGGTGCTTCTACAGAGGGCCCTCCAGGACTTCTTATTCAGTTGCCATGAGGTTCTCAAGACTATGGGTATTGCGGAGACCAATGGGGTAGACTTCATCACTTTTCGGCTTGCAGGATCCGCCAAGACACGGTGGAGGGATTGTTGTTTATCTTGGCCAGCAGGTTCGTCATTATTGACTTGGCATCACTTTGCAGAGTTGTTCTTGAAGAAGTTTTGCCTGGTGACTGAGCGAGATGCTCTACATAGGTAGTTTGAGCGTCTTCATCAGGGTAGTATGACAGTCACGCAGTATGAGACTCGTTTTATTAATTTGGCACGCCTTGCTATTGTTATACTCCCCATTGAAAGGAGAGGGTGCAGAGATTTATTGATGAGTGGATTCACCTGATCTAGCTTCAAATGGCTGTAGGAGCCGGGTTGATATGTCTTTTCAGGAGGCGGCTAATGCGGCCCGCCGGATAGAGATGGCACTTGAACAAAGAAGTTGTCAGGGGTCAGATAAGAGGCCTCGTCATTCTGGTAAGTTTAGTGGTACCTCATCTGGAGGTAGGGATTCATATGGTAGAGGCCACCCTCAGAGGTACTTTCAGTCAGCACTTCAGGTTTCACATGGTTCTACAGGTGGTAGCGGTTCTCAGCAGCACTATTCTGCTCAGCAGCCCATAAGTGCACCACTGCTTCAGAGCCTTCGATAAGGTCATTCAGGGCGGCAGGGTCAGCCCCAATTTTCTTAGTTGCCGCATTCAGCTGGGTGTTATGAGTGTGGAGACTTTGGTCACATCAGGAGGTATTGCCCGAGGATAAGAGGTGTTCGGTCGCAGCAGTAGGGTCCTCGTCCCATAATTCAAGCAGTAGGTGATCCACAGGCCGACCAGTTAGCTAGAGGCAAGGGTAGAGGCCATAAAGGTAGTGGTAAGGAGAATAGAGGTAGAGCTGAGACCGCTAGAGCCAGGGGTCAGCCAGAAGCCGATCGTCCCAGAGACATAGTTCAGGGAGGTGGGCCCCAGCCCAATTGCTATACCTTACCAGCCAGGCCAGAGGCTGAGTCATGAGATATTGTGATTACAGGTACTATTCTGGTCAGTGATAGGGATGCTTCTATGCTATTTGATCCCGAATCTATGTATTCATATGTGTTGTCCTATTTTGCATCCTATTTGATTTTGCCTAGTGAGGTCTTGGGTAGTCTTGTATATGTGTCTACACCGCTGGGTGATTCTATAGTAGTCGACCGAGTGCATTGTTCATGTGTGGTAGTATTTGAGGGTTTTGAGACCCGTGTCGACTTATTGCTCTTAGATATGGTGGACTTTGACATTATATAGGGGATAGATTGGTTGTCCCCGTATCATGATATTTTGGAATGTCACGCCAAGACCGTGACCTTGGCTTTGCTAGATTTGCCCCGACTTGAGTGGAGATGGACCCTAGGTCATGCCACCCGTAGTGTTATTTCATATGTCAAGGATCGATGTATGGTCGAGAAGGAGTGCGTAGCCTATCAGGCGTACGTTCATGACTCTAGTGTAGAGGTTCCATCTATTGACTTTGTTCCTATTGTTCGGGAGTTCCCTGAGGTTTTCCCTTCAGACCTGCCGGTATGCCGCCCGACAGGGATATTGATTTCTGTATTGATATGGCTTTGGGCACTCAACCTATTTCCATTCCACTGTATCACATGGCTCTGCCAAAGTTGAAAGAGTTGAAGGAGCAGCTTTAGGACTTGCTTGATAAGGGTTTCATTAGACCTAGCGTATTGCCTTGGGTGCGCCAGTGTTATTTGTGAAGAAAAAGGATGGGTCGATGAGCATATGCATTGATTACCATCATTTGAACAAGGTGACTATAAATAACAAGTATCCACTGTCGAGGATTTATGATTTATTCGACCAACTTCAGGGTGCTAGGGTTTTATCGAAGATAGATTTAAGGTCTTGTTTTCATCAGCTGAGGATTAGGGCGTCTGATGTCCCTGGGATAGCTTTTCGTACTCGGTATGGGCATTATGAGTTTTTGGTCATGTCATTTGGGTTGACTAATGCCCTTGCAGCATTTATGGAGTTGATGAACCGAGTGTTGAGGCCCTATCTGGATCTGTTTGTTATTGTATTCATTGACGACATTCTAATATACTCCCGCAGTCAGGAGGAGCATGAACAACATCTTAGAGTGGTTCTTCATACTCTAAAAGATAGTCATTTGTATGCCAAGTTCTCAAAGTGCAATTTTTGGTTGAGTTCTGTTGCATTCTTGGTCATGTGGTTTCAGCAGAGGGTATTCAGGTGGACCCGAAGAAGATTGAGGCAGTCAAGCACTGGCCTCGACCAGCGTCAGCTACAGAGATTAGGAGTTTCTTGGGGTTAGCAGGTTACTATTGATGGTACGTAGGGGTTTTCATCTATTGCAGCCCCGATGACTAGATTTACCCAGAAGGGTGCCCAGTTCAGGTGGTCAGATGAGTGCAAGGCGAGCTTCCAGAAGCTCAAGACAACTCTGACTATGGTGCCGGTATTGGTTTTGCCCATGGGATCAGGACTCCATACTGTTTATTGTGATGCTTTCCGTATTTGGCTTGGGGCAGTGTTGATGCGGAATGGTAGAGTCATAACATATGCTTCGAGGCAGTTGAAGATCCATGAGAAGAATTATCTAGTTCATGACCTAGAGTTGGCATCCATCGTTCATGCTTTGAAGATCTGGAGGCATTATTTATATGGTGTGACGTGTGAGGTGTACACGGATCATAAGAGCCTTCGGTACTTGTTCAAACAGAAGGAATTGAATTTGAGGCAGATGAGGTGGTTGGAGTTGTTGAAAGACTATGATGTTTCTATCTTATACCACCCTGGGAAGGCCAATATGGTGGCCGATGCATTGAGTAGGAAGTCTGCCAGCATGAGTCATGGCTATATTCCGGCAGCTAGTAACCACTTGCTTTGGATGCTTAGTCCTTGGCCAATCAATTTGTGAGGTAGGATATTTTTGAGCCTAGCAGGGTGTTATCTTGCACGGTTGCCCGTTCGTCATTGATGGAGCGTATCCATGAGAGGCAGTTTGATGATTCCCATTTTTATATCCTAAGAGACATGGTGCACCGTAGAGGTGCTAGGAAATTACCCTAGGATATGATGGTGCATTGAGATTGTAGGGGCAAGTTTGTGTACCTAATGCTGATGGTATTCGGGAGTTTATCTTAGCGGAGGCCCACAATTCTTGGTATTTTATTTAACTGGGCGCCGTGAAGATGTATCAGGATTTGAAGCAGCACTATTGGTGGCGCAGAATGAAGAAGGACAGTGTTGCATATGTGGCTTGTTGTTTGAACTGTCAGTAGGTTAAGTACGAGCATCAGAGGCCCGATGGTTTATTTCAGAGGATTGAGCTTCCTAAGTGGAAGTGGGAGAGAATTACCATGAATTCTGTTTCTGGCCTTCTGATGACTCGGAAGAAGTTTGATGCTATATGGTTTATTGTGGATAAGCTGACCAAGTCAGCGCATTTTATTCCAGTTGCCACCACCTATTCGTTCGAAAGATTTACTGAGATTTATATCAGGGAGATCATTTGACTTTATGGGGTGACGATATTTATCATATCGGATCGGGGTCTGCAGTTTACTTCGCATTTCTGGAGAGCGGTACAGCAGGATTTGGGCACCCTAGACGGATGGTCAGTCCGAGAGAACTATTCAGATTCTTGAAGATATGCTCCGAGCCTGTGTTATTGATTTTGGAGGCTCGTGGGACTAGTTCTTGCCTCTAGCAGAGTTTGCCTACAACAACAGCTACCAGTCCAGCATTTAGATGGCTTCGTTTGAGGCGTTGTATGGTAGGTCGGTTCCTAGCCGAATGGTTTGAGCCGAGAAAGGCTCGGTTATTAGGTACAGATCTAGTTCAGGATGCCTTGGATAAGGTTAAGATCAATTAGGGTAGAATTTAGTTAGCTCAGTCTAGGAAGAAGAGTTATGCAGATCACAAGGTTAGGGATGTTGCTTTCTTGGTTGGTGAGCGAGTATTGCTCCGTGTATCGCCTATGAAGGGCGTATGAGATTCGGGAAGAAGGGCAAGCTTAGCCCTAGGTTTATTGGCCAATTTGAGATTCTTGATCGCGTGGGAGAGGTGGCTTATAGACTTGCCCTTCCACCTAGCTTATCAGCTGTGCATCAAGTTTTTCATGTATCCATGCTTCGGAGGTATCACGGTGATCCAACCCACGTGTTAGACTTCATCACTGTCCAATTAGACAAGGATCTGTCATATGAGGAGGAGCAGGTGGCTATTTTAGACCGGCACGTTCGACGGTTGAGGTCGAATTCCTTCAGTGCGTGTTCAGTGGAGAGGTCAGCCTCCTGAGGCATCGACCTGGGAGTCTGAGTCTGATATGCAGAGCCGTTATCCCCATCTATTCCCCGACTCAGGTATTTCTTTCTTTTGTCCATTCGAGAACAAACTAATGTTTAAGAGGTGAAGGATGTGACGACCCAAAGGGTCATCACCGTAGTTCTCCCTTTCTCCGTGCTTTCGAGGCCTTGAAAACCTCGCTTTTAGTTTCCTCTATTTGTGTGCAAAGTCCGAGCGCGAAGACGTAAAATTTCTATGTAAATATATGTGAATTTTGTGGAAACTTTGAAGAATTATGATATTAATATTAATACAGTTGACTTTAGACAATATTTTGGGTAAACAGACCTGGACCCGTGATGTGACGTCCCCGAGAGGCCTGTAGAAAAATATGGGACTTAGGCATATTCCCAGAATCGAAATCTGAGGTCCCAAGCCTGAGCATGGAATTTTTGAAAGAAATTGTTTTCCGGAAAATGATATGGAATTTCGGTAAGAAAATAAATTAGAAAATATAGGTATTGGTCTCGTATTTTTGTTCCGAAGCTCGGTATAGGTCTTAAATATACGTTAAGAACTTTCTGTGAAATTTGGTCGAAATCGGACGTTGTTTGACGAGTTCCGGACCTAAGTATCTAAAGTTAGAGGTTTATGATGTTTGAAATTAAAAATGATGATTTCGAGGTTTACTTCATTGAATTTGATATTATTTTGGCGATTTGATCGCTCGACTAAGTTCGTAGGATGCTATTGAGTTAGTGTGTATGTTTGTTGGGAGACCCGAGAGCTCGGGAGTTATTTTAGAGGTGGTTCGGGGTGGTTTTGGCCTTAGAAATGCCGCAGATTTGCTGCAGTCAGTTGTTCCTGGTTTCCTTCTATGCGATCGCATAGGTCTTGCTGCGATCGCATAGAGCCTTTTTGTGAGGTCCAAAATCCCTTCAATACGATCACATAGTGATGAGTCAGTCACCCCTTATTTTTCCTCTATGCGTTCGCATTAGTGCCCATGCGATCGCACTGCTTTGACCCTCCAACCCTATGCGATCGTATCCCCTCTTCTGCGATCGCATAGGGCATTTTTCCCAGTGATTGATAAATACTCAAAAATAGTGTCATTACGGGATTCTTCCCATTTTTGACACGGACTCCTCCCCATATCTCTCCATAGACGAATTCCAAGTTTCTCTCTCTCCATAACTCTTTGGGTAAGTGTTCTTAACTTCATTCCCTCATTATGTTTTATCCGATTGCTAAAATTCTAGCCCTAAATCATGAATTCAAAGTAGAAATAAGGGTTTTTGGGTAGAGTTAGTGCTTTTGGGAATTTGGGAAATTTAACCTCAATTTGGGGTCAAATCATATAACAAATTATATATTTGAACTAGCGGGGTTATGGGTGATTGGGTTTTTGTCCGAGCCTCGAGTTTGGACCATGGGGGCCCCGGCTCAGATTTTAGTATTTTTTGAAGAATGATAGGAAATTCATTTTTTGGCTATGGAATTGTGCCTTTGAGACATTAATGATAATATTGAACTCAATTGTGCCTAGATATCATTGTTTCAGAGTCGGATTCTAGAGGAAAGGCTGTGTTAGAGGCTTGATTATTATTTTCGGACCGAGGTAAGTGTTTGATGTAACTTTGGCTTGATGGAATAAGATTAAGATGTTATTTTCTACTTGTTAAATGTGGAGTACGGTGTATCGGTATGGTGACAGTTATCTATGCACTGAAGTCTAGTATGATCATGAGTACTAATTGTGTTTGATTCAGATTTAATGGAACATCTTTCTTGCTTGGTTGATAAGTTTAATATGAAAAGTGAATAGTTGAGGAAAGTTTGTGATTGGTGTGTCATCAGGAGCATTTGCTCATACTAGAATTTGTCATTCGAGGAGTAAATAATTAATAAGGAAGCGTTGTGATTTTTCCCTTGCCGGGATTTAAGCATTTAATGTTTCCTCCCTTGGCAGGATGTTTGAGCTGTAAATTGTGTTCCCTTGTCGAGACTCCTTGTATATTGTTGTTATTCCCCTCGCACTTGATTTATGATTGTTGTTTGGGTGAGTTCATGTTCTTAAATGTTGAGGATCGGGTTGCACGCCGCAACGATATTAATTGTTGAGGATCAGGTTGCACGCCGCAACGATGTCGATAAATATTGAGGAGTCGGGTTGCATGCGGCAAAAGTATTAATTGTTGAGGATCAGGTTGCACGCCGCAACGGTAATATCTATTGAGGATCGGGTTGCGCGCCGCAATGGAGTATGGCCTGAGTGTATTGTTTTCGTATGTAGAGATTTCCTGTGTTTTTCCTTATCAGTTGTTATTGTTCAGTTTCATTTGTTTACCGATGATTTCTATGTTTAGACTGTCGTACCCCACAATATGTTTCCCCTCCCTTTAATTGCTTATATTAGTATATTTTTCTGTTATTGCACATATATCGGTACAGGTTATTTGTGGTAGGTCCTGTCTAGCCTCGTCACTACCTCGCCAGGGTTAGGCCAGGCATGTACCAACACATGGGGTCGGTTGTGCTGATGCTACACTCTATGCATTTCTTTTGTTAGATCAGGACGCAGCTTTTGAACCACAGTAGTATTAATCGGGAGCAACCTTTAGTCCAGAGACTCTTGAGGTAGCCTTGCGGACATCCGCAGGCCCGGAGTCTATTCTATTTTTATTTAGTTTGTTAGCCTTTGTATTAAAAAAGACTGTAATGATTTCTTTTAGATGATTTTATTTACTAGTCCTAGAGGTTCATGAGTAATGTGATACCAGTCTTAGGTAGAGGATTTGTTAGACTTCCGCATTTCTTTCAGTGAATTGTACTTGAGACGTTCGCTTTATTGTTAAAATTTTAATGTTGTTAACATTGTTGATGTTCGCTAAAGAATGTATTTGATGTTTGGCTTGCCTAGCTCCTACTAGTAGGTTCCATCACGACTCCCGATGGTGGAAAATCCGGGTCGTGACAACTACAAAATCATATAACTGTCCGAGTAATTTTACCCTAAAACAAAACACCCCTCGTCTTCCTCGTACTCACCTGTAACACCACCGGCGGAGCCGCCGCCAGTGAATGCCACCTTCTCCAATCAACCTCAAAATTACACTGTTAATTCCCCTTCTCATCCTCTTTCCACATATTCCAACAGTTTCTTTCAAATCCCGCCCTAGCTCGTCGAATCTTCTTTCAAAGCTTTCCGTCTAAAATGTTACCTATCCCAAATCGTACAAAAATAATACCACATGATCGCCTCATCATCCTCTACCTAACCCCCCTAATCTCATCCCTCAAACGTGGCCGGAAAGCTTCGAATTTCAACTTTTTGATTTTCCGACCAACCCCTAAATGCTCTGAATCCCTCCAAATTGGTACTGCATGTCCCTCTACTCCTCCTGTTGATGTTTCTATCATTGATGGGGCTCAAATATCGACTGAAGTCATTCTAGTTCTGAATGAAAATGGTGGTCCATCTTCTTGAGTGAGTTTTAGTTCTTCTTTCTTCGTGTTATTTCTTTTTCCCCACACTGATTAAATTCCTGATTAATTTTCATCTTGTTTGTTTTATGTTTAATTTTGTCTAATTCAGTGTTGATTGCTTGACTACTTAGATTTTGGTTAAGTCTTTCTTAGTTTGATTATTAGTTGGATTGTTATTAGACTAGGATTTGATATTTTTTTAATTTTGTTCCATGAATGCCTTCGTTAAAAATATATTCTTAGGTTAATATTGGATTATCAAATTTTGTTTGGGTTTCATTTGATTTGGTTAAGGGGTGGGGTTTAGCTTAATTATATAGTTAATAAATTTAGGGAGTGTTTCAGGTTTAAAATGATTAGTTTAAATTAAAGAATCTTTCAGAAGTGAATTAGAATTTCCTAGAACATAGTGGACTCTTCTAGAAGGTGATCTTAGTGCATATTTCAATAAACATGATGGTGGTAACTTGGGTAAAATGATTAAAACTAGAGGACTAAACTTAAAATTAAATAAGGACTTTAGAATAAATGCTAAAATTTTATACTCACTCTTGGTGCCTATAAAAGGCATGCACGTTGCCTTGTTCACGGCTCTTTTTCTGCCATCTAGTTTCCCCAAAGTTGTTTCTCTCTATTTTTTCCAATCTGAAGTAGAAAAAATCAAATTTCAAAACCAAAAACAACAAAAATTTTGAATAAATCAAAACAAATTCACTAATCCATTAAAATTGGAAGTTGATTTCAGCTTCTGCTTACTGATTCACATTGTAGAGTTGCTATCTTTGCTTGTTGTAGTGTAGAGGTTCATTTTGTTTTGAAATTTGTGTTCTAAATCTGGTTTGGGTGTTTTGTTGGTTTTGTATGCGTTGGTATTCATTTATGGGTTTGTTTACTGCTGTGTGGAGTTGATCTGTAGGTTTTTCTGTTTGATTTGAAGATTTATGAGTCATATGATCTTATATCTGGGATGCTGTTGATTCCTGCTTGCCTATTACTGCTATTCAACTGCTGAATATCAGTCTAATTGCCATTGATAATCTCTTCTCTTCCTTTTCTATTATGCTTCCAGGTATTCATCTCCAATTTGAGTGATGTGTAGAGATATTGAATGAAGCCTAATTGAGGAGAACATGAAGTGCAACTCTTCAATGCTGCTTTAGCTCCCTTCCTTATATTCATTCTAGATGTTTAAATCATGTTAGAATGAACGACTATAACTTGTTTAAATTGGTATAATATGGACTCTAAACAGGACATTAAAATTACTCAGACTGTTACTTTGAATTTTCAGTTTGTAGTAGTCGTTGAGATGTGTAATCGTATATACTTGCATCATTTGAACTAGAAAGCTGTAGTATTGTAGCATATGATCTGAAATAATGGGACTATGTATTATGAGGGAATGCTTGATATGATTTTGTAGTTGTGAAAACAGTGTAAAAAGTGATCGAATTTTTCAGTAGTTAATTACGATTAGGTTGTGGTTGTAAATTCAATAGTTGAATCCAGTAATGTGATTTCAGAACATCAAAATCGCAGGGGTGTTGAGATTATTTGTTATAAATAGGTATTCAAGTATGTTAGTTTATGCGCTAGTTATTAAAAATAAGGATTAAACTCAATTTTGTAATGTGATGTAATTGGTATTTAAAGTTCGAAAATAAAATGCAATCGATTCCTGGGTCTCGTGAAATTTCAATTTAGTAGTACTAGTTTTTTTTAATTCATACAATTTGTTACACTTTTTGTTCATATTCAGACATTGGTCTCTTTTGGTGATTGCCGTTAGTTGTAAGCCACTAGGTCAATTGACAATCCAGTTAAGACGATGCTTAAGACTCGACTTGAGTCCCAAAGCTTCAGGGCACAGATTGGGCCTGCCATCAAGCCCACTTGTGTTTTGTTTTGATGAAAAGGATCGACAGTTCCACGGGTGTGCCTTGGAGGCTCAACATGGGCTGATTACAAGGTTAATTTACAAGAGTAAATAGCTTCAAAATACTAATGATGAATTAGGAGTTTTCTTTGACTTTTAGAGACAAATAAAATAGAAGAATCATAGTCACTTTTAGGATTGGCCTTTAAATAAGCTGAGATGAGCCTCACCAAAATAATCTACAAATTGTGGGGCCCTCAATAAATATTTTGTTCAAAATAATTAGAATTCGGGAGGGCCGTCTAGCGAATATCACGGTATTCCCCAAAATAATAATGTGCTAGAATCTTTAGGCACGATTTTAATAAAATTACATTCCTAAACTCGGGTGCACATTTATCTGACCCAAATTCAAACCTCAGTGGAGTCGATACATGGTGAATACCACGGGTGCATTGTTGAAAAACCGTGCTAGAACCACGAAATCCGGGAATGCCTAACACCTTCTCCCGGGTTAACAGAATTCCTTACTCAGATTTTTGGCTCGCGAACTATTAACAGTGTCTTATTTTGCCTCGGTTCGGGATTCAGCCGCTGACGTGGGAAATCATTAATCTCCCAAGTGATGTGTGACGACCCGACCCATCGTCTCCTATATCTCTGTTTCGTTTTCATGTTTTTATGATTCTTCATGTCTTATTGTATGTGTTTGGTGAGTTTGAAGTGTTTCAGATTTAATTTGGTTAAAAATGGGAAAAATAGTCTCTTTAATGAAAGTTTAAGTTGGAAAAGTCAACCGAATTTTGAATTGTAAGTTCGAGGGGTCGGAATGGATTTCCGATGATTCGGTTAGCTTCAGTAGATGATTTGTGACTTAGGAGAGTGATCGGAATTGAATTTGGAGGCCCGGTGTAGAATTAGGCTTGAATTGGCTAAGTTTTAATTTTTGGCGGATTCCGATTGATAGATGAGATTTTGATCGAAGGGTTTGAATGGAATTCCGAGAAGAGCCTTAGCTTCTTTAGGTAATTTTGGATATGTCTACAAATTTTCAGGTCATTCGGACGTCGTTTGGTCGAGTTTTTGATCGAATATGAGTTTCGGAAGTTTTTAGGATGTTTTGGGGTATGTTGGTGTCTTTGGTTGAGGTCCCGGGGGCCTCGGGGTGATTTCGAGTGTTCAAACGGACTAGTTGTGGCCTTGGGAGATATCAGATTTTTGTTGTCATATGATGCAGACCATAAAGCATCGCAATCGCGTGAGGAGTAACGCGATCGCGTAGATTAATTTGAGGGCCTAGAATTCTTGTGCATCACGATCGCGTGAAAGTTACCGCGTCCGCATAGGCCTGGGATGCTGTGCATCACGATCGCGTGAAGGCTCGCGATCGCATTAAGGCTATCGCGTTCGCGTAGAGCAGGGATGTTGTGCATCGCGTTCGCAGGAGAAATTTCACCTCCACATAGAGCATTTGGACAGTTAAAATATTTTTGTCTTCGTGCCCGCGTGGGAGAAATCGCGAACGCGATGAAGGATTTTGGACCTGGGCAGATTGTTTTTAAACCATTCCATCCGTGACTTGGGTTTATTTTCCACCATTTTTTATCAAGCTTGGGAGCTTTTGACAAGGAATTAAGAGGGTTTTGATTGAGAGTGGGTTGGAGATAAGTTTTACGAGTTAAAAACGTCAATTAATCGAAGAATCATCCATTAATTCTTTGAATTTGGGTATAAAATTGATGAAACTAGGGCTTGTGTTTTGACATTTCAAATTGGGATTTGGTAGGTCATTTGGGATCGAATTTGGGAGTTCTTGGTATGCATGAACTCGTGGCGAGACTAGGATTTTGGAAATATAAGTTTCGTAATTCTTTGAGAAGCGAGCCCGGGGCTCGGGTTTTGCTTGTTTCGAGGTTTTTGCTATAATTCGATCGTTTTTTATTGGATATTGTCCCATTTTGCATAATGTGATGTATTTGCTCTTTTTTTGGCAAGATTAGACGAGCGTGGGGGCCGATTTGAGGGGCAAAGGCGTCGCGAGCTTTAGATTTTGCCGGTTCGAGGTGAGTAATACTTGGGAATGATATCCTGAGGGTTCGAAACCCCGAATTTGCACATATTTGTGCTGTATTGAGATGACTTGCACGCTGGACCTGAGTGTGGGGTAGAGCACCATTGGGGACCGTGACTTGGTCCGTCCCGGTTGTTGGTTTTCACCACGTATTTGCAAATGATTTGTTGTTATCATTATGACTTAGGCTCATTGCCATACTTGGGGCTTATTACTGATTGTTGGAACTCTTTGTGAGCTATCATCACTGTTTTCCTCACTATTTGAAATTTTATTTGAACTCAGTCCATGTGATTTACACTGTTTCATGAACTCAACTATATTTTTACTCAAACTTAGAGTTTTAACTGATATTTGAACTATCATTTGAGCTGAATATTATTGTTTTACTGATGCCCGAGGGACTTTTTGACTATTTTTGGACTGATTGAGGCTGAGGGCCATACGTGAGGGCATGAAGATGATGTAAGGAGGCTTCAAGCCTCGAGTGTTATGTGGACGTGTGCATATACATTTATGGATCGGACTACACACCGCAGTAGCATATTGCATGGATCGGGTTGCATGCCGCAGCGGTATGATATTGATGTTGCGCTTGGGCTATAGGAGCCCCTCCGGAGTCTGAACCCCTATAGTGAGCGCGGGTACCCAAATAGATCAGGTTGCACGACCTGCAACGGTCATACGCATTGCATTGCATTTCATTCATGCATTTACTACTGTTTGTACTACGTGGCATTACATTTAGCACTCATATATCATTGGCATACATACTGTTACTTGCCTTGTTTAGTAGATACTCTGGTGTTATATGTTAAGGAGTGCTGAGCCCTAGAGGCTGATGTTGGATAATGTGAGTTGGGAGTGAGCCCGCGGGGCTGTTACTGCAGTGAGAGCGTGATATTGAGCCCGAGGGGCAGGTTTCAGATTGTTTCCTACCTTTTTAAATTATCTTTGCAATTGTTGAAAAAGCATATTTTCAAAAGAGATTTTGAAGTGATCTTGAGATTTTCGAAGGGATTTTCACAGTATTTCGGTTTTCCTCAAAAAGGGTTGTTCTATCTTTTATAGCAGTTTGGTGTGCTCATACGTGTTTTCTTATCGCTCAGATATTATTCTCTCTTATTACCACTGAGTTGGAAGTACTCACTTTACTCCCTGCACCTTGCGTGCAGTTGCAGGTAATATTCACTCGGTAGCAGGTTGATAGTAGGACCGAAGTCCTTATTGTGGTAGTTGAGCAAGGTGACCGCCGGCATTCGCAGCAACGCACTCCAACTTTGTACTACAGTTTTATCTTGTATATATATACATTGTTGGTTCAGTAGTAGTGACCCTATTCATTAGATGCTCGTGACTTGTGACTTCCCGGTCGGGCTGTATTGGTATTTATATTAATTAATTTCGTAAATTTAGAATCGATCTGTTATATAACTGAATAGCTTCTTAGAGGGGAATTGGGGTTATTGGCTGGCCTTGTCTTTATGTGAGGCGCCATCACGACCGGGCATGGAATTTGGGTCGTGACAAGTTGGTATCAGAGCCTAGGTTACTAGGTCTCACGAGTCATGAGCAGGGTTAGTAGAGTTCTCGCAGATTGGTACGGAGATGTCTGTATTTATCCTCGAGAGGCTGCAGAAAATTTAGGAAAACTTCCCATTCTTGGAATTCTTATCGTGCGTACTTGATTCAGTTTGAGGTAACTCTTGAAATTCCTTTCGCACATCTGTATGTGCATGCGAGCGCTTAATAGTATATGTGCATGGATGGCTTGTTATTCCCCGATCGAAGGGCGAGAGGTAATCTACGTGAGTTTATGTTGGGCCAGTATGGAGGACTTGAGGCCGGATATTTTCCTATGGCTTGAGCACTAAGGTGTTGATGGTGTGAGCAAGTATTTTGAACTTATATGTTCAGTGTTGTTCTTATTAGCCAGAATGGCGGCTAGATATTCATGTGATGAATATGTTAGTACTGCGAGGCGTATCTATAAAACTTTGGTAGTGACGAAGAAGTTTGACGGACAATTGATGAACTGTTAAGTGTTCGATTCCTATTGTGATTTTATGTGTAGTCCGAGTTATGAGCGCGTGAAGAATATTTCATGTCTCTTAGTTGGCAAGTAAAGTTTGTTCCATGTGGTAGTATGAGTATAGACTCAGAAAGACTAAATGGTTGTGTATTACATATATGATAGTGGATGGTATGTGGAAACAATGATATGAGGCGAAGCAGGTGGGCTATCTCCTGCGGAGGGTTTTGAGCGGTATGATCCTTATGTGTATGTCAAATATCTCATGTGTAATTGAAGGGTATGTGTTGTATTTTGAAGAATTGGGATGCTTAAGAAAGTGGACTCAACTGATGTGGAAATGAATGCGAGGTTTGCAGAGAGTGTTAGTGCTTGATGATCTATGTATTCACAAAACTTGTACATAATTTGAGTTTGATCTCATTGTGGCATTATTAGAGTAAAAGTGCTATGAGTTGTTAAGAGTGTTTTAATATATGGCTTCGATCCAAGTTGGGGAGGTTGCTGTTGGTCAGATGATTGCATGGTTATGTGCTATGTCTGTTCCGTTTTGAGGTATGATGGCAGATAAGTTCTGGTTACAAAAATTTAGTCTGAGATGGCTCGTGTGAAGGAAAATTTCTACAAAGATTAAATGGTGCTTTTGTAAATGTGAGAAATGGTAGGATATGTTGAGCTGCTTTAGATACAGAATGCTCAATGTATAGAGAAGAAAGATGGTTTTTGTATCTGTATGAAATCATGTTCTGCGGTGTCTGGGTACTAATAATGCACGAGTGGTTCCGTTATTTTAGAGCAGGTGAATTACAACTGAATGAGAGTGAATGACTCTCGAGAATGGTTTTTCTATGTTCAAGATTTTGCATGTAACAATCAGGTGTCTTAAGTTTGTGTATGTAGCTAGAGCCTGTGTTTTCATTAGGAGAAATCAGGACTTCCGGTATGTTGTATTAATTATGGGATTTTATGTATCAATATCTAGGAAGTAATGGTAATGAATTCATATTTGCATGAAGTTCTTCGGTGTAGAGCATTCTGAAATGTGGTGCTTCTGGGAACCGTTCGAGAGGGTATTCAGCGACCTATGGGTCTTACATGGTGTGGTCTTATGTGCGAGTCTCGTGTGGTAACTTGAGTTGAGGTATTGTGGCGCTATAACAAGGGAGAATATCAAATTAATGATAAATCAGGAAGGAAATTAGATAAATGGAATAGCTTGACGATAAACCGAATCGGTACGATAAGAGTATGATTAATTCTTGTATGTGTTTGAGGCAATGAGCCTTACAGGTATTGTGCAGCAAAGGTTTAAGTGCTGGCAGTTTGCTTAACTTTGTTTAGGTAGAAAGATTCAGTCCTGGCAGTTTAGCTTGTGCAATGAAATTGGGAGAAAGAGTTCTTAATGTGTTTCACCGTGTATTGGAAATGGGCATGTCATCCCAGTGTGGTATGGTCTGTGTGTTATGATATGGAGAATTGAGAATTGCGGGTTCAAGGCTTTGGTTCAGTTCATAATGGGAAATGATTAAATTATTGAGTAGCACGGTCAGCTACAGGTGATTAAACAGCCGATCTTCAGATGATTAAGGTGATGTAAATTAATGATACGTCAGTGGCATTGCAACATTTTCTTGTTGGATCCACCAAGGATACTTGAGTTTGTTGACGGCACATGGAATTTTTAATATCTTTCGTGGTATGAATGGATACTTGATGTGTGTTATGTATTGGTACGTCGGAGTGTGGGATCATGCATAGTGATTCATGTGTTAAATGTGTTGGAGACTAGAAATTCTCGTGATCCGACCATGCAGTGGTTGTGGGTCATATGTATCGACATCGTCTAGCAGTTGTTGGAATCTGGAGGTCTGAGTGGATCTTTCTTTGCTTGGTATGTTAGATTTGGGTCATGATATTAGATTGCAGACTGATTGTTCCAAAGTCAGGTTGTCTGGACTAATGTTCTATGGGCTATGTGGGAAAAAGCCACAAGATGCGTGGTAAGGTGCATCTAATTATTGCTCTAGCAGAGTAGTTCATATTCGAAGGACCAGCGGACGGTTGGAAAGTATTGCTCTGATTATTGGGCCTTCGTGGCGGATGTTAGTGCAGAGGTTTCTACCATTGATTTATTTCCGATATTGAGGGACCTTTCGGATGCGTTTCTTGCGGCCGGGCATGAGGCTATATGTTTATTGTGATGAGCAAATTTGACTCGATGTGCATCTCCTTTTGTGATATATATGTGCAGGATTGGGTGGAATGCCGCCACGGGTCTGTTATCTGGATCGGGTTGCGCACCGCAACAGTGTGATGTGGAGAATAGTTTTCTATATGTTGCTTTGTATGCCTTGCTTCACCATGGGTGTGATGGATTGTTTGGTTTCGGACCTCAATCTGTGCGTGGCTATCTGTGTTGAGCCTGGTGGCTTGAGGTACTTCATGGGTAATAGTGTTTGGATAGCATCGCGCGATGTAAAAGGCCATGTGATGTTGTGACCTTTTGAGGAGGGTTCAGGTACTCTATTTCTATGATTTGTTTGAGTCAGTTGTCGTGGTTTGAGAGTGTTCAGATCATTTCTTATTGGTGCCTATGTTGAGCACGTTATGGCATAGGCCGGTGTTGAGATGTCATATCCCCAGAGTGGCGTGTCGTAGTTGAGATGATCGTTGGAGCCATTAATGAGTACGAGCATATTTTATTTCAGCTTGTTAGGAAGGTAATATCGAGGTTTGGCTCCAAAATCTGTTGTGGTATTAGTAAAAAAAGGAATGGACTCATGAGTGGGTGGTCTAAGAGATGGGTTTAGTTTATCGTGTGTTTCAGTTGTCAATGACAGTATACGAAAGTGTTGGAATAACACTTTAGCTAAATAAGAGGTTCTCTATTGGTATTGAGTATTGTGGGAAAAGTGCTGTGGATAGAGACTATCGTTTCAAGTGTTGGAATGTGTGGTATATTGTATGAATACACCTGGGGTTGCAGGTGTGGGTTATTACCAGCTGGTCCGGGTTAATTCTGAGTATAGACGTGGGGTTCTGATCTGGTGCACGATTTCGAGAAGTGCAATGTGGTTTATGGTTTAGATGGACTATGAAATTCCGGTTATATTATGTTATCCGACCTATGTGAGATAGGGTGACATGTGATCACCCGAGTATATGCTAGATAAGGTCATTTGGCTATTGGGTTGCTTCTAGTTCAACTCTTGGTACGCTCGAGGACGAGCGGTTTTTTTAAGTTGGGGAGGAAGTGACGACCTGACCCATCGTCTCCTATATCTATGTTCCTTTTTCCCCGTTTTATGCTTCTTCATGTGTTATTATATGTGTTTGGTGGGTTTGAAGTGTTTCAGATTGAATTTGGTTAGAAATGGGACAAATAGTCTCTTTAAGGAAAGTTTAAGTTGGAAAAGTCAATCGGATGTTGACTTCTAAGTTAAAGGGCTCGGAATGGATTTTCGATGATTTGGTTAGCTCCGGGAGAGTATTTTTGACTTAGGAGAGGGATCGGAATTGAATTTGGAGGTCGGGTGTAGAATTAGGCTTGAATTGGCGAAGTTTGAATTTTTGGCGGATTCCGGTTGATAAATAAGATTTTGATCCGAGGGTCGGAATGGAATTCCGAGAGTTGCAGTGGCTTTGTTAGGTAATTTTTGATATTTCTGCAAATTTGAAGGTCATTCGAACATCGTTTGGTTGGGTGTTTGATCGAATATGAGTTTCGAAAGTTTTAGGAAAATATAGGCTTGAATCCGTGGTAATTTGATGTTTTTGTGTTGTTGTGCGTGTTTTTATGATTGGAACAAGTTTGTATTATGTTTTGGGATATGGTGGTGTGTTTGGTTGAGGTCCTGGGGGCCTCGGGGTGATTTCGAGTGTTTAAACGGACTAGTTTTGGCCTTGGAGAGATCAGATTTTTGCTGTCATATGTTGCAGACCATAAAGCAACGCGATCGCGTGAGGAGTATCACAATCGTATATAGTAATTTGAGGGCGTGGAATTCTTGTGCATCACGATCGCGTGAAAACTACCGCGTTCGCGTAGGCCTAGGATGTTGTGCATCGCGATCGCATGAAGGCTATCGCGTTCGCGTAGGCCTGGGATGTTGTGCATCGCGATCGCGTGAAGGCTATCGCGTTCCTGTAGAGCAAGGATGCTGTGCATCACATTTGCAGGAGAAATGTCGCATCCGCATAGAGCATTTGGACAGTTAAAATATTTTTGTCATCGCGTTCGCGTGGGAGAAGTCGCGAACGTGATGAAGGATTTTGGAACTGGGCAGATTAATTTTAAACCATTCCATCCGCGACTTGTGTTTATTTTCCACCATTTTTGAGCAAGCTTGGGATCTTTTGGCAAGGAATTAAGAGGGTTTCGATTGAGAGTCGGTTGGAGGTAAGTTTTATGAGTTAAAAACGTTATTTAATCGAAAAGTCATCCATTAGTTCTCTAAATTTGGGTATAAAATTGAAGAAACTAGAGCTTGAGTTTTGACATTTCAAATTGGGATTTGGTAGGTCATTTGAGCTTGTATTTGGGAGTTCTTGGTATGTATGAACTCGTTGCAAGACGAGGATTCTGAAAATGTAAGTTTCGTAAATTTTTGAGAAGCGGGCCCGGGACTCGGGTTTTTCTAGTTTCGAGGTATTTGCTATAATTCGATTGTTTTCGATTGGATATTGTCCCATTTGCATAATGTTATGTATTCGCTCTATTTTTTTCTAGACTTGACGTGCGTGGGGGTCGATTTGAGGGGCAAAGGCGTCGCGAGCTTGAGATTTCGCCGGTTCGAGGAGAGTAATACTTGGGAATGCTATCCTGAGGGTCGAAACCCCGGATTTGCACATCTTAGTGTTGTATCGAGGTGACTTGCACACTGGACCTGAGCGTGAGGTAGAGAACCGTTGGGGATCGTGACTTGTTCCGTCCCGGTTGTTGGTTTTCACTGCGTATTTGCAAATGATTTGCTGTTATCATTATGACTTGGGCTATTGCCATACTTGGGGCTTATTGCTGATTGTTTGAACTCTTTGTGAGTTATCATCACTGTTTTCCTCACTATTTGAAATATTATTTGAACTCAGTCCATGTGATTTACACTTTTTCATGAACTCAACTATATTTTTACTCAAACTTGGAGTTTTAACTGATATTTAAACTATCATTTGAGTTGAGTATTATTGTTTTACTGATGCCTGAGGGGATTTTTGACTATTTTTGGACCGATTAAGGCTGAGAGTCATAGGTGAGGGCATGAAGATAGTGTAAGGAGGCTTCAGGCCTCGAGTGTTATGTGGACATGTGCATATACATGCATGGATCGGACTGCACGGCGCAGTAGCATATTGTATGGATTGAGCTGCACGCCGCAGCGGTGTGATAATCATATTGCGCTTGGGTTGTAGGAGCCCCTCCGGTGTCTGAACCCCCACAGTGAGCGCGGGTACCCAAATGGATCGGGCTGCACGACCTGCAACTGTCATACGCATTGCATTCATGCATTTACTACTGTTTGTACTACGTGGCATGACATTTAGCAATCATATATCATACATATTGTTACTTGCCTTGTTGACCAGATATTCTGGTGTTATATATTAAGTAGTGGGGAGCCCGAGAGGGTGATGTTGGATAATATGAGTTGGGAGTGTGCCCGCGGGGCTGTTACTGCAGTGAGAGGGTGATATTGAGCCCGAGGGGCAGGTTTCAAATTATTTCCTACCTGTTGAAATTATCTTTGCAATTGTTGAGAAGCATATTTCAAAAGAGATTTTGAACTGATCTTGAGATTTTCTAAAGGGATTTTCATAGTATTTCGGTTTTCCTCAAAAAGGGTTGTTCTATCTATTATTGCAGTTTGGTGTGCTCATACGTGTTTTCTTATCGCTCAGATATTATTCTCTCTTTTTACCACTAAGTTGGAAGTACTCACTTTACTCCCTGCACCTTGCGTGCAGTTGCAGGTATTATTCACTCAGTAGCGGGTTGTTAGCTGGACCGAAGGCCTTATTGTGGTAGTTGAGCAAGGTGACCGCCAGCGTTCGCGGCACCACACTCCAACTTTGTATTCCTGTTTTATCTTGTATATATATACAGTGTTGGTCCAGTAGTAGTGACCCTACTCATTAGATGCTCGTGACTTGTGACTCCCTGGTCGGGCTGTATTGGTATTCATATTAGTTAATGTCGTAAAATTAGATTCGATCTGTTATATAACTGAATAGCTGCTGGGATTTGGGGTTGTTGGCTGGCCTTGTCTTCACGAGAGGCGCCATCATGATCGGGTATGGAATTTAAGTCGTGACATGGCGACTCTGAAATCTTAATAACAGATCTTATTCTGATTGTCTTTTAATTTGAAAAACTCGTTATACCCTTGCGGGTGTAGTGAAAAAGGAGGAGTGACAATGATATCATCAACTTTATTCCTTAATGTGTAACTGATACTAATAATGAAAGTATCATTGTCATTCCTGATACAGAAGAGGTTAGATGTTATCTTCAATATGAGTCCTGATAGTGCTGCATGGCTAGATGGATATAATGGAAAATTCTTTCAATCCTGTTGGGATATTATCAAGGAAGATATCACTGATTTTGTTCAAGCCGTTTTTAATGGCAGGAGGCTCACAATTTTTTTTCTCATACTTGTTTAGTTCTTATTCCTAAAGTTGAATCTCCTAATAGTTTCTTATTCCTCAAACAAAGAGATCCCTTATTCCCTTCTTTGTTTATTATTGGAGCTGAGGTCCTCTCTAGATCTCTTAATACACTGAATGACTTTATTGGCTTCACTTCTTTTAGCATGGATCTGATAGGTCTTATGATCAATCATTTAGCCTATGCTGATGATATTGTTATATTCTATGGTGAAAACAACATGACTCTCAAGTTAATTAAAAGGACTATTGACAGGTATGAAAAGGCTTCTGGGCAGAAAGTTAACAATGAAAAGAGCTTGTTTATTACAGCCCCTCACATATGTGCTGCAAGAACCAATAGAATTTGAAATGCTACAGGTTATATGGATAAGCCTTTCCCTTTCTCCTATTTGGGATGCCCCATTTATTTTAAGAGGAAGACAAGCAATCTGTTTGACAGTATGCTCTCTAAAGTGATCAAGAAGCTTAATGGGTGGCAAGCTAATATGATGTCCTCTGGAGGGAGAATAATTTTGATTAAACATATCATTTAATCCCTCCTCACATACATTGTATCTGCTATAAACCCTCTTAAAGGAATTACTAAGTTCATGGAGAAACACTTTGCAAACTTCTTATAGGGTACAAATGATAGTAAAAATAAATATCATCGTTTTTCATGGAAGAACCTTTGTCTCCCCAAAGATGAGGGAGGAGCTGGTGTCAGAAAAATAGAGGATATCATAGATACTCTTAGCATTAAAAGATGGTGGAGATTCAGAACTCATCCTTTCATGTGGGCCAACTTTCTCAAGAAAAAATATTGCAAAAGAGCCCATCCTATGAACAAAAAGCCAAATCCGACTAATTCTCATATTTGGAAAACATGCTCAAAATCATAGACAAAGCTAAGGAATACATTAGATGGGAAATACAGAAAGGTAATTGTAGCTTTTGGTGGGATAACTGGACAGTTAAAGGTGCATTAGCCAACATCTTACAAGGTAGTGGGAGATCTTCTAAGTATAGGTTAAAGACTTCATGAATAATGGAGAATGGAATATTGGAAAACTCAACGATGTTCTCCCTGTGCATATTATGGATAATGTCGTTCCAATGTAAATAAGAGACCTAAATGAGGATGATTTTTTTATTTGGACTAACGTCTAATGATGGAAAATTTTCTTCTATCTCATTATGGGACTCTATTTGATTCAAGAAACATAAGAATATTTTCATAAACAAAATATAGTATAAATCTCTCCCTTTTAAAATGTCCCTTATATCTTGAAGAAATTTAAAAAAAACAGACTACCATTTGATGATGTTATTTGTAGATTTGGTACTAACATTATTTCATTAGTTTTAGGTTGTCTTGTTGTTCTTCTACACATGTAGAAATAGTTATGTGCCTTCAATAGTAGTGAAGCTATGATCTTCATATGGAGCAACATAGGAAATGCACTTGGAATCAAACATCAACATGAGCCTATTAATGCTAGCTTCAAAAGATGGTGGGAGACAATGGCCAATAATAATGTGCACAATCAAATGTTTCAGATAGCTCCCACAATCATATGCTGGGAACTTTGGAAACAAAGAAATGCATGTAGATTCAGAAAACAGAAGAAGTTTTGGCTGAACTCTATGAGACACTAAATCACATGGACATTCAAAGCGGATATCTCCAACATGGTACCTGGTGACTGCACTTAGATGGAATGACTCTTATTATCTAGTAAGATCGAGAGACTCAGGCCATCTCAGAAATGGATACAAGTTACATAGGAATTTCCTCTACCCAGCGCTGTCAAAGTTAATACAGATGGAAGCTTCTGTAATGAAAGGAGTAAGGCAGCCATTGGAGGGGTGGTCAGGAACAATCAAGGGGAGCTCGTTATGACTTTTTCTATTATGATCATTGTGATGATAATACCATGACAGAGGCTAAAGTAGATAAGTTTGGAGGGAAATGGTGTAGTCATAAAGGGTACACTAATTTCTCTATCGAGCTGGACTCAATTACGGATGGAAATTCTAGCAACATGAAGATTAAAAAGGTTATAGACCGAGCCTCCCTCATTATTAAACACACTCGAGCTATGGTCAAACATTGTTTCAGAGAGGGGAATCAGGTAGCAGATTGTTTTGCTAAATTGGCTACCACCACAAATCAGAGAAGGGTGTATCGCTCACTCCAAGAGTTGCCTAGCAATGCGAAAGGACCATTTATCCTTGATAAATGATAACTTCCTAGTATAAGAATAAAGTATGAAAAATCTAATTTCTTTATTAGTTAATTTTGTTCATAGGTTCTAGGAAGGAGGGAGTATATATATATATATATATATATATATATATATGAACCTCCTACCCTTCTTTTGGAGTGATTGCATCACCGTTGTTGTATTTTGTGAGGTCAGGTCTAGCCCCCCTCTTGCTCTTTTTTTAATACAACACAACCTAGACGGCTGTTTGAGCAACTTTATTTAAAAAAAAGAGCAAATAACTAGCTATGTAAAAATAAATGTACTTCATGGATTGAATCTGATTGATTTAGATTCAAACTTCTATTAAGTTGGATAAAAATACCAACAAATTTTAAACCAATTCAAGTCGAACCAAAATTGCATTAAATTGAAGGTTCCGAGGTTTGGTTTGGTTTCATAGTTTTATTCTTCTTTCCTTTTAGTTAGAATTTCTATATTGCAACTATGAAGTAAGTAACTTACTTTTTGGCAAGTAACGTAATTCAGATTCCAGATTTCACTTCTCTTAGGTCATCTCCTCTCCAAACTCCACTTTGGAGTAAAAATGAAGGAATTTTGCTTCAACCCACTTTCGAAATTTGCCTCAATTCGAGTGATACTATTCATCTACTTCATAACTATTTCCTATTTTTTCATTATTCAACCCTTTTAATTTATCATATTATATATACCTAATTATATTTCTGTAATATCTTTATAATATTAATTTTACTTCTTAATTTTCGTGTATAATTTAAAAAAAGTAATTTTCGTGCATATATTATTTTTATGTGAAATTATAAGTCAATTTTATTATAATTTATAATTGAATAAAAAATGTATAACCGTAACAAAAATAAAAGGTGAAAATATAAGTAGTATTTAAACTACATGTAATATGTATTGAATTATCTTGTATCTCAATGATTTGACTTTTAAAATACATGTAATATGCGTAGACATGTAATTTTGACCTGCACATTAAAATTATCTCTAATAATCTTAATATTTTTAAAACTATTATTTGCTATAGGATTTTAGTCTATTATTAATTTTAATTCTAGTTTTTAAAGCATACAAATTTAAAAAATAAAAAAATAGTTTCAACTTTAAGTTTTAGTTTTATTTTAATATTAATAGTTTATTAAAATCAATTTTATGAGTAATTTTGTATCTTTTATAAGTATTTATATTACTTTATGCCGCACCCTCTTTTTCTCGCAAACTCGGGTTTATGACATTTGTGAGGACAAATCGTTCCCTTTTGGGAATTGGGCATTGGATTGAAGAGCCACCACCTAATGATTAAAGTACATTAGAACACTAGGAAGAATTTGTTTAGAAAATTAGCGTTTAGGTAAAGGCTAGAAATTATCCCGAGGGGAAGGTGGTAGGCACCCCTCAGGATCCACTAGTGTGGTTTCCGGCCATGCCACAGTTGTGAATTTAAGTACAAATAACATGTATGCAAATAAGGTTTCAAATATGAGGGATTATCATATTAGGACTGAAATAAGTTGAAATTTTGAAGAAACAATGGAAGCTGAAATTTGAGGAAATAGTTTGAACAATTTTGAAAATAAAATAAGTAAATGGGAAGGGGGTCCTAGGTTTACAAACAACATGAATCACATCAATGCAATACTGAGTAATCACTCCTTAGATGAGGCGCTACACGAGTTATTAGCACACCGATCATTATATTCATATCTACCCTCTCCCACCCTGTAAGGTATTAAAGTGCGGGATAGTTTTGCTACTTATTGCATGCTATTACCTATCATAATCCTATCAGTACTATCAGTCCTAAAGGGAAAGAAGATTTGGGTTTTTTAGAGTTTATAAGGATAAAAATCTTAGGCAGCAAACAAAAACACATAAGGCATATATGGGAAGCACATAATAGTTTAAAAGGCTCAGACATGCAACCTCACTTAAAAAAATAAATTGTTTAGCATGTATTGCATGTACTAGTTATGGTTTGAATTAAACTTAAAGTGTTAAGGCAGGCTGATTTATCACATATTTTCAGATAAGAAGTCTGAATTAGGCCTTCCTGCTGGTTGTAATTATCAAAGACTAGTGCAACTAATTACATCCTAAATGCTTACCTAGGTAAAACCTATAGGTATGATACCTAACAATGCAGAAGTAGGCTGATTTTAAAGAAGGCTTGCTGAAAAAATATAAGTTCTGCAGATATTGAGTAACGTTACTACTAATTTTAGACTTATAGATGACTCAGATTCATTTGATTATTTCTATAGGCATGCTTTCTAAATATTGTTAAATTTAAAATGTTTGTAGGAATGCAGGAATCCTATAGGCAATATAGAATACAATTTCTTATTTTAAGCCTAAAGACTATTTGCCTAGTGATAGATGTAAATGCAGAATTCAAGAATTCCTATAGACAGGTTATCTATATGTTATACAGTGTGCAGAACCTATGGACATGATTTCTACATGATATAGAAATGCAAAAGCTATAGGAATGATATCTATGTATGAAACGCAGAAGTTGTACACACGATTTCTAAAATGCATAAGTGCAAACCTATAGACAGGATTTCTAAAATGCAGAAGTGCAAACCTATAGACGTGATTTCTAGAATGCAAAAATGAAAGCAGGGTATGATTGCATAAGTTAATACCTAAGAACATGATGTCTACCCTTATTCATACATGAGTGACCCTCCCCTTTTCACTACAACCCCATAAGTTTATTAGAAAATTATTACAGACCAGAATGAACAAAGAAGAGTAAAATTACATAAGAAATTAAAGTGCAACCAATGAGAGCCTAATTCAGACCCCATGTCTGAAATATGAGATGAACCAACACCAAAGATCCAATTTCCAAAGCCTTTCTCTTATTTCGGATGTGTCAGAGTTTCCTAAGACTCTCAAGTGGGTTGCAGAATTAATTTATAGTGCAGTGTGGAAGGGCCATCCCTCAAATGTCCAAGTTCAGATGGAGCTCAAGGTCCCAAGGCAAGGCTTATAGGAGGAGGGGGAGGGGTAGAACTTAGAATCTAGGAGTAAGTGTAAGTGCAGAAGGGGATTTAGGGGGAAAGCCAAGACAGGCTAATGGTCATACCCAGCAATTGGAAGTGCTTGCACACCCTAGACAGCCTGTTAGCTATATTGTTTGGGAGTTAAGACCCTTTAAAGTATCAAGCACAGACATGAACAACAATTTGGATGATTCCATGCCTAAACCTTAACTCAAACACATAGAGGGGAATATGGGAATGAGGATTCACAGCAGAAAATAGATGCAAAGAGAACATCATACATATTTAACAATAAGAATAGACAACACAGTAGACATGATGATAGAAGCTGTAAAATAAACACATTGGGATGAGGTTGAAACTTAAATTAGATCACCAGTTTCAGAGAAACAGGAAAGTAAAAGCAGTAGTCTTGTAAAGCCAATTTGCAAGCAAATAGTCAGAATATATCAGAAGAGAGTAGAGTGTTGAGTGAAGTGTAAGAGTATTGAAATTAAAAGTAGGTAACGTGTGTTAGAGTATTGAACTCAAGGTGTGTTAAAGTGCATAAGGGTCGTGCCCTTTATAGTGCAGAAAGCAAGTAAGAAAAAGGCGAGAAAATAGTTTTGAAATCAATTACATAAGTTCTCCCTTTAATTAAAGGATTCTGATTTCAAACAGGCAGAATAATTAAGGAAAGTGTTTGATCAAAGTCTTTTCCAGAGCAGTACAATAAGGGAAAATACACAGAGGTCTATTTAAGGAAAGAGTTTGATAATGTAATGATCCGACCGGTCATTTTGAGCTCTAACACGTCATTCAGCGATTTAACACCATGAGAAGCTTCATTTCAGGCATTATGGCTTGTACGTGTCGTCGGAATTGAATTTCGGGAAGTCTGGAGTTGATTTGGAAAGAGAATTCTCATTTTCGAAGCTTAACGTTGAAAGAGTTAGCTAGGATTGGATTTTTGAGTAAACGACCTCGGAATCAAGATTTCAAGGTTTCAGTAGGTTCGTATGATGTTTTTGGACTCGGTCGTATGCCCGGATCGGATATTGGATGACCCGGGAGCATTTTAGAGCCTATTGTGGGAGTTAGCATTTTGGAAGAAATTTCATAAGTTTGTCTTGAAGTGCATTTCAGTGTTATTGATGTCTATTTGGTATTTTGAGTTTGTGAATAGCTCTATTTGGTAATTCTCGAATTGGGAGCGCGATCAGACGTGAATTCGGGGGTATGTGGGTTATTTTGGAATCACTTGGCTAAAGATAGAAATTTGAAGGTTTTTGAGGAGTTTGACCGGAAGTGGACTTTTTGATATCGGGGTCAAAATCTAATTTCGGAAAGTGGAATAGGTCCATAATGTTGAATGTGACATGTGTTCAAAATTTGATAATCAATTAGACGTGATTTAATAGGTTTCAACATTGAATGTAGATGTTTGAAGTTTTAAAGTTCATTAAGCTTGAGTTGGAGTACGATTCATGTCTTCGACATTGTTTGATGTGATTTGAGGCCTCGAGCGAATTTGTATCATGTTTTAGGACAAGTTGGTATAATTGGTTAAGGTCTAGAGGGCCTCGAGTGGATTTCGAAAGGTTAACAGAATGGATTTCAGAAACAAATCTGAGGCTAGGAGTCGATTTTGGAAGCTCATATCTTACAATCCATAAAGAATCTGAAAATTTGCAAAACATGAAAGTTGCAGTCCTTGAATTTTAGTTTCCTGAATGATAAACCATTTATCATTTGGATATTTGTATAGAAAGTTATGACAAATTGAATGAAAGCTTGTAAATCTGTTTTTGCAATTTCCCCAGAAATTTCTGATGCGAGAGGCCTAATTTGGAAGCTTATATATGGAAATCTATAAGGAATCTTAAAATGTGCAAAACATCAAAGTTGTAGCCTTGCATTCTAGTTTTCAGAACATTATATCGTTCATCATTTCAATTTTTTTCGAAAAGTTATGATCGATTGGAGAAGGGCTGGTAAAGCTATTTCTAAGTGGACTTTTAGTGACGAAATGGCCTTTAGTGACGGATGGGCAAAAACATTTAATCACAACGATCAGTCACTTTGCAATTTCATTTTGGAATTTTTTGAGCTCGGTTCAAGGCCAATTTTTGAGCTTTTGAAGAGTGGGTTCCGTCATTTATCATGAGGTAAGTAATTCATGCTAGTTTTGAATTAAATATGGTTTATATTTGGATTTAAATATGGAAATTGGTACAAAACTTGAGGTTTGAGGGAAAACTTAGAAACTTAGTATTCTTAGATTTTGACCACAATTTGAGTATGAAATTAAGAGAAAATTACGTATTTGAGCTTGTGATTTTACGGATAAAGTTTATCTTCAAAAAAATTTGCCGGGCGCGTGGGCCTAAGGGCATTTTTGTCAACTTTTCGATCGGGGCTAGGAACTGTTATAAATTGGATTATAATGAGTACCTTAGCATATAATAATGGGTTTACATAATTATTGGCTAGTTTTAGAGCGTTGTGTATCGATTCGAGTCTTCGGAAGGGCCCAGAATGTCGATTATGGATCTTCGGAGCAAGGTGAGTCTCCTTTATAACCTTGTAAGAGGGAATTGTCCCATAGGTGAGTTGATTAGTTATGTGCTCCTATTTGTAGGGATACATACGCACGAGATGACGAGAGGCCACGCGTAGCTACTATTATGCTATTGTCTGGGTAGTCTAGGACCCAAAAAGCATGATATACTTGGTGTCACGACTCGGATTTTCCCACCATCGGGAGTCGTGATGGCGCCTACTATCAAAACTAGGCAAGACAACCTTTTAAATCATCAATTTCACAAAACCTTAATCTAAAGAAAATTTAATACTGAAATAATTAATTAAAACACGCGAAAGACTTTTAGCAACAATAGCAATGACAAAAAGCGAAAATTAGCAACATGCCTCTACTCAGTATCTGGTGTCACTACTCACGGACGACTAAAAGAGTACTAAAAGCAACACTCTGAAATAAATACATAACATGTCTGTTTTGATACAATAAAAACAAACTGGAAAAAATAGAGGGGGCTCAGGGCCCGCGAACGCCAGCGAACTACCTCAGAGTCTCTGGACTAAAGGATCGCTTTCTAGCTATTTCTGCGGTCCGTAAGCTATGTCCTGACCTGTGCACAAAAAGCCACAGAAGTGTAGTATCAGCAAAACTGACCCCCATGTGCTGGTAAGTGTCCGACCTAACCTCGGTGAGGTAGTGACGAGGCTAAACCGAACCTACCACAATCAACATGTACAGATATATGTGAAATAACAGAAAGAGAATAAGGATTTAAGTAGATAATGGGGAAGGTACATGCTGGGAGTGTAAAAGTTCAATTATAACTTAAACAAAACAAGAAATGGAACTGAATATATAATGATAAATAGAGAAAGCCAGTGAATCAACAACTGCAAGGCACCACCCTTCGTGCTTTTACTCTCACTTCTCACCAAAATTGTCAAATATAATGAATGGCATCACCCTTTGTGCTTTTACTCTCATTTCTCACCAAGACTGTCAAATATAATGCACGGCATGACCCTTCGTGCTTTTACTCTCATTTCTCAGCAAGACTGTCAAATATAATGCACGACATCACCCCTAGTGCTTTTACTCTCTTTTCCTCACCCAATCAATGGTCACAACCAAACAGGATCGGAATATATAACAAGACAAAATATCCCGGCAAGGTAGAATAACTCAACGATAAATCCCGACAACAGAAAAGTACCAAAAATTCCTTTTAGTTCATTTACTTCTCAACTATCACTTCATAGTTCATTTAACAAGTAATTATCACAATTAATCAATTCTTCCGAAATTTTAATAGATATTATGACTCACGGTCATGCTAGACTGGGGCGCATAGGTAACCGTTACCATACCTATACACCGACTCCACAAAGCACATAACAAATATTAACCTAATCTTATTCCCTCAAGTCAAAGTTAGATCAAACACTTACTTCGAATCCGAAAATAGCAACTCAAAGCTCAACAATCGCCTTTCCTCTAGAATTCGACCCTGAACCAACGATATCTAACATAAATCGATTCAATATTATCAATAATAGCACAAGGACACAA
Organism: Nicotiana benthamiana; assembly: GCA_034376525.1. Classification (NCBI taxonomy): domain Eukaryota; kingdom Viridiplantae; phylum Streptophyta; class Magnoliopsida; order Solanales; family Solanaceae; genus Nicotiana; species Nicotiana benthamiana. Next base: position 121,562,914 of record CM067330.1, read on the forward strand.
TTTTCTAGCTTAGAAATTCATTTCTAATTTTTCTTCCAAAAATACCAAAATCCTACACAAGGCCCACATGGTCCAAACTCGAGGCTCGGACCAAATTCCAATTACCCATAACCCCACGAGTCCAAATATATGATTTGTTTTATGATTTGACCCCAAATTGAGGTTGAATCGCCCAAAATTCTCAAAACCTAACTCTACCCAAAAACCCTAATTCTACCATGATTCTATGATTTAGGGCTAGAAAATTGATGATTAGATGAAGAAATAATGGGAGAATGATATCCAAAGAGTTATGGTGAAGTAGAGGCTTGAAGTCGTCAATGGAGAGTGTAGGAGGAGAGCTTGTATGAGATTTTTTAAAGAAATGTGGAAAAACACTTTTCTGGACTAAATTAAATCGCTGGAGGAAATTGGCCTATGCGATCGCAGGAGCAGGATTGCGATCGCATAGAGATAGGGAAACTGGCCTATGCGATCGCATGGAGGAGAGATGCGTTCGCATAGAAGAAAGACAAGGTCTAGCTTGGGTAGGGTCTAGACACTATGCGATCGCGATAGGGGTATGCGATCGCACTGAAGTAACTGGTCAAGCTATGCGATCACAGGTCATACTATGCGATCTCATAGAAGAAAATTGGAGGGTTGGAAAGGGACTCTATGCAATCGTAGAGGAGCCTATGCGTATTGCATAGAAGAAGGGATCTGTGCAAAAATTGTAGAAAAGCTGCTAAGTCTAAAGAGCCAAAACACCTCGAACTACCCCCAAAAACGCCCCCGAGTCCCCGGGACTCCACACACACTAACTCAATATCATCCTACTAACTTGCTCGAGCGATCAAATCACCAGAATAATATCAAAATCAAAGAATCAACCTCCAAAACTCGTGATTTTCGCTTCAAGGTTCAAAACTTTCAAATTTTCCACTTTAAGTCCAAAACACGTCAAACAACGTCCATTTTCAACCAAACTTTACAAATATTGCATAAAGGCCATTTAAGACTTGTACCGGGCGTCGGAACCAAAATACAATCCCGATACCATTCCTTTTGTTCAATTTTCATTTTCATTTTTCCTTAAGCATTTTTAAAAAATAATTTCACGGAAAAGTTCCGTACTCGGGCCTGGGACCTCGGATTTCGATTCCGGGAATACGCCCGGGTTACAAATTTCCTTGCGCACCCTTCGGACTGTCACATCACGTGTCCAGGTCCGTTACCTAAAATATTGACAAAAGTCAACTATAGCAATATTATTATCAAAATCCATAGTTTTTAACACAGAATTCAAATATTTTCACATAAAAATTTTCCGGCTTCATGCCCGGCTGCGCATGCAAATCGAGGAAACTAATTAAGAGGTTTTCAAGGCCTCAAAAGCGCAAGAAAGGGAGAATTACAGTGATGACCCTTTGGGTCGTCACATCCTTCACCTCTAAAACAACCATTTGTCCTCAAACGGAAAAAAGAAAGAAGTAGCTGAGTCGGGGAATAGATGGGGATAAAGGCTCCGCATATCAAACTCAGACTCCCAGGTAAATGCCTTAGGAGGCTGACCTCTCCACTGAACATGCACTGAAGTAAAACTTCGTGACCTCAACTGTCGAACCTGCCGGTCTAAAATAGCCACCGGCTCCTCCTCATATGATAGATCCTTGTCCAATTGGACAGTACTGAAATCGAACACATGGGTGGGATCACCGTGATACTTCCGAAGCATGGATTCGTGAAAACGCGGATGCACAACTAACAAGCTAGGCGGCAATGCGTGTTTATAAGCCACCTTCCCCACACAGTCAAGAATCTCAAATGGGCAAATATATCTAGGACTAAGCTTTCCCTTCTTCCCGAATCTCATCATGCCCTTTATAGGCGATACACTGAGAAATACCTGATCACCAACCATGAAAGCAACATCCCTAACCTTACGATCTGCAAAACTCTTCTGCCTAGACTGAGCTGACCGAAGTCTCTCCTGAATGATCTTGACCTTATCCAAGGCCTCCTGTACCAAATCTATGCCCAATAACTGAGCCTCTCCCAGCTCAAACAATCCGACTATGGACCAACACCACCTACCATACAACGCCTCATATGGAGGCATCTGAATACTTGACTGGTAGCTATTGTTGTAGGCAAACTCTGCTAAAGGCAAGAACTGGTCCCACGAGCCTCCAAAATCAATAATGCAGGCTCAGGAGCATATCCTCAAGAACTAAATAGTCCTCTCAAACTGACCATCTGTCTAGGGGTAAAATGTTGTACTCAGCTGGACCTGGGTGCCCAACTCATGTTGCACCGCTCTCCAGAAATGCGAGGTAAATGCGGACCTAGATCCGAAATAATAGATATGGTCACCCCGAAGGCGAATGATCTCCTTGATATACATATCAACATACCTCTCAAATGAATAGGTGGTGGCAACTGGGATAAAATATGCTGACTTAGTCAGTCTATCTATAATAACCCATATAGCATCAAACTTCTTCCGAGTCATCAGAAGGCTAGTAACAAAATCCATGTTGGTTCTGTCCCGCTACCACTCGGGAAGCTCAATCCTCTGAAATAACCACTGGGCCTCTAATGCTCGTACTTAACCTGCTGACAATTTAGAAAACAAGCCACATATGAAACAATCTCTTTCTTCATTCTACGCCACCAATAATCCTGTCTCAAATCCTGATACATCTTCGCGGTGCCGGGGTGAATAGAATACCAAGAACTGTGGGCCTCCCCTAAGATCGACTCTCGAATACCATCAACATTAGGCAAACAGACTTGCCCCTGCAACCTCAATACGCCGTTATCTCCCAAAGTCAGCTCTTTGGCACCTCCTCACTGCACCGTGTCTCTCAGGACACACAAATGGGGATCATCAAACTGCCGCTCTCGGATACGCTCCATCAATGACGAATGAGCAATCGTGCATGCTGGGCTCAGAAATATCTAATCTCACAAATCTATTGGCCAAGTCCTGAACATCCAAGGCAAGCGGCTGTGGCTGACCAGAATATATGCAAAGCTACCCATGCTGGTGGAATTTCTACTCAATGCATCGGCCACCACATTGGCCTTTCACGGGTGGTATAAAATAAAAATATCATAGTCCTTTAGCAACTCCAACCACCTCCGCTGTCTCAAATTCAACTCCTTCTGCTTGAACAAGTACTGAAGGCTCTTGTGATCCGTGTACACCTCACACGTCACACCATACAAATAATCCCTCCAGATCTTCAAGGCATGAACAATGGCTGCAAACTCTAGGTCATGGACTGGATAATTCTTCTCGTGGATCTTCAACTGCCTTGAAGCATATGTAATGACCTGCCGTTCTACATCAACACTGCGCCAAGCCCGATGCGGGAAGCATCAATATACACAGTATAAGGCCCGGATCCTGTGGGCAAAACCAATACTGGTGTCGTAGTCAGAGCTGTCTTGAGCTTCTGGAAGCTCGCCTCACACTCATCTGACCAGGTGAACTGGGCACCCTTCTGAGTCAATCTAGTCATCGGGGCTGGGATGGATGAAAACTCCTCCACGAAACGTCTATAGTAACCAGCTAACCCCAAGAAGCTCCGAATATCTATTACTAAAGCTGGTCGAGGCTAGTTCTTGACTGCCTCTATCTTCTTCAGGTCTACCTGAATACCCTCTGCTGATACGAAATGACCTAGGAATGCGACTAAACTCAACCAAAATTCGCACTTTGAGAACTTGGCGTATAACTGGCTATCCTTCAGAGTCTGAAGAACCACTCTGAGGTGCTGCTCATGCTCCTCCTGACTGCAGGAGAATACCAAGACGTCATCAATGAATACTATCAAAAATAAATCCAAATAAGGCTTGAAAACTCGGTTCATCAACTCCAAGAATGCTGCCGGGCATTGGTCAACCCAAACGACATGATTAAAAACTCATTATGCGTATACCGAGTAAGAAATGCTGTCTTAGGGACATCATACGCCTTAAACCTTAGATGATGATAACCATACCTCAAATCTATCTTCGAGAACACCCTAGCACCCTGGAGCTAGTCAAACAAATTGTCAACTCTCGACAGTGGATACTTGTTCTTTACCGTCACCTTCTTCAACTGCCGGTAATCAACGCACATCCTCATCGAGCCGTTCTTTTTCTTCACAAACAACACTAGTGCACCCCAATGTGACACACTGGGTCTAATGAAACCCTTATCAAGCAAGTCCTGAAGCTGATCCTTCAACTCTTTCAACTCTGGCGGGGCCATGCGATATGGTGGAATAGAAATAGTCTGAGTACCAGGAGCCAGATCAATACAGAAATCAATATCCCTGTCGGGGGGCATACCCGACAGGTCTGAAGGAAAAACCTTGGGGAACTCCCGAACAATAGAACAAAGTCGATAGATGGAACCTCTACGCTGGAGTCGCCAACATATGCCAAATATGCTAAACACCCCTTCTCAACCATACGTCGAGACTTGACATACGAAATAACACTACGGGTGGCATGACCTAGGGTTCCCCTCCACTCAAGTCGGGGCAAATTTGGCAAGGACAAAGTCACGGTCTTGGCGTCACAACAAGATAGCATGGTACAGGGACGACCAATCCTTCCCCAATATGACATCAAAGTCCACCATGTATAAAAGCAATAGTTGACACGAGTCTTAAGACCCTCAAATACCACCACACAAGAACGACGCACTCGGTCGACCACTATAGAATCACCAACCGGTGTGGACACATATGCAGGAATATCCAGAGCCTCACTAGGCATGATCAAATGGGGTGCAAAATAGGATGACACATAAGAATAAGTAGATCTCGGATCAAATAATACTGAAGCACCCCTATCACAGACCAGTATAGTATCTATAATCAACGCACCAAATGACTCGGCCTCCGGCCACAACAACGGGGCTGGCCCTACCTCCCTGAACTGTATCTCTGGGATGATCTGCTACAGGCTGACCCCTGCCTCTTGCTGTCCAAGCTCCACCTCTACGGTATCTCCCTCCACCTCTATGATCCTTACCCCTGCCTCTAGCTGGCTGGGCGTCCTGTGGGTCACCTGCTGCCTGAATCGTAGGGTGAGGACCCTACTGCTGAGAATTACTCAAGGCTCGAGGGCAAAATCTGACAACTTGACCTAGGTCACCACAACCATAACATGCCCTCGGTGGTTGAGATTGCAGGCCCTGTCGATCGGTATGTCCTCCCTAAAGCTCTGAAGTAGTGGTGCACTGATGGGGGATGGTGTTGCGCTGAAGGACTGCTGATCCGAATAATACTGCTGATGACTACCACCGCCTGGTGTACCATGAAAAACCTGAAGTGCCGACTGGAAAGGTCTCGGGGGATGGTCTCTGTCATAGAAATCCCTACCTCCAGATGAGGTACCACTAAATCTGCTAGAAGGTCGGGGCCTCTTGTCTGAACCCTGACTACCTCCTCGACCCAGTTCCATCTCTACCCGGCGGGCCACATTGGCCGTCTCCTGAAAGGTAATATCACTGCCAACTCACATAGCCATCTGGAGGCGAATCGGCTGAATCAGTCCATCAATGAACCTCCGAACCCTTTCTCGATCTGTAGGGAATATCACTACTACATGGCGTGCCAAGTCAACAAATCTGGTCTCATGCTGTGTAACTATCATGGAGCCATGTTGAAGGCGCTCAAACTATCTGTGAAGTGCCTCCCGTTGAGTGACAGGGAGAAACTTCTCCAAAAGTTGGTCGGGTGACCAGAGGCCTGCTTTCTTGACTCTGCCAAATGCTCTGGAGTATAGACCCTGCTAGTTCTTGTCATGCTCTATGCCGCAACTGCTTCTATGAATTTAGCTTTCCATTTTCTCCTTGCCTCGGTTGTGTAATCCCAAGGGATAGCCTTTGTATGGAAGGTTTCTATGGATGACATTGCAACTAGAATGAGTACCCTTGCTTTAGAAGGTAACACATCAACCTCAAATGGCCTAGCTTCCTTTAGGGACCCAAACGCGACCTCAATCGGTGTTGGCGTCTTTGCATAAGAAGGTTATTAAAACTCAAGTGGAATGGACATATTCATCTTGACATCCCCAGAAGGCTGAATCTTGACCACAATCGGATTGAGGGTGACTGTTGGTTTCTTTGGCTCGTCACCTTCTATGATTAATCCGATCAATCTTTTGGGGTCCCAATCATCCTCTATCTCAATCATGTGAATGCCTCCACCCTTATGATCAGGTAGAGGGTTGTTATGGACATTAGGAGCATGCTCTTTTTCCACAATAATCTTGTTATCGTTCAGTGACTGGATCATATCTTTTAGAGAACGACATTCATCAATCGTATACCCTTTCATGCCCGAATGGTATGCACAAGATTTATTTGGGTTGAACAATTGGGAAGGGTTTCCAGGGGTTATAGCAGGGATGTTGGTGACATAACCAGCAGCTATGAGCCTTTCATATAACTGATCGATCGGTTCGACAATGGCAGTATATTTGTTTGGGAGGTCTGCGATCGAAATTTGGTGGGGGTCAAGGAAAGTTTTGGCGAGTGGCAGGTGATTGATAATGAGAGGGTTGAGCATTGTAGTCTTGGTAGACATGTGTGGGTTGGAGTATCTAGGTGTAGCTAATATGTAGGTGGTGTAGGTGATTGGTAAGTAGGTGGTGGAGGTGATTGGTAAGTAGGTAGTGGAGCTTGATCTCTCATTTAGGGACTAAGTGTCCCAAAACTCTCCGAAACTTAAAATCGAATGTCCTGTCATACCAAAATAGCAGAAATAAACACGGGGGAAGCAGTTAATAGGGGATTAAGGCATAAATTCTAAAATGACTGGCCGAGTCGTTACATGTGATCAAGATACAGAGAACATAAAAACTCAGCTACGCCCATCCAACTCCATAATCGCAAGTGAAATCCAACAATCAAGAGCTAATTTAGTATCTTTTTCCGGTTAGTCTCAAGTTTTCTGATTGAGTTTGAAGCCCGTTAGAGTTTGCTGTCATCCGTTCGTCACCGTCCGCGATTCTGTTAGGATTTTAGAGAATCTCTGTTAGTCTGCTTTTCGTCGCTATTTCTGCTTGTTCTAGTCGAGCTTTCGTGGTCGGCGTTTCATTGTTGGTATTTTTGACCAAAGTTAATTGCAAGGAATTTGATTTAAGGTCCGTTCTTCTCCCGAATATTATGCTTCGATTACATTAACTGGGTGTTAATTTTGTTGACTTATTCATAATTTGTCGTTGATTAGCTATATTACATTGATACGATGATAGCAACGCCAATATCTTAATTGATACAGGTAGAAAAACTAGGAGAGATTGTGACCATTGGAATTTGCCTCATGAATTTTACTCTCTTTCTCCAAATTACCAGTCTCTCTGCTTCGCTTCTGTTGTGCAAGATCAAGAAAACAAGGAGTCAACATAGTTTCATACTTGGGCACCTTAGCATGACTAGGAAAGTAATTAATATCAATAATAAGATATCAATTTCCAACTCTATTGTCCCTTATCATATTGTAATTAATTTTAAAATGAATTTGGACCCTAGCTGATCAAATCTCTCGTGGGGTTGTGGGTTTGGGGTTTGATCAATACTGAGAAAGAATCCGAGTTTAAGGAAGATGTTACTACTGTCATTTTTTTTTTAATTGCTGGGGCAGCTAGGAGCATGCTTAGGCCGATCACACTCGAGTAGGCAAATCGTATGTCACTTATTTTCATTTTGCCGAGGTAAAAGGTTGTTCCCTTTAGTTTATATTCAGGAAATGCCCCGTAGAGTTTGTATATATTATTATTATATTTATTAGGGGTATGCCCCGAGGTATATATAAATGAAGGCCAGTGATTGGATGATGTGGGCAAGCATAGAATAAAACTTTAATATTTTATTTTATTTTATTTTTATCTCTTTTTTAAGGTAGGGACGACCTCGAACCTCTTGTGTGTTTATTTTTTCTTCCCTGTATTTTTATTACCCCTGTTTGAATATTTTAAAAGCCAACTAGATCGAGTAGGCAACCGTGACTTTTACGGGATTCAGGGAATGCCTAATACATTCTTCCCGAGCCAAATGGACCCCCTAACCTAGAACTTTGGTGCAGACTTAGTTTTGGAGGCCAAAGTATTTTAAAAGAAAAAATTATTATTTTTAAAAATGGTGACCTGACACACCGAAACAAATGTCAGGTGGCGACTCTGAAAAAATCCTTTTTAACACAATTTTGTCACTTTAGAATTTGAAAACCCTTTTTGAGCTTTACAAATCTCTTTTATTAATTTTAAGAGGGGTTAGTGAGGTTGGAAAAATGGGGTGTGACAATATGTATTAAATTATCTTGTATCTCAATAATTTCACTTTTATTTGAATTATATAGTGTTGCTTTTTTCTGATTTCTACAAAATAGAATGGTCTAGCCAGCTTTTGGACTCGTCATTCAAAAATAGACAGCATTTGCCAAGTCATTGAAAAATATTCACTATTTTGCTGCAATAGAGATCAGTCCAACACTACTACTTAGAGGTGGAAAGGGGGGCATCGGAGGATGGCAGTCAAGTTTCCAAATAAGTGGTACCCTTTATTTAGAGACCGGTAGGTCAATTAAGTTGCCTAGATCTCATCCTTATCTGCTGCTTTGTAGCTGCCTTCCTCGCTTCGTCTTCTGCTTTCAGAGTTGTGAACTAACTTTCGGCCCGGAGCCAGCTGGTAATTGACCTACTTACCTTGCTTGTAGACCTGCTGCGGAGTTAGCCCTTGTTCTATTGGTTTGGTGATTGACCTACAAGTGTCGTAGAAGAATTTTTTGAAATCGATTTAGTTACGAATTTTGATACAAAATCAGTCCAAACCACTTCGAATCTTCCTCAAATTTTGTATATTGACTTATCTATATATTTTTAAAGAATTTCAACTATATACATTGAAAAAGTTCCTTTTTTTGCTTAGATTTTTTGAATATTGTATATTATTTTTTTATTTCACCACCTTATTTGCTACCTAATCCATGAAATTCCTTTCTGTCTTGCATCTAATATTGCTAATCACGCTTAAAAATACGGAAGTAGATTTTTGTACGTGATTCTTTGAGATAAAGAACCATATATATTTGATTTTTTAATTTTTATCTGTTTGACTAGTATTGATAAGTATATAATTAATGGCTAGAGATTGGTAAGTTGAGACTTATTTGAGTTTCCCTTATTTTTGAGAGAGGCTAAACTGTACTCCCTACGTTTCATAATGTTTGAGGTAGTTTGATTCGGCACGGAGTTTAAGAAAAATAAAGAAGACTTTTAAAACTTGTGGTCTTAAAAAATTAAGGGGTAAAAAGTTTGTGGGATCATGCCATTTGTGTGGCTATAAAAGCTTTTCACTAAGGGCAAAAAAGGTAAAATAAAAAGTTTAAAGTTGAATTATTTACAAATTTAAAAATATATCATTTATTCTAGAATAGACTAAAAAGGAAAGTATCTCAAATAATATGAAACGGATGAAGTATAATTTCCCCAAGAATTCTTCAAGAAAAAGGGTCCACATATCACCGAAACCGTTCTTGGGCTTATGTGAGTACTCCTATATGACCCATAATACCTGCATATTTTCAGATAATATAAAGCAGATCACATGATTGGGCCCTACCATTTTGTGGGCCACCCATTAAGTGAATCTTTTAAATTTACCCATGGTTAAATGGGAGAAATTCACTTACAACTGATCGTTTAAAAATAGTCCAGTTTTAGAAGTAACTAAAATTTAGTCATAATATTCGAAAAATACGCCAGTATATTATACTGAAGTTAGTAATGTATATCGGTCCAGCATAATATGCTAGAGTTATGCACAGGTGCACCGAACTCTAGTATATTATGCTGGACCGGTCTCTGTTACAGCAAATAATGGTTATTTTTTGTTGACTTGGTAACGACTGACTATTTTTGAAGGATTCATCCGAAAACTGGCTATACTTTGCTATTTTTACTGGTTAAATCGTAGAAATTGTAATCACTAGCCATTTTCATTTTTAAGCCCTGTAATTAAGAATAACCATTGTCATGAAGTTTCAAATTTCACGGTTGCTTTCTATGACATTTTTTGGAATTTCACCTATGAAATATGAAATTCCATGACAACGGCTATTTTTTAGTTGCGGGAACTAAAAAGTGGCTATTTGTAAATTTTACCCATTAAAATCACGTTTACCTTTAATCTGTCCTTTTGTTTTTACACTATTTTATTAAATATGCAGCAGTAATTTGGATCACTATAGTTATATAATTTCTTGAAATTAAAACTTAATCGTGTTGTAGTAGATTCTTAACAAAAATGTGGAGCTTAAATTACATCACAGTTATGGAAGAGAGCGAGTCAGTGAGTTGGTTGGGTCTAATTTTGAAGAGTCAAGATCTTATTGTACTTCTTCAACCAATAGAATGTGACACTAAAGCCCTAAGTCGACCTGCCATTGCCTTAGAATTAATAACGTAAATTCCTGCCTCAACGGACGAAAAAGGTAAGAAGGAATAAGTAGAGAGGTTATTATGTAGTGATTTTGTCGATAAATATTGTGTACATAAATGCTAACTTTATGTATACATCATACATCATGTACTTGTTTACCAAAATATTCTGTTGAATGCGTTTCACAAACTACACACATTCAACCAACCAGCCTATTGAATGTTAAATGCACGATGCAAACATCAACGTTGTATTTTTGCCAGATGTGTGCCCAATAAACTTACAACAAATAGCTTTAAAGTAATGATTTTAGCAGAGAAATATTTTTCTACAAGGGATTTAAAAATAGGGAAGGTTTGTAAGACATCAGATTTACGGCGTAAAGGAAAAAATCAAACATACTTAGAAAAGTGATCAACAAAGATGACATAATATTCAAATCCTTCAGTAGAAATAATTGGAGAGGTCCATACATCGGAGAAAATAAGCTCCAACGGAGCAGTAGAAGATATACTGGACTCGCAAAAAGGTAACTTATGACACTTATGAAGCTGGCAAGAGACACAAGCAAGATCAGACACATTACTGGACGTTATACTGCTAGAAGTCACTAAATGACGCAGGATTTTAGCTGACGGGTGACCAAACCGAGAATGCCACAAAGACGCATAGAGCTTTTGTGTCGTGAGGGCGGACGGGGGACTGGAAGCCGCCGGCCAGTAGTAGGTGTTGCCCCTAAGTGGGCCGCGAACGAGTGTTGCCCACGTGCGACGATCCTTCACCTGAAAATCAGTATCAGAAAGAACAACATTAACATTATTGTGACGATATAATTGGGCAACCGAGATCAAATTTTTACGCATATGTGGAACAGAGAGAGCCCCACGTAATAAAAGAGAGGAATAACTGTTAAGTTGTCCAGTATGTGTAATTGCAAACCTTCACCGTTACCAATAACCACATTGTTGAAACCAGTATAAGGACTGTGAAGAGACATGTTGGCAAGATCAGAGGTTATGTGATCAGAGGCACCAGAGTCCAGGATCCAATCGGATGTAGAGGGAATCGTCGGAGAATGATAGGCTGTGTGAGCAGCCGGATAAGACGGCGAAGCATAAGCTGGCCGCGGCAGTGGTCCACCGAAAGGGGGCTGATTGGCGCCGGAGATGGGATAGGACGGACAGCGGCGCGCGGAGTGGCCAAATTCACTGCAGAGCTGGCACTCCCATTGTACCCGCGAAATTGGCCATTGCTGGAGTAACCACCGCGATTGGAGGCCGAACCGCGGCTGCTACGGCCGCACCCGCGGCTACCGAAGTGGTTACGACTGGACTGCTATCCGAGGACGAAGGCAGCCGACGGAGCCAAATCAGATGCAGCGGAGGAGGCCGGCACGAGAAGTAATCTGAGCCTCCATGCTTAACAGCTTGTCATGTAATTCAGCAAAAGAGATTGGAGATTCGCGGGCTTGGATGGCATGAGAGAGTTCCATATACGGGGCATCAAGACCATTGAGAACCTTAATGACAAGATCCTCAGAATCAACAGTAACACCCAGGAGAGATAATTCATCCACAATAACGCGAATATCGCGCATAAAATCAGTAATAGATTTGGAACCTTTTACCGGATTATGGAGCTGTTGTTTGAGAGCCATGATACGACCACGAGAAGCAGTGCCGTATATGCGCGCGAGGATGTCCCAGGCCTCTTTAGAGGTTACCGCAGCGGCAATGAACGAAATGATCATGATAGTGGCTGGTGGGCACGGCTTCGAGCCGTCCAAGAAGCCGAGGAGGTCGTAACCCGTAATAAGGGTTCAGAATTGGAATTTCCACGCCGGGTAATTAGTGGAATCTAATTTGAGTGGGATCTGAGCCGATGCATTGATGGCAATCGGCTGGAGAAGATCGTTTGAAGTCGTTGCGGCCATGAGGCGTGATGCAAAGGAGAGGAGGCGCTGAACGACGTCGTGACAAAAATCAATATCACAATGAATAAACTTCACAAGTTTCTTGATTCAAAGAATATATTTATATATATAAATATATTCTAATAATAACTATAGTAACTCCATTATCCGAGCAGTAGTTACTGTTTGTGCACCTCACCTAACAATAAGAAATATTACACTTCCAGTATATTCGGGACGGAAGGAAATTTTGGAAGCGAGCAGGACGTTGACTGAAGCTATACCATACGACCTCGCTAATTCGACCATGAAACAGCACCTACGACCTCGATGGAAGTCGAGAAAAAAAAATGCTGCTGAGATATTTATAACAGAGGAAGAGCAGCCGAGAAGGGCAGCAGCGGCGGCGACGGGCTGCCGATTAGTGCCGCGGCGATGGCAACAACGGGTAGGAAATAATTAGGGTTTCTTTGGTGATAAGCCACTGGCGTATGATACCATGTAGAAAGTTTTGGGAGAAGTGATTTTCTCGTATTGCTTACAAAGGTATATATAGAGTACAGAGAGAAACCAAATCCTACCAACTATAGGACTGTGCAATAATAAAGGAAATCAAATCCTACCAACTATAGGACTGTACAATATATTCTAATAGTTAGCAGATTCAGAATTTGAAATTTATGAATTTTATAACAACTTTCAGTTAATATACAATAATAGTTAAGTTGACACTGAAATATTTATGTTTATATATATATATTTAGTAGATTTTAAACATATATATACTTTAAATTTCTGCTAAACTATTATTTTTATTATATATATATATTCCTCCGTTATTTGTCATATCTACTTCTGTTAAACATATTATAGATTTTTCTGCTCTGATACCACAAGATAATAAAAATAATAGTATAATAGAAATTTAAAGATAATAAAAATAATAGTAAAATAGAAATTTATACTTACTGTCTTAAAATAGATTTAAAATTGATATAAAAACTATTGTCTTAAATAATAATATCTAGAAAGGCTAGATAAATGTAGATCTAATATACTAATTATAAGATATAACTGCTTATTAAATAAATCTACACAAAATCTATGATTTTCTGTTATATAAGTAAAGTGTATAGCGTAGTCTACCGTAGAATAATATCTTGTGTTTACGTCTGAAATACATTCTCCTAGATTTAGAGTAAGGCTTTCGGCAAAGATTTCTAGATATGGATAGTTATAATTATCAGACATTAACAGCGTAGTATAATTATTTTAAAACTTTATGTTGTAAAATCCTACTCGGTACTCTCCCTCTCTTATATGTAAACTTATAATGTTACAGTGTAATCATAATTATGTACTAAGATAACCCCTTTATAATTTTATTTTATTTTTTTTTAAACTCTGTTCATCTCTTCTTTTCAATTCTTTCAAAGATTTAAATCTATTCTTAACTCTTTTTTCTTTAACCTCACCCCGGCCATGGTAAAGTGCACATACCACTTGGTTTATCTTAACCATATTTTTCCTAGGAATTTACATGTTAATCCATCAAAATTGTTAAGAAATTGGAAAGATAACCATATACTAAGAGTAGTTTTTTAATAATTTACATAATAACAAAACTATACATAAAAACATAAGCATAAAAGGAAATCATAACAAGACATAGGGGTAATATCTTAGAACATAACTTAGATAAACATAGTAACTTACATGTTTACAAGAGATGGGATTTCTCTTTCGGGAAACCCGAAAAGGTTTTGCTGGACTTCTGGATTAAAAATACTATCAACACCTAAGCATACAAACTTTATTTTTTTACAAGCTTAGAGGAATAACTACTAGGATATTCATAAAGGGAATATTTTACAAAGTGGTTTTGAAAGGTGTTTGGGATTTTTAAGAAAGTTGGTTAAGGCTTTTCAGAAGGTTTTCTACTTTTTTTTCTCTCTCGACGATCTTTCTTTCTCCTTAGTCTGCCTTTTATAGCTGATTTTTTAGCGGATCTGAAATGCGGACTTCAAAATTTTTTAGAAATCTTTGTCTTCTAGCCTTGTAGGGTACTTCATTGGGCCCCATCTTCACATGGCTGGTGCAGAGATTCCATTTTATGTCGTCCACGTTTTTCTCATTCATTTGTCTTTATATCACATCCGTCACATCTGGTCCTACTTATTGTCTCCTCCATTATTGTTCTTTATCTCCTTCTTGATTTATTATTTCTGAATTATTTTGATGTGTCTAAATTATGGAGTGTTATTGAATCAAAACTCATTCCCCGATCATAGTCTTCATATGGATCTTGAGAATCTTGGTAATTCAGGTTGTCTTAATTATCATCTCTTCCTGAGCTTTGAGACCTTTCTGGACTAGATCTTGACCTCTCTAGACTGGGACTTGGACTAGGATTTTTTATCATATGTTTATCTTGTTTTTCTTTTTGCTGGAAGAAATTTTCTAATGTCTGTTTAATTACATCTTCTATTTTCTCATTTTTTTTCTTTTTAGCAATTATACTCTTTTTCTTTAGTATATCTCCATGTGTTAATATTCTGGGCAGTCTTCGTCTAGATGAACCTTCGTCTTCACTTTTTGGCAAAGTGACAGCCATAAACGGATTTGATTCGTCTTTACCGGTCACCGTTTGAACCGGACTAGCTGTATCATCATCGGATACAGTGGATTTTTCTGCATTCATTGGGGAACGCACACCCTTCTCATCCATTTTTTCTTGAGATGAAAAACTCGTATCTTGTTGCAAAACAACTTGAGTCTGAGATTGTGTTAACGCCTGTACCTTTTGTTCTAAAACTTTTACATGCTCCATAAGTCTGATTTTTTCTTTCTTTAAGCTTTCATTCTTCAGGTTCAATCTTCTGAAAGCTTCGGTCATAGATGAGCAGTGGTCACAAAATATTATTTTTTCTGTTTCTTTTTGGATTTTATATTGGATCTTTTCTGGGTTTTGTCTAAGTGCTGGGGAAATATAGTAATTTGGTCCTAGTATTCCTCTTGCATAGTCTAGAGCTTCAGTAAAATCATTAAAACCTTTAAAAAGTGGTTTTTGTATGTCTTTAATAGAGTCTAATACTTCTATCCATGTTTGAAAAATACCATTTGTCTAACCGTGTATGACTACATAGTATTTAAACTTCTTCTCTTGATTTTTGTCTGTAAAATATTGCCCCAAGGCATTAAGAGCTGCTATAACATATTTAGTGTCTTTCTTATTATATGCTATCCATAAATTATCAATTAAGCATCTCTAGGGTCTATCTATAACACATTCTGGTAAAACTCTAAATGAAGTATTTGATGGTGGGAAAAATATTAATTTATGCTTTCCAAAATTTATTCTTTCTATTGTTTGTTCTGTGATGGTCTGTGGCTTAAAATGAAGATTACCTAATACTGTCTCCGAATATTTATCTGAGGGTTAGGCTTGAACTCCTTTTCCCTTGTCTTCAGTCTTTGGAACTGTCGGTCTCATTCTGTACATATAAAATATTCTTATTAATTAACAATAATTTTTAGCCTACTTAAAGTGTCTGCTAAATTATTATC
Organism: Nicotiana benthamiana; assembly: GCA_034376525.1. Classification (NCBI taxonomy): domain Eukaryota; kingdom Viridiplantae; phylum Streptophyta; class Magnoliopsida; order Solanales; family Solanaceae; genus Nicotiana; species Nicotiana benthamiana. The sequence continues at coordinate 121,578,822 of CM067330.1, forward strand.
TTTTCCTTTAATATGTTCAAAGACTAAATTATATATTGATATTGTATCAATAAAATTCAATCATCTCCTTCTACTACTATTTTTTGAATTTATCTTTTGGTGGAATTTTACAATAGCTTCACAATCAGTTCTAATTGTTACTTATTGTTTATTTAATATGTATAATTTAAAACTATTTAATCCGTATATTACAGGTAGGATTTCTGCGTCTTTACTCATATTTCCTTTCTCTTTATATTTTTCACCTTGGTATGCATATATTTTTTCTGTATTCTTATCACTATATTTATTCGGTTTTGCTTTTAAAACTGCTCCCCATCCTTCAAAACTTTCATCTGTTTCTATAATTAAATAGTCAGTTTCTAATGGCATAGTTAGATCAGGAATATTTTTTATTTTTTCTTTAGTCTTTTGTACTAATTTAATATCTTCTGTATTAAAATGTTTTTGCCCCGTAGATCCTGTCTTAGCATATAAAGGTCCTGCTATTTTTTCTAGGTCTTTTATAAAATTTCTCTCATAATTTACTATTCCTAGAAACTTTTGTAGTTCTTTAATATTGTCTAGTTTATCTGGCATTTCTGAGCTTTTTTAGCTATATGCGGTTGTAGCTTAATCCTTCCATCTCCTAGAACTACTCCTATAAAGTTTATATAACTTTTACAAAATTCCATTTTCTTTTTACTAATAATTATTCAATTATCTACAAATAATCTAAATACTGTTTGTAGATGTCCTAAATGTACTTTAATATCTTTACTAAATACTAATATATCATCTACATATACTAAAACAAACCTTTTATATTCTTCAAATATATTATCCATTTTTCTCTGGAAAATTGGTGGAGCTGTTTTTAATCCGAACGGCATGACTAACCATTCAAAATGCCCTTCTGGACAAGTAAATGTTGTCCACTCGATACTGTCTTCATGCATTTTTACTTGCCAATATCCTGATTTACAATCAAATTTACTAAATATCTTTTACCTTGTATCCTATTTATTAATTCCGTTTTATCAGGTAGCTTGTATCCATCTGTTTTAGTGTTATCATTAAGTCTTTTATAATTTATTACCATTCTCGCTTTTCCCCTTACTATTTCACTATGATTTCTAACCATAAAAGCTGCTGATTTATGTTTAGAAGTAGATCTCCTTATTACACCTAAGTCTATAAGTTCTTTAATTTGAGTTTTAAAGTCGATAAGGTCTTCATTTGTAGCTTCTATTGAAGCCGTTTTAATTATATATTCTGGGTTTATTATGTCTAATTTACACATTACTTTATTGTTTTCCCAGTGTTTTAAAGGTTTTTCATCTATTATTTCTATCTCATCTAAAATTTTTATTATATTTTCTAGATCTTTTTCATTCTTTATTATTCCTATTCTTTGTAATCCTGTTTTAATATTGTATAATTCTGTTTCAATGTCTATTAATGTATAATCTTTTTCTATTATATCTCTATCTTCATTTTCTTCTAATATTAGATTTTTTATTTCTTCTTTAGCCCTACAACATGTTTTATTATCTTTACATTTTTTACAACATTCTTTCTCATTTTCTTGCAGGTCTATCTGAGTTTTATTTAATCTTGTCCTTATCCTAGTTGCGGCTTCTATTGTTTGTACTGGTGTTTGTGTAATATTTTTAAAGAATATTACCCCATCTCAACTAAGCAAACAACTACCATTATTATGTAATATAAAACTTAAACCTAACACAAAATCTATATTTATATTTAAATCTCTTACCCAAATTTTATCTACCTTAGGTTTATAAAAATCTAAACATGTATTTACAAAACTAATATGTGATTTATCTATATAATGTTTATAGATATTATGGGTTCCATCCATTTGCATGGCTGCTACTGGTTTGTCTAATATTTTTATTAAATTAGGCGGAACTATTTTCTTGTTTATTATACATCTTGTGCATCCTGAGTCTACTAGAGCTAATTTTTCTATTTCATAATCTTCTATTAATTCTTGCTAGAATTTTCATCGTAGATAATTTTTTATATTCGTTACATATTAAGGCATCATAATTTTCTATACTCATCAGTTCTCTTTCTTCTTCATTTCTTATATCTTCTAATTTCTCTTTTCCTTTTTCCATTTTTTGTATTCTTTTTTCTAATTCATTTATTCTATTTTCTAATGTAATTATTCTTAAATTTATAACAGAATTATTTGTCTCTTGATAAATTTCTTCTTTATTTATTTTTATTTCAAAATCTTTTTGCATACATAAAATACATCCTTCTAAATAGCATAATTTACATTTAGCTCTTTTGTTTCTACTAGGATACCATTTACATTTAAAACATTGATTGCTATCTAATCCTTTATTTATTTCAAACTCATGGGTACAGTCTTCTAATATATTTACAAAGTTATTTTCTTCTATGTCTAATTTTTCTAATCCTATTTCATTTATTAATTCCTCTTCTTCTGATGCTGAGGTTTCTATTTGAGTTTCGTCTACTCCTACACTTACTATAGAATATATACTTTCGTTGCCAGACATGTATTCATCTATATTTATTAGGGTTTCTTGAAAATCTTCTATTAATTGTGAATTTCTTGTTTTGCTATTGATTCTTTTTGGACAAGTGTTGGCTAAATGTTCTACACTACCACAAGGAAAACATTCTAATTTGTTTTTATAATTTCTATCTGTTCTATATTTTCTAACATGCCTATTTCTATTTAAATAGGGCTTTCTAGCTGAAGACTTTCTAAGATAATAATTTTTTCTATTGTATTCCTTATTATATTGGGGTTTATATCTTTTGTATTTCTTTCTTTTGCATTCATTTTTGTTATAACTTTGGGTTGTATATACTGTTGATTTACAGAAACTCTTATTGTTCTGTTTTAACTGTTTTTGTATTTGTAAGTTTGTATATTTTTCCTGTAATATTTCCATAATATGCTGTACTTTGTGTCCTATAGACCATTTTGTATTTGGGTTTTGTATTACGCCTTCTCTTTTATACCATCTTTCTTCTATTTCTCTTCCTAAGACTCCTGGTAATTTATTGAATAATTTTTTACCTAATTCTTGATCAAAAACATTTCCACTAATAGTACAATAATAAAAGTAATCATTTAAAAACTTCTTTATATGGAACCAACTACTTATACTTAACTGTTCTAATTTTATTAAAGCATTCTTTTGTAGTACTACTAATCCACTATTTGGATCTTCTCCTGTAATCAAACTATGTATTTTATTTGTAAAATTATAAGAATTTGCACCCATTGCTATTAAATTTTGAAAATCTTGAGGGAATTCGGATTTATAAGCTTCCCATAAACCTTTTGTCGATTCTCCTAGAAAAGTTTCCATATATTTATACATTGTTTCTGCATCTGTATCATTATAAGTTTTTATAAAGTCTGCTACTACTATTCCTTTCCATAGATCTATTACTGAGTTCCACATTTGTGGATCATGGGCTGCTATATTTAATATTTTACCTTTTCTTCCTCCTTCTTGTAATCTTATAGGTTCTTCTATTGGCATCATTTTTCCTGATGGTTTTATATTTTCTATTTCTGTTTCTTGGTCTATTCTGTATACTCTTCTTCTAGGTACATTTCCCGTACTAGTATCTACTGTACTTTGGTATGTTGTTCTCTGAAATGGGCTTGGGCTAGAACTAACTGATTCGTATCCTAAAAGAATTAATGGAATCAGTTAGTTCTAGCCCAAGCCCATTTCAGAGAACAACATACCAAAGTACAGTAGATACTAGTACGGGAAATGTACCTAGAAGAAGAGTATACAGAATAGACCAAGAAACAGAAATAGAAAATATAAAACCATCAGGAAAAATGATGCCAATAGAAGAACCTATAAGATTACAAGAAGGAGGAAGAAAAGGTAAAATATTAAGTATAGCAGCCCATGATCCACAAATGTGGAACTCAGTAATAGATCTATGGAAAGGAATAGTAGTAGCAGACTTTATAAAAACTTATAATGATACAGATGCAGAAACCCGCATCCCGCGCTCTGCTGTCATCACTAGTAGGGAGAAAATGCTCAAATAAAACCAACAGGAGGCAACCATAATTTTTTTGGATAACTAATTAAATTTTTTTAATCACCAAGTGGAAAACTATACAAAGCCACAACTTAGCTACAACCCAACTATTTTCCAAGTAAAACAAATTAAGAAAACAACAAAACTTTCTAAAAGAAAATAGGCAAACCTTCTAGGGAGGGTGTTGTAATATATGGAAACTTTTCTAGGAGAATCGACAAAAGGTTTATGGGAAGCTTATAAATCCGAATTCCCTCAAGATTATCAAAATTTAATAGCAATGGGTGCAAATCCTTATAATTTTACAAATAAAATACATAGTTTGATTACAGGAGAAGATCCAAATAGTGGATTAGTAGTACTACAAAAGAATGCTTTAATAAAATTAGAACAGTTAAGTATAAGTAGTTGGTTCCATATAAAGAAGTTTTTAAATGATTACTTTTATTATTGTACTATTAGTGGAAATGCTTTTGATCAAGAATTAGGTAAAAAATTATTCAATAAATTACCAGAAGTCTTAGGAAGAGAAATAGAAGAAAGATGGTATAAAAGAGAAGGCGTAATACAAAACCCAAATACAAAATGGTCTATAGGACACAAAGTACAGCATATTATGGAAATATTACAGGAAAAATGTACAAACTTACAAATACAAAAACAGTTAAAACAGAACAATATGAGTTTCTGTAAATCAACAGTATATACAACCCAAAGTTATGACAAAAATGAATACAAAAGAAAGAAATACAAAAGATATAAACCCCAATATAATAAGGAATACAATAGAAAAAATTATTATCTTAGAAAGTCTTCAGCTAGAAAGCCCTATTTAAATAGAAATAGGCATGTTAGAAAATATAGAACAGATAGAAATTATAAAAACAAATTAGAATGTTTTACTTGTGGTAGTGTAGAACATTTAGCCAACACTTGTCCAAAAAGAATCAATAGCAAAACAAGAAATTCACAGTTAACAGAAGATTTTCAAGAAACCCTAATAAATGTAGAAGAATACATGTCAGACAACGAAAATATATATTCTATAGTAAGTGTTGGAGTAGACGAAACTCAAATAGAAACCTCAGAATCAGAAGAAGAGGAATTAATAAATGAAATAGGATTAGAAAAATTAGACCTAGAAGAAAATAACTTTGTAAATATATTAGAAGACTGTACCCATGAGTTTGAAATAAACAAAGGATTAGATAGCAATCAATGTTTTAAATGTAAATGGTATCCTAGTAGAAATAAAAGAGCTAAATGTAAATTATGCTATTTAGAAGGATGTATTTTATGTATACAAAAAGATTTTGAAATAAAAATAAATAAAGAAGAAATTTATCAAGAGACAAATAATTCTGTTATAAATTTAAGAATAATTACATTAGAAAATAGAATAAATGAATTAGAAAAAAGAATACAAAAAATGGAAAAAGGAAAAGAGAAATTAAAAGATATAAGAAATGAAGAAGAAAGAGAATTGATGAGTATAGAAAATTATGATGCCTTAATATGTAACGAAGATAAAAAATTATCTACGATAAAAATTCTAGCAAGAATTGAAATAGAAGATTATGAAATAGAAACATTAGCTCTAGTAGACTCAGGATGCACAAGATGTATAATAAACAAGAAAATAGTTCCACCTAATTTAATAAAAACATTAGACAAACCAGTAGCAACCATGCAAATGGATGGAACCCATAATATCTATAAACATTATATAGATAAATCACAGATTAGTTTTGTAAATACATGTTTAGATTTTTATAAACCTAGTTATAAGGTAGATAAAATTTGGGTAAGAGATTTAAATATAGATATAGATTTTGTGTTAGGTTTAAGTTTTATATTACATAATAATGGTAGTTGTTTGCTTAGTAGAGATGGGGTAATATTCTTTAAAAATATTACACAAACACCAGTACAAACAATAGAAGCCGCAACTAGGATAAGGACAAGATTAAATAAAAATCAGATAGACCTGCAAGAAAATGAAAAAGAATGTTGTAAAAAATGTAAAAATAATAAAACATGTTGTAGGGCTAAAGAAGAAATAAAAAATCTAATATTAGAAGAAAATGAAGATATACATATAATAGAAAAAGATTATACATTAATAGACATTGAAACAGAATTATACAATTTTAAAACAGGATTACAAAGAATAGGAATAATAAAGAATGAAAAAGATCTAGAAAATATAATAAAATTTTTAGATGAGATAGAAATAATAGGAGAAAAACCTTTAAAACACTGGGAAAATAATAAAGTAATGTGTAAATTAGACATATTAAACCCAGAATATATAATTAAAACGGCTTCAATAGAAGCTACAAATGAAGACCTTAACGACTTTAAAACTCAAATTAAAGAACTTATAAACTTAGGTGTAATAAGGAGATCTACTTCTAAACATAGATCAGCAGCTTTTATGGTTAGAAATCATAGTGAAATAGTAAGGGGAAAAGCGAGAATGGTAATAAATTATAAAAGACTTAATGATAACACTAAAACAGATGGATACAAGCTACATGATAAAACGGAATAAATAAATAGGATACAAGGTAAAAAGATATTTAGCAAATTTGATTGTAAATCAGGATATTGGCAAGTAAAAATGCATGAAGACAGTATCGAGTGGACATCATTTACTTGTCCAGAAGGGCATTTTGAATGGTTAGTCATGCCGTTCGGATTAAAAATAGCTCCACCAATTTTCCAGAGAAAAATGGATAATATATTTGGAGAATATAAAAGGTTTGTTTTAGTATATGTAGATGATATATTAGTATTTAGTAAAGATATTAAAGAACATTTAGGACATCTACAAACAATATTTAGATTATTTGTAGATAATGGAATAATTATTAGTAAAAAGAAATTTGAATTGTGTAAAAGTTATATAAACTTTTTAGGAGTAGTTCTAGGAGATGGAAGGATTAAGCTACAACCGCATATAGCTAAAAAAGCTCTAGAAATGTCAGATAAACTAGACAATATTAAAGAACTACAAAAGTTTCTAGAAATAGTAAATTATGCAAGATATTTTATAAAAGACCTAGGAATAATAGCAGGACCTTTATATGCTAAGACAGGATCTACGGGGCAAAAACATTTTAATACAGAAGATACTAAATTAGTACAAAGATTAAAGAAAAAATAAAAAATATTCCTGATCTAACTATGCCATTAGAAACTGACTATTTAATTATAGAAACAGATGGAAGTTTTGAAGGATGGGGAGCAGTTTTAAAAGCAAAACCGAATAAATATAGTGATAAGAATACAGAAAAAATATGTGCATACCAAAGTGGAAAATATAAAGAGAAAGGAAATATGAGTAGTATAGACGCAGAAATCCTAGCTGTAATATACGGATTAAATAGTTTCAAATTATACATATTAAATAAACAAGAAGTAACAATTAGAACTGATTGTGAAGCTATTGTAAAATTCCACCAAAAGATAAATTCAAAAAATAGTAGTAGAAGGAGATGGTTGAATTTTATTAATACAATATCAATATACAATTTAGTCTTTGAACATATTAAAGGAAAAGATAATAATTTAGCAGACACTTTAAGTAGGCTAAAAATTATTGTTAATTAATAAGAATATTTTATATGTACAGAATAAGACCGACAGTTCCAAAGACTGAAGACAAGGGAAAAGGCGTTCAAGCCTCACCCTCAGAAAGATATTCGCAGACAGTATTAGGTAATCTTCATTTTAAGCCACAGACCATCACAGAACAAAACAATTTAGAAGGAATAAATTTTGGAAAGCATAATTTAATATTTTTCCCACCATCAAATATTTCATTTAGAGTTTTACCAGAATGTGTTATAGATAGACCCTAGAGATGCTTAATTGATAATTTATGGATAGCATATAATAAGAAAGACACTAAATATGTTATAGCAGCTCTTAATGCCTTGGGGCAATATTTTACAGACAAAAATCAAGAGAAGAAGTTTAAATACTATGTAGTCATACACGGTAGGACAAATGGTATTTTTCAAACATGGATAGAAGTATTAGACTCTATAAAAGACATACAAAAACCACTTTTTAAAGGTATTAATGATTTTACTGAAGCTCTAGACTATGCAAGAGGAATACTAGGACCAAATTACTATATTTCCCCAGCACTTAGACAAAACCCAGAAAAAATTCAATATAAAATCCAAAAAGACACAGAAAAAATAATATTTTGTGACCACTGCTCATCTATGACCGAACTTTCAGAAGATTGAACCTGAAGAATGAAAGCTTAGAGAAAGAAAAAATTAGACTTATGGAGCATGTAAAAGTTTTAGAACAAAAGGTACAGACGTTATCGCAATCTCAGACTCAAGTTGTTTTGCAACAAGATACGAGTTTTCCATCTCAAGAAAAAATGGATGAGAAGGGTGTGCGTTCCCCAATGAATGCAGAAAAATCCACTGTATCGGATGATGATACAGCTAGTCCGGTTCAAACGGTGACTGGTAAAGACGAATCAAATCCGTTTATGGCTGTCACTTTGCCAAAAAGTAAAGACGAAGGTTCATCAAGACGAAGACTGCCCAGAACATTAACACATGGAGATATATTAAAGAAAAAGAGTATAATTGCTAAAAAGAAAAAAAAGAGAAAATAGAAGATGTAATTAAACGGACATTAGAAAATTTCTTCCAGCAAAAAGAAAAACAAGACAAACATATGATAAAAAATCCTAGTCCAAGTCCCAGTCCAGAGAGGTCAAGATCTAGTCCAGAAAGGTCTCAAAGCTCAGGAAGAGATGATAATGAAGACAACCTGAATTACCAAGATTCTCAAGATCCATATGAAGACTATGATTCGGGAATGAGTTTTGATTCAATAGCACTCCATAATTTAGACACATAAAAATAATTCAGAAATAATAAATCAAGAAGGAGACAAAGAACAATAATGGAGGAGACAATAAGTAGGACCAGATGTGACGGATATGATATAAAGACAAATGAATGAGAAAAACGTGGACGATATAAAATGGAATCTCTGCACCAGCCATGTGAAGATGGGGCCCAATGAAGTACCCTACAAGGCTAGAAGACAAAGATTTCTAAAAAATTTTTGAAGTCCGCATTTCAGATCCGCTCAAAAATCAGCTATAAAAGGCAGACTAAGGAGAAAGAAAGATCATCGAGAGAGAAAAAAAAGAAAGAAAGTAGAAAACCTTCTGAAAAGCCTTAACCAACTTTCCAAAAAATCCCAAACACCTTTCAAAACCACTTTGTAAAATATTCCCTTTATGAATATCCTAGTAGTTATTCCTCTAAGCTTGTAAAAAAATAAAGTTTGTATGCTTAGGTGTTGATAGTATTTTTAATCCAGAAGTCCAGCAAAACCTTTTCGGGTTTCCCGAAAGGGAAATCCCATCTCTTGTCAACATGTAAGTTACTATGTTTATCTAAGTTATGTTCTAAGATATTACCCCTATGTGTTGTTATGATTTCCTTTTATGCTTATGTTTTTATGTATAGTTTTGTTATTATGTAAATTACTAAAAAACTACTCTTAGTATATGGTTATCTTTCCAATTTCTTAACAATTTTGATGGATTAACCTGTAAATTCCTAGGAAAAATATGGTTAAGATAAACCAAATGGTATGTGCACTTATCCATGGCCGGGGTGAGGTTAAAGAAAAAAGAGTTAGAATAGAATTAAATCTATGAAAGAATTGGAAAGAAGAGATGAACAGAGTTAAAAAAAAAGTATAAAGGGGTTATCTTAGTACATAATTATGATTACACTGTAACATTATAAGTTCACATATAAGAGAGGGAGAGTATCGAGTAGGATTTTACAACATAAAGTTTTAAAACAATTATACTACGCTGTTAATGTCTGATAATTATAACTATCCATATCTAGAAATCTTTGCCGAAAGCCTTACTCTAAGTCTAGGAGAATTTATTTCAGACGTAAACACAAGATATTATTCTACGGTAGACTACGCTATACACTTTATTTATATAACAGAAAATCATAGATTTTGTGTAGATTTATTTAATAAGCAGTTATATCTTATAATTAGTATATTAGATCTACATTTATCTAGCCTTTCTAGATATTATTATTTAAGACAATAGTTTTTATATCAATAAAAACTTTAAATTTCTATTATACAATTATTTTTATTATGTATATATATATATATATATATATATATATATATATATATGTATATATATATATGTATATATATATATATATATATGTATATATATATATATATATATGTATATATATATATGTATATATATATATATATATATATATACATAATAAAAATAATTGTATAATAGAAATTTAAAGATAATAAAAATAATAGTATAATAGAAATTTATACTTACTGTCTTAAAATAGATTTAAAATTGATATAAAAACTATTGTCTTAAATAATAATATCTAGAAAGGCTAGATAAATGTAGATCTAATATACTAATTATAAGATATAACTGCTTATTTAATAAATCTACACAGAATCTATGATTTTCTGTTATATAAATAAAGTGTATAGCGTAGTCTACCGTAGAATAATATCTTGTGTTTACGTCTGAAATAAATTCTCCTAGACTTAGAGTAAGGCTTTCGGCAAAGATTTCTAGATATGGATAGTTATAATTATCAGACATTAACAGCATAGTATAATTGTTTTAAAACTTTATGTTGTAAAATCCTACTCGGTACACCCTCTCTTATACGTAAACTTATAATATTACAGTGTAATCATGATTATATACTAAGATAACCCCTTTATCCTTTTTTTTATAACTATGTTCATCTCTTCTTTCCAATTCTTTCATAGATTTAAATCTATTCTTAACTCTTTTTTCTTTAACCTCACCCCGGCCATGGTTAAGTGCACATACCACTTGGTTTATCTTAACCATATTTTTCCTAGGAATTTACAGGTTAATCCATCAAAATTGTTAAGAAATTGGAAAGATAACCATATACTAAGAGTAGTTTTTTTAATAATTTACATAATAACAAAACTATACATAAAAACATAAGCATAAAAGGAAATCATAACAAGACATAGGGGTAATATCTTAGAACATAACTTAGATAAACATAGTAACTTACATATTTACAAGAGATGGGATTTCCCTTTCGGGAAACCCGAAAAGGTTTTGCTGGACTTCTGGATTAAAAATACTATCAACACCTAAGCATACAAACTTTATTTTTTTTACAAGCTTAGAGGAATAACTACTAGGATATTAATAAAGGGAATATTTTACAAAGTGGTTTTGAAAGGTGTTTGGGATTTTTTGGAAAGTTGGATAAGGCTTTTCAGAAGGTTTTCTACTTTTTTTTTCGCTCTCGATGATCTTTCTTTCTCCTTAGTCTGCCTTTTATTGCTGATTTTTGAGCGGATCTGAAATGCGGACTTCAAAAGTTTTTAGAAATCTTTGTCTTCTAGCCTTGTAGGGTATTTCATTGGGCCCCATCTTCACATGGCTGGTGCAGAGATTCCATTTTATGTCGTCCACGTTTTTCTCATTCATTTGTCTTTATATCACATCCGTCACATCTGGTCCTACTTATTGTCTCCTCCATTATTGTTCTTTGTCTCCTTCTTGATTTATTATTTCTGAATTATTTTTATGTGTCTAAATTATGGAGTGCTATTGAATAAAAACTCATTTCCGAATCATAGTCTTCATATGGATCTTGAGAATCTTGGTAATTCAGGTTGTCTTCATTATCATCTCTTCCTGAGCTTTGAGACCTTTCTGGACTAGATCTTGACCTCTCTGGACTGGGACTTGGACTAGGATTTTTTATCATATGTTTGTCTTGTTTTTCTTTTTGCTGGAAGAAATTTTCTAATGTCTGTTTAATTACATCTTCTATTTTCTCATTTTTTTTCTTTTTAGCAATTATACTCTTTTTCTTTAATATATCTCCATGTGTTAATGTTCTGGGCAGTCTTCGTCTTGATGAACCTTCGTCTTCACTTTTTGGCAAAGTGACACCCATAAACGGATTTGATTTGTCTTTACCGGTCACCGTTTGAACCGGACTAGCTGTATCATCATCCGATACAGTGGATTTTTCTGCATTCATTGGGGAACGCACACCCTTCTCATCCATTTTTTCTTGAGATGGAAAACTCGTATCTTGTTGCAAAACAACTTGAGTCTGAGATTGCGATAACGTCTGTACCTTTTGTTCTAAAACTTTTACATGCTCCATAAGTCTGATTTTTTCTTTCTGTAAGCTTTCATTCTTCAGGTTCAATCTTCTGAAAGCTTCGGTCATAGATGAGCAGCGGTCACAAAATATTATTTTTTCCGTGTCTTTTTGGATTTTATATTGGATCTTTTCTGGGTTTTGTCTAAGTGCTGGGGAAATATAGTAATTTGGTCCTAGTATTCCTCTTGCATAGTCTAGAGCTTCAGTAAAATCATTAAAACCTTTAAAAAGTGGTTTTTGTATGTCTTTAATAGTGTCTAATACTTCTATCCATGTTTGAAAAATACCATTTGTCTTACCGTGTATGACTACATAGTATTTAAACTTCTCTTGATTTTTGTCTGTAAAATATTGCCCCAAGGCATTAAGAGCTGCTATAACGTATTTAGTGTCTTTCTTATTATATGCTATCCATAAATTATCAATTAAGCATCTCTGGGGTCTATCTATAACACATTCTGGTAAAACTCTAAATGAAATATTGATGGTGGGAAAAATATTAAATTATGCTTTCCAAAATTTATTCTTTCTAAATTGTTTTGTTCTGTGATGGTCTGTGGCTTAAAATGAAGATTACCTAATACTGTCTGCGAATATCTGTCTGAGGGTGAGGCTTGAACGCCTTTTCCCTTGTCTTCAGTCTTTGGAACTGTCGGTCTCATTCTGTACATATAAAATATTCTTATTAATTAACGATAATTTTTAGCCTACTTAAAGTGTCTGCTAAATTATTATCTTTTCCTTTAATATGTTCAAAGACTAAATCATATATTGATATTGTATCAATAAAATTCAACCATCTCCTTCTACTACTATTTTTTGAATTTATCTTTTGGTGGAATTTTACAATAGCTTCACAATCAGTTCTAATTGTTACTTCTTGTTTATTTAGTATGTATAATTTAAAACTATTTAATCCGTATATTACAGCTAGGATTTCTGCGTTTATACTACTCATATTTCCTTTCTCTTTATATTTTCCACTTTGGTATGCACATATTTTTTCTGTATTCTTATCACTATATTTATTCGGTTTGAAAGAGAATTTATATAAAAATAGAATTCATAATTAAAATATGATTCTCTAGCATCATTTATTTTTAAGTTTCAACGAGTTAATAAAAGTAACACATAATTTATCATACTATACCATGATAACTAATTATTTGTAAATAGTTACTAGCTAATATTGAGCTATTAAATTAATAAGTATTGTATCTCGTAAATGTGAAAAAGAAATATTTAGGAAAACAATAATGGACTATTATATAACAAAGACATAACAAAAGTTAATAAATAAATACTTTTTAAATGAAAGATTTATTTAAAATTTACTATCATAACTGTCTTAGTGGATAACGTACAATAATTTTTATTTTAATTATGACATAAAATAGTCTCATCTTAATGATTTATAATTAAGAAAAAAGTAATTTTGAATATTCAACGATTTATTAAGAAAATTTGCGAATTTACAAGGTTAGTTATCCATAATTGCATAAAGTTCTATTATGCGAGCCCAGTACGCTGGGCGTTGGACGTATCCGGGGCGTAAGCCCCGATGATCAAGGCGTAAGTCTCTCGGAACTAAGCCCACACATAAGCCCAAGGGCGTTTTACGAGTGCTCTGCCCTAGGGCGAGTCTCAGAAGTCCAAATTCTTCCTTTTAAAATAGAGGTCTACTCGAATGCAAACACTAATGGCTGCTTCCACGACTTAAAATCATGACTAACCTATTGATCACAAAGACAACTTTTCCATTACTCCAGCATTCCACTTTGTCCGGTTCTAGTTATACTTGATCAATATTTTCATATTCATACATATGATGTTCGTATATTCCGCCGAACTGACAAAACTCACATTACAACAGCTACTACAAATAAAAGATCCAATCCCCGAAAAGGAAATTATGTTCCTATCTATATATGGAAGTATTTTCTTCGCACTCAATAATTATTCTGCATACAATATCTTAGATAGGATTTGGACTTTGGTGGACTATGGAAGTGTAAATTGACAACTCAAAAACCTAATTAATACAACAAATAAAAAAGAACTCAAGAAAAAATAAATTAATTTTTATTGTACCAACATTGAAACATGAATTTTCTAATCATCACATGCCCTTAAAGCCGAATCCTCCCTTCTCTGGCTAATATTGTCCCTACCATTATATGGGCATTTCATGTCAGATTAAAGTAAGGCAGCAAGAAGTTACTACAATACTACGTGAAAGAAAGAGAAGTGGAAGTAGTAGATATGCACATTGGCGGATTCGAGATTTTTGGACATCGCATGTCAAGTGCTAATTATAAATAGATTTGAAATTTAATATTTATACATATTCAGTGACATATACTAAGTTTGGACCATAACTGTTAGATTTGGCTAAACCTACACAACATGCATAAAATTGGCAAGTCAAATTACTAATACGGCTTATTATGAATGCTTATCCTATAGTTATCTTTTATCTAGTATGGTAGCGTAAAATTATTTATAATTTACATACAAAGTTAAACTCTTAAGAGGCGTTTAGTTGCTGGTTAGGAAGGGAATTATTTATGCATTAAACTTAACATAACTAATATAATGTTTGATAACTTTTCAATTATTCTGTAATGTTTGGTTAGCATGTTAGAATCCAAAGTTATGAGTAAATTTATGTATAAAAAATTGAATTTTAAGACTGACGGAGAAAAAGCTCTCGGCGCACGTTACAATGGAACAGTGCGCCTAAAAGCGCTCGTTAGCACGACGCTTTCTCCAATGAAATGGCGCGTCGCCGGCGACAACCCCTTCCTTCTCCACCTCAGATCGTCACTCCAGCTCCAGGAGTAACGAAGGAGCTTGAACCTTTGACGTTTGGAAACTTTTTGCCAGAGAAGTTCCAATCCAAATTACCTTTGCATGCAGAGGAAATTACGAGTTCTGAGACTCAATTGAAGGTGATCGATGAAGATCGAGATAGTCAAGCTGTGAGGAAGCTTCAATTTTCAGACATTGCAGTTGCTGAGCAACCACCTCCTACTATGGCTGAGATTGTTAGAGGTAAACATAATATGGGGAAGGTTTTAACATTTGTTCCTCCTACTGATAAGGATGGAAAGAAGATTGTTAAAATCAATATGGATGAATTGAAACCACAAACTGAGTATTGGAGTAATTCTCTCATTGGTTATATCATTGGTGATAATCCTAATGAGAAAGCCATGGAGAATTTTGTGTTGCATGTGTGGAATTTTGTGACTAAGCCGCAAATTCTAATGCACAGAGATGGCTATTGTGTGTTTAGGTTTAAATCTGTTGAGGATATGAACCAAGTGCTTCAATTTGGTCCTTATTCATATAGGAACAAGCCGATGATTCTAAAACCTTGGGATGTTGATTTTTCTATGCAAAATGGCATCCTCAGCACAATTCCTATTTGGGTGAGATTTCCTGGATTACCTTTGGGATATTGGTCCCCTGAAATACTCAGTAAATTAGCTAGTACTATTGGTAAACCTCTGTATACTGATAAAGTTACAGCTCATTTTGAGAAGATATCATTTGCAAGGGTACTGGTGGAAGTTGATGCAGCATTCCCTTTACCTGAGGAAATTGAAATTGAGACTTCATTTGGCTTGAAAATCCAAGACATTGAGTATGATTGGAAACCAGAATTTTGTAACCATTGCTTGAAGTTTGGGCATAATGCAATGGACTGTTGGTATAACAGTCATACTGATGGAAAACAAGAGCAGGAAAATCAAGCAAATCTGGCTAGAAATAAGGTGAGGAACAAACAGCCAAGGCAGAAATGGATCCCAAAAGGAAACATTGAAACAACCACCTCTTTGGCTAAAGATGATGTCAATGCAACAGTAATTCCTACTCAACCAATGCATATTGATCCATTATCATTGGTTAATGAAGGAAATGCTGCCACAAATACTACTGTAAGTGCTGATCAAAATATGGATAACTCTCAAAGAATTCCCATTGGTACTGATATGGATGCTAGTATTGGAGCTATGGATGAGCTTGGGAGGCTGGAGCTTGTGGATAGTGATGGCACAATGCAGGAGAAATTAGAAGAGATGGTTAATAATGGAATTCTGGATGAGGGTAGGAGAGGCCAATTGCAGGATCCTGGGCCTTCTTTAGGGCTGTCTAGTATTTCATGATTGTTGTTACATGGAATATTAGAGGGCTTAACAAAGCCCATAAGCAGAAAGAATTAAAAAACTTTCTGCAGAAGAATAAGGTTGATATTCTAGGTTGCATTGAAACTAGAGTAAAGGAACCAAAAACTCATAGTATACTTAATAAAATTGCTAAAGGATGGAAGTTTCATCACAACTATCCCAAAGCAAGTAATGGCAGGATATGGTTACTTTGGAGGTCACATTTACAGGTTCACATCTTAGGTACCACTGATCAGTTTATTCATTGCAGTGTTGAAGATACAGCCTCAGCAATTAAATTCCAACTGAGTGTCATATATGCCTATAATACAATCTCACTTAGGAAGCAGCTTTGGAGTGATCTCAGGGGTCTTTCTATCCCTAGCCAGGATGCATGGTTATTAAGTGGAGATTTCAATGCTGTCTTATCAACTGAGGACAGAATTGGATCTCCTGTAACAGATGCAGAGGTAAAGGATTTCAAAGAACTGATATATGACCTTCATCTTACTCCTGTCAGATCAAAAGGTTGGAGGTATTCTTGGACAAATAAACAGGTATATAGTAAGATAGATTGGGCAATTGGGAACTTTCAATGGCTACAGCAATACAGTCATGTGGAAGCTGATTTCTTGAATCATTCAATCTCTGATCATACTCCTATCTTTATTAAGTTTGGAAGGCAAAGGCTTCTTCATCCTAAACCTTTTAGGCTTTATTACACTGTTATGGAGGATCCTCAATTTGGTAATATTCTATAGCAGGTATGGAACCAAATAGGGCAAGGATCATCAATGCAACAGATCTGGCATAAACTTAAAGAGTTGAAGCAGCAGCTGAAGGGACTCAATTGGCACATGGCTTCTTATCAGCAGAAATTGATTTATGCAAGGGAGGAACTGGACATGATTCAAAGTCAGATGATGAGGAACCCTGGTTCAACTCACTTATTCAATGCAGAGAAAGAAGCAATTCTTAACTTAGAGAAGTGGAGTAATGTAGAGGAGCAAGTCTTGAGACAGAAATCAAAGGCTAATTGGAGTGAATGTGGTGATGCTAATACCAAATATTTTCATGCACAGTGGAAGATAAGATCCAGCCAAAGCAATATTACTTCTATCTATACAGAAACAGGTGTTAAACTTACTGAGCCTCTGGCTATTGAACATGAATTTATTGAAGTGTTCAAATCCTTGATGGGGGATAGACCTATTGAACTACCTTGTCTTAATTCTGCTGTTATTAAAGAGGGAGTATGTCTTACCCTTGATCAGCAAAGGGCTCTTATCAGAGAGGTAACTATGGAAGAGATTACTGATGCTGTAAAAGATATGCCAAATGATAAAGCTCCAGGTGTTGATGGCTTTCCTGTGGAATTCTTTACTAAAAACTGGGAGACTGTCAAGATGGATATATTTGCTGCTACTAAGGAATTCTTTACTACTTGTCATATGCCACACATGCTGAATACTACTGCTATTGCTCTTGTTCCAAAGGTTAAAACTCCTAAAACAGTTAAGGATTTCAGGCCCATTGCTTGCTGCACCACTCTCTACAAGATTATTTCTAAAGTCATTACTAGAAGATTGAAAGATGTAATTAACAACATTATTGGAAAAGGACAGTCAGCATTCATAGAAGGGAGAAGTATTTTAGATAATGTTCTACTCAGTCATGAATTGTTCAAAGGATATGGCAGGAAAGGTATATCACCTAGGTGTGTACTAAAGGTTGATTTAAGGAAGGCTTATGATACTATTGAATGGAGATTTCTTAAACAGATGTTGGTTGACCTTGGATTTCCTGCAAAATTTGTGGATTGGATTATGGCTTGTGTTTCATCTGTTACTTATTCCTTAGTGATTAATGGAGGTCTCACTAAACCATTCTCAGCCAGAAGAGGTATTAGGCAAGGAGACCCTATGTCTCCTTACCTATTTGTTATTGCAATGGAGTATCTCAACAGGAACCTTAATTTACATAAGAATGGTGATTTTAACTTTCATCCTAGATGCAGGAAGCTCAACTGTTCTCATATTTGCTTTGCAGATGACTTGTTGCTATTTTGTAGAGCTGATCTAACATCTATTCAATTACTGCATGATGCATTCTTATCATTCTCTGCAGCATCTGGACTTTCAGCCAACAAGTCTAAGAGTGCTGTATATTTTGCTGGCATTTCTCAGATTGAAAAAGAGGCTATTCTTGAGGACTTGGGATTTAGTGAAGGGCATCTCCCTTTCAAGTACTTGGGCATTCCTTTACACTCAAAGAAGCTAAGTATACATCACTATTTGCCTTTGATTGAGAAAATCACTGATAGAATTACATGTTGGTCTGCCAAATTCTTATCCTATGCTGGCAGATGTCAACTTATCAAATCAGTATTGTTTGGAGTTCAAACATATTGGTCCCAGATTTTTATATTTCCAAAGAAGGTGGTGAAAGCAATTGAAGCCATTTGCAGATCATTCCTATGGACAGGCAATGGAACAGTATCCAAAAGATCACTGATAGCTTGGGATAAAATCTGTAGACCTGTTACTGCTGGTGGTTTAAATATCATTGACATTCAGACTTGGAACAAAGCTGCTGTATCTAAGTTACTTTGGGATCTAGCAAGAAAAAAGGACTGCCTTTGGATCAAATGGATTCATTTTTATTACATAAAGAATGAAGACATTGAAACAATGGCTAGTCCAAAAAATGCTTCTTGGATAACTAGGAAGATTATTGACTGCAGAATTTATGTTATGGATGCTAACAACCTGCAAGGAGATCTCCTTCTAGACTTTCAAGTTTATGTAAGTCTGGAAAATTCCAAATCCATTCTTTATACCTTTCTTTACTTCCAGTTTGTCCTAGAATGGAGTGGAAGAGCTTGATGGCTACCACAAATGTCTTGCCTAGACATAAATTTACTGTGTGGATGGCTGCCCATGGTAGATTGCCAACAGTTGACAGACTACTCAAATTTGGCATCAGTGTTGATGAAGCCTGTGTATTTTGCAATCAAAATATTGAAGAGTTTGAGCACTTGTATTTTGATTGCCCAGTTACCAGTAGGATTTGGTCCAGGATTTGTTGCTGGCTGGGCTACAATAAAAGAATTGGTTGCTGGAAGAATGAGTTGACATGGATATGCTGCAATGCTAGGAGTAAACACTTTAAAAAGGCTGTGATAGCCAGTGCTTTTGTTACTACTGTATCATTGATTTGGAGGTGCAGGAATGATATTAGATTTGAGAAGAAACCATTTGATGACAATCTTGTGTGCCGAGAGATTGCAATTCTTATTCATGCACGTGGCAGAAGATGCAAGAAATGGTTAAAGGGGCTGCGACAACTTAATTACTATCCCTAGTTCCTAGTTTGATTTGTAATAGCAGTATAGTTGTTTAGGAAGTGGTAATTAGTCTATACTACCACTAAGAACACTCTTATGTACATTTGTTGATATCAATAGAAGCCAATGTTAAACTTAAAAAAAAAAAATTTATGTATAATTTTATGTGGGATAAAAGATAGTATAGTTAAAATCCCGCCTAACAAATCTCTGTATAACTACAAAATGCATATTAATTCCTACATTATTAATACAAAGATAACTCTAACCAGCAACTAAACGACCCTTACCCTTTTTCTTTTATTTTTTACCAGGTGTTCGGCACCTACATTAGGGCCCAGCTAAATCGGATTCGCGCCGGAAAGTCCCACATTAGGAAAAAGTACTCTCTAATAAAGGCGACTTTATAGTACAAACTCAAACCTAAAACCTCTGATAAAGATGAAGGATTACTTACCACCAGGATTGGACCTAGAGCTTAGAATACGGGTTCTCGGGAACCTAGTAACTTTTTGTCACGACCGGATTTTCCAATCCTCGAGAGACGTGATGGCGCCTACTAGTGAAATCTAGGCAAGCAATCCATTTATATTATTTACCTTTTTCCCATTTTAGTCCTTTTACAATTAACTTCTTAAAATATCCTATACATGTAGGTGGGAACAGGGGAAGGGGTCAGATTTATCCTGATGGAAGCAAGAGTAACAATACTGTTTATAATTCTACAGCAGCAGGTATGAGGTAATCACAACGGATGCATCGGATCGACGTCAAGTGTTTGATATTATCCCTCCCGGACCGGAACTTCTTGTTCCTAGGGCGAATGTATCAAATTTGATCAACCATTAATGAGTAATCCTAATATAGGCGGATTTGGTCAGGGAGATACAGAAATAGTACTTCAAGATCCATTACGTTTCCAAGGACTTTTGTTCTTCTTGGAATCTGTTGTTTTGGCACAGATCTTTTTGGTTCTTAAAAGAGCAATTCGAGAAGGTTCAATTAGTAGAAATAAATTTCTAGATTCGCAAAATTTGTCAACATCAAGTTCGTAAAAAGAACTAAATTCTTGTTGCCGATTATTTATGATCAATAACCATCAGTTGATAAAGAGCGGGAATTTAATAAGCGGAAGACTGAACTGTAATAATTTACGAAAAATGGCAATACCAATCCATACAATAACTACCCAAGATTGATGCCACAATTCCATAGACTATCTAGGAATACTACAAATAAAGATCTGAAAAATTTATTACAACATTGTCTCTGAACATATATAAAAAACATACTAATAGTATAGGAGAAGACGCCAAGGCCTGCAAACGCCTGCAAGACTACCTCTGAATCTCTGACTGGACTAAAGGCAGCCACCCAAAGCTACGGTCTAAAAGTCGCTGCTCTGGGATCTACACACAGTGCAGAGTGTAGTATCAGCACAATCAAACTCATGTGTTGGTTAGTGCCTAGCCTAACCCCGGCGAAGTAGTGACGAGGCTAGGACCAGACTACCAAATAAACATGTGGAGTTATATCATTTGCAGCAAAAAATAAAAGCAAAACTATACAATTAAGGATGAGAGGGGGGAACACGATACGGGAAAACATCAAATAATAACAGAAGAACAACAGGTAATTATAAGGAACACCATAACTCAATTATCAACGAGAATCAGAAATCAAACAAGTGCACGACATCACCCTTCGTGCTTTTACTCTCATCATCACCATAAGAAGCAATATAATCTGCGTGGCATCAGTCTTCGTGCTTTTCTCTCGTCCTCACCATGAAAATCAATATAATCGGTACGTAATGGTACATCGTGTGGCACGACATCACCCTTCGTACTTTTACACTCTTTCTCACAAAAATCATACACGACATCACCCTCTGTGCTTTAACACTCTCTCACCAAAACAATACACGGTATCACCCTTCGTGCTTTAATACTCTTCCTCTCCCGAACAACATCAAATCAATAAGGGCAAGGAATTAAGTAAAATTGTAATAAAACCCCAGAAAGGGAACAATATCAAAAACATCAATATCCTCGCAAGGGAGATATCATTAAAAGAAACAACATCCCGACAGGGGAGACAATATCGTAATTCTCTTATCATTTTCACTTTTTCTTCACAACTCACTTCACAACTTGAGCCAATGCTCTATAAGGTTCAATTGCCAATTATACTTCCACAATTCTTTATAAAACTTGAGCCAACTCTCCTCAATGTTCAAATATTATTATTACTTCCACAAACTTTACTCAACGATAGAAGTCATCACAAAAGGCGTGAACAATACAAATGGAGTCATAAAAATCATAATATAAGACTCAGGGGCATGCTTGACACCAATATATGGATACTCGTCACCATGCCTATACGTCGTACTCAACAAATAACACGTAGCAAATAGGACACAAGTCCTAATCCCTCAAGCTAAGGTTAAATCAAACACTTACCTCGATGCCACGAGCAAAATTCAAGTCTCAACTATCGCTTTACCTATTGATTCCACCACCAATTCGCTCGTACCTAGCCACAAGTTACTTAACTATATTAATAAATGCTAAATGAATCAATTCCAATGCATGAAAATAGGTTTTATAAAGATTTTCCCAAAAAGTCAAAAATCGCCCCGGGCCCACGTGGTCAAAACACGAGGTTCAAACCAAAACTCAATTACCCATTCTCCCACGAACCCAAATATATAATTTTTTTTTGAAATCGAACCTCAAATCGAGATCCAATTCTCCAAAATTTAAAAATCCTATGTTCTACCCAAAACACGCAATTTCCTCATGGAAACCTTTGATTTTGAGTTTAAATCATAAGAAAGAATATTAAGATTATTAAAAATAATTTAGAAATGACTTACAATAGATTTCGAATAGAACTTGTCTTTGAAAAATCGCCCAAGAGCGTTTTTGTTTTGAAAGGGTTTGAAAAATGAAAGATTTTTTCTTAGGTATGAAAATAACATACAAAACTATTAATTACCATCATTTTCATCAAGAACACTTAAAGTTCATAACTCTTCAACCGTAAGTCCAAATCACATCAAATAAACTCCATTTCTCATCAAATTTCAGAGGCTCGAGTTAAATCATATATACGACCTGTACCGGGCTCCGGAACCGAAATACGGGACCGATACCATCAAATTTCAAACATTTTTCATTTACACAAATCTCATTTATTTTAGAAAATAATATTCTTTAAAAATTCATTTCCCAGGCTTGGGACTCGGAATGTGATTCCAGGCATACGCCCAAGTCCCATATTTTCCTACGGACCCTCTGGGACCATCAAATCACGGATCCGGATCCATTTACCCAAAATATTGATCGAAGTTAACTTAAATTAATTTTAAAGTTAAAATTTATCATTTTCAGAAATTTTTACATAATAGCTTTCAGACTACGCGCCCGAACTATGCACATAAATCGAGGTAACACAAAAAGGAGGTTTTATGGCCTCGAAACACTGAATTTTTTTTAAAAACAAGTGATGACCCACCTCTAAATCAACCGTTCTACCTCGACCAGACATAAGAAAGAAGTACCTGAGTCGGGGAGAAGATGGGGATAACGGCTTCGCATATCGGACTCGGACTCCCAGGTCGATGCCTCAACAGACTGACCTCTCCACTGAACACGAACTGAAGGGAAACTCTTTGACCTCAGCTAAGGAACCTGCCGGTCTGGAATAACTACCGGCTCCTCCTAATAGGACAAATCCTTGTCCAATTAGACAGTGCTGAAATCTAACATGCGGGATGGATCGCTGTGATACTTCCGAAGCATGGACATATAAAGTACTAGATGCACGCTGATAAGCTTGTTAGCAATGCAAGTCTGTCAGCCATCTCTCCCACTTGATCAAGAATCTTAAAAACAAGCAAATGACCAAGGGCTAAGCTTTCCCTTCTTTCTAAATCTCATCATGTCCTTCATAGGAGACACCCGAAGCAATACCCACTCAACGACCATAATTATAAATCACAAACCTTATGGTCAGCATAACGTTTTTGCCCAGACTGAGCTGTATGAAGCCTATCGTGAATAATCCTGACCTTGTCTAAGGCATCCTATACTAGATACGTACCCAAAAACCAAGCCTCTCCGGGCTCAAACTAACCAACCGGCGACCAACACCGCCTACTATATAAAGACTCGTATGGAGCCATCTGGTTGCTCGACTGCTAGCTGTTGTTATAGGCAAACTCTGCTAAAAGAAAAAACTGATCCTATGACCCTCCAAAGTAAATAACACAAGATCAGAGCATATCCTCAAGAATCTGAATAGTACACTCGGACTGCCTGTCCGTCTGAGGATGAAAAGATGTGCTCAACCCAACTCATGTGCCTAATTTTTGCTGAACTGCCCCAAAAAATGTGAGGTAAACTACGTACCTCGGTCCGAGATGATAGACACGGGCATACCATGAAGCTGAATAATCTCCCGGATATAGATCTCAGGTAACCTCTCGGAGGAATAGGAGAATGCCATAAGAATGAAACGTTCTAACTTGGTCAGCCTATCAACAATAACCCACACTACGTCGAACTTCCTCCAAGTCTGTGGGAGTCCAGCAATGAAGCTCACTTCCACTCGAGAAGCTCAATCATGTGAAACAAACTACCAGGCTCTGATGCTCGTACTTTACCTACTGACAATTCAAACACCGAGCCATATATGCAATAATATCCTTCTTCATCCTCCTCCACAAATAATGCTGCCAAAAATCCTGATACACTTTAATGGCACCCGGATGCAATGGAGTACCGGGATCTATAGGCCTCCTAAAATATCAACTCTCGAAGCCCATCCATATTAGGCATACGAAATCGACCCTGTAGCCTCAAAACTCCATCATCTCCTAATGTAACCTGCTTGGCAGCTCTGTGCTGCACCGTGTCTCTAAGGACACACAAATGATGATCATCACACTGTCGATGCCGGATACGCTCTAATAATGAAGAACGAGTGATTGTGCAAGCTAACACACGACTGGGCTCAGAAACATCCAACCTCAGGAACTGATTGGCCACAACCTGAACATCCAAAGCAAGCGGTCTCTCACCGACCGGAATATACGCTAAACTACCCATACTAGCTGACTTTCTTCTCAAAGCATCGTCTACCACATTTTCCTTTCCTGAATGATATAAGATGGTGATATCATAATCCTTTAATAGCTCCAACTACCTTCTCTGCCTCAATTTTAGCTCCTTCAGCTTGAACAAATACTGAAGACTTTTGTGATCTATGAACACCTCAAATGCCACACCATACAGATAATGCTTGCAAATCTTCAACGTGTGAACAATGGCTTCTAACTCGAAATCATAAACCGGATAGTTCTTCTAATGAATCTTTAACTGACGTGAAGCATAATCAATGACCTTGCCATCCTGCATGAACACCGCACCAAGTTTAATACGACACGCATCGCAATAAATTGTATATGGCCCAGAATTTGTGGGCAAAACCAACACTAGTATAATAGTTAAGGCTGTCTTGAGCTTCTGAAAGCTCGCCTCACACTCGTCCGACCACCTGAACTAGGCACCCTTTTGGGTCAACCTAGTCATCGGGGCCGATAGATGAAATCCTCTCCACAAACCGACGATAATATCATGCCAATCCTAAGAAACTCCGAATCTCTGTAGCTGATGTGGGTCTAAGCCAGTTCTTGACTGCCTCTATCTTCTTCGAATCAACCTGAATACCATCTATCGATGCCCTTTTTTTCCCAAAAAAATCAGAAGAGCGGGGGGATCAGGTTTATGATTGAGGAATCGGGCTTGAAGAGTTTAAAGAGTCGCCACCTAATGATTATAGTGCATTAGGGCATATAAAGAAAAGAAGAAGGATTCTTGAAAGAAAACCAGAGTTCGGGTAAGGGCTTGAGATTATCTCGAGGGGAAGGTGTTAGGCACCCTCAAGATCCACTAGTGTGATTCCCGTCCATGCTTAGTTGTGACTTTAAAAGGGATGGAAACAAATAAGTAAAGTTGGCACATAGGAAACATGAACAAGTTGAGAATTTTGTAAGAAAGAAGACATAAGTAATCTTGAAAAGGAGAAAAAAAAGCTTGGTGGAAGAAAACGTTAATTTATGAAAATAAAATAAAAGGGACAAGGGGTCCTATGGTTAAATATAATATAGATTACTTCAACACAATACACAGCAATCATTCTCACACGAGATATAAGCGCACCGGTTATCATATCCATATTCTACCCTCCCCGCCCCGTAGAGGTTATTTTAAGCGCGTGTATTGGTCACGAGTGCTTAGGGTGTGCCATTACCCGTCACATCCTATAGGCCCTAGAGAGTGTTTAGGACCATTATTCCTATAAAGGGGAGGTCTAGGTTAAACCCTTAAGTTTTAGAGGTAAAATACCAAGCGACATACAAAAAACCAAGTAGGACTTCATATAAGGGATCAAGTAAAGAGCATGTAAATTGCTCAAGTACCCCTCCATGACTATACTTACAATTAGCACGCCTCAATCACATTTAAAGTCTAAAGGGAGTGAAAGATTTTTTTTTAAATCTGAATGTAGAAAAATTAAAAAATCTGGGCAGAAAATATTGCAGGAAAAAAGTTGAAAAAAACTGAATGTAAAGTAGTAAAAATTGCGTATCATTTAAATGTAGGAAAAATATTTATTCTTGCAAACATAGTTACAACTATATATGTGTGGAGTAGCCTGCTATTAGAAGCACTAGTTTAGTTCTGGACTAAAGATGGCTTATAGAGGGGATGTAAAAGTTACTTTAGAATTACAGAAAAAAACAAGGAGAGTATGGGCCTTGAAAATTACAGAGTCCGTTATAACTTTTTGGGAAAAACAGTAGTCCAGTCTTGAACAGGAAACATAACTTAGTTGAAAACTCATAGGTGAAAGAATGAGACCGGAATTTAGTAGTAAAAACAAACAGACTTCAGGAAAGAAGATTAATTTGGGCAACTTAAAGAGGTCGAATACGATTAATCGATTTTATCCGTCCTAAGGCTTGCCTAGGCGTTATAACAGACATGCACATTTTTTTAGCTTAGTTTTAGAAAACTAGTTTGTACGGTTGAATAACGGATAGGATGGTCGAAACATGGCAGGTAAGTTGCTAATTGCATGATATCTAATGCACGTGAAGGCCTAAGAACATGATATCTAAATGCAGTGATAGAGTTATTAATTATTAACTGATTGTGGCTATAAAAATATCAGACTGATGCAAGGATCATAAGAACATTAATTCTATATGCATTGTGCATGAATTATACAAGATTTCTATTATACAAATGAAATCCTATTGGCATTCTCTCTACCCATACCCTTAATAAACATACATATCCCTCCCAATTTCACTATAAACCCCTATAGTTCTTTAAAATTTATTACAACTTATGCAATCAAATTACAGTAATGAAGAATAAAACAAAAATCTATTCTATAAGGAGCCTTCAGCCAGGCCTAGACTTCCAGCCTCACTTCTTTTGAACTTCACAACCTTCACCAAGGGTTTTGGGTGCGGCGAAGTTCCATGAGACCCGGGCAATACCAGGAACCCAAACAAATCATCATTGATAAGCGCAAGTGTGGAATTGCCAACCTTGTGCATCAAAGTTCAGTGGGTACTCAAGGTACCCAAAGCAGTGCTTACACAAGGGGCAGAACCTAATTCTAAGAGTAGTGTGCTTGTGAAGGAGTTGGGTTGGAAAACGTATTACATGAAGGACAGTTTGAGAAAAATAGTAGAAGAGTAAAAAAAAACTTAACTGAATTTGAAAACAATTGTTTTGGGCTAGTTTTGAAAGCAACAGTCACACAAATAGAGGTAAAGATAAAGGGGACAAACAGCTCACAAACAGTACAATCAGACACATTAATGGGGGAGGGGGGGTCATGCTTCCAACATGAGTCTAGTTCTTACAGCACCAGACACCAAACCAAATTAACCTCAAAAGAGTTTTGAGGCTGTTGAGTAGCCAAGAGGATACTAGTAGTATAGATAAACAAAGGATAAACATGCATTGGGGTAGGCAAAGGGGGTAATAAACATGCTAGGCCCACTAATTGGGCTTATTAATCAACAAAGATGCATGCTAGTTGCAATAGGAGCAGCAGAACCACAAGTAGAAGCACATAAGGAACAAAAGAAAGTGCAGCAACAATAGAAGCATGTTGTTTTTAAGGATATAAATTAAACAAGATACATACCAGTTGAAAAATAATGCAAAAACAGGGCAGCAGTGAGCAAGGAAGTGAGCAGTAATATTCAGAGAGAAGCAGAGAGCAGAGCAGCAGTATGCAGGAAGTGAGCATCAGTATGCAAGAAGTGAGCAGCAGGCAGACCCGAAGCAAACAACATAGTGGAAACCAGCAGAGTGACAAAGTGACCAAGGTTGCTCAATTTTGGCTTGCATCCAATTGAGTGATTAGCATTCAACAGGAAAAGTGAAAGAAAATTGTGTAGAGACAAAGAGCACAAAGATGTTTGTGTGAAAGATAGAGTTCAGAACATTGAGTGTAAGTGATATGCAATGTGTTCGTGTATTTTCAAAGGGAATGGGGGAAGGTACTTATAGTACTGAATAAGAGTAGACAAACAAGGTATCAGTCCCTTAATTAAGGGACAAGTATAAATCACAATCCTGTCAGTAGTTGGACATCCCTTTGATTAATTATCCCAAATCAAACGGTAATAATAGTTATTTAAAAGGAAAACAATCACAAAATAAGGTATAATCACACAAAGAAATAGAGTAGCATAAAGAAGGCTATAAAGACTAGATACATGCCCATCTAATTAAGGAAATATGTCAGGCAAATCTATCAACAAATTTGTATACATATATAAGGCAAAATACCACCGTAATTCTGAAACAAATAGTTTTCAAAATAATGACCGAGATTGAAAACCTAGGAAATCAGTATTAACTGAGGAAAGTATCCCGTAAATTAAGAAAGAAATTCAAACTATAGGGAAAATACGCGGAATCAAAATTTGAAAGCAAGTATCATAATCTCAAAGAGGGTTCGAGGAATCAGTACAAAATAAACATTCAAGCATTAAGAGAAACTTTAAGTGAAGAAAAATAAATGGTAGGGAACCAAACACTAACAACAAAACCAAAGCAAGGAGCATAGAACTTGAAGAAGAACCTAGAAGAACACAAAACAAGCAAATAATGCAAACACAAACAATCAAAATTAGGGTTTCATCATACTTAAGCAAAATTTTTAGAAAATAATATTGAGAATCATGAATTAGTACTCAAAAATAAGAAAATAAAGCTATTTCAAAAAGGGGTCAACAACCCTAGTTTCAAAAGGGAACACAATCATTTAAAAACTAGAGTAATCGTATAGATCGAGTAAAAATAGTGTAAAGCATAAAGGTATGAGTTAAAATAGTTAAAAAATTAGAGATTTGAGAGGATTGGGTTAAGATTAGGGTTTCATAAGAAACCAATGAGAGGGGTAAGAGAAACATGGCCGTGAAGCTCAAAGATAATGGTGTTTTTTAGAATCATTAGACCAAACAAAGGCCGGAAACGGACCTTGACGAGGCTTCAATGACCATCTTTATGGTGGAAGCTTCTGGGGCTTTAAGCTTTGGAGAGAAGTAACGATATAGGATCCCATGGTGGCTAGAGATCGAGAGAAGTGAGGACGGAGCATGGCCGAAGAGGCGATGAAGCTCGTCGGAGATGAAGGAGGGAACCAGAAAGTTCTAGAGAGAAAGGGGAGCAATCATTAGAGAGAGAGTGAGATAGAGACCGGTCTCCAGTGAAATGAGGGGACAGGGGAGGTAGATTAGGATTTATTTTAGGTAATTTGATCTAGACCGTTGATCTCATTTGATCAACGGTTAAGATTGGACCAATAATGGGTCGGTCCAAATTTGATATGGGTTGGCCTAAATTGGGATTAAAATGGGGGGGGGGGGGAGGGTGGATTGAGGCTATAATTGAAATAAAAACAAGCTAGTTCTTAAATAGCAACTTTTCCCCTTTTTAATTAGTTACAAATGGTAAAAATAATTTAAAAATAAATTACCAAATACTGAACTTGTTATAATATATAAATAATAATCTAAAAATAATAGGAATAATTTTACAATCCCAAAAATACGTGTAATTATAAAATAGCCAACAATTGCAATTATATACAATTTAGCTTTAGAAATGTCAAATAAATTCGTAAAAAAATGAAAAAATCATATTAATTATATTTTAATGTAAAAAGGAGGATAAAATAAGTTATTCACAAAAAGATAATTTTTTGGAAATAATTTTGATAACTTATGTAATATAAAATAGGCGATAAGTTAATTTAAAAAATCATAAAAATGCCAAAACTCATGGGTGTACTCAAATATGCACATATACATTATTTGGGAAGTATTTTGGTATACATAGAAAAATAAGTGGGAAAAAATTGGGTATCAACAGTTGTCCCTCTTTACCCGAAGAGGATGAAAGAGTTGTCGGGTAATGATAAGATGGCCAATTTTGACCGAAAACGGCATTTTGTAGAAGAATTATGCCTGTGCTCTAGTTTTTAAGCTGCCTACATATCCCTAGTTTTACAGGAATCGGGCCATATGTAGTTCGAGATCCACTGAAGGAATGTGTCGATGGAGGTTCGAAAGGACGGACTTGATGGTTGAGCTTGAAAAGACGTTTGGGATTAGATAGGTTGAGGAAAAATCAGAGCGGGATTGCTCCTGCTGAGACAGTTGTTCGTTAGCCGGGGTACCTATAAATGAACAAATTCATATTTGTGCATAATTTAAATATCATGCAAGTTCCCGTTGGACCATGAATGTTGTCTTCAAACGGTTAGGATGATGTCCTAGGACTATGATGTCCTGGGCTATGAAGAGCACAAAAATAAAGATTCGCTGGTGCTCTCTGTTTATGCGGATGGTGCCTCCGAACTATGACACCTTTGAATAAGTTGGCGATCTTTCAGCCCATGAGAAGGTGGCAATCCTTTAGCAAAATGAATGCAAAGGGTGGCGATCCTTCATCCAAAACAAGAATTTAAGATGCGGGTGGCGATATTTCAGCTGGTCGAAAATAAAGCGGCGATATTTGAGCTATGCAGGATGGAGACAATGTTTAGTCTCGGAAGGCATATAGGTAGCCATATGCAGGATGGAGATAGTGCTTAACCTCGGAAGGCAAAAGAGTAGCCTTATGCAAAACTCAGATAGCGACAGAGATTAGTCTCGAAAGGCAGATAAGTAGCCTTATGGAAAATGGAGGTAGAGCTTAACCTCGGAAGGCAGAGAATAGCCTTATGCAAAATGCAAATGGAGATAGAGCTTAGTCTCGAAAGGCGAATAAGTAGCCTTATGCAATATGGAGGTAGAGCTTAACCTCAAAAGACAGAGAATAGCTTATGCAAAATTCAGATGGAGACAAAGCTTAGTATCGGAAGGAAGATAAGTAGCCTTGTGCAATATAGAGGTAGAGCTTAACCTCGGAAGGCAGAGAATAGCCTTATGGAAAATGCATATGTATACATTGCTTAGTCTCGAAAGGCAGATAAGTAGCCTTATACAATATGGAATGTAAAAGAACGAATAGTTGCAAGTTTTATTAGCTGATAGACGATTGCAATATTAAGACCAGTGGGGAATGTTGGGTGTGGATAGTGACCATTTGAGGGTTTTGATTCTGAAGAGCAAATTTACTTTGATCCGTGGCCTAGATTTCTGCATCCAAAGAAATATCGTGAGTTATGTAGAGGGGAGGTTAGTTCATGTCCTCTAGCTCTTGGAATTGTGTATCACGGGGATAGCGTTGCTAAACGATGGTGATGCAAATGATATTAATGCATGACTTGGTAAATATAATGCAAGCACATATACGAAAAAACGATTTTATTTTGGATGAACCAACAACTGCAACGTGGTTCAAGACGCGGCGACCTTGCTTGCTCTAGAATATTGAGGGTCCTCCTCAAATTCTTCCCTAGTTTACTGGGCTGGTGCTGCTGACGCCTGTGCTAAATAACTAAATGCGGATTGATTCCAGAATTTTAAGGGTTCTCCTCAAAATTCTGCCCCAGTTTACTGGGTTGGTTCTGATGCAAAGACTGAAAAACTTCTTTGAAATTTTGAGGGTCCTCCTCAAAATTTTGCCCCAATTCCATTTGCAAGGAAAAAAGAATTTTATTAAAATATGACCAAATCCATAGGGCTGCCTACGTATCCCCTCTTAAACGGGAATCAGGTCAGGCATAGTTCAAATTTTATCATGAAAGAAAAGTATACGATCAAATATTGTATCGTTTCACTGCGTCTGAGTTGATTGGCTTCAGCTAGACTTCTCTGTCCATTTCTGCGAGAATAAGGGCTCCTCCATTTAGATCCCGGTGAACCATGTATCGGCCCTACAAATTCGGAGAGAATTTTTCTTTGGCTTTATCTTGATGCGGAAATATTTTATTCAATGCCAGCTTCCCTGGCATGAAATTTCTTGTCTTAACTCTATGGTTGAAGGCTCTGGACATTCTGTTCTGATATAACTTACCGTGACAGACTGCATTTATCCTCTTTCCATCTACAAGGGCTAACTGCCCGTAGCGACTTTTGACCCATTCTGCATTATCTAACTATGCTTCTTGTGTGACCCTCAAGGAGGGAATTTTTACCTTGGCGGGGATGACAGCCTCTGTACCGTAGACCAGCATATAGGGAGTGGCCCCAGTTGATGTGCAGACAGTGGTACGATAACCCAGTAAGGCAAACCATAATTTCTCATGCCATTGCTTGTGCCTTTCGATCATCTTCCTTAGTATCTTTTTGATGTTCTTATTGGCTGCTTCTACAGCTCCATTCATCTGAGGTCTGTAAGCCATATAGTTATTGTGTTTAATCTTGCATGTTTCACACATTGCTTTCATCAGATCACTGTTGAGATTAGAACTAATTTCGGTGATGATTGATTTCGGAATTCCGAACCGATAAACCATACGATCGCAGACGAAATCTGTTTCAACTTTCTTAGTTACTGTTTTGCATGATGCTTCTTCAACCCATTTGGTAAAGTAATCAATAGAAACTAAGATGAACCTGTGCCCATTTGATGTGGCTGGTTCGATTGGTCCAATAAAATTCATTCCCCAAGCGGGAAACAACCATGGTGAGCTTGTTGCCGTAAGCTCGTTCGGAGGTACCTTTATCCTGTTTGCATGTATCTGACAATGGTCGTATCTCCGGACATACTGGATGCAGTCTATTTCCATAGTCATCCAAAAATACCCTATTCGGAGTATCTTCTTTGCCAAAACGAAACCATTTATGTGCGGTCCGCAGGTCCCTGCGTGCACTTCCTCCATTAGTTTGGTTGCTTCTCTTGCCTCGACACATGTTAATAATCCTAGATCAGCAGTCCTCCTATACAGGATTCCTGCGCTGTGAAAGAAGTTGTTGGACAATCTGCGAAATGTGCATTTCTGAGTAGCACTGGCAAGTTCTGGGGTATTCTCCTATTGTCAAGTATTCTCTAATATCATAGAACCAACGCTTTCTGCCGGCTTCTTCCTCAACATGAGCACAATAAGCTGGTTGGTCGTGAATCTTGACCTGGACGGGATCAATAAAATTGCATCTAGATGCTGGATCATAGACGATAAAGAGGCTAAGGCATCGACGAACTCATTTTGTTCTGGGAACGCGTTGGAATTCCGTTATTTTGAATCTCTTCCTCAACTTCTGTATATGGTGTAGATATGGGAGTATCTTGGAATTATTGGTGGCCCATTCTTCTCTAACCTGATGTCTGAGTAGGTCTGAGTCTTTGATCACTAATAGCTCCTGAATGTTCATGTCAATTGCCAATTTGAGCCCCAAGATGCAAGCTTCGTACTCGGCCATGTTGTTGGTGCATGGGAATCTGAACTTGGCGGACACCGGGTAATGGTGACCAGTTTCTGACACCATGACCACTCCTACACCGACTCCTTTGAAATTTGAGGCTCCGTCAAAGAACATTCTCCAACCATCATAGGATTCTTCAATGTCTTCTCCTATGAAAGCGACCTCTTCGTTAGGAAAATACGTCTTTAGCGGTTTATATTCTCCTCCTATAGGATTCTCGGTGAGTTGATCTACCAATGCTTGTCCTTTGACGACCTTCTGGGTAACATAAACAATGTTGAACTCGCTTAACAGTATTTGCCATTTGGCAAGCTTGCCAGTAGGCATGGTCATATGAAAAATATATTTCAATGGATCTATCCTGGATATGAGATAAGTGGTGTAAGCACATAAATAGTGCCTTAGTTTGTGAGCTACCCAGGTTAAAGCGCAACAAGTGCGTTCTAATAAGGAATACCGAGCCTCGTACGGGGTAAACTTCTTATTGAGGTAGTAGATGGCTTTTCCTTCCTCCCCGTTTTGTCATGTTGTCAAAAAACACACCCAAATGCTCCATCCAATACTGAAAGATAAAGCAATAGAGGTCTCCCTGGCTCGGGTGGAACCGAAACTGGTGGAGTTGACAAATATTCCATGATTCTATTGAAAGCCTTATGATAGTCGTTAGTCCATTTAGTGGCAGCATCCTTCTTTTGCATCTTAAAGATAGGTTCACAAATAACAGTGGACTGGGCTATAAACCGGCTGTTATAGTTGAGACTTCCAAGAAAACTCATTACATCCATATTGCTCTTTGGCGGCGGTAACTGTTGAATGGCTTTGACCGTTGATGGATCCAATTCTACTCCCTGACAACTCACAATCAAACCCAATAACTTTCCGGCTGGTACCTCGAATGCACACTTGGCTGGATTCATTTTCAAGTTGTATCTCCTTAGTCTATTAAAGAACTTCCTCAAATCTCCCATGTGATATGCAGCTTTCTTGGATCTGATGATGACATCATCTAGATAAACCTCGATTTCTTTATGTATCATGTCATGAAAGAGCGTGTTCATGGATCTCATGTAAGTGGCACCGGTATTCTTTAAATGAATGGCATCATTCTGTAACAGTACATTCCCCATGGTGTAATAAATGTAGTTTTCTCTGCATCCTCTTCGTCCATCCAGATATGATGGTATAATGCAAAACAATCGACGAATGACTGCATCTCGTGTTTTGCGCAATTGTCGATCAATATGTGTATATTTGGAAAAGGGAAGTCATCCTTAGGACTGGCGCGGTTGAGATCCCGGTAGTCGACACAGACTCTAACTTTCCCATCCTTCATTGTTACCGGCATGATGTTGGCTAACCATGTCGGATATTCTACCACTCTGAGAACCCTGGCTTTGACTTGCTTGGTAACCTCTTATTTGATTTTCAAAGTCATGTCTGACTTGAATTTTTTGAGCTTCTGGTTTATCGATGGGCATGCCGAATATGTTGTCAACTTATGAGCAACAATGGATGTGCTGAGACCAGTCGTGTCATCATACGACCAGGCGAAGATATCCTCATATTCTTTTAAGAACTCTGTATACTCTTTCTTTTTGGCGGTGATAAATGTATGCTGATACGTGTTTCCTTGACATTCTTTGCATCTCCCAGATTAACAACCTCAGTTTCATCCAAATTGGACTTAGGCCTGTTCTCAATCAAAATTCTCAACCTCTCTGACAACTTCTTCTGGTATTTAATCCTTTTCTAAATCTATGATCGTTTGTCACATTGCCTCATCGCAACTTACAGTCGTTCTTTCATCATCAAGATATGCAATAATAATGCTGTGTAAAATAAAGTAAATGGTAGAGAAAAGTAATAAGAGCTAGAAATAAAGATAAACTTGGAAAATGCTTTTGATTAAATTTATAGCTGTTTGAAACATTGGAGCGCTTTTTACAAAAGTAAAGACAATGCAGAAATGTAAAATAAACTAAACGTAACATGCGATGCATATGCGTGTTTAGCATTGCTTCCCCGAAGCTCTCCAGGCTCTGGTAGTCCAGACTGACCAATTGGTGAGGTGTTCTCCTCGGTTCACAGCTTGAATGGAAGGGCCTTCCTCCGCTTCATCCTCAAAGATAACACAACAATCCATATTTTCCTCCAGAAACATGTTCTTTAGTGCTGCCAGTGTCTCATCTTCCTATGATCCATATATAATGTCGGCCAGCTGAAAGGTATGCTCCAACTGAGGTAGAGGGTGCTCCAGTGGGTGGTAGGGACTGCGCCACGGTGATAACCAATGATTGAACTCCGCCCAGGTGTACTCATACCCCATGCCAAAAGTGGTACCATGCTTCTTCAATTTGATAGGCTTGGTGATGCCCTGGAGATTCTTGCCAAGTCCTTTTTCGGGCTCGTATCCGCCCCAATTTAGAATGCTCTCGATCTTGTTATCCCACCATTTTTCCTTGTCTATGGCATTTACCTGCTCAATGTGGTGGTATGTTTCTCCACCTATTTTCCTTCTACCACCGATCATTGAGATGGTTTGGCGACTGTATATAGGGTTGCTACTGTTGCTATGAATGATTCCATTCAAATTTTACATCTTGACGTGAAATTGATGCCACAGCCCCAGCGGCGTGGATCCAGGGTCATCCCAACAACAAATTGTAGGATGCTAGCACGTCTATGACTTGGAAGTCAACATCAAACCTGGTGGGTCCCATCTGTAAGCACATGCTAATTTCTCCAATGGTGGATCTTTGAGATCCATCAAAATCTTTGACACTGATAGCTCCGTCTTTGATCTCGTGCTATACTTTACCCAATGTCTTGAGAGTTATTAACGGACAGGTATTAAGGTTGGATCGCCCGTCGACTAAGATCTTTGTGATAAAATAATCCTCATTTTGTAGTGATGTGCAATGCTTTGTTGTGACCAAGCCCTTCTAGTGGTAACTCGTCCTCGTGGAAGGTGTTCTTGTGGCTTTCCAACACCTTCCCCACCATGTTGGCCATTTCGCCTCCTGTTATGTTGATGGGAACATAAGCTTCACTCAGTATTTTAAATAACGCATTTTTATGTGCCTTAGAGCTTTGTAGAAGAGCCAGAATAGAAATCTGTGCTGGAGTTTTGTTCAGTTGCTCGACGGTTGATACTCTTTGGCCCGTACCTTCCTCCAAAGGTCATTGGGTTCAATTTCAATAGCCTACTCGGAGGCTTTCTTGCTGGACTCAGCTAAATGTTCGGGGGTGTATACCCTGCCTGTCCTCGTCATGCCCTGTGCGGCGATTGCTTCTTATGTATATATCTTTCCCTTCCTTCTAGCCTCTGCTGTGTAATCCCATGGTATAGCATCTGTCTTGAACAGGGTCACATCTGTCATGGAGACTAGAATTGTCAACCTGGGAGGTGACACAATAACTTCGAATGGCGTAGGTGCCTTTCGAATCCGAACTCGACCTTAATCGATTTCAGCGCATTTGTCGAAGGTGCTTCAAACTCGAGTAGTACAGATACATTTACCACAACGCCCTCAGAGGACTGAATCTAGACAACAATGGGATTGAGGGTAACTGCTTGCTTCTAAGGTTCATCTTCTTCAATAATTAAACTGATTTATCCTTTGGGATCCCAATCATCTTTAATCTCGATCATATGGATGCGTCCACCCTTGTGGTCGGGCAGAGGGTTGTTGCGGATATTAGGAGCAGGCTCTTTTTCTACAATGACCTTGTTATCAATTAGATTCTGAATCTTGTCTTTCAACGAGCGACACTCGTGTATGTTATGGCCTTTCATCTCGGAATGGTATGCGCAAGTCTTGTTTGGGTTGATCTATTGAGAGGTTTTCTAGAGTTACAGTTGGGATAGGGGTAATGTAATCAGCTTCTTTGAGTTTTTCATATAATTGATCAATTGGCTAGGCTATGGAGGTATTGTATGTGAGGCTTACGGTCGAAGTTTGGTCTGGGTCGGGGAAATTTTTGCCGGGTAGGTGGTGACGGGTAGTGAGAAGGGTGGGAATTGTATGATTGGTACGCAGGTGCGGGTTGGGAATGTCTGAGTGAAGTGGGTTGATTTGTGGGTGGTGGAGGTTATTGGTAAGAGGGCGATGGAATTTGGTAAGTGGGTGATGGTGCTTGGTAATTTATGGTGGGTTGCTATGTGAGTGGAGCTGAGGGATAGTTTTGGTACTTCACAGGGGAATTTTTCCTTTGTGGATCTATTACAAAACTTACATCCTTTTTCTTTGTCGAGCCACCAGACTGTAGATCCTTGTTGGTAGCTTGCAATGCCTCGAGGTTAGTGACCATACCATTTTTGACGCCTTCTTCGATCCTTTCTACTAACTTGATGATGTCAGAGAACTTTTGACCCTCTATTAACATAAGCCTTTCGTAGTATTGTGGATCCTGAGCACGGATGAAGAACCTATTCATTTGTTCTTCCTCTAAGGCCGGTCTGACCTTAGCAGCTTCTAACCTCCAACAAGTGGCATACTCGCGAATGGTCTCTGTAGGCTTCTTCTTGAGATTCTAAATATAGAACACATCTGGCATTCTCAGGGTTGAACCTAAATCGGTTCATAAAGTAAGACACCATGTTTACCAAACTTGTCCATTTCTTTGCATCCTTGCTAATATACCATAATAAAGCATCGCCCTTCAGACTCCTCATGAATAGCTTCATGCGGATTTTCTTGTCCCTTTCGACTCCTACAACCTTATCACAATACATCCTCAAGATAACTCTATGATCATGTGTACCGTCGAACATCTTATACTTGGGAGGTTTGTACACCTCTCGGAGTTCATCATCTGGCTGGACACAGAGATCTTTTTAATATAACCCTTCAACACATTTTTTACCTTCGAAACCTTGGACCCGGCTAGTCAATTTCTTCATTTCAGCGGCCAAATTATAAATGAGGGAGCCTTTCGCATCTGATTCAGGTGCACTTGTGATTGGCTGACTGTAGGGCAGTATAGTGTCCACAAAGATAGGAGTGTTATGGTCTTTTGTGGTGTTTTGTGCTTCAGGAATGAGAAGTGGAGTGTTATTGCAGGCTTGGGCATTAGTGGGTTGCATTGGAAGTGGGGTGTTTTGTCGAGGTGCAAGGTTCTGGGTGTTTACATCAAGAGAGACAAGAGTGATTGACAGGCTAGCCAGGTTCTGAACTTGGTCCAACTCCTCTCGAAATCTTAGCAAAGTTTGCTCTAGATGAGCAACTGTCTCCTTAGTAATTGCAGCATTCTGAGAAGATTCCTCAAGTTCCTTTCTAGCGCTTGTATCTCCCATTTTCCTTTGTTCTTGTTTCTGGTAGGAATCGGGGGAGGAGGGGGTGGAGGACCCTTGGATCTTGTGGAGTATACTGATGGTTCCAGAATGCACGAACTAACATTTTGGGAGGGGAATAAAAATAAAAGAAAAATAAAAAGGTATAAAGTTAGTGCGGATTCAAAAAAATAATATTATGGTATTTAAACATGATGTGCAATATCATAAGTTATTTCCTAATTTGGGTACCTCATTGTGCCCAAAGCAGGCCTAGCGACAAATTAAATTTTGAAAACTTATAATGCTAAATGCCTCATTTTATTGATAAAAACAATATGAATCTTAAACCAACTGAATGATAAAAGGCATCACTAATGGCCAGTGGCCTTATAACATTAAGAAAGCAGGAAATATAAATCCTAACTACTTGGTCCCAGAAGGACCTTTCCCAGATTAGGTACTCTTGCCTCCCTCGTACAACTGCATAAACTCACGCATTCCTAACAGAAGATAAGCTCGAGATAGATGCCCCCGTGCACTTCCCTCTGCATTCTGGCAGTCTTCAATTCTTTTCAAGAACTTTCCTTCAAACTCCACTATACCTTGCTCTAGATATCCCAAACGGTTTTTGCCATTGACAGCCATATCCTTCCACTTGTTGATCAGCTTCTCGTGGGCTTCCTGTATTTCCTGATGTTCATTCTCACATTCTCACATCCTCTTGCGCAGCTAATTGTATTTGACCCGCGCTTCAGTTTTCTCATCAATAATCCTATGATCTTTGACGAATCTCGGACGACCCAAACAAATGTGATCATCTTCCAACCAACCTGTGTAGTGTGGATCATACCTGGCATGATACATGTCCGGTTCAATAGACTCATTTCCTAAGACGAGCTTGCAGTGCCACATATGCTGAGCATGACACCTGTGCGAGCTATCATCATTTGAAACTTAGCCCTGAAATGACTCATTTTCTCTATCTTGGGTATGATTATTTTCCTTCTGGCATGCCTCATGACTCAGAGGGGGACAAAAGGATGAGTTCCCCTCAGACCGATGAGTATGAGGAATGGTGCATCTCGCGAAAGGACAATGAACCCCCCTGTTGGGTACCACACGAACATCCATTGAACTTGCTCTTCTTTTAGATTCTCAAACAATCCCACCCATCCTATGGCATCTTCTGGCTAGGCGAACATGTTGGGCATGAAGTTCATTCACTTTCGGTGATGAAAAGTGATATGGTCATCCCAATCCATGCGGATAATTTCCTGTCTATAGTCGCCATTCCGAAAGTGTTCTATAAGCCAAAGTTGAAGTAGCAGATTACAACCATCAAAATATGGAGCCCGTTGTTGACACTTTCCCAAGGCTCGATAGATTTCAACAATGATCATAGGCACTATTCTGAAAGACTGGTTGTCGATACCCTCCATTAAGGTCTTGTTCACCATGGCTAGTCTGGTGTGAATCCTAGCCTTCTTTATAGGAAAATTTATCATGCCCAAGAAGAAAAACATGAATACAAAGACCCTTCTATGTATATGTCCTAAAAAAGTGAGTGCGAACTCGTCCATGTAGGTGCAATAGGACTTGCTGTGGCCATATATCTCGTACAAGAAGTCAAAGGGTATGTAGGAGTCCTTCAAGCAAGAAAGGTCGGGATATTTCTTGAGTCCCATAATCTTAATAAAGACTCTACTTTTGCGGTTTTCCGGCATAAGCAAACCTGGAGTCTCCGAAGGGATACTAGCTAGGTCTCATATCTCTTCTAGCAAAAAGGTCATTTCCAAGTCTCCGAAGCGGAAAACTGATCGATCGCTATCCCAAAACAAAGTGGCAGCCTCTATGATCTTGTTGTTAGGCTGGACATCCAAAAGTGAGGACAAATTTCCTAAGTACTTGCGGATGATGGTTTGATCGCTAGCATGAAGATCTTCCTACCAACTTAGCAACCTGTGGTAAATGTTGGATACTATACCGAATTTGGGGACTTCGTGCCTCATTTTCTGCAAAACAAAGTGTTAGGACTTTCACCCCACAAGACTCGACCTTTAAATCAATAATTAGCAAAAGGCATTTAGTTCTCCAAATAAATGCACACAACGTGTAGGTGTCCGTTTGGTTTTTGGGGAAACCCGATGGACATTGGTTTAGGCTATCTTAATGACTCATTATGCGGACAACATAACTGACTAGGCTAGGCTTGACCATGATGCATGAACAGTTTCAAGGGAATAAGGTTTCTACTTTTGAAGTGTTAGACAAGGTACCCTTGAGCGGACAACCAAAGAGGGAAAGGCGCGGAACTGTCGACTACACCGTTGATTGACTGATTTCATCGCAACTATGCATTTGCCAGATTTAAAGGGTTATAATATTGGAAGGGCGCAACCAATGATTATAAGTGTTGCTATAGGATTTGTTTTGGCACGAGTGGAATATGATGTCGAGAAATGCAATTACAATAATGAAGCAAGTTGCATGTATTTTCACGTTCATAAAAATAAAGGTTACAATAAATGCTCGAAAATTACAATAGAATTGAAATAATAAGGCTGTAAAAGCGGAAATTAAAACGAAAGGAAAACATGAAAAGGCAAGTCAGTCTCATAATAGGGGAAATAAATACAGTAAGTAAATGCATT
Source organism: Nicotiana benthamiana (assembly GCA_034376525.1). Lineage (NCBI taxonomy): Eukaryota > Viridiplantae > Streptophyta > Magnoliopsida > Solanales > Solanaceae > Nicotiana > Nicotiana benthamiana. The sequence continues at coordinate 121,620,483 of CM067330.1, forward strand.
CAAAGAGATAATAAAGACATAAGTAGCATGTAATTGTAAAAGCCTAAAGAAAGTCCCAGCAGAGTCGCCATGTTGTCGACGCCCCCTGTTTCCCAAAAAAACTCAGAAGAGCGGGGATATCGGGTTTACAATATTATTTACAAATAACTCTTTTTACTTTTGAGGAAGCGGGCTTGAAGAGATTGAAGAGTCTCCACCTAATAATTATAGTGCATTCGGACACTTAAAGAAAAGAAGAAGGATTTTTGAAAGAAAACCAGAGTTCGGGTAAGGGCTTGAGATTATCTCGAGGTAAAGGTGTTAGGCACCCCTTAAGATCTACTAGTGTGGTTCCCGGCCATGCTTAATTGTGACTTTAAAGGGGATGGAAACGAATAAGTAAAGTTGGCACATAGGAAACATGAACAAGTTGAGAATTTTGTAAGAAAGAAGACATAAGTAATTTTGAAAAGGAGAAAAAAAACGCTTGGTGGAAGAAAACGTTAAATTAAGAAAATAAATAAAAGATACAAGGGGTCCTAGGGTTAAATATAATATGGATCACTTCGATGAAATACCCAACAATCATTCTCACACGAGATATTAGCGCACCGGTCATCATATCCATATTCTACCCTCCTTGCCCCGTAAAGGTTATTTTAAGCGCGTGTATTGGTCATGAGTTCTTAGCGCATGCTATTACCCGTCCCATCCTACAGGCCCTAGAGGGTGCTTAGGACCACTATTCCTATAAAGGGGAGGTCTAGGTTGAACCCTTAAGTTTTGAAGATAAAATACTAAGCGACATACAGAAAACAAGTAGGACTGCATATAAGGGATCAAATAAAAAGCATGTAAATAGCTCAAGTACCCCTCCATGAATATACATACAATTAGCACGCCTCAGTCATCTTTAATGTCTAAAGAGAGTGAGAGTTTTTTTTTAAATCTGAATGTAGAAAAACTAAAAAATCTGGGCAGGATTGGAGAGGAAAAAAGTTGAAAAAACACTGAAGGTAAAGTAGTAAAATATGCGTATCATTTGAGAGTAGGGAAAATGTTTATTCTTGCAAACATAGTTTCAACTATATACGTGCGAAGTAGCCTTCTATTAGAAACACTAGTTCTGGTCTGGACTGATGATGGCATATAGAGGGGATGTAAAAGTTACGTTACAATTACATAAAAAAAACAAGGAGAGCATAGACCTTGAAAATTACAGAGTCCATTTTAACTTTTTGGAATAAACAGTAGTCCAGTCTTAAACTGGAAACATAAATTAGTTGAAAACTCATAGGTGAAAGAATGAGACAGGAATTTACTAGTAAAAACAAACAGACTTCAGGAAGACAGATTAATCTGGGCAACATAAAGAGGTCGTATACGATTAATGGATTTCATCTGGCCTAAGGCTTGCCTAGGCGTTATAACAGACATGCACCTTATTTGGCTAAATTGTAGAAAACTAGTTTGTGCGGTTGAATAACGGATAGGATGGTCGAAACATGGCAGGTAAGTTCCTAATTACATGATATCTAATGCATGTGATGGCCCTAATAATATGATATGTAAATGTAGTTGTAGAGTTTTTAATTATTAATTAATTGTTGCTATAAAAGTATCAGACTAATGCAGGGATCCTAAGAATAGGATTTCTATGTGCACAGTGCATGTATTATACGAGATTTCTATTATATAAATGAAATCTAATAGGCATACTCTCTACCCATACCCTTAATAAACATACATACAATTTCACTATAAACCCCCATACTTCATTACAAATTATTACAACTTATGCAATCAAATTACAGTAATGAAGAATAAAACAAGAAGCTATTCTATAGGGAGTCTTCCGCCAGGCCCATACTTCTAGCCTCACCTCTTTCGAGCTTCACAACCTTCACCAAGAGTTTTGGGTGTGGCAAAGTTCCCTAGGGGTCTCTTGAGACCCCGGCCAATACTAGGCACCCAAACAAATCACTATTGATAAGTGCAAGTGTGGAATTGCCAACCTTGTGCATCAAAGTTCAATGGGTACCTAAGGTACCCAAAGCAGTGCTTACACAAGGGGAAAAACCTAATTCTAAGAGTAGTGTGCTTGTGAAGGAGATTGAAGGAGTTGGGTTAGAAAAAGTTATACATGAAGGACAGTTTGAGAAAAATAGTAGAAGTGTAAAATAAACATAACTGAATTTGAAAACAATTGTTTTGGGCAAGTTTTGGAAGCAACAGTCACAGAGACAGAGGTAAAGGTAAAGGGGAAAAACAACTAATAAGAAATTTAATCAAACACACACATTAGGGGGGGGGGGGTTTCATGCTTCCAACGAGAGTCTAGTTCTTACAGCACCAGACAACAAACCAAATTATCCTTAGAAGAGTTTTGAGGCTATGGAGTAGCCAAGAGGATTCTAGTAGTATACAAAACAAAGGGGAAATGTCCATTGGGGTAGGCAAAGGGGGTAATGAACATGCTAGTCCTAATAATTAGACTTATTAATCAACACAGATGCATGCTAGTTGCAATAGGAGCAACAAAACTACAAGTAGAAGCACACAAGGAACAAAAGAAAGTGCAACAACAATAGAAGCATGTTGTTTTTGAGGATATAAATTAAACAAGATACATACTAGTTGGAAAATAATGTAAACACAGGGCAGTGTGAGCAAGGAAGTGAGCAGTAATATGTAGAGAGAAGTAGATAGCAGAGCAGCAGTATGCAAGAAGTGAGAAGCAGGCAGATCTAAAGCAAACAACACATTAGAAACCAGCAGAGTGACCAAGCGACCAAAGGTTACTCCATTTTGGCTTGCAGCCAATAGAGTGATTAGCATTCAACAGGAAAAGTGAAAGAAAATTGTGTAGAGACAAAGAGCACAAAGATGTTTGTGTGAAAGAGAGAGTTCCTAACATTGAGTGTAAGTAATATGCAATGTGTTCGTGTGTTTTCAAAGGGAATGGGGAGGGTACTTATTGTACTAAATACGAGTAAATAAACAAGGTATCAATCCCTTAATTAAGGGACATGTATCAATCACAATCCAGTCAGTAGTTGGACTTCCCTTTGATTAAGGGATCCCAAATCAACGGTAATAATCAGTCATTTAAAAGAAAAGCAATTACAAAGTAAGGTATAATCAAACAAGGAAACATAGTAGAATAAAACATGCAATAAAGACTAGATACATGACCATCTAATTAATAAAATATGTCAGGAAAATCAATCAATAAATTTGTGTACATATATACAAAAAAATACCACCGTAAAATCTAGGAAATCAGTATTAACTGAGGAAAGTATCCCATAAATTTAGGAAGAAATTCAAACTATAGGGAAAATATGTGGAATCACAATTTGAAAGCAAGTATCACAGTCTCAAAGAGGGTTCGAGGAATCAGTATAAAATAACCATGCAAGCAATAAGAGAAACTTTAAGTGAAGAACACGAAATGGTAGGGAACAAAACACTTACAAAAAAATCAAAGCAAGGAGCATAGAACTCGGAGAAGAACCTAGAAGAACACAAAACAAGGAATTAATGCAAACACAAACAGCCAAAATTAGGGTTTCATCGTACTTAAGCAAAATATTTAAAAAATAGTACTGAGAATCATGCATTAGTACTATAAAATCAGAAAATAAAGTGATTTCAAAGAGGGGTCAGAAAACCTAGTTTCAAAAGGGAACAAATCGTTTAAAAATTGAAGTAATCGTAAAGATGGAGTAAAAATAGTGCAAAACATAAAGGTACGAGTTAAAATAGTTTAAAAAATCAGAGATTTGAGAGGTTTGGGTTAAGATTAGGGTTATATAAGAAACCAGTGAGAGGGGAAGGAGAAACCTTGCCGTGAAGCTCAAAGATAATGGTATTTTTAGCTTCATCGGACCAAAATCCATCTGAGAAAGGCCGGAAACTTACCCCAACGAGGCTTCAGTGACCATCTTCATGGTGGGAGCTTATGGGGCTTCAAACGTTGGAGCGAATTAGCGATATGGGATCCCATGGTTGCTAGAGGTCGATAGAAGTGAGGACCGAGCATGGGCGGAGAGGCGATGAAGCTCGTCGGAGAAGAAGGAGGGAACCAGAAGGTTCTAGAGAGAAGTGAGAGCAATCCTTAGAGAGAGAGTGAGATAGAGACCGGTCTCTGGTGAAATGAGGAGTCAGGGGGAGGGTAGGTTAGGCTTTAGTTTAGGAAATTTGATCTGGACCGTTGATCTCATTTGATCAACCGTTCATATTGGACCAATAAAGGGTCGGGCTAATGGGTTGGTCCAAATGAGATATGGGTTGTCCTGAATTTGGTTTAAAATTGGGGGATAGGGGTGGGGGTAGATTGAGGCTATAATTGAAATAAAAATATGTTATTTCTTAAATAGCCACTTTTCCCATTTTTAATTAATTAAAATGGTAAAAATAATTGAAAAACAAATTACAAAATAATAAACTAGTTAATAATATATAAATAATAATTTAAAAATATTAGGAATAATGTTTCAATCGCAAAAATACGTTTAAATATAAAATGGGCTACAATTGTAATTATATACAATTTAGCTTTAGAAATGCCACATAAATTCGTAAAAATATGAAAAATCATATTAGTTATATTTTAATATAAATATTAGGATAAAATAAGTTATTTACCAAAAGATAATTTTTTGGGAATAAAGTTGATAACTTTTGTAATATAAAATTGGCGATAAGTTGCATTAAAAAAACATAAAAATACCAAAACTCATGGGTGTGCTCCTATATGCACATATAAATTATTTGGGAAGTATTTTCGTATATAAACAAAATACGTGGGTTGGGTATCAACAGCTGCCTCTCTTTACCCAAGGAGGATGAAAGAGTTATCGGGTAAAGATAAAATGACCAATTTTTACCAAAAATGGAGATTTGTAGAAGAACTATGACTGTGCTCTTGTTTCTGAGATTCCTACATATACCTCGTATTACAGGAATCGTGCCAGAGGTAGTTCGGGATCCACTGACGGAATGAGTCGATGGAGGTTCGAAAGGACGGACGCGATGGTTGAGCTTGAATAGACATTTGGGTTTAGATAGGTTGAGGAAAAATCGGAGCGGGATTGCTCCTGCTGAGATAGTTGTTCGCTAGCCAGGGTACCTGTAAATGAACAAATGCATGTATTGTTCATAATTTATATATGATACAAGTTCTCGTTGGACCATGAATGTTGTCTTCGGGCAGTTAGGATGATGTCCTAGGACTATGATGTCCTGGGCTTTGAAGAGCATAAAACTAAAGACTACCATGCCATGAAATGGTGTTCTCGGACAATGGGGATGGTGCCTCCAAACTATGACGCCTTGGAATAAGTTGGCGGTCTTTCAGCCCATGAGAAAGTGGCAATCTTTCAGCCAAATGAATGCAAAGGGTGGCGATCTTTCAGCCAAAGCAAGAATTTAAGATGCGGGTGGTGATATTTCAGCCAGTCGAAAATAAAGTGGTGATATTTCAGCCATGCACAACAGAGACAGTGCTTAGTCTCAGAAGGCATATAGGTAGCCTTATGCAGGATGGAGTCGGAAGGCAAAAGAGTAGCCTTATGCAAAATGCAGATAGAGACAGAGATTAATCTCAAAAGGAAGATAAGTAGCCTCATGCAATATGGAGGTAGAGCTTAACCTCGAAAGGCAGAGAATAGCCTTATGAGAAATACAGATAGAGACAGAGCTTAGTCTCAAAAGGCAGATAAGTAGCCTTATGCAATATGGAGGTCGAGCTTAACCTCGGAAGGCAGAGAACAACCTTATGGAAAATGCGGATGGATACAGAGCTTAGTCTCGGAAGGAAGATACGTAGCCCTTTTTAATATGGAGGTAGAGCTTAACCTCGAAAGGCAGAGAATAACCTTATGCAAAATGCAGATGGAGACAGATCTTAGTCTCAAAAGGCAGATAAGTAGCCTTATGCAATATGGAATGTAAAAGAACGAATAGTAGTATATTTTCTTAGCTGATAGACGGTTGTGATATTCAGACTTTTGGGGGATGTTGGGTGTGTATAGTGACCTTTTGAGGGTTTCTATTATGAAGAGCAAATGCACTTTGATCCGTGGCCTGAATTCTGGCGTCCAATGAAAAATCGTGAGTTCTGTAGAGGGGAGGTTAGTTCGTGTCCTCTAGCTCTTGGCATTGTGTTTCACGAGGGTAGCGTTGCTAAACGATGGTGATGCAAATGATATTCATGCATGACTTGGTAAATACAATTCAAGTACATGTACATTAAAAACGATTTTATTTTGGATGAACCAACAACTGCAACGTGGTTCAAGACGCGGCGACTTTTGACCTATTTTGCATTCATCCTCTTTCCATCTATAAGGGCTAACTGCTCGTAGCGACTTTTGACCCATTCTTCATCATCTAACTCTGCTTCTTGTATGACCCTCAAGGAGGGAATTTCTACCTCGGCGAGGATGACTGCCTCTGTACCATAGACCAGCATATAGGGAGTGGCCCCGGTTGATGATTGGGCCGTGGTACAAAAACCCAGTAAGGCGAATGACAACTTCTCATGCCATTGCCTGTGCCTTTCGATCATCTTCCTTAGTATCCTTTTGATGTTCTTACTAGCTGCTTCTACAGCTCCGTTCATCTGAGGTCTGTAAGCTATAGAGTTCTTGTGTTTAATCTTGAATGTTTCACACATTGCTTTCATCAGGTCGCTGTTGTGATTAGAACCATTTTCGGTGATGATTGATTCAAGAATTCCGAACTGAGAAACCACACAATCGCGACCGACATCTATTACAACTTTCTTGGTTACTGCTTTGAATGATGATGCTTTAACCCATTTGGTAAAGTAATCAATTGCCACTAAGATGAACATGTGCCCATTTGATGCGGCTGGTTCGATTGGTCCAATAACATCCATTCCCCAAGCGGCGAACGGCCATGGTGAACTGGTTTCCCTAATCTCGTGCGGAGGTACCTTTATCATGTTTGCATGTATCTGACAACAGTGGCATCTCCAGACATACTGGATGCAGTTTGTTTTCATAGTCATCCAAAAATACCATGCTCGGAGTATCTTCTTCGCCAAAATGAAACCATTCATGTGCGGTCCGCAGGTCCCTGCGTGCATTTCTTCCTATAGTTAGATTGCTTCTCTCGCCTCAACGCATCTTAATAATCCCAGATCGGGAGTCCTTCTATACAGGATTCCTCCTCTTTGAAAGAAGTTGTTGGACAATCTTCGAAGTGTGCGTTTTTGAGTAGCATTGGCAAGTTCTGGGTATTCTCCTGTTGTCAGGTATTATCTAATATCATGGAACCAAGGATTTCCGTCGGCTTCTTTCTTTACATGAGCAAAATAAGCTGGTTGGTTGTGAATCTTGACCTGGACGGGATGAATAAAATTGGTATCTGTATGTTGGATCATAGACGATAAAGTGGCTATGGCTATGGTTATGGTTCTTGGTGGCCCATTCTTCTCGGACCTGATGTAGGAGTAGGTTTGAGTTTTCGATCACTAATAACTCGTGAATATTTATGTCAATTGCCAATTTCAGCCCCAAGATGCAGGATTCGTACTCGGCCATTTTGTTGGTGCATGGGAATCTGAACTTGGCGGACACCGGGAAATGTTGACAAGTTTCTGACAGCAGGACCGCTCCTATACCGACTCCTTTGAAATTTACGGCTCCGTCGAAGAACATTATCCAACCCAAAACAATGTAAAACTCGCATAAAGCCATTTGTCGAGCTTGCCGGTAGGCATGGGCTTCTAAAAGATATATTTCAATGGACCCATCTTGGATATGAGACAAGTGGTGTCAGCACACAAATATTGCCTTAGTTTCTGAGCTACCCTGGTTAGAGCGGAACAAGTGTGTTCTAATAAGGAATACCGAGCCTCGTACAGGGTAAACTTCTTGCTGAAGTAGTAGCTGGCTTGCTCCTTCCTCCCCATTTCATCATGTTGTCCCAAAACACACCCAAATGCTCCATCCAATACTATAAGATAAAGAAATAGAGGTCTCCCTGGCTCGGGTGGAACCAAAACTGGCTGTGTTGACAAATATTCCTTGATTCTGTCGAAAGCCTTCTAACAGTCGTCAGTCCATTTAGTGGCAGCATCGTTCTTTAGCATCTTGAAGATAGGTTCACAAATAATAGTGGATTGGGTTATGAACCGACAGATATAGTTGAGTCTTCCCAGAAAACTCATTACATCCCTCTTGCTCTTTGGTAGTGGCAACTCTTGAATGGATTTGACCTTTGATGGATCCAATTCTACTCCCTGGCAACTCACAATGAAACCTAATAACTTTCCGGTTGGGACCCAGAATGAACACTTGGCTGGATTAATTTTCAAGTTGTATCTCCTCATTCTATTGAAGAACTTCCTCAAATCTCCTATGTGATCTGCAGCTTTCTTGGATTTGATGACGACATCGTCCACATACACCTCAATTTCTTTATGTACCATTTCATGAAAGATAGTGGCTATGGCTCTCATGCAAGTGGAACCGACATTGTTTAACGAATGGCATCATTCTATAACAGTACATTCCCCATGGTGTAATAAATGCCATTTTCTCTGCATCATCTTCGTCCATCCAGATCTGATGGTATCCTGCAAAACAAATGAGGAACGACTGCAGCTCGTGTTTGGCGCAGTTGTCGATCAATATGTGTATATTTGGCAAAGGGAAGTCGTCCTTAGGACTTGCCCGGTTGAGATCCCGATAGTCGACACAGACTCTAACTTTCCCATCCTTTTTTGTTACCGGCACGATGTTGGCTAACCATGTCGAATACTCTACCACTCTGAGAACCCTGGCTTTGACTTGCTTGGTAACCTCTTCTTTGATTTTCAAACTCATGTCCGGGTTGAATTTTCTGAGCTTCTGCTTTACCGGTGGGCATGCCGGATCTGTTAACAACTTGTGAGCCACAATGGATGTGTTGAGACCAGTCATGTCATCAAACGACCAGGCGAAGATATCCTCGTATTTTTTAAGGACTCTGACTGGCGGTGACAAATGTACACTGATACGTGTTTCCTTGACATTCTCTGCATCTCCCAAATTAACAACCTCAGTTTTGTCCAAATTGGACTTAGACTTGTTCTCAAAATTCTCGACCTCTCTGACAATTTCTTCTGGTATTTTATCCTCTTCTGAATCTATGTCCGTTTGCCGCATTTCCTCGTTGCAAGTTACAGTCATTGGTACATTATCAAGATATGTATAGTAATGCTGTGTAAAATAAAGTAAATGGTAGAGAAAAGTAATAAGAGCAAGATATAAAGATAAACTTGGAAAATTCTTTTGATTAAATTCATAAATGTTTGAAACATCAGAGGTCTTTTCAAAAGTAAAGACAATGCAGAAAAATAAAATCAACTAAAAGTAAAATGTGATGCATATGCATCGTTTAGCCTTGCTACCTCGAGGCTCTCTAGGCTCTGGTAGTCCTAACTGACCAATTGGTGAGGTGTTCTCCTCGGTTCACAGCTTGGATGGAAGGTCCTTCCTTCGCTTCCTGCTCGAAGGTAACACAACAATCCATATTGTCCTCCAGAAATAGGTTCTTCATTGCTGCAAGTGTCTCATCTTCCTCTGATCCATATATAACGTCGGCTAGCTCAAAGGTCTGCTCCAATTGAGGTAGAGGGTGCTCCAGTGGGTAGTAGGGACTGCACCACGGTGGTGACCAATGATTTAACTCCTCCCAGGTATACTCATACACCAGGCCAGAAGTGGTACCATGCTTCTTCAACTTGATAGGCTTGATATTGCCTTGGAGATTCTTGCCAAGTCTTTTTTCGGGCTCGTATCCGCTCTAATTTAGAATGCTCTCGATCTTGTTATCCCAATTTGTCTTTGTCTATGGAATTTACCCGCTCAGTGTGGTTGTATGTTCGCCATCTATTTTCCTTCTACCATCAATCATCCGGATGGTTTAGCGACTGTATATAGGGTTGCTACCATCTCCATGAATGATTACTTCCTGATGACTCCATTTACATTTTACAACTTGATGCAAAGTTGATGCCACAGCCCCAGAGGCATAGATCCAGGGTTGTCCCAACAATAAATTGTGGGATGCTGGCATGCCTATGACTTAGAAGTCAACATCGAACCAGGTGGGTCCCATCTGTAAGATCGGGGGAATTTCTCTAATGGTGGAACTTTGAGATCCATCAAAAGCTTTGACACTGAATAGCTCCGTCTTTGATCTTGTGAAATCCTATACACAATGTCCTGAGAGTTATTAACGGATAGATATTTAGGCTGGATCCCCCGTCGACTAAGATCCTGGTGATAAAATGATCCTCGTATTGCGTAGTGATATGCAATGCTTTGTTGTGACCAAGCCCTTTTGTTGGTAACTCATCCTTGTGGAAGGTGATCTTGTGGCTTTCCAGCACCTGCCCCACCATGTTGGCCTTTTCGCCTCCTGTTATGTTGCTGGGAACATAAGCTTCACTCAGTATTTTCATTAAGGCATTTTTATGTGCCTCAGAGCTTTGTAGAAGAGCCAGAATAGAAATTGTAATGGCATTTTGTTCAGTTGCTTGACGACTGGGTACTCTTTGGCCCATACCTTCCTCCAAAGGTCATTAGGTCCAGTTTCAATAGCCCGCCTGGAGGCTTTCTTGCTGGACTCAGCGAAATGTTCTGGGGTATATACCCTGCCTGTCCTAGTCATGCCATGTGCGGTGATTGCTTCTTACGTATATGTCTTTCCCTTCCTTCGAGACTCTGTTGTGTAATTCCAAGGTATAGCATTTGTCTTGAACGGGGTCCCACTATCATGGAGACCTGAATTGGCACCCTGGTAGGTAACACAATAACTTCGAATAGTGCAGGTGACATTGGAATCCCGAACGTGACCTCAATCGGTTTCAGCGCATTTTCCAAAGGTGCTTCATTCTCGAGTGGTACAGATACATTTACCACATCACCATCATAGGGCTGAATCTGGACAATAATGGGATTGAGGGTAACTGCTGGTTTCTTAGGTTCATCTTCTTCAGTTATTAAACCGATTGATCCTTTGGGATCCCAATCATCTTCAATCTCAATCATATGGATGCCTCCACCCTTATGGTTAGGAAGAGGGTTGTTGTGGACATTAGGAATGGGCTCCTTTGCTACAATGACCTTGTTATCAATCAGATTCTGAATATTGTCTTTCAACGAGCGGCACTCACCGATGGTATGGCCTTTCATCTCGGAATGGTATGCGTAACTCTTGTTTGGGTTGATCCATTGAGAGGGGATTTATGGAGTTACAGCTGGGATAGGGGTAACGTAACCGGCTGCTTTGGGTTTTTCATATAATTGATCAATTGGCTCAGCTATGGCGGTATATTGTTTGGGAGGAATACGGTCGAAGTTTGGTTTGGGTCAGGGAAAGTTTTGGCGGGTAGGTGGTGACGGGTAGTGAGATGGCTGGGAACTGTATTCTTGGTACACAGGTGTAGGTTGGGAATATCTGGGTAAAGGGGGTTGATATGTGGGTTATGGAGGTGATTGGTAAGCGGGTGGTGGAATTTGGTAAGTGGGTGATGGTGCTTGGTAATTTATGGTGGGTTGATATGTGAGTGGAGCTGAGGGATAGTTTTGGTACTTCATAGGGGAATTGTTCCTTTGCGCAACCATTACAGAATTTACATCTTTTTTATTCGACGAGCGACCAGACTATAGAGCTGGGTAACATAAACAATGTCAAACTCGCTTAACAATATTTGCCATTTGTTGAGCTTGTCGTTAGGCATGGGCTTCTGAAAGATATATTTCAATGGATCCATCTTGGATATGAGACAAGTGGTGTAAGCACACAAATAGTGCCTTAGTTTCTGAGCTACCTAGGTTAGAGCGGAACAAGTGTGTTCTAATAAGGTTTGACATTGTTTGACAATGAACTCCCCTGTTGGGAACCACTTGAACATCCACTGAACTTGTTCTTCTTTTAGATTCTCTAACAACCCCACCCATCCACTGGCGTCCTCTGGCTGGCGAACATGCTGGGCATAAAGTTCATTCGCTTTGGGTGATGAAAGCAATATGGTCATCCCAATCCCGGCAAATAATTTCCTGTCTGTAGTCATCTTTCTGAAAGTGTTCTATGAACCAAAGTTGAAGTAGTAGATTACAACCCTCGAAATGTGGAGCACCTTGCTGACACTTTCTCAAGGCTCGATAGATTTCAGCAATGATCATAGGCACTATGCTGAAAGACTTCCTGTTGATACCCTCCATTAAGGTCTTGGTCACCAGGCTAGTGTGGTGTGGATCCTAGCCTTCTTTATGGGAAAAATTATCATGCCCAAGAAGAAAAACATGAATACAAAGACCCTTCTATGTATATGTCCTAAAGGAGTGAGGGCAAACTCGTCTATGTAGGTGCGATAGGACTTGTTGTGGCCATATCTCTCGTACAAGAAGTCAAAGGGTATGTAGGAGTCCTTCAAGCAAGAAAGGTCAGGATTTTCTTGAGTCCCATCATCTTAAGAAAGCCTCTACTTTTGCGGTTTTCTGGCATAGGCAAACTCGAAGTCTCCAAAGGGTTACCAGCTTGGCCTCCTATCTCTTCTAGCAAAGGGGTCATTTCCAAGTCACCGAAGTGGAACACTGATATATCGCTATCCAAAAACAAAGTGGCAGCCTCTATGATCTTGTTTTTAGGCTGGACTTCCAAAAGTGAGGGCAAATTCCCTATGTACTTGCGGACGAGGGTTTGATCGCTAGCATGAAGATCTTCCCACCAACTTAGCAAACTGGGGTGAATGTTGGATACCATACCGATTCTGGGGACTTCGTGCCTCATTTTCTGCAAAACAATGTGTTAGGCCCTTAACCCTACCAGCCTCGACCATTTAAATCAATAATTTGCAAAAGGCATTTAGTTCTCCAAATAAATGCACATAACGTGAAGGTGCCCATTTGGGTTTCGGGGAAACCCGATGGAATTTAGATTAGGCTATCTTAACGAGTCATTATGCAGACAAAATAACTGACTCGTCTAGGCTTGACCATAGTGCATGAACAGTTTCAAGGGAATAAGGTTTCTACTTTTGAAGTGCCAGAAAGGTACCCTTGAGCGGACAGCTCAAGAGGGAAAGGTGCGGAACCCTCGAATACAACATTGATCGATTGGTTTAACTACAAATATGCCCTTGCCACATTTAGGGGATTATAATATTGGAAGGGCGCAACCACTCATTATAAGCATTGCAATAGGATTTGTTTTGGCACGAGTGGAATATGATTTCGAGTAATATTGTTACAATAATGAAGAAAGTTGTATGTATTTTCACGTTCATAAAAATAAAGATTACAATAAATGCTCGAAAATTACAACAGACTGAAATAATAAGGAAGTAAAAGCGAAAATTAAAAGGAAAGCGTAAAGAGCCAAGTCAGTTTCATAATAAGGGAAATAAAGACAGTAAGTAAATGCAATTAAAGAGATAATAAATTCGCAAGTGGCATGTAATGGTAAAAGCCTAAAGAAAGTCCCCAGCAGAGTCGCCATGCTTTTGACACCCCCTTTTCCCCAAAAAAACTCATAAGAGCGGGGGGATTGGGTTTACGACATTATGGACAAACAACTCTTTTCCCTTTCGAGGAAGCGGGCTTGAAGAGTTTGAAGAGTCGCCACCTAATGATTATAGTGCATTAGGACACTTAAAGAAAAGAAGAAGGATTTTTGAAAGAAAACCAGAGTTTGGGTAGGGGCTTGAGATTATCTCCGGAGGAAGGTGTTAGGCACCCCTCAAGATCCACTAGTGTGGTTCCCGGCAATGCTTAGTTTTTACTTTAAAGGAGATGGAAACAAATAAGTAAAGTTGGCACATAGGAAACATGAACAAGTTGAGAATTTTGTAAGAAAGAATACATAAGTAATTTTGAAAAGGAGAAAAATAAAACTTGGTCGAAGAAAACGTTAATATATGAAAATAAACAAAAGAGACAAGGGGTCCTAGGATTAAATATAATATGGATCACTTTGGTGCAATACCCAGAAATCATTCTCACACGAGATATTAGCGCACCAACCATCATATCCATATTCTACCATCCCCGCCCCGTAGAGATTATTTTAAGCGCGTGTATTGGTCATGAGTGTTTAGCGCGTGCTATTTCCCATCCCATCCTATAGTACTAGAGGGTGTTTAGGACCACTATTCCTACTGCGTTGAACCCTTAAGTTTTAAAGATAAAATACTAAGAGACATACAAAAAATAAGTAGGACTTCATATAAGGGATCAAGTAATAAAGCATGTAAATGGCTCAAGTACCCTTCCATGAATATACATACAATTAGCACGCCTCAATAACATTTAAAGTTTAAAGAGAGTGAGAGTTTTTAAAAGAAAATCTGAACGTAGAAAAATTGAAAAATCTGGGCAAAACTGGGCAGGAAAAAAGTTGAAACAAACTGAAGGTAAAGTTGTAAAATATGCATATCATTTAAGAGTAGGGAAAATATTTATTCTTGCAAACATAGTTTTAGCTATATACATGTGCAGCAACATGCTAAACACTAGTTTAGCTCTGGACTGAAGATGGCGTATAGAGGGGATGTAAAAAATACATTAGAATTACAGGAAAAAAAAACAAGGAGAGTATGGGCCTTGAAAATTACGGAGTCGGTTATAACATTTTGGAAAAACAGTAGTCGAGTCTTGAACTGGAAACATAACTTAGTTGAAAATTCATAGGTTAAAGAATGAGACAGGAATTTAGTAGTAAAAACAAACAGACTTTATGAAGGCAGATTAATATGGGAAACTTAAAGAGGTCAAATACAATTAATCGATTTTATTCGGCCTAAGGCTTGCCTAGGCGTTATAACAGACATGCACCTTTTTTTAGCTTAGTTTTAGAAAACCAGTTTGGGCGGTTAACTAATGAATAGGATGGTCAAAACATGGCAGATAAGTTCCTAATTGAATGATATCTAATGCACGTGATGGCCCTAAGAATAGGATATCTAAATGCAGTGATAGAGTTTTTAATTTTTAACTGATTATGGCTATAAAAATATCAGACTGATGCAAGGATCCTAAGAACAGGATTTTTATATGCAGTGTGCATGTATTATACAAGATTTCTATTATGTAAATGAAATCCTATAGGCACACTCTCTACCCATACCCTTAATAAACATACATATCCCTCCCAATTTCACTATAGACCCGTAGTTCTTTACAAATATTTAAAACTTAAGCAATCAAGTTACAGTAATGAAGAATAAAACAAGAAGCTATTCTATAGGGAGCCTTCAGCCAGGCCCAGACTTCCAGCCTCACTTCTTCTGAGCTTCACATCCTTCACCAAGAGTTTTGGGTGTGGCAAAGTTCCCTAGAGGTCTCTTGAGCCCCCGGCCAATACAAGGAACCCAAAAAAATCACCATTGATAAGTGCAAGTGTGGAATTGCCGACCTTGAGCATCAAAGTTCAGCAGGTACTCAAGGTACCCAAAGCAGTGCTTACACAAGGGGGCAAAACCTTATTCTAAGAGTACTGTGCTTCTGAAGGAGTTGGGTTGGAAAACGTTTTACATAAAGGACAATTTGAGAAAAACAGTAGAAGAGTAAAAAAAAACTTAATTGAATTTGAAAACAATTGTTTTGGGCTAGTTTTGAAAGCAACAGTCACACATACAGAGGTAAAGGTAAAGGGGACAAACATCTCACAAACAATACAATCAAACACACATATTAAGGGGGGGTGGGGTTATGCTTCCAACATGAGTCTAGTTCTAACAGCACCAGACACCAAACCAAATTATCCTCAGAAGAGTTTCGAGGCTATGGAGTAGCCAAGAGGATGCTAGTAGTATACATAAACAAAGGGGAAACATGCATTGGTGTAGGCAAAGGAGGTAATGAACATACTAGGCCTACTAATTAGGCTTATTAATCAACACAGATGCATGCTAGTCGCAACTGGAGCAATAGAACCACAAGTAGAAGCACACGATGGACAAAAGAAAGTGCAGCAACAATAGAAGCATGTTGTTTTTGAGGCAATAAATTAAACAACATACATACCAGTTGGAAAATAATGTAAACACAGGGCAGTAGTGAGCAATGAAGTAAGCAGTAATATGCAGATAGAAGCAGAGAGCAGAGCAGCAGTATGCAGGAAGTGAGCAGCAGTATGCAAGAAGTGAGCAGCAGGCAGACCCAAAGAAAAAAGCATAGTAGAAACCAGCAGAGTGACAAAGTGACCAAGGTTACTCAATTTTGGCTTGAAGCCAATTGAGTGATTAGCATTCAATAGGAAAAATAAAAGAAATTGTGTTGAGACAAAGAGCACAAAGATGTTTGTGTTAAAGAGAGAGTTCAGAACATTGAGCGTAAGTGATATGCTATGTGTTTGTGTCTTTTCAAAGGGAATGGGGGAAGGTACTTATTGTACTGAATACGAGTAAACAAACAAAGTATCAGTACCTTAATTAAGGGATTGGTATCAATCACAATCCAGCCAGTAGTTGGACTTCCCTTTGATTAAGGGATCCCAAATCAAACGGTAATAATCAGTCACTTAAAAGGAAAGCAATCATAAAGTAAGGTATAATAACACAAGAAAACAGAGTAGCATAAAGCATGCAATAAAGACTAGATACATGACCATATAATTAAGGAAATGTGTTAGGCAAATCAATCAACAAATTTGTGCACATATATAAGGCAAAATACCACCGTAATTCTGAAAGAAATAGTTTTCAAAATAATGACCGAGATTGAAAACCTAGGAAATCAGTATTAACTGAGGAAAGTATCCCATAAATTAAGGAAGAAATTCAAACTATAGGGAAAATACGCGGAATGAAAATTTGAAAGAAAGTATCACAGTCTCAAAGAGGGTTCAAAGAATCAGTATAAAATAACCATGCAAGCAATAAGAGAAACTTTAAGTGAACACGAAATGGTAGGGAACCAAACACTAACAACAAAATCAAAGCAAGGAGCATAGAACTCGGAGAAGAAACCAGAAGAACACAAAACAAGCAAATAATGCAAACACAAATATCCGAAATTAGGGTTTCATCATACTTAAGCAAAATGATTACAAACTAGTACTGAGAATCATGAATTAGTACTCAAAAATTAGAAAATAAAGCGATTTCGAAAAGGGGACAGAAACCCTAATTTCAAAAGGGAACAAAATCGTTTAAAAACTAGAGTAATCGTAAAGATCGAGTAAAAATAGTGCAAAACATAAAGATACGAGTTAAAATCGTTAAAAATCCGAGATTTGAGAGGTTTGGGTTAAGATTAGGGTTTCTTAAGAAACCAGTGAGAGGGGTAAGAGAAACATGGTAGTGAAACTCAAAGATAATGGTGTGTTTTTGGATCATCGGACCAAAATCCATCGGAGAAAGGCCAGAAATGGACCCCGACGAGGCTTCATTAACTATCTTCATGGTGGAAGCTTCTGGGGCTTCAAACTTTGGAGAGAAATAGCGATATAGGATCCCATGGTGGCTGGAGATCAAGAGAAGTGAGGACGGAGCATGGCCGGAGAGGCAATGAAGCTCGTCGGAGAATAAGGAGGGAACCAAAAGGTTCAAGAGAGAAGAGAAAGCGATCGGTAGAGAGAGAGTGCGATAGAGACCGGTCTCTGGTGAAATGGGGGGTAGGGGGTAGATTAGGATTTATTCTAGGTAATATTATCTGGACCGTTGATCTCATTTGATCAACAGCTCAGATTGGACCAATGTTGGGTAGGGCTAATGGGTCGGTCCAAATGGGATATGGGTTGGTCTGAATTGGGTCTAAAATTGGGGGGTGGATTGAGGCTATAATTGAAATAAAAATAGGCTAGTTCTTAAATAGCCTCTTTTTCCTTTTTAATTAAATAAAAATGGTAAAAATAATTTAAAAACCAATAATAAAATACAAAACTAGTTAATAATATATAAATAATAATCTAAAAATATTAGGACTAATTTTACAATCCCAAAAATACGTTTAATTATAAAATGGGAAACAATTGCTATTATATACAATTTAGATTTAGAAATGCCAAATAAATTCATAACAATATGGAAAAATCATATTAATTATATTTTAATGTTAATATGAGGATAAAATAAGTTATTTACCAAAAGAGAAATTTTTGGGAATAATTTTGGTAACTTTTATAATATAAAATAGGAGATAAGTTGGATTAAAAATCATAAAAATACCAAAATCCTGGGTGTGCTCATATATGCACATATACATTATTTGGTAAGTATTTTGGTATATAAAAAATATGTGGGGAAAGATTCGGAATCAAGACCCTCTACTGATACAACACGACCCAGGAATGCAACTGAACTCAACCAGAACTCGCACTTCGAGAACCTGGCATACAACTGACTGTCTGTCAAAGTCTGAAGAACCACTCTCAAATGCTGCTCATGCTCCTCCCGCCTGCGATAATAGATCAAAATATCATCAATAAAGACTACCACGAACGAATCCAAGTAAGGCCTGAACACTCGTTCATAAAAATCCATAAAAGTTGATGGAGCATTTGTCAACCCGAATGACACCACCAACAATTCATAATCCATGTACCGAGTGCAAAAAGCTATCTTAGGGATATCGAATGCCCCAATCCTCAACTGATGGTAGCCAGATCTCAAGTCAATCTTCGAAAATACCTTGTCACCCTGAACCTGATCAAGAAAATCATCAATCCTCAGCAATGGATACTTATTCTTGATTGTAATGTCGTTCAACTGTCGGTAAACTATACACATACCCATCAATCCATCCTTCTTCTTAACAGACAACACTGGCGCACCCCAAGGCGAGACACTAGGTATAATGGAACCTTTTTCAAGCAACTCTTGCAACTTCTCCTTCAACTCTTTCAACTCAGGCGGGGCCATATGATACGGCGGAATAGAAATGGGTTGAGTGCCTGGAGCCAAATCAATGCAGAAGTCAAAATCTCTGTCGGGTGGCATGCCCTAAACTACATCTCTGAGATGGCATGCTGCTGGCTGGCCTCTAGTTCTAGCGGCATGACCTCTAACTTTAACACATATACCTCCACCTATAGCACCTCTACCTCCACATGTAGCTGGCTGAGCGGGCTGTGGAACACTCGGTGCCTGAACCATGGCACAAGAACCCTGATGCTGAGAGCTGCTCGATGCTCGAGGGTAAAACCTAGCAATGTGACCCATATCACAACAAGTATAACAAGCCCTCGGCTGCTGAGACAGTTAACCCTGACGACCTAAATGACCACCTAGAAAACCCTAGAGTGGCGGCACAGTGATAGAAGCTGGTGGTTCACTATAGGACTACAAATAAGAATACTGCATATGAGAAGCACGACCATCTAAAGCACCATGAAAAACCTGAAGTGCTGACTTAAAATACCTAGGATGATGGCCTCTACCATGTGAATCCCCGCCTTATGACGAGGCACTACTGAATCTGCCTGAATAATGAGACCTCTTATCAGACCCCTCAACAACCTCCCTGGGATAGAACCATCTCAACTCTCCTGGCCCCATTGGCTGCCTCCTAAAAAAATCTCACTCCTCGTCTCTTTTGCCATCTGAAGTCGAATAGGCTTAATAAGCCCCTTGATGAAGCTCATCGCCCTCTCTCTCATTGGGAAGTATGATAAGATCATGATGGGCCAAGTCGATGAATTCGGTCTCGAACTGAGTAACGATCATAGAACCCTGTTGGAGTTGCTCAAACTTTCTCCGATAGATCTCTGTCTATGTGATAGAGACAAACTTCTCTGGAAATAGCTGAGTAAACTGCTCCCAAGTCAAAGCTGGTGATCTGGCTGGTCTAGCCAAACAATAATCTCTCCACCAAGTCTTGACGGATCCAGATAAAAGAAAAGTAGAAAAATCGACCCCATTGGTCACCACTATCCTTATGTTCCTGAGAAACTCATGATAGTTGTTAAGATAATCCTAGGGATCCTCAGAAGATGCACCGTTGAAAGTAGTAGTGAAGATCTAGGTAAACATGTCCAATATCCACAAGGCATCAGCAGACATAGCTGCTCCATCACCGGTCTGAGCTACCATACCCAGGTGAACTGCGCCAACTGGCTGAGTTGCTAAATCTGAAACTGGGGAGCCATCTGCTTCGAAGTGCGAGTGGTAGGAGTCTGGGCTCCTCCACCAGCCTGGGAGACGGCTTGTATCACAGGAAGCAAGATTGGACAGGTGACACTTTCCATAAGACCCACTAGACGGACTAGAGCAACCTGGAGTACTGGGGTAGCAATGAAACCCTCTGGGACCTGAACTGGGCCCACCGGGACTGCCTGGGCCAGAACCTCATCATCAAAGTCAACCTCAGGCTCCACCACTGGTGCTACTGCTCTGGGCTGAGCTCTGCCCCTACCTCGGCCTCTAGCACGGCCTCGGCCTTGTCTTTTTCCCCTCGCAGGAGTTGCTGCTAGGGGATCGGGCTGCTGAACGATGGACGAGAAAGCACGTGTTCTTGTCGTCTGCGAAAGAACAGAGTAGAAATTCAATTAGCATTGAGAAACAAAACCGCACGATAGTAAATAATAGATGTGAAATTCTTCCTAACTATGTAGCCTTTGGGGGATAAAGACAGACGTCTCCGTATCGATCCCTCAGACTCTACTAAGCTTGTCTGTGAATTGTGAGACCTGTGTAACCTAGAGCTCTTACACCAATTTGTCACAACCCGGATTTCCTACCCTCGGGAGTCGTGATGGCGCCTACTAGTGAAAGCTAGGCAAGCCAACCATTTAAATTATTTACCTTTTCCCCATTTGAGTCATTTTACAATTAATAACAAACAATTGATAAAGAGCAAAAATCTAATAAACGGAAAACTGAAATGTAATAATTTACAAAAGACGCCAATACAGATCCATACGGTAACTACCCAAGACTGGTATCACAATTCCACAGGCTATTTAGGAATACTACAAATAAAAGTATAAAAGATTTATTACAACATTGTCTTTAATTATATAAAAGAAATAGACTGAAAGGATAGGAGAAGATGCCAAAGCCTGTAGACGCCTACATGACTACCTCGGAATCTCCGACTGGACTGAAGGCAGCCACCTAAAGCTACGGTCCGAAAGTTGCTTCTCCGAGATTTGCACGTAGTGCAGAATGTACTATCAGCACAACCGACCCCATGTTCTGGTAAGTGCCTAGCCTAACCCCAGTGAAGTAGTAACGAGGCTAAGACCACACTACCAAATAAACATGTACAGTTATATCATATACATCTGAAAATAAAATTAGAAATGTACATTTAAAGATAGGAGGGAGAACATGCTGCGGGGAAACATCAAATAATAACAGAAGAACAGCAGGCAATTATAAGGAACATCATAACTCAATTGTAATACAACTTCTCGCATTTGCGACGCATTGCTCGCATTTGCGAGCCAAGCTTCGCATTTAGGCCTGTAACGTATCAGCAAATTCCTAAGTGCAAATTTCACTTCGTGGCCTATCAAAAACTCACCCAAGCCTCGAGGGCTTCAAATCAAATATGCACACAAATCTAAGAACATCATACGGGTTTGCTCGTGCAATCAAATCATGAAAATCACATGCAAAACTATGATTTAACCCTCAAAACTCATCATTTTCATCAAGAACACTTAATGTTCAAACTCTTCAACCGGAAGGCCAAATCACGTCAAATAAACTTTATTTTGACCAAATTTTACAAGCTTAAATTAAATCACATATAAGACCTCTATCGGCCTCCGGAACCAATATACGGGCCCGATACCATCAAATTCCAAATATTTTTCATTTTCAAAAATTCATATTTATTTCAGAAAAATAAATTTCTTTAAAAATTTATTTCCTGGTTTTGAGACTCAAAAATCAATTCTGGGCATATGCACAAGTCCCATATTTTCCTACGGACCCTCTAGGACTGTCAAATCACCGGTCCAGTCTGTTTACCCAAAATATTGATCAAAGTCAACTTAAATTCACTTTAAAGGTAAAATTCATCATATTTCACAGATTTTCACATAATAGCTTTCCGGCTACGCGCCCAGAATGCACACAAAAATTGAGGTGAGATAAAAAGGAGATTTTAAAGCCTCAAAATATAGAGTTTGTTTTTAAAACAACTGATTAACTTTTGGGTCATCACACTTTTGCGTAGACCCTGAATTTATATTAAGAAATTCACTAAATATTTATAAATATCTAATTGTGAACACATTTATTATTGCATATTAATCTAAAATTATTGTAGGAGCCCATTGTGTTGGGAAAAAAATAAATTTACATTGAAGGTGACGTGGCATGACATGTGGATTGGTCAATTGGTCAAAACGTGATGATTAGTTAAGAGGCACGAGTGACAACAGATACGGAGAAAGGCAAGCTAATTAGGCACGAGCAGCAATTTAAATAGTACAAGTTTCGTACTTATTTAAAGCTAACAGATCAGAAGGCATTAATGACATGGATATGATGACGAAAAAGAGTCCAAATTCATTATTAAATACCCAATACGTTAGATAATTTCTATTAAATAGGAATGATTGTGTAACATCTTATTTGATGTCATTTATTGCTCATAAATTTCTCACTAAGACTAGGGTATTACTCCTTTACCTAGAATCAACTATAAAAATAAGAGGTTTCATCATTTGTAACACACATATCATCGATATTACACTGTAATACAAACTTTTTTACTGCTTATTTGCTATTCACAAAAAGTCTATTACATATTTTTCGTCTCCTGATTATCAGTAAATCGAATTTCTTTTTATCTTTGAGCTTTGACCACAAAATCATATTTTCTGTTAAATAAATTGGTTCTGTTATCGGGAATATGATAATCTTTTCTATATAGCTACATTATATTCATTTTTATCAACATGTCAAACAACAACAACAATAATAACAGTGATAACACATTGGGAAACCATGAAAATCAAATCCATCAAAATCAAGGAGACCTACAAAACATTGGCATGGATCCCTCCCCTCCAAATTCGCCACGTCAGTCTCGTGAAAGGCACTCTTGCTCCTAAATTTCGTGCTGATCAACAAGAACAATCTGATCATTTTGAAGGAGGTACAAATGAAGCTTTAAGAAAGATAATTGATGCATAGGTCGGCAAAGCTCTTCAGGCTCTAGTTAATCGATTGTCAGCTGCACCACCCACACCAACTCCTAATAATAATACATTGGAGAATCCTCGTTCTGGTCTTATTAATTCTGGAAATGGAGGAACTACTAGTGAACCACAAGAAGGGGAACCAGGTAATTCAAATAGTTCTTATTTACAAAATTTAGTACTAACCTTGAAGAAACAGATTAAGGAACAAAATGAGCGTGTTGAGAAAATCCCTGGAGTTCCGCCTGTAATAAAAGGAGTAGACATGGACAAATACTCACAACAACCTTTGAAGCCAAGTGCTGCTCCCCTTCCAATTCCGAAAAAGTTCAAAATGCCCGACATTCCGAAATATGATGGTACTACAGACCCACGTGACCACGTGACTGCATATACAACCGGCGTGAAAGGCAACAACTTGACCAAACAATAAATTGAATCAGTATTGGTCAAGAAATTTGGAGAAACACTCACCAAAAGAGCATTAAGCTGGTATTCTCTTTTATCTCAAACTTCTATAAATTATTTTACTGAGCTTGCAGATTCTTTTATTAAAGCACATTCGGGAGCTTAAAAGGTTGATAAAAGAATGGAAGATATTTTAAAAATCAAACAACGGGATTCAGAGTTGCTCAGAGACTTTGTTGATAGATTCCAGCGTGAAAGGATGACTCTACCCCGTGTACCTGACAACTGGGCGGCAACAGCTTTTGCAAGTAATTTAAATGACAAAAGTTCTGAAGCAACAAGAAGACTCAAAGAAAGCCTTCGAGAATTTCCTGTAACCACATGGAATAATGTTTACACAAGTATAATACGAATTTGCGAATTGAAGAAGATACCATACCTAAGTTCCATCATGAAGAAAGGGGCAGTTCCACAAGATCAGAAACCAAAAAATGATCAGGTAAAAACATGTACGATCCATCTATGAGGCCTGCAAGAAAAGACTCAAGGTCAAAACAAAATAGCTAAAAATATGATCGAAGATCGCGGAACAGAGAATTTGGTTCTTCATCAAGATTCAAAAATGATCGAAACAGACAGGAGTCACGAGATGACGACAAAAATTTAATGGCAAGGTTTGGCGGATATAACTTTAATGTCACTACCTCCAGGCTCGGGGCTGTTCTTAGAAGCAAAGGAGATAAGGTATGGTGGCCAAAAGAGATGCGGTCAAATCCAAATAGACGCAATCCAGACCATTGGTGCGAATTCCACAATGATCACGGGCATAAAATTTCAGAATGTAGATTCCTACAGGGTGAAGTGGATCATCTATTAAAGCAAGGGTACCTTACTGAGTTATTTAGTGAAAAAGGTAAACAAGCCTATATGAAAAATAGGCAAGAGCCACAAAGCCTCCTTCGCCTAAGAGAATAATGAATGTAATAAGTGGGGGAGAAGATATCCATGTTACACAGATTCCAACAAGGTTTCTAAAGTATCGATTACACATAGGAAACATGTACGGCAGGATTTAGAAAATGAAAGTATTTCATTCAATGATGCAGAAACTGAAGCAGTGATAACCCCGCATAATGACGCACTGGTAATATCTTTACTTGTACATGATACTAATGTAAAATGAGTTATGATTGATCCAGGGAGTTCAGTACATATTATACTACTAAGGGTATTACGGGAAATGCAAGTTGAAGACAAAATGATACCCAAGGTGCATACCTTGTCAGGCTTCGACAATTCGACTGTGGTGACAAAAGGAGAGATAATTCTAACAACCTTTGCTGCAGGTATTGTTAAAGAAACTTGTGATGACCCGGATTTCCCACCATCGGGAGTCGTGATGGAGCTTACTGTTGGAGCTAGGCAAGACAACTTAAACATGCATTTCTTGATTTTACTCAACAAGATGATAATAAAAATAGAAAATTTAAGCGGAAGTCTCAAATTAATAGTCTCAATTTATTAGCTTGTAATCAACAAGATAATAACATCTTTGTGCTCTTTGACTCTACACATTCTTTCACTTTTCCTGTTAAATGCTAATCATGGAAAATTTAACATCATCCCTTACCCAAGATCTAGTGTCACAATGCTCACGGACTACTATGAAATACTACAAAGAAGAGTATGAAAGAAAATACATAAGAAGTCTGTTTCGGTACAATGAAACAAATAGAAATGAAATAGAAGATACGCAGGACCCACAGACGTCAGCAACTACCTAGAAGTCTCTCGACTGAAGGTACACTCCCGATCTACTGTTGTTGTGGACCGTAAGTTGCTCCCAGATATGTGCACTAAAGGGCACAGAAGTGTAGCACCTGCATAACCGACCCCATGTGCTGCTAAGTGCTTGGCCTAACCCCGGCGAGGTAGTGACGAGGCTAGATCGGACCTACCACAATTAACATGTACAGATATATGCGCAATAATAGAAAAATATACATAATTTAAATAGATAATAGGAAGGGGGCATGATGGAAGTGTAACAATTCAGATATAAAATCAACGAACAAGAGATGGAACTGAATAAATAGCATCAATGAAAGAGAACAAGTAAATCAACAACTGCGCGGTACCAACCTTCGTACTTTTACTTTCATTTCTCGCCAAAACCGTCGAATACAGTGCACGGTATCACCCTTTGTGCTTTTCCTCACATAACTCTCATATCAAGGCACAAAATGACCCTTCGTGCTCAATTATTCAAAACATGGCATGGAATAACCCATCGTGCATAATTATCAAAACATGGCACGGAAAAACACTTCGTGCATAGTCGCTCTTCCTCACCCAACAACAGTCACAACCAATTGGGGAAGGGAATAGAAAACAAGATTAAACATCGCGGCAAGGGAGAACAAGTCAACAAATAAGTCTTGACAAGGGAAAATTCTACACTTCCTTCTTTAACTCATTTGCTTCTCAACTACCACTTCATAATTAAATTTTTAATAAAATAACTCAATTACATCACATCTTTCGAATTTAAAAGCAATTACGACTTACGGTCATGCTAGACTCCGGTGTATAGATAACCGTCATCATTCCTATACACCGTACTCCATAGTTAACACATTGCAAATAATATCCTAATCCTAATCCCTCAATCCAAAGTTAGAACAAATACTTACCTCGATCTGAAAATAGCAATCAAGCCTCTAACACCGCCTTTCCTCTAGAGTCGGACTTCGAAACAATGATATCTAGCAATAATTAGTTCATTATTATCAATAAGGGTCCAAAAACATAATCCCATAGCCTAGAAATGCATTTCCTAACTTTCTTCCAAAATTACTAAAATCCGACCCCAGGCCCACATGGTCCAATTGTTGGAAATAACGCTTTACGCTAGAGGGGGGGTGAATAGCGTTTTAAAAATATTAAGCGTTTTAGTGCGGAATTTAAAAACTTTGCAGAAATTAAAACAAGTGCAGTAAAATAAACTTACACAATGATGTATCCTGGTTGGCCACAAACGTGGTTAATCCAGTCCCCGAGAGACTCTCTCGAGATTTCCACTAAACTTGTCAAGCTTACGGGTGCTTAACAAACCGTTACAGCTGAGGACACAAGCCTCACCTAGGTGCTCGGGGATCACAATCCCAAAGACTTCAATTGCTCGGGGATACCAATCCCAAAGACTTCAATTGCTCGGGGATAACAATCCCAAAGACTTCAATTGCTCGGGGATAACAATCCCAAAGACTTCAATTGCTCGGGGATAACAATCCCAAAAACTTCAACTGAGGAATCACAAGTTCCTCAACAAACGAGAATCGCAATTCTCTTACAAACACAAAACAAACTCACTTTACAAAGTACTCCTCAATGAGTAGATATGAGTAGAAATAGTACGCTCAAGATCACAACAACTTAGCTCAATAGAATGGCTCTTCAAAAAGCTTTATGGATGAATGAAAATGATGATCAATGTAAGAAAGCTTTTAGCAATGAAAATACTTAAATTGTATATGTTGTTGTTGTGAAAACACTGAGTTAAGCCTGTATTTATAGGTGAAAAACTCAGTCTTACCGTTGTCTAATTGCCAATTAAGGATTGCTGAAATTACTCAGTGACAATCGATTGTCAAGACTAAACAATCGATTGTTTGCCTATCAGATCAAAAATTCAATCCCAGATTTTACGTCAACAATCGATTACTTCAAATCAATAATCGATTATTTATAACGTTAAAAAATCCTTTCCAATTTTTGGCATAAAACATCGATTATCAGGAAATCAACAATCGATTATTTTAACAACGTTCAGAAAATCTTTTCCAGATTTTACGCAAAACATCGATTGTTAAATATCAACAATCGATTACCTGAAGGTAATTTGAAAATGTATGACAACGGTTAGTTCCAACAATCGATTATCAAATAGAACAATCGATTATAAATTAATTTCAAAACTTACTGTCTCATATATAATCGATTATCAAAAGCTATAATCGATTATTAATTAATTTCAAAACTTTCTGTCTCATATATAATCGATTATCAAAAGCCACAATCGATTATTAATTTATTTAAAAACACTGGGAGACATTTTTCTCATTCTAATCGATTACCATTAGTTCATAATCGATTTGTCTGAGTTTTGAAAACTTTGCCTCAGTTAACAATCGATTATCAAAAGTACACAATCGATTGTTATGCAGTTTGCAAAAACCTGATGTTAACTGACTTACTCACAATCGATTATCATTAATTCACAATCGATTGTCATGCAGTCTTGGCTTAGAGATACTCGATTATCATAAGTACATAATCGATTATCTTAGCCCAGATTTTTGAGGCATGTTTGAAAAACATTTTAACAAATATAAATATGCATAGATTAAAATCATTTGACACTTAAGTTAGATATGCATGATTTTGGAAAAATAATTTTAGTAGAGAAGCCATGTTATGAGCCAAGATTGAGGAATCAAGATCACAATTAATATTGACTCAATTATAACATTTCTAAACTTTGTCTTGAGCTTCTTGTAATGCATCCATTTTGTGCTTGTCCTTGAGCACTGCTATATATCGCTTATTGCTTTGTTTGACATTCATCAAAACCTACAAAAGAACACACGTTTAGTATATTGCATTTGAAACGTGTTTCCAACAATTTCCCCCTTTTTGATAATGGCAAACATAAGCGGGATATATGCAATAATTATGTTGATAATCCAAGACAAGAGTAAAGTATGCAATTTGATGTTCCCCCTCAATTCATGTTCCCCCTCACTTTAAGCATGAATGAAGTTGAGAGTGATATAGCATACTTCTTGATATCCCGTTTCTTCCCCCTTTTGCCATTAGCAAAAATTTACACAAGGGAAGAATATGAAAAAAAATGTGAAATAAACACAAGTTTATTTATTGGAAAATTAAGATAGAGGAAGTAATCGATTATTGATACAGTAATCGATTGTTTGACGGCGATTTTCCTGTAGAATACTTGAGTATTTTGCGATACCTGCAAAAAAATGTTAGACGCCTCCGACGCTCAAGTTAGAAATTATGTAAGAAATAAAATGCAATGCATGACTTAGATCAACGTGGAGTCAAGGATTCCGAGTTCACTACGAATTCGGAAGAAGGACTCTTTATCTAAGGGCTTTGTAAAGATGTCTGCCAATTGGCTTTTTGTTTCAACAAATTCAATTTCGACATCGCCTTTTAGAACGTGATCTCTAATAAAATGATGTCTAATTTCAATGTGTTTTGTTCGCGAGTGAAGAATGGGATTCTTCGTCAAGCATATGGCACTAGTGTTGTCACATCTAAGAGGAATGTGATCAAGACGTAGGCCATAGTCCAAGAGTTGTTGTTTCATCCATAGGATTTGAGCGCAACAACTCCCCGCGGCTACATATTCAGCCTCGGTTGTGGACAACGCAACACTAACTTGCTTCTTACTAAACCAAGAAACTAAAGCGCTACCGAGCAAGTGGCAAGTGCCGCTAGTGCTCTTGCGATCCAATTTGCATCCAGCAAAATCGGAGTCGGAATAGCCAATAAGTTGGCATGAAGAACCTTTGGGGTACCATAGACCCACATTGGTAGTACCGACAAGATACCTTAGAATCCGCTTTACCGCAGTAAGGTGAGACTCTTTTGGACATGATTGATAACGGGCACAGACGCACACGCTAAACATGATGTCCGGACGACTAGCAGTAAGATAAAGAAGAGAGCCAATCATACCTCGGTACTTTTTGATGTCGACTTCCTTACCTTTTTCATCTTTGTCGAGATGATCGGATGTGCTCATGGGAGTTGCTATTTCCTTTGCATTGTTCAAGTCAAAACGTTTAAGCAGTTCTTTGCAATACTTGCTTTGACAAATGAATGTACCTTCCTTCATTTGTTTTACTTGTAATCCCAAAAAGAATTGTAACTCACCCATCATGGACATCTCAAATTCGCTAGTCATTAAGTTTGAAAATTCCTTGCATAGAGCATTGTTAGTAGCACCAAAAATGATATCATCTACATATATTTGAACTAGCAAGATATCATTGTTTTCATGCTTGACAAATAAAGTTGTGTCAACTTTTCCACGAATAAAATTATTTTCTAAAAGAAATTTACTCAACCTTTCATACCAAGCTCGAGGAGCTTGTTTTAAACCATAAAGGGCCTTTTTGAGTTTGAAAACATGATTGGGAAAATTAAAGTCTTCAAAACCGGGGGGTTGCTTTACAAAAACTTCTTCTTGGATAAAACCATTTAAAAAGGCACTTTTCACATCCATTTGATATAAAATGAAATTCATAGAAGATGCAAAAGCAAGCAACAAACGGATGGCCTCTAATCTAGCTACCGGAGCATATGTCTCATCATAATCAATCCCTTCTTCTTGATTATAGCCTTGAGCCACAAGCCTAGCTTTGTTTCTAGTGATTATGCCATTTTCATCTAATTTATTTCGAAAAACCCATTTCGTACCAATTATGGTATGACCTTCGGGTCTTGGCACCAAATCCCAAACGTTGTTACGTTTGAATTGGTTAAGCTCCTCTTGCATTGCCAAGGTCCAAAATTCATCCCCAATTGCTTCAGAGATGGTTTTGGGTTCAATTTGAGAAACAAACGCAGTAAGATCTAAGGTATTTCTAAGGGAGTTCCGGGTACTTACCTTTCCTCCAACGTCGCCTATTACCTGATCGAGAGGATGGTCTTTGACTGTCCTCCATTCTGTTTGCTCTTTTGGTTCATTTTCCGATTGAGGAGCTTCTTCAATTTGTTGTTCCACCGATTTGTCAATTTCTTTCCTTGGTGGTTCTTCTTGAATTTTGTCCTTTAGGCTTTCCAGAATACCTGAAAGATCAAGACCACAATCCTTTCTCGCCAAGCGAGTATTATCTTCGGAAAATACAATATGAGGAGATTCCTCTACAACTTGGGTTCTTTTATTAAAAACCCTATAAGCTTTACTACGAGAAGAATAGCCAATGAAGATACCTTCATCCGACTTTGCATCAAATTTTCCTAGTTGGTCCTTTCCATTGTTATGCACAAAACATTTACAACCAAAAACACGTAAATGTGAAATGTCAGGTTTTCTACCTTTGTAGAGTTCATATGGGGTTTTTAAGAGTATCGGCCGAATTGCTACTCTATTCAAAACATAGCATGCGGTACTCACGGCGTCTGCCCAAAAGTGTTTGGGAATCTTAGCTTCGTCGAGCATGGTTCTAGCCATCTCTTCGAGACTCCTATTTTTCCTTTCCACCACCCCGTTTTGTTGTGGTGTACGTGGAGCGGAAAAGGTATGCTCGATTCCGAGTTCATCACAAAAATCCGCAAAGAGATTGTGATCAAACTCTCCCCCATGATCACTTCTAATGGAAGTGACAGTTGATTCCTTTTCATTTTGAACTCTTTTAAGAAAAAGCTTGAAGCTAAGAAATGCATCACTTTTATGTGCAAGAAATAATGTCCATGTAAATCTAGAGAAGTCATCAACAATTACAAAAGCATATCTATTTCTTCCTAGACTTTCGATGCGGGATGGTCCGAATAAATCCATATGCAATAGTTGTAAAGGTCTAGAGGTTGAAACAACATTTTTGGATTTAAAAGATGCTCTTGTTTGCTTCCCCTTCTGACATGAGTCACAAATAGTATCACTTTCAAATTTTAAGTTAGGAAGACCAATCACTAGATTTTGAGAAATTAATTTATTTAAAAGATGCATGTTCATATGAGCTACTCTACGATGCCACAACCACACATTATCATCTTTGCTCAACAAACAATCAACATACTCGGATGAGGAGTTTTCAAGATCAACCATGTAAATATTGTCAACTCTAAAACCACGTAGAATAATCTTGAAATCACTACGTCTAAACACTAGACACTCATCTGAATCAAACAACGCAAGATTTCCCTTGTCACATAATTGACTTATGCTCAAGAGATTATGCTTTAATCCTTTGACAAGTAATATATGCTTTATAGAGGATTTTTCATTCTTACCGACCGATCCGATGCCAATAATTTGTCCTTTATTGTTGTCACCGAATACAACGCTTCCTCCTTCTTTGTGCTCTAGTTGAAGGAATTTGGATTCGTCTCCTGTCATGTGTCTGGAGCATCCACTGTCAAGGTACCATAGTACACTTGATCCCTTCAAGCACACCTACAAGGCAAATTAATATTCTTTAGGTACCCATACCATTTTGGGTCCTTGGGGGTTAGGCAAATAACGACCATAATAATATGAAGAATCTCTATGCTTTGTAAAACACATAGGTGCAATATGACCTATACGATTGCAGTAATGACATACTACGTTCGGGTTGTGTTGATGCCTAGGTTGAGCCAACAAAGTTCTAGGCGAATGAAAATGATTAACACAAGATATATTGTTCCCATTTCTAGTATAATATCTAGATGGTCTAAAGTCATTAGTGCTAGACTTGTTGAAGGACCTAGTGTCATGTCTAGGTGGTCTAAGCTCGTTCCTAGAGTTATTTCTTGGTTGCCGAAAATTACTATTTGTAGGCTTGTTTGCAAGAATCCTAGATTTGGATCTAGGTTGTCTAAAGATATTAGTTCTACCCTTATTTTCATACATTCTAGCATAATGTCTAGGTGGTGTAGTGGAGTTTTTGTTTTTATGCCGTTGATTTTTCTTAGGCGATTCTTTTTCACCAACTTTAAAAACTTCTTTACTACGAGTTTCTAAAGTTTTCCTAAGTTCTGTGTTTTCTAGTTTTAAGGACTCACAAGTAGTACAAGTAAAACAATTATCAACACAAGAGGCTTCATGCATGGTCTTGATGACTTGTCTGAGTTCTATACTATCATTTAACAAAAATTGATTTTCATTTGCAAGATTCTCGTTATCACGAGACAGATTTTCAACCCCTTTTTGAGCTAAAGAAAGACGTTCTTCGAAGTCCTTGTCTTTTAAAAAGAGTTGTTTTTGAAAATCCTCTCCTTGTAGAGAAAGAGTCCTTTGTAAATCTTTAATAGTCTTAGAAGCATTTACCAACTCATCATGCAGTTTGTTATAAGCAATTTGTATATCGTTAGATGTACTTACCTCGTCTTTTTCGTCTGCCATGAGGCACTGACCAGTTGATTCATCGTTTGTGCTGACCGCTTTTTGAGGCGTGTTTTCGTGCAATTCCTCAAGTTTGTCCCACATTTCCTTAGCAGTTTTATAGTGGGAGATTTTTTGCCAAAGTTCCTGATTCAAGGCGTTATGAAATATATTCATAGCTTTAGTGTTGTATTCACTTACCTTATCTTTCCCGACTTTTGTCGTCAGTTGATCACTGTGTTTAATAGCTTGCCATAGATACAAATCGTTTGCCATTGTAAAAACTTGCATTCGATATTTCCAGACTGAGTAGTCGTTTTCGTCTAATATTGGAGGTGACATGCTGCATTCTCCTTCACCTATTCCTGCAAAGAAATTTAGAGTAGAAGCCATGGATGGTTCTCTCAAACGGTTAGGTTTTTCAGAGAGTATGGCTCTGATACCAATTGTTGGAAATAACGCTTTACACTAGAGGGGGGGTGAATAGCGTTTTAAAAATATTAAGCGTTTTAGTGCGGAATTTAAAAACTTTGCAGAAATTAAAACAAGTGCAGTAAAATAAACTTACACAATGATGTATCCTGGTTGGCCACAAACGTGGTTAGTCCAGTCCCCGAGAGACTCTCTCGAGATTTCCACTAAACTTGTCAAGCTTACGGGTGCTTAACAAACCGTTACAGCTGAGGACACAAGCCTCACCTAGGTGCTCGGGGATCACAATCCCAAAGACTTCAATTGCTCGGGGATACCAATCCCAAAGACTTCAATTGCTCGGGGATAACAATCCCAAAGACTTCAATTGCTCGGGGATAACAATCCCAAAGACTTCAATTGCTCGGGGATAACAATCCCAAAGACTTCAATTGCTCGGGGATAACAATCCCAAAGACTTCAACTGAGGAATCACAAGTTCCTCAACAAACGAGAATCGCAATTCTCTTACAAACACAAAACAAACTCACTTTACAAAGTACTCCTCAATGAGTAGATATGAGTAGAAATAGTACGCTCAAGATCACAACAACTTAGCTCAATAGAATGGCTCTTCAAAAAGCTTTATGGATGAATGAAAATGATGATCAATGTAAGAAAGCTTTTAGCAATGAAAATACTTAAATTGTATATGTTGTTGTTGTGAAAACACTGAGTTAAGCCTGTATTTATAGGTGAAAAACTCAGTCTTACCGTTGTCTAATTGCCAATTAAGGATTGCTGAAATTACTCAGTGACAATCGATTGTCAAGACTAAACAATCGATTGTTTGCCTATCAGATCAAAAATTCAATCCCAGATTTTACGTCAACAATCGATTACTTCAAATCAATAATCGATTATTTATAACGTTAAAAAATCCTTTCCAATTTTTGGCATAAAACATCGATTATCAGGAAATCAACAATCGATTATTTTAACAACGTTCAGAAAATCTTTTCCAGATTTTACGCAAAACATCGATTGTTAAATATCAACAATCGATTACCTGAAGGTAATTTGAAAATGTATGACAACGGTTAGTTCCAACAATCGATTATCAAATAGAACAATCGATTATAAATTAATTTCAAAACTTACTGTCTCATATATAATCGATTATCAAAAGCTATAATCGATTATTAATTAATTTCAAAACTTTCTGTCTCATATATAATCGATTATCAAAAGCCACAATCGATTATTAATTTATTTAAAAACACTGGGAGACATTTTTCTCATTCTAATCGATTACCATTAGTTCATAATCGATTTGTCTGAGTTTTGAAAACTTTGCCTCAGTTAACAATCGATTATCAAAAGTACACAATCGATTGTTATGCAGTTTGCAAAAACCTGATGTTAACTGACTTACTCACAATCGATTATCATTAATTCACAATCGATTGTCATGCAGTCTTGGCTTAGAGATACTCGATTATCATAAGTACATAATCGATTATCTTAGCCCAGATTTTTGAGGCATGTTTGAAAAACATTTTAACAAATATAAATATACATAGTTTAAAATCATTTGACACTTAAGTTAGATATGCATGATTTTGGAAAAATAATTTTAGTAGAGAAGCCATGTTATGAGCCAAGATTGAGGAATCAAGATCACAATTAATATTGACTCAATTATAACATTTCTAAACTTTGTCTTGAGCTTCTTGTAATGCATCCATTTTGTGCTTGTCCTTGAGCACTGCTATATATCGCTTATTGCTTTGTTTGACATTCATCAAAACCTACAAAAGAACACACGTTTAGTATATTGCATTTGAAACGTGTTTCCAACACCAAACTCCAGGCTCGGGAGAAAACCCAATCACCCATAACCCCACGAGTTTGAATATATAATTTGTTTTAAGATTCGACCCAAATGTGAGGTTGAATCACCAAAAATTCCCAAAAACCTAACTCTACCTAAAAGCCCTAATTTCTAGTTTGATATTATGATTTAGGGCTAGGAAGTTTCTAATTATATGAAGAAATAATGAAGGAATAAAGTTTAGACCACTTACCCAAAGAGTTATGGAGAAAGAGAAGCTTGGGATTCGTCAATAGAGGGTGAAGGAGAAGATCCCGTGTGAAATTTTGTGAAAAATCCCGAAGTGGACTGTTCTAGAATTAAATAATAGTTGGGCGAAAATTGGTCTATGCGATCGCAGGAAATGGATTGCGATCGCATAAACTGGGGCCACTTGTCACTGCAATCGCATTAAGAGAGCTGCGTTCACGTAGAAGAAAGACAGGTCCTGGTCCGGATTGGTTCTCTACACTGTGCGATCGCAAAAGGGAGAGTGCGTTCGCACTGAAGGAACTGGACAAGGTATGTGATCGCATATGAAGTCATGCGATTGCATTGAACAAAGTGGGATGGCTTTCAAGAGACTCTATGCGATCACAGACACGTCTATGCGATCGCATAGAGGAAAGGGTCTGAGTAAAAATTGCATAATTTTTTATGACATTCTAAGTGTAAAAATACCCCGAACCACCCTCGAAATCACTCCCGAGCCCTCGGGGCTCCCAACAAAACACACACGCTAACTCAATATCATCATACGAACTTGCTCAAGCGATCAAATCGCTAAAATAATATCAAAATCAAATAATCAACCCCCAAAACTCATAATTTCATTTCAAAGTTCATCCACCTTTAACTTTAGATATCTAGGTCTGAAACATGTCAAACGACGTCCGATTTTGACCAAATTTTACAGGAAGCGCTTAAACCACATATATGACCTATATCGGGCGTCGAAACCAAAGTACGAGCTCGATACTATTACCTTTTGATCAAATTTTATTTTACTTTTCCTTAAACATTTTCAGAAAATAATTTCATGAAAAATTCTTTTCTCGGGCCTGAGACCTCGAATTTCGATTCCGGGAATACGCCCGAGTCCCATATTTTCCTACAGACCCTCCAGGACTATCATATCATGGGTGCGGGTATGTTTACTCAAAAGGTTGACCAAAGTCAACTATATCATGTTATTATCAAAATTCATGGTTTTTAACACCAAATTCATATATTTTATATAAACATTTTCTGGGGTTGCGCCCGAACTGCGCAAGCAAATCGAGATATCTAAAAACAAGATTTTCAAGGCCTCGAAAGCATGGAGAAAGGGAGAATTACGGTGATGACCCCTTTGGGTCGTCACAAAACTAAATTTCAGGTAGTTGAAATGGAAGTGGCCTACAATATGATCGTGGGGAGACCATGGATCCATGATATGGATGATGTTTCATCAACTCTGCATCAAGCTATTAAATTTCCCTGACCGTGGGGGACTTGTCAAATTCAAGGGGATCAGGAAACAGCCAGGAGTATCAATGTTATAACATATATGAGCACCGTAAATAAAGAAAAATAGCAATTACAGGAAACAGTTAAAGGTGTCAACAATCAAACCTCAACTGAGAAAGAGAAAAAAGATTTAGATTCTAGACCTGATACCATTCAAGAACCTGAGGAAAAGGAAAATATCAAAACAACCATCAAAGAACTCGATGGTGTGGTATTGTTTGAGCGGTGGCCTGAACGGAAAGTTTATGTTGGAGATAATATAAACTCAACCATGCGAGGCATGTTAATTGAATTTCTAAAATCTAATGTGGATTGTTTTGCTTCGTCCCATGCTGGCATGATAGGGATACCACCGGATGTTATGACTCACAAATTAAACGAGGACCCATCCTTTACACCAATAAACCAAAAGAAAAAAAAGCATGAAGCGTTCAAAAACCAGGTGATTCAAGATGAGGTCCAAAAGCTATTAAAAATTAAGTCAATCCACGAGGTAAAGAACCGTAATTGGTTAGCCAGCACAGTCGTTGTACCTAAGAAAAATGGTAACTGGCGAGTCTGTGTAAATTATGCATATCTTAATAAAGCTTATCCAATAGACTCTTTTCCTTTACCACATATAGATCAATTAATTGATGCAACTGCAGGACATTAACTTTTAAGTTTTTAGATACATATTCAGGATACAGCCAAATTAAAATGGACCGTAGTGATGAAGAAAAAACTTCTTTCATCACAGATAGGAGGACTTACTGTTATAAAGTAATTCCCTTCGGTCTCAAAAATGTTGGGGCAACCTATCAAAGGTTGGTCACTAAAGTGTTCCAAGAACATTTAGAAAAGACAATAAAGGTATATATAGATGATATGCTCGTCAAAACCCAACAATCTCATAATCATATTTCTCATTTATCTGTTACATTTGGAATTTTGCTAAAATTTAATATGAAACTCAACCCGAAAAAATGTGCGTTTGGAGTTGCATCAAGTAAGTTCTTGGGTATTCTTGCTTCTAACTGTGGTATTGAGGTAAATCCTTCTCAGATAAAAGCAATAGAAGAAATCCCTGATATCCTTACTAGTAAAAGGAAGTTCAAAGATTAACAGGAAGAATTGCAGCTTTGGGGAGATTTATTTTCAAATCTTCAGAAAAGTGTTTTAAGTTTTTCTCCACACTCAAAAAGCAAGATCATTTTGAATGGAATGAATATTATCAACAAGCCCTAAGAAACATGAAAGCTCATTTGTCAAAACCACCATTATTGGAAAAACCAAAGGTAGGAGAAAAACTTCTCATCTATCTAGTTGTGTCTGAAGTTGCGGTAACTGCTGTTTTTGTTTCTGAGGATCAAGGGAAACAATCTCCCATTTATTGTGCAAGTAAATCTTTACTAGATGTTGAAACACGGTATCCAAAGCTAGAAAAGTTAGCATTATCTTTGATCATGTCATCTAGAAAATTAAGACCTTATTTTCAATGTCATCCCATTGTTGTAGTTACTGCTTTTCCGCTTCGAAATATTTTGCATAAACATGAATTGTCAGGAAGATTAGCAAAATGGGCTATAGAATTAAGCGAATACGAAATCATTTATCAACCCAGTACCGCTATAAAATCTCAAGTACTAGCTGATTTCGTAGCTTATTTTAGTCAGGGTATGCATTTAGAAGTAGAAAAAAAATTATAAGTTTTTAATGCTGCGAACACGGGGACTTGGATTTTATTTACTGATGGGTCATCTAATGTAAAAGGAGCAGGTCTGGGTATAGTTCTCATTCCACCTATGGGTGAAACTATTAGGCAAGCTATAAAATGTCATTCTATAACTAACAATGAAGCAGAGTACGAAGTTGTAATTGCAGGTTTTAAACTAGCAAGAGAACTAGGCATAAGTGTCGATAAAATAACAAGGCTCTCTTTTATAAGCCTCATGTTGATAATCTACGAGAAGGATCATAAAGCATTTTCAAAGGATAAAAAATGCTAAACTATTCTATAAGTCCTAGATAAATAGGCAAGAATAGAATATACAGAAGTATCGATAAAATTTCTTAATATAAAAAGGACTAAGTAAAAACTTAGTCAGCAAAATATTTGTCTTTTACAAATGCCACATTATGATAACTGGGGACTTCATCAAAAAACATCCCTTAAAGTTACCAAGAGATAACACCATCAATCAATAAAAAAAGAACATTAAAGTTTGAGATACATTTAACTGGTCACTGAAGGGGTTGGAAAAGCAGAAGTTGCAATTTCATTTTCAGAGGCAGCCTCAGGCACGGTAACAACTTCTGAAGGAGCAGCAACATGAGTGGTTTCAACTGGGTCTGGAGTGTTAATTTAATCGAGGGAAGCAAGAGTCAGGGGAGCTTCAACTTCCATGGACTGTGTCATAGAAGTTTCACCATCGGGAGTCGGAATTGCAACACTAATTGTCACAGTAGTTACTTCTTCATTTAAAAGCTCTTCTGTCCCAGGAGTTCCAAGTGCAGGAGAAGAAGTATCAACTGGTTGTTGGCTTTTCTCAATAGTATCTAAGACTTTGGCTAATTCAGATTGCAGATCAAAGTTTTCTTGAGTAGCCTCCATCAAAGCATCACGGCGAGATTTTCGAAAATCCCAACTTACCTCTATGTTGAAATTCTCCTAAAGAAGTCTATATTCCTTTTTCCACATATCAAGATCGTTTTTCGATATCTGCTGTTCAGCTAAGTCGGAATCAAGAGAAGCTTCAAGGGAGGCATGGGAACTCTTTAAGGTACGTATCTTGTCAAATGAGGTCCTTAAGTCTGCTTGAGCTTGAGTCAAGCTTTGCACTAACACCCCTGCATACTCTTCTTTCTTCTCCACAAGAACCTTAAGCTCTCTCATTTCTTCACTGGCCTCTGAAAGTTGTTCAGGAAATGAGCACTATAAAAGCTCCTTATCCTTTTCAAATTGGCTTGAAGAAACCTTGGCGATTGCTAGCTCAGAAGTCACACCACGCATTTGCTGCTCCAAGTGATTTTTGCTTTCTTTCAACTCCCTTATGGTCACCTGAGAACTATCAAACTGCTCATTCCAGTTGCCGCCTCAAGCTGAACTTCCTTGACTATTCTCCAAGCCTCAGAGATGGCCTTTGTAGACTCTCGATCTTTCTTCTCTAAAGAGGAGATTCTCCTCATTAACTCACTACCAATGAGATTAGCCTACAAGGGAAAGGCATCGAATGTGGGAATATAGAGGTGTGTATATATATATATATATATATATATATATATATATATATATATATATATATATATATATAAAACTTGTAAGTTAAGAGAGAAGTACCTTTAAGGTAGAATGAACAATATCATTCATCAGATTCAAGGAACTGTGGTTCTCCATCTTCTTCTTCTCAATATATGCGATTAGAGGCTCGAGCCAAACATTAGCTCCACCAGTCTTTCTCAAGAGACTATGAGTAGCAGGAACTTCAAGTGTAACACTTCTCATAGCCATGCCTTTGCTACTGGAACCCGCTTCTGTATGCTGAACAGAAGGAGGGGGAGCAATGAAAGGAGGAGTAGTAGAAGGGGTAAAAACAATGGAAGTTGTAGGAGTCAAAGCAGGGACGGAAGGAACAGATATGGGAACCAAAGCAGGTAAGAAAACGGGAATCAATAAAACAGGCAAAGAGATACCTGTGGTTGTCAAAGGGATAAAAGGAATAGAGGAAGTGTAAATAGAGGAAGAGAGGGGAGTTTCATCAAAAACTGGTCGAAGCTCACCACTCTCAAAGCCACAAACAAATAGACGTCAAATTGATTCATTAGAGTCTCTTGGAGCGGTATCCTCATCAGAAATGATTTGAACAAGCTCGGAGGTAGAGGCTCTAGCAGGAGTGTCTTTAACTTCAGTAATGACGCGTCTCCTGGCTCTTGACCTAGCTATCAAGGAGGTATTCTCTTCTTCCTCATTCGCAGAACATCCTTCTACAGCTTTTTTTTGGTAGCATGGCCCGAGTCATTTTCCAATCAATTGCAGCGGTTGAAGACGCTCGAATGGCAACGGCTACCTCAGCTATCATACCTCTAATACCAAATCCTTATAAAAAGAGGGACAAAGAATTAATATAAGAGAAAATTCAATATACGGTACCGTGGTTCCTCACTTTCTAACCATTCAAAAAAGAAATTGATTTCCAAGTTCTCCCCTCCATAGGCGCAATCTTCAAAATTGAATCTACCCTACCACGGAAGTTAGGAACGTGTTCCATATCTCCCATGGTTGCTACAAAAAACCAAAAAGAGACAACATAAAAAAAGAAATCAAAATTCTTAAAAAGCATATAGATAAGGTAAGTAAAAGAACACTTACGTGCAAAGTTTCACTTCTCATGGAAGGGAATGTTTGATTCACCCAATAAATCCGCCGTGCGTACAGCAACGTAACGACAATACCACCCTCGATCCTTGTCATCTTTAGGGTTTAACAAAACCTTCTTGCTTCTTGTAGTTAAGGTAACAAATCTATAGCAGAATAATTTGGGGTGGTA
Organism: Nicotiana benthamiana; assembly: GCA_034376525.1. Lineage (NCBI taxonomy): Eukaryota > Viridiplantae > Streptophyta > Magnoliopsida > Solanales > Solanaceae > Nicotiana > Nicotiana benthamiana. The sequence continues at coordinate 121,661,428 of CM067330.1, forward strand.
TAGGTGAATAAGATGGGAAAAAGTAAAATTGACATTGGCATTGGTAGATAAATACCGTAAGCAAGCCAGAGCTCTCCAAACAAGAGGACCTACTTGTGCTAAGCAAATCTTATAAAATCAGCAAAATTCGAGTATAAATGGGTCAATGGAAGGATTGAATCCCAAAGTAAAGGGGTAGGCATAAACGAAAGAGAATCCATTTCTAAAAGAAGAGATTCTCTTATTTGGGGCAGGAATCATCATACGAAGATTATCCCTCTAGTTACAGTCTTTTCTAACAGTGGGAATTACAACTTCAGTTATTAAAGAAGGATAGATGTCAGCCTTCTCTAACTTTTTAACTTGTTCTTGGAGAGAACTTCTATCATTCCCAAAAGATAAATCACTGTGTACGATTTCTTCAGCAAAAGGTTCTTGAGTAGGTTCAGAGGGTTCTTTACCATTAGAAGAAGGGGTCTTTGGAACAGAGCTTCTAATTCCAGAAGAAGAGGAAGCAGAACAAGAAGAACCACCACGAGTGGACCCTAGGCTCAAGCTCCGAAGCCTACCTCCTCTGCCTCTTCTATGTCTTACAGGAGCATTAGAGAATTGATCCAGAATCGAAACTCTTTTAAGGTTAGGGTTTGGAGACGACATTGTTGTAAAAGGATGAACTAAAAGAGAGAAAGAGCAAAGATGAATAATAAATTGCTTGTTGAAGATCTATAAAGAATGAGAAGACAAAAGGAAGAGGTTTAAATATGTTTACAATAACAACCATCAAACTTAGAAGTGTAATGATGGAAAGCCTATAATAAAGCAACTATCACTTCGTGAATAGTGGGAATGAAGAAGCCGTGAAAAAAGGTTGCCGAACCAATCAGAAAGTGACACTAGTTTAGAGCATTAAATGAAAGGTGACATATGTGCAGAACATTAAATAGAAGGGACAATTGAAGTGTCAGTACTATCATAATATTAATTACGGCAAAAATTCCCTTTTTATGAAGATCCACTTCCCAAATATTTAATTGATTAATAAATAAAAAGTGGGGGGACTATCTGTATTGGGATAAAACTAAATTTACATTGAAGGTGACGTGGCATGACAACGTGGATTGGTCAATTGGTCAAAACATGATGATTAGTTAAGAGGCACGAGAACAAATACGGGGAAAGAAAATCTAAATAGGCAAGAGAAGCAATTCAAATAGTACAAGCTTCGTACCTATTTAAAGCTAACAGATCAGAAGACATTATAGACATGGATCTGAAGACGAGAAGGAGTCCAAATTCAGTATTAAATACCCTATACATTAGAGAATTGGTATTAAATACGAATGATTGTGCAACGCCTTATTTAATGTCATTTATTGCTCATAATTATCTCATTAAGAGTATGGTATTACTCCTTTACCTAGAATCAACTATAAAAGGGGGAGGTTTCATCATTTGTAACATACAATATCATCAATATTACACTGGAATACAAAGTTTTTTACTACTTATTTGCTATTAACAAAAAATCTATTACATATTTTTCGTCTCCTGATTATCAGTAACCCAAATTCTATTTATCTTTGAGTTTTGGCCAAATAATCATATTTTTGGTCTAACTTTTATTTATCCAATTGAGAGACAAAAACATGAGAGTTATATGTAGCGAAGCCCAGCCAGCTAAGCTTACGTGGGGGGGGGGGGGGGGGTGGCGCTCCAACTACAAGAACGATAGAGAACAAGAAAGCTGCATATGCCCCATCCTAAATGACATGTGCTTAAGTTCAATAAAGTGTAAAAATAAAAAGTTACAAATTGTAGCATTGTATCAGACTACTTATAAGGTAATTATGAGTAAATTTTCTAATAAGATTAAGTATTAACATGTTTAAAATGGTAATTTAACCTAGCTACAATCAGGGGTTAAAATACGTTAGTGTAAAAAAAAATTAAAGTGTCAGTATGTATAACTTAAATCCAAATGATATTCACATGAGTAGGGTGTACAATATCTTCAGTATCTTTTCCTTCTAAAATTTTTGGTCGCCAAGTATAGTAGTAGATACATTTCAAATCCCAGTCTGTCAAAAATATCAAAGCCCACAACTCATCAGTGTGACAATGAGTACAAGTGAGAGACTGATACATATAATACTGAGGGACAGAGAGAAAAAAAGAAGAGAAACAAGATTTAGAAGCTAGAAAATTGATGTAAAAAGTGTGTTGGTATTGGTTTGATGATTGGAGTGAAGACATAGGGATGTGTGTCTACGCATGTGAATTTGAGGTGTATAGGCATGGGAAGCCAATATTTCAAGACAATCATTCTCCATTCTTGCTTTTCTTTTTAATTACCCTCGTCTTCTTAGCCTTTTCTGCTAGTAAAAATTGTTCCCATTTCGATATAGATCTTTTTGTCGAACCCATCATTTATTTCTTCCATTATACTATGTGCTTTTAAATCATTTGAGAAACTTCATTTATAAGATCAGCTTCTGTATAAAAGCTGCAGTTTGATATCTATAGCTTACTTAACTCTCTGGTCATTTCTCCTGCAATCTTAGGCAAAGCTCAGTATCCCACTTTTATTCAGGTATGTACACTCTTTTGACAATTTTAGTGATCATTGTGTACTCTCAATTTAGATGTTATAGCTAAAATACAAAGTTTTATTCTATTATATATGTTCATCTAATACATTGGATCAAATCTTTTGAACCACTTTTCCCACGCATGCATGCTTTAATTTCTTTTCAATTAATTCAAATGGTCACCCACCTAATCTGTTAAATTAAAAATAGCCGAAGGATATATATAGTATATATATGTCATATATAATATATGTATAACTGTGTATAATCTATTTATACTGACTAATAAAAGCAAACATTGAATTTGGTCAGCTATTGTTAAGGTGTACATTTCACATCTCATCGAAGCTTAAACATACTTGATTATGAGCAGTACTATATCGCTATGGCCCTCGTTTAGCCCTTTTTTGGTTTAGGGTTAATTTGGACCGGACTAACAACTTGTTTTGATGGTTGTGATCTGTTATATTGAATCATATTGTTATTTTAATATAATATTTATTTTGATTCACTTAAATTTTACTTTATCATATCTTTAAATTTGTTGTTACATAACAAAGAAAAAGTCGCTTTATGGTAACGAAAGATTTGGTGGGATCACGTCCATACTTCTTTTCCCCCCTCATCTTGCCCCTTTTTATTATTATTAAACAATCTTATTTTATATGGTATCCTACCTTTTTATTCCATCTCGTGCCTTACTTATTCTATTGCAATATTGTAAACTTATACTTTGTATTATTGCTGCATAGAATCATGAAACGATTGTAAATAACACAATTCATTCAAATTTTATATACATCAAAATGATACAGTACAATGCATAATACAAGCAATAAACAATTTTTTAAATAACAATTGAGGTTAATATTCGTCTAACGTCGTTATCAAAATAGAACGCGGTAGGGTTAGAATGCTTTAATTAGCGAACCACTAGACATATATAGAAGTTGGAACTAAATTTTGTGTGTTTTAGCAACTTTTTGCTGTTTTTATAATCTTATTTTTGGACTCTTTTGGTGAATATCCTTATCTACCCTTCATTGACAAAACTACCCCTTTAAATATGAGGTATTCAAGTGTTCTTTCCATGTTGGGAACTTTAGTGAACACATACTATTTAAAAGTTAGCAATTAAATTTCCTAATTTACCCTTAACTATGTCTCTATTCACCTCAAATCTCATCCTCGGGTGATCCTTGTTTGTGTCTTGTTACTGTCATACGTACAACAATGACAAATTTTCATTTTCATGCTTCTAAGTCTTGCCCTTTTCAGTCATCTGCCCCCACGGGCCATTCTACTGTTATTAATTAATATCTACCTTAGCTACAATGACTTGTAATCTGTCCATTTATGTATACACTTATCATGTTCTTTTTTTTTCTCTTTTAGTTCGTTTGAAAATTTTTGGCAAATTTCAATTGTTGAAAATTCTTTAATTTTGGCATTTATGTTTTGCCCTTGTTCCATATTTACACTCTCTTATATCAATGACATAACATATTTAAGTTCACAACAATAAAATAAAATTTTTGGTATATTTGATTTTTATATTTAGTTTGTGTCAAAAGTCTTCTTTTTTATTAACCTTCGCATCGAGTCAAATACACATATAAAATAAAATGGAGAGAACAAATATATTTATGAAATCATTACTATTTGAAGAATATATAGGCTAAATCCCATATCGGACTGAGATGAGATTTCTGGTCTTCTTATAAGTTATGTGACCCGAGCATCTTCCCTTTTTTTCGTTAGCTTTTGGGGTAGGCTAGATGTTTATTTTAACAACTATCATGACACTTTAATACATAACACAAATGTACAAGTTGATATTATTATTGTTTTAAATTTTACACACAGATAAAATACTTGATTACTCTTTGTGTTCTAATTTGTACGACATATTTTTCGTTTTAGTCTATTCCAAAAATGTTGACACAATTATTTTTTAAAATTTTTATAACTTTACACTTTTTATTTGACCCTTAATAATATATTCTTATAGTCATAAAAATGTCATGACATAGTTTTAAACTACATAATATTTTTGGTACGTGCCAAATTTTTTTCTTTTCTTATTAAATTTTGTGTCCAATCAAACTGTGACAGTATAAAATATAAAATGGAGGAGTAGTCTACTACAATATGTTTGTTTGTGTAAATGAGATAAGACATAGATAAATATCATATGTACATATAAAGATCATAGTGAGTATACATATATATCAGTGACACAGACATGAGAAATAGTGTTATTATACGCAGAGAACATGGAACAACAGCAAAACGAGCAATCTCCTCCTCTTATACCACCACTCCCAAGAGATCCAAGAGGGTCACTAGAAGTATTCAACCCATCAACTTACTCAATTTCCCGGCCAAAAAATCCAGTTTTCCGATCAGCACAGCCGTCCTGGAAAAATAATTGGGCCGAGCCCGAGCCCGAGCCCATTAAAAGAAGCAGCAGCATCCCTGAAACCAAAGAAGAATCAGAGCCTATAGTATCCAATAATAATGATATTAAAGAGGAAACTATTGCCACGTCATGGATGGCAATTAAAGACCCAATTATTACTCCAATTTCAACGTCGCAATTGTCTTCTCCGATCACTCAGACGGCAATTTCGCCTGAGGCAGCGTCGGCGGTGGATGAAAATGGAGCTGCTGCTCAGAGAGCGGCGGAGTGGGGATTGGTGCTGAAAACTGATGGTGAAACTGGGAAGTTAAAAGGAGTTAAAGTTCGAAATTCTGGAGATGATCCTAATGGTAAAGCTGAGAATTCGAGAAGGAATTCCGGCAACTCTGTCCGAAGTTCCAGCGAGTTTTCTGACGATGGAGCTGGTAAGCATTTATGCTGGAATTTAGCTTATTTACACTTCTATCATACTAGTACCTTATTTTACGGTTGTTGCAGCTCATTTGCTTGAATTTAATACAAGTATTTTTTACTCAAAAAATAATTTATAAAAGCTAACTACAGCTAAACAGTTCATAATAAGTTAAATTAATTAGATATAATATCTTGCTTAAAGATAAATGTAAATAACTCTATCAGTATATATAAGCTAATTTTTACTTTATTTTTTGTGTTGTCAATTTAAGTATAAATCTTCCAACGATATATTCTTACGTAAAATTTAGTTCTTTTGTAAAATATGATCAGTTCCTGAACTGAAATTCAGGTAAAGAGAGGGGTTTTCCAAGGGTTTCAGAGGATTTGAGAGATGCCTTATCAACATTTCAACAAACATTTGTGGTGTCGGATGCAATAAAACCGGATTACCCGATTTTGTATGCAAGTGCTGGATTTTTCAAGATGACTGGTTATACATCAAAGGAGGTTATAGGCAGGAATTGGTAATAACCATATACGATATATTTTGGTTTATATCGTATTTCTTATTTTAAAGTGTTATAGTGGGTGTTTCAGGAAAATAATAATGAGAATTTTATTGGTTTCATTGTTGGGTCGGGTCTAGTCGGTTCATGCAGGGTTCGGATACGGATCCTGAGGATGTGGCCAAGATCCGAGAAGCATTGCAATCGGGTTCGACTTATTGTGGAAGATTACTAAATTACAAAAAGGATGGGACCCCCTTTTGGAATCTCCTCACAATTGCACCTATCAAAGATGAGGCTGGCAAAGTTCTCAAATTCATTGGGTAAACGTCTAATCAATTTTTGTTCTTTACCTTAATTATGATTACTACGAATACGTGTGTGATTACTGATGACGTAAAAAATATTTACTCCAATATTAGCTCAGTTCGAGCTTATGAATGGTGGCGAACCAGAAATATTTTTAATGGTGTTCAAATTTGAAAAAATTTTAAAAAATTTTCGATAAAGAGTGTTTAATATATATTTTATACATTTAAAATCAATATTTTACTTGTATATACAGTATAATTTTTTATAATATTTCGATTTGACCACCCTTCGTAAAAGGTGGCTTTGCCCTTGGTTATGAAACCGTTTTTTACTCTATTTTCTAGGTTATCAACCCATTTTTATGTACAAATTTGTTATATATATATATATATATATATATATATATATATATATATATATATATATATATATATATTCATCAACGGCTAGTTGTGAGTACTTCACTTATTTTAGTTTAAATTCTACTAGTCAAACATGATCATAGTGGGTGCTCATGGTCAATTACTAAATCTTTTAGGTATTATCTATGGATATATTACATAATTTGGCCAAAATCAATAGTTGTTTCAGCACTCATGCCTCCAAAGATAGATCCGCCATTAACTTACATTTGGTAAATTTAAATAACGTTAAGATGAAAATATCACACACTACTGGTAGATATGATAGGACGGATGGAACCTCTCCACCCTTGATTAAAGATTCGAGTCCAAGTTCTCAGATGAAATTTTTAATACAGAGTGTTTCTTTTTAATGAACCCTACACCGCCCTAATATAAATTAGTCGAGCCAGTAATTTGGAGAACGATATACTTGAATAATTGTCCAAAATTTAAATGTGAAAAGTATAGTAAGTAGATTGAATGGGGATGTTGTGGAAATGTATTCTTGTTCCCTTATCTCTTCAATAATTCTTGATTTTCTTTGGTAACCAGCTGGACCCCTGTCCTCACCTTATCCATGGCCATGGGAATTGGAAAGATTCAATGCATAATTAAGATGGGAGATAGTGGGCCTTAAATATAAAGCTTTGTTATGGACTGTTTGGATTGGGCTACATTTTCTTAATATGATAATAGGGAACCAAAATATGCATAAAGCCCCACTATACTATTGCCATTGCATCCTTTTTACTTGTCAATTTATGGAGTCATTCTTATGAGTTATGACACACACAGAACTATTGGTGGGCTTAATGGTGGTAGGTGGGCTTAATGGTGTGTCCACTTTTATCGGAAAAATGACACCGTATATGAGCTGTAAAATTAATAATCGAAAAATATATAATATTTGTATAATTTATATATATATATATATATATATATATATATATATATATATATATATATATATATATATATATATATATATATATATATATATATATATATATATATATATATATATATATATATATATATATATATATATACGTTCTGTATCTTATATACAAAAATTATACAAATTTCACAATTTTCGGCTACCAATATATAAATAGTTTTTGACGCACTCTAAAAGTGATAGTACCCCGATTTTATTGTTGTTTTTAGAGTTTATTTTTCCACATGCAAAAAATATATGAGGTTCAGCGGAGGGTAAAAAATATACAACTTTACTTTTGCCTTATATAGGTATAAGTAATAGACCCTCGGCTTAAAACTATAAAAAAAAGTATTTAAAGATTTATCATAAAATAAAGTCATTAAAAAGGTAAAATTATGCAATCATTCATGAATTGATGAAGTCTCAAAGACTCAGGTAAAATGAAATGAAAAAGGAAAAAGAAATCAGAAACATCCTCATTACATGGTATTAAACTTACCCTAGGAGTTAACATAATGCACAATTGTTCATAGATGCACCTTTACTTTTCTATTTGTCTTTTTTCCTTTAAGAGTTTCGAAGCTACCTACCAAGATTTATTATGACATCAATTAATTTGTTAAGTAATGTACATTTCCCTACTTAGATTGCTAAATAAAAAATATTTGAAATTTATGTTTTTCCTCAAAATTGTGAAATTCAGGTGCGTACAATAAATATATCCAATAAATTATTATGTTCCTAAAATTTAGATTATGACAATACGAAAATTTGGCAGAATGCAAGTAGAAGTAAGCAAGCATACTGAAGGCGCAAAGGATAAGATGGTCCGACCAAATGGGCTTCCCGAATCATTGATACGCTACGACGGTATTATACCTTTCTTCACCACTTTTTCCTCTCCTGTACACTTACTTTCTACTAATGGATGCATTTTTAACTTACTAGTTGTAAAGTACGCGTTTTGCGATGTAACCCAGTTTGATAAATATCTTTTTTTAAAAAATATAAAAATATTATATTAAAATTATATTTGCATTATAAAATAAAATTTTAAACTCCTAAAATTGATAAATATTGATCGAATATAAATAACTCAATAAATAGGAGAATCTTTCTCATAGAATTCCTTAATATATTTACCTTTCTGTATATTCAGCTTAAACTCATTTTCAACTCTATGTCTTCAACAACAACAACTATCCAGTATAGTCCCACAAAGTTGGGTCTGTGGAGGGTAATATGTAGACGAGGCTTACCCCTTTCCGAAAGGGCAGAGAGGCTGTTTCCAGTCGACTCCTAAAATTGATAAATATTGATCGAATATAAATAACTCAATAAATAAGAGAATCTTTCTCATAGAATTCCTTAATATATTTACCTTTCTGTATATTCAGCTTAAACTCATTTTCAACTCTATGTCTTCAACAACAACAACTACCCAGTATAGTCCCACAAAGTTGGGTCTGTGGAGGGTAATATGTAGACGAGGCTTACCCCTTTCCGAAAGGGCAGAGAGGCTGTTTCCAATCGACCCTCGGCTCAGTGAAGGAAAGGGAAAAACAAAAACAAAAGAGAATTAGTAAGTCTAGCAGAAATAGCGTAAATAATTATCTAAACATAAGAACCATAAATAAAATAGCATGCAATAATATCATACAGTAACTACCATAAATAACTAGCATAAGGGAGACACAATCTAAAACACGAATCATCTCTATGACTTCATCACCTTTAACTCACAAATTATCATATTTTCTTTTCAGTTTAAGCAAGAAACACATAACCTTTGAAGATTTAGATTTATTTTATTTTCTTAAAAAAATCTATTTTTCATCTTTTTGTGTGTGTGGGTGTGTGATAATTTTCAAATTCATTCTAAAAGACACAAATATGTTCACCTAACTAATAGAAGACATTCTCTTTTTCTTTAATTAATAAGAAATATTATATGAATTAAATTTGACAAATTGAAAAAGAATAAGTAACGATGGTATAAAATAAAATCCAACAACAATATTTTGAATCATAAATTTTAGTTAATTTTAAAGTTCTAAAATATTAAGAAAACAATTAATAGTAATGTTGTTTATATAAAATTTATTTTTAAAGGGACCTTTTCACAGAAAGCCGACATGATTCATTATTTACTTTTTTCAATTGACTATACATAAATTTTATACATACATATTATATAAATGCCAGCTGTATATAGTTTAAACTGTTGGTGAGCAGCTACCTAGAAAAAAAATTATTTTTAAAGTAAAAAAGGTATATCAATGTTAAATTTAGGTAAATATTTTTGTGACATAATTTTATCACAAATATTCAAAATAACATGAATGAAAAACCGAAAACTTTGGTCTTTTGGAATTTGCAAGTGAAGGTTGGTCCTACAATTTCTGGAAAAATAAAATGGATAATTAACGATCTAAAGCCTAAGAATTACTAATGTTGAAATAATATTATACCACAAATTATCTCATATATGAAAAGCTATAATTAGCCGTCAATGGATTGCGGAATTAGGAAGGCGAAGAAAAATAATTAGCGATCCACATTTAAAAAGAAATCCAGCAAAATAATTTATGAGAACTTTAAAGTTATCAAAGTAATGATAAAAATATTATTTCACTACATAATAAAAAATAATCATGTAAAACAACAACAAATAACTTATAACATGCTTAATATTAGAAATCTCGTGTGCGTTTAATATGTAACTTTTAACACACTTAATATCACGTATCATAAAATAATTAAATTAAAAGTTTTACTTTTAACATATTTTACTTCACACAATATTCAAATGAATAAGGATTTATATTAGTGAAATTTTGCTCAATTTTAAATTCTAAATATTAGGAGTTTCTACATTTTTTAAGTAAGAAAAGATTTAGTTGCAAAAATTTTAGGAAAATAATTAAACGAACTTATCTAGTGTGAAATCAAATTTTAAAGAGTAAAAAAGGTAAACGATATTTTATTATAATCTTGGTGCGCGTATAGCCCATATCAATAATTATAGAACTTTGAAATGTTATATAAATATTATTAAACTATATGTAATGCATTCCTAAAATATTTCATAAAATCGTCATTCAATGAAATAACATCTTTATTTATTAATTAAAAAGATCAAAGAATTGAAGAAACATTATATATCTAGGAAAGTAAAAGTGATGAATTCATAGTTGAACTCAGAGTTCAAGATATTAGCACATTCAAAATTTAAATTAATTGTAATATTAAATATTTGAAATATTATCCATAACTTCATTATATCCAACATGGAATGTATATTTATTACTGTAATTATACACATCTTTAACTAATAAACTTATTCAAACATGATTTCGTTAAATTGATTATTAACACTCTCTAAAGAAAAAGAAATACACAAAAATTTTAAAACGGTTATGAAATAATATAAGAACAAGAACAATAATACAAGAACAAGAACAATAGAGAGAAAAGTAGAGAGAGAGGAGTATTCTTATTAATACTTTTGGGATCATTTACAATGGGGTAAGACCCCTCTATTTATAGGAAGATAAAAGACTTAGCCTTGAAGTAAGACTCTTCTTATAAGATAGACATTCACCTTAAATAGAGTTCTATTTATAACACTCCCCCTTGAATGTCTATTCAATAATGTGCCTCGTTAAAACCTTAACTAAAACAAAACCCAATGGGAAAAATTCTAGAAAAAGAAAAGAGTACATATGTTTAGAAATACGCCTATTTGTTGCCTCGTTAAAAACCTTGCAAGGAAAACCCAGTGGAACAAAACCTTGTAAGGGAAAAAGAGTGCAACGCGCATTAACTCCCCCTAAAAAGAACATCAATTCACATCCTTGAACCTTCACATTCCAATCTTGTGCACTAGCTTCAAGAAATCGTTAGTAGATATTTCATAAAAAAATCAACCATATTGACTTGAATGAATATTCCGTACCTTGAAATTATCATTCTTGATAGATATGAACATCTTCATGTAATGTCGTGGAATGACTCTTCAATACTTCCATAGGGGTATTCTCGATGCCATCATGTTTATAGTTATAGTAATATACATATGTACACAAATTGCACTTAGGATGTGGTACTTCAGGACCAAGAATTGTATATGCTTCAAGCAACTTAAATCTTTCAAGTTAAGTCATATAAGCCATATAATAGACTTTAGATGCATATCAAGTTTTCATGTCATGCTAAACAAATAAATACCGAAAACTGATTACACATACCTTTGACTTTACACTTTCAAGTATTTGAACTACATGTCCAAAACTACATGTCTTTCATATGGAATCAATTCTTCTTGAATTGTATCTCTTCCATTTGGCCAATAGTTTTGTTTGTATTCGACAAACATAAGATCCTCATCGATATTTAGCGCTATCATAAATGTCGTCGACAATCATGTTATATCGGTTTCAGTCAATTTTCATAAAGACATAACATGGAGATCTCTTCATTCATATATTCAGGTACCTGAATCTCTCATGAGATTTTATGAAGTGTTATGTCATGTGATTTTCTGGATCACTTGCCTCCTTATTATGATCACTTTGATCATTTGCTCATCTTCTTTATTAAGAAGTTCCTTTTGAAACCGATTTGTCTATACGTTTCAGGCGTATCCAAGACTTTGTCCTTCTAGGACTTAATATGAGCATTTGCAGTGAGAATATAGTTACATTCTTTGGGTCAGCAAATGCGCATGGCATGCTTTGCAATATGTTGCAATTGAATTATCCCTTTTATGAACTTCAGGTTCATATCATGATATTCGAGGATCTATATATACAAATGATAATTCATCTCATGTAACCTTTTCTCAAGTGTTTATCATGTCTCCCCCTCATGTTAGAAAAGCTAACTTGTTTCCTCAACTCTGGGAAATCATCTTTGTGCATTATCATGTCAATATACACAGCACATTAATAATAATAAGATGAGATTATTTGGTTCCTGACCCTGAACCATTTGTGAGGGGAGAATATAATATATTCTCGTATACAACGTATATCAAACTGATATATATAACTTTGTTCTCATAAGAAACAGTTTAGCTATTAAGTGGAGGCACTCAATAATTATCTTGCTAAACCAACTTTGATATAAACCAACTTATCAAGATGAACTATCTTGAATAGAAAATCTGGAAATTATGCTCGAAGTTAGATTACTGAGCAATTTACCTCGCAAGCACCGACCAGGCTGCGGGTTAATAACAATCGCGCATGTAACCATTTCATAGATGCATCATATGTGGTATACATGGCAGGTGAATGGGCCCATATTCACCTTTGATATTTCCAGAATTTATGGGCTTCAACCCGAACTCTTTAGTTGGTCAGTTCATTAATGAGAACAAGTAATACAAGAGAAATGCGTCAGGCATTTCATTTGCTATTCTTTGCAAATGGATAATATTTTGCGCCTCTTTTTCACAAATAGAGGTATGTGGATCAAGATGAGATAATGATGCATTTTTCCACAAAATTTCCCGTTTGGTTTCACCAACTTCTCCCTCTAATTTTGGAAAAAGTGTCTCATCGAATTGACAGTCTGCAAATCGTGCAATGTACAAATCCCCTGTCAATATTTCGAGGTAGCGAATAATGGAGGGCGATTCAAACTCAACATATATTCCTAACCTTCTTTGCAGACCCATTTTGGTGCGATATGGCGGTGCTACAGGCACATATACTGCGCATCCAAAAATTCTTAAATGGGATATATTAGGTTCATGACCCAAAACTAATTGCAACGGAAAATATTTGTGACAATTCGTCAGTCAGAGACGAACTAGCATTGCTGCATGCAAAATGGCGTGACCCCAAACTGAAGTGGGCAGCCGACGAACTAGCATTGCTGCATGCAAAATGGCGTGACCCCAAACCGAAGTGGGCAGCCTCGTTTTCATGAGTAAATGAGGTATTCAAGATTATACTCATGTATTGTCTCAATCTGATATCCATTTTGAATGATATCTCTAAAACTCAACAAGTTCCTTTTAGACTTGGAGGAGAACATTGCTTTCTCTAAAATATTGTTCCTTTAGGTAGAGTTATAGTTGCTCTTCAGGAGCCTTCAATCAATTTAATTCCCATGGTTTTACATACAAAAGAAAATATACGAACATGAGAATAAACAAATTCAATCCGTTTGTTTCATATTTAAACAATATTTTCGAAATCTGCTGAGGTTATTCGACTAACTTAGTTGATAGTCGACTATCTTGGGAAGCAGTTATTAGGATAGTCGACTAACTAAATTGGATAGTCGACTATCTTGCCTTGCGGAAAAATCCAGTTTTAATGCGAAATATTAGATAGTCGAATAACTAAGTTGATAGTCGACTATCTTAGTAAACAGTCATCAGGATATTCGAATAACTAAATCAGGTTATTCGAATATCTAAATCAGGTTATTCGAATATCTAAATCAGATATTCGAATATCTTAGCTTGCGGAAATTCCAGTTTTAATACAAAATATTAGATAGTCGATTTTATTAGTTAATCGACTAACTTTGCTGGAAAATAAAAATACCATCGAAATTTAAGCATATTGAAACATTCTAAAGAACTAATACTAACATTATATCATAAACTAACTAATACGAGCTGATACTAATGACTAATAGTTTATCCACTAGCTAATACAAATAAGTAAAATAAAATCAAACAACTCCATCATCCTTAATCATGGATCCGTCACCGATCAAGTGGTCTATTTTCCTCTCAGGGTGCTCAAAGAAGTCTGCCACATCCAAGTGAGTGATGTCAAAATTGTCGTCAGAGACAATTTGTTTCAGGGCCTTTATTCTTTAGAGATACTTGATAAAGGTCAACCAAATGGCTTGGTACATGGCAAGCTTTTGACCAGTGCCCTTTTCCACCGCAACGATAACATATAGTTTCTGAATTATTTGCCTTTGGATTCTCATCGTATCGTGCTTGTGGCAGAGTGACCAACTTCAGGTTGTCATATCTTTCCTTTAAGCCATTCCACAAGATAGGTGGATCTTTGACTGTGATATATTCAATTTTCAAACCTTCATCAAGGTGATGGCGCAAGAAAATCAAGGCCTTATCACAGTTTCAAACCTTCATCAAGGTGATGGCGCAAGAAAATCAAAGCCTTAGCACAATCTCATGTCAAATATTACTTTCATAAAGTGAAAGATTATTTTGAGAATCTTTATTATTCTCATTATCACAATAATGACGATTATAATTTCGTCTATTGCCACGTCCACATTCATTGATACCTTCATGGTAATAATTTTGTCTTCTTTCAGACTTATCACATACTGCTACCACATTCTCTAAAGAGAATGGAGCAAATTTAATGGGACGGATTTTCAATTCTTTGCCCACAATCATACATGAATTTGATCATGGCAAGGCATAGAAATTTTACCACTTCATGTGAGTGTAATTTCTTCGAACTCCATTAGAGTTATAATCAAACTTTGTTGTCTATGATTGTATATGAAATCAAATCGTAGAATTTCAAGAATTTGAAAGGGAAAAGTAAATTACTTACCTTTAAGGTATACCAATAAATGTTGTGATATCAAATATACCTCTTCTATTTTTCCGTATAGAAATTTTTTTTGGAAGCATTTAAGCCGACGCGATTCCACCGCGAAGCCGCCGTTTCCGGTTTCAAGTAATTGAAGAAAGAAACAGTACTGTGATTTAACCGTGCATAATCTCTTGCTGGCCACTTCATACACATAATACAATTAGCACAATGCTACAGTAGGATCAGACTTGTATTTACAAATAACAACACATAATTATATATTTTAATCGAACATAAAATCGATACTTATCTCTTGAAGCGTGACCCGGATAATGCCCGGAATTAGCGAAATTCGTGTGGGCGAATTTCTCCTTAATCTTCTCAAAGTGCTTCTTGAGACGGTAGAGTCTCGTGCTGATAACGTGTTATGAAATAATATAAGAACAAGAACAATAATACAAGAACAAGAACAATAGAGAGAAAAGTAGAGAGAGAGGAGTATTCTTATTAACACTTTTGGGATCATTTACAATGGGGTAAGACCCCTCTATTTATAGGAAGATAAAAGACTTAGCCTTGAAGTAAGACTCTTCTTATAAGATAGACATTCACCTTAAATAGAGTTCTATCTATAACAAAAACAAGAAAAATCGTGTTCTTAGTGTTAGGAGAGAAAAAATAGCAAATTCTTTATTTACATTCAAAATTTCTAAATTTTAGGAGTTTTTACATACGTTAAATAAGGAAAATTTTAGTTTACTTAAAACATCTAATTAATAGGGAAAGACATAAATGGCAATTTTGTATTATGTATAATCTATTTTAAAGGGGTTAAAAAGACGAACGATATTTTGCTAAGAGCCTCATGCTTTTAATATAGTATATATATAATTCACTTAATTAAGAGGCATTTGATTCATTTTATTTTAAAAGACAAAAATGTGGAAGTAGGCAACTAGGCATTATGAGGAACAACGCGGATACTTATAGCTTGTTTGGCCAAGTTTCTAAAGTCAGTTTAAGTTTTTTTCTCAAAAATACTTTTCAAAAAATATACTTTTGGTAAGAAGCAGTTTGTGTTTGGCAACTTAATTTAAATATCACTTTTCAGTAGCAATTAGTGTTTGAACAGGCTTTCATAAAGTGTTTCTGGTTAATTAGTATTTTTTGCTCAAAAGTTCTTTTTAAAAAGTGCTTTTTTAGGAGAAGCTAATTTTGTCTGTTTCACAAAAACTGATTTTGCTTTTACTCAAAAATACTTTTTTCTTCTATAAGCTTGGCCAAACACCTGTGAATAAAAAATAATACTCCCTCTGTTTCAGTTTATGTGAGCCTATTTCCTTTTTGATCCGTTCTAAAAATAATGAACTCTTTCTAAATTTGAAAATAATTTAGTATAAACTACAATTTTACCCTTAATGAGAAGTTTTTATAACCACATAAATACTCTGGACCCCTTTTTAACTTGTTTAGGACCACAAATTTCAAAAGACTTCATTTTTTCTTAAATTTCGTGTCCAGTCAAACATGTTCACATAAATTGGAACGGAGGGAGTACTTTTTATTTATTTATTTTTTTTTTTTAAAAAAAATGCTTTTGGCTTGGAGAAATTTGGTCAAACATGCTATTAATTTGGTTTAACTTACAAGAAAATTACGTTCACAAAGACGAGGATGTTAATGTGATCAATCACTTTTATTAGTTTACATTAATTGTTAGTTTACGGAGGTTAATTAAGAGCATATTCTTCTAGGTTGAGGAAGGCATGATCTCAATTAGTAGTGAAATTTTTTCACTAATTAAGTAAAAGTGTTTTAGAATATTTCTGTTGCTACCATGGAATCTTTAAAGGAACTTGGAATCATAGGTGTAAAGAAAACCTTTATTTTGTAGTAGTATAATAATTAAAAAAATGTAAAGCTCACTACATAATTGTAATTAGTATGTCTAGAGGCTTAGTTTCCACAGCACCCTTCCTTGAAGGTGGTTTTGGAATTAAGTGCTCTTTAGGTGTATTGATTTTGTTATAAACGGTAATATGTACCAAAAAAAAATTAAATTAAATTTTATGTATATTATATTATTATGGGGTTTTTGTTGGCAGCTCGTCAGAAGGAGATGGCTAGTAATTCAGTGACTGAGTTACTGGAAGTAATGAAAAAACCAAGGGCAAGAGCCTTTAGTGAATCGACGAATCGCCCTCTCTTGAGAAAGTCAGAAGGAGGTGGAACCGAACAAAACCGACAGGATATTATGGGCATCAGTAATAAACTAAATTTACAGAACAAAGCTCCAGCAAGAAGACATTCTCATGCTGGTACCAGAACAACAACCATGCAGATGGAGAAAATTAATGAAATCCCCGACAAGAAACCTAAAAAACCTAGTCGTCTCTCTTTCATCGGGTAATTAATTTTTTTTCACAGTCAATATGTAGAACTTAAACTCTTTAAATTAAAGTGCAATCCTATGTTTATCATGCATGCATGCACACACGTTCAGATAAATGTTACTAACATTACTTATTATATGTGGTGTAATTAAGTACAGGATTAAAAAGAAAGGTCGTTCTAGTACTACAACTGCTGATGATGATTTTGAGGCAAGAATGACTATGGATAATGATGATGACTACGACGACGATGATGAGAGCGATAATGATGGACGCCCTGATAGTGTTGATGATAAAGTGAGGAAGAAGGAAATGAGGAAAGGTATTGATTTAGCAACGACTCTTGAACGTATAGAGAAGAACTTTGTCATTACTGATCCAAGGCTGCCTGATAATCCCATTGTAAGACTTAATTTCTCTCTTTTTTATTCAAAATCAAAAAGAATTATTTGGTGAGTTTTCTAGCTCCAAATTATTTATAAGTTTTTGTTTGACGGTGAATTGTGTGTGCATAAATCAGATATTTGCATCGGATAGTTTCTTGGAGCTGACGGAGTACAGCCGTGAAGAAATCTTGGGAAGAAACTGCAGGTATTTATTTTCTTTTAATTTTGCCATGTCATTGACAATTTTAAAGACCCAAAAAGCTAAGCTCGTGTTAATGTATATACTATTAAACCCGTAAAGTAAAAAGTAAAAAAAAAAGCCCAAGGGCCTAGCTCAAGTGGCAAAGGGTGGTGGATTTGTGTCTTATTAGGTCACAAGTACAAACCCCCACACGAGGCCAAACAAAGCTAGGTATTTAAGTGGAGAAGGGTAGAGGGGCAGACCCATTATCCACTGAGTTTTGAAGGCTGCGGTTGGCCTAATGGATCGGTTCCAGACAGATTTCTCGGTTGTCAAAAAAAAGTAAAATGTCCTCATCTTTTCTTTTTTTTAAGATTAAAAGAAAAGAACCTATTTGAAGCACAGTCAGCATTTATTTTTGATTTAATGAATATATTTAAAAAGTACCCAAAATTTTTATAGCCAAATTAAAATATTTTTAGCTATCTGAAAAAATTATACTTTAGACAAGAGGGGTTGCTCTGATGGTAAGCAACCCACTTCCAACCGATAGGTTGTGAGTTCGAGTCTCCCTAAGAGCAATGTGACAAGTTCTTGGAGGTAAGGATGCCGGGGGTCTATTTGGAAACAGCCTCTCTACCCAAGGGTATGGGTAAGGCATGCGTACACACTACTCTCCCCAGACCCCACTAAGTGGGATTATACTGGGTTGTTGTTGTTGTTGTTGAGAAAATTATACTCCAGTAAAAGTTAAGAGAGTGTAATACTAAGTGTAAATGCGGAAAATAGTGTTATTCTTACTTTAAATGATGGGGGATGAGACACACGCAATCTCAAAAAAGTAGTTTGTTGATAATCATAATACTGCTTCTGGTTGGTGACACAGTGATGACAGTTGCTGGTGCACACTTATACCAAAGAAAAAGGGAAAACAGAAAAAGACCAGAATTTTTGAGTTGATCAAAGTTTCTTATGTGTCTCACTTATACAAAATTTACTGATGTTCGGTTTTGAAATTGTTATACTATATAGGTTTCTTCAAGGACCAGAAACTGATCCAGCTACTGTGAAAAAAATCAGACAAGCAATTGATAATCAAACTGATGTCACTGTTCAGCTCATTAACTACACTAAGACTGGTATGCTCTCAATAAACTTTAATTTCTATTCTTCCTCCCATTTTAGAGAGAGAAGTCCAACTTAAGATTTTCTTTTCGGATTTGAATTATATCTTGACAATGTAAAATCTTTTTACACCATTAGTGAACTTGTCATTTGTTATATAGGTTACTAATGAATGACATCATGAGAATTTTAGATTTTGTGGTCAGAAATGCAAAGTTTTTTATTGTTGAATCAACTGATATTCCATATAAAATTCAGGTAAGAAGTTCTGGAATTTGTTCCACTTGCAGCCTATGCGTGATCAGAAGGTCTGTATGTATATTCACACAGTTCCTGATGTCAAGATAAAAGTGCTGCTACTCTAAAGGTATTAATCCTTAATCAATGGCTTTTGTGTGTATAAATAGGGAGAGGTACAATACTTCATCGGAGTGCAACTAGACGGGAGTCAGCATGTAGAGCCACTTCACAACAGTATTCCCGAAGACAAGGCAACAGAGAGTGCAAAGCTGGTCTCATTTCTACTCTAATCTTCTTCAGTTGTCTTTATTTCACATAAGTTTTTGCTATGCTTTTCGCTTATGTCTCGTACTCTCATAGATATGGCATATACAAATTTACTCATGAATGATCACTTTTTTTATAATGTGTCAATATAATATTCACTTTGACTGATGAGGCCTATCTCGTCAATAATGGTTTTCATTTGGTTCGTTTTCAGGTGAAAGAAACTGCTGAAAATGTTGATGACGCAGTTCGAGAACTTCCAGATGCCAATTCGGTAAATCCAAAATTTGGAACAAAAACTGTTAGAGAGTATTTGTAGTTGTTGAATTATACAAGGCTCACAAACTGCTAAGCTGACCTGCAGAAACCAGAGGATTTATGGAGAAATCATTCAAAAGTTGTTCATGCAAAGCCTCATAGGAAGGACAGCCCATCCTGGCAAGCAATACAAAAGGTAAAAAGAAAATTAGTTTACACTCATCAATTGGCTTTCTATGGACAGGTATATATGTGCACATAGAAAATGCTTGCTCAGAACAGTGATAATATCTCAGTGTTATAGCATTCCTCCATTATGCAATATTATGTCTAGCTTTCTGCGTTTTTTAAATCATATGAAGATCAAAATTTCCCAATTATTTTGTCGGTATTGTGGAAACTCCGTAGAATAATTTTTGTTTCCACTGATTAATTTCAACTTGAGGTTTTACCACCTCTTTCATTGTTGAGAGGCTTATGAAATGCAGGTTTTGGACAGTGGAGAACCGATAGGCTTGAAGCATTTCAAGCCAATCAAACCACTGGGATCTGGTGATACTGGCAGGTTGGTTTTACTAGTTCCACTTTCAAGTGGATCAAGTATTAGACTATGCCACATATTGTTATCCGTTTCTCTGAATAAGTAAAACTGTAAAACAAAATACTAGGTCTGAGATTTGATTCGGTGGTATTTTAACTTACAAGTAAAACCTAATTTATATAATTTGCATGCCACAACTTTCCATCAGTAACACCTTTAGGTGTACTTTTGTATTAACTAATAATTGTATTCTAAACTGTATAGGGAGTTTATTTTTGAAAATATTGCTAGTTCCAGCTTTGACCCCTGTTTAATTTCTGAATATAAAGAGATTAAACAAGATTCCACAAGAAGATAATTGTGGTGGCGCTCTGATTTGATATGCGAGAAAAGTTTCCATAATACTAGAAAGTTCTTAGATTTTGAATGAAGAGTATTGCTGATATTCCTGGCTCCTAAAGCTTTGTCTATGGAATCAAGTCAATGTCTGCCTTAAATTTATATTTGAACTATATATGTTCTCCTGGTTAACTGTGGTATAACTTGTTAATATGCAGTGTGCATTTAGTGGAACTGTGCGGAACTGGCCAATGTTTTGCTATGAAAGCAATGGATAAGAGCATAATGCTTAATCGAAACAAGGTAGGGATCTACATTGCAACTAACAACTTGTCGCTGTATCGTTAGTGATTGGAGCTTTTTACTTGTCATGGCATTTGCAAAGTTATGTGTTTGCATAGAAATTTTCTTGTGTTATGACCCCCGGCATCTTTGTGAAGGGATCATTTCGCTTTTTGGCTTCTTAGCTTACATTCTCATTCTTCTATCTTGTTAAAGATCATTTTATCTTTTCTACAGGTGCATAGAGCTTGTGCAGAACGAGAAATCCTAGATATGTTGGACCACCCTTTTCTTCCCGCACTCTATGCATCTTTTCAGGTTAGATACATAGAACTTGAAGAGACGGAGCATTATTATTTAGTAGTAGTAACTTGAGAAAAACGTTATGAGTGCCAAATGCAAATCACATATACACTTGAATCCTTCAAACTAAACTGTACTATAGCATGCGCATTTGATACTTGATGAATTCAAAGAATCGATAATGTCTACCTGAATATACTTATGTCAACATATTCATTCTTTATTTTGACTTCGAACTGTGAAAAAGTTTAACCACCCTTATCACTTATTTCATAATCATCTCTTTTATTGCTCTTCTTTCTCAATTCTGATTTATTGAATATGTCTTTGTTTCAGACCAAAACCCATATTTGTCTGATAACTGATTACTACCCTGGTGGAGAGCTGTTCCTGCTTCTAGACAGACAACCGACAAAGGTGTTGAAGGAAGACGCCGCAAGGTAAACCTAATGATAAAACAAATTTGAAGAACTAAACTGTCTACAGTTATACCTATCCGAGAAGCATTCTACAGAGTTAGTTGAGACTTTGATACTATCATATTCTCATGGTTTTTTAAACATTTATTAAGATATTTTTCGTTTCGTCCGCTTCTTAGCCATTTTGAGTCACTTAGTTCGTGTGATCCCTATTTTTTTTTCTTTTTGTCTTCTTCATTAATGTCTATAGGTGCCAATTTCAGTAGATAGACAATGTTACACCAGCTTTGCTGCCCCGTTATCCGGTGATATTAAACTTTTTTGTTGTCTGCAGGTTCTATGCCGCTGAAGTAGTGGTGGCCCTGGAGTACCTTCACTGTCAAGGTATCCCTTATATCCACATGTATCATATGTACAATCAGATTCTGAATCATAAGTAAGTCATTATTCATTCTTTTCTATTAGTCCAATCCTACTGTTTTTTAGACTAGCGTGATCAAACAATAACCTATACCTTATTAGCGATTTGCGATTGAGGAGAATTCATATTCATGAATCGCCGTTTGATGTATCTTTCTTTTACTTTATGTTCTTCCTATAAAGCTATGTGCATCATTCACTTTTACTTTAGTTTTATTGCTCGATAC
The DNA here is from genome assembly GCA_034376525.1 of Nicotiana benthamiana. Classification (NCBI taxonomy): domain Eukaryota; kingdom Viridiplantae; phylum Streptophyta; class Magnoliopsida; order Solanales; family Solanaceae; genus Nicotiana; species Nicotiana benthamiana. Next base: position 121,683,921 of record CM067330.1, read on the forward strand.
GAATATATATATGGTGAGTGATCATTCAGTTATGTGGCAATGCTGCAGATGGCATACCGATCAGAGCAAAATCATAGTATATGTACTATTTATCACTTAAGTCTGCAACATATCTGAAGTCTGAAGAGTTGAAAAATCCATCTCCATGTATCCTGAGTTATCTTCTGCCAACAGGTATAATTTACAGAGATCTGAAGCCTGAAAACGTCTTGCTACAGAGCGGTGGGCATATATCTTTGACGGATTTTGATCTTTCCTGTTTGACATCTTGCAAGCCACAGGTTCTTAACTCCTAACTTTTGTCAAGTTCACCAAATCTCGTTTGATGAAGTGAATTCGCAAACAAAATTAGTTACTAATGAATGCCAATACACTGTTTTTGGTGATTTGGACAGCTTTTACTTCCAGAAATCACCGAAAAGAAAAGGCATCAGAAAAGTCAACAGAATCCAATCTTCATGGCTGAACCTATGCGTGCATCAAATTCTTTTGTCGGAACTGAAGAGTACATAGCTCCGGTTAGACTTTTTCTTTTCCATTTGGTGTCTTATTTTGGAAGTTATTACTGCTGGTTTTCTACGACCGATGCTTCTATTCTGAATATCACAAATTCTTATATGACTAAGTGCATGATTTTGCTCCAAAAATATTGCCTTTTTTCTTCTACACTTTAAGTTTGTGTTATAAGTCAAGCTTTTATTCATTTATATCCTGTTCTTTAAATCATCTCTTTTCGCTTGTTTATCTCACAGGAAATTATAACTGGAGCAGGCCACACTAGCGCAGTGGATTGGTGGGCTCTTGGTAATTCTTTATAATCCATTTGAACTTTTGAGTGCTTATATTTCCTGATCCTTCTGTGACGGACCGCGGCGCTTCGCGCCCGAGGCGTCCCATAAACGCCCCGGACACGCCCGTCCGACCTAGCGCGCAGACTGGTTTCGCCCTGCCATGGGCTCATCAGGGAAGCGGTAATAGCTCCCGACCAGCTGTGCCCCCCCGTATGCTTCGGCTCCCTTCATAGTCATGTTCAAGACAAGCGACATGCTCCCCAAACTTAATCGGGTCGGCATGCCTAACTCGGCCAAGCCAATACGCAACTAGGGCAGAGCGCCTTTATGGCTAGAGGCGCCTCCCCTCCCCAAGGCAGTTTGATGCCAATCCGCACGCACGCTTTGTCCCTACTTTGAGGCCGTGACAACTCTCCCCCACCCGATGATGCGGCGACCCGACGCATTACTTTCGCTGCAACTCCTTTCGTGTTCCACACGGAACTTGCACCCTCATTCATGCTTGCACCACACCTCTTCGTGCTGCCAACTTTGGGACTCAGGCACGTAATCATGGAGACGGCATCACACTTCGTCGGTGCGTCCACTTCGTGGTTTCATCTAGAGTTCACAATAATTTCATTGCTCAAGCCCGCTTTACTTTGGCGGAGAAGTAGTATGTTTGCCCAAGGACCGTCATGCTCCACTCTGTCACTCAGCGCCCCCATCTTTGCACTTGTAGCATTCACCCGAGCTTGTGCATTCATGAGCTGACACCTCGCAAGAGAAGTTGAAGAGCATGTTTGCTCTGATACCATATGTGACGGACCGCGGCGCTTCGCGCCCGAGGCGTCCCATAACCGCCCCGGACACGCCCGTCCGACCTAGCGCGCAGACTGGTTTCGCCCTGCCATGGGCTCATCAGGGAAGCGGCAATAGCTCCCGACCAGCTGTGCCCCCCCGTATGCTTCGGCTCCCTTCATAGTCATGTCCAAGACAAGCGACATGCTCCCCAAACTTAATCGGGTCGGCATGCCTAACTCGGCCAAGCCAATACGCAACTAGGGCAGAGCGCCTTTATGGCTAGAGGCGCCTCCCCTCCCCAAGGCAGTTTGATGCCAATCGGCACGCACGCTTTGTCCCTACTCTGAGGCCGTGACACTTCAGTCTTCATTTCGACCTTTTCACTCCATACTCCCTTCAAAAGTTTCCGCTATTTTTGACGAGCAAATATGTCGCTTGGCAGGCATTCTTTTATACGAAATGCTGTATGGTTACACACCATTCAGGGGAAAGACAAGGCAAAAGACATTCTCAAATATATTACACAAGGATTTAAAATTCCCAGGAAGCATACAGGTATGATTTTTCAATCTAACAAATAAAATGCCTCAACGATAAGTAGAGACATTTCCTTTTGTGGGAGCGCCTTTTTCTTTTCTTTTTGCCAATTGCTAAAGCTGTCTATTTCTGTTCTCCTTTTCCAGGTTAGTCTCCAAGGAAAGCAGTTCATGTATAGATTGTTGCATAGAGATCCCAAAAACAGGTTAGGATCCCGCGAAGGAGCAAATGAAATCAAGCAGCATCCATTCTTTCGAGGCGTGAATTGGGCATTAGTTCGATGCATGGTATTGTTATGAACTCTTTTCCTTTTAGCTTGTGAATCTTTCTGTTCTCATCATATGTTTGAATCCTGCTACCATTTCAAGTTATTTGTTGTGTGTCAAACATTCTTAATATGGTACTATAAGTCAGATGATATACTTGCTATTAACTGGAAAAACATGTGAAGAATCTAAATCAACTGATCATAGACAGATTTAGTGAGTTCAACTGAATCCATCCTTCGCTTGAATTGTGTATATATAAAAAAAACAATTTAAAATATAGATATATGTTAAGATTTTACTCATTCTGAACATACTGATGCTAGATCTTGGATTCAACTTAGACGGACAACAATGTTTGTGTGTGTATACAGAAACGAATCCAGAATTTGAAGTTTGTGGTTTCTGAACTTGCCAACGAATTCATAGTCTTAGTTACTTCTCAATTAAATATTCATACTTATTTAATAGATTTCTTGATATAAAATATGAGGTATAAGTAAAAGCTATTGGATTCGTCCGAACTTGTAACTAATGGTCTACATCCGCCCCAATGTGTATGTCATAGGATGTTTTTATTCTTTCATATTGTGTGTATATTTCATCCAAAGACTTGAGAATAACACGTGAAAGAACTCTTCAGAACCCTCCAAAACTAGATGCTCCTCATTTGGGAACTGAAGCTGAGAAAGAAGCAAAAGACATCAACCCTGAGATGGAGGATTTACAAACAAATGTTTTCTAAAAGGTAGTATTAGTATTTCTTTTTCTCATTATTCATTTATTCTACATTAATTATAGTTGGAGAATATAACATATTATTAAATCTGCTGCAGAAATGAAAATATTTATATTCCAACCATATCAAGATTCAACTGAGTGGAGAAAAGCGGTCCTCAGATCCTCCCTGCAACAGTGACTAGTTAATCTTTTTTGTAAAGAAAATGATGGTTCTTCATTTTGTTTTTGTTTTTTTTTTAAAATTTTTTTTTATGGTTCTTGATTTGTGCTTTTGTTTTTGTATTCATAATTTGGTGTCTTGTAATCCCGTTTCATGAATTCTTCAGTAGATGTTAAGATAAATTAATCTGGTAAGTCTAGTTTTCTTAATTTAACTCATTATTTATTCTATCAAATATCATCCCATTATTTTTCTAATTACATTTCGGATTATACAATATAATAGGCTGACACCATGAATGTCAGATATTGAAAGATGCTTTTTGTTTGTTGGTGGATCCCCCCCCCGACCCCCCCCCCCCGACCCCCCCCCCCCGACCCCCACCATTAAGTGCAAGCTGAGACTACCGCAATCTATGGTATGCTAGCAAGGTTATGCCCGGCCCAACAGTTAAATGGACAATTAGTCTCTAAATTTATATTTTGATTTAATTATTTCTCTGTTGATTTTAAATGATAATATTATCCTGCTACTATCCAGAAACTTGTTAAGCATTTTAAAAGGACCTTAATAGTTAGCTATATTCATTAAAAAGTAGTGCGAAGCAACTTAAGTAATGAAGCGCGTTTAGTTCAACTCTCCGATAGTACTTTAAGTTATCTGATTTCTAAATTTCTATGCGGAGATAATATAACATGTATATATTTTTTGTCCCATGTCCTAGGGACTTTCAGTTAATGTAAAAGTAAGTTTTTATAATATAAATATTGTAATAAAAATTATAATTAAATTAAGCTTGCAATAAAATGGAATGCATACCTCTTGAATTTGAGATTTTGTTTCTTATGAAGGGTAGAAATCATGTGTAGTTGAGCAGCTTTCGAACATGTCTTTTAACTTAGAGTGTGTCTATGATCAGTGACGAATCCAAAAAATTTAATAAGAATGTTCACATTTACCAATGGGGCTATGCAAGAGTGTTCAAGTCTATTTTTAATCAATAACAAATAATTTTTTACCTTATACGTAATATAATTTTTCGATAAAGAATGGTGAGTTGATCATTCTTGCGCCAATACAGCTTCCCCCGTCTATGACATGCATCTTTCTCTCTTAGACTATTTATAGATAGTAACTTTATCTTTTTCAATTGTATATAGCTATACTTGATCAGAAAGTGTCAAGATTTTGATAAGTGGTAATTCAAGAGTGTTCTTTCATCATTCTCTTTGTACTGATTTACCCTGTGTATTTTTCAGCTATCCAATGTCTTGTGATTACTAGGGCGGCCATGGAGCTCCTATTTAACTATTTATTTATTATCATCGATCTCTCGTGCTATTTATTATTAGATTTGCTTTTTTCATAAAGTACAAAATATATATAATTTAATTTTTATATTGTATATAACATTTAAATTAATGAATAACTTTTGTATTTCAAATTTACTTGTTGCTGCAACATTGAAAGTGGCAATATAACATCAAAATTAAAAATATTACAGCACAAAACTTGTCACGACCCTAACCCCGATCATGATGATGCTCAATACACTGCTAGGCAAGCCCGACCATTCAACAACATTATCCCAAATTCTTACTCATATTATAGATAAATAACACAGAAAATTTACTAAGTCATTACATTTAAGTTTATAAATAATAGTAAAATATGCGGAGGTTAAATTATAATACCTCACCATATTTCAATTAGAATCTGGTGTTACGAATATGAGCCTCTAATACAGAATATCCACAAATTACAAGTCTATCTAGGAAAATACGGAATAAAAGATAGAGATAAAGGGGAGAGATCAAGGCTGCGAACGCCATGCATCTACCTTAATACTCCCAGATACAGCTGCTCAGCTAAACAAATCCTCACTCACCTGTGGCGTACCTGGATCTGCACGCAATGTGCATGGAGTAATGTGAGTACTCCGACCCAGTGAGTAATAAATATAAATAAACGTTGAGAATAAGAAATCATGGAAAAATACAAAGTAAACTATAACTGGGAATTTAGAACATTTAATAGTGAAGCATGAAGTTGATGAAATCATAGTACAAATACTCAGGTAGTGTTGGCCCAAGTTTCAGCTGAGTTTTGAAGATTGACAAATGAACTCATAGAAGGACCTGGTCCATTCTGTACTATATAGTCTGAATCAACCAGTGCACATGCAGAGCACGTGAGGAAGATAATGCACCAAAGATCGCGCATCAATATCTTCTAAACATAATCGAAAAGGTTGCATTTGGGATAAGGAGGACAGTCTCCTTATGTGAAGAGAACTTAATCCTAAGTTAGGATAAGAGTTGGAGTTTGCGTTGGCTAAGGACTCGATTTGTGTACGAATGAGAAGTGGAGTCTTAATCAAACTCTAACTACTAACTCAATATATGAATGCGTTAGTTCTCTTTTATAGATAACACACACAAGCAGAAGTAAAGTATATTTGAGACCAAAAAGAGCGAGTCTGATTTGCAAGCAATATATGCAAGTTACAAGTGTGTACGCCTACAGCTACATGAACCTAGAGAAGAACCAGTTTCATCTGAGTGTTTTATTTCTAGTTCAATTGTAGTAGGTTTTTATATTGTACCTTTCAGCTTTTCTAGAAATAATTGTATTAGGGTACTTTGTGTCATCAAGTTAGAGTTAACTTGATAGTGTCGCAACAGCTGAGGCTGTGTGCCACACTGGGATTAGAGTTTAATCCTTAGGTTTACAAAGTCTTTGTCAATGCTGTTTTGGCTCACTCATTTTTAGTGGAGTTTGGGAAAATCCTACTAAGTAGTAGGTCGTAGTTTTTTCACCTTTTGGGCCAGGTATTTTTCACGTAAAAATATCTCTGCACTTTACTTTCAGTTTTTCTTATTCCGCAAACTGCAGTACTTAGAACACTTAGAAGAACCAGGTTCTTCTAACGCGAAAATTAGGTACCACACAAATCATCCCCCCTTCTTGTGTGGTATTGACGTTTGTTAACATCAATTGATATCAGAGCGGGTTATCCTTGAATAGGTTAACACCATAGGAAAAATATCAACATGAGTGCACCACCTGGGAACTGGGAAGGACAGTCTACTGCAAGGCCTCCACTCTTCAATGGGCTTCACTATTCTTGGTGGAAAAACAGAATAAGAGACCACATCATGGGTGAAGATTATGAACTTTGGGACATCATCCCTGATGGTCCTTGCTACAACCAAGAAGAATGCTGAAGGAATGGATGCTCCAAAAACTAGAGCTGATTATACTGCTGAAGATCTAAGGAAGTGGGAGAAAAATGCTAAAGCTAAGAAATGGCTAGTGTGTGGACTTGGCCCTGATGAGTACAGTAGGATTCAAGGCTGTACAACAACCAAGGATATTTGGACACTTTACAAGTGGCTCATGAAGGAACACCTCAGGTGAAAAGGTCCAGAGGAATTGTATTCTCAATATGTGAATTTTACAATGAAGGATGGTGAAACTATTAAAGAGATGTATACTAGGTTCACTACACTGACAAATGAACTTGAGTCTCTTGGAAGGGTTATTCTGGAAGAAGACAAGGTATAAAAGATTCTAACTAATGTTTTTCCTATCTCCTGGGAAAACAAAATCACTGCCATTCAGGAATCCAAAAATATTGCTACTCTGAAATTGGATGAACTGATTGGAAACTTGACTGCTTATGAATTGAGAAGGCAAACTATGAAGATTGATGCTCCAAAGAAAGAAAGAAGTCTGGCTCTCAGAATCTCAGAAGGATCAGATCTTGAAGATGATGAAATGACAATGATAATCAGAGACTTCAAGAAATACCTTATGATAGGCAATGTCTCTTCAAGAGTATCAACATTCAACAAACCTAGGGCTCCTGAGATGCAGACAAATGATGGTTGATTTAAATGTGGAAAGACATATCACATGATCAAGAACTGCCCTCAATGGGAGATTGAGTGGAAGAAAGAAAGGGCAGAAAGAAGGTACTTGAAGAAGGAACAGGTTCAACCAAGGAGCAACAAAGGTACTACCAAATCCATGGTTGCTGCATGGGGAGATACCTCAGATGAAGACTCAGAAAATGAAGCTGAAGATGAGCAAGCCCTTATGTCCATCGGGGGATCAGAAGATGAACAGGAGGTAAGTATTCTACATCTTAAAGAAAATATTCAATTCATGTCTAAAGAAAAATTGGGTGAGCTCTTGATGGACTTCATAGATGAGTCTGAAATAATAAACAGTGAGAAAGATGGTCTGTCTAGGGATTGTGCAATACTAGAAGAAAAATGCAAAAGGCTAGAATTTAGGGCTGATGACAGTAATAACTTAAATACTGAATTGAAGAACCAGGTTCTTCAACTGGAAAACAGTGTCCTAGAACTCAAGTCTGAAAACTTGAAACTGAAAATAGGGATAGGAAAGAAAAAGGCTAATCAATCATTTATCACACTAGAAGAAAACTTAGGAAAAATGAAAGATGATCTGTATAAGAAAGATGAGTCAATCATGGTCCTTAAAGAAGAATTAGGGATGGTGAAGCATGAACTAGACAGAACATGCAAATGGAACAAGGCTTCTGACGCACTTTCCTGGTTGCAAGAGCATCACATCAGCAACAAGATAGGACTTTGGTTTGGGACTCAAGCTCTAAAATGGGATCCCAAAAACAAGTACCTCACTCTTCCTGAAAACAAGATCTGTACACATTGTGGTAAGACTGATCATTACAAAAATGAATGCAATGCAAAAGAAAATGCCAGTCAAAGGAACAAAATCTTTGTTCAAGGAAAACACAAACTGCCTTGCTGGGCAAAGAAAAATTTAATTCATCATTTTGCCCGTAGAAAGGGACCCAAACTAGTTTGGGTTCCTAAAACTAACCCCTGATTTCATTTTGCAGGTCCAAGTGAAAGGAAGTAGCCAAATTTTGTACATGGATAGTGGCTGCTCAAAACATATGACTGGTAACAAGGACCTGCTTCTTTCACTTGAGAACCTAAAAGGAGGCAATGTCTCCTTTTGAAATGAGAAGAAAGGTGAGATTATTGGGGTTGGAAAGGTAGGAAAGACAGACTCTCATTCCATTGAGAACATCTATTTAATAGATGGCTTGAAATATAGCCTGATAAGTGTGTCACAACTGTGTGACAGAGGTAATCTTGTGGCTTTCACTTCCTTAAAATGTTTTGTGATTAGCCTTGCTACTGAAAAGATTGTTTTGCAGGGAAGAAGAGTTAATAATATTTACATTGTAGATTTGTCGACTCTTTTTGAAAATGAACTCACTTGTCTGAGTGTGTTAATAAATGATCCCCTCCTTTGGCACAAAAGACTTGGTAATGCTAGTCTAAATCAATTAAACATATTAGTTTCCAAGGACTTGGTGATAGGTCTACCTAATATCAAGTTCTAGGAAGACAAGGTTTGTGAGGCATGTGCAAGGGGGAAGCAGGTAAGGTAATCCTTCAAATCTAAGAAAATGGTAAGCTCGTCCAAGACATTGGAACTAGTTCATATGGATCTCTGTGGTCCAATGAGAGCCATGAGCAGGGGTGGTAAAAGATATGTTATGGTGCTCGTTGATGATTATTCTAGATTTACCTGGGTGCTATTTCTAACTTCTAAAGATGAAGCATTTGAAATGTTCACAACTGTTAGAAAAATCCAGAAACAATTAGGAAATCAACTTGCACCCATTAGGTCTGATCATGGAACTGAATTTGAAAATGCAAAGTTTGCTAAATTTTGTGATGAAGTTGGAATAGATCATAATATATCTGCCCCTAGGACTCCTCAGCAAAATAGGGTAATTGAAAGGAAGAATAGGACCCTTGAGGATATGGCAAAGACCATGTTACTTTCAAGTAAACTACCTCATAGCTTTTGGGCAGAGGAAATAAATACAACATGTTATATAATAAACAGGTGTATGACTAGACCACTTGTAGAGAAAACTCCCTATGAGTTGCTTAAAGGGAGAAAACCAAACATATCCCACCTAAGGGCTTTTGGTTGCAAGTGTTATGTGCACAATAATGGCAAAGATTCCCTTGATAAGTTTGATCTCAGAAGTGATGAGGGAGTATTCTTGGGATATTCCTCATATAGCAAAGCTTATAAAGTGTTTAATAAAAGAACTCTATGTGTAGAAGAAAGTGTACATGTTATTTTTGATGAAACTAACACTCTTTCTGCGAGACAGGAACATGAAGATGAAGCCATTGGACTGGTAAGACAACTGATTGAAGTTAAAGCAAAAGTCAATGAGGCATCTAAAGAAGGAGCAGGTAATGGAACATGTCCTTTCACCCTGGGCAACCTGACAGGGGGAACCAATTTGAGAGAAACTTCACAAAATTCTCTAAAGGATCTTGTACCTGAACCTGTACCCCTACAACATAATAATGAAGGAGAAGCTAGTAGAAACCAGCTGGTGGGAAAACCTTACAGGTACCTGAGTTCTCACCCATTGAGAACATAATCAATGATCCCGCATCTGGAGTCAAGACTAGATCACAAATGAAGAATCTGTGTGCATTTGATGCCATTTTGTCCCTGATTGAACCTAAAAATGTGAGTGAAGCTCTACAAGATGGAGATTGGATCAATGCTATGCAAGAAGAACTCAATCAGTTTGAAAGAAGCCAAGTCTGGCACTTGGTTCCAAGACCTAAGGACTAGTCAGTCATTGTGACAAAATGGGTCTTCAGAAACAAGCTGGATGAATATGGAAAAATTACAAGAAATAAGGCAAGGTTGGTGGTTTAAGGTTATAGTCAAGAGGAAGGCATCGATTATAATGAGACTTTTGCTCCAGTAGCTAGAGTTGAAGCAATTAGACTTCTCATTGCCTTTGCAACACATATGGAATTCACTCTTCATCAAATGGATGTGAAAAGTGCCTTCCTAAATGTCTATCTCAAAGAAGAAGTGTTTTGAAGCAACCTCCTGGATTCAAAAGCAAAGAATATACTGGTCATGTATACAAACTGGATAAGGCTCTTTATGGTCTCAAGCAAGCTCCAAGAGCTTGGTATGAAAGATTGTCAAAATTCCTTCTAGAGCATGGGTACAAAAGAGGTAAAATTGATAATACCTTGTTCCTAAGGGAAAAAGGTAAAGATCTTCTTCAGCAAGGATTTGGCAAAGCTAATAGGTAGTGAATTTGAAATGAGTATGATGGAGAACTCAATTTCTTCTTAGGGTTCCAATTCAAAAAAAGTCCAAACGGTACCATGATTCATCAGCAGAAGTACACAAAAGAACTGATGAAGAAATTTAAAATGGAAGAATCCAAAGAAATAGATACTCATATTGCAACTGCTACAAAGTTAGATGTTGATGAACCTGGTTCATTAGTTGATCAAAAGTTGCATAGGGGTATGATTGGTTCACTTTTGTATCTTACTGCTAGCAGACCTGACATTGTTTTCAGTGTAGGACTTTGTGCTCGTTTCCAAGCAAATCTAAAGGAGTCACACTTGACTGCACTCAAAAGAATATTAAGATACCTAAAAGGCACAACTGATATGTGTTTGTGGTATCCCAAAGTAGTAATTTTGACTTAATTGGATATGCTGATGCTGATTATGCAGGTTATATCATGGATAGGAAGAGTACTTCAGGTATGGCACACTTCCTAGGATCTTGTCTTGTATTATGGGCTACCAAAAAGCAAAATTCAGTGGCTCTCTCTACTGCTAAAGATGAGTATGTTGCTGCCACCTCATGTTGTGCACAGTTGTTGTGGATCAAGCAACAATTCGTAGATTTTGGAATTGAAGTGGGATGCATACCTATATTTTGTGATAACACTAGTGCAATCGGTATGACAAAGAACCCGGCTCATCATAAAAGGACTAAGCACATAGATTTTAGATACCACTTCTTATGGGACAACTATGAAAAGGGGCTAATTTCCGTAGAATTATTTGCCACTGATAAACAAATAGTTGACATCTTCACCAAGGCACTAAGTAGAGAAAACTTTGAGAGGAACAGGTTGGAATTAGGGATTATTAAGATCACTTACGAGGTTATGTTGAGAATGCACAATGAAAAAATAAATTTTGGTTAATTGTTCTTAAATCTGTGAATATTAGACTAATTCCTACTCAGCTTAATACTTTTAAATAAGTATACTCTCGTGACATGTGGTTATATAATTCACTAATCTCTTAGAAATTTTCTATTCTGACATTTGAGGCATGATCAATAGAAGTGTCATATGAAGAACCCGGTTCATCAATATGTACTCATGAGGAAGGTCAGATATGTTTCTGTACTTTGCACAATTAGAAAATTTTAGTTTCAATCATGAGCAAGAGTCCTAGAAATTCCAATCGTCTCAAAATTCTATCTGTTGGAAGCCAATTGAACCAGTTTCTTGTAATTAGAATTCTAAAATCAATAGAACTCTTTTCCTAAAATTTAGCAATTTAATTAATTCTAGGGAGACAGAACTCTACAATGATAAGATGTCTATTGACATTTGAGAAAGTGCTTTCTCTGAAACAATAATTACCCCTCTTTTAAAGATTCTTAAATCATATCATAACCGTCATTAGCTTCTCAAATCTCTGATCATATCCTTCGTCTCCAAACCCTAATAAATTCCCAAAATTTTCTTAGAGCCCTCCACAAGTTCATCATCCAAAATGATTAATCCTCAAGACAATCCAGGAACCCCACCACTAGCGTCACCTAACACCACCTCATCCTCTACCCCTTATGTTGAAACCCCAAAACCAAGATTTCGTTGGAAAAAAATGATAGCTAGGAAAGCAGTAGCAACTGGCCTTTGAGAAAAGCTTTAAACGAGAGGTTGCATGCCTGTCAAAAGAAAGAATCTCAAGCAAAAGTCACTGATTCCCGCTTTGGGTCGAATCAATACATCTCTGCAAGTGAGGGAGATGAACCTGAGTCTTCACAAAATTCTACGCATTAAGAAAACCCAATAGAGGTAAGATCCAGTCATGTTCCAGTGGATGTAGGCAAAAGTAGAAAATAGATATGTCTTGATATGGGCTGTTAAGGATATTTTTGGAAATGATCTGTAAAACAAATGAAGAAAAGGAGAAAGAAGGAGTTGCCTATCTGTGGAAGTGGGGGAATGGGGGTATCACATTCAGGGGGAAGTGTATCTGGGGAAGCTGCAGAAGGGTTGGTAGACTTAAGCAAAGAAACTGGTAAACCTGGTCCATCAGTGGAGGAAACCTTGGCTGACATGATTAAGAAGGTAAGGGATAGCTATGACCCCAAGAAACCAAAGTGTTCCTCGCTTAGAACTCCTGCTGCTGCAAAACCAACAAAGAAATCCAAGACTGCATCACCCAAGGTTGCTCCTAGGGGTAGAACTACAAGAAGCAAAGCGAGAGAGAATGAAGCTGAGTTAAAGAGGGAACTAGAGGAGAGTAGGAAGAAAAGAATAGAAAAGGGAAAAGGGAAGGTTGGTGAGAGTTCAGAAACTGTGGCTGAGGAGGATGAAGAGGTGATGGAATAGGTCCATCCAGCGAAACAAACTACTGAGAAGGCTCTTATTGCTAAATCTAAAGAGACTAGGACTTCTTCCAAGAAGTCTTCAAAAGCTGTACCTGATGAGTCCTCCCTTCTAAAAAGAATAAGATCCGCCTCTAAAGGCAAACAAGTGAAAATGGTTATAGAAGAAGAAGAGAGTGATGAAGTAGAAGAAGATGACTCTGAGAATGAGCAGGATAGATATGCCAATTTTGGCAAAAGAAAAATTCTGAAGGGTAGGATGATAAAAGACCTGGAGAAGCCACGCATGATGAGGATTCTAGCATCTCTAAAAGCTCAAGGTTGGAAGGACATGGTCCTTCAGTTGAATGGGAAATTGGCTAGGAAGGAATTGGTTGAGTTCATGGCAAATGGATCACTAAAGAATGGTCTGGTGACCAGTACTGTTAAGGGGGTCAAGGTAAAGTTCAATGCTGAAAAGCTGGGGGAGATTTTGAATATTCCTTGTGAGGGATATGATGATTACACAAGACAGAGGTGGCCTTGCTTGGATGGATTGCCTTCACATATGCAGATAACAAGAAATTTTTGTGACACTCAATCAGAGGCAGAAGTACCTGAGGCTGGGGCAGTGCAAAAGAGAGCTGAGGCCTGAGCACAAGGTGCTCTTTGAGTTTGTCAACAAATGCCTCCTGCCCAGGTAGAAAAGAAGGCATAATTCTAACTATATGGACCTTGTGCTCATCCAGTGCTTGACTGAGAGTAAGCAAATCAACTGGCCTGTGTTTATGGTGAAGCTGCTGGAAAGGGTGATCAATGGTTCAAAGGCCCATGCCATTCCCTATGGATTTATTTTGACTACTGTGCTTGAAAGATTAGATATTCCATTGAAAAGTGGAAAATGCATCAAGCAAGGAGCACTTTGGCATCAAGACACTTCAAGCATGTGACTATCTGTTCAGCACTGTTCCTGTTGAACCTGGTTCATATGCTAAGACTCCTGTGAACATTAAAGTTAGGTCCCTAGTTCATGAGGTTGGAATGAAGGATGCTAAAATAGCAAGGCTTAAAGCCAGGGTGGAAGAATTGGAGGTAGAAAGGAATGGACTTAGAGCTGATCTTGCCAAAGAAAAAGAGAAAAATGAAGGCATGCAACAACAAATGCTTAACCTGTTGAAAGCCCAGCCCTCCAGCTCTTCCAAGCCTTAGGTGTCCAATGCTCAGTGTCCATTCTAGTTTCCTCTCCAGTGTCAAGTTTATTTGGTTATTGGTTTGTTTTTCTTTTTGCTCATGGTTGGAAGTTTTCTTTCTCTTTTTATGGACTGCATCATAGGAACATCTCTGTAATCAATGAATGAAGCTTTTCTGGTTCTTGTTAATGTTGTTCTAAATAGTTATTTCTGAGTTGATTTTTGATTAACTTGAACATGTGTTCACTTGTAGTTGCCCCATCGGCCATGAGTATAAATTAACTTCGAGGATTCACATTATTTAAGCAACTTTTCGATGATGCCAAAAGGGGGAAGATATTGTGCTTAAAATTTTTCTCTGAAACTGATGTTTATGACCTAAATCTGACCTCCTTAATGATAAGTTAAATCATTTTCTAAGTGTTTATTCCAGCCAAGTTTACAGGTTCCCTGACCACAATAAGCACAGAGTTTTTCATCATCAAAAAGGGGGAAATTGTTGGCACAAGTTTCAGTTGAGTTTTGAAGATTGACAAATGAACTGATAGAAGGACCTGGTCCATCATGTATTATATAGTCTGAATCAACCAGTGCACATGCAGAGCACGTGAGAAAGATAATGCACCAAAGATCACACATCAATTTCTTCTAAACATAATAAAAAGGTTGCATTTGGGATAATGAGGACAGTCTCCTTATGTGAAGAGAACTTAATCCTAAGTTAGGATAAGAGTTGGAGTTTGTGGTGGCTAAGGACTCTAATTGTGTACAAATGAGAAGTGGAGTCTTAATCAAACTCTAACTACTAACTCAATATATGATTGCGTTAGTTCTCTTTTACAGGTAACACACACAAGATGAAGTACAACATATTTGAGAGAAAAAAGAGCGAGTCTGATTTGCAAGCAATATATGCAAGTTACAAGTGTGTACGCCTACAGCTACATGAACCTAGAGAAGAACCAGTTTCATCTGAGTATTTAGGTTTTTATATTGCACCTTTCAGCTTTTCTAGAAGCAATTGTATTAGGTACTTTGTGTCATCAAGTTAGAGTTAACTTGATAGTGTCGCAACAGCTGAGGCTGTGTGCCACACTGGGATTAGAGTTTAATCCTTAGGTTTACAAAGAGTCTTTGTAAATGCTATTTTGGCTCACTGATTTTTAGTGGAGTTTGGGATATTGTTTTTGAGTAGTAGGTCGTGGTTTTTTCACCTTTTGAGCCTGGTGTTTTTCACGTAAAAATATATGTGAACTTTACTTTCAGTTTTTATTTTTCCGCAAACTGCAGTAGTTAGAACACTTAGAAGAACCAGGTTCTTCTAACGCGAAAATTAGGTACCACACAAATGACCCCCTTCTTGTGCGGTATTGATGTTTACTAACAACTAGTAGGTATAACAGATAAAGAACAAATGCATGAGTGTAATGCAATGCATATGATGGTACACTCTAGTACCACTTCGGCGTGCAACACGAGCCATCCATTTATTTATCATCGATGGTGCTCACTGGGGGTGTGTGCAGACTCCGGATGGGCTCCTACAGCCCAAGAACAATATCAAGACATCTCGTGGTATCAAATTTAGGCCATCGGGCTCATATCAATATCAGTATAATCAACCAGGCTCTCGGCTTCAAAATCGATGTAATCAACCAGGATTTCAGCCTCAATATCAATATAACACTGCTGCGACGCGTAACCCGATCAATGCTCAGTCCAGAAATCATCATATGCCCTTGGTATATGTAAAATAGTAGTTCTCAGTCCGAAATATCAATTAGAAATATCATTTAATTTTTTAAATCTTAGAAAGATGGCTGAGTTTGGAAAACAGTATTTAAAACCTTGAGCTGAGATCAAATGATATGCAAAATATGCGAAACCAGTGATATCAATCCCTGAAGGATTCAAATAATTAGCAAGAATCCCAAATGTAACAATCAAATTTAAGTAGGGATGATTCTTAATTTAGTTCAAGTAAGGATGATTCTTAATTTAGTTCAAGCAGAAAATACGGTAAAAACATCTCTTAGGATGGACCAAGTAACAATCCCCAATAACCAACGACCTCGCACTCATCATACAACACGTGTCTCACCTCAATATAGCATTTTGATGTGAATTTCCGGGGTTTCAAACCCTCAGGACATCATTTACATCAATTACTCACCTCAAGACAGCCAAAAGTCTAGCTCGCTATGCCCTTGCCTCTCGAATTGACCTCTTCGCGCGTCTGATCTGACCAAAATTACAACGAATATGTCACATAATTCTAAGGAGACAATACCCAATCGAAAGCAATCGAAAAATATGAAAATTCACGTACGAGCCCCAGGCCAATGTCTCAAAACTCAGAATGTCTATGTCAACGGGTTCCTTATGTCGTCACGAGTCTTACCATACAAAACTTATCCAATTCCCATATCATTTCAACCATTAAATCCGTGATTCTATCAGAGGGTTTTCAACACTTTTCCAACAAAATTCTCAGATTAAATGCCAAAACTTGTAATAGATTCGAGTTATACAACCAAAATTGAGTTAAGAACACTTACCCTATTGTTCTCTCTAAAAATCTCCCCAAGAATCGCCTTATCCGAGCTCAAAATCAGTAAAAACGGAAAATGGGTTCGTCCCATTTTCAGAACTTGAAAACAATCTGCTTGAAATTTTCGTGTGCTCTATTCACCCCGTGTTACTTTTCACCCGTGTGTACTGTTCACGAGGTGCCATTCATGGAACTATTTACAGATACTATTAAAGGTACTGTTACGGGACACTATTCATGGAAACTATTTAAAACTATTGTTCATAATGCTGTGAAAAAAATGCATCAACTTTATTTTTCGTGCCTAAATCGATATGTTAACCTTCTGAAATACATCTGAGGCCCCCCGAGACCTCAACCAAAAGCACCAACATATCTTAAAGAATTATCCAAACTTTATTCAATCGTGGAAACACCTCAACTAACGCCAAAATCATCAAGTTACATTAAGTTCAAGCCTAAGTTCTTTTAAAACTTCTAATACACAAAAACCCAACCAAAACTCGTCCGAATGACCTGAAATTTTGCACACACATCCCAAATCAACTAATAAAGATACAATAACTCTCGGAATTCCATTCCAACTATCGGATCAAAATCTCACCTATCAACCGGAAATTGCAAAAATACTAGCTTCGCCAATTCAAGCCTAATTCTACATCGGACCTCCAAAATCACTTCCGATCACGCTCCTAAGTCTCAAATCACTCTTGGAGCTAACTGAACCATCAGAATTCACATCAGAGCCCTCTAACATGCAAGTCAAATTCTGGTTAACTTTTCAAAACTAAGCCTTCCTTAAAGAGATTAAGTGTCTCCTTTCTTATCAAAACTCCTCCATATCAACTCGAGTACATATGACACGGATAACGAAACATATAGAAGCAGAAAATTGAAAGAATAGGGTGGTAACTCATGAGGCGATAGATCGAGTCGTCACATCATCCCCAACTTAAGCAAACGCTCGTCCTCGAGCGAGTTAAGAAATATACCTGAAGTCTCAAATAGGTGAAGATATCTACTCCACATCTCCCGCTCGGTCTCCTAGGAGGCTTCCTCGACGGGCCGACCTATCCACTATACTTTCACTGACGCTATATCTTTTGATCTTAATTTTTTAACATATTGACCCAAAATAGCTATTGGATCCACATCATAAGTCAAATCCGTATTTAATTGCACTCTGCTGAAATCCAAAACATGAGACGGGTCCCTGAATACTTTCGGAGCATAGAAACATGGAATACCGATGAACGCTCGACAAACTGGATGGCAAAGCAAGCGTATATAGGCCCCCTCTCCAAGTCTCCTACGTACCTCAAACGGCCCAATAAATCGTGGGCTCAACTTCCCTTCATTTCCAAATCTCATAACACCCTTCATGGGCGAAACCTTCAGCAAGACCTTCTCACCCACCATGAAAGATACATCTCGAACCTTCTGGTCCTCATAACTCTTCTGACGCGTCTGAGCTGTACGAAGTCTCTCCTGAATCACTTTCACTTTGTTTAAGGCATCCTGAACCAACTCTGTCAATAGTCTAGCCTCTCCGGGCTCGAACCAACCAACTGGAGATCTACACCGTCTCCCATACAAGGCCTCATACGGTGCCATCTAAATACTCTTCTGATAGCTGTTGTTGTAGGCAAACGCTACAAGTGGCAGAAACTCATCCCAAAAACCTCCAAAATCAATCTTACATTCACACAACATATCCTCCAATATCTAAATAGTACGTTCGGACTGTTCGTCCATCTGAGGATGAAATGTTGTGCTCAACTCCACATGGGTACTCAACTCTCGCTGAAAAGTCCTCCAAAACTTGGAAGTAAACAGAGTACCTCTATCTGAGATAATGTAAACTGGAACACCATGCAATCACACAATCTCTTGGATAAATATCCCTGCCAACCGCTCTAAAGAATAAGTAGTACACACCGGAATGAAGTCCGCGGACTTGGTCATCCAATCCACAATCACCCAAATAGAATCAAATTTCTTCGAAGTCCGACGAAGACCACTCAGAAAATCCATAGTAACTCTCTCCCACTTCCATTCTGGAATAATCATCAGTTGAAACAAACCAACCGGTCTCTGATGCTCATATTTGACCCACTGACATTAGAGACACCTAGCTACATAACCTACAATATCTTTCTTCATTCTTGTCCACCAATAGTGTTGTCTCAAGTCTTGATACATCTTCGTGGCACCAGAATGAATAGAATACTGCGAGCTGTGGGCCTCCTCCAGAATTAACTCTCTAAGCCCATATAATTTGGGCATACAAATACAACCCTGAATCCTCAATACGCCATCATCATCTATAGTCACATCCTTGGAATCATCATGCTAATATCTGTCCTTAAGGATGAGCAAATACGGATCATCATAGTGGTGTTCTCTGATGCGATCATATAAGGAAGACCGAGAAACCACGCAAGCCAAAACCCGACTGGGCTAAAAAATGTACAGTCTCACAAACCGATTAGCCAAGTCTTGAACATCAAATGAAAAGGGCCTCTCCCCAACTCGAATGTATGCCAAACTCCCCATACTGACTGCCTTTCTGCTCAAAGCATCCGTCACTACACTGGCCTTTCCCGGATGATACAAAATAGTGATGTCATAATCTTTTAGCAACTCAAGCCACCTTCCTGCCCCAAATTAAGGTCTTTCTGCTTAAACAAATGCTGAAGACTGCGATGATCAGTGAATACATCGCATGATATGCTATATAAATAGTGCCTCTAAATCTTCAAGGCATGAACTATAGCAGCCAACTCTAAGTCATGAACATGGTAGTTCTTCTCATGGGTATTTAACTGACGAGCTGCATAAGCAATAACTCTACCCTCCTGCATCAACACACAGCCAATCCCAACTCTCAAACCATCACAATATGCAATATATGAACCTGTAGTTGATGGTAAAACCAATAGTGGAGTTGTGGTCAAAACTGTCTTGAGCTTCTGAAAGCTCTCCTCACACTCGTCTGACCATATAAATGGATCACCCTTCTGAGTTAACTGGGTCAAAGACGACGCAATGGATGAAAACCCCTGAACAAACCAACAATAATAGCCTGCTAGCCCAAGAAAACTCCGAACCTCTGTGGCTGAAGATGGTCTAGACTAACTCTGCACTGCTTCTATCTTCTTTGGATCAGCCTGAATACCCTCACTGGACACTATGTGTCCAAAGAATACCACATAACTTAGCAGAAATTCACACTTGGAGAATTTTGCGTAAAGCTTCTCCTCCCTCAATCTCTGCAACACTACACGTAAATGCGTGGCGTGCTCCTCTTGGCTACGCGAGTACACCAGAATATCATCAATAAATACAATAACAAAAGAATCTAGTTAAGGCCGAAATACATTGTTCATCAAATGCATGAACGCTGCTGGGCATTGATCAGCTCAATAGACATAGCTAGAAACTCATAGTGACCATATCAAGTCCTGAAAGCTATCTTAAGAATATTCGAGTCCCTAATTTTTAAATGGTGATAGCCCGAACGGAGATCAATTTTGGAAAACACCGTGTCTCCCTGAAGCTGATCAAATAAGTCATCAACACGAGACAAATGATACTTGTTCTTCACTTTTACCTTATTTAACTGCCTGTAGTCAATGCAAATTATCATTGTGCCATATTTCTCTTTCACAAATAGAATAGGTGCACATCTAAACTAGGAAAGCTAGTGAGGAAAGGTGGGACAATGAAAGCTCTACTTCGGGTAGCTGGGTGCATAAACCTCTTTCTTTCACAGGAGAGGGACAATAAATAAGGAGCTTGGGCTACTCAACCGATAGGAATAGGGGCTTGTTTCCAGAACTGAAAGAGAATCTAAAGCAGGATCGGAAATAGAATAAGATTGAGAAGCAGGGTAAAACTATTCTCAGAAGGAGTAGGTTTAGCGATCAGTAAGAAACTCCTCAATCAAGATGATCGAGACCTTTCATGGAAGTCTTAGTTGGACTCCACACTGCTACGCAGCTTACGTCAATCTAAATGATAAAAAGGCATTTCTTCCTCATGATGAAGGAGTAGAGACCTAGCTTTCATCTGTCTGTTAAAATGTAATGCTATACCTTTTGTCCTTGAGAATTGGCTGGGTATAGCGGGAAAGTGCCCAAGGTGACACACTAGGCCGAATGAACCCCATGTCTAGGACCTCCTGCTGCTCCTTCAATTCTTTCAACTCTGCTAGTGCCATACAATATGGCGGAATAGAAATATGTTAGGTGCCTGACACCAAGTCAATGCCATAATCAACATCCCTGTCCGGCGGCATACCCAGCAAGCCTACAGGAAATACATCAGAAAAATCCTTCACAACTGGGGAAGAGTCAATACTAGGAGTCTCAGCTCCTACATCCCGCACAAAAGCTAGATATGATAGACAACCCTTCCCAACCATACACTGGGCTTTCAAGAACGAAATTACTCTGCCAGGAAAATAATCGATTATACCATGCCACTCGATCCTCGGACCACCCAGAATAGCCAAAGTGACGGTCTTAGCATGATAATATAGAATAGAATGACATGGAGATATCCAATCCATGCCCAAAATAACATCAAAGTCTACCACGTTTAATATCAATAAATCAACCCGGGTCTCCAGACCCCCAATAGTCACAATACAAGATCAATACACATGGTTTACAATAATAGTATCGCCCACCAAGGTAGATACGTGTATAGGTAAAGCAAGACACCCTTGGGTCGTACCCAAATGGTGTGCAAAATATGAGGACACATATGAATAGGTGGATCCGAGATCAAATAAGATAGAGACATCGGTGTGGCAGACTGAGATAATACCTGTGATAACAGCATCTGGCGCAATGGAATCTGTCCTTCCCGGAATAGCATAAAATTGGGCCTGGTCACAGCCTGATCAGCCTCCACCTCTGGGGAGACCTCTGCCTTCTTGGCCTCTGCCCTTAGCTGACTGAGCGGGTGCTGAAGAAACTGGAGCAAAAAATGAAGGTTGGTCCCTCTGCTAAAACTAATCACCACAAAGTCGAGGACACTGCCTATTCATATGACCAAACTCTCCACACTCGTAGCAACTACCAGGTGTTGGATAGGGAACTAGAGGGAGCCCCTCGCACCTGAATGACCAGCCGATGCACTCGGCGCAGATGAACCCAGAACTGAAGGGGCACAGGATGATCTCTGAGCTGGTAGAGCATTAAGTAAAGACTGGCCCTGCTGAAACCCGTGATGACCATGGTCTGAAGATGTCCTACTATACTCTGGACGAGTCGTCTAAGGAGGTCTGAAAGAACGACCCCTACCTGGCTGGAACTGGCCCCTAGATGGAGCACCACTAAAATTTCCTGAACCTCTGGGCCTCTTGGCCTCCCTCTTCTCTCGCTCTCTACGATGAACTGTCTCAATATCACGAGCAATGTCAACCACCTCCTCAAACGAAGCACCCAGTACTCTCTCTCTAGTCACCAAAATGTGGAGAGAGTAGTTAAGACCATCCATAAATCTCCGGATCCTCTCACTATCCATCGGAATCATCCAAGTAGCGTGACGAGCCAACTGTGAAAATATCATCTCGTACCAGGTTACGGACATATCTCCCTGAGTCAACAACTCAAACTACCTACGCAACTCCTCTCTGTGGGACTGAGGTAAATACTTCTCCAGAAATAGAGTGGAGAACTAATGCCAAGTAAGGGGCGCTGCACCAACAGGCCTATGCCTCTCAAAATCTTCCCACCAGGTAAATGCAGCTCCCTGGAACTGAAATGTAGTAAAAGATACACCACTCGACTCCAAAATCCTTGTGGTGCTAAGCATACACTCACACTTGTCAAGAAAACCATAGGCATCCTTGCCCTCAGCACCACTGAATGCCGGAGGCTGGAGCCTACCAAACCTCTCGAGACGACGCTACTCATCGTCTGTCATAGCTGGACTACAAAGTTCTGAACGGGTGCAACCGGCTGAGCTGGAACAGCTTCCGGTGTCTGAAATACCTGCACAATAGGCAGGTGTGCGATCAATAGGAGTTCGGGTGCCTTCCCTAGCATGTGAAGTAGCTGCGGCTGTAGTGGCTGAGACCGCCTAAGCCAGGCCAGTGCAAACTATCAAAATCTGAGCCAAGGTCTCCTGAAGATCCGGAATCACAATAGGCATAGCTGGTGCTTGAACTGGTACGGCCGCTGGAGCCTGATCTGGAACTAGGGTAGCTGTTGGATTAACAGGTGTTTCCCACGCTACTCTACCTCTGCCACGCCCACGATCGCGTCCACGACCTCTGGTAGCATCAGTGGGTGGCACTGGTGGTCATCCACCCCTTCAGTAGCACGAGTCCTCGCTATCTGTGAGAGAATAGAATGATAGAGAGTTTAATGTTCGGATCAATAAAGTCGCACAACAAGAATTTCAAGAATATGAATTTTTTCCTGAAGTTTCTGCAGCCTCTCGAGGATAAATACAGATGTCTCCATACCGTGAACCAGCTCATGACTCGTGAGACCAAGTAACTTAGGCTCTGATAGCAACCTGTCACGACCCCAACCCCGATCATGATGGCTCCCAACACACTTCTAGTAAAGCCCAACCATTCAACAACATTATCCCAAATTCTTACTCAGATGATAGATAAATAACACAGAAAATTTACTAAGTCATTACATTAAAGTTTATAAATAATAATAAAATCTGCGGAGTTTCAATTACAATACCACTCCATTGCCCAATAGGATCATGTGTCACAAATATGAGCCTCTAATACAGAATATCCACTGATTACAAGTTTGGCTAGGAATATACATAATAAAAAATAGAGATAGAGGGGAGAGATCAAGGCTGTACACCAGAAAGCTACCTCAATACTCCCGGATACTGCATGCAAGGTGCAGGGCGTAATGTGACTACGACCCAGTGAGTAATAGACATAAATAAAAGCTGAGAATAAGAAATCATGGAAAAATACAAAGTAAACTATAACTGATAATTTAGAACATTTAATAGTGAAGCATCATGTTGATGAAATCAGAGTACAAATACTGAGGAAGGTATAACAGATAAAGAACAAATGCATGAGTGCAATACAATACATATGATGGTATACTCTAGTACCCATTGCGGCGTGCAGCTCGAGCCATCCATTTATTTATCATTGACGGCACTCACTGGGGTTGTGTGCAGATTCTGGAGGGGCTCCTACAGCCCAAGCGCAATATCAAACCATCTCGTGGCATCAAATTTAGGCCCTCGGCCTCATATCAATATCAGCATAATCAACCAGTATTTCAGCCTCAAAATCAACGTAATCAACCAGGCTCTTGACCTCAATATCAATATAACATTGATGAAGCGCGTATCCCGATCCATGCTCTGTCCAGAAATCATCATAAGCCCCTTGGGAACTTGTAAAACAGTAGTTCTCAGCCCGAAATATCATTTAGAAATATCATTTAAGTTCTCAAATCTTAGAAAGATTGCTGTGTTTGCAAAACAGTATTTATAACCTTTGGACTTAGATCAAATGATATGCAAAATATGCGAAAACAGTGATATCAATCTCTGAAGGATACAAATAATTGGCTAGAAGCCCAAATGTAACAATCAAATCCAAGTAAGAATGATTCTCACTTTAGTTCAACTAGAAAACACGGTAAAAATATCTCTCGGTATGGACCAAGTCACAATCCCCAATAACCAACGAACCCACACTTGTCATAGAGCGTGTGTCTTGCCTCAATAGAACGTTACGGTGTTAAATTTCGGGGACAAACCCCGAGGACATCATTTACATCAATTACTCACCTCAAGTCGGCCAAAAGTCTAGCTCGCTACTCGAATTGGCCTCTTCGTGCATCAAATCTGACCAAAATCACAACAAATATATCACATACTGCTAAGGAGACAATACCCAATCGAAAGCAATAAAAAAATATCAAAATTCATGAATTTGGCAAACCCTGAGCCCCGGGCCCTCATCTCGAAACTCAAAATTTTTTACGTCAACGGGTTCCTTATCTCGCCATAAGTCTAATCATACAAAATTTGTCCAATTCCCATATCATTTTGACCCTTAAATTCGTGATTCTATCCAAGAGGGTTTTCTACACCTTTCCACCAAAATTCTCAGATTAAACGCCAAAACTTGTAATAGATTTGAGTTTATAACCAAATTGAGATAAGAACACTTACCCTGTTGTTCTCTCCAATAATCTACCGAAGAATTGCCTTATCTCCAAGTTTGTAAAAATCGAAAATGGGTTCCTCCCATTTTCAGAACTTGAAAAAATCTGCCAGAAATTTTTGTGTGCACTGTTCACCCCGTGTTACTGTTCACGAGGTACTGCTTTATTTTTCGTGCCTAAATCGATCCGTTAACCTTCCGAAATACACCCGAAGCCATCGAGATCTCAACCAAAAGCACCATGTCATAAATCATTATCCAAACTTGATCCAATCATCAAAACACCTCAACTAACGCCAACATCATAAAATTACATCGAATTCAAACCGAAGTTCTTTTAAAACTTCTAAAACACACATTCGATAAAACACCCAACCAAACCACGTCCGAATGACCTAAAATTTTGCAGACTCGTGCCAAATCACCTACTGAAGCTACAACAACTCACGAAATTCCTTTCCGACTACCGGATCGAAATCTCACCTATCAACCGGAAATCGCCAAAATACTAACTTTGTCAATTCAAGCCTAATTCTACTCCGGACCTCCAAAACCATTTCTGATCACACTCCTAAGTCATAAATCACCTCCCTAAGCTAACCAAACCATCGGAATTCACATCCGAGCCCTCTAACATACAAGTCAACTTATGGTTGATTTTTCCAAGCTAAGCCTTCCTTAAAGAGACTAAGTGTCTCGTTTCTTATCAAAACCCCTCCAGATCAACGCGACTACATATGAAGCATAACAAAGCATATAGAATAAGAACATGGGAAGAACGGGGCGGTAGCTCATGAGACGGCGGGTCGGGTCGTCACAAAACTATGACGTATAAAGTATAATTATGTGTATGAATATGTCATACTCATAGCAAGCGTAAACCTTTTCTGGTCATATTTAAAAAAATGCCCGCATTATTCATATTTCACATGTGTCTCGACCCGAGTAAAAACTATTCAATCCTAAGTGAATGAATAACTTATGTTCTTCTATTTGCTTTCTAGCACTATTAACATGTTAATTTCAGTGGTTTGCTTGTTTTATTTGCATAAATATTAGCAGTATCTTTATTTTTATAGTAAGTTTATCTTCGTTTTCCTTTTCAAGGTTTCGACTTCAACCTGTATTTTAGCAATATAGGGTTTTTAGTAATTCATTTGTGTCACGACCCAATTCTCGAACCTGATCGTGATGGCGCCTCTCGTGTAGACAAGATCAGCCGAACAGAACGAATCACCTCTTTTAATCGTTAATTAACATAAAAAAAGTATGAAACATGCTTAATATAGCCATAATTCACGGAAGAGGAAATAATAAAGGAAACCATCCCGACACAGCCCAAACCAAGGTGTCACAAGTCATGATCAACTAAGGAGAATCCAGATATAAGTCTTAATCTGATACAATAGTGTCTAAATGAAAAAAAATAAGGATAAGATAAGAGAGGCTCGGGGTTGTGGACGCTGACAGCTACCTCATAGTCTCCAATCACCGCCTGTACTGGGAAGGATCAGTTCTCAGGTGCAAACTCTGCTATGCCTGTATCTGCACACACAGTGCAGGGAGTAATGTGAGTACTCCGACCCGGTGAGTAATAATTATAAATAATGGATGAATTCAAGAGAACACATAAAGGCACAAAGCAATTCTATGTTAAGGTTGTAAATTATTTAAAAGCAGTAAATCACTGAAGAATCAGTAGAGAAATACTTAAAACCAAGTAAAACAGGTAATTTGATAGATAAATAACAAGTAGGAATTCTCCCCTCGGGCATAATGTAACTCCCTCATAACAGTATTAGCCCATCGGGCTCAGTATTAGTCACTCAACATAATATCAGCCCCTCGGGCTCACTCTCAGATAATATGGGTACCCGCACTCACTGTGCGTGTGCAGACTCCGGAAGATCCCCTTATTGCTCAAGCACTATATCAACATAAGGCGTGCAAGCCTTCTTACATCACCCATATGGCCTGAAAGCCTCCTCACAGTGGCATATAAATGTATCTGAGGCCCTCGGCCTCATATCACTCAGCATATCCTCACATATGGCCACAAGCCTCACTATATTCGAAAGTCATCACAAGCCCCCTCGAGCATTTGTAAAACAATAGTTTTCAGCACAAACCAACATTTAGAAATATCATTTGAGTTTCAAATCAGTATAAAAACGGCTGAGTTTGTCAAAATAATAATTATCAATAGGACTGAGTTTAAATATATGTTAAAGCAATGAGGAAATAGTGATAGAAATCCCCGAAGGGTCCAAATAATTGACACGAAGCTCAAATATGGCACTAAGCTCAAGTCATGATGATAAAAATTAAGTCTGAGTTAAATACACAGTAAAAACATCAATCAGGATTGACCAAGTCACAACCCCCACTAATAAACGACCCCGCGCTCGTCATTAGCGCATGTCTCACCTCAATATAGCACTATGTTGTGCAATCCGAGGTTTCAAACCCTCAGGGCATCATTTACAATCATTACTCACCTAAAGCCAGCAAAATCTCTAGCTCGCTATGCCTTGCCTCTCTAACTGGCCTCCTCCCACGTCGAATATGACAAAAACCACAACGAATACGTCACAATAGGCTAAGGGAATAATACCCAATCGAAAAAAATCTAAAAATATCGAAAATCCCTAACAAAGCCCGAGCCCCGAGCCCACTTCACTAAACTCAGAAATTTTTACATCAACATATTCCTTATCTCGCCACGATTTCACACATACAGAAATCACAAGAAGCAGAGCTCAATTCCCCATCCGATTCCTTAATTTTTGCCCTCTTATGTTCAAGTCCTAAACCACCATTTTTTCCCATTAATTCCTCAAGTTTTCAGCCCTAATCCGTGTATTTGCACAATAAAATCGTGTTTTAAGTCCAACAATCCATACCTTATTGAAGCCCCTTAGAAGCCCTCTTCAAAACCGCCTACGATACTCCAAGTCCAAAGTTAAATGAGAAACCTTTAAAAAATTCGTGAAGATGAACATCAATATTTTTGACAAGGAGAAACCGCATATGCGGTCAATTCTCGCTTCTGCGACTTCCGCTATTGCGGTCCCCCCTTCCGCTTCTGCGTAAAATCACCGAAGGTCCAGACCCGCATCTGCGGTCCATTCCCGCATCTGCGGCTTCCGCTTTTGTGGACCCAGCTTCGGTTCAGCAAAAATTTCTCCAAGGCCAAACTCTGCTTTTGCGATACCAATGCCTACTCTGCAAGACCGCTTATGCGATCCCAAATCCGCAGAAGCAAAAGTACCGGAAGCAACAACGATTTTCCATTTCCACAAGTCCAAAGCTTCGCAATCGCCATCCGAAATAATCCCGAGTCCTCTAGGACCTCAACAAAAAACACAAACATGATCCAATACCGCATTCAAACTTGCTACAAAGATCAAAACACGTCCCACAACACTAATGTCATTGATTCTCGTCGAATTCAACCCTAAGTTCTTATGAAACTTCCAAAACACGCATTCGATCAAAAACCTAACCAAATTACCTTCGAATAAGCTTACATTTTGCTCACACACCCCAAATCACCTAACGAAGCTACTACAACTCTCGGAATTCCATTCCGACTCTCGGATCAAAATATCACCTATCAACCAGAAATCGTTAAAATACTAACTTTGCCAATTCAAGCCTAATTCTACATTGGACCTCCAAACACTTCCAATCATACTCCTAAGTCACAAATCATCCCCCAACGATAAACAAACCATCGTGAATCGTATCCAATCCCTCTAATTCACAAGTCAACATCCAATTTTCTTTTCCAAGCTAGACATTCCTTAAAGAGACTAAGTGTCTCATTTCCAACCAAAACCAATCCAAATCAACTCGATCACACCAAATACGAATAATGAAGAATCAAGAAGCAGAATATGAGGGAACCAGAGCGATAACTCATGAGAGGACGGGTCGGGTCATCACATCCTCCCCAACTCAAACAAACGCTCGTCCTCGAGTGAGTCGAGAAACATACCTGAAGCCTCAAACATGTGAGGATATCTGCTCCTCATCTTCCGCTCGGTCTCCCTGGTAGCGTCTACCAGGGGCCGACCTCTCCAGTGCACCTTCATCGAAGCTATATCCTTTGATCTAAACTTCCGAACTTGACGACCCAAAATAGCCACTGGCTCCACATCATAGGTCAAGTTATCATCCAGCTGAACTGTGCTGAAGACCAAAACATGAGTCGGGTCCCCAACATACTTTCGAACCATAGAAACGTGGAACACCGGATGCACACTCGACAAGATGGGTGGCAAAGCAAGCATATAAGCCAACTCCCCAATCCTCCGAAGCACCTCAAAAAGTCCAATGAACCGCGGACTTAACTTTCCTTTCTTTCCAAACCTCATATCACCCTTTATGGGCAAAACCTTCAGCAAGACCTTCTCACCGACCATATAAGACACATCTCGAACCTTCCGGTACGCATAATTCTTCTGATGCGACTGAGCTTTACGTAGTCTCTCATGAATCAACTTCACTTTTTCTAAGGCATCCTGAACCAAATCTATCCCGAATAGCCTAGCCTCGCTAGGCTCGAATCAACCAACTGGAGATCTACATCGTCTCCTATACAAGGCCTCATACGGTTCCATCTGAATGTTGGACTAATAGCTGTAGCTGTAGGAAAACTCTGCAAGCGGCAAGAACTCATCCCTAGAACCTCAAAAGTCAATAACACAGGCACGTAACATATCCTCAATATTTGAATAGTACGCTCGGACTTTCCGTCCATCAGAGGATGAAATGATGTGATGAACTCCACCTGAGTACCCAACTCTTACTGAATATTCCTCCAAAATTGGGAATTAAACTGATTACCTCTATCTGAGGTAATAGACACTGGAACACTGTGCAACTGAACAATCTACCTTATAAAGATCTTTTCCAATTGCTCCGAATAATAGGTACTACACACCAGAATGAAGTGCACGGACTTGGTCAGCTGATCCAGAATCACCTAAATCAAATCGAACTTCTTCAAAGTTCGAGGAAGACCACTCACAAAATCCATAGTGACTCTCTCCCTCTTTCACTTGGGAATAATCATTTGCTGAAGCAAGCTACCAGATCTCTGATGCTTATATTTCACCTAATGATAATTGAGACACTGAGCTACATACCCCACAAGGTCTTTCTTCATTCATATCCACCAATAGTGATACCTCAAATCCTGATACAACTTCGCAGCACCTAGATGAATGGAATACCACGAGCTATGACCCTCCTCTAGAATCAACTCTCTAAGCCCATCCACATAGGCACACAGATCCGGTCATGCTTCCTCAATACACCATCATCACGTACAGTCAATCTTTGGCATGATCATGATGAATTCTGTCCTTAAGGACAAGGAAATGCGGATCATAATATTGGTGCTTTCTATGCGATCATATATGGAAGACCGAGAAACCAAGCAAGACAAAACCTGAATTGTCTCCGAAATATCTAATCTCACAAACCGATTAGCCAAATATCGAACATCAACTGCAAAGGGCCTCTCCCTAATTGGAATATACGACAAACAACCCATACTCACGACCTTTCGGCTCAAGGAATCAACTATCACATTGGCCTTTCTAGGATGGTACATAATGGTAATATCATAATCCTTAAGCAACTCCAGCCACGTCCGCTACATCAAATTAAAATCCTTTTGCTTGAATAAATGTTGAAGACTGCGATGATCAGTGAATACCTTGCAAGATACGCTATATAAGTAGTGCATCCAAATCTTCAAAGCATGAACTATAGCAGCCAACTATAAGTCATGAATAAGGTAGTTCTTCTCATGGGGTTTCAATTGACGAGAAGCAATAGCAATCACTCTACCCTCGTGCATGCACAGCCGATCCCAACTCTTTAAGTATCACAATAGATGGTATAAGAACCTAAAACTGATTGCAAAACCAATACTGGAGTTGTGGTCAAAGCTGTCTTGAGCTTCTAAAAGCTTTCCTCGCACTCGTACGACCATACAAATGGAGCACCCTTCTGAGTCAACTTGGCCAAGGACGAGGCAATAGATGAAAAACTCAGAACAAACCGGCGATAATAACCTGCCAAATTGAGGAAACTACGAATCTCTATGGCTGAGGACGGTCTAGGCCAACTCTGTACCGCCTCTATCTTCTTCAGATCAACTTTAACCCTTGCTAGACACCACTTGCCCCAAGAAAGCCAACGAATTGAGCCAAAACTTACACTTTGAGAACTTTGCATATAGCTTCTCCTCTCTCAACCTCTGCAATACAACTCGCAAATGCTCCGCGTGCTCCTCCTGACTACGCATGCACTGGAATATTATCAATGAACACGATAATGAACGATTCCAGATAAAGCCAAAATACACTGTTCATCAAATGCATGAACGCTACTGGGGCATTGGTCAGCCCAAAAGACAAAACAAGAAACTCATAATGACCATATCTAGTCCTGAAACCAGTCTTACGAATATCAAAATCCCTGATCTTCAATTGGTGATAACCCGAACAGAGATCAATTTTGGAGAACACCCTCGCTCCCTGAAGCTGGTCGAATAAGTCATCAATACGAGGCACATGATACTTGTTCTTCACTTTTCACGATGCAATTACAAAACCCGGTTGTGATGGCACCTCTTGTGAAGATAAGGCCAGCCGAATAGAACGAAACACCTCTTTCAACAATTAATTAACATAAATAAGTCTGAAACATATTTAATGTAGCCATAATTTGTGGAAAAGTTAATAATAAGGGAAATTATCCCGATACAGCCCAAACTGGGGTATCACAAGTCATGAGTAACTAAGGAGAATCCAGATATACGTTTAGAAATACAAAAAACGATACAACAGTGTCTAAAAGAAAAACATGAAGGATAAGATAAGGGTGGCTCGGGGATGTGGACGCTTACAGCTACCTCATAGTCTACAATCATCGCTTGGATTGGGAGGATCAATGCTCAGGAAGGAACTCTGCTATGCCTGTATCTGCACACACGCTGCAGGGAGTAATGTGAGTACTCCGACCCGTTGAGTAATAATTAATAACGTCTGAAAGCATAAAAACACATAAAGGCAAAAAGAAATTCTATATTAAGGCAATAAATCATTTAAAATCAGTAAATCAGTGAAGAATCAGTAGAGGAATACTTAAAACCAAGTAAAGCAGGTAATTTGGTAGTTAAATAACAAGTAGAAATCTGCCACTCGGGCATAATGTAACTCGCTCAGAATAGTATCAGCCACTCGGGCTCAGTATCAGTAACTCAACATAATTACAGCACTCGGGCTCACTCTCATATCATATGGGTACTTGCGCTCACTATGGGTGTACAGACTCCGGAGAAGCCCCTTACTGCCCAAGCGCTATATCAATATAAGGCCTGAAAGCCTTCTTACATCACTCATAAGATCTGAAAGCCTCCTTACATCACTCACGAGGCCTGAAAGCCTCGTCACATCACTCACGAGGCCTGAAAGCCTCGTCACATCACTCACAAGTCCTGAAAGCCTCCTCACGTCACTCAAGAAACCTCGTGGCATATAAATGTATCTTAGGCCCTCGGACTCATATCACTCAGCATATCCTCACATATGGCCCTCGGCCTCACTCAATTCAAAAATCAACACAAGCCCCTCGGGAATTTGTAAAACAATAGTTCTCAGCCCAAAACAACATTTAGAAATATCATTTGAGTTTCAAATCTGTATAAAAATGGTTGTGTTTCGAAAAACAATTATTATCAACAGGACTGCGTTTAAATATAAGTCAAAGAAGTGAGAAAATAGTAATAGAAATCCCCAAAGGGTTCAAATAATTGGCATGAAGCCCAAATATGGCATTAAGCCCAAGTTATGATGATTACAATTAAGTGCCAGTTAAATACGCGGTAAAAACATTATTCACTATGGACCAAGTCACAACCCTGAGTAGTAAACGACCATGCGCTTATCATGTAGCGTGTGTCTTACCTCCATATACCACTGCATTGTGCAATTTTTGATTTCAAACCCTCAGGACACTATTTACAATCATTGCTCACCTCAAGCCGGCCAAATCTCTAGCTCGCTATGCCCTTCCCTCTCAAACCGGCCTCCTCGCCCGTTGAATTTGACCAAAACCACAATGAATACATCATAATAGGCTAAGGGAATAATACCCAATCGAAAACATTCAAAAAATATCAAATATCCCGAAATTAGCAAAACCCGAGCCTCGGGCCCACTTCTCAAAACTCAAAAATTTTCCCATCAACGAATTGCTTACCTCGGCGGGAGTTTATACATATAAAAATCACACGAATTGGAGTTCAATTCCCCTTTCAATTCCTTAATTTATGCGCTCTTAAGTTCAAGCCCTAAACCACCATTTTTTCCCATTAATTCCTCATGTTTTAAGACCTAATCCATGTATTTGCACCATAAGATAGTATTTTAAGTCCAAGAATTCTTGCCTTATTGAAGCCCTTTGAAAATCCTCTTCAAAATAGCCCACAATACTCCAAGTCCGAAGTTAGAATGAGAAACCTTTCAAAAATTCGCAACGATGAACATTAATATTTCTGACCAGGCAAAACCGCATCTACGGTCAATTCTCGCTTTTGCGACATCCGCTTTTGCTGTCCCACTTGCGCTTCTGCGGAAAATCACATAAGGTCTAGAACCGCATCTGCGGTCCATTCCCGCATCTGCTGCTTCCGCTTCTGCGGACGCAGCTCCACTTTTGCAGAATTTCTCCAAGGCCAAACTCCACCTTTGCGATACCGATGCCGCCTCTGTGAGACCGCTTCTGCAGTCCCAAATCCCCTGAAGCGAAAATACTAGAAGCAGCAGCAATTTTCCATTTCCAGAAGTCCAAAACTTCCCGATCGCCATCAGAAATCACCCCAGGCCCCCGGGACCTCAACCAATAACACAAACATGATCCAATACCTCATTCAAACTTGCTCCAATTATCAAAACACATCCCACAATACTAAAATCATCAATTTCTCGTCGAATTCAAGCCTAATTTTATACCTGATCATCAACCAAATCACATCCAAATAACCTGAAATTTTGCACATATATCCCAAATCACCTAACGAAGCTTTGCAACTTTCGGAATTCCACTCCGACCCTCGGATCAAAATCTCACCTATCAACCGGAAATCGCAAAAATACTAACTCTGCCAATTCAAGCCTAATTCTATACTCGACCTCCAAAATCACTTCCGATCACACTCCTAATCACAAATCATCCATCGAAGCTAATCGAACCATCAACAATCACATACGAGCCATCTAACTCATATGTTAACTTCTGATTGACTTTTCCTAACTAAACATTCCTTAAGGAGACTAAGTGTCTCATTCCCTACCAAAACCAATTCAAATTAACTCGATCGCACCAAATACATATAATGAAGCATAAAGAAGCAGAATATGGGGGAAATAGAGCGATAACTCATGAGAGAACGTGTCGGATTACAGTTTCTCTCTTTTTTACCCTATAGTGCTAAAATGGGTATTCTTATTTTATTTTTTATCCCATCTAATATGATATTCTTCTATCACATTTTATGTGATGCTTTTTTCTTGTCGGTCAATTCAAAAAGAATGTTATTATTTTTATACTTCACAATAATTTAGCTTTAAAATGCTCATTGTATATTTAAGGAGATGATTTTTAGCCAATATTTATCGCTCATTTTAGATCATAAGCGTCTAAAGTCTTTATTTTTTTTTAAACTCTATGACCAGTCAAACACCGTCACATAAGTTAGGACGGAAATAGTACATAATTTTTTGCAATCTAACTAAACTCTATAGTGGTTTATGTGATTATTTTTTTCTTTCTGATATAGTCAACTAAGCTCATGTAAAATTATATTTTAATATTTTCAACCAAACTTTGAGAAAGGAACATTATTCTGAAAAATTTATACTAAGCCTTCTAAATGAACGACCCCTTAATAATATTGCTAAAATTTTTTTTGGGAGTTATGATGTTTGCAGTAATCATTTTAGTATTAATTAGTAAACTTTTCAATGATTTGAAGCCGAAAAATTAAATTTTATTTGTTTCAATGTTAGTTTTATTATTAAAATTCTCAAAAAATTCGATTTATTTTTTAATTCATTAGAATTTTCACATTTTATTTAATAATCATAATTAATTCAGCTTATTTTGAGAAAGAGCCTAAGTAGGTCATTTTATTCCATGGTTAGATGGGCCCTACATGGACAAAATATACTTCGAAAACACAGATGGACATGTAAGACACCAAATCAAGTGGCCCCACTAGTTCTGAGAATCGATGACACGTGCTACGGCACATGCAACAAAGTGTGGCTATTTTGTCCACAAGGAGAAATGTATACCCTTAAGTCAATCAAGTACAAATTAGTTAAAGCACATCATTCATGAAATACCCAAACACCCTCCACTTTTAAGCATGTAGCTGAAGCACACATGTTGACCCCAAGCTCCTCAAACTCTGCCTTATTAATAAGAGGAATGTATTCTTCAATTGTGTTGAAATCTTTGTTAAACTGAAGTGGTAGGAGTAATATTTCTTCCAAGTTTTCAAAATACAATTAAAACACATAAAAATATCTTAACATAAATGACGACTTTTGTGAGTTACTTACTGGTACTGTTGGCAAAGTATTGATTTTGTGTTTGAATGGAAGACTCTAATTTTCTACTATCGAGAGTCAAGTAATTCGCTATTATAAATTTATTGCTCTATTTCCTTACTTGATTAGAAAAAATATCATGCTTTTTGTATGGGTCCAAATTTGACCAATCATACTCAAGGATCAGTACGACGAATGACAGGGTCTCCTTGACTCGATGTCCTATGGGAGATGACCTTAAGGCAAACAAGAGACTGTACGACCCTTGTAATAGTGAAGGCCAATTACGGGACATTAGGAATTTTCCTTCGAATATCCCTGTAATTTGTCTTTTACAGAGTTGAAAGGTTTCGCTCCTTGTATATATAAAGGACAATAACCTTGTAAATGGGGGATTTTGGAGAATATTTGCTATAATACTACTTACGAATGAAAAGATATCTGAAAAAGATTTTACTAAATTAGAACGGTAAAGAAGTCTTATTACTCGTCTTCTCTTTATCTATCTTTCCTTCTAGAGATTATTATACTTAGCTAAGATTTACCCCTTCATCTTTGATTGATTTGTTCAAAAAGGTTTCAATATCTTTTAGGTCAAACAATTTGGCACCGTCTGTGTGGATTTTTTATAGTTGAAATCCTAGTTTCATCTAGATTCTTGAAAGAAATAATTACTTTTAGTCAGCTTCAAAAAGGGCAACAATGACGGGAAAGGGAGAAGCGAGGCTAAAGGCAATAGTGGGTGTCACAAAAAAAACTTATCCTGAATTCCCTCAACGAAGCCAGTGGAGAAGACAACGAAAATGCAACACCAAGTGTTACACCTGAGGGAGAGATCTAACCTACCCCACACTGGGATCTAACGATCTTGCACGAGAGGGAAACCTTAACATTCGTAGAAGGAGAAACACCACTGGCCGTGAAAAGGCTGCTAGAAGAATGGTTGACAAATTCCTTGAGCAACATGCTCGAGAAACCCGTTCAGGGAGATATCGAAGACACATTACCCGTAGAAACCGCAGCTGCTGCCTATGAGCCAAACACTACACGAACAGGTAACACCTATAATGTTGTTGATGCAGGAAACGATGCACTTACGACCATCTTAAAAAAATGAAAGAGATGGAAACTGAGAACAAAACACTCCGTGACCAGATGAGGAACATCAGGAAAGGGCCGGCAAAATACCGGGCGCTCCGAAGTTGTTACCAAAACGCAATGTGAGCGACTCGTCAAACAACCATATAGCGGAGGGGCAGCTCCCCATTCTATTCCGAAGGTATTCAAAATGGCGCCATATTTGAAAATATATGATGGCGCCACAGGCGCGAAAGATCACTTAATCCATTACGTCACCGCAGTAAAAGGTAATGATTTATCAAAGGAACAAATGCCATCTATACTGCTGAAAAAGTTTGGCAAAACTATGACAGGGGAAGCGTTGACATGGTATCCATCGCGGTCGATATCAATGCTCGAAGAGATGGCAGATAAGTTCGTCACCACTCACGGGGGAGCAAAAAAGGCAGAGACCAAGGTCAATGATATCTTCACCGCCAAGAAAATGACAGGCGAGGGACTTTGGGATTTCCTAGCCCGGTTCAAGAAGGTAAGGATGAGCCTTTTGAACGTGTCAGAAGGAATGGCAGTAGAAGCCTTTCAAAACGGGCTAAGCAGAAGCGGGTCAAAAGCAACCAAAAAACTACTAAGTAGACTCATGAAATAACCCCTACTACGTGGTAAGAGATCCAAAATGCCTATTGCGCCAAAGTGAGGGCAGACGAGGATGACCTGAACGGTCCACTGTAGCGATTAACATTAGTCCAGACCGAAACAAGGAGAGATCGCCGCAATGACAGTCGGAGGGATCAAACACCATGTTTTAATCGAGAAAGGCACCAGCACTATATATAAACATCTAATCCACCTCCTCCACGACAGGAAGACGCTGCGCCTCGACACACCGCACCCCCCAAACGAAAGAGGTATGCATCCATTATTATCTACTCACAACTTTTATGTTTCTCCTAAAGAAATAGTGTATGCACTGGAAAATCTCGGCATGAAGGTGCAATGGCCGAAAAAGATAAAGTTGGATCCGAGCACCAGGAGGTCGAATGCTTTGTGTGAATTCCACCAAAACGTGGACACAATATTGAAGAATGTATAGGTCTACGACAAGAACTGGTAAGAATAACCAGTGATACCTGAAAGAACTGCTGAGCGATTGAGCAAGAGCCAACTTCGTTCATGGATGTGATCAACCTCAAGGACCTCAAAAACCACCATCACCAGCGCATACCATACACATGATCATTGGTGGCGGTGATTGTTGGAAACACGTTTCAAATGCAATATACTAAACGTGTGTTCTTTTGTAGGTTTTGATGAATGTCAAACAAAGCAATAAGCGATATATAGCAGTGCTCAAGGACAAGCACATAATGGATGCATTACAAGAAGCTCAAGACAATGCTTGGAAATGTTATAATTGAGTCAATATTAATTGTGATCTTGATTCCTCAATCTTGGCTCATAACATGGCTTCTCTACTAAAATTATTTTTTCCAAAATCATGCATATTTAAAGTAAGTGTCAAATGATTTTAAACTATGCATATTTACATTTGTTAAAATGTTTTCCAAACATGCCTCAAAAATCTGGGCTAAGATAATCGATTATGTACTTATGATAATCGAGTATCTCTAAGCCAAGACTGCATGACAATCGATTATGAATTAATGATAATCGATTGTGAGTAAGCCAGTTAACATCAGGTTTTTGCAAACTGCATAACAATCGATTGTGTATTTTCGATAATCGATTGTTAACTGAGGCAAAGTTTTCAAAACTCATAAAAATCGATTATGAACTAATGGTAATCGATTGGAATGAGAAAAATGTCTCCCAGTGATTTTAAGTAAAATGATAATCGATTGTGGCTTTTGATAATCGATT
Organism: Nicotiana benthamiana; assembly: GCA_034376525.1. Classification (NCBI taxonomy): domain Eukaryota; kingdom Viridiplantae; phylum Streptophyta; class Magnoliopsida; order Solanales; family Solanaceae; genus Nicotiana; species Nicotiana benthamiana. The sequence goes on from CM067330.1 coordinate 121,722,185, forward strand.
ATATATGAGACAGTAAGTTTTGAAATTAATTAATAATCGATTGTGGCTTTTGATAATCGATTATATATGAGACAGTAAGTTTTGAAATTAATTAATAATCGATTGTGGCTTTTGATAATCGATTATATATGAGACAGTAAGTTTTGAAATTAATTAATAATCGATTGTTCTATTTGATAATCGATTGTTGAAGCTGACCGTTGTCATACTTTTTTCAAATTACCTTTAGGTAATCGATTGTGATATTTAACAATCGATGTTTTAGCGTAAAATCTGGAAAAGATTTTCTGAACGTTGTTAAAATAATCGATTATTGATTTCCTGATAATCGATGTTTTATGCCAAAAATTGGAAAGGATTTTTTAACGTTATAATTAATCGATTATTGATTTGAAGTAATCGATTGTTAACGTAAAATCTGGGATTGATTTTTTGATCTGATAGGCAAACAATCGATTGTTTAGTCCTGACAATCGATTGTCACTGAGTAATTTCAGCAATCCTTAATTGGCAATTAGACAACTGTAAGACTGAGTTTTTCACCTATAAATACAAGTTTAACTCAGTGTTTTCACAACAACAACACATACAATTTAAGTATTTTCATTGCTAAAAGCTTTCTTACATTGATCATCATTTTCATTCATCTATAAAGCTTTTTGAAGAGCCATTCTATTGAGCTAAGTTGTTGTGATCTTGAGCGTACTATTTCTACTCATATCTACTCATTGAGGAGTACTTTGTAAAGTGAGTGTGTCTTTGTGTTTGTAAGAGAATTGCGATTCTCGTTTGTTGAGGAACTTGTGTTTCCTCGGTTGAAGTCTTTGGGATTGTTATCCCCGAGCAATTGAAGTCTTTGGGATTGTTATCCCCGAGCAATTGAAGTCTTTGGGATTGTTATCCCCGAGCAATTGAAGTCTTTGGGATTGTTATCCCCGAGCAATTGAAGTCTTTGGGATTGGTATCCCCGAGCAATTGAAGTCTTTGGGATTGTGATCCCCGAGCACCTAGGTGAGGCTTGTGTCCTCAGCTGTAACGGTTTGTTAAGCACCCGTAAGCTTGACAAGTTTAGTGGAAATCTCGAGAGAGTCTCTCGGGGACTGGACTAACCACGTTTGTGGCCAACCAGGATACATCTTTGTGTAAGTTTATTTTACTGCACTTGTCTTAATTTCTGCAAAGTTTTTAAATTCCGCACTAAAACGCTTAATAATTTTAAAACGCTATTCACCCCCCCCTCTAGCGTAAAGCGTTATTTCCAACAATTGGTATCAGAGCCATACTCTCTGAAAAACTTAACCGTTTGAGAGAACCATCGATGGCTTCTACTCTAAATTTCTTTGCAGGAATAGGTGAAGGAGAATGCAGCATGTCGCCTCCAATATTAGACGAAAACGACTACTCAGTCTGGAAATATCGGATGCAAATTTTTACAATGGCAAACGATTTGTATCTATGGCAAGCTATTAAACACAGTGATCAACTGACGACAAAAGTCGGGAAAGATAAGGTAAGTAAATACAACACTAAAGCTATGAATATATTACATAACGCCTTGAATCAGGAACTTTGGCGAAAAATCTCCCACTATAAAACTGCTAAGGAAATGTGGGACAAACTTGAGGAATTGCACGAAAACACGCCTCAAAAAGCGGTCAGCACAAACGATGAATCAACTGGTCGGTGCCTCATGGCAGACGAAAAAGACGAGGTAAGTACATCTAACGATATACAAATTGCTTATAACAAACTGCATGATGAGCTGGTAAATGCTTCTAAGACTATTAAAGATTTACAAAGAACTCTTTCTCTACAAGAAGAGGATTTTCAAAAACAACTCCTTTTAAAAGACAAGGACTTTGAAGAACGTCTTTCTTTAGCTCAAAAAGGTGTTGAAAATCTGTCTCGTGATAACGAGAATCTTGCAAATGAAAATCAATTTTTGTTAAATGATAGTATAGAACTTAGACAAGTCATCAAGACCATGCATGAAGCCTCTTGTGTTGAAAATTGCCTTACCTGTACTACTTGTGAGTCCTTAAAACTAGAAAACACAGAACTTAGGAAAACTTTAGAAACTCGTAGTAAAAAAGTTCTTAAAGTTAGTGAAAAAGAATCGCCTAAGAGAAATCAACGGCATAAAAACAAAAACTCCACTACTCCACCTAGAAATAACTCTAAGATTGTAAACAAGCCTAGAACAAATTCTTTTAGACCACCTAGACATTATGCTAGAATGTATGAAGATAAGGGTAGAACTAATATCTTTAGACAACCTAGATCCGAATCTAGGATTCTTGCAAACAAGCCTACAAATAGTAATTTTCGGCAACCAAGAAATTACTCTAGGAACGAGCTTAGACCACCTAGACATGACACTAGGTCCTTCAACAAGTCTAGCACTAATGACCTTAGACCATCTAGATATTATACTAGAAATGGGAACAATATGTCTTGTGTTAATCATTTTCATTCGCCTAGAACCTTGTTGGCTCAACCTAGGCATCAACACAACCCAAACGTAGTATGTCATTACTGCAATCGTATAGGTCATATTGCACCTATGTGTTTTACAAAGCATAGAGATTCTTCATATTATTATCGTTACTTGCCTAACCCCCAAGGACCCAAAATGGTATGGGTACCTAAAGAATATTAATTTGCCTTGTAGGTGTGCTTGAAGGGATCAAGTGTACTATGGTACCTTGACAGTGGATGCTCCAGACACATGACAGGAGACGAATCCAAATTCCTTTAACTAGAGCACAAAGAAGGAGGAAGCGTTGTATTCGGTGACAACAATAAAGGACAAATTATTGGCATCGGATCGGTCGGTAAGAATGAAAAATCCTCTATAAAGCATATATTACTTGTCAAAGGTTTAAAGCATAATCTCTTGAGCATAAGTCAATTATGTGACAAGGGAAATCTTGCTTTGTTTGATTCGGATGAGTGTTTACTGTTTAGACGCAGTGACTTCAAGATTATTCTACGTGGTTTTAGAATTGACAATATTTACATGGTTGATCTTGAAAACTCCTCATCCGAGTATGTTGATTGTTTGTTGAGCAAAGATGAAAATGTGTGGTTGTGGCATCGTAGAGTAGCTCATATGAACATGCATCTTTTAAATAAATTGATTTCTCAAAATCTAGTGATTGGTCTTCCCTTCTTAAAATTTGAAAGTGATATTATTTGTGATTCATGTCAAAAGGGGAAGCAAACAAGAGCATCTTTTAAAACCAAAAATGTTGTTTCAACATCTAGACCTTTACAACTATTGCATATGGATTTATTCGGACCATCCCGTATCGAAAGTCTAGGAAGAAATAGATATGCTTTTGTAATTGTTGATGACTTCTCTAGATTTACATGGACACTATTTCTTGCGCATAAAAGTGATGCATTTATTAGCTTCAAGCTTTTTCTTAAAAGAGTTCAAAATGAAAAGGAATCAACTGTCACTTCCATTAGAAGTGATCATGGGGGAGAGTTTGATCACAATCTCTTTGCGGACTTTTGTGATGAACTCGGAATCGAGCATACCTTTTCCGCTCCACGTACACCACAACAAAACGGGGTGGTGGAAGGGAAAAATAGGAGCCTCGAAGAGATGGCTAGAACCATGCTCGACGAAGCTAAGATTCCCAAACACTTTTGGGCAGACGCCGTGAGTACCGCATGCTATGTTTTGAATAGAGTAGCAATTCGGCCGATACTCTTAAAAACCCCATATGAACTCTACAAAGGTAGAAAACCTAACATTTCACATCTACGCGTTTTTGGTTGTAAATGTTTTGTGCATAACAATGGAAAGGACCAATTAGGAAAATTTGATGCAAAGTCGGATGAAGGTATCTTCATTGGCTATTCTTCTCGTAGTAAAGCTTATAGGGTTTTTAATAAAAGAACCCAAGTTGTAGAGGAATCTCCTCATATTGTTTTTTCCGAAGATAATACTCGCTTGGCGAGAAAGGATTGTGGTCTTGATCTTTCAGGTATTCTGGAAAGCCTAAAGGACAAAATTCAAGAAGAACCACCAAGGAAAGAAACTGACAAAACGGTGGAACCACAAATTGAAAAAGCTCCTCAACCAGAAAATGAACCAAAAGAGCAAATAGAATGGAGGACAGTCAAAGATCATCCTCTCGATCAGGTAATAGGCGACGTTGGAGGGAAGGTAAGTACCCGGAGCTCTCTTAGAAATACCTTAGATCTTACTGCTTTTGTTTCTCAAATTGAACCCAAAACCATCTCTGAAGCAATTGGGGATGAATTTTGGACCTTGGCAATGCAAGAGGAGCTTAACCAATTCAAACGTAACAACGTTTGGGATTTGGTGCCAAGACCCGAAGGTCATACCATAATTGGTACGAAATGGGTTTTTCGAAATAAATTAGATGAAAATGGCATAATCACTAGAAACAAAGCTAGGCTTGTGGCTCAAGGCTATAATCAAGAAGAAGGGATTGATTATGATGAGACATATGCTCCGGTAGCTAGATTAGAGGCCATCCGTCTGTTGCTTGCTTTTGCATCTTCTATGAATTTCTTTGTATATCAAATGGATGTGAAAAGTGCCTTTTTAAATGGTTTTATCCAAGAAGAAGTTTTTGTAAAACAACCCCCCGGTTTTGAAGACTTTAATTTTCCCAATCATGTTTTCAAACTCAAAAAGGCCCTTTATGGTTTAAAACAAGCTCCTCGAGCTTGGTATGAAAGGTTGAGTAAATTTCTTTTAGAAAATAATTTTATTCATGGAAAAGTTGACACAACTTTATTTGTCAAGCATGAAAACAATGATATCTTGCTAGTTCAAATATATGTAGATGATATCATTTTTGGTGCTACTAACAATGCTCTATGCAAGGAATTTTCAAACTTAATGACTAGCGAATTTGAGATGTCCATGATGGGTGAGTTACAATTCTTTTTGGGATTACAAGTAAAACAAATGAAGGAAGGTACATTCATTTGTCAAAGCAAGTATTGCAAAGATCTGCTTAAACGTTTTGACATGATCAATGCAAAGGAAATAGCAACTCCCATAAGCACATCCGATCATCTCGACAAAGATGAAAAAGGTAAGGAAGTCGACATCAAAAAGTACCGAGGTATGATTGGCTCTCTTCTTTATCTTACTGCTAGTCGTCCGGACATCATGTTTAGCGTGTGCGTCTGTGCCCGTTATCAATCATGTCCAAAAGAGTCTCACCTTACTGCGGTAAAACGGATTCTAAGGTATCTTGTCGGTACTACCAATGTGGGTCTATGGTACCCCAAAGGTTCTTCATGCCAACTTATTGGCTATTCCGACTCCGATTTTGCTGGATGCAAATTGGACCGCAAGAGCACTAGCGGCACTTGCCACTTGCTCGGTAGCGCTTTAGTTTCTTGGTTTAGTAAGAAGCAAGTTAGTGTTGCGTTGTCCACAACCGAGGCTGAATATGTAGCCGCGGGGAGTTGTTGCGCTCAAATCCTATGGATGAAACAACAACTCTTGGACTATGGCCAGTCTTGATCACATTCCTCTTAGATGTGACAACACTAGTGCCATATGCTTGACGAAGAACCCCATTCTTCACTCGCGAACAAAACACATTGAAATTAGACATCATTTTATTAGAGATCACGTTCTAAAAGGCGATGTCGAAATTGAATTTGTTGAAACAAAAAGCCAATTGGCAGACATCTTTACAAAGCCCTTAGATAAAGAGTCCTTCTTCCGAATTCGTAGTGAACTCGGGATCCTTGACTCCACGTTGATCTAAGTCATGCATTGCATTTTATTTCTTACATAATTTCTAACTTGAGCGTCGGAGGCGTCTAACATTTTGTTGCAGGTATCACCCTAAAGAAAAGGGGATCATAAAAAGCATGACGCAAGATACTCAAGTATTCTACAGGAAAATCGCCGTCAAACAATCGATTACTGTATCAATAATCGATTACTTCCGTTATTTTTTTTCCAATAAATAAACTTGTGTTTATTTCATATTTGTTATTCTTCCCTTGTGTACATTTTTTTTGCTAATGGCAAAAGGGGGAAGAAACGGGATATCAAGAAGTATGCTATATTATGCTATATGCTCTCAACTTCATTCATGCTTAAAGTGAGGGGGAACATGAATTGAGGGGGAACATGACACTTGTCTTGGTTTATCAAAATAATTATTGCATATATCCCGCCTATGTTTGCCATTATCAAAAAGGGGGAAATTGTTGGAAACACGTTTCAAATGCAATATACTAAACGTGTGTTCTTTTGTAGGTTTTGATGAATGTCAAACAAAGCAATAAGCGATATATAGCAGTGCTCAAGGACAAGCACATAATGGATGCATTACAAGAAGCTCAAGACAATGCTTGGAAATGTTATAATTGAGTCAATATTAATTGTGATCTTGATTCCTCAATCTTGGCTCATAACATGGCTTCTCTACTAAAATTATTTTTTCCAAAATCATGCATATTTAAAGTAAGTGTCAAATGATTTTAAACTATGCATATTTACATTTGTTAAAATGTTTTCCAAACATGCCTCAAAAATCTGGGCTAAGATAATCGATTATGTACTTATGATAATCGAGTATCTCTAAGCCAAGACTGCATGACAATCGATTATGAATTAATGATAATCGATTGTGAGTAAGCCAGTTAACATCAGGTTTTTGCAAACTGCATAACAATCGATTGTGTATTTTCGATAATCGATTGTTAACTGAGGCAAAGTTTTCAAAACTCATAAAAATCGATTATGAACTAATGGTAATCGATTGGAATGAGAAAAATGTCTCCCAGTGATTTTAAGTAAAATGATAATCGATTGTGGCTTTTGATAATCGATTATATATGAGACAGTAAGTTTTGAAATTAATTAATAATCGATTGTGGCTTTTGATAATCGATTATATATGAGACAGTAAGTTTTGAAATTAATTAATAATCGATTGTGGCTTTTGATAATCGATTATATATGAGACAGTAAGTTTTGAAATTAATTAATAATCGATTCTTCTATTTGATAATCGATTGTTGAAGCTGACCGTTGTCATACTTTTTTCAAATTACCTTCAGGTAATCGATTGTGATATTTAACAATCGATGTTTTAGCGTAAAATCTGGAAAAGATTTTCTGAACGTTGTTAAAATAATCGATTATTGATTTCCTGATAATCGATGTTTTATGCCAAAAATTGGAAAGGATTTTTTAACGTTATAATTAATCGATTATTGATTTGAAGTAATCGATTGTTAACGTAAAATCTGGGATTGATTTTTTGATCTGATAGGCAAACAATCGATTGTTTAGTCCTGACAATCGATTGTCACTGAGTAATTTCAGCAATCCTTAATTGGCAATTAGACAACGGTAAGACTGAGTTTTTCACCTATAAATACAGGTTTAACTCAGTGTTTTCACAACAACAACACATACAATTTAAGTATTTTCATTGCTAAAAGCTTTCTTACATTGATCATCATTTTCATTCATCTATAAAGCTTTTTGAAGAGCCATTCTATTGAGCTAAGTTGTTGTGATCTTGAGCGTACTATTTCTACTCATATCTACTCATTGAGGAGTACTTTGTAAAGTGAGTGTGTCTTTGTGTTTGTAAGAGAATTGCGATTCTCGTTTGTTGAGGAACTTGTGTTTCCTCGGTTGAAGTCTTTGGGATTGTTATCCCCGAGCAATTGAAGTCTTTGGGATTGTTATCCCCGAGCAATTGAAGTCTTTGGGATTGTTATCCCCGAGCAATTGAAGTCTTTGGGATTGTTATCCCCGAGCAATTGAAGTCTTTGGGATTGGTATCCCCGAGCAATTGAAGTCTTTGGGATTGTGATCCCCGAGCACCTAGGTGAGGCTTGTGTCCTCAGCTGTAACGGTTTGTTAAGCACCCGTAAGCTTGACAAGTTTAGTGGAAATCTCGAGAGAGTCTCTCGGGGACTGGACTAACCACGTTTGTGGCCAACCAGGATACATCTTTGTGTAAGTTTATTTTACTGCACTTGTCTTAATTTCTGCAAAGTTTTTAAATTCCGCACTAAAACGCTTAATAATTTTAAAACGCTATTCACCCCCCCCTCTAGCGTAAAGCGTTATTTCCAACAGTGATGACACGATAATTAACCATGTGAAATTCACCATCACATATAAACTCAAACAGATGGTTGCTCACGAACGGTATGACGACCTCAAAGACAGTATCATCTTCGATAAGCCCGAAATTGACGGTTTGTCTTTGCTTCACAATAATGCTTTGGTTATAAGTTTGCACATCGCGGATATCGATGTAAAAATAATAATGGTGGATGATGAAAGCAGCGCATGTATTGTTCACCCACGATTTCTCATGCAGATGAGGTTGGATGATAAAATAATATCGTGTTGCATAATACGGATTTTAATAATGTAGTGAAACGAACCTCTGGGGAGATAGTGCTGCCCGTCCTGGCAGGATTAGTCACACTGGAAACGACATTCCACGTCATCAACCAAGAAACAACCTACAATGCCATCGTAGGATGACCATGGATACACGCCATGTGCGCCGTCTTGCCAAGTTTCTATCAAGTAATCAAATTTCCCACCCCATGGGGGATATTTCGCATCCAAAGTGAGCCATGCACCGCTCAAGAATGCTACCGGATAGCCCACGATTACACACACACCAAACAACTAAAAGGGGCAAGTGCGGAGGCATAACAATCAGCCATGTTGGGAACCAAACTCGATGCACAAGTAGAAGCTATTAAAGACCAGAACGTCATAGAAGCTGTCAAAGCAACCGTAGAATAACTTGATCCCATTCAACTGGACAATATCGATAGCATGAGAAAGGCATATGTCGGACACAATCTCTCGGAACCTGGTAAATATCGTGAGTTCTTATCTAAAAACACCGATTTGTTTGCCTTTTCCCACTCACATATGCCAGATTCCTAATGGATATCGCCACACACATAAGCTGAACGTTGTTTCTCTTTACCCTCCGAAATGGAAAGTAAGGAGAAAGTTCAATGCCGCTACCAACGAGGCGGTCAGCAAGGAGGTTGATAAATTACTCGCCAACAATTCTATCAGAGAATAGAAATACCCCCAATGGGTCACCAATGTGGTCATGGTAGAAAAGAAGAACAGGAAATGGCGGATGTGTGTTGACTTCGCCGACCTGAACAAACCATGCCCGAAAGATTAATTTCCATTAGCGAATATGGATCAGCTCATCGATGCAACAACGGGGCACAAACTACTGAGCTTTTTGGACGCCTATTCCGGTTACAACCAAATCCTAATGGCTGAAGAAGATCAAGAATATACCACTTTCATCGCTCACTGAGGAACGTACTGCTACAAGGTAATGCCTTTTGGACTCAAGAATGCAGGGGTGACATACCAAAGGTTAGTCACCAAGAAGTAGAATCAGCAACTCGATAAAACCGTGGAGGTTTACATCGACGACATGCTAGTAAATAAACAAAGAAAGAGGACCACATTGGCCATCTGAAGAAGGCCTTCAAGATATTGAGGCAATAGGGGATGAAACTTAATCCCAAAAATGCACATTCGGCGTAACTTCAGGAAAGTTCTTTGGTTTTCTAGTGTCACAAAGCGGTATCGAGGTCAACCCAAAACAGATCAGAGCCATCAAAGAAATACCGGAGGTACTGACCAGCAAAAAACAGGACAAAAATTAACAAGACGAATTACCGCCCTATCGAGGTTCATTTCACGATCATCGGATAGATGTCACAAATTCTTCAATGAGCTAAGGAAAGACCAGAGACTGCAACAGAACGCAAAATGCATCGACGCCTTGAGAAAACTAAAAGCATATCTATCTTCGCCACTCCTACTCGTCAAGGTAGAACCAGGTGAATGTCTACTTGTGTATCTAGCAGTCTTCGAAGTCGGTGTAAGCGCATTCTTGGTCCGCGAGAATGAAGTTACGTAATATCCGATTTACTATATCAAAAGAACCTTAATCGATGCCGAAACGAGATACCTTCACCTTGAAAACCTAGCTTTGGCATTAGTCCTAGCTTCACGAATCTTAGACCATATTTTCAATGTCACCCCATAAAAGTGGTGACAACATTTCCCCTAAGGGGTATCCTACACAAACCCGAGTTATCGAGTAGATTGGCAAAATGGGCCAAAGAAGTAAGAGATCAGATATAACATACCAACCGCAAACTACCATTTAGTCGTAGGTGCTCACTAATTTCGTTGTTGATTTCAGCACAGAAATATTGCCTAAAGTAATGCAGGAAGCGCTCAGCGCTTCCGTACACACCAACCTTTGGATCCTGTACACCGACGGTGTTTCAAATGACTCGCGATCGGGATAGAGACTAGGACTCATCCTCAAAGTTCCTACGGGCGAAGTAATTTGCCAGTCCATATGATGCCTCGAGATGACTAACAACGAGGCCGAGTATAAAGATGTGATTGCAAGATTGAAATTAGCCCCCAAATACGGCGCCCGACGACTCGTCCTCCATTGCGAGTCTCAACTCGTTGTGAACCAAGTCACCGGGACTTTCCAAATTAAAGAACAGAGACTATAAATGTACTAGCCAGGAATTCACAATCTACTGCCATATTTTGATGAATGTCCCCTCAATCAAATACCTAGGTCACAGAATATCAAAGAAGACGGCCTCGCCAAGCAAGCGGCTGCCACCAAAAATATCCACAAGTAGTCACCCTTCTCCATTCTGCAATAGACCACGTCGAGGTACATTATGTTAGCATGACTTGGGACTAGCGCAACTGCCTCGTAGCATATTTGCAAGGCGGAATGCTACGGTCCCGCTAGATAAGAATAAAGCCAAAAAGCTTCAGATACAGGTAGTTAGATACAACCTTGTAAACGGTGATCTCTACAAAAGAATGTTTGGCAGCCCTCTGGCTAAATGCCTTGGGCCAAACCAAACAAGACGAGTACTGGAAGAAGTACACAAAGGGCACTACGGTGCCCACACGGTAAACCGTACCCTCGTCTGCTGCCACATCTGTGCCGGATACTACTAGCCCACCATGAAAAATGAAGCCTCGGACTACGTCACGAGATGTGAATAGTGTCAGAAGTACGCCTATATGATACATCAAGCAGGGGAACTCCTTCATTTCGTCTCTTCACCATGGCCATTCATAAAGTAGGGGATAGATATCATGGGACCCCTCCCAGCCGGACGAGGTAAGTTACGTTTTCTTTTGGTTTTAATTGATTACTTTTCGATATGGGTGGAAGAAGGTGCATACAAGTAGATACGTGAGCAAGAGGTCATTGCGTTCATATTGAAAAACAAAATATCCTATTTTGGCATCCCAAAGAAATCAACTGCGACAACAGACCTCAGTTTGTTGGAAAGCAAATGGCCGAATTTTTCGATAAATGGCACATAAAATGAATACTCTCCACGCTGTATCATCCAGCCGGTATCGGTCAAGCCGAATCTTCCAATAAAGTAATATTGAATATATTGTAAAAGAAGCTTGAGGAAGCTAAAGGGCTATGGCCTAAGCTACTACTTGAAGTAATATGGGCATACCACACAACACAAATAACCAGCACGGATGAGACGCCATATTCACTAGTCTACGGGATTGACATAGTTATACTCGTCGAGGTCGAAGAGCCTAATTTGAGACACTCCGACGAGAGCGGACCTAGAACGACGAAAGTAGGCTACAAGTTCTAGATGAAGTCGAAGAACGGCGAGACATGACCCACATAAGAATGGTAGCCCCGAAGCGACAAATGGAAAGATACTACAACAAAAAGGCCTAAGTGCGATCGCTCAAAGTCGCAGATTACGTCCTCAATGCTAAGACACAAGTAGCGAAAGACCTTAATGAGGGAAAACATGGAACAAATTGGGATGGACCATACAAAATTATAGCCGCAGCAAACAAAGGACCATTCTAGTTGGGGGCAATGGACGGAAAACTACTCCAAAACAACTGGAATGTCGCCTATCTCAAATACTTCCACTTCTGAAAGAAGGCGCCACCTAATTTGTACTCTCTTTCCCTCATCCGGGTTTTGTCCCAATCGGTTTTTCCCGTTGAGATTTTTAATAAGGCGGCAAGGGAGATGTCTCGAGGTTCAAAGTAATATTCATTACCCCGCCCATCGACATGATCTCCGGAACAAGGTAATGAAGGGATTAGATATAGATAATCAAATCTTCATTGTATGTACAAAGTCGACATATAATTCTTACAAGAATATAATCAAATCTCCACCGTATGTATAGAGTTTCATGTGATTCTTACAAGTATATAATCAAACCTTCATTGCATGAATAAAATCGACATGTGTGTTCCTACGGGAATACGATCAAACCTCCGATGAGAAATGGCCAAGGCCATCGAAGAAAATATGAGTTCAACCTCGTTTGAACTACGATCAGATACTACTTGGACGATAGTTCCAAGCAACATTCCAATGGCTAAGGTCAAACGACTAAAGCACGAGTTCGACCTTATTCAAACTATGATGGGATACTACTTCGATGATAGTTCGAAGCAACATCCTAATGGCCAAGGCCATCGACTAAAACATGACTTCGACCTTGGTCGAACTACAGCGAGATACTACTTTGACGACAGTTCGAAGTAAGATCCCAATAGCCAAGGCCATCGATTAAAATATGAGTTTGACCTCGTTCGAACTATGACGGGATACTACTTTGACAACAGTTCGAACCAACATCCCAATGGCCAAGGCCATCGACTAAAACATGAATTCGACCTCGGCCGAACTACGACGGGATACTACTTCGACGACACTTTGAAGAAACACCCCAATGGCCAAGGCAATTGACTTAAATAATAGTTTGACCTCGTTCGAACTACGACAGGATACTAGTTCGACGAGAGTTCGAAGCAACATCCCAATGGCCAAGGCCATCGACTAAAACAGGAGTTCCACCGCGTTCGAAATATGACGGGATACTACTTTGATGATAGTTCGAAGCAACATCCTAATGACCAAGGCCATAGACAAAAACAAGGTCAAACTACGATGAGATATTACTTCGATGACAGTTTGAAGCAACATCCCAATGGCCAAGGCCATCGAAGAAAATACAAGTTCAACCTTGTTCGAATATGACGGGATCATACTTTGATGATAGTTCGAAGCAGAATCCTAATAGCCAAGGCCCTTGCCCAAAAGCTTAATTGACTCAATACCATAAACAATGCAAGACACACCAACAAAGCAACAAAATAAAATTATACATTGCATTAAAATATTATTTACATTTGTCCTTCCAAACGACCTTAACCATGCCCCCTACAGAAACCCCAAGACAAAAGTAAGCATGAAAAAAAAAGTACACATCACCCCAGGGGGGTAAGCTTCCTCATACCAATTGTCCAAAGAAAGGTGGTTCGCATCATCAGAATTGATGTTATCTCCGTCAGGTGTATGAGGGTCGTACCTGCATGCCTCGCGAGCTGCACGAGCTTCGTTATGCACAGTTTGAAGTTCTGCTTCAGTTTCCCTCCTCTCGGTGTGGAAATCCTTGTACACGTCAAGCCCGGCCTCATCCAGAACCTATAACTCATATAAACAACGAGGAACGACTGGGTCGGCTGAGGTGCGAGACGTAGAAGGTGGAAAGCATCGATTTGCATCCTCCACCCTCAGCGAGGCCACTTGCCCATTCAACGTGAATAGCTCATCCTCCAACTTCCTAACACGCCCTTCAAGCCCCGCAACCTTAAGACTGGAGGCCTCCTTCTCCTCAGTCATCTCCGACTTACAAATACGAAGGGTTTTCTCCAAAGACGACGTTCCAGAAATAGTTGATGCCATCGACACCGATGTTCAGCTCGCCCCTAAGTCCCTTAATCTCCACCGCCTTCGCACTCAGTTCAGCGGTCAAACTGGCCACCTTTGTTTGTAAATCGGCATTCTCCACCATCTCACCCTGCTCAACTAGCTCGTCCTCTTTCACCTTAGGGGAGACCTCAAGCTCACTCTTACGGGCGAAAACCTTCGCAAGCTCCTCGTCCCGCTCCCTTAGCTCTTCGATCTTGCACTCTAACTGGTCTTGCCTTTGTTTGAGCCCTTCGCAAAATAGTTGAAACTCAGGATCCTGAATGTAAATATCAGCCATGGCACGGTGCTTAGCATGATACCGTTGGTATTTGGATGACATCTTCCCATAGAAGAACGTCCTCTTCCTTTCCCGACACTCACGCTCGGCCTCCATGATAATGGTCTAGCACAAAAGAAAAAGAGAAGTTAAAAACAAAATACAGGTTGAAAATTGCTGCACTAGCCCAATGAGAAAAAGGAAAAGAAAATCACCTACCTACAAGGCCATACCGGTGACGTTCTGAGATAATTCCACATCACTCATCGCCCTGAGCACCTCGTTTTCAGGGGCAACACATAGAGAAGCTAAAACAGATGCCACTTGCTCATAGTTTGACAATATGTTATAGTCCCCTAGAACGACTATGTGACGATCAGACCCCTCCTCTGTGACCTCCACGTAAGTATGGCAACCTACAAGCCCTTTGACATTCTCCAGGTCGACATTTGAACCTGAGCCTTTGCCCTCAACATGACGGCCTCCAACGTTGGATGACGCGCTGCCCTCAGCAAACCGTACAGAGCCGGCTCCTAAGTAAACCCCTTCCGTTTGAGAAGATCTCCACAAAAAAATCGCATCGACTATAAATGTGGGTACAAGTGCCATTTGCGACGCCCTACTTCTATTAGCATCGACAACCACCCCATTGTCAAGCTCCATTCTTCTCCATTTTCTTGATAACGCCTCGTCCCATTGAAGATTCATCAAAATGGTGTGGAACCGATATTGAAGAAGCCTCCTCCCTCACAACCTTGACAGGGGAGGGACCTTTGGATTGAACAGGTTGAGGACGACCCTCTAGAACAGATTCACTCAAAACAAATTGAGTGTCTGTGGTGTTAACGACCTGTCAAAATGCGGGGACTGGCGCACTCCCCCTGGAAGCTCCTTGGCATGCCATCACGAAGAAGTCGAATTAATGGACGACGATATATAACCAACGAAATCGTAAGGGGAAAACACTCACTAGTTTTAACTTTAGGGCCGTAATGATTTTTGAAGGAAGACCATTCTTGGGTTTCCGCTGCATGGGGTAATAGACGAGCTACACAACCCTTTATGCCCATAATAGGGCAGGGCGGATGCCCCATAGTAACAAACAAGAAGAAAACAAACATCATAATAAATATAGATAAAGGAAGAATCAAATGAGTTGAAACACTTACGAGTCTCATTCAATCGTTCCGGGAACTTGGCAGAGTCAGAAACAATATGTTTAGTTTTGACAGAGAAGTACTTGTGCCAAAACCTGCGATTCAGTCGTCTGTCCCGACCACTAGGTCTTTCGTGCAACGGTACCTCAAATGCACCATGGTACCTCTTTGGAAGCTAGGCGAGAACAAGTGCAAAAGGTGTTGGATAGAAACATTACATTCCTCCAAATCAACATACTTGGTCAACATCAGAAGCACCTTAAGAGTATACGCTAAGGTTGTGCCGGAAAAACTTGGTAGAACCTACAAAACTCTTCCGCTAAGGGAAACAGATGAAAAGTGTAGCCAATCACAAAAGGTTACTCATAGAAAGCGCAATACCTAGGTCGGTGAACCTCAACAAAATCTCTCCCTGCCGAAATCATGTCAACGTGAGCGAGAATGCTATACTTTATACAAAGAGCGTCAAGGTGAACCGCTCCGTCTCAAAACCTACCGAGGCAGGAGTAGGTGGGGGATCTTTGAAGAAATCACTTCGAGACATGGGGTGTCTCGACAATAACTCCTATACCATAGGGATACTGTTACCCTATTCTACCATCGTATCTTCACCGCCTGGAAAGGGCACCGTGGATAATGAGGTGGCCTTAGGAACCCCTTCATGAGATCGATGAGCCCTCGGTATGCTTTCGTTCAAAGAGGTATTAATACAAATAAAGAATAAGGATGAAGAAGCTGTGAATGAAGAATGTGAGAAGAAGAAGTAGAAGGATATCAGAGCAAGCTCGGAGAAATAAGGGGAGGTTATCAGGAGTGAAATGGCCAAGAACTTTCGAAGAAAACAAACCTTGCATCTATATATAGGGTTGGGTGGTGCGAGAATCTAAGCGGAAGGTCACATAGTAGTGCTAGAATCGAAGCATCAAGCCATGAACTCCTGCCTCAAAAACATGCATAATGATGACACACGTGAAGATGAGATTATTTCCCGGTAAAATATAGTATCCGGTGTCTTGCTAGGCACGATGACCGTTTCCTATTGGCCATGTTGTAATACCTCGAAGGATCAAATTTTTCCATAGGAATGCATAATGTCCGCTCATCGGTGATGCACCCAGTTGCAACCCCGGCAAGCGGAGGGACTAACTGTATGGGTCCAAATTTAACTAATCACGATCAACGATGAGTACGACGAATGACGGGTCTCCTTGACTCGATGTCCTGTGGGAGACAGCCTTAAAGCAAACAAGAGATTGTACGACCCTTGTAATAATGCAGGCCCATTAGGAATATTCATTCAAATATTCCCTGTAACTTATCTTTTACATCTTAGAAGGGTTTCGCTCCTTGTATATATAGAGGACACTAACCTTATAAATGGGGAATTTTGGAGAATATTGGCTGTAATACTATTTACGAATGAAAAGATTTCTGAAAAAGATTTTACTAAATTAGATCGGTAAAAAAGTCTTATTACCCGTCTTCTCCTTATCTATTTTTCCTTCCAGAGATTATTATACTTAGCTAAGATATACCTCTTTATCTTTTATTGATTTATTCAAAAAAAATTCAATATCTTTTGAGTCAAACACTTCTAATCTGATAAAGAGTTTTTTTTCCCTTATCTCTATCAAAAAGTTATGCGTGAACGAGTCTATAATATATAATAGTACTAATGCAGAAAACTTCGGCCTTTTGAGAGAGAGAATTATGAAATTGACAGATTTAAATATGCTATCCAATTAACTACTACGTGATAGTTAGACGTCACAATATCTTGAATTTGACGGCATATACATTACTCCACAGTTAGAACCCTCGTAGAAGGGGAACATTAAACTGCAGACACAATTAATCCTTTGTCTAATTTACTGGTCCAATTCTTTTTTTATAATCTCTTTTAGGAACTTTACTTTTGTACTAATTTGTTTACTCATATTAAGTACTTAGCCAAACAGGTTCTTGAAGAGGGTATGAAAACCTATTATATAAAAAAGGAAAAGGGTCAAAATTGCCCCTAACATATTGATGCCAGTTTAAAAATGCCTTTTGTTAACCTATTTTGAAAAAAATGCCCCTACCGTTAAATTCTGGCATATTTGTGCCCCTAACGTATTGACTCCAGTTTAAAAATGCCCCTACCGCTAACCTATTTTGAAAAAAATGCCCCTCCCGTTTTAAATATATGTACAGTCAGTTGTTAGACTTAGGGGCACAAATATGCCACATTTTTAAAGGTAGGGACATTTTCTTCAAAATAGGTTAACGGAGGGCATTTTTAACCTGAAGTCAATACGTTCGGGGCAGTTCTAACCCTTTTCCCAATAAAAAATAAGGACTATAAATTCTATATCTAAATCCTTCTGAATTGGCCGAATTGGTACGAAAATTGTAACATGAAAATCGTCGAAAACACGACTTTTGAATAGCTGAGTGACCTACCAATTGTAGAAATAGAATTTTTGGACAGCAATGACAAAATACTAAAGTATCTCGTGTATTTTGTGTCTCATTGTGCATTAGAAGGGCATCTCTAACCATACTCTATTTCTTGCACCAAATCGAATTTTGGTGTAAGAAATGGAATATTCTTGCTCTAATGGTACTTCATTTCTTGCTCTATTATAAAGTATGAATTGTGTTGCTTTAAATTTGGTGCAATATTATTCATTACTTTATATTTGATTTAATAATATTTTATTTATTTAGTATAAAGTAAACAGAAGATAATAGAGGGAAAAAGAATGGTTGGAATAGAAGATAATAATATAATATATAAGAAAAAAAAAATTTAATATAAAAAATAGTGTAATAATTGAAGTATATTTGATGTTACACCATTTTAGAGCGAAAAAGAATAAAAAAATAAAATGGCCATCGGAGATGGCCTAAGAGAAGGCAGCACTTGGAATTGCAGTTATTGCAACTCCACATATATATATATCACATCATCTCTCCTCTCCTACCTTTTTCCTTTCCTTTCCATTATTATTCACACACTTACCGTATTTAAAAAAAAAGGGAGTAGAAAACAATCACAAGTTTACCTTTTAGACACAAACCCTTTCAGCATGAGACTTGCTCAGGCTAAAGCACCTTCTTTTCTTGGTAAATTACTTTAATAAAATCCAACATATAACTAGAACAATTTATTATATATCAAGTGATAAATATAAGATTATATTGTTTGGCTTAAAAGTTATAAATATGCTTTGCAAGCGAAAATAATCAAAATAAATAAGGGTAAATCGTAATCAAATATGATATGACATAGAGACGGAAATAATGTTAATCTTAGTAGATTTGATAATATTCGAAGAATATTTGCTTAGAGATAGAGAGAGATAGATAGAGAAATATAGAATTGTATGATCAGACAATAATGATACCCTTTTACAACATTAGGGCCTCCTTTATATAGTAGGACACCCTCATCGAAATAATAAAAATAGTACAAAAGTAGGTAATATCCCCTTGGTGGCAACACTGAATCTAAATGGCGTCGTTCTTGTCCTCACGTCTAACTTATCATGTATCCGCTGGGCGTACCCACTTAATACGGAGACACCAAGGGTCGAATTCGACCCCATACAGATAGTTCCTCCGTCCGTTGGGGGACGCCTTGGGACGCGCCCTCAAGGGATGGAACTACAAATCTCGTTTTACGAGAATTTGACCTTACTCGACTGTGGTAACGTGAATGAGATGAAACATATGAGATTGTCGGGCTGATGACAGATGACTTCCTCTTCGGAATGACGTCACCACCCGTATGCGTCATCATTACACCTGTTCCCGAGACGGTTTAGAAGGTGATTTGACATTTAATTTCGCATGCCCATTTTGAATTATGCCTCTTCGATTTTTGTGCCACCCGACCCTGCAAATAAGGGACGGGTTCAACAAGGTTTATCTTTCGATCCCCTTTGCAAACACATTCTGGTTTTTTTCTTTATTTTCCTTCCCAAATCACCGTTCATCAATTTGAGACTCTATTTCTTAGAAGTTATCCTTTCCGTTGTTGATAACTCATTTCTTAAATGGAAAACATGGCAAAGCATCGTCAAGATAGCAAGAAGGCTAAAGATACAACCTGTCGAGGGTACCGCATTCCTCTGGAGACGAAGAGGAGGAAGTGGAAAATGTTCTTGTTCCTCTTACTGTAGATAACGTGCTGTCGAAGGAAATTCTCGTTCAGTGTGACTTCAAAAATACCTGCCCCGCTCTTACCTGGGAACGTAGTGAACTGACGTAAAGTCACTTAAACAGCTTTCGGGCAGCACACAACATACCAGCTCATGTAGAAATGGATCCGGCGGGAATGAATAATGAAAATGTTCACAGACCGGGGTAGTGCACGTTTTACGAGTACCCATTCTTGATCGGTTACCGTCTCCCCGCTTATCCCTTGGTGGAGGAGTTTTTCCGGTTTTACAACGTGTGCCCAACCCAGCTCACCCCATACACCTTGAAAGTATGCAAGATTCTGACTACGCGAAGCAGGCCGGGTGCGAAATATCTGTTCACCATCTTTTGCATTTGTTTAATACTAGTTACCTGAGGGATACCATGGTACACTTGAAGAGTTGTGGCTCGAAAGGGTTGGTAGTAAAAACCGATAACAAAGCCAGTCGTGGCTTTTGGTGTAGATACTTCTTCATCAGAACTGATCATTTGGTATCCAACCCTAACGGATTCCCAGAGAAGTGGAATTCGGAACGTAAGTACCTCCATTTGTCAAATTTGCGACCTTGATGGTCTTGACCACTTGTCCATGATTTTTCTTTCTTTGTAGCGAGGGCCTCTCCGCCCAGATTTATCAACACTATAACATAATGGGTGACTAAGTTGCTGCCTTATGTAGAGGAGTGTCGTACCTAGTCTGCAAGCCTCTTTAGGTTTTGACGATTGACTTACTGACTGACCTACTTGTGTCGATAGGTCAAAGCGCCCCCAGAAAGAGAGCGGCTGTTTTATCCTCAAATAGGTCGGATGTCGACTTTGACAGTGAAGACCTAGTTTACGAGTAGGTCCGCGAAGGAATTTCCGTCACTTCTCTGCAGGAGGCTGAGTTTGTGGTGGCAACCAAAAGTGAAGAGACCTCTCCAGTACTGTCTCTGCGACCCATGGATGAGACTTCTGAAGGCGAAGATCCTCCTGAGAGAAATAGGAGAAGGTTGATAATGGGCAAGGTGGTGGTAACTAATGATGAGAGAGTTTGCACGCCACGCCTAGCACCTAGTCCCAATTTCATGGCCGATGCTATTCGTACGGGGAGGTAGGCCCTTAGGTGAGTGTAGAAATCAAGGCCAGCCTAACGCGAGTGACGGAGGGTGGTTCAACATCTTCTGTTGGTGAAATGGGCAGTGATGTTGAGGGAGCAGCCCCTCAGACTGTTTACGAAGATGTGGATGAGGTTGCAAGGGGTCTGACCCATTTGGAGATGATGGCGGGTAGATCCAATTGCTGAATTATGATCCTAGAGGGCTACAATTTATTACAACATAGCGAGCATGCGGCATCAGACATGACCCTGTAGTGTGCGGCCCCCGAGTTTGAGGTGTTGAGAGGTGTCAGTGACAGGGAGCTATCTCGAAGGGTAGACGTCGGCTTTACAGGTAACTTCCCATTTTCCCTGCGTGTCGTGAGTCTAGTTTTGATGTCTACTTACTTGTCTCTTTCTTTTCTCTTTTTTTAGACTCTTATCTTGGAGATAGAGAGGAGGCAATGTGTGTAACGGAAAGCGACCTTTTTTTAACAAAATGGCAAAAAAATACAAGAAGTTCCACGTCAAGCATCAGGCGGTGGTGGATTTTCTCAAGAAGGACCCCAAATTTCGGGTGTTCCATGAGGGTCTTGAGCATTCGGAGAAGCAGTTAAAGCGGAGAGTGGCCGACCTAGAGACGACTGACGAGGGGTTGATGGCGACGGTGACTCAGAATAGTGAGCTAGAGTCGCTCCTCAAGTTGAGGGAAGAAAAATTGGAGCTCACCCGTGGGGTAGTGGCAGACGTTGGTAATCTGCATCGTAGGGTTGCGCACTTGACCGCCAAACTTGAAGGCAAAGCGGCTAAAATTGAAGCTCTTAAGATGGCTTCCTTATCGAGACATGGGGATGCAAACCGAGACGCTCAAGAGATGTGGGTATATGAGGAGGCCTAACTTTATGTACTTAAGGAATATCTTGCAGCGGGCCGCACTACCAAGGAGGAAGTCCGAAGGCAGCAACACATGGCTCGTACCACTCGCGCTACTTGTGGGTACAGTTCTGACTCCCCTGATCAAGAGGGCTATACCTCCGAGGACGTCAACTAGCTCGATTCTGACTCTTGGTATATCGTAGCTTATCGCCCCAGTGGTGACGACGGACAGAATGGTGGCCAAACGGGAGGGGGGTGACGGTGTGGATTGCGAAGCTCCTTAAAACTTGTATATACTTAGCTTATCTTTTAAATTTAATAGGGACCCTTAACAAGGTCAGATGTATATATATTTTTTGATGATAGTGAAGATTGTACTTTTTCTGCTATTCCCTCCTTTTGTTTCATTATTTTTTTTGCACTTTGTTTCCGCCGAGCGGGTATTCATTTACTTTTAGAAATTTTGTTGTGTTTTTTAGCATTCTCTAAATGTTATCTATCAATAAGGTGCGGCTTCGACTGTCGTCGGAGCGCTTATCTTATGCGATCGAACTAGGTTGACACTAAATGGCTGTGGCCTTGGCCGATAATGATATATTTCGACTGTCGTCAAAGTGTCAATCATTGTTGTCAAGCTAGGTCGAAGCTTAATGTGACTTCGTCCGTCGTCAAGTTTTCTGTTTGTCATAGTCAAGCTAGGTCAACGTTCTAATAATGATGGCCTTAGCCGATAATGATATTATTTCGACTGTCTTCCCGTTGTTTACTAGCCGTGGTCGAACTAGGTCATCGTTCTAATGGCGATGGCCTTAGCCTTTAATGATGTTATTTCGACGGTCGTCGAGTTGTTTACTGGCTGTGGCTGAACTAGGTCGACGTTCTTATGGCGATGGCCTTAGCCTTTAATAATGTTACTTCGACTGTCGTCGAATTTATTTGCTGGTTGTAGTCGAGCTAGGTCAAGGTTCCGACGGTGATAGTCTTAGACGTTAATGGTGTTTGACTGGCACAAAATTATTTATTGTCATGGTCGAGCTTTGTCGACGCTTTGTGGCAATGGCCTTAGCTTGAGTCCCAGTTAAACTGGAGTTGAACTTGCTAAATTTGATGGCGAAGATGCTTGGCCTTATAGTCCGAGTGAGATAGAACTTCATTGAGTTTACTCTCGAAGACGCTTAGCCTGAGTCCCGGTTCAAATGAAGTTAAACTTGTTAAATTTGATGACAAAGGTGCTTGTCCTTAGCCTGTAATAATGTTCAACCGGTGTGGAATTATTTATTGCCCGTGCTCGAACTTGTTGATGCTTTATGGTGATGGCCGTAGCCGTTTATACAACGAAGATCGTGGTTGTAGCCTTTTATGCAATGGAGATTGTGGCCGTAGCCATTTATGCAATGGAGATCTTGGACGTAGCTGTTTATTCAATGGAAATCGTGGCCATAGCCATTTATACGATGGAGATCATGGCCGTAGTCATTTATACAATGGAGATCATGGTCGTAGCCGTTTATACAATGGAGATCGTGGCCTTAGCCGTTTATAAAATGGAAGTCATGGTCCTAGCCATTTATGCAATGGAGATCGTGGTCGTAGCCATTTATTCAATGGAGATCGTTTATATAATGGAGATCGTGGCCGTAGCCATTTATACAATAGAGATCGTGGCCATAGCCATTATACAATGGAGATCATGGCCATAGCCGTTTATACATTGGAGATCCTGCTAGACCAGTCCCTTGATCATATCGGCCTTGAGAGCACATCAAGCGGCTTGTATGATAAACTTATCCACAGGTACTTCTAGGTGTCCCCTCCGCTGCCTCATTAAAAACCTTCCCGAGAAAACCCAATTGGGATAAAACTCGGATAAGGGAAAAAGAGTACGACTCGGGAGATGCCTTTTAGAAATGGAAGTACTTGAGGGGGTCGATGTTCCAGTTGTTTTGGAGTGTTTTTCCTTCCATTATTTCTAACTAGAATGCTCCTTTACATGCTGTCGCTGTGATTTTGTATGGTCCGTCCCAATTAGTGCCAGTTTTCTTTCGCTCAGATTCTTCGATGCCAGTGTTTTGGCTTTGAGGAAGTAGTCTCCTACTTTGAGCGGCCCTATTTTGGCTTTCTTGTTATAATAACTTTCAACCTGTTTGTTTTGGGCCGCCATTCATATGTGGGCCATATCTCTTCTTTCCTCGGCCTCGTCGAGGTTTTGAAGTCTATTCATGTCGTTCTCTGCTCTGTTGGTGTGTGAATTTCTCAGGCTTGGTTCTCCGACTTCAATGGGTATGACTGCGTTGGTTCCGTAGACCAGTGAGTATGGTGTTTCTCATGTGCTAGATTTGGGCGTGGTCTGGTGTGCCCAAAACACTTTCGGTAGTAGCTCGGGCCATGTCCCTTTGGCTTCTTCGAGTTTCTTTTTCAGTAAGTTTAGTATTTTTTGTTGGAGGATTTTGCTTGGCCGTTGGCGGTGAGGTGATATGGTGTGGAGAATATTCGCTTAATATGCTATTTCTCGAAGAGTTCTATCATCTTTTTGCTAACAAATTGTGGGCAGTTTTCTCAGCTGGTTTCTTTTGGGATGCCGAAATGGCATATGATGTCTTCCATATGAAGGCGATTACTTCCTATTGGCGTATCTATGCATACGCACCTGCTTCCACCCACTTGGAGAAATAGTCAGTTTAAACTAACAGAAGTCGTACCTTTCCTCGTCCCACTGGTAGGGGGCAGACTATGTCCATTCCCCATATAATGAAGGGCCATGGTGAGGGGACTGAGTGTAGAGGTTCTCCCGGTTGATGTATCATGGGTGCATACTTTTGACATTGTTTGCATCGGCGAACGTATTCTGCTGCCTCCTTTTTTATAGTGGACCAGTAATAATTGGCTCGGATGATGCTGCGACGAGGGCGCGATTACCTATGTGGGCGCCACAGTGACAGTCGTGTACCTCTGCAAGCACTTGCCTCGTTTGGTGTGGCCCTAGGCACTTGTCTAGAGGCCCACTAAATGTCCTCTTCTAGAGGTTGTGGTTTATTGGGCAATACCAGACAGCTTGTACATGGAGCTTCTTTGCTTCTTTTTTCAAGGTGGAGTGTCCCGTCCTGCAGATAGGATACCAACTAGTTGCGCCAGTCCTAAGTCAGTTTTAAAGGGAGTAACTCAGTATGATCAATGGCCGAATGGAGGAGGGTGACCACGATTTCTTTGTTGATGTTTTTAGTGGTCACGACCAGTTTTTCTAAGCAATCTGCTTCGATGTTTTGTGCTCTCGGAATTTGCTCAAAGCGGCACTCATCGAATGCAGTCATAAATTTGTTGATTTCCTATTGGTACTGTCGTAGCCTCTGCTCCTTGATCTGATAAGTCCAAGTAATATGGTTCACTACAAATTGGGAGTCACAATGGAGAATGAGCCACCGAGCTTCGTAATTGATGGCTAATTTCTTACCTACAATCACAGCTTCGTATTCAGCTTCATTGTTAGTCATCTCGGGGCATCTTATACGCTGGCAAATTGAATTGTTTCGCCCGTGGGGACTTCAAGAATGAGTCGTAGTCCCCATCTCGAGGCATTAGTGACGCCGTCAGTGTAGAGAGTCTACATGTTAGCCTTGGAGGAAGTGCGACTGGCTTCTAGTTTTGCCTCCGGTAGCATCTCTGCGCTAAAACTGGTGATGAAGTCGGCAAGTACCTACGACTTGATGGCGATTCTTGAGTGGTACGAGATGTCATGCTTGCTGAGCTCTATGGCCTATCTGGCAAGCCTGCCTGACAATTCAGGCTTATGTAGGACGCTCCTTAGGAGGAAAGTTGTCACTACTTTTAGAGGGTGGCACTCAAAGTAGGGTCTGAGCTTCCGTAAAGCCACAACCAATGCCAGAGCCAATTCTCAAGGTGTGGGTACCGTGTTTCGGCGTCCATTATGGCTTTGCTGATATAATAAATGGGAGATTGCATACCTTCATTTTCACGGACCAAGACTGCTCTAACAACGACTTTGGATACTGCCAAATATACCAGCAGCGGCTCGCTTAGGTTCGCTTTGACCAGAAGTGGTGGTGAAGAAAAATACGCTTTCAATTTTCTCAAGGCATCGATGCATTCCTCGTTCCACTGAAACCCGTTATCTTTTCGCAACACGTTGAAAAACTTGTGGCACCCGTCGGAGGATCGTGAGATGAACCTGGATAGTGCGACTATTCACCTAGTTAGCTTTTGCACCTATTTGTTGCTGTTCAAAATCTCAAGTATTGGATGTATTGCTTTGATCTTGTCCGGGTTGACCTCGATACCTCATTGTGATATGAGGAAACCGAAGAACTTCCCTAAGGCCATACCGAAAACATATTTTTTCTGGTTCAGCTTCATCCCGTATCGTATCAGTATTTTGAAGGCTTCCTTCAGATGACCGATGTTATCTTCTTTCTTCGCCGACTTTACTAACATATCATCGATACAGACCTCCATGGTCTTACTGAGCTGTTCCTTGAACATTTTGGTGACTAGTCTTTGATATATTGCCCCTGCGTTTTTAAGTCCGAAGGGCATCACCTTGTAGCAATAGGTCCTTTGGTGGGTGATGAAAGTTGTCTTTTCTTGGTCCTCCTTGGCCATCATGATTTGATTGTAACCGGAGTATGCATCCAAGAAGCTCAGTAGTTCATGTCCTGCGGCAGCATCGATCAGTTGGTCGATATGGGGTAGTGGGAATGAATCCTTTGGGTATGCCTTATTTAGATCGGTGAAATCTACGCACATTCTCCATTTCCCATTTTTCTTTTTGACCTTGACGACGTTGGCGAACCAGTGGGGGTACTTTTATTCTCTGATGAAGCCGTTAGCCAATACCTTGTCCACTTCTTCACTGACTACTCCATTGATTACGGCGTTGAATTTTCTCCTAACTTGGTGCACGGGTGGGTGTAAAGGGTCGACGTTAAACTTATGAGTGGTGATGTTTTTCAGAATTCCTGGCATATCTGAATGGGTGAAAGTAAATAAATCAGCATAGTTAGTTAATAATTCATGGTACTTATCTGGATCGTCGAGATCGTTCCCAATGTAGGCCTTTCTTGCGTAGTCGGTGCCATTTGATTTGATCGGTCGAGATCCTTGACTGTCGCTTTGCAGGCTTCTATGACATCGGGGTCTCTGATGGCTTCTATCTTCGGGTTGACCTTAGTCCCGACACGACTGATTGCTATGCCTCTGCGGTCGCTACCTTTAGCTTTTTAGTGTGGGCGCAATCTTGGATTATTTGGTAGCATTTTTGTGTGGTGCGAGGTTTGCCGCAAATGCAATATACTCCCAGGGGGTGGGGAATTTGATCACTTGGTGAAAGCTCGAAGGGACTGCTCGCATGGGATGTACCCAAGGGCGTCCTATGATTGCTTTGTAAGCTTTCTTGGTTCATCACGTGAAAGGTGGTCTCTGACGTGACTCCTCCTGCCAAAGCCCGTAACATTATTTCTCTGGAAGTCCGTTCCACTGCATTATTAAAACCTGTCAGTGTTATGCAACGCGGTATTATCTTATCTTCACGTCTCATTTGCATAAGGACCCTTGGATGGATAATACAGGCGTCGCTTTCGTCGTCGACCATGATTCTTTTAACGTCAGTATTGGCAATACGTAAAGTTATAACAAGAGCGTCATAATGAGAAATAAACAAACCATCGGAATCAGACCTATTGAAGGTGATACTATCTTCGAGGTCACTATAATGTTCATGGCCGATTGTTCGCTTCGGTTTATGCGTGGTGGTGAACTTGACATGATTTATTTCTGAATCGTCACCGCCTCCAACGAACATATTTATGGTGCATGCTGGGGAAGGTGGCTTTGACGGTCCCTGGGGTTGCTCCCGCTTGCGTTTGAAGTTGTCTTTCTGATTGCAGCGGACTGAACCTAAGGAGGAGTGGCCGATAATACTTTTACCCAATAGTGGTATCGGGGTCAATTTTCCACATGGTGCTTCAATTTGGAGTTGAGTGTTTGTATGGTCTAGGACTATGTTTTAGCTCATAATTGATATTCTAACATTTTTGGTTTTCTTTTGATTATCAACTACAATTTATCAACTATAAGTTTAAAGCTAAGTTATGCTAAGATATTGATCCTAAGTTGTATGCAATATAGAGAAAGACATTAGGGTCGTGGCATGTACCTAGGTGGTCAACTAACGGGAAGAGATTCCTAATGCAAGAATTATGAATATGGGACTTATGCTATAACCATTACACTTTTGCACCCGCTCTCACACCTCTCAGTAGAGAGAGTGATTTTGCCCAATTGACTCTGTCGAGACCAATTAGGTAGGCCAATTTACCCAAGCAACTTATGGTTCAAGTTGGGTAACTACTCTCTCGAGGTTTAACCCATTCATTGGGACTACCATTCTCATGGGTCCGTCCCAATTCCTTGTTAGAATTAATCTTGGGGTCATAGACTCTCTTTCCCAAGAAGAGTCAAGACCCACTAATCTAGACTTAGTGTTTGCAACCACCAAATCTTAATGGAAACATAAGATTAATCCAAATAACAAATACCCAACATCGTTCATGCACTAAACAATCAAACCCATTAATTACCCACATTAGGGTTGAGCAACAACCTAGCTAATGGGTTTAGCTAGCCATAATAGAAATAGAAATTGAAGAAATAGTAGATGAAATCTACCTAATAATTAACTACAATGTTAATCTACACAAATCCATGTTAATACTAGAAGAAATTGCCCAAAATAGGCTAAAACTATGAAGTCTCGAGTTCAGCTGCTATCTGATAAAAAAAAACATGACCTTAAAAAGTAAAATGTTCTATTTATATTACATAGGAAAAACGTGACAAAAATACCCCTAAGGATCTGGCGCAGACTGCACACAAATGACCCGGGGCCGCATAGGGGTTTGGGTCTTCAGATCTTGCTTCTGACACTGGGGACGCAAACCACACAAATATGACACGCAATCACGTTGGGTGATGGGCGGGAACCGCGTAGAAGCTGAGTACGGCCGCGTAGGTGATTTGGTCAATATCCACCCTGTATGAACTTGATCCACGCAGACCGCACTGATTAGGTGTGCGGTCGCGTGGGCTTTTGGCCTTGAATGACTGAGCCTCTGACACTCTTGGACGTGGACCGTGTGGAAAGGGGCGCGGACCGCGCAGCTTGGCATGGAAAATGCAACGTCTCTGAACTTTCCTGCGCAGCCACGTGGCAAAGCAGTGCGGACCGCGTAGGTTGACCTTGAAATAACCCTGACTCTTAACTCTCCTATGCGGCAGCATGACACATCATTGCGGACCGCACAGGCCATTCTTTCCCCCAATTCACTTGTATTTTGTCACTTGGCAGATATCACTCCTTTCAGAGCCGATCTTTGACATTTGTCATCTTGTCGCTCAGAGCTGCAATCAAGCTCTTTGTAAGCATATTGGGATTAATTTATGGCAATTCATGCACAAAGCTTAGGAATGAATGGGTATAAAACATCTAGAAATCACAGTTATCAACTCCCCCAAACTTAAACCTTTGCTTGTCCTCAATAAAATAAAATAAGACTGACCCCTCAATGGAAAACACGCAAGTAATTCCTGCTTATCCTAAAGTAACCTCAACAAGCATAAATTGGGACTAACAATTTCCCTCGCGAAAGCATCATTAACACATTTAAACTTTGAAAACTTGTGGATCGAGTGTGACACTAGAGCATCAAGAGTTGACACATCTCATCAAGGAATCTTTCTCAATTATTTTGGTCATTATGGAACCCAAACTCACAAATCCTCGACTTTCCCTAAGTGAACCTCGCCTTTAAGAGTATTTGCACACAAATCGAGGTGAATGGACTTCTCTATCATATCTCACAAAGAAAAGGCCCAGTCCGGCTCTAAGTACCATATGATTACCCCTTATGTAAGTATCCACTAATGTAGGCTTCCATCAACTCATGATCATATAGGGCTTCTAAGGAGTCAATGTGAAGGCTTTGGGTAAAGATAAGACATGTTTTTGTTCAAATGGATTCAATCTTCCCTTAAGAACTTCTTTTGATTAATTTTGTCACACTTTCTTGACTCAATTGAGTAATTAACTTCTTTCAAGGGGTTAGAGAGACACATTGTCACTCTTTCTTTCGCAATTCAAAACTTTTCTCCTTTTGTCTACTTTTCCATACCCTTTTCACTTTTTGTTGTCCTTCGATTCCCTTTTTGGTTCTTATTCACTTTGTCTTTCTTTTTGTCTTTTTCTCTTTTTCATTGCCTTCCTTTTCTCTTGCTTTTGTTCCTTCTTACCACATTAATTCCTTTATTGTCTCTCCCTTCTCCCAAACTTAGACATTTTCCATTTACTCAAGGAAAGCTTTGGGTGCCAAGCAAGGGTCTCATTAAGAACGGGTATAGGCTTGTAGATTGGTTCATGATAGAAGAAGGATTAAGGCTCAAAAGAGGTGAACTAGGAATCATTTCATTGGTAGGTCATGAAAATTGTTCAAATTTTGCATTTTGGATCAAGGAAAGCCTATAATCACGTCTCAAGTCAAGTTCCACCTATGATTTCGCCTCAACAAACATTAGGGGCAAGTTCTAGACCATTGGCTTGTTACTTGGGCTCACGATTCGAATTCTCACTACACACACTCAAGGATTAGCAAAGACGTAATCGAGGGCCCATAACGACCTTAGATACGATTCAAGCGCACAATGGCCCAAAATGACCACATGATGATTGTTTTGTCAATACAAGAGTCTCAAGGCCACAACTTTCACCCTACTAAACACAACATAATGTCTTTGAATATAGGATCAAAGGAAAATGTGCTAGGCCCAAGTAAAGCTTTGCGTGAGGTACCCTTAACTACAAAAACTTGAAAATCAAAAAGAAAAATCAAAAACAGACTTGAACCCTTAAGAAGGTTGTCATGCCATACATCATTGGGAAGAGCCACCTGGTTTGCATAACACTCTACCTTTGGAAAGAACTATGGCATTAAGAAAACCAATGGCTTATTGCAAACGGCAAAAAACAAAATAGAAAGTCTTTGAGCCTAACTTTGCAACTGAAACAAAAATGAAAAATTTTAACGAAAATAGAAAATCAAAATGAAAACCAAATGAATATGTACAAAAGGGTAGTAGAATATACAACTAGGGGTGATAAATATATACATTGGGTTGAAGAGCATCTAGAATGAACAGTTATATACAAGCCATCTACAACTATGAATGTACTAAAAGTAAAAGAATATATACAATAATCCAGAGTATCAACCAAAATAGTAGGGCCACACTCCCACGAATAAAAGGTAGCATTGTCCCCAATGCAAACTATCAAAATAAGCACCAAAATGAGAGAAAGGATATAGAACGGCCCCTCAAGACTCATCTGTCACCATGTGCTGGTCAGTGGATCCCAAGTCCTCTATAGTACCGGGGACCTCAGACTGGTCCCCGGCCTGCTGCTGTTGTACTCTTGGGACAGGTACCTGCTCAAGAACTGGCTCTTCAACTGGTGGGGCAGTGTAGGTACTCTCCTGAACCAGTGCTACCTCAATTACAACTCCCTTAGTGCTAGGGAGTTTCCTCTTCTCCCTCGACCTCTGCTCCTCCCCTTTTACATGTGCTACTACTGTCTCTACAGCCAGATCCCCAAATAATAAGTCAACTGGCAACTAATCCTCCATGAGCTTGTCCACATCCACTCTCAGCTGTGTCATTGACTCCTTCGAATCCTTCTGCTTACTCAGCTTCTTGTGCTCCCAACCAATTTCTCCAACACTTTGCTATGTGCCCGAACTGCCTTAGTCAAGGCATCCTACGTCGCCATCATCTTTTCTTGGTTGGCCAGGATCTTTTTCACTGAATCCTCAATGGAGGAAGGAATCTCAACAGTAACTTGTGCTCCCTATGCCTGTATATCAGTGGTCAATGTAGACAACTTGGATGTCGCAGCTAACATCCAGTTGTTCAAACTAGCATAGGAATGGGTGAGCTGGTTTGCGCTGAACTGGTGAGTCTTTGATGACAGGACTACCGGGTCAGCTGCAATAGAAGGACCAGCTGCTGACAACGGACCTGGAGGCAATGCCTCATCAGTAGCAGGAATTGAGGAAGGCTCACTGGGCTGCTCAATAAGCGCTGGCTCCTCAGACTGGCCAGGTGCGTTAGAAGTGGATGCCACATTATTATTGCCCCTCTTCGGGTTGTCTAGACCCAACTATACTATGAGTACGGGGCCAGCGGAGGTACCTTGAAATCATACTTTTTTTTCTTCACTTTCAATTCTCTGAAGTTTAAAGAGAGTGTGTTTGGGAAGGGGTAGTTTGTTTGGGTCTCATTCCCAACTGTAGAAATCACCCTCGATATAATATTACCCACATTAATAGGGAAACCCGCCATGATAGATGCTACCAAGACAGCACGAGGAAGGGGAATGCAGTGATCATGTGTAGACGGGTCAAGTCGACTACACACGAAGGTCAACAACCCTTTGGCTTCAAAGTTTAGGGTTTTCTTGAAGATCTTTTCCCGTGCTTTCAACAAAACTGAGACTGTACCCAGGGCTGCCAAGTGCTTGTCCAACCAAGTATGAACCTCCTCTTTCTTTGCCAGCTTTTCCAAATATTGCGATCCATCATCTTCTTCGAATCCTAGGAATTCATTCGACAATTTGCCATAAAACATAATTGTCTTGTCCCTCACTTTAGTTGGTTTTGAGTCCAAACTATTTGGTGAACATTGCTGTAGAACTTTTTCACCATATGCTTATTCGCCATCTGAACACGTTATTTGAAGAAGTCCCAACCCTCTCTAGTGCGGAATTGTGCTTGCACATGAGGGTTGAGAGGGACAAGATCGACATCTATAAACTGCCTCTCCAGAATCAGTTTCCTTTTGGGAAACCACTCCCGGAATTTGTGGAAAGCAACCTCACTAAAAAACCTGTCTGCCCATGCCTCCGGTTTTTTAGTACACTCTATCCCCCTGACCTGTGGCTCACCTCCCTCAGCATACCATCCACTCTCCCCTGGTAATGAAGTTGTGGGAGATGTTGACTATAGCTCTTCTTCTCTTGCTACAGACTCATCAGACGAGTCCGAGATGACATTAATTGGATTCTTGGAGGAGGCTACATTACCTTGATCCGGAGAAGGGGAATCACGGAGCTAACTGAAGTGGACTTGTGGGTGGGGGCAGACTCTTAGGTAATACTCCGTGAAGGTGCATACTAATTACCCGTGTTAGGAGATGCAGCTCTATCAGCTTCCCGGATTATCTTCCAGGTTTTCTTAACAGTTCCCTGGTTTGAGTAGTGAGTTTCACAATCCTCTTGCTTTTCCCCTCTCTGGAGGAACAACCTCTCCTAGGTTGTTTTTCTTTGCCCGCTCATTTTTTAACCATTGTCTGCTAGAATACACGTCTAATATTGTTAGTAGAAGCACATAAGGTGAAGTAGACAGTTCAGTTGAATGCAAAAAGTGCAGACACAGTGACACAGACATAGGGGCGTGGACCGCACCAAAGGTCACACAGTCCGCGCAGTATACCGACACCCACACATACCTCTCTGAATAAACCGATGCAGTCCATACTAATTTGGACCACGCCCGCGTTGGTTCAGCGCAGACCGCACAGAAATGGTACGCGGTCCGCGCAGGTGAAATACCTCAATATTGACCTCTCTGAACTCTTCACACCCAGTCTGCATTGTTTTGGACTGCGGCCGTGCTGGGCTCACGCGGACCGCACACACATATCACGTGGACAACACATAGAGGTTCATTACCTCTTAACCAGAGTCACGTGGACCGCGCACAAATGTTGCGCGGCCGCGTATGGCTAATGTAATGGAGCCGGGTTTTTCTTCAATTAAGTCCAATTTTTGTTCATCTTTTTGGGTCCTAAGTGTCCCTTCTAAGTTATTTAACAAGATTCCATGCCCATGATTAAACAAAAACACACAAAAATCTAATCTAGCAGTTAAACTAAGAAGAAAAAGACAAAAATAAGAAGTTAGACTAGTAGAAAGCAGTTAAAAGAATAAAAAATTATACTATGAATGAAATGAATGAGAGTTGTTAACAGGGATTAATGAGATTTCAACTATGTACACAAATAATCTTGATGAACAATGGAAATACTAGCTTAGGTGTAAATTAGGTGAAAAGGTTAAAATGAGGCCTAAGGCCTCTATTTATAGAAAAGCCTTGGGACCCATTACCTACCTACCAGCGTGGCCGCACAAAAAGGGGCGCGGACCGCGTTGGATTTTTCATCCTTCACATTAGTTGTTCAATCCTCGTGGAAGTCTTTAGAGAGTTGGTACTTTCAGCCATCCCAACTCGGACCACAGTGCTTTGGTGCGCGGCTGCGTGGGAACTTTGTCAGAGATCATGTAATTCTAGGTCTCCCAGCGTGGACCGCATAGAAATTTCACGCGACCGCTCTTGGTCTTCTGGGCCTTAGCCGTTCAGCTGCTCAAACCTACGCGGACCGCACTGTTTTGTTGCGCGGCCGCGTAGGCAATATTAAGAGACTGACCATTTTGCACTTTTTCCCTGCATTGGTTCAACATTATCCTTACAACTCCTCACAAACAATCAACTTAAAAATCCTACTCTACAAAAGAAAAACAAAGAAAAAGAAAAAGTGATGGGTTGCCTCCCAAGAAGCGCCTGATTTAACATCGCGGTACGACGCATGATACCATTATACTTCTTCAAATCAAGAAATGCGACCACGTGGACATCATCAAGTTCTGCCAGAAGTAATTAAATGCACAACAAGTTTGTGAATCACCCGATCAATGAACGGCAATGGATAATAATCATTGTACGGCACTTTGTTCGGATTACCATGGTTCATGCGAAACTTACAACCTACATTGGGCCACATGAGACCAACCACATCATGAAGAGTGGGTATCCTTTCATTCTCTGCCGCAAGTAGTCTCCCTTGAAGCTCTAAAATAAATGGTGCTTCATCAACCTCCAAGATAGCATTAGGCTCAACAATTGTGAGACTCATGTGTGGCTCAATTTGTTTTATCTCAAGCACCAGAGGATCTTCATTAGCTGGCTTCTTTATGGGACTTTCCATTGGATCCAGGTCCATTGACCTCTTTCAAGGTTCACACAATTCCGTGGCATGCAATGAATATATGCACAAGACTCTAATTGAGTCATCCTTCATCTCATGATCTAGAGGTGCGAACACAAGTTGATCATTGACACCAATCATAGTGCTTGTTTCATCCATTATCGCATCAGTGACAATGTCGACAAAGGAGCACACCTCAGTGCTGTTAGGTTGATTCATGGACTTACACACCAGAAACACCACCTTTTCATCACCAACACAGAAGGTTATTTCTCTCGCCTAGACATCGACCAAGGCCTTCCCCGTCGCTAGGAAAGGTCGTCCAAGGATAATTGGGACTTCGAAGTCCACCTCATAAACTAGTATCACGAAGTCAGCCGCAAAATAAATTTATCATCACGCGCAAAGACGTCATCAACTATACCCAAGGGTCTTTTTATTGACCAGTCCACCATCTGAAGTCGCATTGAAGTGGAGCGAGGTTTCCCAATCCCCAAGGTCTTTAAGATAGAAAATGGAATCAAGTTTATGCTTTCCTCTAGGTCGCAAAGAGCTTTGGCGAAGCTTGCACATCAAATAGTACACGGGAGAGTGAAAGTTCCTGGTTCCTCAGGTTTCGGGGCCATTGAATGCATTATTGAACTCACTTGATGCGTCATTGGTATTGTTTCACATTCCATGGATCTCTTTTTCGTGACCAATAAGTTTCATGTACCCATGCATTTGCTCAAGTGGCTCAACTAATGGCACATTGATGGTAAGACTCTTCATCATATCTATGCACTTTTTTTATTGATCGTCACTCTTGTGCTTTGCCAATTTTTGAGGATATGGTAGAGGAAGTCTAGGCAAGGTTGCCTTGAATTTTGGCACAACCGGTTCTGGCATATCAATAACGTGTTCCCTATACGGGTTCACGGCCTCTTGAGTCTCCTCCTCACCCTCATCATCTATGTCAATCCGCACATAATTGTTTACACATTGATCCATCCCATCATCAAAATTCATTGGCACATTATTATCATGAAACTCAACATCCACATATACAACATGCTTTCCTTTTAAGGTATGCACATAACCACCTCTTCCACTCCTTGTTGTAACCGCCATCAATTGATTTATGTTTCCGCCCTTTGGATTTACTACTGTATCACTTGGTAGTGTTTACAGCTTGAGAAAGTTTTCCAAGTTGCATTTCCAAGTTTTGAATGGATGTATTATGGGATGCTAATTGAGCATCGGAATCTTGATTCTTTTCAACATGTGCTCAAACATATTTTCAATTCTACCCAAATCATTTTCGGAAGAACTTGGACCTTGAGAAGGGAACGGAGGTGGGTTGTTCGGTTGTTGGTACATCGGAGGCCTTTGAAAACCTTGCCCCCAATTGTCGTGATTTCCTCCTTGATTGTTATTCCACCCACCATTGTTGTTATTATTCCAATTATTGTTATATCTGCCCAATTGCTTTGATTATTACCTTGATTACCCCAATTTTTGTTTTG
Organism: Nicotiana benthamiana; assembly: GCA_034376525.1. Taxonomy (NCBI): domain Eukaryota; kingdom Viridiplantae; phylum Streptophyta; class Magnoliopsida; order Solanales; family Solanaceae; genus Nicotiana; species Nicotiana benthamiana. The sequence continues at coordinate 121,758,205 of CM067330.1, forward strand.
GTTATTGTTCCAATTTCCTCTATTTTGTTGATTCCCAATTTCCTTGGGGCCGCCATTGTTGATTCCCTTGATTACCTATATTCCCTTGGTAGTTCTTGACATATTGGACTTCCTCGCTTTTGCCATCACAACCTCCATTCAAATATCCACCACCATCATCATAATTGTCAAAATTTTCTTGAGGTTGTTGGTGCCCTCTTTTCCTTCTTTTCATCATATTCACTCCCTCCATGGCATTGACTTGGCACAGATTATGAACTTGTTCCAGTTGCACTTTAGGCAATTTGTTCATTATTCTGTGTTCGGCAATGGCTTGGCTATGATCATACAACTCCTTATGCAAGTGTATAACATTATGATCACTTTAAGGAACATTAACCTGCCTTTGCCATGCCGAAGAAGTATTGGCCATTTCATCAAGAACATCACAAGCTTCGTTCTATGGAAGCTTCATAAAATTACCACCGGCCAACTGATTCACAATGCACTTGTTGGCTATATTAATACCCCGATTATTGGATCATAACATCATTCATATCGATGTTGGGGCACTCTTTTACCATTGTCCGAAACCTCTACCATATCTCATGTAAAGGCACTGTCTGCTCTTGCTTGAAAGCTAGAATCGCATCTCGAAGAGCCGCCATATGACTAGGACAAAAGAATCTGGTAATGAATTTATCGGCCAACTCATCCCACGTAGTTATGGAATGATTTGGGAGTCTCTCCAACAAATACAATGCTTTCCCCCGAAGTGAGAAGGGGAAAAGTATTAACCTCAGTGCATTTTCCGAAACATTTGTCTGCTTGCTCCCCCAACAAGTATCCACAAACCCTTACAGATGCTTGTATGTGTTTTGGTCCAAGGCGCATGTGAAGTACCCTCGTTGTTTGACCATAGTGAGCATGACATTGGTGAAATGGAAGTTCCCCACTCGGATTCAAGGAGGAACTATTGCACTTGCATACCCTTGATTAGGTAGAACTCTTGGTGCTACTCTTGGTGGAGGTGGAGGAGGGTCTGGTATGTTGTCATTAGCATTAACATTTGCATTAGCATTACTACCCCGTCTTTGTGCTTGGGGTAAAACCTCCTCTTGTTCTACCTCTTCCACCTCCTCCACTCCCACGTTAGTAGCATCTTGCGTGTTTAAAGCCATTGGCACCTGAGTGAATTAACACAAATAAATTGAGTAAAAAGAAGAAAAAAGAAGCAAAACACAAAACTAGCCAACAAATAGTGAAACACCGTAAAGCTCCCGACAACGGTGCCAAAAAGTGATCATAGCAGACTCAACCTAAGGAAGAGTGGGCGCTAATACTTATACCGAATAGTGGTATCGGGGTAAATTTTCCATAGGGAGCATCAATTTGGAGTTGAGTGTTTGTATGGTCTAGGACTATGTTTTAGCTCCTAATTGATCTTCTAACATTTTTGGTTTTCTTTTGATTATAAACTACAATTTAACAACTACAAGTTTAAAGCTAAGTTATGCTAAGATATTAATTCTAAGTTGTATGCAATATAGAGAAAGACACTAGGGTCGTGGCACGTACCTAGATGGTCAACAAACGGGAAAAGATTCCTAATGCAAGAATGATGAATATGAGACTTATGCTATAACCGTTGCACTTTTTCACCCACTCTCACACCTCTCGGTAGAGAGAGTGATTTTGCCCAATTGACGCTCTCGAGACCAATTGGGTAGGCCAATTTGGCCAAGCAACTTATGGTTCAAGTAGGGTAGTTACTCTCTCGAGGTTTAACCCGTTAATTGGGACTACCATTCTCATGGGTCAATCCCAATTCCTTGTTGGAATTAATATATCTTTGGGTTATAGACTCTCTTTCTCAAGTAGAGTCAAGACCCGCAAAGCTAGACTTAGTGTTTTCAGCCACAAAATCTTAATGGAACATAAAATTAATTCAAATAACAAATACCCAACATCATTCGTGCACTAAACAATCACACCCATTAATTATCCACACTAGGGTTGAGCCACAACCCTAGCTAATGGGTTTAGCTAGCCATAATAGAAACAGAAATTGAAAAAATAGTAGATGAAATTGACATAATAATTTACTATAATGTTAATCTACTCAAATCCACATTAATACTGGAAGGAATTGCCCAATATAGGCTAAAACTATGATGTCTCGTGTTCAACTACTACCTGATAAAAAAACTTAACCTAAAAAATTAAAATGTTCTATTTATACTACACGGGAAAAATCGGACAAAAACACCCCTGGGGGTCTGGCGCGAATCGCGCACAAATGGCGCATGGCCGCGTAGGAGGTTTGGGACTTCATGTCTTGCTTCTGAAACTGGGACGTGGACCACACAAATGTTATGCGTAGCCACGTATGGTGATTGACACGGATCGTGTAGGAGTGGAGTGCGGCCGCGTAGGTGTTTTGGTCCAAATCCACCCTCTCTGAACTTCATCCACGCGGACCGTACTGATTAGGTGTGCGGCCGTGTGGGCTTTTGGCCTTGAATGACTGAGTCTCTGACACTCTTGGGCGCGGACCGCGTGGAAAGGGCGCGAACCGTGCAGCTTGACATGGAAAATACAAGGTCTCTGAACTCTCCGGCATGGCCGCGTGGCAAAGCAGTGTAGACTACAAGGTTGACCTTGAAATAACCCAGCTTCTGAACTCTCGTGTGCGGCCGCATGACACATCACTGTGGACCGCACAGGTCATTTTGTTCCCCCACTTCACTTGTATTTTGTCACTTGGCAGATTTCACTCCTTTTAGAGCTGATCTTTGACACTTGTCATCTCGTCGCTCAAACCTGCAATCAAGTGCAATTTGTATGCAATTTGGGACCAATTTATGGCAATTCATGCACAAAGCTTAGGCAACATGTAGAAATCACATTTATCACTTTCCCTTTGTCGCTGAGTAGTTCCTCATGATACGCTATGATTGTATATTTTATTCGATTATTACAATCAAATTTATTGCACTTTGATTGAGTTTGAGCTTTAATGTCACGCCCCAAATCCGTGGGCATGACCAGCACTCAACCAAGTATCACCAGTCGAGTGGACCTGGGTGCCTTACTTATTCCCCGCGCATTACCCCACAATATTCAATGATAGTTAACCAAAACATACCAAATTTAAATTAAAAGAACATAGGATTTCTCTTTTTTATAACAATACATTATGATTAACAGGGAACATCTCCTACAAAACATATATTAAGATTAACAAGAAATGTGGTACACAAGTTTGCAGCGCCCAAAACATACATCTTTATATATAAGTTCTATCCCACATACCACTGCCTACGGAGCCTCTACGAGAATGATAGTACAACACTTGCCAGCGACAAGGACCAGGCTATACCTTTACCAAAAGATACGAACTCCAAAATACAACAACAACAGAAGTGGCGTAGGCCACACATGGCCCCAGAAGGAAAGGGGCTCACCAAACACGAATACTGCCAATAGAGAGGAGGAGGAGGAGGAGCTACGAACGCTGGACTGGAGTTCCTGCCACGGATCCACCTACAATTATAACACGAATGTAGAGCCCCCGGCAAAAGGGAAGAAAGCACACTTGAATTGTAGTGGGAGGTATGAACTAACTCTGTCCCAAGTAAACTCAAGCCAAATTGCATGAACAAGTATAGAACTGAACAACAATAGTACACGTACAACCAGGAAGCAACAACTAAACGTTTCACAACAATGATTCACGTAGTCATACAAAGGGACAATCAGTGCCCCACAGATTACAAACTCTCATGCTATCTCCTTTCACATTTTCACATTTATCATTTCATGATTCATATTCATATCAATAGTGATATTGGTCATATTTCCACCCTTATTGCCTCGTCCACCCTTATTACCTCGGCCACCCTTATCACCCCAACCCAAACCTTATTTCACCATGTTGCGGCGCGCAGCCTGACCTCGCCTGACAGTTTTCAATTCAAAACAACAAACAACACAACAACAAGCACAAGGAATCAACCATGGCACATTGTTAAAATAATTCCACAACAAGGGTATTGAAATTCCACAACTAGCAACAACAATTTCCTAATGTTCATCAAAATTTATAAAAAATTTAGATCATCGCAACAGTTATTCACAACTAATCACACAAATTGTTCCACGATATTTCCATTTCCATTGTTCCACATTATTCCCATTCCCATTGTTCCACATTGTTTCCTTTACCACTATTCCACATTATTTCCATTTTCGTTGTTCAAATTACGAGTTCCACAACATTCATCACAAAATGTTACCACACAATCATACAACACAGAAGCTTCACGATGATTCTCACATGAATATAAGCTATCAACAATTTCACAACTAGCATAGGGCGATTTCACAAGGATCACAGTTAGCCATACATACCTGGAATTGAATATCCTCTTTATCCTCAACTCCAATACAGCAAGCAATCAAGAAGGTTCAATCTAGTTCATGATTAATGCATAGGCCTTTAGAATATGAATTCACAATTTACTACCCAGTTCTCTTTTTACAAGATTTTTGGGTTTTGAAGGCATGCATTAAGATTTCTAACAAGAACTTCAAAATCAAAGTATGAAAATTCCTCCCCAAACCTAAGTTCGAAAATTAGGGTAAAAGGGTTAGGGATTTTACCTTGAAATCGGAGGGGAAGGGAGATGCTCAAGATTTTCCGAGTTTTGATGATTTTTGAAAGATCAATTGATGAAGAAATAGCTTTCTCTCTCTAGAGCCCTCTCTTCCTCTCTCTTATTTTGTTCAGGAAATGGGTTAAAAATGAGGGATTGGGTGTTTTATTAAAAGGGGGGCCGGGCTTAGAATTTTAGAAAATAACTAGGCGAACACGATCTGCTACGCCAATCTGCGATCGCAGAACTGACATGCGGTCCGCAGAACGGACCATAGAAATGGCTCAAGTTTCAAACCTCTCAGGTTGGGAATGCGGTGAATATGCAGTCCGCATTTGTGTTTTGTGGTCACAGAATGCACCGCAGAACTGACCTTAAAATTTTTTCAGGGAAAGTATGGAATCACTCTGCGGTCCTCATATTCAGTATGCGATCGCAAATTTGACCGCATTTTCAATATCAATATTTGGTTGCTCTCTGATCCATTCTGCGGTAGGAATGCGGTACGCATAGCTGATCTGCAACCGCATTCTGGACCGCAGTTCGACACTTTTCTGGAAAAATTAGTTCTTCCAATTTTAAAAGGCTTAAATCAATACCAAGGATCCGAACCGCGGCCAGATTTCTGCACATTCATAACACGTATCCAGAGTAGACTAAAGGGTTACTAAGTTCTTAGACAAAATTATTTACAGGACCTTACATTTAATCACTAGTGTCTTGTTCTAACTGTGTGTTTTATGCCTTGTAGGAGTGACTCCAAGCTACATAGATGATATGGAATGAATTCAAACGATTTAGAGATTTTATGTATGAGTAAAAACTCAAGGAATTAAGCCGGGATCGTGTTTGGGGGTCAAGGAATGATAGTTAGAGCGAACAAAGAATCTAGTGGACAGATTGTGCACTATCTAGTAAAATACACATAACATTTTTCTCAAAACTCCATTTTAGCTTTACAATACATGGTTGCGAAAGATAACTCAAAGGGATACAACTTTCATGTTTTATGTTTTTCCGAATTTGCAATGGAACAGGGTGAAAACATGCGCGAAGTCGCACGAGTCACCCAGGTAAAGTGTCCTTTATCACATTGGAGAAGGTATAATTGTTTGGGCCCAACTCTAGTATGACGACCCGGCCGGTATACTTTGGAATTGATGCCTCGTTCACCCATTAACTGCTTCCCGTAAGTTCATTTCTGCTATTTTGATTTGTCGGGATGTTCGGTAATAGAATTTGGAGTGTTTTGGGGCACTTAGTCCCTAAATAAGAGCTTAAGTGTTGGAAAATGGTCCATAATCAGAACAGTATTAAGACGGCCTCGGAATGCAAAACCTATGGTTCTATTAGCTCCATTAGGTGATTTCGAGGTTGGGAGCGTGTTCGGAATGTATTTTTGATGTCCGTAGCTCATTTAGGCTATAAATGCCAAAAGTTAGAATTTTGAAGTTTCCGATCCGATAGTGATTTTTTTATCCGAGGGTTGGAACGAGATTTCGGAAGTTTTTGTAGCACCTTCATGTCATTTGGGACGTGCGTGCAAAATTTTTGGTCAATCGGACGTGTTTTAGTTAGGTTTTGAAACGAAAGCGAGTTCGGTTATGTTTTGAAGTTCAAGTCATTGATTAATCCGAGTTTCCGGTGTTGTTATAGGTGGTATAAGGATTAGTACAAGTTTGAATGATGTTATGGGATATGTCCGTAGGTTTGGTCGAGGTCCCGAGGGGCCTCGGGTGTATTTCGGATATTTAACGGAGCATTTGGAGTTTGAAGTTTGCAGCAGAAACAATTGCAGTAAGTGATTCTTCTACGCGATCGCGAAGTGGGCATCGCGTTCCCGTAGCTGTGCATTACCCTTCATCATGATTGCGTACCCTTCCCCGTGTTTGCATATCCCAGCCATTCCCTTCGTCTATTTTGGGTTCCATTCCCCGTGATCGCGAAGACCAAGCCCTGGACCCGCTTCAGTTCCTTCTACGCGATCGCGTGATACCCTTCGCGTTCGCGTAGGGTCTAGTCCCAGGTCATCGCGTTTGCATCCCTTCCTTCGCGATCACGAAGGCCATTTATTAGCCACTTAAGTTTTACTCTACGTGAACGCGTGCTCATCCACGCGATCGCGATGTACAAATGTTCTGACCACTTCATATATTTCAAAACGAACCCTTCTTCCATTTTTACAAAACCTCAAGCTAGAGAGCTCGATTTTAGGAGATTCTTTGAGGAGTTTTCTGAGGAAAACATTGGGTAACGATTCCTTACTGTCTTATGATTATTACCCATTAATCTAACCTCAATTTCAAGCTTTACTTTCGGATTTTGAATAAAAATTAGGGTAAAGTTCATAGACCTAACTTTGATGATTTGAAGGGGCATTTGACCTTCGATTTTGGGAGATGTTTATATGGTTAGACTTTTGAGAGTACGAGGTTTCTGAAAATGTAAAAAGTATTCGATTCCGAGACGTTGACCTAAAGGGCATTTTGGTCATTTTACCTATTTTCGGGCCTTAGCTTTAATTTTAACAGTGTAATTAGTTACTTGCGATGTTATTGATGATATGTAATTGGTTTGAATAGATTTGGGACACTTGGAGTCGGATACTCATGGCAAGGGCATTGTTTCTTAGCGGTTGTGTACCAATTCGAAGTAAGTGGCTTGCCTAACTTTGTGTGGGAGACCTTTCCCCTTAGGATATCCTTGTCATTATCTAAATGCCTTGTGCGCAAGATGACGGGTGTGTACTTTTGCTAGTTTTTGAAAATTTACCGGCTTATTTAGACTGTGTTTCTTCACATATTTAATTGTTAAAAATGAAACTTCCCATGTTTTGACTTAGGAAAGCATGTTAGTGACTTATTTTACCTCTTTGACTAAATTGAGATATATGTCTTCTCTTGGAAAGCATGTTAGAAACTTATTTTCCTTATTTGATTAAATTGCCCTTCTTGTGAAGCATGTTAGATTGTCGATTTGTTTTGTTGTTCGCATTTTGCTTAATTGCAGTTAAATATTGGTTTGTTGTGGTGTATTTACTATTAGGACTACGAGACGGCATCCCGAAAGCTCCCCGCGTTCATATTTCTTTGCGAGGTCCGTAAGTGCGTGATACCAAGAGATCCCCGACACTGGATTAGATGACTGGCGGATACTAAGATATCTCCAGTGCAGGATCGATTTTCTGGCGGATACTAAGAGATCCCCAGGAGAGGACTGATTAACTGGAGGATACTAGAAGAGCCTCGGGATACTTGGAGATCCCTTACTTATATGATGAGGATACTAAGAGATCTTTGGGATACTTGGACGTCCCTTGCTTATATGATGAGGATACTGGGAGATCCTTGGGATACTTGGAGATCCCCGATAATAAATAGCCTGTAATGGTTGTTCTTGTTTTGTAGAATTGTAATGTAGTCTATTTCGTTCGTCTTATTATTGTTAGATATTCGAAAATTAAGTATTTTCTACTATTATTTCATTTCAAATTTATTCTTATATTTATCTCAGTAGGGGCCTCGACCTTCCTCGTCACTACTCTATCGAGGTTAGGCTTGAAACTTACTAAGTACCGTTGTGGTGTACTCATACTACTCCTCTGCACACTTTTGTTGTGTAGATCCAGGTACATCTGGTCAGGCGCGCTATTAGGGATTTCAGAGCTACATTTGGAGGCTTGAGGTATGCATCTGCCCCGTCCGCAGAGCCGAAGAGCCTTCTTCTATTCAACCTTTAGTTAATAGTTTCTTTCATACACTCACTTGTTGTTGATACTCCTGGATGTTAGAGACGTATGTTATTCTTTACTCTTATCCTGTGTTGCCCGTGGGTTTCCGAGTCTTGGAGGTTTTTACGTTATTTTGAGTCGACATGTATAAACCAGGAAACACTCTACACATTTTCTTATGCTATTTATGTTTTATTTATTGTTTCTGCAAAGATTGATGAATTTCCGAAATGTGTCAGGCTTACCTAGTCGCGAAGACTGGGTGCCGTCATGACAGGTTCACGATTGGTGAACTAGGGTCGTGACAAGTTGGTATCATAGTTATAGGTTCATAGGAGTCACGGGACACATGCAAGTTATTTAGAGTCTCGTTGATCGGTACGGAGACGTCTATACTTATCTGCGGGAGGCTATGTAACTGTTCAGGAAAATCTTCACATCATTTGAATTCTTGGCGTGCTATATTTTTTACCTCGATTATAACTACTATTTCCTATTCTCTCACATATGGTGATTACACGCACGACCTGGGATGATTAGGCACCCACACCCCCTCCTGCAGCCGCTAGAGGCAGGGGTCGGGTTAGGGGTCGTGGACGTGCGCTTGGTGCAGCTAGGGCACCTGCGCGAGCAGCTGCCAAGGTGCAACCAGCAGACCTAGTAAGGACTCAGGTACCAGAGACGCCCACAGCCACCACTACTCCAGCTGTTCAGGAGGCATTAGCGTAGTTCATGAGTGTGTATACAACGCTTTCGCAGGCAGGGTTGCTCCCACCTCCTGCAACTATGTCCCAGGCCAGGGAAGGAGCCTAGACTCCCACATCCTGCACTCCAGAGCAAAAGGGTGCACGTGGGACCGATCCCAAATATTATTCCTGTCCAGCCTATAGTGTCGGTTCAGCTCGAGGATGGGGCACCTGCTTCGTAAGATAAGCAGCATAGATTGGAGTGATTCAAGAAGTATGACCCTCCCATTTTCGCACCATGGGTATTACTTATTCGAGTGGGGTTTCCTTTGCAGCTTTCCAGCTTCGGGAACCCTCCTATGACTAGTGGTGCACCTTTGAGCTAGACAGTCCGGATGAGGCCGCCTCCTTGACTTGGACTCAATTTTTAAATATGTTTCAGAGGAGTTTGTTCCCAAGAGCCTCCGAGATGCATGGCGTGCGGAGTTTGAATAGTTGCGCCAGGGCCCTATGGCTGTCTCTGAGTATGCCATCTGTTATTCTAGGTCGTCCAGACCTTCGACTGCTTTGGTGGCTACTGTTCGTGAGAGGGTTCGCAGGTTTATCGAGGGCCTTATTCCTTCAATCAGGTCTTGCATGGTGCGAGAGTTGGATATGGATATGCCCTATCAGCAGGTAGTGAGTGTAGCCAGGAGGATATAGGGTATGCATGCTAGAGAGCGAGAGGAGAGAGAGGCCAAGAGGTCTCGAGAGTCTGGTCATTTCTGTGGTACCCGTACTTCAGGAGCAGGACGTCATGGTAGAGGCTATACGGGTCACCCGGTTCACTCAGCCCTTCCTTCATCCAGCAGTACTCCAGCTCCTCCCAGATCTCATAAGCCTTATTACGCACCCCCGGTTTCTAGTGTGCCTCCTGCGCAGGGCACCTATAGAGGTCAGTCTAGCAGGGGTGGGTCCAGAGAGTCATAGCAACCGCGCCCTCCCAAAGATTGTTATGAGTTTGGGGACACTCGCCATGTCATGAGGGACTGCCATTGGCTCGGGAGGAGTGCACCTCCACAACAGCCTCAGCAGCAGCGCACCCAGCTGGATTCTCAAGCCATTTTTCCAGCTCCAGCTGCCACCGCACCTGCCCAGCCAGCCAGGGGCGGGGGTAGGGGAGATAGAGGTTGCCCTCGAGGTAGGGGCCGGTCTGGGCCAAAGTTTATACCATTCTTGATCGTGCCAAGGCAGTAGCCTCCGATTCTGCTATCATAGGTATTATTCTGGTTAGTCAAAGAGAGGCATACGTTCTATTCGATCCAGGTCCTTTTATTCTTATGTGTCATCTTATTTCTCTCAACATTTGGATATATCCCAAGAGACCTTGAGCTCTCTTGTCTTTGTTTCCACTCCCGTGGGAGATTCTCTTGTTGTGGACCGTGTGAATCAGTCATGTTTGGTTACTATTCGTGGTTTTGAAATCAGGGCAGATATTTTATTACTTGATATGGTCGATTTTGATATTATCTTGGGCATGGACTGGTTGTCGCCCCATTATGCTATTCTTGATTGTCACGCTAAGACCGTAACGCTGGCAATGCCAGGTATTCCTCGTATTGACTGGAGTGGTACTTTTGATCACACTCCCAGTAGAGTTATATCGTTTCTTAAAGCTCAGCGTATGGTGGAGAAAGGGTGTGCCGCGTATTTGACCTATGTGAGAGATGTCAGTGCTGATACCCCTTATGTTGACTCTATCCCAGTACTACGAGAGTTCCCCGATGTGTTTCCAGCTGATCTTTCGGGCATGACGCTCGATGGAGACATTGATTTTGGTATTGATTTGTTGCCGGGCACTCATCACTTATCTATTCCTCCTTACCGTATGGCTCCTTCTAAGTTGAACGAGTTGAAGGTTCAGTTACAGGAATTGCTTGATAAGGGTTTTATTCAACCCAGTGTTTCACCATGGGGTACTACTGTATTGTTTGTGAAGGAAAAAATGGTTCTATGCGCATGTGTATCGAATATCGTCAGTTCAACAAAGCTACAGTGAATAACTGATATCCTTTGCCTCGTATTGATGATATATTTGACCAGCTTCAGGGCACACATGTGTTTTCCAAGGTTTATTTGCGCTCAGGTTATCACCAGCAAAAGATTCGGGATTCGGATATCCCAAAGACTGCTTTCTGGACTCGGCATGGTAATTACGAGTTCCTTGACATGTCATTTGGGCTGACCAGCGCCCCAGCAGCTTTTATGCATTTGATACACAGTGTATTTAGGCCCTATCTCGACTCATTTGTTATTGTATTCATAGATGATATTCTTGTATACTCCCGGAGCCAGGAATATCATGAGCAGCACCTGTGGACAGTGCTTTTGACCCTGAGAGAAAAGAAATTATATGCAAAGTTTTCAAAATGTGAGTTTTGGTTGAGCTCCGTGGCATTTATATGCCACGTGGTATCGAGTGAGGGCATTCAGGTATATCCAAAGAAAGTAGAGGCCGTACAGAGTTGGCCTATGCCCTCCTCACCTACAGAGATTCGCAGTTTCCTTGGCTTGGTGGGGTATTACCGACGTTTTATGGAGGAATTCTCGTCGATCGCAGCCCCTATGACTAGATTAGCCCAGAACGGTGCTCCTTTTAAGTGGTCGGACGAGTGTGAGGCGAGCTTCCAAAAGCTCAAGACGGCTTTGACTTCAGACCCTATTCTGATTTTGCCTACTAGTTTGAGGTTCTGTATGGTATATTGTGATTCCTCACGAGTTTTACTTGGAGCGGTATTGATGTCGGATGGTAGGGTGATTGCCTATGCGTCCAGACAGTTGAAGGTGCATGAAAACAGCTATCATGTCCATGACCTTGAGTTTGCTGCTATTGTTCATGCCATAAAGATCTGACGTCATTATTTATATGGTATGCCTTGTGAGATTTATATGGATCATCGGAGCTTGCAGAATTTTTTCAAGCAGAAGGATCTGAAATTGCGTCAGAGGAGATGGTTGGAGCTACTGAAGGATTATGATATTACTATTCTTTATCACCCGGGCAAGGCTAATGTGGTAGCCGATGCCTTGAGTCACCGGGCAGAGTGTTTGGGTAGTTTGGCTTATTTACCAGCTTCAGAGAGACCTATGGCGATGGATGTCCTGGCCTTAGCTAGTCAGTTTGTGAGGTTGGACCTTTCGGAACCCAGTCAGGTTCTAGCCTCTGTGGTTTCTCGATCTTCATTGGCTGATCGTATCAGAGAGCGGCAGTATGATGATCCTCATTTGCTTGTCCTCAGGGACACAGTTCAGCATGGCGATGCTATGGAGGTGATTATTGTAATTGATGGGGTGTTGAGGATGCAGGGGCGGATCTGTGTTCCCGATGTTGATGATATTCAGGAGTTGATATTGACTGAGGCCCATAGCTCGCGGTACTCCTTCCACCCGGGTGCCGCGAAGATGTATCAGGATCTGAGGCAGAATTATTGGTGGAGGCGGATAAAGAAAGACATGGTAGAGTTTGTAGCTAGATGTCTCAACCGTCAGCATGTGAAGGTTGAGCATCAAATGCCGGGAGGGTTACTCCGGCAGATGGAGATTCCGGAGTGGAAATGGGAGAATATCACTATGGATTTTATGAGTGGTCTCCCTCTGATGGCGAGGAAGTTTGATTCTATTTGGGTTGTTGTGGATCGACTGATCAAGTCTGCTCACTTCATTCCAGTATGCACTTCTTACTCAGCGGAGCGGTTAGTAGGGATTTATATCAGGGAGATTGTCCGTCTGCATGGCATTCTAGTTTCTATCATCACAGACATGGGTTCAGTATTTAGATCACGGTTCTGGAGAGCCGTCCAGCATGAGTTGGGTACCAGACTGACCATGAGTACAGCTTTTCATCCTCAGACAGACGGACAGTCCGAGCACACTATTCAGATTCTTGAGGATATGCTCCACGCGTGCGCGATTCATTTTGGAAGGTCTTGGGATCAGTTCTTACCATTGGCTGAGTTTGCATACAACAACAGTTATCAGTCCAGTATTCAGATAGTGCCTTATGAGGCCTTATATGGAAGGAGATGCAGGTCCCCGGTGGGTTAGTTCGAGCCGGGCGAGGCCAGGTTATTTGGCACTGATTTGGTTCAGGATGCGGTTGAGAAGGTTAATGTGATTCAGGACGGACTCCGTGCAGCCCAGTCCAGACAGTAGAGTTATGCGGACAGGAAGGTTCGTGATGTTTCATTTATGGTTACTGAACGGGTTTTGCTTCGGGTCTCGCCTATGAAAGGCGTCATGAGGTTTGGAAAGAAAGGGAAGTTAAGCTTGAGGTTCATTGGTCCATTTGGGATTTTGAAGAAGGTTGGGAAGGTTGCTTATGAGCTTGCTTTACCTCCCAGTTTGGCCGAAGTTCATACCGTATTTCATGTTTCGATGCTTAGGAGGTATTCATGGTGACTCGTCTCACATGTTGGAGTTCACTTCAGTCCAGTTTGACAATGACTTGTCCTATCTTGAGGAGCCAGTGGCAATATTGGATAGACAGGTTCGAAAGCTCTGGTCAAAGGATATAGCTTCAGTAAAGGTGCAGTGGCGGGGTCAGCCGGCCAAAGAGGTGACTTGGGAGACCAAGCGGGATATGCGTAGCCGATACCCTCATCCTTTTGCCACTTCAGGTATGTCTCTAAGCCCGTTCAAGGACGAACGAACATTTAATTGTAGGAGGATGTGACGACCCATCCGGTCGTCTTTGGAATTTATGCCCCGTTCCCTTATTAACTGCTTCCCCTAAGTTCATTTCTACGTTTTTGGTTTGTCGGGATGTTCGATAATAGAGTTCAGAGTGTTTTGGAACAGTTAGTCCCTAAATGAGAGCTTAAGTGTTGAAAAATTGTCAGTAATCAGAACAGTATCAATATGACCTCGGAATAGAAAACTGATGGTTTTGTTAGCTCTGTTAGGTAATATAAGGGTTGGGAGCATTTTCGGAATGTATTTTGGATGTCCGTAGCTCATTTAGGCTACAAATGCCGAAAGTTAGAATTTTGAAATTTTCGGTCTGATAGTGAATTTTTTATTCGTGGGTCGGAACAGGATTCCGCAAGTCGCTGTAGCACCGTCATGTCCTTTGGGACGTGAATGCAAAATTTTAGGTCAATCGGACGTGTTTTAGTTAGGTTTTGAATCGAAAGCAAGTTTGGTTAAGTTTTTAAGTTCAAATCATTGATTAATCCAAGTTTCCGGCGTTGTTTTAGGTGGTTTAAGGATTGCTACAAGTTTGAATGATGTTATGGGATATGTCCGTAGGTTTGGTCGAGGTCCCGGGGGGCCTCGGGTGTGTTTCGGATGCTCAACGGAGCATTTGGAGTTTGAAGTTTGCAGCAGAAAAAATTGCAGTCAGTGATTCTTCTACGTGATCGCAAAGTGGGCATTGCGTTTGCCTAGATATGAGTTAGTCTTCATCGCGATCGCGTACCCTTCCCCGCGTTCGCATAGCCCAGTCATTTCCTTCATCACGTTCGCATTCCATTCGCCGCGATCGCGAAGACCAAGCCCTAGACCCCCTTCAGTTCCTTCAATGCGATCGCGTGATACCCTTCGCGTTCGCATAGGGTCCAGTCCCAGGTCATCACGTTCGCATCACTGCCTTCGCGATCGCGAAGGCCATTTTTCATCCACTTATTTTTTACTCTCCGCGAACGCGTGACCATCCACACGGTCGCGATGTACAAATGTTCTGACCAGTTCATATATTTCAAAATTGAACCCTTCTTCCATTTGTACAAAAACTCAAGCTAGAGAGCTCGATTTTGGGAGATTTTTCCAGGCATTTTCAGATGCGAACATTGGTAACGATTCCTTACTCTCTTATGATTATTACCCACTAATCTAGCCTCAATTTCAAGCTTTATTTTCGGATTTTTAATAAAAATTGGAGTAAAGTTCTTAGACCTAACTTTTATGATTTGAAGGGGCATTTGACCACCGATTTGGGAGAATTTTATATGGTTAGACTCTTGAGAGTACGAGGTTTCTAAAATGTAAAAATTATTCGATTCCGAGACGTTGTCCTGAAGGGCATTTTGGTCATTTCACTTATTTTGCTCCTTAGCTTTTATTTTAACAGTGTAATTAGTTACTTACGATATTATTTACGGTATGTAATTGGTTCGAATAGATTATGGGCCACTCGAAGTCGGATACTCGAGGAAAGGGCATTGTTTCTTAGCGTTTTTGTACCAATTCGAGGTAAGTGGCTTTCCTAACTTTGTAGGGGAGACCTTTCCCCATAGGATATCCTTCTCATTTTTTAAATGCCTTGTGCGCGAGGTAAGGGGCGTAATCTTGTGCTAGTTGTTGAAAATGTACCTTACTTGGCTTATTTAGACTGTGTTTCTTCACATATTTAATTGTTAAAAATGAAACTTCACTTGTTTTGACTTAAAAAAATCATGTTAGTAACTTATTTGACCTATTTGACTAAACTGTGATATATATCTTCTCTTGGAAAGCATGTTAGCAACTTATTTGCCTTATTTGATTAAATTGACCTTCTTGTGAATCATGATAGATTCTCGATTTGTTTTGTTAATCGCATTTCGCTTCATTGCAGTTAAATATTGGTTTGTTGTGGTGTATTTACTATTAGGACTACGAGACGGCATCCCGGAAGCTCCCCCTGTTCGTATTCTGTTTCGAGGTCTGGAAGTGCAGGATACCAAGAGATCCCCGGCACTGGATTAGATGACTGGCGGATACTAAGAGATCCCCATTGCAGGATTGATTTTCTGGCGGATACTAAGAGATCCCCATGGCAGGATTGATTAACTGGAGGATACTAGGAAATCCTCGGGATACTTGGATATCCCTTGCTTATGTGATGAGGATACTAAGAGATCCTTGTTATACTTGGAGATCCCTTGCTTATATGATGAGGATACTAAGAGATCCTCGGGATACTTGGAGATCCCTGATAATAAATAGCCTGTAATGGTTGTTCTTGTTTTGTAGAATTGTAATGTACTCTATTCCGTTCTTCTTATTGTTGTTAGATATTCAAGAATTACGTATTTCCTACTGTTATTTCATTTCATATTTATTCTTATGTTTATCTCAGTACGGGCCTCGACCTTTCTCGTCACTACTCCATCGAGGTTAGGCTTGGCACTTTCTGAGTACCGCCGTGGTGTACTCATACTACTCTTCTGCCCACTTTTGTTGTGCAGATCCAGGTACATCTAGTGAGGCGCGCTATTAGGGATTTCGGAGCTGCATTTGGAGGCTTGAGGTATGCATCTGCCACGTCCGGAGAGCCGAAGAGTCTTCTTCTATTCTACCTTTAGTTAATAGTTTCTTTCATATACTCACTTGTTGTAGATACTCCTGGATGTTAGAGCTGTATGCTTTACATTACTCTTAGCCTGTGTTGCCCATGGTTTCCGGGTCTTGGAGGTTTTACGTTATTTTGAGTCGACATGTATGCTCCAGGCAGCACTCTATACATTATCTTATGCTATTAATGTTTTATTTATCGTTTCCGCAAAGATTGTTTAATTTCCGCAATGTGTCAGGCTTACCTAGTCGCGAAGACTGGGTGCCATCATGACAGGTTCACGATTGGTGAACTAGGGTCGTGACACCTAGTTGGTATATATATATATATATATATATATATATATATATATATATATATATATATATATATATATATATATATATATATATAGGATAACGTGTTTTAGAGTAATTTTTGACCTAAAGAGGTAGAGACACAATAGGAGCTAGGCTTGGGGATTCTTCAATAAGTTTTTCCTTCCTCTTCTTGTTTTTTATTGTTGGTTATGAGTTTTGATATTGTAGTTTTACATACTATTAGGAATAGCTAATTTGTTATCTAAGGTATTGTTGAAACCGTTGGGGATGATTTGGTTTTTATATTAATATAGTTTTGAATTGGTTGTAATCTTTTTTTGTTCAACTACGCTTTGATTGTGGTTGATTGAAAGGATCCTCAATTAACCGTTCCTATTTATTATATATCTGCTTGAGAGAGAGTGCATATTTAGTTAGTTATTTGAACAACATTACTCCTGGAGTAGGCGAGAGCCATAACCGAGGGTTTAGAGGTTGGATTAGAGATAACGATACCTTGGGTGCAATTCATAAGCTCAAGGTGGAGGCAAAACGCGATCCGCATCGTGCCCTGACGTTAAATCAAGCGCTTGCTGGGAAGCAACTCAGCTTTATTACTTTATTAATTTTTTTTTAATTGTATCATTTTTGTAGTATTAATTTTTTTATTTTCTAGGAGCATGGAATTCAAAGGTATTGGAAGGATGCAGCAGAAAACCAAATGGTTCTATCTAAGTGTGAGGTACCCGCACGAAAGACCAAGCTTGGGAGAGTTTGAGTACAAAATGAACTGTCAGTGCTTTGGCCTTTGGCCTACCAGAGAGTTTCTTTTACCCTCTTGTATGTATGGGTGTGCATGGGGGACAATGCATAATTTTAAGTGTGGGGTGAGGAGATTGTCTAGGTACCTTTGTATGCTACTTTAGCTATGTTTGTTTAATTAAATAATTTTCTTTTTAAAGATTGGACTTTTCCAGATGACGAATCTTCTAGACAGTTTTTTCATGGATTTAAGTCTAAAGAAAAAAACAAAAAGATTTTCTATTGTTAGGTAATGTAGCAATTCCCCCTTTGTTTTTCTTTAAACCACGGTTCTTTTTCAAGTGTTTAATTTGAATCGGGTGTAGTTAGTTTTTTGTTATGGGAGAAGGAGCCATTGTGTTATATTTTTAATTGAAGCAATATCTCTTGACTTTGTTATGCCTTGAGAATACTTAGTACTTTGGTTGTGACGCTTAGACTTAATTTTTGACTCTTATAGAAGTACCTTAAATTGTATGATCTTAACTTTGCTTAACTGTTTTGACTAGAGTGTCTTCATGATCCAATCTTGAGTGAGTCATGTGCCATGTGTGTGTAAGAATTATTATATTATGTGCATTGAATTTGATGCCTAGAACTTGCCCCATGTACTTGCAAAGCAAAATAGTACTTTTAGTTAGTCTGGGAAGTGATATAGGCATTTCTTTGTTGAGCCAGATATGTATATTTTACCTGCCTAATTGTTATGTATCATAGTTAACCCCTTTGAGCTTGTAATCTTGTTTCTTTGGCAACCACATTACAAGCCTTACCCATTTAATTGAATTAACCATTTATTTGAACCATTGTAACCTCTCATGAGCACTTGAA
This sequence comes from Nicotiana benthamiana, assembly GCA_034376525.1. Taxonomy (NCBI): domain Eukaryota; kingdom Viridiplantae; phylum Streptophyta; class Magnoliopsida; order Solanales; family Solanaceae; genus Nicotiana; species Nicotiana benthamiana. Next base: position 121,776,501 of record CM067330.1, read on the forward strand.
TTATTTATGAATATTGTAAAAGTTAAAGTGTGGGGTGGTTAGTTTGGTTTTTTAGTGGAACTAATGAAATAAGGAGAAAGGGTGCACTGATTTAAAAAGCAAGAGCCACTTGAATTGAACAAGAAAAACAATTATTTGTATTGTTGTAAAACAAATTCTTTGATAGTAGTGACTCTTGATATAATTGTTCTTAAATAATTTGGAAGTTAATGTATATTGATTGAATGTAGAGTTTGGCTTGACATAAGTATGGGGTTTGAATGTTAAAGTTTATGTATTAAAGTTATTAGGGAGGTGTAGTAACTCTTATATCTAAATGTTTCCTACCCATCTTGTAGCCTACATTACAACCAAATAAAGTCTTAATTGATCTTAGATTGAATGAGCTCGATTAGTGGAGTAGTACACTACGGGCAAGCTAATAGTGTATCTTTTGTGACATATGAATGTTATTTTTGAGAGTGAGTGAATTCTTTCTATCTTGAGTTCCTAAGTGTTCTTATATTTTATTGTGTGGAACTACTCTCTTTTATTGTGTGAGGGCACTTGATTCATGAAGGAAAGGTAATGTCAGTGATCTCTATATTAGAGTAAGTGGGTGAGTTGTGAATAATGCATGGTACTTGTGAGTCAAATCTTGAGGTGAAGATGTTACGCTTTTGTGCTCAGTCTATTTTTATATATTCTTGGTGTGATGAGTTAGGAGAATTGCTTAATTGGGTCGTGTCGATAAAGTGTAGTTTGATTGCTCGAGGACGAGCAATGGTTTAAGTTTGGGGTGTTGATTATTGGCTATAATTGCGTATTTTAGTCGATTATTACATTCAAATTTACTGTACTTTGATTGTGCCTTGCACTAACTGCGTGTTTTATGCCTTGTAGGAGTGATTTCGAGTTGTATAGATGTTATGGAATGAATTCAAATGATTTAGAGCTTTTAAATTTGAGTAAAAGCTCAAGGAATTAAGTCGGGATCGTATTTGGGGGTCAACGGATGATAGTTAGAGTGAACGAAGAATTCAGTGGGCAGTTTGCGCACTGTCTAGTAAAATAGACATAACATTTTGCTCAGAACTCTATTGGGCTCCACAATATGGTTGAAAAGCTAACTCAAAGGTCTACAACTTTCATATTTTGCATTTTTTCGAATACGCAATGGAATAGGTTGAAAAACGCGAAAGGTTGCACGGTAGTTCGCGCGCGCAAAGGCTGAGGCAGAAAGGTGCGCAAAGTCGCGCGAGTCACCCAAGAAAAGTTTCATTTTTCACATTAGAGAAGGTATAATTGTTTGGGCCCAACCCTACTTTGTATATATACATAGGAGAACGTGTTAGAGCAAATTTTGACCTAAGGAGGCAGAAACAGAATAGGAGCAATGCATGGGGATTCTTCAACAAGTTTTTCCTTCAACTTCTTATTTTTCATTGTTGGTTATGACTTTTGATATTGTAGTTTTACATACTATTATGAATAGCTAATTTGTTATCTAAGGTTTTCGTGAAACCCGTTGGGGGTGACTTGGTTGTTATATTAATATAGTTTTGAATTGGTTGATAATCTCTATTTTTTCAACTGCGTTTTGATTGTGGTTGATTGAAAGGATCCTCAATTAGCTGTTCCTATTTATTATGTATATGTTTGAGAGAGAGTGCATATTTTGATAGTTGTTTGAACAACATCACTCCCGGAGTATAGGCAAGATCCATAACTAAGGGTTTAGAGGTTGGATTAGAGATAACGATATCTCGGGGTGCGATCTAAGTGAACTGTAATGTGAATCTAGCTAGCTTAGATTGAGAAAGTGCGTCTAGTAAATTATCATAATTACTTGAGAGAGATATATGATAGCTGGAGAGTTCATGATTGATAAATGAAACTAAGTCACGGCTATAAGAAATATACAACCATGAAAATCAACAACGGTGGAAACCATTACCTTAAACCTTTATACCAATTGTCTACAATTGAGGCATAGTTAGTTTTCAGCTATTTATTTGTTTTTAGTTTTAGAAAATTGGTCAATCTTGTATTCTTAGTGATATTAAACAGATATAACTAAGCCTTAGTTCTCTATGGGATTCGACTCCGGACTTTTACACCCGATTATATTTGCAGCCACCGCTTATCCTTTTTAGGACTAGAGTTGGGCGTGATCAGTTCCCTTAAGCATCCTGACCACCTCTTTTCGTAAGTCTATGCAGTCCTTGGTTTTATGTCCTCGTTCCTGGTGGAATTCACACAGGACGTTTGACCTCCTTCTGGTGGGGTCTGATTTCATCTTCTACGGCCACTGCACCTTGGTGCCCAGCTTCTCCAGTGCGTACGCTATTTTTGAAGGAGAGACACAAAAGTTATGGGCAGATAATAAAGGGGGCATACCTCTTTCATTCTGGAGTGGAGCGACATGTCGCTGCAATGCATCCCTATGTATTGGAGGTGGCGGATGGGAAGCTCTGACGTAGGGTTGGTGCCTTTCTTTTTTTGAAATGTGGGAGCTGTTCCCACCGCCCCTCGTTGCGTTGATCCCTCCTTGCATCTGAGTGTATCGTTGTTAGCCGTTGGGTTGGCCCGTTAAGGTCGTCCTCATCCGCTCGCACCTCAGCGCAGTAGGCATTGTGGATCTCCTCCCATGTTGTAGGAGGATATTTTATGAGGCGGCTTAGTAGTTTTTGGTTGCTCTTGAACCATCTCTTTTCAAAGCTGCAACCACCATACCTTCCAATACATTTGTTGGGCTCATCCTTACTCTGTTGAACCTTGCTATGAAGTTCCTGAGCCCTTCTCCTGCGGTTTGCTTGATGGCGAAAAATATCGTTAACTCTGGCTTCTGCTTTCTTCGCTCCTCCATGGGCGACGACGAACTTATCTGCCATTTCCTCGAACATTGATATCATTTCACTGGTAGCTGAGAGTACCATGTTAGAGCCCCTTCTATTAATGTCTCGCCAAACTTCTTCAGCAATACGGATGGTACGTGTTCTTTCGATAAATCATTGCCCATCTCAACTGTTACATAATAGATCAGATGATCCTCGGGATATGTGGTCCCGTCATATATCCTTAAGTAAGGTGACATCATGAAGGTTTTCGAGATGGGATGAGGGGCTGCTTCTTCGGTGTATGGTTGTTCAATGAACCTTCCCATGTCGCGCTTGGGCAGCAACTTGGGGGCACCGGAGAATTTGTCCACTCTTTCCTGATGTTCCTTCATGTGGTCACGAAGTGCCGTATTTTTATTTTCCATTTATTACATTTTCCTGAGGACGACTACAAGTGTACTTTCGCTGGTGGCGGCCTCGATGTGGGCATTATTTGTTCGTGCAACAACTGGTTCATCAGTGTTTGTGGTGATATCTCTCGCTGATGAGTTTCTGATGTTACTTTGGGGTGGTTTTTCGAGCAAGCTACCCAGGGTGTTCATCAACCACTCCTCTTGTAGCCTCTTGACCACTGGGGGTGACGTTTCTTTTATTGCAGAGGTTGATGCCCATTTTTCGTGCAAGATTGTCAGATCCTCATATTGAGAAGGTGAGATCTCTCCACCCGGTGTAATGCTAGGGGTTGGGTTCACAATAACCTCTTCACCGGCCTCGTTGAGAGGGCCCATGTTGGTTGCAATGCCTGTTATTGCTTTTATTCTTGCATTATTTTCTGCAATCTTTTGTTTTTGTGCGGTGCAGTGGGATAGTGGTTGGCTGTTTTCTAGGTGTAAAACTATGATTTTGATTCTTGAAATCCCGAAAGACGGCGCCAAATTGTTTGGCTCAAAAGTTATAAATATACTTGCAAGCGAAAAACAATCAAAATAAATAAGGGTAAATCGTAATCAAATATAATATGTCGTAGAGACCAAAATAATGTTGATCTTAGTAGATCTGATAATATTCAGAGAATATTTGCTTAGAGATAGAGAGAGATAGAGGGAGAAATAAAGAGTTGTATTATCAGATAATAGTGATGGTCTTTTACAACGTTAGCTCTCCTTTATGTAGTAGGAGATCCTGCTCAAAATAATAAAAATAGTACAAAAGTAGGTAATATTCCATTAGTGGGTATGCTGAATCTAAATGGCGTCGTTCTTGTCCTCACGTCTAACTTGTCATGTATCGGCTGGTCGTACCCACTTAATGCGAAGACGCCAAGGATTGAATTTGACCCCATACATATATATCAAGCGATAGAAATGCATGTAAAAACCCACACATCATGTATCGATTGACCATGTTTTTATGATAGAAAATATTTTAAAAATATAAGTTGATGTATGATTGCGAGAAAATATTTTATTGGAAAAATGTCCCATCAAATAATGGAGAATGACTTCCCTATTTTAGTAAGTGTTTAACTCGAAAATACGAATAAAAATTAAATTTAATTTGTGATTTTTGATATATGTGATTTAGTTCAATACAAATTAATAATTAAGAATGAGGTAGAAATGAAAGAAATAAGTGAATCAAAGCAATGTTACCCAGCAATGATGACCTCGTGCTTAGTGAATTCGAGACGAACCAAGAGCAATAAAGTAAGAACAATAAATGTAAAGGACAATTATCGTGAATTATAAGAGAGAAAAGTAGGATAATATATTTTTTCTAATGATTAGATGGTATTTACAAATGATTGGGGTCCCCTTATATAATGGGAAACGCTAAATAAGTTACATTTCTATTTACAGTAAGGAATCATATTGGTACAATTGTCTAACCGTTTAATACGGATTCGTACTAGGTCATACGAATAAATTTTGAAATTTACGGCACGATCTTGGGGCCGTGGCGGGAATCTTATCCTTTTGTAATAAACTTATAACGGTATTATCTTGAGATCGGTCATGTTCGACCTCGATGTTCACCAGACACTTTGATCTTTGAAGCCTCCCATCGTGCTTGCTCCTGGTCTTTATCGATCTTGCTTCTACAGTGACCTTCGAGCCCACAAAATCGAATAGACACGATTTCTGCCATATACCATAGTAATGTATGAAGCTATTCTCCGTCATACTAACCGCAATTCTTAACGTCATATCATTACTTCAATTAAAATTTATTATCAATTTTTTCTACCTCTTGGCAATGCTTGTTTGCTGCTAGGTCCGAAATGGCGCCACGAGAGGGCATCGTTATGCCTTTAATGAATCGATGCATATCTTACACTTTAAAAGTAAATTTTATTTCTTCTTTATTTTTTTATTCTATAATTTCTTTTTATTTATAGGTTGGTTTCGTGTATATAGATTTTACTGGAAGAGATTAGTATCCTCAAGCTAAGTCCCTTGAAACTTGAAGTATATATGCCCATAAGATGGGCGGTGGCGAATCCAAAATTTTAGGTTTATAGGTACTAACTTTTTAATATAAAGTTATTATCAATTCCATCATATAAGTATGCAACTATTTAAATGCAAAAATAAATAATTAAAAAATTATGATATTAATATTATACTAGTACAGTACTCGCGCGATGCGCGAAAAATTCCAGAAAAAAAGTATAAAATGTTATTGTATTTCTTTAATAGCTAAATATAAATATTACGGATAATAGAGGCCATTGGCACAATGACAAATCTAAAGTTATTTCTTTTCTATATAGAGAACTAACAAAAAGAGTCGCTCAGCTAATCTCTTAAACTAAAAATAGTCAGCTAATATTAATATATATATATATATATATATATATATATATATATATATATGTGTGTGTGTGTGTGTGTGTGTGTGTGTGTGTATGTGTGAGAGAGAGTGTGTGTGTGTAATTAACGTATAAATTATGCATTTTAGTGAAAAAAAAAGTAAACAATAAATACTGGCAGCTATTTGTTTAAAAATCCCTTTATATATATTATATAAGTACCATAATTCGCGGATATTGTAAAGTAAGGAAAACAAGAATTAAAAGTTAAATATTTTTCATAGTATAATTTATGCGTTCATTCCAATAAAGCATAATTAGCTTAAAAAAATCGTGACTGAACAACTTTATTTAAATACACAATGGTTCTAATATGGATGCATTAGTTTATATATCGTAACAAAGTTTGATAATTTCTCATTTTTTACTTATAAGATTTCTTCATGATCCTTTATTCTGCTCGTTAATAATGTTAGAAGAAAGAAAACATTGAAAACATTTAATGATTTTCTGTGGATCAATAATCTAAAAAGCATTATAATTTTTGTCATGCTTGAAAAAATATGCCGGATAGCAAATGCACTCAAATAGGAATAAGTTAGTGTTATTCCATTATGTTAACTATTTAATGTAATACTATTATGAAAAAATTATAGTAAAATGAAAGTTACTCATGTAAAGAAATAACAAAATTTGCTTAATTACAAAAACTATAAATAGTTATACAGACCGGTCTTCCACTTAGCTTCAAATATAAGAACATAAACGCAAAAAGGTTCACTTGGTCAAATCTCTTGATAAATTTCAATTAAAGTACTATCTAAAGGTTGTCCAACTGAATTTATTAAAATTGCTAAAGCATGCCAATCTGATAGTTTCATTTGATCAATAGCATCAATTAGCGCATCTCTAGTATACTAATAATTTGCAATGTGTTAATTTAGTAAAGCCCTAAGCTCTCTGAATTTCTTTTCTCTTTCCCTTTGTTCAGCTCTTCGATCCCTTACCTTATTTTGTATCGCCATTGGAACTTTCCTGATGACTTGAGTCTTTGAGTCATAATGATTAAAGGAATAATGGTTGTGCCGTCTCCCTTATACGTTGTCCTCTTCCTTGAGTTGGAAAACTCGCATTTGAAGTAATTCGAACGTGTCATTTTTTAGCCATATCTGAAATATAACCAACGAAACAATAAGTAAGGCTACAACATGTCAATGTTATAACATATGACATGCATATTATTTGAATATATTGATGGATTTAAGCAATGATTTCATAGACATTGTAAGGTGAATGAAGGACAAACATCAGTACTTGATATAAACCTTCCTTGGTTGAGCATTCATATGTAAAAAAATTAAACAAAACGTTGTTGAAGCTATTTCGAATGTTACAGGACATCAGAACACATTGTGAAACAAATTGAGCAATTCCAAAAATTAAAGCAAAAACAGGAACTTCATAAGTTTCAGCAAATCAAGACATGTAACCACTCAGTTCAAAAGAGAAACGACAGTATGGTAAATCAAAGTTCAGTTGTTAATTATGATTAAATACCTACGTAGTATAATATAAGTTAGTACATTAATTACAATATAATGTAAGATATATGGACTTATATCTATATACATATGAACAATATATGGATAAATTATATGTTATGTGCTATCAAGTAAAGTTAACATGACATCATATGACATCATGTTAATCGATTATTTTAAGACATGTTAATTGATAATTCAAGTAAAGTTAACATGTTCAAGTAAAGTTACAATGCTTATTGTGTTTTGTTGAAATTTGATGTTTTGATGTCATGTTAACTTTACTTGAATTAAAACATTGTAATAAGCATGATTTTATTTGGTAAATAACATGTTTTCTTGTTTAAGATTCTTGTTGAAAATCATGTTTTATTAAGAAAAATTATCGCAAAACAGTATCCAAAAATAATCGATTATCTTGGAAGTTAATCGATTATTTTAAGACACTGCCTAAAGATAATCGATTATTTTTCTTAGATAATCGATTATCTCTCAAGTATTAGAATTCTGGCAGTTTTTTTGGAACACCAGAATAATCGATTATCTGTCTTAGATAATCGATTATTCTGGTCCAGTGAGTTTGAAACGTTTTTTCGCATACCAGATAATCGATTATCTATTTCAGATAATCGATTATCCTGGTCCAGTAACTTAGAATATTTTTCTTAATACCAGAATAATCGATTATCTGGTTTAGATAATCGATTATTCTGGTCCAGTAACTCAGAAAATTTTTCTTAATACCAGAATAATCGATTATCTGGTTTAGATAATCGATTATTCTGGTCCAGTAACATATGACATTTTTTTATGCCAGAATAATCGATTATCTGTTTAAGATAATCGATTATCCTGGACCAGTAAGGTTAAAAATATTTCAACTCTTTTAAGTTTCAGATTTTAATTGACATTAAAATGTTTAAGTTTGATTATTAATGTATTATACATTAATATTTAAGTTTTGAATATTAATTGTTTTTAAAGTCCATCAATTTTCATATTTTTGGAATTGTCCTCTCAAGTATAATAACAATTGATATTCAGTTGTTGCATGTCAAAACATGTAACATATTAAGTTAAGATTCAAAATATGGCTTAAGGAACTAAAGTTTTTAGCATATGATATTTTAAATTAGTCAATTGAAGAATTATGTTGCCAAAGTAACCTCTATTGTGTAGATTGATTAATCTTGAAATATAAGATGACTGTGGATGTTAGTCTTCCATGCGTTTAACACCGGCCCAAAGGAAGGTTGTTATTTGGCAGGAATTCAAACATGCTTGTGGTGATAAATATGAGACAATTATTTGGTTTTCCATGTGAATATTAAATCGGCCCAAAGGAAGGTTTGATATTTGACAGGAGTTTAGTGTCTATGTTTGATCACTACACCAAGAGTACCACTTACAAGTTGTTTTTCTGTCCAAAGACTAAAATCAATGTTGTGCTAGGTATCTTGTAATGGGATATGCCTATTTTGAATCTATAAAGTAAAGTTAAAGTTCAAGTAATTGTAAGCATGTATTCAGTAATCCTTTTGTTCTATTTTCAGTTAGTTCTTCTGTTCCTACGATCTCTGCCAACATCAATAGCATCCCTGTGCTTAACGGCACAAACTTTATGGAATGGAAAGAGAACGTCATGATCGTTCTCGGTTGCATGGATCTTGACCTTGCTCTTCGGACCGAGCAACCTACTCCTCTTGAGGATACATCCTCTCCTGATGAAAGGAGGGTGATGGAGAAATGGGAACGCTCGAATCGCATGAGTCTAATGATAATGAAACGTGCAATTCCAGAATCATTCAGGGGCACTATAAATGATGAACCTAATGCCAAAGTTTTCCTTGGAAACCTTGAACAGCGTTTTATGCAAAACTAAAAGGCGGAAACAAGTACACTATTGAGTAAACTTGTTTCCATGAGGTATAATGGCAAGGGAAACATTAGGGAGTACATTATGGAAATGTCTCATCTTGCTTCGAAACTAAAGTCACTCAAGCTGGATTTACCTGAGGAACTGCTTGTGTACTTTGTTTTGATATCTCTTCCTGCACACTTTAATCAGTTTAAGGTCAGTTACAACTGCCTGAAGGAGAAATGAACTCTTAATGAGCTCATTTCACATTGTGTGCAAGAAGAGGAAAGGATAAAGCTAGATTAGACAGAAAGTGCTCATTTGGCATCCTCTTCTAAGGCAACTAAGAAGAGGAAAGGTAAAGAAGTTGCGGTTGCAAAGCCCAAGATTAAGCAACATAAGGAACCTAAGGTTGAAATTACTGAATTAGGTTGCTTCTTCTGTAAGGGGACTAATCATGTGAAGAAAGATTGTACCAAGTACCATGCCTGGCGTGCGAAAAAAGGTACATTTCTTTCTCTTGTTTGTTCTGAAGTTAATTTAATTTCGGTACCTAAGGATACTTGGTGGGTAGATTCTGCTGCTACTACTCACATAAGTATATCAATGCAGGGTTGCCTGAACTGCCGAAAACCAAATGATGGTGAAAGATACATCTGTGTGGGTGACGGAAAGAAGGTGCCAGTTGAGGCTATTGGCAAATTTAGGCTGTTGTTTAAGACCGGTTTTCATTTAGATTTGGATGAGACTTTTATTGTACCGTCTTTTAGACGGAATTTAATTTCTGTTCCCTAATTGGACATATCCGGTTATACATGTTCTTTTGGTGACAATAAAGTTAGTCTCTTTCGGAATTCAAATCTTATTGGTACTGGTGTTTTGTCAACATTTGATAGCTTATATTTGGTTGATACAATAACTTCAAATAAAGAAACTTTGCATACAAGTTTAAGTGGTACTAAAAGAAAATTAACTAATAAGAATTCTATATCACTCTGGCATAAACGTTTGGGTCACATATCCATTCAAAGAATTCAGAAACTCGTGTAAGATGGAATTCTTGATTCTATTGATACCTCAAATTCGGAAATTTGCATTGAGTTTATCAAGGGAAAACAAACAAACAAGACTAGATTAGGTGCTAAGAGAGCTTTGGACGTCTTAGAATTGATACATACGGATATTTGTGGGACATTTCCTACTCCTTGTCGGAATGGTCAACAATACTTTATCACATTCATAGACGATTACTCTCGTTATGGGTACCTATATCTTATTCATGAAAAGTCCCAATCCATAGACGTGTTCAAATCATTTAAGGCTGAAGTTGAAAATCAACTAAGCAAAAGAACTAAATCCGTTAGATCTGACCGTGGTGGTGAATACTATGGTCGATCTGATGGTTCCGGTGAACAATGTCCAGGGCCTTTTGCTAAATTCCTAGATGAGTGTGGGATCGTCCCTCAGTATACTATGCCAGGCAGTCCTACGATGAATGGTGTAGCTGAGAGACGAAATCGGACCCTTAAGGATATGGTAAGAAGTATGATTTCTCGTACAACTTTGCCAGACTCACTCTGGGGTGAAGCATTAAAAACCGCAGCTTATATTCTTTATAGAGTTCCAACTAAAGCTACAATCAAAACCCCATATTAACTTTGGACTGGGCATAAACCCAGTATTCGGCATTTACACATTTGGGGTTGTCCAGCTGAGGCGAGGCCTTATAGGCCGAATGAAAAGAAACTGGATGCTAAGACGGTTAGTAGCTATTTTGTTGGATACTCTGAAAAATCCAGGGGTTTTAAGTTTTTTGATCCCACTTCTAGAACTATTTTTGAGACGGGTAATGCTAGGTTCTTTGAGGATATTGAGTTTGGGGGGTGGGGAGATAAAGTTGTTAGAAATTTTGTCTTTGAGGAAGAACATGTGTCTTTCCCTCAAGTTGTTGATCTTGGTCTTCATGACACGAATCACACAACTCCGGTTCAAGACAATCTCGAAAATCTCCCCCATCAGGACCCTGATATAACTAATGAAAATCAAACTCAACAACCTCAAGAAACTGAAATGCCATTAAGGAGATCCACTAGAGAGAGGAGAAATGCAATTTTGGATGATTATGTAGTATTTCTCCAAGAACAAGAAAGTGATATTAGACTTGAGGAAGATGATCCAATCAACTTCCGTCAAGTTATTAAGTGTTCTAACTCTCAAAAGTGGATTGATGCCATGAATGATGAGATGAAGTCTATGAGCGATAATGACGTTTGGGAGCTTGTTACATTGCCCGAAGGTATTAAACCTATTGGTTGTAAATGGATTTTTAAAATCAAAAGGGATTCAGGGGCAATGTTATTAAGAATAAAGCTCGTCTTGTTGCAAAAGGCTACACTTAGAAGGAAGGCATTGATTATAAAGGGACTTTCTCTCCAGTTTCATCGAAAGATTCTTTCAGGACTATAATGGCATTAGTAGCACATTTTGATCTTGAGCTTCATCAAATGGATATTAAGACAGCATTTCTCAATGGTGACATTGAGGAAACAATTTATATGGTGCAACCTGAAAACTTTGTTTCGGATGAATCAGAAAAGAAGGTTTGCAAATTAAAGAAATCCATCTATGGGCTCAAGCAAGCTTCTCGTCAATGGTATTATAAGTTTCATGCAGTCATTACATCTTTTGGTTTTGAACTGAATATTGCTGATGACTGTATATACCATAAGTTCAGTGGGAGTAAGTATATTTTCTGGTTTTATATGTCGATGACATACTGCTTGCCTGTAACGATATAGCATTATTACTTGAAACTAAGAAATTTCTTTCAAAGAAATTTGAAATGAAAGATCTTGGTGAAGCTTCTTTTGTATTAGGAATTCAGATACAACGAGATCGCTCTAAAGGTGTTCTCAGTCTGTCACAAAAAGGCTATATCGATAAGGTTCTGAAAAGATTTGGCATGCAGGATTGTAAACCAGGCAACACCCCTGTTGCTAAGGGAGACAAATTTAGTCTCAAACAGTGCCCAAATAATAATTATGAAATTTCAGAAATGCAGAAGACGCCTTATGCTTCGGCGGTAGGTAGTCTGATGTATGCTCAGGTATGTACACGACCTGATATAGCATACATTGTTGGGATGTTAGGTAGATATCTAAGCAATCCGGGAATGGACCATTGGAACGCAGCCAAACGGTTCATGAGGTACTTACAGAGAACAAAGAATTACATGCTTACATACCGGAAATCGGACCAGCTTGAGATCATTGGCTATACCGATTCCGATTTTGCTGGATGTCAGGATAGTTTGAAGTCCACTTCAGGCTATATTTACATGCTTACGGGCGGTGCTATCTCTTGGAGAAGTATCAAGCAAACTCTTACAGCCACTTCCACCATGGAAGCGGAGTTTATGCCATGTTATGAAGCATCTAATGAGGCATTATGGCTGCGGAATTTTGTTGGTGGACTGCGAATTGTTGATAGCATCAAAAAGCCACTTAGGCTATTTTGTGATAACAGATCGGCAGTCCTTTATGCTAATAACAACAGTAGTTTGACGAAAGCAAAACATATGGACGTCAAATTTCGGGTTGTTAAAGAAAGAGTACAAAATGGACAATTGTGCATTGAGTACATTAGTACAAACTCCATGCTTGTGAATCCGCTCACTAAGGGATTGACACCAAAAGTATTTCATGAGCATATTGCTTGTATGGGTGTCAAATCAGATAAGGATTATGTATTTTAGTGGGAGTTTTGTATTGTACATTTATGTATTGTTCATTATATTCAGAAATTCAGTAATTCAGTTATATCTGCAGATATTCAGTTTTAAAGTTTTTGTACTCTTACAGTTTATGATTGATCTCAATAAAGAGAACCAGTTGGAAATAGACATTATATTGACCACACTTTATGTTATTTCCATGCTACATACCTACACTTGATCCATGCCGTTGGTTATATTGATATACGTGATCTATGCCGTTCTAGTTACGAATGAGTAACAAAGAGCACTTAGTTCCTATGTTGGTATGATTGATGGACCGGATTGTTCATGGCAATTTTATTGTGATAGCAATTTTTCGCACCTAAGGTTATTTTGTAACATATAATGCCAAGGTTTGTACATATGTTTGTGTATCTCGTCCAAGTGGGAGATTGTAAGATATATGGACTTATATCTACATATATATGAACAATATATGGATAAATTATATGTTATGTGCTATCTTTTGGTTTGGCCTAATTTTGTGATCTTATGGACATTATGTTAAGGGGCCCAATGTGTTGTCATATAAAGTGTAGGACTAATGTGTAGATACCCAAAAGGGTAACCTTAGTTAATGATGGGCTAACTAAGGTTACAAATATGTAACCATGGTTACAAGCTTGTGACTCTTGAGTTATGTAACTATTGTGACTCTTGGGTTATGTAACTCTTTTGTTATAAAGTGGGGGTTATGGTTCCCACATTATTGAAAGACAAGACTCTTAGTTAATGATGGGCTAACTAAGGTTACAAATATGTAACCATGGTTACAAGCTTGTGACTCTTGAGTTATGTAACTCTTGTGACTCTTGGGTTATGTAACTCTTTTGTTATAAAGTGTGGGTTATGGTTCCCACATTATTGAAAGACAAGACTCTTCTTCCTCCCATTGAATCAAGAGCAAAAACACCATTGTTGTCTTGCAAATAATTGTGGAAAACCATATACCAACCTTTGGTAATTGTCATATTATTATTGTGAAACTATACACATATTGTTTAAGCCTTGTGATAGATTATTGTGGTGATACAAACTTTAAGAAATCTTGAAGAAAAGGATCAAGGAGTTCACAAGGACATTTGGACAATCATCAAAGGAGGTTCAACAATTTCCACACATGGATTCAGGTTAGCTTCCGCTCATGTAGTTTTAATTCCGAATTGTTCAATATGAAGGTTATTGTCTTTAGTAGGAATCATAATCCTAACATATAAGTATTTAGGTACGGAGGCTAATGTAAGTTAGTATATTAATAAGTTGACAACACGAATATACTTCTACATACTAAATTACAATAGGTGACATAAAATTTAGTATATGCATGTCCATGATAATATCCTAAATTGCAACAAAAAAAAAAATGAAATCCAAAAACTAGTAATCCCAATAAATGACATAAGTTATTAGTTAATTAAAAACTTATGGAAGTCGACGGTGAATATTGATAAAGCTTTTGAGCCATGCAAAATCCATGACAATTAATAAGAATGACGGTTGTTAATTACGCCAAAGAAAAATAGAGATAAAAGAAGATAGAAGTAGGAAATATGGATCATTTGTATGCAGTGAACAAAAAAACCCTCTGTAAGGAACAATTATGTAAATCGCAAATCTTTAAAAAATGGATTAAAGATCGTACCATTGTTATCGGGAGAAATTTAGAGAGATGACGCTATCGAGATTTTTCAGAACTAATTTGTACGTAATATCTTTGGAGTTTCTCAGTTTTCATTTTTCTCTCACTTGTTCTTCTTTTGCCGTCTCCCTTTTGATATGATTTTATAATATCATGGGATGACTATAGTGTGGAAGTGGGGAAGATTTATGGATGGAGATATTAAGAAGATGGTTGGAACGTGGGGAAGGTTGTGTGGGAGTGGGAAAACGTGAGGGTATATGGGTAGAGGATTGTTGGCAGTTGGTGTTGTGCAAATTTCTTAAAGTTTATGTCGGATTATTTTTGTGGCTAGTAAACGTTTTGTAGGTAAAATGAATGCAGAAACACACATTTTCATCAAGAAGAATATATACAAAGCTAAACAGCTAAGCTACTATGACTCTTTTATGCTGTGATATATTGTTATGGTGCGATCCTAATTCATTAGGCTTTCTTTGAAAATTTAAGAATTGGATACATGTGATCAGGATTTAGTTAATTTGTATTCCGGCTTATTTCTTCTTTGGTTGGCGTGGACCTAATTTGGATATAGAGTTGGAACTCAACTATCAGAATGACTTAAACATAGCATGTGGATTGTCACGACCCTAGTTCACTAATTGTGAACCTGTCATAACGGCACCCAATCTTCACGGCTAGGTAAGCCTTACATATTTTGGAAATTCAACAATCTTTACGAACGATAAATAATATTGAATAACATAAGAAAAAGTATAGGAAACCCACGGGCAATAAAGACTAAGAGTAAAACATAACATACGGCTCTAACATCGAAAGTGTCTACAACAACTGAGTACAGGAATAAAACTGCTAGCTAAAGGTAGAATAGAAGGAGACTCTTCGGATCTGCGGACGCGGTAGATGCATACCTCAAGCCTCCAAATATAGATTCGAAATCACTAATAGCGCGCCCGATCAATAGTATCTGGATCTGCACAACAAAAGTGTGCAGAAGAATAGCATGAGTATACCACAGTTGTACGCAGTAAGTGCCAAGCCTAACCTTGGTGGATTTTTGACGAGGAAAGGTCGAGGCCCTACTGAGATAAACATAAAAATAATATAAGAATAAAATACAATAGATAACGAAGTAAATCCCGAATATCTAACAAGACAAAAAGTAAAATGGAACAAGCTACAAATACAATCTACAAATAAAAGAAAAAATCACTCAAGGGTCAGGGTGCAACATGGAGCCCCGGGAATTGAACCCGCAGTCCATTCTTACCAATATCTGAGGATCTACAGGGAATCGAACCCGTAGTCCATCATATCAATAACAAGGGTATCTACCGGGAATTGAACTCGTAGTCCGTCATATCAATAACAAAGGATCTACCGGGAATCGAACCCGTAGAACATCACATCAATAGCAGAGGGATCTACCGGGAATTGAACCCGTAGTCCATCAAACCAATAATAGAGGATCTACCGGGAATCGAACCTGTAGTCCATCATATAAAAAATAGGGGGATCTCCCGGGAATTGAACCCGCAGTCCATCATACCAATAACAGATGATCTCCGGAAATTTAACCCGAAGTTCATCATACCAATAACAGAGGATCCCCGGGAATTAAACCCGCAGTCCAGCATATCAATAAACATATTACAACAAATCAATACTAACAGGAAGAAGCTAAGTATAAGCAACAGATAAAAATCTAGAATCTAGCATGCTCGCAGGAAGAAAGATGTAATAATTTAGCCAAGTAGTGCAAATAAGTTACTAACATGCTTTCCCTAAGCTAAAACAACTGAAATTGAATTTTTATGAGTTAAGTACGTGAAGAAACACTGTCTAAATAAGTCAAGTAAGTTGAATTTTCAACAACTAGTACAAGTACGCGCCCGTCACCTTGCGCACAAGGCATTTTAAGCAACAGCCAAGAAATCATAAGGGGAGAAATCCCCCACACAAAGTTTGACAAGCCACTTACATCGAACCGATACAAAACCGCTAAGAACAATGCCCTTACAATGAGTATTCGACTCCGAATGGCCCAAATCTATTCAAACCAATTACATATTCTAAATAAAATCGCAAGTAACTAATTACACTGTTAAAATTAAAGCTAAGGCGTGAAATATGTGAAATGACCAATATGCCCCTCTGACCAACGTCTTAGAATCGAATAATTTTTACATTTTCAGAAACCTCATCCTTTTACGAGTCTAACCATATAAAAATCTTCCAAATTGGATGTCAAATGCCCCTTTAAATCATCAAAGTTATGTCTAAGAACTTTAACCCAATTTCTATTCAAATTCCAAAATTAAAGCATGAATTTGAGATTAGATTAGCGGGTAATAATCATAATGGAGTAAGGAATCGTTACCCAATATTTGCCTCTGAAAATTCCTCAAAATATCTCCCAAAATCGAGCTCTCTAGCTTGAGTTTGATAAAAATTGAAGAACCCTTGTTTTTGAAAAGTTTATAACTGCCCAGGAATTTTCTTCAGTGAGATTGCATAAGAGGGGATGTGATCGCGTAGAGTAAACATTGAAGGCCTGGAAAATGGTCTATGCGAACTTAGTCAGCAGACTGTGATCATAGAGTAGAAGAAGGCGTCTATGCGATCGCGTAAGGACCCCTGCGATCGCATAGAGGAAGTGAACCTCTGAGTCACCGGCTATATTTGTTCAGTGCGAATGCGGAAGGATGAATGCAATCGCATGGAAGGAAGGGGAAGAGTTATGCGATCGCATTGAAGGACCTGCGATCCATATAAGGAGAAAGGGCCCTCTACAATTTGCACTACGCGGTTGCATAGGAGCTCATGCAGTCGCAGAGAAGAAAGTTCTGCAACATCTACAGCAGAAAATCTGCTATGTTCTAAGTTCCAAAATTGCTCCGTTCAGCATCCGAAACACACCTGAGGCCCCCAGAACCTCAACCAAACCTACGGACATAACCCATAAAATCATTCTAACTTGTACCAATCCTTAAACCACCTAAAACAAAGCCGGAAACGCAAATTAATCAATGATTTGAACATAAAAACTTCAAAACTTAACCAAACTCACTTTCGATTCAGAACCTAACAAAAACACGTCAGATTGACCTGATATTTTGCACACACGTCCCAAATGACATGACGGTGCAACAGAAACTTTTGGAATCCCGTTCCGACCCTCGGATCAAAAATTGGCTATCAGACCAGAAACTTCAAAATTAACTTTCGGCATTTCTAGCCTAAACAAGCTACGGACATTCAAAATACATTTTGAACATGCTCCCCACCCCGAAATCACCTAACAGAGCTCGCAAAACTATTGGATTACCATTCCGAGGTCGTCTTGACATTGTTCTGATTACGGACCATTTTCCAACACTTAAGATCTCATTTAGGAACTAAGTGTCACAAAATACTCCGAATTCTGTTACCGAATATCCCGACAAACTAAAATTGCAGAAATGAAGTTAGAGGAAGCAGTTAATGGGCGAACGGGGCATAAATTCCAAAGACGACCGGCCGGGTCGTCACATAGTTGTAGATATGTGATTATTTGATCTTGTTGCTCTACTAAATTGATCAAGAAGTTGAGTACTGCATTCTTGACTTGAACAGTCACAGTGTCTGGCAAATCTCCAACCTTAATCCTATCCACATGAAATAAGATAAATATGTTGTTCATAACAATAGAACTAATAAAATAACTTATAAGAC
Source organism: Nicotiana benthamiana (assembly GCA_034376525.1). Taxonomy (NCBI): domain Eukaryota; kingdom Viridiplantae; phylum Streptophyta; class Magnoliopsida; order Solanales; family Solanaceae; genus Nicotiana; species Nicotiana benthamiana. The sequence goes on from CM067330.1 coordinate 121,794,659, forward strand.
TATGTTTGGTTTCTCCAACTGTTACATATGCAATAAGTTAAGCTGATTTCTGAAATTTAAACACACTGATGATCTTCGTTCCATAGAACTGTGCATTCAAATCTTCTTCGACCACTGTTGCGGCAATAGATATACCTATCTTGGATGATGTGTTTGCAATATCGATAAACTCGTTATATTCATTAGCGCCCTACAAATTTAAAAAAATACAAATGAGGTTCAGTTTTTGTCATCCAAATGATAGAGGGTATTTAAACAGCCTCTTGATCATAGTTCCATAGAACTGTGCATTCAAATCTTCTTCGACCACTGTTGCGGCAATAGATATCCTGCATTCAAATCTTCTTCGACCACTGTTGCGGCAATAGATATCCTATGTTGGCTGATGTGTTTGCAATATCAATCAACTCGTTAACTTCATTAGCGACCTACAAATTTAAAAAAATACAAATGAGGTTCAGTTCGATCATTCAAATGACAGAGCGTTCTGTCCAACATGATTGTTGCCTCTAACAGCCATTGGTTCTACTAACTGCTGCTGCATACCATTTGGAACTACCACTGTATTATTTTTGTCCTGAACTTTGTTTACTGTTGGAACTAATTGTTTCTCAGTACTTGCTGCTCCTGTTTATGTATTATCACATGAATGACTAGAATCTGAGGCACCTAAATTGGCCTTCCCAGTTTCAACTTCTGTCTGCAACAACATAGTTTGTCCCTCTGCAGGCTCCACCAATATTCCTGTTTCTCCAACCTGGTTTTCAACAGTTATATTAGGTTTATATGGAGGTATATCTTTTTTAGGATTAGTATTCAAATTCTACTGCACTTCCCCTCCATCATCTCCTTTTTGACAACTGTCACATTGATCTATATTCTCCTCGTCTCCTCTCTTTCTTTCTACTGTTTGTTGCCGCTTACCTTTGTTATTAACGCTGTGTTCTTCCTGGTCATTTTCTTCATCAGATGATTCCTCCTCTCCACAAGGACCATAGGGTAAATATACCCTCTTCAGGAACCTCTGCATCTTGTTGGCTCCACACTGTTTACCCTTAGTTTGAGCTAGTAGGACAGTAGATACTTCAATAAATCTGATAAGAAATTATTAAGGCTATATTTTAGAGCTGGTTTTGTAGCTTGGATCTTAAGTAAATAAATATAAGTTGACTATTCGTGGAAAAAGTTGACTACCATACAAAACTGTAAGAATTTTGTTTAAAGAAATCCATACACCATAGAGAAAACAAAAAACTTAAGCTAGGTGATTTCTTCCAATATGATTAATCTTACAAATTTTATAATGTTACTATGAAAAAGTATATAAAGTTAAGATTGAGTGTTAGAAACCTCGGAAAGGAACCGAGTCATTGATGGTCGCTCCCATATCCACGGCGTCTGCAAACCAACGTGTTGGTCGATCAGGATGAACAACTCATGGAAAGTGCTTCCTGTTATTCAATGCACATATCTACATGAACAATTTGGAAGATAAGACAGTTATAGAAATAAAAAGGAAAAAATTGCAAATGTCGTGCTCTTACTCGAGGGATTAAACACTTGATGAATTTTTACTTCATGGAGAGTACACCAACTGAAGGTCTACTTAAAGGCCTGGAGCTGCTGTTTGCACTTGGTTCCCTCGATGAGGATGGTAAGTTAACCAAAATGGGTGAAAAAATGGCTGAGTTTTTGATGGATCCCATACTGTCAAAGATGATTGTTGCCTGTTACAATTAGAATTGCTCTTTTGAGATAATAAGTATTGCTGAAATGCTGTATGTGGGGAATTCAGTGTTCTATCATCCAAAGGACAGAGAAATCAAAGCTGCCAATTTCGGCAATCACAACTAATTAACAAGAAGATATGAAAATGAGAGGCAGAAACTTATGTTTAAATAGAACTCGGATACATAGTCGAGGCAGATAAATGACATGCCTGCATTGCAAGTTTGTTTTCGGCATATGATCGACTATTAATAACTTTGACGGTAGATACAGGCAACACCAACTTCTTGTTAGCAGCCAGATAAGCAATGTACTTGAAAACAAATAAACAATTTAAAATAAGGAAACATATGATCGCAGTTAAGCATACCCAATGAAGTTATCACCTATTGTTTCTGAAGTTTATTTACAATATGGTTTAGCAATGACAGAAGCATGAGAACCAAAAGTTTGCTAAAAGGTATCAGATTTGCATTCATTCTCCAAGTAAATTACGGAAAACCTCTTTGTAAATCATATTTATTGCTTCATTTGAAATTTCTCCATCATCGTCATAGACAAAAATCTTTAATCCCTTTCTTTTTGTAACCCGTGATAGAGCAACATATAGTTGGCCATGTGTGAAGACCGATTTTTTCAAATATAACCCAACCAGCGATAAAGATTGTCCCTTACTTTTGTTTTATCGTCATTGAAAACGATACAATTATTGAAAATTGTCTTCGTTGGAACATAAAAGTTATTCTTGCATCAGGTGAGTTATTGACATACTCGGAATGAAAATCTTTTGTCCATCCATATTTCCCGATAAAGGTTTTGCTTCAATAACCCTATTTCCCAGTTTAGCGATGATTAATCTTGTTCCATTACATAGCCCTGAAGATGGGTCTATATTTCTCAATAACATCACTAGGACACCCACTTTCAAAGTGATAACATGATTTGGAATTCCAAAATACTTAATAGTGTTTAGAAATTCAGGTATATATGTATGTGTTCCAAACCTGTAAAATAATCGTCTGACATGCAAATTGTTTTAGAACTAAAAATGTTTTTGGTTGACTTTTTTTTATTGAAACCATGTATTCGTTGATTGATTCAACTATGTCAAGAGTGGGAGCAAGAATCCTCTTTGTTGCAGGTATGTTATATCACTGCAATGACTTAAAAAATTTGGATATGTACTTTCCTGTCACAACTCAAACCTTGTCGTGATGGCGCCCGGCCGTAAGGCTGGGCAAGCCCGACCAACACCTTCTCAAATTCTACAATTCAGCCAAACATGAAGCGGGAAAAATATGGCAATTATAACAATAAACTCCAAATAACTTAAAAATGTAATTGTACGCATAGGAAACCACGATTGAACAAGAACTCCCAAGAGTTGGGGTCACGAGTACAGAGCCTCTAACAATACCAACTACAAGTCTGAAAGGAAAGGTACATGTGTTTGAATAGCAAGAAAATAACTGGTAAGATCAGAATAATCGATCCTCCGGACGCCGGCAGCTACCTCAATACTCTAGCAACCGGATAAGCAACAACAACAACACTAAACCTCTGGAGCACCTAGATCTGCACACAAGGTGCAGAGAGTATGGGGTGAGTCTACCAACTCAGCGAGTAATAAGCATGTATAAAAATCAGAAGATAAGAAATCATGAAATAACACAAAATGAAGCTATCTAGCAGTTATATACATTACAAGCCTCAGAGATATATAGATAAAGCAACAGTAAATAAATGCATGAGATGCAATGCAATGATGAACACTGCGGAGTGTGCAGCCCGATCCATATAGGTACCCGCGCTCACTGTGGGGGTTCAGCCTCCGGAGGGGCACCTACAGCCCAAAGGCCATATCATACAGTGCCAATAGTTACCATTGTTTCCATTACTATACACGGTGCCAATAGTTACCACTGTTTCTATTCCAATACACGGTGTCCTTTGTTACCACCATTTCCAGTTTAACTACACGGTGTCCATAGTTACAACCGTTTTCTTTTAAAATAATATACAATCCAAAAATAGTGAGATAGTACTCGTGAGCCCGAAATATCATAAAAAAATCATTTGAGTTTTCAAAACGTATAAACGTGGCTTAGTTTGCAAAAATAGTATTTAAACCTGTACTGATTTCAAATAATATGCAAATCATGATAATTCTGAGATAACGATCCCTGAAGGATCTTACAAGTCGGCACATGGCTCCAAACATGGCATCAAGCCCAGATATCATCAATACAGTATGTGAAGCAATTTCCAACATAGTACAATATATCCCTCGGATTGAACCGAGTCACAAGTTCCAACATATACGACCTCGCACTAGCCATGGAGTGTGTGTCTAGCCTCATAATAGCGTCACAATGTGATATACTGGGGTTTCAAACCGTCAGGTCATCATCTAACCCCATTACTCACCGGAAGCCGGCCACAAGCTAGCTCGAAATGCCTTTCCCTCGATAATCAACCTCCATGGATGCCAAATCTTGTCAAAACCAATAGGAATACATCAAAATAGGCCAATGGAACATAACCCAATCGAAATAACTCGAATTACACCCAAAATCACGAAGTTGGAGAAACCCGAGTCCCGGGCCCACTTCTAGAAAATTTATAAAATTCATATTTTCAGAATCCTCGTCTCCCCAAGATTCCATACATATAAAAGTCATCAAAATCGGAGTCCAATTGCTCCTCCAAATCGACAAGTTTCATTTGAAATTTCAAGCCCTAGTTTCTTCAATTTTTCCCCAAATTTCAGAGAATTAATTGATGATTCTTCAATAATGTCACGTAATTAGTTCATAAAATCTTACCTCAAGTCGAAACCTAGGTGAAATCCTCTCACTCCCTCGTCCAATAGCATAAAAATGTGCTAAAAAATGGTGGAAATTGAAATTAGCTCGCGGATGAAATGTTTGTACGCCCTTCTGTCCGCCCAAAAATCTCTTCATCGCGTTCGTGACCCTAGCCACGCGAATGCGATGCCTTATCTGATTTTCTTTCCATGCCCTCATACGTGAACGCGACCCTACAATGCGAATGCGATGGCCCAGTCCCCTGGCCTACGCGAACGCGTCACCAATCCACGCGAACGCGATCAATAGATCCCACTACTACGCGTTCGCGGCCTCTCCTTCGCGAATGAGAAGGAAAAAATCCAGGCTCCCTCAAAATACCCTACGCGTTCGCGTTACTCCTCATGCGAAAGCGATGAACAAACATCTACAACACTCATGATAGCAAAATCTGATCTCTATACAAGCTCAAAATGATCCGTTTGAACCTCCGAAATCAGCCGAGACCCCCGGGACCCCAACCAAAACCACCAACTTATCCCAAAACATCATAAGAAGATGTTCCAATTGTAAAAAACACAACCTTTAACACGAAAATCATTAAATCAATACGAATTATGCCTAAGTTCAATTATAACTTTCGAAACTCACATTCGATCAAAAACCCGACCAAACCACGTCCAATTGACCTGAAAATTTACACACATATCCAAAATACCTAAAGAAGCTATTGCAACTCTCAGAATTCCATTCTGACCCCCGGATCAAAATTTCATCTATCAACCGAAATTCGCTGAAATTCAACTTAGCCAATTCAAGCCTAATTCTACGCCGGACCTCCAAATTCAGTTTCGATTTCACTCCCAAGCCATAAATCATCATCCGAAACTTGCCGAATCGTCTAAAATCCATTTCGAGCCCTCTAACTCAAATGTCAACATCCGGTTGACGTTTCCAATTTAAGCTTTCCTTAAAGAGAGTATTAGTCTCATTTCTAATCAAATTCAACCCAACAAACTTCAAACTAACCAAACACATATAATAACACACGGGGAAGCATAAAATGGGGAAAACGGGGTGCTAACACTCGTGACAACGGGTCGAGTTGTCACATCCTCCACAACTAAAACAAACATTCGTCCTCGAGCGAGTCAAGAAACATATTTGGAGCCTAAAAAAAAGCGATGATATCTGCTCCGCATCTCCTGCTCGGTCTCCCAAGTGGCCTCCTCCACCGACCGACCTCTCCATTGCACCTTCACCGAAGCTATGTCTTTTGATCTCAACTTTCGAACCTGTCGACCCAAAATAGCCACTGGCTCCACATCGTGGGAAAAGTCCTCATCCAACTAGATCGTGCAGAAGTCCAAATACATGCGATGGGTCTCCAACATACTTTCTGAGCATAGAAACATGAAAAACAGGGTGAACCCCAGACAAACTGGGTGGCAAAGCAAGCATATAGGCCACCTCCCCAATCCTCCTAAGTATCTCAAAAGGTCCAATAAATCACGGACTCAGCTTTCCTTTCTTTCCAAACCTCATCACACCTTTCATAGGCGAGACCTTCAACAGGACCTTCTCACCCCCCATATAAGATACATACCGAACCTTCCAGTCCGCATATCTCTTCTGACGCGACTGAGCTGTACAAAGTCTCTCCTGGATAACTTTCGCTTTCTCTAAGGCATCCTGAACTAACTCTGTCCCCAACAATCTAGCATTGCCTGGCTCAAACCAACCCACTGGAGATCTACATTGTCTCCCATATAAAGCCTCATACGGTGCCATCTGAATGCTAGACTGATAACTATTGTTATAATCAAACTCCGTAAGCGGCAAGAACACAGCCCAAGAACCTCCGAAATCAATAACACAAGCATGCAACATGTCCTCCAATATCTGAATAGTACGCTCGGACAGTCCGTCCGTCTGAGGATGAAAAGTTGTGCTCATGTGAATCTCAGTGCCCAACTCCCGATGAAAAGTATTCTAGAATTGGGAAGAAAACTGAGTACCCCTGTCTGATACAATAGAAGCTGGAACCCCATGCAACTGTACAATCTCACGGATAAAAGTCTTTGCCAACCGCTCCGAAGAGTAGGTGGTACACACCGGAATGAAATGCGCAGACTTGGTAAGTCTATCCACAGTCACCCAAATAGAATCAAAGTTCCTCGAGGTACGAGGGAGACCACTCATAAAGTCATAGTAATTTTCTCCCATTTCCACTCCGGAATATCCATCTGCTGAAGTACACCACCGGGTCTTTGATGCTCATATTTGACCCGCTGACAGTTGAGACATCTAGCCACATAACTCATAATGTCCTTTTTCATTCTCCTCCACCAATAATGCTGCCTCAAGTCTTGATACATCTTCGCGGCACCCGGATGAATAGAATACTGTGAGCTATGAGCCTCTTCTAATATCATCTCTCAGAGCCCATCCACACTGGGCACGCAAATCCGGCCCTGCATCCGCAACACACCATCACTACCAATAGTCGCATCTCTGGCATCGTCATGCTGGACCCTGTCCTTCAGGAGAAGCAAATGTGGGTCATCATATTGCGTTCCCTGATGTGTTACCATGAAACCACACAAGCCAACACCCGACTGGGCTCTGAAATATCTAACCTCACCATCCGATTGGCCAAGGCTTGAACATCAACTGCAAGGGGCCTCTCCCCAACTGGAACGTACACCAAGCTACCCATACTCACCGCCTTCCGGATCAAAGCATCGGCCACTACATTGGCCTTCCCCGGATGATACAATATGGTAAAATCATAATCTTTGAGTAACTCGAGCCATCTCCGCTGTCTTGAATTCAGATCTCTCTGCTTGAACAAGTGTTGAAGGTTGCGATGATCCGTATACACCTCACAATATACTCCATATAGATAGTGCCTCCAAATATTCAAGGCATGAACTATCGCAGCCAACTCCAAGTCATAAACAGGGTAGTTTTTCTCATGGGTCTTCAATTGCCGAGAAGCATATGCAATCACTCTACCCTCCTTCATCAAAACACATCCAATACCAATCCTCGAAGCATCGCAATATACCGTATAAGAACCTGAAGTTGCTGGAAGTACTAACACTGGAGCCGTAGTCATCAATGACTTGAGCTTTTGGAAGCTCTCCTCGCACTCATCAGACCACACAAATGAGGCATTCATCTGTGTCAACTTCGTCAAGGGCGACGCAATAGACAAAAAACCTTGAACGAACCTGCGGTAATAACTCGTGAAATCGAGGAAACTCTGAATCTCAGAATTTGAGGACGGTCTGGGCCAACTCTGCACCGCCTCGATCTTCTTTGGGTCAACCTGAATACCATCACCGGCCACCAGGTGTCCCAAAAATGCTACGGAACAGAGCCAGAACTCACACTTGGAGAATTTTGCATGCATCTTCTCCTCTCTCAATCTCTGCAATACCACCCTCAAATGCTGCGCGTGCTCCTTCTGGCCATGCGAGTACACAAGAATATCATCAATAAACACGATCACAAAAGAATCCAAATACGGCCGAAATACAATGTTCATCAAGTGCATTAATGTTGTTGGGGCATTAGTCAGCCCAAATGACATAACAAGAAACTCATAATGCCATTATCTCATCCTGAAAGTTGTCTTCATGATGTCAGAATCTGTAATCTTCATCTGGCTATAGCCTGAACGGAGATCTATCTTCGAGAATATCTATTCCCCCTAATGATGGTCAAACAAATCCTCAATAAGAGGTAATGGATACTTTTTCTTTGCTGTCACTTTGTTCAACTGTCTGTAATAATTGCACATTCTCATTGTGCCATCCTTCTTCTTAACAAATAACACCGGTACGCCGCATGACTACACACTTGGATGAATGAACCCCTTATCAAGGAGTTCCTGCAACCGCTCCTTCAGCTCCTTTAGCTCTGTTGGTGCCATACTATAGGGAGGAATAGAAATGGGCTGAGTTCCCGGAACCAAATCAATACCGAAGTCAATATCTCTGTCTGACGGCATGCCCGTCAGGTCAGCTAGAAATATATCAGGAAACTCCCTCACCACGGGAACCGAATCAAGAGTAGGAGTCTCAGCTCCATCATCCCTCACAAATGCCAGATATGATAAACATCCTTTCCCAACCATCTGCTGGGCCTATAAGAAAGAGATTACCCTGCTGGGTATATAATCAATCAAACCACGCCACACAACCCTCGGAATACACGGCATAGCCAACGTGACAGTCTTGGCATGACAGTCTAGAATAGTATGGCACGGTGATAGCAAATCCATTCCCATAATAACATCAAAATTTACCACGCTAAATAGCAACAAGTCAGCTCGGGTCTCCAGACCCTCAATAGTAACAAGACAGGACCAATACACATGGTCCACAATAATGGTATCACCCAGCGGGGTAGATTCATGCACATACAATGATAGACACCCCCGGGTAGTCTGGAAATGGGCAAGGTAAGCAGATACATGGTAAACTGAGATAATACATGTGATCACTGAATCTGAAACTATAACATCTCTCCTATCTAGGAGTGCATAGAAATGAGCCTGACCACCGCTCGATCGCTCATCCCTCCTGGGGCGGCCTCTAGATTACTGACTCCCACCCCTACTAGACTGGGGTGGTGCTGAAACGGATGGAGAAGAAGAGGATGACTGATCCCTCTATTGAAACCTACTACCACGAAGTCGAGGGCAATGTCTCTTCACATGTCCAAACTCCCCACACTCAAAACAACCAACTGGAACTTGAGAAGGGGACTGAAAGGAACCCCTCACCGCAAATGAACCTTGGGCTAACGAAATGGGTGCAGAACTCTAAGTTGGGAGGGCACTGAGCGAAGACTGGCCCTGCTGGTGACCCTGACGGCCACGACCGGAAGAAGCTCCGCTGTACTCTGGGCGGTCTAACTGAGGGGGTCTAAAAGAATGACCTCTACCCTAATGAAACATGCCCCTAGATGGAGCGCCACCGTAACCGCCCAAAGCTCGAGGCCTCTTGGCCTCCCTCTCCTCTCGCCCTTGACGGTGAGCCGTCACAATATTGGGGGCTATATCCACCGCCTCCTCGAATGTATGACTCAGGATCTTCTCTTGAGTCATCAGAATACGAATGGGATAAATGATCCCGTCCAAAAATCATCTAATTCTCTCATGATCCGTCTGGACAATCCACGGAGAATAACGAGCTAACTCTGCAAATCCCATCTCATATTGCATCATAGACATATCCCCCTGGCAAAGCATCTCAAACTGCCTGTGTAACTCCTCCCTCTATGACCCAGGTAACCACTTCTCCAAAAAAGATAGTGGAGAACTCCTGCAAATATAACGGTGCCGACCCTGCCGGCCTACGCAGCTCATATGCCTCCCACCAGGTGAAGGCTGCTTTTGAGAACTGAAAACTAGTAAAAGATACCACACTCGTCTCCGAAATCCCTACTGCCCTGAGCATGCGTCGACACTTATCGAGAAACCCCTGGGCATCCTCGCCCGGAACGCCGCTAAAAGTCAGAGGTGAAAGCCTGAAAAACCTCTCCTGACGACGTTGCTCGTCATCTGGTATCACTGGAACCCCATCACCCGGAATTGGAACAACTGGATGAACAAGGGCAACAGGCTGCAGTGGTGGTGCCTCTATGGTCTGCAAACCTTCTACACCCTGCTCTGGAGTGTGAGCTGCGGGGGTCTGATGACCACCCCCCATCTGAGAAGTAGCCATTGCAGCGGTAGCTGATACCACCTGAGCTAACCCGGTGCAGACGGATAAGATCTGAACCAACGTCTCCTGGAGACCAAGTATCACAATGGGCACTGCCGGTGCCTGATTAGGTGCTGCTGGATCCTCAACAACTGGGGACTAATCCTGAATAGGGGAAACAAGTGGGTCAACTGGTACTGCCCTTGCTGCTCTGCCACGACCACGACCACGACCGCGTCAACCGCCTCTAGCTGGTGGCAATGGGGGTCGACCGCCACGTCCGGTAGCACGGGTTTTTGCCATCTGCGAGAGAATAGAATAAGAAGTTTCAGTTCTCAATACAACAAAGCCGCACCATAAGAGTTCAAGAATATGAAGTGTTTCCTAAAGGTTCTGCAGCCTCCCGAGGATAGATACGGACGTCTACGTACCAATCCGCGAGACTCTACCAAACCGGCTCATAACTCGTGAGGCATAGTAAACCTAGGCTCTGATACTAACTTGTCACAACCCAAACTAGGTCATGATGGTGCCCGGCCCTAAGGCTGGGAAAGCCCGACCAACACCTTCTCAAATTCAACAATTCAGCCAAACATGAAGCAAGTAAGGAAATATATGGCAACAATAACAATAAACTCCAAATAACTGGAAAATGTAATTGTACGCTTAGGAAACATCGATTGAACAAGAACTCCCAAGACTTGGGGTCACGAGTACAGAGCCTCTAACAATACCAAATACAAGTCTGAAAGGAAAGGTATATGTGTCTGAATAGCAAGAAAATAACTGGTAAGATCAGAGTAATCGGTCCTCCGGACGCCGGCAGCTACCTCAATACTGTGGCAACCGAATAAGGAACATCAGCAACACTAGACCTCTGGAGCACCTGGATCTGCACACAAGGTGCAGAGAGTATGGGGTGAGTCTACCAACTCAGCGAGTAATAAGCATGTATAAAAACCCGAAGATAAGAAATCACGAAATAACACAAAATGAAGCTAGCTAGCAGTTCTATACATTACAAGCCTCAGAGATATATAGATATAGCAACAGTAAATAAATGCATGAGATGCAATGCAATGATGAACACTGCGGAAAGTGCAGCCCGATCCATATAGGTACCCGCGCTCACTGTGGGGTTCAGACTCCAGAGGGGCACCTACAGCCCAAGCGCCATATCATACAGTGCCAATAGTTACCATTGTTTCCATTACAATACACGGTGCCAATAGTTACTACTGTTTCCATTACAATACACGGTGTCCTTAGTTACCACTGTTTCCATTTAAACTACACGATGTCCATAGTTATCACCGATTTATTTTAAAATAATATACAATCCAAAAATAGTGAGATAGTACTCGTGAGCCCGAAATATCATAAAAAAATCATTTGAGTTTTCAAATGTATAAACATGGCTGAGCTTGCAAAAATAGTATTTAAACCTGTACTAATTTCAAATAATATGCAAATCATGATAATTCTGAGATAACGATCCCTGAAGGATCCTACAAGTCGGCACATGGCTCCAAACATGGCATCAAGCCCAGATATCATCAATATTGTATGCAAAGCAATCGCCAACATAGTACAATATATCTCTTGGATTGGACCGAGTCACAATTTCCAACATGTACGACCGCGCACTAGCCATGGAGTGCGTGTCTAGCCTCATAATAGCGTCACAATGTGATATACCGGGGTTTCAAACCGTCATGTCATCATCTACACCCATTACTCACCTGAAGTCGGCCGCAAGCTAGCTCGAAATGCGTTTCCATCGATAATCAACCTCCACGGATGCCAAACCTTGTCAAAACCAATAGGAATACATCAAAATAGGCCAATAGAACATAACCAAATCGAAATAACTCGAATTACATCCAAAAATACGAAGTTGGAAAAATCCGAGCCCCGGGCCTATTTCTCAAAAAATTATAAAATTCATTTTTTCAGATTCCTCGTCTCGCCAAGGTTCCATACATATAAAACTCATCAAAATCGGAGTCCAATTGCTCCTCCAAATCGACAATTTTCATTTGAAATTTCAAGCCCCAGTTTCTTCAATTTTTCCCCAAATTTCAGAGAATTAATGGATGATTCTTCTATAATGTCACGTAATTAGTTCATAAATCTTACCTCAAGTCGAAACCTAGGTGAAATCCTCTCACTCCCTCGTCCAATAGCTTAAAAATGTGCTAAAAAAAATGGTGGAAATTGAAATTAGCTCGCAGATGAAATGTTTATAATCCCTTCTGTCCGCCCAGAAATACCTTCATTGCTTTCGCGACCCTAGCCACGCGAACGCAATGCCTTATTTGATTTTCTTTCCAGGCCCTCATACGTGAACGTGACCCTCACAATGCGAACGCGATGGCCCAGTCCCCTGGCCTACGCGAACGCGTCGCCAATCTACGCGAACGCGATCAACAACATCCCACTACTACGCGTTCGCGGCCTCTCCTTCGCGAATGAGAAGGAAAAAAACCAGGCTCCCTCAAAATACCCTACACGTTTGCGTTACTCCTCATTCGAAAGCGATGAACAAACATCTGCAACACTCATGATAACAAAATCTTATCTCCATACAAGCTAAAAATGATCCGTTTGAACCTCCGAAATCACCCCGAGACCCCCGGGACCCCAACCAACACCACCAACCAATCCCAATACATCATCTGAACATGTTCCAATCGTAAAAACACAACCTTTAACGCGAAAATCATTAAATCAATACATATTATGCCTAAGGTCAATTATAACTTTCGAAACCCATATTCGATCAAAAACCCGACCAAACGACGTCCTATTGACCTGAAAATTTACACACATATCCAAAATACCTAATGAAGCTATTGCAACTCTCAGAATTCCATTCCGACCCCCGGATCAAAATCTCACCTATCAACCGAAATTCGTTGAATTCAACTTAGCCAATTCAAGCCTAATTCTACACCGGACCTCCAAATTCAGTTCTGATTTCACTCCCAAGCCGTATATCATCATCCGAATCTAGTCGAATCGTTGAAAATCCATTTCGAGCCCTCTAACTCTAATGTCAACATCCGATTGACTTTTTCCAATTTTACGCTTTCCTTAAAGAGACTATTAGTCTCATTTCTAATCAAATTCAACCCAGCACACTTCAAACTCGCCAAACACATATAATAACACACGAGGAAGCATAAAATGGGGAAAATGGGGCGGTAACACACGTGACGACGGGCCGGGTCGTCACATTTCCACAATCGCAGAAATTGGATCACAACAATTATTGTTGATAAGATCATCATGGATGTGAACTTTATCGATGCCATCAACAGAATTTCCAATCATACCATCACCTATTGCTAAAATCCAATCAGAAAATTATCTTAGATCATTCAAATGTGAATCCACCTGATTTCACTCCAACCTCATATTTTTTGTTAGCTTTAGGACTTGAGAGTGATTCCACAAATATTAAGAATTAAGGGTATCATTAACAATATCTTGTCTAGTACCTTTTGGAATGACCGGAAGTATTTGTCTAAAGTCACCACCAAGAATAACAGTTTTCCTCCAAATGGACGATCTAAATTGGATGCGTCTTTAAATCCAAGAATATCTCTTAGAATTCTGTCTGAAGCTTCAAAACAATATCTATCCATCATTGGTGCTTCATCCGAAATAATTAACTTTGTCTTGATAATCAACTTTGATAAAGGAATACCTTGTTTGATATTACATGTTGAATCTTAGTTGCATTGAGTAGGATTGCAAATCTAGAATGAGTTGTTCGACCTCCTAGTAACAAAAGAGACACAATTTTGCTTGATGCAATATCTCCTTTACATCTTATGGCAAATGAAAAAGTCCTCCAAATAAATGTCTTCCCGGTTCCTTCGTGACTACATAAAAAGAAAATCCACCTTTGTCCTCATGCACTGATTTGATAATTTTGTCATAGACTAACTTTTGCGCTCATGTAAATTTAACCGATAATTCTTCATGTTCCTTAGACAAATAGCACCTATTATAACGCAGTTCTTCACAGATGAGTCTATTGGCGTTGTGAAATTCTTCTTCATTGAAAACTTGTCTGGGCATTGTTGGAAAATCATATAACATTCTTCTGCGACCTTTCAACAAAATTTCCAACTTTTGTAGACAATGATTCTTTAGTTCATCGTTTGTTAGCTCATCCTCTAAAATAACAAAAGTATATAATTAATTAATTAATCATAAAAATATATAGTTGGCATGAGTCATATAAAGATAAGAGCAAAATGACTTCCTTTAGAATTAGTAAAAGCAAATTAATGTAACTTTACTTCATTGGAAGAATACATAGATTATGTTTCCATCAAAATATATTAATTATTAATCGTTCATAAGTTGCAAGGCTAAATGTAAATCATATATTAGAGTAACATTTAATTTGTATGGAAAAAAAATGTAAAAATATTTTAACAGTTTTATAATATTAAAATCTTAAGAAGAAGGTCGAATTGTATACATGGATTATCCAATATTCTTCTTTGTTCATGTAAGATATTATCTAATAACAAAATTCATGTTGCCTCCCAAACACATTATGGTCCTGACATTAAATTGGATAATAGTGACATACCAAATAAATGCCTAAGATATGATGGCATTCCCCAATTACTTGCCTCCTTTATGACATCTGCATACTCTTTGTCATTATCTAATAAACCCAGTGCATAACATGCATCTCTAAAAGTTAAATGGTCTTGATTGTTGATTCTCTATAAATCCTCATAACCCTTAGGTCCTTTAATGACATTCAACAACATTCGAAGGTAATATTTCTCTCCACTTCCAGGGGGTACAAAGAATATTCTCCCTATTAAAAATGCAGAATTACTTTTTTTTTCTCACTTTTTTAGTTGTTTATTCCACACAAACATAAGAGGAAATTCTGCATAAGTTAATTCTCTTGCTTCTTCATATGTATTATTTGCCTCAAACCAGCTTAAAAACTTTGATTCCTTTACACTTGGTCTATTGGCAATATCATCAATTGGATCATCATCAGAGAAAATAACTGTTTATTCATTTGGTAGATTTGAAAGTCTTTCTATCGAAGGTTATCTATGCTGAATTGGAAATTTAAAAATTATCCAAGCAGCTTCACACGGTGATATGTATCAACAGTCGTGGCGGGAACGTGGCGGGAATCTCTTCCTTCTGTAATAAACTCATACCGATATTATCTTGAGATCGGTCATGTTCAACCTCGATGTTCATCAGACACTTTGTTCTTTGAAGCCTCCCATCGCGCTCGCTCCTAGTCTATATCGATCTTGCTTTTACAGTGACCTTCGAGCCCACAAAATCAAATAGAACCGATTTATGCCGTATACCATAATAATGTATGAAGCTATTCTCCGTCATAATAATGGCAATTCTTAACGTCATATCATTACTTCAATTAAAATTTACTTTTAATTTTTTCAACCTCTTGACAAAGCTTGTTTGCTGCTAGGTCTGAAATGGCGCCACGAGAAGGCATCGCAATGCCCTTAATGAATCGATGAATATCTTAAACTTTAAAATTAAATTTTGATTTCTTCTTTATTTTTTTATCCTATAATTTCTTTTTATTTATAGGTTGGTTTTGTGTATATAGATTTTACCGGAAGAGATTAGTATCCTCAAGCTAAGTCCCTTGAAACTTGAGGTATGTATGCCCATAAGATGGGTGTTGGCTGATCCTGAATTTTAAGTTTATAGATACTTATCTTTTTGACATAAAGTTATTATCAATCCCATCATATAAGTATGCAACTATTTAAATACAAAAGTAAATAATTAAAAAATCATGATATTAATATTATATATGCCATAAAACTATGATGGATAATAAAAGTAGTATTGGCTAAAAAATGTTGCTAATGAAAACTGAATAGAATAAGAAGAAGACCTGAAAAATTCTTGTAAGGAGTGAGATTTGATCCCTCACCATTGACTTGTATTTTAACTGTATATACTTCGAGTTGAGGTTAATGGGTGCTCAAACATCCAATTTTATATATAAATCCGCCCTTAATTAGATGGGTCATTCCTTTTATTAAAATTAAAAAAATGTTAAAGTAAGTTTTTTTGAAGTATAATTTTTCGCAACCAAAATCGTTAACCTTTCGCTTTGTTGGTAATGATTTGATTCTCCACTTAATAATCTTTTCTTCCATTTTTCCTTCCCCTGCCCCTATACATAATGTATTTTAAAATAAATAGTTTAAAAACATACTTCTCTATTCCAATTTAGATAACACTTTCCTTTTTAGTCTGTTTAAAAATGAACGATACATTTTAATAATAGAAAATAATTAAACCTTGTATGGGTCAAAACTAGGTTTATGATAATTAGCATGTCTAATTGGCTACTAAGCTCGTTTGGGCTAATAAAAGGTATAATTATTTGCCAACAAATATATTCCAACGTTACTCGATCTAATTAACGAGACCACGGGCTACTCATTGTTCACGGACGTCCCTTCGACGCGGCCACGACCGTCCATCGCCATCTGGCAAAATTCACGGCTATAAATACTAAGAGAAAGAACCCTAAAAAGGGGGCTGCTTCTTCTTCTTCACCTCGACTTCTAAAAGAGAGAGAGAAAATCATTGTAAGGATCTGAACCTCTCCATGGAGAGGCAGACCATATCAATCTTAATCAATGAAAGAGCTCTCCACCTTCGTCGTCCTAATCAAAAGCTTTGCGTCTTATCTCTTTGTTTTATTCCTTTGGCCATTTATTATGACCTGCTATGATTGACCCTTGTTTTGTTAATTGATTTACGCATATGAGGTACACTAGAACATTAAGCTAAACAATTTGGCCGTCTGTGGGGATTTCATAAAAGAATCGCGTAGTTTATCCTTGGACCAAAAAGCAATTAAAACGACCAAGCTCGAACAAGGCAAATGGCACGTCGGACAAAAGGAATTCAAAAGCCTTGACACGAGCTTGCTTCCACATCCCGCATCTTCGAGCAAGGAGGAGAAGAAGAAGAATAAGAAGAAGAAGAAGAAGAAGAAGAAGAAGAAGAAGAAGAAGAAGAAGAAGAAGAAGAAGAAGAAGAAGAAGAAGAAGAAGAAGAAGAAGAGGTAGATCCCCATCCCTACGGGAAAAACGAGCATAAGGTACCTCACCCTCTTTACACAGGATCCTGCAGAAAAGGAGTAAAGAACAAAAGCATCTCGAACCAAGATCCGTAACGTGGTAACCCATGCAAACCAGTCAAGAGGACTACAAGCGCGAGTCAAGCAAGATCCTAAACATGAATCAAATCCCAACGCCCAACACGAAGTGGGTTATGCGGGAGAACAAAAAGTTCAACTACGAGTTGAACTGGGATCCAGGCCAAGTACCTTCGTCATTAAGAAATGCAAAAGGTTCAACTACCATTGAACAACAATTCAAGCTACACGCCCTCGCCCAAAAGTTCAACTACGTGTTTAACTAGGACTCAGGCAAAGTGCCTTCATCATTAAGAATTACGAAAGGATTCAACTACGGTTGAAAAATAACTCAGGCTACGTGCGTTCGCCCAGAATTTCAACTACGAGTTGAATTGGGATCCATAACAAGTGCCTTCGCCATTAAGAAATACAAAATGTTCAACTATGGTTTAACAACAATTCAGGCTACGCGCCCTCGCCCAAAAGTTCAACTACGAGTTGAACTGGGACTCAGGCCAAGTGCGTTCGTCATTAAGAAATATAAAAGGTTCAACTACGGTTGAACAAAAACTCAGGCTACGCGCCCTCTCACGAAAGTTCAACTACGAGTTGAACTGGGACTCAGGCTAAGTGCCTTCGTCATTGAGAAATACAGAAGGTTCAACTATGGTTGAACAACAATTCAGGCTATGCGCCATCACCCAAACGTTTAACTATGACTTGAACTAGGACTTAGGCCAAGTGCATTCGTCATTAAGAAATACAAAAGGATTCAACTACGATTGAAAAACAACTAAGGCTACGTGCCTTCGCCCAAAAGTTCAAATATGATTTGAAGTGGGATCCAGGCCAAGTGCCATCTCTATTATGAAATACAAAAAGTTCAACTATAGTTGAACAACAATTCAGGCTACGCGCCCTCGCCCAAAAGTTCAACCACGAGTTGAACTGGGACTCATGCCAAGTGCCTTTGTTGTTAAGAAATACAAAAGGTTCAACTACGATTGATGAACAAATCAGGCTACGTGCCCTCACCCAAAAATTTCAACTACGAGTTGAACAGGGACTCAGGCCAAGTGCCTTCGTCATTAAGAATTACAAAACTTCAACTACGGTTGAACAACAATTCAGGCTACGTGCTCTCGCCCAAAAGCTCAACTACACGTTGAACTAGGTCTCAGGCCAAGTGCCTTTGTCATTAAGAAATACAAAAGGTTTAACTACGGTTAAACAACAACTCAGGCTACGTGCCCTCACCCAAAAAGTTCAACTACAAGTTGAACTGGGATCCAAGCCAAGTGCCTTCGCCATTAAGAAATACAAAAGGTTCGACTATCGTTGAACAAAAATTCAGGCTACGCGCCCTCGCCCAAAAGTTCAACTACGAGTTGAACTGAGACTCAGGCCAATTGTCTTCGTCATTAAGAAATACAAAAGGTTCAACTACGGTTGAACAACAACTTAGGCTACATGCCCTCGCCCTAAAAGTTTAACTACGAGTTGAACGTGGACTCAAGTCAAGTGCCTTCGCCATTAAAAGATGCATAAGGTTCAACTACAGTTTAACGACAACTCAGGCTACGTTCCCTCACACAAAAGTTCAACTACGAGTAAAACTGGGACTCAGGATGCACGCCTTCGTCGCAAAAGTCACAAACTCAACCACGGTAGAATCCAGGACAAGAGTATACATCTTCATAGCTACGAGCCGGGCCGCTATTAGACAAGGCCGAGCGCTCCCAAATGTTCAACCACGGTCAAACCCCAGCCCGGGCCAAGCACCCCCGCCATTCAAGTAAGTACGACCAACATAAACTAAAGTTTTGGCCCACGTAAAGTTCGGCCCAAGTCGAACTACAAGGCCATGCTTTTCATCACCACGGCCAGTAGTCCGACTAAGCCCGAAATGGGACTAAGGCTATGTGCCACCACCGCCCAAACATGGCTACAACCCGCTCTCACAAAGTGGAGGAAGGTGATGACCAAAAGCGTCTATGTATGGCCAAAGCCATCTACACCAATTTCGTCTTAAGGCAAGGAACCAATTCGGCAATGATCGAAATCACCTAACCGGTCGAGACGATTATTATGCTCACTAGAAAAACTCTAAGGCAAGGCCCCGCGCAAAAAAGGAAATGTACAAAAATGATATAGAACAAAAAGAAAGGAAGAAAGTTGCATATACTTACAATATCTACTATGGGTTACCCCCAGTTACATTGGCCCAAGGCCGACAAAAAGAAAAAAGATAGCGAAATGGGAACAAAAAAGAAAGAGAAAAAGAGAACAGAAACTAAAAAAATGTTACTAACATTTTCTTTGTTCACTCGGTGCCACCAACGCCACCTTCAACATTGTCAGCGCCCTCGGCGCCATCATCAGCCCCGAGCGTAGACGGGTCGAAACCGCTGTCAAGGCGAGCATCACGATCCTTTTAGCGGGCTTCCTCATAAGTGGCCTCAGGCACAATGCTGGCTTCCCACAACCTCCTATACACGTTGAGTTGGGCCTTAGCGTAAGTCCAAAGTTCACGAGCAGGACCGAAAGAAGTGTCTTGGTCCCTCAGGCGTTGGTTCTCGGCCTCTAAGGCCACAATCCGGTCGCCGCAGCACGGGCGTCCTGCTCGCAAATAATAATGCGCCCCTCCAACGCCCTCTCTCGGAGAGTAGCCGTAGCCTATCCAATCCACGTTCTCTTTCTTCGACGCGACTAGTCGCCTGCTGTGTTTCCACCCTGGCTAGGGCGTCCTCTGCTTGCTTCCTCAAGGCCACAGTCTCCGTCTTTCTGAATGCCACCTGCCTTGTCAAAGCGTCAGCGTCCTCTGCTGCTTTAGCCTGATTTTGGCGCTCTCTCCCCGTGGCCGCTCTCCTTTCAGCGTCTATCTCCTCATTCCTTCGATGGAGCTGCCCCTCGAGAGAATTTACCCTGTTAAGGGTCTACTGCAAATGAAGTTTCCTCCGCGCCAGCTCTTCTACCAGCTCCTAGTTCCATGGGTCGTTCCATAAGCGTTCACGCAAATCACGGAACCGGTTCCACTAGCGGCGGTACTTCTCCAACAACCGCACAAACACCACCGAGCAGACATTGGCCCGACTTATGCCCTCTACCTCCGATAAGAATGACTACAGCAAACAGAACATCAGTTAATACAAGAAGATACACTAGGAAAAGAAATAAACTAAGGCTTCACTCGTACCTTTATACCCAGAGCGGCCACCTCGCCCATCAACCCAACATCTGAGATGCCCCTCAAATACATGCTCTCTACCACTGAGCACATAACCTCGAACAACGTCACCAGATTCTCCTTCTCGAGCAACAGGTTCTGCTCATTAGGAATCTCCACAAAGTGATAATCCCCTTCGGCCTATACCGCTGGGCAGGTATAACCGTATTGGAATAGGCGGACGTCCTCAGGGTCCAAGTCAGACTCAGAATCATCCCCATCTCCTGAGGCGCCCCCTCTTTCTGCCGCCCTGGAAGTCGAGGCTTCTGCTGCTCGGGAGGTTGAAGCACCCGCACTCGCCAAAACATTGGCACCCGTCTCTTCCACCAAAATAGTTGCTGAGGAACTACCTTCCCTCTCAGCAATTGGAACTGAAATTTGAATCGCCGAAGCGACTATGTCACCTTGGCCTAAGCCAACCGGGGCAGCCCCCACTGAATGCCCGCCCTCTGGGGCAGGCTTCACCGCATTCTCCTCCGCTTGCAATGGCGAAGAATGCAAATAACTACCGGAAGGCCCGGGGTAAATGCCACCCTACGCCGAACCAGTGGCCTTTCCTCTTCTTCCTCATCTTCCTTCGGTGGCAACTCCACCCTTGGACGCACAACCCTTGAAAAATCTTCAACTGGGTGCACGTACCGTGCCGAAGAGTGAGCCTTTGAGGATTCAACTGAAGTCGCCCTCGGAACTGGGCGAGGAGCCATCATTGAAACCAATAGACCAGTCGCCCACGGCCTGCGGAAAGCAAGCCAAGGAGCCTCTGCGACGTTGTCGTCCTAATACACAAAGGAAGAAAGGTCAAGGGAAAGAAACTAAGTACTATGAAATATGAGCGACACAGCAAGTAAGATTCTTACCAGTGGCCGGCCTACGAACATGGACCTCCCAGAAAGATGCCCACGTGCGAATTCCCGCTGTAACAGGAAGCACGGCCTCGACCCACTCGCAGATGCCGAAAAGCGATTTCGGCGGTGCAGCTCTATCTACGGCACAAGAGGAAGGTCAGTACGTACGAATACGAAACAAGACATTTAACCAAAAGAAATCGAGAACAACGTAAAAGAAACTTATGTTCATGGTTCCATTCATCTGGGAAGTCGGTAGCACAAGCCACCAGGTTCTCGGTCCTGTTGTAGAAAAAGTGCTCATAAGGAGGAGCATCAACCTCGTCATCAAGTTCCACAGTTAAGCCGCTGGCCCCATGAGGGACCAACCAAATCATGGTACCTCGTATCCTCTTGGGGCGTAGAAAGTTAGTACGTGCCCAAGAGTAATCTCCCTCCGAGCCAACTCCGCGTATTTCATCAGCATCGCCAACAGCTTGTAGCAAGAAGGGACAAGCTGACCAGGGCATACCCAATAGGGGTGGCAGATGTCCACCACTAGCATCAGAAGAGGAATTTTAAATCCTAGCTTGAAAGGGCAAGCGTAGAAAATGCAATACCCTTGGTGGTCGACATGTACCCTCTCCATGCTCCTAGCGAGGACGATGTCAGCGAAACGAGGAATGTCACACTGATCCCTCAGTTGGGCGATGCCTACCTCCCCCGTCAATGGGGCTTTGTCCACTTGGTCCTTCCCTTCATAATAGGAGAAATCTGTCGTCGGACCGCCGGCAGAGAAAGAATGTCGGTCACCGACGGGAGCCTATCAATATTTGCCAAATCGGTGGTTCTCACCACCATAGATGGACCTTCATCCTCCAGAGCAATATCAGAACGAGTGTTATTCGCCAATGTCAATATATTAAAAGGAAGGGAGCAAAGATCACAGGAAAATCGAGAGGAGATGAAGATCGGACGATAAACGACGAAGAATGAAGTAACAAGGAGTAGAAGATGAAGTAATATGAGAACAAGAAGAGTTGTCTCTCTCAGAATTTCACTTAGAAAATATTGGAAAAGTAAGAACTGAATGACACAACCCTTTATTTATAGACAAAGCATAGCTTTCACGAATCCCTAAGGCCATCATTAACTGCCTGACCAACCGCAAAATGGTTCAAATTAACAGTAATGAGCATCATTATGACAGATACCATGGAACGGCCATTCAACCGTCAATCGGCACGTCACCCTTGAAACGGTTGTAACAGTCCTAAGAAACCAAAAGCACGCCCCATGCGTCACTAAGCATATGAAACCTCTCTTATACGCGGCAAGCATAATCGTATCCTCCCAAAACATATGTAATTGGCTACAGCCATCTCTAAATCAATAGTGGCTATGGCTGTCTTCAAAGTAATGTTGGCTACGGCCTCCTCTAAAAGTAATATTGATTGCATCCATCTCTGAACGTAACAACGGCCACGGCCATCTCGTAAACAAGAACTGCTACGACCGTCTATTGAATACGAAATGGTACGGCCATCCCCCAAGTAAGGACGGCTACGATCCTCTCAAAGCAATGACGGTTATCGCCGTCTCTTATATATAAGGTGGCTACGGTCTCCTACCAAAAGAATAATACATACAAATAAACGGCCACGACCATTTCAGATCTACGAACGGCTATGGCCAATCGCTCGTACGAAAACCAACCAAAGGACTACGACTACGGTTGTCGAATGTGAATTCATCTAACATAAGCTCCATTATAGTCAAGGATTGTCCATGCAGATTGGTTACGACAATCAACTTCTACAATGTGGTGTCCGCAACTTAGATAGCTGCGGTCGTCTTCAATCACGACCAAGGCCAAGGAAATATTCGGCCCTCACCTTCGAGCCTTTCAGGATACAACCGGTGTAGTCCGCTTACCGAGATCGACCAAGGTATGACCTCGATAAACGGAGGGACTATCTGTATAGGTTAAAACTAGGTTCATGATAATTAGCGTGTTTAATTGGCTCCTAAGCTCATTCGGGCTAATAAAAGGCATAATCATTCGCTGACTAATGTATTCCGAGGTTACTCGATCTAATTAACGAGACCACGACCTACTCATTGTTCACGGACGTCACTTCGACGCGGCCACGGCAGCCCATCGCCAGCTAGCAAAATTCATAGCTATAAATACTAAAGAGAAAGAACCGTAAAAAGGGGGTTCCTTCTTCTTCTTCTTCTTCTTCTTCACTTCCACT
The DNA here is from genome assembly GCA_034376525.1 of Nicotiana benthamiana. Classification (NCBI taxonomy): domain Eukaryota; kingdom Viridiplantae; phylum Streptophyta; class Magnoliopsida; order Solanales; family Solanaceae; genus Nicotiana; species Nicotiana benthamiana. The sequence continues at coordinate 121,818,411 of CM067330.1, forward strand.
TCTAAAAGAGAGAGAAAAACATATTTTAAGGCTCTGAACCTCTCCGGGGAGAGGAAGACCATATCAAATCTTAATCATTGAAAATGCTCTCCACCTTCGCGGTCTTGATCTAAAGCTTTGCGTCTTATCTCTTTATTTTATTCAATTGGCTATTTATATGACCTACTATGATTGACCCTTGTTTTGTTAATTGATTTACGCTTATGAGGTACACTAGAACTTTAAGCTAAATAAACCTTAAACTCTTTATTTTATGTTTAATGAGTCAATTTTATAATCATATAAATATCATGATCTCGTAAAACTTTTATTCCTTAAGATCATAAATTTAAAAAAAAAAAACGTCAAGTCAAAGTAAATTGAAACCTGAGGGAGTAATCCTGTTGAACATATATGATTAAAAGAAAACCCCACTTTTTGAGAAGCAGTTATTATAGTTTTACATTCTATCCCAAAAATAAATATAACTACTTTTACACTGCCACTTCCTTATACACCCTGTCACACTACCAACTTCAGATCCAACACCCCTCTCTTCCCCCTTTCCCAAAATCCGCCATTGGAGCTCTCTATCTTCACTTCTTCCTCTTCTTTAATCCCCTCAAAATAACTCTCACATTCACAAAAATTGTAAAACCTACAACAATAACAACTACGTCTCAATCTCAAATAAGTTGGGTAGGCTATATCAATCTTGACTTATTCATTACTTCTCCCTTTAAGCTCAATTCACAAAATCGTAAAACCCCATTAAAAAAAAAGCTCAAATTTTAGCTCCTTCAAATGGCTGCTTCCCCTAATAGCAGTACCACCAACAAATCCAAGAACCACTTAGTCTCTACTATAATTAAACAAGGCTTCATTTCCAACCCCTATATCTCTCCTTCTCCGTCACCTTCCCCGCCGCGTGTTTTCAGCCCAAATTCCCCTACCCAAATTCCGACCCGACCCAACTATCCAAGCCCGACCCTTTTCGAAATGATGTCGGAGGAACAGACCCGTGAGTCTAAACACTCGCTTTTTGAATCGCGTAATAAGGCACAGGAGAGAGTATCTAAGGTTTTGGCTGATTCACCGTTTCCTCGCGTGGGTGACGTCAGGCTGACGATAGCGGCGCGTGATGGGTATAAGGTTTCAATGGACGTTCACCGGCGCGTGCTTATAGGGCGGAGTAGGTTTTTTGCTGATAAGCTTAAGAGTAATGGGTCACATTCGGTGGAGATTCTTGATTGTGATGACGTGGAGGTTTATGTGGAGACGTTAGTGCTTATGTATTGCGAGGATTTGAAAAAGAAATTGGTTGGCGAGGATGTTTCCAAGGTCCTCGGATTGCTTAAGGTATGTTCTATTATTCTTTTTTCCTGTTGTAGTTCAAGTTATATACAGTGTTAGATAAGGAATGTTTACACTATACCAGTTGTAGCAAGTAACCTATCTTGTTGTTTTTAAGATTATATTTTACCTAGGGATATCTATTGGGTGACCTGAATTCTATTCTATAACTTGGACTCTTTGTTTGGTTAGTTAGTATCTTTTAGGAATATAAAGGAATTCTGATTCATTTTTTTTGTTTAATGGGAGAAAGAGAAAAGAGCTTTCATGTATGGGAGGTGATAAAGAAGCTTCTCCTGCTGAACCAAATGTAGAATAGCAGCCTCTTGTTTGGCTCTGAAAGAAAGGTTGAAGAGGGAAGGGGGGTGTAATTGTGACACAGAACTGAATCCTATGAAATCCATCGTTTTACATTTCCAGCTTGTGTTAAAAGCGAAAATTCAATTCCGTTGTAGAGTAAATGTTACGGAAGTCATCTCTGTCCCTTCTTTGCATTTTGCTGCTTCTTCAGTAAATGACAATCAGAATGTAGAGCTAAAATATTGTGAAAAAAATTAATGCAATGTATGAATAGATATCTTGGCAAGTAGCGGAATGCATAGAAGATACTAAACCAAGCTTCATTTTTTCTAGCAATTAGTATGGCTAGGTTTTAACTACACTAACAAGCTTAAGACTTTGAGTTTCTTTTTTATTTCTATATTAATATTTTCCTTTATCATGTTTTGTCGCAGATATCTTCAGCAATTATGTTTGATGATGGAGTATTGGCTTGTTTGGAGTATCTTGAGGCTGTTCCTTGGACCATACTAGAAGAGGAGAAAGTAGTGTCTCATCTCAGTCAACTTCAGCTTCCCGATTCAGCAGCTGATATACCTCAAAGAGTGGTCGCTGAACCATCAACCTCTACATGTTCTGATGACATTCTTCAGAGGCTACTCACTGGTGTTTTACATGCCAAGGATGATAAAGCCCGCAAAGAGATGAAAACAGTAATATCTCGTTTGCTTAGAGAAAATGCTAGCAATAGTTGCAGTCGAGAAAGTAACCTCGATATATCCCGGGATAGTCTGTATCATCTTTGTCACAGATGCCTCACTTCTCTAATACTTTGTTTGTCTGAAGCTACATCTGCGGATGATAACAAACAGGATCGAGGGGTTCTAATGGGTGATATAGCTCGAGAAGCAGACAAACTACAGTGGCTAGTTGATATCCTAATTGACAGGAAAATGGGAGAAGAGTTTGTAAACATATGGGCAGAACAAAAAGAACTCTCTGTTCTTCACTCCAAGATTCCCACCATGTATGGCCACGAGATCAGCAAGATCACTGCACAATTTTGTGTTGCAATTGGTAGGGGAAATTTATTAGTGCCCAAAGAGGTCAGATATTCTCTGTTATCGACATGGCTGGAAAGTTTATATGAAGATTTCGGGTGGATGAAGAGGGCTGGTAGATCAATTGAGAAGAAGTTAGTTGAAGAGGGACTTGGCCAGACTATTCTAACACTACCACTGGCTCAGCAACAAACCATACTACTTAACTGGTTCGATCGATTTCTTAATAAAGGGGATGACTGTCCCAATATTCAGAGACCTTTTGAAATTTGGTGGAGAAGGTCATTCGTTAAGCAATACACAGTTGACTCTCAGTTACAATTAGCTCTGTGATTATACAGATTGACTAGACACTGTACAATATCAATCTTGGTTTACCATGTGCTCCTATACACCAATACATATATGAAATGCCATTCTTTCCAGCAATTGTGTAGTTCTTTCAGATGTAAATTTGGATTTTTGGCTTGTTTGACGATTTATCTAAAGAGGGAAGAGTAGCAGAGGATTAATGTACTCGAAATAAAAGCCATCTAGTTGTATAAAGGTGACAGTCACTCGAATACAGTTTAGCCAAACCAGCCCATGATTAACTAAAATCTGTTTCTCATACTTTTACTAGTTTTCTCTTCTGAACGACCCTACACTAGAATAATTCAATTAATCAGACAAATATCTTCATCCCAAACTAGTCGGATGTATTTAAAGACCATTTAAAGGGGCAATCTGGTGACCAAGCTCTCGCTATATATGAGGTAGGTCCATATTGGCTCTGATGTACAGCAAAGAGAGAACAAATGTTATATTTTTCGCTCCAGGAAACCTCTCGGTGTGTGGACTGCAGTAAAATTTTATTTAAATGGAATCGATAAACATATATTATGAGGGTAATGGCTACATCATCAACAACAACAACAACAACTACCCAGTATAGTCCCACAAAATGGGGTCTGGGGAGGGTAATATGTAGACGAGCCTTACCCCTACTCGAAAGGGCAGAGAGGCTGTTTCCAATGGACCCTCGGCTCAGTGAAGAAAAAACAAAAACAAAAACAAAAGAGCATTAGTAACTCCAACAGAAAATAATTATCTAAACATAAGAAACATAAATAAAATACCATGCAATAATATCATACAGTAACTACCATAAATAACTACCATAAGGGAGACACAAGCCAAAAAACAAATCATCTATGGATAGCCCTGCCAAGCCTCACCCAAACTCTCGGAGCCCCAATCCTACAACCCTGATACTAGACCTCCAGACTTTCCTATCAAGGGTCATGTCCTTGGAAACCCGCATTCTAGCCATGTCATGCCTAATCACCTCTCCCCAATACTTCTTAGGCCTCCCTCTGCCTCGCCGAACGCCGACAATCGCCAGCCGCTCACAACTCCTCACCGAGGCATCAGGACTTCTCCTGTGCACATGCCCGAACCACCTCAGCCTCGCTTCTCGCATCTTCTCATCCACCGGGGCCACCCCCACCATCTCTCGAATAACTTCATTCTTAATCTTATCTAACCTGGTGAGCCCGCGCATCCACTTGAGCATCCTCGTCTCCGCAACCTTCATTCTCTGAACATGAGAGTTCTTCACGAGCCAGCACTCCGCCCCATACAACATTGCAGGTCTAACCACAACTCTATAAAATTTCCCCTTCAGTTTATGTGGGACTTTCTTGTCACACAGGACTCCTGATGCAAGCCTCCACTTTGACCACCCCGCTCCTATACGTTGAGTGACGTCCCCGTAATTCTCTCCGTCTCCCTGAATCACCGACCCAAGATATCTGACACTGTCCCTCTTGGTGATGACCTGAGATCCAATCATCACGTCCCTGCCTACTTCGCTCGGCTCGGGGCTAAACTTGCACTCCAGGTATTCTGTCTTAGATCTACTTATTTTGAAACCTTTAGACTCGAGAGTCTGTCTCCATACCTCTAACCTCTCAATAACACCAACCCTCGTCTCATCTATCAAGACTATGTCATCAACAAATAGCATACACCAAGGCACATCCCCTTGAATATGTCGGGTTAGAGCATCCATTACCAAGGCAAACAAGAGAGGGCTAAGCACCGATCCTTGATGGAGCCCCGTAAACACCGGAAAATGGTCTGAGTCGCCACCCACCATCCTAACCCTAGTCTTAGCTCCATCATACATGTCCTTGATTACTCTGATGTAGGCTTCCGACACGCTCTTCGCCTCCAAGCACCTCCATAGCACCTCCCTTGGGACCTTGTCATACTCCTTCTCCAAGTCGATAAGCACCACGTGCAGGTCCTTTTTCTTATCCCTAAACTTCTCCACCAACCGCCTGACAAGGTGGATAGCTTCTGTAGTGGAGCGACCCGGCATGAAACCAAACTGGTTTCCAGATATAGATGTCATCTCCCTCACCCTCGCCTCGATCACCCGCTCCCAGACCTTCATGGTGTGACTTATTAATTTGATACCTCTATAGTTGTTGCAGCACTGGATGTCCCCTTTGTTCTTGTACAAGGGCACCGACGTACTCCACCTCCACTCATCCGGCATCCTTTTGGTCCTGAAGATCGTGTTGAACAACCTGGAGAGCCACTCCACTCCCGACCTATCCATACATTTCCAGAACTCCACCGGGATCTCGTTAGGCGCAGTCGCTCGACCCCTACTCATCCTACGCAAAGCCCTCATGACCTCCTCCGGCCTAATGCACCTGCAGTACCCAAGGTCTTTATGTTGCTCTGAATGCCCCAACTACCCTAGCTCTATGTTACGATCCCCCTCCTCGTTAAGTAAGTCTCGAAAGTACGCCTTTCACCTCTGCTTGACTTGAGACTCCCCATCAGAACTCTACCATCCTCGCGCTTGATGCACCTAACTTGGTCAAGATCATGTGCCTTCCTTTCCCTTGCTTTAGCTAAACGGAATAACTTCTTGTCCCCGCCTCTCTCCCCTAGTCTCTAGTACATGCGATCAAACGCCCCGTTTTTAGCTTCCGTAACCGCCAGCTTTGCTTCTTTCCTCACCACCTTGTAGATCTCCCTGTTCGCTCTCCGTTCTTCCTAGATTGTGCTCCCTGCCAACTTAGCAAACACCGCCTTCTTCACCTCCACTTTTCCTTCGACTACATCATTCCACCACCAGTCACCCTGATCTCTGTCTAAATAGCCCTTTGATATCCCGAGAACGTCCCGTGCTTCCTTCCTAACCAAGTTCACCGTCTCTGACCACATAGCGTCCGCTTCCCCAGAACATCTCCAAGCTCCTCCCTCAGCTAACCTCCTCTCCAACTCCTGTGCTTTCTCCTTAGTCAAAACACCCTATCTAATCCGCGGTTGTCCCCGAGCACCCATCCTCTTCCTCTTCACCCAGAGACCGACATCCATCACTAGGAGTCTATGAAGAGTCGAAAGGGACTCTCCCGGAATAACCTTGCAGTCCTTGCACATACCCCTATCGCTCCTTCTAAGGAGGATGTAACCAATCTGAGTCCTCGCCGCCGAACTCTTGAAGGTGACCAAATGCTCCTCCCTATTCTGAAATGTCGAGTTCGCAATCAGGAGCTTGGAATCCCTGGCGAAATCAAGCAGTGAAGTGCCTCCTCTATTCCTAACCCCAAAGCCGGAGCTGCCGGTGGTTATGGTGAGGTCATTTTTTCTTAATTAAGGCTACTATATAGTGGTATTAGTGGAAGTCTAACATAAAATACATACGTGTAGGTTTAATTTTCACCATCTTCCTTTCCGTTCTCTTAATTAATGCTTATTCTCATCCATCCACCAGATCGCCTTGCCAATACGCAACTTAAATTCTAACATACAGCTCGTGAGGCGGAGGCACATTCATAACACAATCAGAATCATCCATCTAATGCACATCTATCCTTGTGATGGTCGTGCCATATTGCTCAACATATTCAACTTTTATAGTACCATATCCACTCCGACGAAAAAGAAGAAAACTTCTCCATTGAAGTCTGACATGAAAAATTGGAAATCGTCCTCAATTTTTATTTTATGGCCCTAAAATATAAAAACACGAGGAACAATTATGGCAAAATCATGGGTATTGTTAATTAGGTTGTTTTCTATTGGGCCACAAAATTTTAGTTGATTCGTAGCCGGTTACTATAATTCATCAAGATGTTGTGGAAATTAGCACACAAAAAATTGAAAATCATCCTTAATTCTCATTTTATGGCCCTAAAATGCCAAAACATGATGAACAATCACGGTGAAGCCATGAGTATTGTTCATTAGGTTATTTCTGATGATCCCACAAATTAGGCAATTCGTAGCTAGTCACTCGAATTCACGACGATGGTGTGGACTAGCTCACAAAAATTTAGAAATCGTACTGAGAATTCCTATTTTATGGCCCTAAAATGCAAAATACAAGTAATGGTTATTGTTCATTAGGTCGTTTCTGATGGGCCTACAAAAGTTTAGGCGATTCGGAGCCCGTCACCCGAATTCATGAAAATGGCGTGGACATTAGCACATAAAATTGGAAACCATCTCGAATTCCTCTCTAATGGCCATAAAACACCAAAAAAAAAAAATGAAGAACAGTCATGATGAACCGAATACTATTTCTTTTTAGATCGTGTCTGATGAGTCCATAAAATTTTAGGTGACTCATAGCCCGTCGCCCGAATTCATGAAGATTTCGTGGACATTTGCGCACGAAAAATTGGAAATCGTTTTGAATTCCTAATTTTCTAAAACTCTAGAAAACAAGGAACTATCATGATGAAGCTATGAATATTGTTCATTAGATCGTTTCTAATGGGCCCACAAAACTTTACTATATTTGCAATCCCTCGCCCGAATTCATAATTATGGCATGGACATTAGCACATGAAAAATTTAAAATCTTCCTCAATTCCTCTTATATGGTCCTAACACGCAAAACAATAAGGAAAGGTCATGGTGAAGAAATGGTTATTGTTCATTAGGCCATTTCTGATGTGCCTACAAAAGTTTAGGCGATTTGAAGCCCGTCACTTAAGTTCATGAAGATATCATGGACAATAGTACGCGAAAACTGAAGATCATCCTGAATTCCTGTTTAATGGCCCTAAAATGCCAAAAAATGAAGAACAATCATACGAAGCGAAGATTACAATTCATTAGGTCTTTTCTGATGGGTGCACAAAATTTTAAGTGATTCGGAATCATCTCCCGAATTCATGAAGATTTCGTGGGAATTTATACACGAAATTGAATTCTTATTTTTCTAAATCGCCAAAAAATGAGAAACTGGCCTGAAGAAGCTATGACTATTGTTTATTAGATCGTCTAATATGGCTATAAAATTTCAGGTGATTCTGATCCCGTAAACCTAATTCATAAAGATAGCTTGGACATTAACACACGAAAAATCGGAAATCTTCCTAAATTCCTATTATAATTGCCAAAATTAAAAGACGGTCATAGCGAAGCAATGACTATTACTTATTGGGTCGTTTGTAATGGGGCGCAATAAGCATAAGGACTTTTGGAGTCCGCTGCCCAAAAGTCATAATGATCTCGTGGATATTAGCACATAAAAAATTATAAATTATCTCGAATTTCTATTTTAAGGCCTTAAAAATCCAAAAAAATAAGGAACGGTCACGGTGAAGAAAAGAATATTATTCATTAGGTAATTTCTGATGGCCCCCAAAATGTTTGGCGATTCGGAACTCGACGCCCGAATTCATGAAGATGGGTTGGACGTTAGTACAAAAAAAATCAAAATTATCTTAAATTCCTATTTTATGGTCCTAAGCTAAAAAATGAGTAACAGTCATGGTGAAGAAATGACTATTGTTCACTCTTTTATTTCTGATGAGCCCATAAAATTTTAGGTGATTCAAAGTTAATCGCCCGAATTTATGAAGAAGGCATGGACATTAACACATGAAAAATCGAAAATCAACTTGAATTCTTGTTTTATGGCTCTATAACACCAAGAAGAACAACGGTCACGGCAAAACAATGATTTTATTTTTTTCCAGATACGACCAAAACAATTTAGGTGATTCAGAGCCCGTAGCTCGAAATCATAAAGATAGCATGAACATTAGCACGTGAAAAACCGAAAATTATGGTGAATTCCTGTTTTATGATCCTAAAACGCCAAAAACTAAGGATGGTTACGGCAAAACAATTTATGGCCCTAAAACACCAAATCGTGTTAAATTCCTATTTTATAGATCTAAAATACCAAAAAAAAAGGAACGGTTAAGGGGAAGAAATGACCTTTATTCATTAGGTCATTTCTAATAGGCCCACAAAATTTAGGGTATTCGCGGTCTGTCGTTATACTGGGAAAAATTGAGTTTATATATTGAAGTGATTGAAAGGTGACATGTCATGACACGAAGGCTGGCCACATAATGATGATTAGCAAAGAGGCATGATTCGCAACAGATACGAGCAGAGGCACGAGCGGGTATTCAAAAGATTCGACACTCATACCTATTTAAATCTAAAAAATAAGGAGAATGCATCTGACAGCACAAGAGAGTATAGATACAGTATTTAATAAGAATTAAATATTAAAAATGTAGAGAAATTGTATTGAATTACAATGGTTACCATTGTAATGTAACATTAAATGCCTTTAATTATCTACAATGGCCTTATTATGAATTACTTTGTTTTCTTCTGTTCATCTTATTATTATCAAAGTCAATTTCTTTTATTCATTTTATACTTTGACCGAAATTTTACTTTTTGGTTAAGCAAATTGGTTCCATTACTGGGAATCCGATAATCTATTCTCTCTTAGCCTAACCTTTTTTGTTGCATCAACCATGCCAAACATTAATGATACCACTTAAGGAAACTATCAACTCCAGGGGAATCCACAGGATGATCGCACCCCGATCCCTTCTCCAGAAAGCTCCCCTAGGCGGTCTCAAGAAGTCACTCCCGATGGATCTTTTTCAAATGGAAATGCTCAATTTGAAAATGATGAAGCTACCAATGAAGCTTTGCAAAAGCTAATCACTCAACAGGTCAATAAAGCTCTTGAGGCCTTTGTCTGCTAGTTACCTGTTGATCCACCAACACCAACTCCAAATAACAACACTTTGGAGAACCCTCGTTTTGGGTTTGCTAATTCAGGTAGTGGTGGAATCCCCAGAGAGTCACGAGATGAAGAATCAGGTAACTTAGTCAATTCTAATCTACAAAATTTAGTATTAACATTGCAGAAATTCTCAAGGAGAAAGGTGACCGCATAGAGCAAATACATGCAATATTGCCAGTAATCAAATGAAAATGGATAAATATTCACAACAACCTTGGATGCCAAGTGTTGCTCCACTCCCAATTCCAAAGAAATTCAAAATGCAGGATATTCCAAAATACGATGGAACAACTGGTCCACGAGACCACGTGACTGCATTCACAATAAGTGTAAAAGGAAACTACTTGACCAAACAAGAAATTGAATCAGTATTGGTCAAAAAACTCGATGAAGAACTCACAAAGGGAGCATTAACATGGTATTCTCTTTTACCCGCAAATTCCATAAATTCTTTTGCTAAACATATAGATTCATTCATCAAAGAACATTTAGGAGCTCCAAAAGTCGAAAAAAGAATAGAAGATAATTTTTCAAAATCAAGCAAGGGGACTTAGAGTTGCTTAGAGAGTTCGTGGATAGGTTCCAGCGTGAAAGAATGACGTTACCGCGTGGACCAAACAATTGGGAATATATAGCCTTCAGTAGTAATCGAAATGAAAAAAGCTGAGAAGCCACGAGGCGACTCAAGAAAATCTTCGTGAATTCCCAACAACAATGTAGAATGACGTTTACAACAGGTATAGCACGAAGCCAAGGAGAGAAGAATATATTATCTCACAGTCTCAAAAAGAGGAAAATGTGAGTTGAAGACGGGTGAAAACCAAAAAAATTTCCGGTAAAATTAGATACGAACCATATATGGGCCCAACGAGAAAATATTCACGTTCAAAATAGGACAATTCAAGGTACCATCATAGATCAAGGAATAGAGATTCGGGCTCAACATCAAGATTTGGGAATGATCGAAACACACGAGAGTCGCGGGATGATGATAGAAACTTGAAGGCAAGATTTGGTGGTTATAAATTTAATGTAAGAACTTTCGAGCTCGTACATATATTAAGAAGCGTGGTTGATAAGGTGCAGTGGCCAAAGGAAATGAGATCGAATCCAAACAGGCGAATTCCTGACAACTGATGCGAATTTCACAACAATCATGGTCATAAAATGGCAGAATGTAGGTTGCTACAAGGTGAAGTTGATATATTAATGTCACGACCCAAACCCCGTCGTGATGGACCCAGCCCTAAAGCTAGGTAAGCCTGACCAACAATCGCTTCCTATTAAATACCGAGTCTCAAAACCGACACTTTAAGAATACTATAGTAGTTTTAGAATAATAATCCAAAAATATTAATAGAGTAATAAGAACCAATACGGAAGCCGATAAATACCCATAAGATCTGGGGTCACGAGTCTAGAGCCTCTAATAAAAAACTGGATAATAATATCTGAATGAAAATAATAAAATCTGGAATGTATGTAGCAATTAAACTAGAAAAATGAAGAGCAGCAGGTCCTGCGAACGTCATGCAGCTACCTCAACGACTCTTGAAATATCTGGAGACTATGAGTGTCAGCTAAGCCTCTTGTGTACCTGAATTTACACACAAGGTGCAGGGAGTAGGGGTGAGTACTACCAACTCAGTGAATAATAAGCATAGAAAATGTCTGAAAGTAAGAAATCCACAGAATATCACAAAGCAAAGCTATAACTAACAATACTATTACTTAGGTACGAACTAACAGCAAAACAGTATCACAACAACAACCAAATATCAGATAAAGATGCAACTCAATGCACGTGAATACGCTGCGGCGCGCAGCCTGAGCCAACCATGTTTATTTAACGTCGACAACACTCACTAGGGGTGTGTACAGACTCAGGAGAGGCTCCTTCAGCCCAAGCGCAATATCAATATATAACCGCTGTGGCGTGCAACCTGATCTAATATGTATAATCGCTACGGTGTGTAGCCCGATCCATGCTCAGTCCACAGTATGCATAGGAGTCACATAAAAGATTCAACTTATTTTCCAGTTTCCAATTCTTAGGAAGAATATAATTTAATTATTTAATTTAAAAAAAGTGACTTAGAATTTCATTAAGGTGATTAATCACAGGATTGAGATCAAATGGTTATGCAAGTCATGTTGTAACACGATATTCACCTTAGACGGGTACTACAGATTGGCCCACGGCCTCAAACATGGCATTTTGCCAAATAATCAACAACACAATGTGCGTGTTAGACTCCAATAATTTATATTCAGCTCTCGAGATGGACCAAGTCACAATCCCCAATCATTTACAACCCCGCACCTGCCATAGGGTGCGAGTCACGCCCTAACATAGCATCACGATGTGATATACCGGGGTTTCAAACCCTCATGCCATCATCTGTACAAACTATTCACCTGTAACCGGCCGTAGACTAGCACGCGATGCCCTTTTGTATCGACCTCTTCGCGCCTCGAATCTAGTCAAAATCACAAGGAATACATAAATATGGGCTAAATAAACATAACCCAACTGAAATTATTCGAAAAATACTAAAAATCACGAAGTTGGCAAACCCAAGCCCTGGGCTCACTTCTCGAAAAATTTTGAAATTACATCTTTGGATTACCCATCTTGCCACGAGTCCATACATATAAATGACACCAAAATCGGAGTCCGTTTGACCCCTCAAATCGACCCCTAAAGGTCTCATAATCTCAGGCCCCAAAATCCTATTTTTCTACTGATTTTCATGAATTAAAGGCTGGGATTATGGTTTATAATCACCTACAAACGAGTTTTAATAATCAAATAACTTATCTCTGTGATGCCAACTGATTTTCTCGTTTAAAAATCAACTCGGAAGCTTCTCTCGTTCAAAATTTGAAAGAAACTCGACATTCTCATTATAGGTATACTGTTCACGCGTTTTGCTCCTCCCAATAGATTCCTTGTGAAATTCTAATGAAATTAGGCTTTTGAATCACTCCATTTGACCTTATAATAATAGAAATATGTAGGTTTTAAGATTTGTAAATAGTGCAGGTTTTTAATACGTCGTCAGGGGCAATTTCATCATTAACTTGAAAAACCTAGGCAAACCTTGGTAAAACGGCCATAAATCCTAATACGATGTCCAAATTCAACGATTCTTTTTGATACTGGTTCGTAATTACGATACAGATCTAGTGCTTCATTCAAAGCAGTAATCGGAGCTTATTTATTCAATATGATATCATTTATGCTTGAAGAAACGACGTCGAAGCATAAGAAAAACGAGCACAATGCAACCCAAACCTATCCGAAACTCACCCGAACTCCTCGGGACCGCATATAAACATACTAAAACATCACATATGATCAATCAAACTTAGTTTCACTCTCAAAACACCAAAAATAACATCAAACACCAAATTTACATCGGATTCAAGCCTAAGTTCTTCTAAAACTTCTGAAACACACATTTGATCCAAAAGCCGACCTAAACACCCGTGAATGATCTGAAAATTTTCACGCATATCCAAAATTACCTAACGGAGATACTGCAACTGTCAGAATTCCATTCCAACCCCCCGATAAAAATCTCACATATCAACCGGACTTCGCCAAAATTCTAACTTAGCCAATTCAAGCCTATTTCTACACCGGACATCCAAATTCAATTTCGATTGCGCTCCTAAGTCACAAATCATCACCCGAAACAAGTCGAATCATCGGAAATTCATTCTGAGCCCTCTAATTCATAGGTCAACATATGCTTGATGTTTCAAAACTAACCTTCTTATAAAGAGACTAATTGTCACACTTCTAACCGGACTACATCTGAATCACTTCAAGTTATCCAAACACATATAATGAAACATATAGAAGCATAAATGTGGAAAACGGGGAAATTATTCACGGGACGACGGGTTAGGTCGTTACATCCTCCCCAACTTAAACAAACGCTCGTCCTCGAGCGTGCCCAGAGTTGCAGTAGGGGCCAACCAATCTCCGAATGACCTTACTAATCATATACCCGGGGTGATCCCATGTAACCCTAGCTCACATAGGCCCGATATTACAACACAACTAAAGTTTCACAGTCCATCTAGACCATAACTGTAGAACCGCATTACATCTCTGAAACCATACACAAGATCAGAACCTCACATGTATACTCAGAATAAGCCCGGACCGCTTGTATTACCCCTTATTAGCTAGAGTCTTATTCCAACACTGCTATACTCTATCGATGATAATGAACACGCAGAAGACCATAACCATTTCTCATATCGACCATTCACGAAGACATTTCTTCCCCTTTGACTAATATCACAACAGTTCTCCTAGCCGAAACTCGATATCAACCTTCCAAAAAGCTGATACCAAATCCGTTCGTATCCATTAATGACCCCAATGGTCTTTTCTGACCAAACACACCATCCTGGTGACATGACACGTCAATACGGCCTAAGCTCCAACTTACATAACACACACACACCAATAAGAGACGGTGTGAACATACTCAAGTTATGAAAATGACTCAAACGAAAGAGATGTACCTTAAGCTCGTCAATACCGTTACAACACAAGGCTGAGACCTCGTCTCAAATAATAGGAATAGAATACCTGAACCTTTCCCGAAGGGTCTAATCTCCACATTGCCTCTCTATAATACGTGATATCATCTAACACCATTCCACATGAAGCACCTCGAGTCGCTATACTCAAACTTGACAACCATGCACAGATTTATGTCTGAACCCAAGCAACCCATCACACCCACGGTGAAGCGAGTTATATACACCACTAAATCCTGAAAGAACCTGGTCGATGCGCTATTCGTCGAGCAACTCCCAATACGGACTTTGCTCAGAAACCAGGAAACAAGGCATACAAAGTAACACACAGAAACTATCCTCAACGTCACACTGTTTCCGTGCGAAACCAGATCCAAATAACATATCCTGTGGTGGCATGCCACCCGACCACTCAAATATCTCACCTAGGTAGTTGCACATCGAGTCGAATTTGCTCATTATAAGAATACCGATTATCGCTCGTAACCACACTGAGTGCATTATCATATCTACTTATGGCGCTGTAAGCTACAAAGCTCCACTCCCATTATGAATCTCCATAGCACCGCAATATATGCGCCACTGCCCAAAAATCATAACGTCTCACAACGTAGAAAAAAACTCATAGATATCCCTAGATCGCTGATAAGCTCAGCAACGGTCGAGTCAACTTATCCCTCGACAATACAATTCGAAGCCAACCGAGTCGACTCAGACTGGAACACGCATCCGAAAAGTCCCTTAATGTCGGAACAAAATCACTGGTAGAAACCTCTACACGGCCTCCTGCCTCAAAGGCCAAGTTAAGGAAAGAAACTCCTACCAACCGTCTGCTGGTCCTTGGAACACAACCATTCCGCTAGAACATAGTCCGATGCACCTCGCCAACCTGTGGCATTTTTCGACCTAGCCCATAGCACAATAGTCTAGAATAACCTAACACTGAGGCAACCAATCTACACCCAATCTCATATCCCGAATCTATCGTGTCAACAAATAAGGGTCCACAACCACTAGATTGACTGCATCGGAGAACTCGCAGTCTCCAACTCCATATAACGTACAAATCACTACACCTGATTTCTACATTACGCCATATGAATGCCTATCACACATCGAGTACCAAATCATAACACCAAAAGATATTCTCAAATTTCCCTGTGCCATCAGCAACTCGAATATTAACAGTCGATCCAACAAGAACAATCACAATACTACTGAGGTATTATTAGTCTTATTACATTACCCGCCTTCCGAGACATATACTATCGTCAAATCACTTTCAATTACCTGTACCATTCCCTTGATTACCTGAGGCTACTCATTGCCTAAGAACTTTATGAACTTCCTTTCAGAACGGAACCGAAACCTCGCACACACCCATCTCGGCCCTCTACAAGATACCGCACCTACCATACTCCCAGGGATACACGAGAAATCTCGTCTCCCTTTCGCGCTGCGTACTTTAACGCACTCAACTAGTCTAGAACTTTCATTGGTCCCCTCTAGAAGAAAATCATTACGCACTCCATGCCCCACATGTCCATAGAAATATACATTTCCAACCCATGATGAAACCCAACAAGAATTCTCTCCCAAATCCATTTCCGTAAGCTAAACTGCCAGGACTAGATCCTTCTACCTGAACCAAGCCAAGCAGACTGTCAGTACTCACGAGCCTTGCTGCCGAACGAATGTATAAACTCATTACCTCGAACACATACAAAGAATTGATCATATCTTTACCACATTGATACGGTCCGCTAACAAGCTACTTCATTTGTCTGGATTTCCTTCTGATTCATTTTCAACTTGATATACTCTCTCAAACTCTTCCAAAAATACCACCTTCCAAAATACCCTACTTTGAAGAACTCCTTGCGAATCTAAGTCCGATACCTTTACTTCTAGATACTGATACATAGAATCCCGTAATTAACGTAAAAATACCACAAGTCTTGACTTGTTCTAATGAAAACACTGACTTGGTCACATACTCAACCTTATAACACCTGAGTGCTACATATAGAATCTTGAACACATGAAAACCATCATCAAGAGCCATCCACTCTTATACACACTGCAAATTACTTGACTTAACGAATCGAACCACTCGCGCATTATCAGCACTCTAACACCGCAGTACATGATCTTATTCCGATACAACCAAACCGCTTCCTTCTCTTTACACTAAGCATTCTTTACCAACAACTCAAGACATCGTATTATTTTCTCACATATACTATGCACCATCTAACCTTTATCGAAATTTGGCTTCCCTCGAGCCACCCTTGGCTCAATTCCTATAACCAGGACTGATTCACCCACGGCATCAAATCGGAATTAACATAGTACATAGCCGTACAATTAGCTAAACAACAGCAACCTCCCCAACTTAGCTCGAATACATAAATACCACAACACATATACCCTTTTTACTGTCGTAATATCATGGTGAGATTTAACTCACTCTTTAATAAGCTTGTGGAAACACGAATCATCAAAAAATTTAACTCTTCTGCAATTCTTTCATTCTTTTGCACAACAACTAAGCCCACTCTATAGGCGACAAATTTTTTTCTCTAAGTCCCAAATTTTTCAAAGAAATTCGGCAGAGTTCTCTTTGTAATTAAGCCTATCCACCTGCCAGACAATGTATATCAACAACATTCATCTCAATACTACATGTACTCTACTATCAAAATTAATACATGGACATGCGTTTCACTCGTTCGAATCATAACATAAAATACCTTTCAATTAGACATATAAGAATCACATCACATTAGATCACCTCGCAGGAGATAACCCACATGCTTCGCCTCAGTATAACATTTCTGTATACCTTTCACCGTCATACACACTACGCAGCTACTTAGTCTTCCTGATTCTGAACTCATATCGTATCGTGCAATTTACTTCACTCCCATTAGAAGAATCAAACAAACTTCTTCACGCGCCCACAACTCGGGCTACTCATCAGACCACCATAGGAAACGAATCACTCGACAGTTTATCCATTATCTAGCAAACTTCTTCATCACTACCAAGTCATATAATTACATTTCGCAACACTAGCATTCTCGTCGCACGGATACCAAACTTCCATTTTGGCTAATAGCAACAATGCTGAACATCTAATTTTAAAACACTTGCTCACATGATAAGAACCTCAGTGCTCAAGCCCTAGGCAATATCCGGCCTCAAGTCCTCCATACTGGCCTAACATCATCCTCACGAAGATTACATCTCGCCCCTCGATCGGGGAATCCCAAGCAATCGAAGCACATATAATACCGAGTGCTTATGCGTGCATACATGCATGAGGAAGGAATTTCAAGAGTTACTCTTTCAAGCTGAATCAAGGACGCACGATAAGATTTCAAGAAAGTGGAGTGTTTCCTAAAGGTTCTGTAGCCTCCTGCTTATAGGTGTGGTGCACCACACACCTATAAACAAGACTCTACTAAACCGGTTCATGACTCGTGAGGCCTAGTAACCTAGGCTCTAATACCAACTTGTCACGACCCAATCCAGGTCGTGATGGCACCCAGCCCTAAAGAAAGGTAAGCCTGACCAACAATCGCTTTCTATTAAATACTGAGTCTCAAAACCGACAGTTTAAGAATATAATAGTAGTTTTAGAATAATAATCCAAAATTATTAATAGAGTAATAAGAACTAATACGGAAATCGATAAACACCCTTAGGATCTGGGGTCACGAGTCTAGAGCCTCTAAATAATATTGGATAATAATATCTAAATGGAAATAATAAAATCTGGAATGTATGTAATAATAATTAACTGGAAAAATGAAGAGAAGCCAGGTCATGCGAACATCATGCAGCTACCTCAACGACTCTGGAAATATCTGGAGTCTATGAGTGTCAGCTAAGCCTCCGGTATACCTGAATCTGCACACAAGGTGTAGGGAGTAGGGGTGAGTAATACCAACTCATTGAATAATAAGCATGGAAAATGTATGAAAGTAAGAAATCCACAGAATACAACAAAGCAAAGCTATAACTAACAATCCTATACTTAGCTATGAACTAACACCAAAACAGTATCACAACAACAACCAAATATCAGACAAAGATGCAATGCAATGCCTGTGAATATGCTGCGGCGCGCAGCTCTAGCCAACCATGTTTATTTAACGTCGACGGCGCTCACTGGGAATGTATACAGACTCCGGAGGGGCTCCTTTAGCCTAAGCGCAATATCAATATATAACCGCTGCGGCGTGCAGACCGATCCAATGTGTATAATCACCTATTTTCACTGATTTTCATGAATTAAAGGCTGGGAATATGGTGTATAATCACCTATAAATGAGTTTTAATAATCAAATAACTTACCTCTGTGATACCCACTGATGTTCTCTCGTAAAATTCACCTCGAAAACTTCTTCCCGTTCAAAAATTAAAAGAAAACTCGACCTGCTCATTATAGGTATACTGTTCACGCGTTTTGCTGCTCTCAATAGATTTCTTGTGAAATTATAATGAATTTTGACTTTTTATTCACTCAATTTGACCTTATAATGAAGGAGATATGTAGGTTTTAGGATTTGCAAATAGTGCAGGTTTTTAATACGCCGTCACGGGCAATTTCGTCATTAACTGGAAAAATCTGGGCAAACCTTGGTAAAACGGACATAAATTCCTCATACGATTTCCAAATTCGACGATTCTTTTTGATACGGGTCGGTAATGACGATACGGATCTAGTGCTTCATTAAAAAGAGTAATCAGAGCTTATTTGTTCAATATGATATCATTTATGCTTGAAGAAACAATGTCGATGCATAAGAAAAACAAGCACAACGCAGACAAACCTATCCGAAACTCACCCGAACTCCTCGGGACTACATAAAAACATACCAAAACATCACATATGATCATTCAAAAATAGATGCACTCTCAAAACACTAAAACTAACATCAAACACCAAATTTACATCGGATTCAAGCCTAAGTTCTTCTAATACTTCCGAAATACACATTTGATCCAAAACCTGACCTAAACACCTCTGAATGATCTGAAAATTTGCACGCATATCAAAAACTATCTAATAGAGCTAATGAAATCGTCGGAATTCCATTCCAACCCCCGGATTAAAATCTCACATATCAACCAGACTTCGCCAAAATTTTAACTTAGCCAATTGAAGCCTAATTCTACATCCGACCTCCAAATTCAATTCCGATTGCGCTCCTAAGTCAAAAATCATCACCCGAAACTAGTCGAATCATCGGAAATTCATTCGGAGCCCTCCAATTCATATGTCAACATTCGGTTGACTTTTTCAAACTAACCTTCTTATAAAGAGACTAATTGTCACATTTCTAACCGGACTACATCCGAATTACTTAAAATTCTCTAAACACATATAATGAAACATATAGAAGCATAAAATAGGGGAAGACGGGGTAGTAATTCACGAGAATATGGGTTAGGTCGTTCCAATTAAAGCAAGGGTATCTCACCTAATTATTCAGTAAGAAAGGTAAGCAAGCATACATGAACAATAAACAGGAGCCTCCTAAACTACCTTCTCCCAAAAGGACTATTAATGTTATAAGCAGAGGTGAAGAAAACAATGTTGTGACGTACAGAATAGCCGATAATGATTCAAAGGTCACAATTACCCATGGGAAGCAGGTTCGACATATCCTAGAGGAAGAAAGTATTATGTTTGATGATGCAGATGCGGATGGTGTATTAACTCCACATAACGATGCACTAGTAATATCTCTAATTGTACATGATACTAATGTGAAACAAGATTTGATTGATCCGAATAGTTCTGTGAACATTATTCTGCTAAGGGTACTACACGAGATACAAACTGAAGATAAATTGGTACTGGAAGTGCATACTTTGTCTGGATACGACAATTCCAGCGTTGTGACGAAAGGGGAGGAAATACTTACTACATTCCATGAAGGAGTTTTCAAAGATACAAAGTTTCAAGTTACACCCCATGTTTTCTTATGTTAGATTATACGTAAGTCCACTGATGTAAGCTCAGAAATGAGATCAACTTTGAAAGCACGTAATGTAAGTTAATCATTTTATAATGGAGGTTGCAAATCTTTAAGATCATGAATAATGAGTACTAAAAGGGTTGAAAAGCTTAGACGCTAAATGAATTAAAGAAAATACGTTTCGTAGAATGTCGACAAGTTTGGAGAGTTATAACATATACTTTTGGGGTGAGAGAAGGGTGATTAACATGATGAGGAGTTTATTTTATGAGTTACTTAGTCTTATGATAAATGTGTGCTATATTTTTAAGTCAATGAAGTTAAAGAAAAAAAGTTGGAAAAGGTCATCACAAGTTACATTCAAAAAATGTTGAAACTTAGGTTAAATGTAGCTGAGCTTTTCTCCCAATATACTTTGAATCCAGAAATGATATACGTCAAATTGAAGATCTATGAGTCTAGTTTCCAATGCATTAAACCGTTTGCAATTACAATCTCGGAGTATAGATATATTCACATTTTCGCGATACCGTGCATCTAGTAGGTGACAAGTAGGTGCATCACCGACTTGCCGAAAGGGGAGGCCTCAATTAATAGCTCCAAAGTCGGCCACGAGGGTAATTTGTAGGGATCTTAAACTCAGATATTTTACCTATCTTTCAGTCCAAGAAAACCTAATTGAACCCCTAAAACTCCTCTCCAAAATTCGCACAGAAACCCTAGGGTATTCCGAGTGTTATGATGCGATTCTAGTGCTAAAAGGTTCGGTTAGCTTGCTAGTTTCTCTTTCTCCTTCTTGTATCCATGTTGAGGAACTCATATTGATTAAAATGGACCAGGTTTCTTGGGTGATACTCAATACAACTTAAGTTTATGCTTCTCCTTCCATTATCTATTCGTTTGAAAGTTGTAACTCGATTGTAAAAAATAGACCTAGCTAGTTTCGAAAGAATGGTATGTTGTTTGTTCTTGTGTAATTGTTGGCTGGTTACGAACTTATTTCTAAGTTGAATTCATGGCTGTTTTATTAAATAATAGGTATAATGATGTACTTTTGGTTATTTTTGTCAATTTGAAAGAAAAGACAAGTCGAAACGTGTTTAAGTAAACCGAAAAATTATTTTTGAGTTGATGAACTTGTGGGACTATTTTGTGGGCTGTTTTGTGATGGTATTGGTTTGTCTATTTTGCTACTGTTTTTATGGAGTTGAGAGGACGAAGGGTGGATAAATACCACATAATGGCAAGGTTGTTTGTTGGTCGTTCGTCGTAACTTTTTTAGATTGTTTGACACAATTATGGTTGTCGTGTTGTGTATGAAGTGATAGGGATATGTTGGGCTGTTTGTGATTGTTTTGACTAGTGTGAAGTCATACATTTAGGGGATATGCTGTCTGTTTCATTGTAAAATAGGTTGTGGTCGATCCATAATAAATACGATGCTTAAACGATAACGAGAGTGTCATTTCTCTTATTGTACACTAAGGAGCCGTGAAATTGCATAGCCTGAGGTTGGGAAGAATATACAAGGTATGTTAAGGCACTTTCTTCTTTCTTTTAGTGTGATCTAAAGTTAAATGAATACATTACTTCATAAAAGATCTACTCCAAGCAACTAAGATTGTCCGTGTTGTTCTTTCCTTATAAAATTATTCTTTGCACATGTATATGATCCTTGAATACTACTAAGATATTTATTGAGGGTATGGATGCCCATAATGTTCATATGTAACTTTAGAAAGTTTTGAAGGTGATTCCATGAGTCTAGCATGCATTATATACAATATCAGTTTTACTCAACCGAGCCGTGCTATAGTTGGTCGGGTACGA
Source organism: Nicotiana benthamiana (assembly GCA_034376525.1). NCBI lineage: Eukaryota > Viridiplantae > Streptophyta > Magnoliopsida > Solanales > Solanaceae > Nicotiana > Nicotiana benthamiana. The sequence goes on from CM067330.1 coordinate 121,840,541, forward strand.
CACCAATTGCGCAACCACATATCAGTTGGGTTTACCAAGCTCAACCTGGCCAGGTACGATTTTACCGAGCCTTATGATGGCCGGGTATGTTTTTATCGAGTTCTCTTAGAGGCCGGGTACGATATGTTCATGATGATGCCCGCAGAGGAGAATATATTAAAAGTTTATGTATATATATGTATTATGCATTTCATATCAGTAGTCCCCAGAGGCACTCAGATGTTACAGGTTGTATAATATTTATCTCTCATTATATTACTGTTCTTGTTTATGCTTCTATGCCTTACGTACTCGATACTTTATTCGTACTGACGTCCTTTTTTCCTAGGGATGCTGCATTTTATGCCTGCAAGTTCCGATAGACAGGTTGATATTCCTCTAAGTAGGTTATCAGCTCAGCGGAAGGTGTTGGTGCACTCCACTTGATCCGGAGTTGCTTATTTGGTTAGTATGCTTTGGATATGTATTGATTGGTATAGCGTGGCCCTGTAGCAACCTTTATGATATTAGGTACTCTTAGATGCTTGTACACATATGTCAGGTATACAGATACTTTTATGGCCTTATCGGCCTATGTTTTGAGTTTACAAATGGTCATGCCGGCCTCATAGGCTCATACGTCACATGTATAAGTTGGCATATCATGTTGGATCGTCATATATTGCGTATTCCCTTATCTTTCATTCTTGTTATATCATGATGAGTTTCCTGGTCCATTTTGCCCTTGATAGTATGATAAGAAAAATATTTTACTTTGGTACTCGGTTGAGTGAAGCACCCGGTGCTCGTCATAGCCCATTTGGTTTAGGGTCGTGACAAAAGTGGTATCACAGTAGTTCTATCCTAGGGAGTTTACAAGTCCTGTCTAATAGAGTCTTATTTATGGGTGTGTCATGCAACACACTTATAAGTAGGAGGCGACATGGCATTTAGGATTGTCACTCTTTCTTCTTACTATAGATCGTGTGGTAGAGCTCAGTTGTAAGAACTCACTTTTCTAAACTCTATCTTACTCATAGTACGACATTACCTACATCCAGAAAGATAGCTGGTAAGAGATATAGTTATGGAAGAGATGAGTCAGAGGAACTCAATATTTTGCATCATGGTTATGATGGATGAATATCAGGTATTCGGCAAATCATATGTATACTAAAACGTGTAAGCTTCTTGATAAGGATGCTAAGGCAATAATGCCTATCCACTCTTACTGTAAAAAGGAATAAGGAGGGAGACACAAGTTTCAGCAAGTAACAGAAGCAAGGTTAAGATTATCAGTATTACAGTTCCGGCAGAAAAAAAGGATAAGTATGAGTTACCTCAACAGTCACAGAGATATGCATAACTGGCCACACTTATCTCAGTTATACTCTATTGCGGGCTAACATGAGTAGATTAAGAAAAGGAGAAGATATCAGGATCCGGTTGGGGTTCGAGTAACCCATAATGGTGAATTGATTGTTTGTGTTAGTTAACAATTTCTGAAGGATAATGCAAGTGTGCTAATAGATCTTCTTCTTAGATTCCCAAATGGCACACTCTAAAATAGTACAGCCAGATATGAGTACTATAAAGATAGCCATTGGAAGCCTTGAATGGATAAATATTACCTTAGCGTGGCTTGCGTCACTAGGAGAGAGAGAATATTAGGCATCCCAAAGAGCCAGTGAGATGAAGCAAGGGGGCGAAAATAAAAGGAATGTCTAGTTGAAGTTTTCAGAATAAAGTGATAGACATAAATATTAGTAGGAAAATAAGAATAGAGTTAGTGAATAATTATGAGTAAGATGTCAACATGGATGACAACGGTGGATAAAAAAATGATGAAAAATACAAAATTATAGAGTCTATTGTTAAGTGAAGGAAAAGATGAGAGGTGAAAGCCCTTGAAACAACAAAGAAGTATAGGCCATAAAGTCATATCTTCTTTTTGAGAAATAGGTTTTCAACTATAACCCGATTACTATGAGGAAAAGATCCAGAGTAGTAGAAATCAGTATGGGATGGTATTCAAGATAAACTAAACGCGAACTAAGGACTAAATGACATGATAATAGTTGAGATCATGAGAATTTCAGAGCTTGCGTTGCAGCAATAATAAAATGGATGACAAAAGAATACCCTTTAATGGAAATTCAGGAAGTTACTTCCCTAAAGTAAGCAATATGAGCAAAGTCAAGCTTAATGGACTATGTGCGCTGGTTACACTAAATGCCATCCTCGCGAGTAAGGAATTTGGTTATCCTTGGTACAAACATCATTACCACAAGGCGAGTAAGGGTAATCGATAATGTGAAAATACATCAAAGATATAGAGGTAAAACAACTATAGGTAGATTGTTGTAGCTCCAGATCTTATTACTCCTCTAATGGAGGGAATATGGATTGATGTGGCATAAAGTCAGAATTTAGTGGTTCTAGTAATCATGGAGTAGTAGAAGAAGAATGTGGTAATATGAAAAAGGGATGAGATTGCACTTATTTAAAGCCTACAGATATGCTACGATACCAAAGCATTATGAAAACACGACGTCAAGAAAAGGAAGTAAGGGTTCCTACCCAAAATGTCATTGATAGATAAGGAGCTAGTGCAAGATGTAAGTTAAAATAAAGGAAATAACCCAAGAAAGATTACGCGAAGTATTGAAGCAAGAATATACCAACGAGTAGTTGGGAGTTGATTAAGGAAGAGCCTAGTTATGGCTAAACAGGAGGTTATAGACGAGTAAATAGATCATGCAAGATAAACATAGTGATTCCTAATATAGTGAATTTAGTCTCGCAATCATGATGTCATAAACCTTGAGAAATGCTTAGATAGGAGTTGGGGTATTGAAAGGTATTGTATAAGTATTATGAGAATAATGGAGGGTACCACTAAGGGGACAATCAAACTCTGATTTTAGAATTAATCCTACGAGCACAACAACACGGAGGTATGTAAGTAAGGATGTTTGTAAGGGAGTAAGAATATAAAACATTCCTTCGCGTATACAGTATACCAAGATCACAACTTTAATTTATCCAAAAGGTCTCCTAAGTACTGCCATGAAAGACTACTTGAGGAAATAAAGAAGAAGATTTCCACCTAAGCATAGTGACCTGAAAAGGAAATGATCTGGTAACAACAGTCTCACTATAATATTGTATGCACTCCGTAAGAAAGAGGCATCTATCTTGGCTAATGGACAGAAACAAAAACATCAAAGGTAAGACTTGAGAGCATACGAGTTACAGGGAATTTTAGTGTTCGTGGCCAATATGCTAAGCGAAGTATCCATACAGCAACTGATAGAATGACCAAAAGAAGTAACTGCTTGCATTTAAAAACAATTGGGAATGCGAAAAGAGAATCTAAGGTGCTAGAAAGTTAAAGGAACGTTGTTAGTGGAATAAACAAATATGTGTATGTCGCAAACGAAAGTATGGTAGAGTGTAAAGGCTAAGGTAAGACCTCAGTATGAGGCCCATCAAACAAGAGAGCTGATGGTTTATGTATTTTATAAAAAGCTCAATATAGCTTGAATTAACACGAAGGAGTCTATGAGTAGGAGCATTTACAAGACATGGAATGCTCCTCTAGTCGTAATGTAAGGGTGTATTTTGGTAAATTATAAAAGGATGATATTTAGGCCTACATTTGAGTAATAATTCAAAGAGAAGAGATTTCATGGATGGCACGAGACTATAATACTCCCATGAGACAAATCATATTGGGATGCTATGAAATACGGTTATTGAAGTATAGTATTTTCCCTAGGTGGATCAGGAAAACCACTTCATATTTTCCCCATAAGACGTGAGACTTGTGACAATGTATTGCGTAAGAGGTTTCAAGTTATTAGTTGTGGATTATAGATTAACATTAAGGTAAATCAACAACAGATGGATAAAGATTCTAAAGTATGAGAGGAGATTATGATGCCATTCTTTAGATGAATAATAATAAGAATTATACATATAGGATAGGTGGCGATAGAGTAACCAGGAGTTGGGTGGCTCACCTTGGTAATAATAAATCGAAGTAAGAGTTATTGTATAGTATGACCTACCTAGTTGTGGTAAAGCCATAAACATAGATAACTGAGGCTATAAAACAGGATATAGCAAAAGTCATAAGTTTAACAAAGTATTGAGTGAAGAACTTCAGTATATTCATAGATGCCCAGAGGGAGAACATATCAAGCTTTGTAATCCCTCCGTTTCATATTAAATGAGGTAGTTTGACTAGGCATAGAGTTTAAGAGAAAAAAAGAAGACTTTATGAACTTGTGGTCTTAAAAGCTTAAGGGGTAAAAAGTTTGTGTGGCCATGACTTTTTTTTGGCTATAAAAGCTTCTCATTAAGGGTAAATGGGTAAAATGAAAGAGTTTAAAGTTGAATTATTTCCAAGTTTTAGAAATGTTTCATTTATTTTGGAACAGACTAAAAAGGAAAGTACCTCATTTAATATGAAACATAGGGAGTATATGTTTACAACATGCGACCTAGAGATTGGATAAAAGCTGGAGAGGAAAAAAAAGAGTCGCGTAGGTGCACATACAAGGAAAAAGTCGTACAGACTGTATGACAAAAGGTAGCAACAGTTATGAGATTGGAAGGGGTCTGGCCACAAGTCGTGGTATGAGAAAGAGAACTAAAAGGGGGAATACCCTAGCCTTTTGACTTATACAAAGAATAGTTGCCTACATGGCTAGAAGAGTATTGAAGTGTTACAAAAGATATGGTTTATGAAAATTTTAAGTGTATCAGTCAACATTCGAGGACGAATGTTCCAAGAGGGAGATGATGTTACACCCCATGTTTTCGTACGTTAGAGTATCCGTAAGTCCATTGAAGTACGCTCAGAAATGAGATCAACTTTGAAAGTATGTTATGTAAGTTAACAAATTTATAATTGAGGTTACAAATCATTAAGATCATGAATAACGAGTACCAAAAGGGTTGGAAAGCTTAGACGCTAAACCAATTAAAGCAAATAAGTTTCGTCGAATGTCGACAAGTTTGAAGTGTTATAACATATAGTTTTGTGGTGAGACAAGGTTGATTATTGTAATGAGGAGGTTACATTATGAGTTATTTTAGTCTTATGATAGTTGTGTGTTATGTTTTTAAGTCAATCAAGTTGTGGAACAAAAGTTGGAAAATGTCATCACAAGTTACATTCAAAAATAAGTTGAAACATAGGTTAAATGTAGCCGAGATTTCTCCCAATATTCTTTGAATAAAGGGATGATCTACATACCAAATTGAAGATCTATGAGTCTAGTTTCCAACTCATAAACCGTTTGTAAATATGATCTTGAGTATAGAGATATTCACATTTTCGTGAGACCGCACATCTAGTAGGTGACAAGTAGGTGCATCACCTACTTGCCAAAAGGAGAGCCCCAAAGTCTGCCAATAGCGTTCTTTCAAGGGATTTTATACTCAGTTATTTCACCTATATTTAGACCAAGAGAACCTAGTTGAACCCCTGAAATTCCTTCCAAATAATCCTACACAAACCCTAGGGTATTCCGGTTGTTACGACGCGATTCTAGGCTAAAAATTGTGGACAGCTTGCTAGTTTCTCTTTCTCCTTCTTGTATCCATGTGGAGGAACTTATTTTTGGTGAAAAAGGACCAGTTTTCGTGGTTTATACTCAGTACAAGGTAAGTTTATGCTTCTCCTTCCATTATCTATGCGTTTGCAAGTTGTAACTCGATCGTAAAAAATATACCTAGCTTGTTTCGAAAGAATGGTATGTTGTTTGTTCTTGTGCAATGGTTGGATGGTTGTGAACTTGTTCCTAAGTTTAATTCATGGTTGGTTTATTGGATAATAGGCACAATTATGTACGTTTGGTTGTATTTCCAAATTTGAAAGAAAAGACCAGTCGAAACGTGTTTTAAGTAAACCGAAAATTTATTTTGTGTTGATGAACTTGTGGGACTGTTTTGTGGGCTGTTACGTGATGGTATTGGTTTGTATATTTTGCTACTACTTTTATGGAGTTGAGAGGAGGAAGGGTGTGGAGAAACACCACATAATGTCAAGGTTGTTTGTTGGTCGTTCGTTGTAACATTTTTAGATTGTTTGACACTATTATGGTTGTCATAATATGTATGAAGTGATAGGGACATGTTGGTTGTTTGTGATTGTTTGGAAAAGTTTGAAGAAGTAAATATAGGGGAGATGCTGTCCGTTTCATTTTAAAATAGGTTCTGGTCGATACATAATAGTTACGATGCTTAAACGATAACGAGAGTGTCATTTCTCTTATTGTAGACTAAGGAGCCGTGAAATTGCATAGCCTAAGGTTGGGAAGAATATACGAGGTATGTTAAGGCACTTTATTCTTTCTTCTAGCGTGATATAAAGTAAAATAAATATGCTACTTCATAATGGATCTACTCCAAGCAACTAAGGTTGTCCGTGTTGTTCTTTCCTTATAAAACTATTCTTCGCAAGTGTGTATGATCCTTGAATCCTACTAAGATCCATGATGGCCAAGAACACTTTTACCGAGTCTTCTTTGAGGTCGGGTAGGATATCATGATGATGATGCCCATAGAGGGGAATGTTTTTAAAGTTTATGTATATATATGTTTTATGCATTTCATTTTAGTAGTCCCCAAAGGCACTTAGATGTTACAGGTTGTATATTCTCTATCTCTCTTTACATTGGTGTTCTTGTTTATGCTTCTATGCCTTACATAATTGGTACTTTATTCGTACTAAAGTTCCTTTTTTCCTAGGGATTCTGCGTTTCATGCCCGCATGTCTCTATAGATAGGTTGACATTCCTCTAAGTAGGCTATCAGCTCATCGAAAGGTGTTGGTGCATTCCACTTGATCCGAAGTTACTTATTTGGTCAATATGCTTTGGATATGTATTGATTCGTATGGCATGACCCTGTCCTGACTTTTATGATAGTAGGTACTCTTAGAGTCTTGTAGATATATGTTAGGTGTATGAATACTTTTATGGCCTTGTCGGCCTATGTTTTTAGTTTACAAATGGTCATGTCGACCTTATAGGCCCGTATGTCACATGTATAAGTTTGCATATCATGCTGGGTTGTCATATGTCGAGTATTCCCTTATGTTTTATTCTTGTTATCTCATGATGAGTTTCCTGCCAATTTACCAATGATAGTGTGATAAGAAAGATATTTTATGTTGGTACTCGGTTGAGTAAGGCACCGGGTGCTCGTCGCTGCCTATTTGGTTTGGCTCGTGACATTTTAGGTGGTAGAGTTGAAGATGGATTACAATATAATTCTCTGAAGACCATGGATCCACGAGAAGTATCTTGTTCCGTCTACCTTACATCAAGTAATTAAATTTCCATCACCATAGGGAATATGTCAAATCCGTGGGGATCAATAGACATCCAGGAGCTCCGTAGCAGATTCAAATACGAGAAACGAAGAAAAATAGCAGTTACAGAATCCAGTTAAGGATACAATAACACAAGCCTCAACTGAACAAGGGCGAGCATATGTGGACTCAAGGCCCGATTCCATTTAGGAACCAGAGGAAAATAAAAATATCAAAACAACGATTGAAGAACTGGAGGCTGTATAGTTATTTACACAATGGCCTGAAAGGAAAGTCTACGTAGGGGCCAATCTAAGCCAAGACATGAAAGGTAAGTTGATTGAATTATTAAAAACTAACATGGATGATTTGCTTTGTCCCATTCTGATATGATAGGAATACCACCGGAGGTAACAAATCACAAATTAAATGAAGACCCATCATATCCACTGTCAAACAAAAGAAGAGAAACCAAGGAACTTTAAAAAATTAGGTGATTCAAGATGAGGTCCAGAAATACAAAAAATTGGGTCTATCCGCGAGGTAAAGTATCCTAATTTGTAAGTCAATACTGTTGTGGTAAGAATGGTAAATGACGAGTTTGTGTAGATTACACCGACCTTAGTAAATCTTGTCCTAAAGATTCACAAGAAGACCTTTGAGAAAAAGAACCTCTAGTTCTTGAAGAAGGACTGGAACTAGATGAAGGAAGAGATGAACCACATATGGATTAAGACCCTAAATTACGTAATCTACCTTTCTTCTACTACTACTAGGGGCAAGAGGAAAGTTATCAACTATGGGGACTCTTCTAGGGTTAGGGTTTGATGAAAACATGATATTACAAGGAAGAAGCAAACAAGAGTTTAAGAATTGAATATTCAGAGAACATTATACTAAGAAGAAACTATCAAAAGAAAATGTGCAATGATGGAAATGTCATAATGAGAACTGTCGCTTCGTAATTGGTGAAGCTGTAGAAGAGCCTTAAAAAGTGCTGCAAAGTCACAAAACAAATAAATAGATGCCATGTGAAATAAGCATTAAATGGAAGTGACAATTGAAGCGACGATTCTATAATAGCATTAATGGCAGCAAATATTCCCGTTTTAATGAAATCAACTTCCCAACTATTCAATTGATAAATAAATGTCAAGTGGAGGGACTATCTATTTTGGGAAAAAATGAATTTATATATTGAAGTAATTAAAAGGTGACGTGTAATGACATGAAAGCTAGTCAAAGAATGATGATTAGCAAAGAGGCAGGAGTAGAAACAGGTACGAGCAGAGGCACAAGGAGATATTCAAAAGATTCAATGCTCGTACCTATTTAAATCCAAAAATTAAGGAAAATAAATCTGACAGCACAAGAGGGTACAATATTTAATAAGCGTTAAATACTGAAAAATATTAGAGAATCAGTATTGAATTACAGTTATTACTATTGTAACATAGCAGTAGATGACTTTATTTTTCTATAATGACCTTATTATGACAAAGGCAAAACGTATATCTTAGAAATAGCTATAAAAAGGAGAAGACTGATCATTTGTATCACACAAAAGATCACTGAAAAATACTGAATTACTTTGTTTTCTTCTGTTCATCTTATTATTATCGAAGATAATTTCTTTTATTCATTATATACATTGATTATCAGTAACCCGAGTTCTATTAAATTAAAGCTTTGACCGAAATTTCACTTTTTGGTTAAACAGTCGTCCAGTTCATGAACATGGCATAGGCATTAGCATACAAAAAATCATATCATGATGAATTTCAGTTTTATCGCTCTACAATGCCAAAAATGGGGAACGATTACGGAGAAGCAGTGACTATTTTTCATTAGGTTGTTTCTGGTGGGCCTACAAACTTTTAGGTGGTTCGGAACCCGTCGCTCGAATTCATAAAGATGGAATGGATATTAGCATACAAAAAATTAAAAATTATCCTAAAGTCTTGTTTTATGGCCCTAAAGCGCTAGAAAATACAGAACAGTCATGGTAAAGCAAAGACTTTTGTTCATTAGTACATTTTTATGGGCCCAAAATTTAGGAGATTCAGAGCTTGTCACCAGAATTCAATAAAATGGCTTGTACATTAGCTATGAAAAATTAAATATCGTCGTGAATTCCTAATTTATGGCCTTAAGACTCAAATAACAAGGATTTGTCACAATAAAGTAATGACTATTGTTCGTTAGGTCATTTCTAATGGGCCCATAAAATTTAAGGCGATTTGTATCTTGTCGCCCGAATTCATGAAGATGACATGGACACTTACAAAAGAAAAACTGGAAATCGTCCTGAATTCGATTTTTATGGTCCTAATACTCCAAAAATCAAGCAAAAATAATGGCTAAGTGATGTCTATTGCTCATTAAGTTATTTTTAATGTGCCCACAAAACTTTAAGTGATTCGGAGCCCGTCAGACGAATTCATGAAGATGGCATGGACATTAGTACATGAAAAATTAGAAATCATACTTAACTCTTATTTTATTGTCCTAAAACGCCAAAAAATTTAGGATTAGTAATGGCGAAGTGATGATTATTATTCATCAAATTATTTTTTATGGGTGCATAAAATTTTAGCTTATTCAGAGCCCGTCACCCGAGTTCATGAAGATGGCGTGGACATTAGCACACAAAAAATCAGAAATTGTTCCAAATTCCTATTTTGTTGTGCTAAAATGCCAACAAATAAGGAACAGTGATGACAACGCGATGACTATTTTTTATTAGGTCATTTCTAATGCTCCTATAAAATTTTAGGTGATTCAGTGCCTGTCGCCCTAATTCACTTAAGTTGATGTGTACATTTGCACAGAAAAAATTTAAAAAATAGAGAAATTTTATATTTTATTGCCTAAAATACCAAAAAAGGAAAAAAATCAAGGCACAATGACAATTGTTCAGTAGGTAATTTCTTATAGGCCCACAAAATTGTAGGCAATTAGGATTCTCTTGCTTTAATTCATGAAGATAGCATCGATTTAGCACATGAAAAATAAAAAAAACATCTTGAATTCATGGCATTTTTGTGATGGGCACATAAAATTTTATGTGATTTGGAGCTTGTCGCCCAAATTTATAAAGATGACATGGACATTAACACACAAAAAAATTAAAAATCTTCCTGAATTCCTATTTTATGGTCCTAAAACATCAAAAGTAAGGAACGGTCACAGAGAAGTGATGACTATTGTCCATTAAGTCATTTATAATGGGCCCACCAAAATTTAGGCGATTGCGATCCCTTCTCCTGAATTATGGCATGGATATTAGCACACGCAAAATTGGAAATCGTCCTGAATTTCAATTTTATGTACTAAAATTCAAAAAACGAGGAACAACCATGGTGAAAATAATGAATATTATTATTTAGGATGTTTTTTATGGGCCCAAAAACTTTTAGGCAATTCGGAGTCCATCGCCATAAATCATGCAAATGGTGTGGACATTAACATACAAAAAAATTCGAAATCTTCCAGAATTTTTGTTTTGTTGTCCTAAAATGGTAAAAAGAGGAATAGTTACGGCAAAGCAATGATTATTGTTTATTAAGTTATTTTTCAAGGTTAAGTGGCTCGGAGCCCGTCACCCGAGTTCATGAAGATGGCGTGCATACAAGCACACAAAAATTTAAAAATCGTCCATAATTCTTGTTTTAAGGATCTAAAATGTCGAGAACAAAATAACGTTTATGGCGAAGAGATAACTATTACTCATTATATCGTTTCTAATAGGCCCACAAAATTTAATGGGATTTGTAGCCCGTCTCCCGAATTCATGAAGATGACGTGGACATTAGCATACGAAAAATAAAAAATGTTATGAATTCTTGTTAATGGCCCTAAAACTCCTTAATATGAGAAATAGACATGGCAAAGCAATGAGTTTTATTCATTAGATAATTTCTTATGGGCCCACAAAATTTTAGGTGTATCGGATCCCGTCGCCTGAATTCATGAAGATGGTGTGGACATTAGCTCATGAAAAATTGAAAGTCTTCCAAAATTCCATTTTTATTGCCTGAAAATGCCAAAAAACAATGAATAATCATGTCAAAGTGATGCCCTATTGTTCATTAGGTCATTTCTAATAAGCCCGCAAAATAGTAGGCGATTCAGAGTACGCTGTCTCAATCGTGAAGATGGCGTAGACATTACCAAACCAAAAATTGAAATTTTCCTCCCATTTTATAGCTTTAGATCGCCAAATACAAGGAACCATGCAGAAGTAATGATTATTTTTCATTAGGTCATTTATGATGGGCCCACAAAAGTTTAGGCAATTCGAGGTTGGTCTTCCGAATTCATGAAGATGGCGTGGACATTAGCACATAAAATATCGAAATTCGTGCAAAATTATTGTTTCATGGCCCTAATATTTCAAAAAATTAGGAACGATTAGGGAGAAGCAATGACTATTATGTATTAGGTCGTTTCTGATGGGATCACAAAATTTTCGGCGATTCGAGGCCTGTTGTTCGACTACATGAAGATGACGTGAACATTAGCAGATAAAAAATGAAAACTAGTACTAAATTCTTATTTTATGTCCCTAAAATGCCCAAAAAAAAGAAGAACAAACATGGAAAAACAATGAGTGTTTTTAATTAGGTCGTTTCTTTTGGGCCAACCAAACATTAGGAGATTAAATGCCGGACCAAATTCATAAAGATGGCGTGAACATTAGCACAAAAAAAATCTAAAATCGTGCTAAATTTTTATTTTATGGCCCTAAAACGCTAGAAAATGAGAAACGATCATGAAAAAATAATGGCTATTTTTCCTTAGGTCGTTGCTGATAGGCCCAAAATTTTGTAGGTGATTCAGGGTCGATCGTCCAAATTCATGAAGATATCATGGACAACACACGAAAAATCCGAAGTCATGCTAAATTTTAATTTTATGACCCAATAATGCCAAAAAATGTGGAGCATCACAAAGAAGCAATAGTTATTGTTCATTACTATTTTATGGGCCCTGTAAGTTAAAGGCGATTCAGGCCAATCGTTTGAATTTATGAAGATGACGTGGACATTAGCACACAAAAATCAAAAATCGTATTCAAATCCTTTTGTCTTGCTCTAAAATACAAAAATACAAGGAGCGATCATTGTGATTATTATTTATTAGGTCTATTTTCATAGCCCAAAAAATTTTAGGCGATTTGGAGTCGGTCATCCTATTCATGAAGATGGCGTGGACATTAGCACACGAAAAATTATAAAATGTCCTGAATTCCTATTCAATGATATTAAGAAGCCAAAAAATGAGTAGCAATCATGATGAAGCAATGAGTATTATTCATTAGGTCATTTCTGATATGCCTAAATATTTTTAGGCAAATTGGACCCTACCGCCCAAATTCATGATATTGCATGGACATTAGCACATGAAAAGTTGAAAATCGTCCTTGATTTGATTTATGTCCCTAAAAGGCCGAAACGAAGAAAAGGCATGGAGAAGTGATTAATAGTCTTCATTATTTTTGTTTCTAATAAGCCCACAAAATTTTAGGTAATTCGGTGCCCATCGTCCGATTTCTTGAAGATGACATGGGCATTAACATAAAAAATAAGAAATCATCCTAAATTTAAATTTTATGGTCCTAAAACGCCAAAAAATAAAGAACGGTCAGAGAAGAAATAACTATTGTTCATTAGGTCATTTCTAATGGGCCCACTAAATATAAGGCGATTTGAAGTCTGTCTCCCATATTTATGAAAATGGCGAGGACATTAGCACACAAAAATATGAAATCTTGTTGAATTCCTGTTGTATGGACCTAAAATGCTAAAAAAGAACAGTTTGGAGAAGCAATGACAATTGTTCATTAAGTCATTTCTGACGGGCACAAAAATTATAGGCAGTACGAGTCGATCTGTCAAATTCATGAAGATGGTGTGGACATTAGCCCACAGAAATGTGAAAATCGTTCCGAATTACTATTTATTGCCCTAAAATACAACGAGGAACGGTCATGGAGACGTAATGACTAATGTTTACTAAGTCTTTTCTTATGGGCCCATAAAATTATGGGTGACTCGGATCATGTCAGCTGAATTAATGAAGATGGCATTGACAGTAGCACATGAAAAATAAAAAAATGTCATGAATTCCTGTTTTATGGTAATAAAAAGTGAAAAAAGAGTAACAATCAAGACAAAATAATGACTATTGTTCATTAGGCCGTTTCTGATAAGCCAACAATATTTTAGGCTAATCAAAGCCCGTCGCCCAAATTCATGAAGATGTTGTGGACTAATGTACATGAAAAGTTTAAAATCGTCCTGCATTATGATTTTATATCTCTAAAAGGCCAGAAACGAGGAACGTTCATGACGAAGAAATGACTAATGTTCATTAGGTTATTTCTGATGGACCCACAAAATTTTAGACGATTCGGTGCCCTTCGCCGAATTCATAAAGATGGGGTGGACATTAGCATATGAAAAACTAAAAAGCATCCTAATTTCCTATTTTATGGTCCTAAATAAAAAAAGACAAGGAATGATCATGACGAAGTGATGATTATCGTTCATTAGATCATTTCTGACGGGCTCACAAATAATGGCGTGAACATTTGCACATGAAAAATTAGAAGTTGTCCTGCATTCCTATTTTATGACCTTAATATATCAAAAACGAGAAAAAATCATGGCGAAATGATGAATGTTTTTCATTCGATTTTTTATTATGGACCCAAAATAATATTAGTCAATTCGGAGCCCATCTGTCACGACCCAGATCGATGGGCCACGAAGGGCACCCAATACCTTACTCAACCGAGTACCATCGTAACGTATCTTTTCATGTCATACTTTCATAAATAACTGAGCCGAAAGGCTACCGTGATATAAGTAAAATACAAAATGTGATACCAACTTATACATAAGACATACGGGCCTATAAGAAAAAAAAATAACAACTCGTATACAGAACGCTGGCCGGCAAGGCCATATAATATTTTACATACATGACATCTATATACAAGCCTCAAAGAATACACAATTTTCGTAAAAGTTGGGACAGAATCCCGCCATACCAAACAATACACGTCTAAATCATCCTAATCAAACAAGCAACTCCGAAGCAAATAGAGCGTACCAACATTTTTCGCTAAGTTGATATCCTACTCGGAGGGCTCTCAACCTATCTATCGGGACCTGCGGGTATCAAACGCAGCGTCCCCAGGCAAAAACGAGATATCGGTACGAATAATGTAACGAATAAATAAGGCACATAAATAAGTACATAATAGACATGGAAGAAATTTAGAGTAGATGACTCAACCTGCATGTCTGGATAACTCTGTAAATCATTAAATAATTATAGTGTCGTGCATATGCGTATGAATGTCCGTGCATAGGAACATATTTTTGATAATATCATTAGTCCTTTGAGGGCATCCCATCATATCATCTCGTCTACTGTGGGTAAAATCATCAATGTATACCGACAAATCAGGTGGTGGTACGTATATAACATCTTAACCTTTTCTCATATGCCATATACATATTCTTAAAAAAGATTGTATTGGGCTTTCTTTAAATTAGCATTTCATGCTTGACCATGTATCATTTCAGAATATTTCACGTTTGGACATTGTATCGTTTCAGAGAGTTTTCACGTTTGGACATTGTAACAATTCAGAGACTTTTCATGTTTGGACATCGTGACAATTCATAGAGTTTTCGCGTCTGGACATTGTAATACTTCATGTTGGACATTAATATTTCTCTTTAATGATGTAGGAAGATGGTTCCTTTTTTTTCAAAGAGAGTGGGCCCCATCTTGATGGCTTAGTTTGCCACTAATTCCTTCAAATTTTTTCCACATTTCATGTGACATTAATAGTCATTAGTTTGCACATGTATGGCTGCCACGTTTTATTTACAAGTATATCCGAAAAATTATTCACTTATTCCTTAATTACATGGTTAATCTCCCACCAAAAATCCATAATTAACTAAATATTTATATAATTGAAAATTATCTCAAATTACTTAAAATACTACTCACTTTTAATACACTTTATACACCTTATTATTATTTCCATGGGTATCTTGTATGGTACTAGTCCATAAATATCGATTGGAGTCGTATTTTATCCCAAAATACAATACTTCGACGAAATTCTTTTTCTTCGATTTGCTAACCTTCTCACCTTCATGAAATTACTCATTACTTATTTGATATAGCATAAAATGCTTATAACCTTAAAATAATCTCATTCTCGTACTTACGTCGATTAACTTACGATGAAACTTTAACAGACAAAAAATACGGGATGTAATATTTCTTTTCTAAGCTTTCACCAATTTTCTTATGGCATACTTTTATGTACGAAAATATGGGGAGTAACATCATTCTCTCGTGGAACATTTGTCTTCGAATGTTGACTGATGCACATAGCATTCTCATAACCCATAGCTCTTGCGAATACTTTAATGATCTTCTTGCCATTTAGGTAACTTATTGTGTTAATGAATCCCAAAAGCCAGGGCATTGCCCTTTTAAGACTCTTTCTCGTACCACAACTTGTAATCGGAATCCTCCTAATCTCATAACTGTTGCTGCCTTCTATTATGTATCCTTTACAACTCTAATTTTGTATGTGCGCCTATGCGACTCTTTTATTCTCTTTACTCCACCTTTTAGCCAATCTCTAGCCATCAATTTCTAAACATGTACAAATTATGTCAATTTCTCTGAGTGTCGTTAGCGTTATGACATCTAAGTAGGCCATACTATGCCATAATTCATACCTCAATTTATCATTGCGGAGGTCTGTTCTCAAATTGCATCTTACTCTTGTTGCTTATCGCACATATAAATCCAAGTCCTTCAATGTTTCTTCATTACTATTCTTCTAAGGAATGACGACCTAATCTCAGCTCATACTTTGTGATTTTTGTCCATCCATTATGATTTCCCGCAATATTGACTTACAATATATCACTGATACCTTGAAACTTCTTACGTAAAACCATGCCACTAGGGCTTACATTGCATCGAGGAATATTTGAAGTGATTTCCATAATAGTATTTCATCGCATCTCGATGAAACACTTCATGGGGCTATTCTAATCTCGTACCGACTGCGAAATCTTTTGTTCTTCTCCCTTTTTTTAATCAAATCATTATTCAATCGAAGGCCCAAACATTATCTTTTATTTGTCATAATTACACCTTTATTTCACTATCAGGGCATCATTCATTCTTTTTTTACTCTAGATATTATTAATCTTAGACTCCTTTGAGTTCATTTAGGCTATACTGAACTTTCTATAACTTAGAGAAACCATTAACTTTCTTGTTTTCACGGGGTTAATCCCGATGATTTATCCATTCTCGTCACCTTCTCACTCGCCCTTTCTCGTTCTTACTGTCACGACCCTAGTTCACAAATTGTGAACCTATCCTGACGGCACCTAGTCTTCACGACTAGGTAAGCCTAACACATTGCCTAATTTACAATCTCTACGAAAAATAATCTTGGAATACCGAACAACATAAAGAAACGTATAGAGTTGCTGCCTGGCACATACACTCAAATACCAAAATGCTGAAACAACTTTCAAGACCCGGAATCCCAGGGTAATATAGGCTAAAAGAAACATACGATATGGCTCTAACATCCAAATATGTCTACAACAACTGAATACGTAAAATGGAACTGCTAACTATAAGATAGAGTAGAACGAGACTCTTCGATCTGCGGACGTGGAAGATATACCTCAAGTCTCCGAATGTAGCTCCTGCGTCACTTATAGTGCACCTGACCGGAAGTACCTGGATCTGCACATGAAAGACATGCGCATAAGAGGCGTGAGTACACCAGAGCGGTACTCAGTAAGTGCCAAGTCTAACCTCGTTCGGGTAGTGACGAGGAAGGTAAGGGCCCTAATGAGGTAAAATATAATAGTAAGGCTGAAAATAGTATGAAATAAGCAGAAATAAGGATATAAAACTATGAAATAAATCGGATTACACAACAATAATTAACCCGCATAAAAACAAGATGATACGGAGTGAACAGCTCAATACCAGTACCAATATAATGATCTTCTAGGATACCGTCCTGTAGTCCATTTTAAGAGATGCTACTTCTCTGAGTCAAATAATTTTAATATTTTCAGAACCCTCGTACTCTCACGAGTCTAACCATATAAAGATCTTAGAGATCGGAAGTCGAATGCCCCCTCAAAACCCAATAGTTTAGTCAATGAACTTTTACCAAAATTCTTCTATTTGATCCTTAATTCGAATTGAAAAGGTGGATTTAACTACTAAATGGTGGAATATAACTTGAAAAGATCATAGAAATGTCACCCAGCAATGTCATATTCGAAATCCCCTCAAAATCTCCCTTGCCCTAGCTCAAAATTGATTTTTCATCTTTTGAAAACTAACCAGTTGTGGCTTAGGCCGTATTGATGTGTCATTTCACCAGGATAGTGTATTTGGGCAGCAGAGACCTTTGGGTTCGTTAATGGATACGAACGGATTTGGTTTTAGCTTGTCGAAAGGTTAATATCGAGTTTCGGCTCGGAGATCTGTTGTGGTATTAGTCAAAAGGGAAGGAATGTGTTCGTGAATGGTTGATATGAGAAATGGTTATGGTATATTGTGTGTTCATTATCATTGATAGAGTATAGCAGTGTTGGAATAAGACTCCAGCTAATAAGGGGTTTCTATTCGGTACATGGTTGTTGTGAACAGCCACTGTGGATATAAATTATCGTTTCAAGTGTTAGGATTATGCGGTATATCAGGTGAGTGCACTTGAGGTTGCAGGTAAGGGTTATTACAGCCGGTTCAGGCTTATTCTGAGTATATATGTGAGGTTTTGATCTTGTGTATGGTTTCTGAGGTGCAATGTGGTTCTACGGTTATGGGCTAGATGGACGGTGAAATTTTTTAGCTGTGTTGTATTATCGGGCATATGTGATTTAGGGTAACATGGGATAACCCCGGGTATATGATTGGTAAGGTCATTCGGAGAATGGTTGGCTCCTAGTGCAACTCTGAGCACACTCGAGGACGAGCGTTTTTATAAGTTGGGGAGGATGTAACAACCCGACCTGTCGTCTCAGGTATCTTAGCCCAATTTTCCCCGTCTTATGTTTCTATTTGTTCAATTATATGTGTTTGGAGAGTTTGATGAAATTCGGATGGAGTTTGGGTAGAAGTGAGACAATTAGTCTATTTATGTGAAAGTTAATTTGGAAAGGTCAACCGAATGTTGGCTTATGAGCTAGAGGGCTTGGAATAGATTTTTGATGATTCGACTAGTTTCGGATGGTGATTAGTGACTTAGGAGCGAAATCAGGATTGAATTTGGAGGTCCGGTGTAGAATTAGACTTGAATTGGCTAAGTTAGAATTTGGCGAAAGTCCGGGGTTATAGGTGATATTTTGATCCGGGGGTCAGAGTTAAATTCCGATGTTTTAGTAGCTCCGTTAGGTGATTTTTGATATGTGTGCAAAATTTCAGATTATTTTGAGGTTTTTAGGTCGGGTTTTGGATAAAATGCAAGTTTCGGAAGTTCTAGTCTAACTTAGGCTTGAATCCGTGGTAATTCGAGGATTTTTATGTTTATGATAGTGTTTTTATGATACGAGCGAGTTTGAATGGAGTAATTGAGCATATATGTGCTTTTCGTTGAGGACCCGAGGGCTTCGGGGTGATTTCGGATGGCCAACGGGGATATTTGAAGTGAAAAAGTGCAGCAGAAATTGCAGAGCAGAAATTGCTCTATGCGATCGCGAAAAGGGGGATGCGATCGCATAGGTCTAGGTTATTGGATAGTGCGATCGCGTGAGGTAGTTTGCGATCGCGTAAGGTCGGGGTCACTTCTCTGCGGTCGCGTGATGTTGTTTGCGATCGCATAGGAGCGGAAGTCAACGTTATGCGATCGCGTGGGGTTTCCTGCAATCGCGTAAGAGGAAAGTGGGTTGAAATTGTGAAGAACTAGGGCTTGGTTTTTTAAAAATGAATTTTTGGGATTTGAAAGGCCATTTGAACTCCGGTTTTGGTAAACTTTATATCTACGGACTAATGGTGAGACGAGGAGTCCGTTGATGTGATTTTCAGAAATTTTCGAGAAGTGGGCCCGGGGCTCGGGTTTTACCAACTTCGTGAATTTCAGTACTTTTCGAGTATTTTTTATTGGGTGATGTTTCTTTAGCCCATATTTATGTAATCGATGTGATTTTTACTAGGTTCGACACGTGAGGAGGTCGATTCAATAGGAAAAGGAATTGCGGACCAATCTACGACCGGTTAGAGGTGAGTAGTTTGTATAGATGATGGCCCGAGGATTTGAAACTCCCGTTTATCATATCGTGATGCTACGTTAGGGCGTGACTCGCAACCCATGGAAGGTGCGGGATTGTAAATTATTGGGGTTGTGACTTGCTCCATCACGAGAGCTGAATATGAATCATTGGCGTCTGATACGCACATGATATTGTTGATAATTGGTCTTAATGCCGTGTTTGGGGCCTTATGCCGATCTCTAGTACCTGTCTAGGGTGAATAACTGTGTGTTAACATGATTTGCATAATCATTGATCTCACTCCTATGTTTTATCATCGTAATGAAATGTTAAGTCGCTTTTCCTGATATTAACTAATTAAATTATATTCTTCCTAAGATTTTAAAACTGGAAAAAATAAGTTGAATCTGTTATATGACTCATATGCATAGTGTGCACTGAGCATGGATCGGGATACACGCCGTAGAGATTATATACATTGGGTCGAGCTGCACGCTACAACGGTTATTTATTGATATTGCACTTGGGCTGAAGGAGCCCCTCTGGAGTCTGTACACACCCCCACTGAGCGGCGTCGATGTTAAATGGGTCGGGCTTCACGCCGCAGCGTATTCATTTACATTGCATTGCATCGTTTTCTGATACATTGTTGTTGTTGTGATATTGTTGTGTTGTTAGCCTGTAGCTATGTTATAGGATTGTTAGTTGTAGCTTTGCGTTGTGGTCTTTCGTGGATTTCTTACTTTCGTCATTTTTCTATACTTATTATTCACTAAGTCTGTAGTTCTCACCGTTACTCCCTGCACCTTGTGTGCAGACTCAGGTACGCCGGAGGCTTAGCTGATTCTCGTAGTCTCCAGATATATTTCAGAGTCGTTGAATAGCTGCATGACGTTCGCAGGACCTGGGTGCTCTCCATTATTTCTTCATTTGATTATTATTATATACTTTCCTAGATTTTGGTTTGTTTATTCTGATACTATTATTATTACTCAATTTTGTTTAGAGGCTTTAAACTCGTGACCCCAGATCTTTGGGAGTGATTATTCATATTTTGCAATATTCTATTATTATTATCGGATCATTATTCTAAATTACTATAATATTATTAAACTGTCGGTTTTGAGACTTCGTATTTAATTGAAAGAGATTGTTGGTCAGGCTTATCTAGCTTTAGGACTGGGGGCCATCACGACCAGGTTTGGGTTGTGACACCTAGCCTCTCTCACCGGTTTTCAACCACAACCTCACCGGAGTCCACGGCTTCTCAGACCATAGACAGTATGTGCTCACCTCCCTTCACCCTTAAACCTTGGGTGTTTGAAGTTTCGAGGTTTGACCTTAGTGATGTATGTTTAGATCTTCTTAGATCCAGGGTTCTATGTCCTCTCTGACCTTGCTCCAACGTATCCAAGCATTATGGGCCTATTTCAGACTCACCCAACTCAAGACAGGAATTTCTTCCAAGCCTTCTCTTTCTAGGGTTTCTCTGAAACCGTCTAACTCGCATGTTTTTCTCCCGTGTTCTTGTGTTTGCCTTATTAGGAATGTTCCTCCATTTTTCTTCGTTCTCTCTTCTACTGGTTTCTATGGCATGCTTATCTTATGTGTTCTTTTACACCTGAGTTCCATTATTGTACCCTCTACTAAGTTTTCGGTTCTTTATTTCTTTTCTTCTGGACTTTGTTTGAGTTCTTTCTAAACATGTTTCATCTACTGTGTTCTTAAGTTTATATCACCTCTTTTCTCTTCTGAACCTGTTTATGTTCCAAGCTTTTATTAAAATGTGTTCTTTATGATTCAAATAATTTTTCTTACTTTGTTGTTACAAACTTGCTATCATATCTGTTTGTTTCTCATGAGTTTCTAAAAGAAACCTCTAAGCCTGATTCAATTGTTGACCTTCTCGTCTCTACATTTGATTCGAGTTGAAAACCCTAGTATTTGGGGGTTTCTTTTGGCAAGTTTGGTATAGAGTTTGGACTAGGGTTCTACTTTTGAACCCTAAACTATCACACTCATTATGAGTCTATGAACTAAACTTGAATCTCTTCGCTTATGACTCTAAACCTTTCTATACTAGAGTATTTTCTAATTGCCGTGACAGTTCTTTCTTGACTCACATGTCTATATGCTTTATATATATGATAAATTCTCCCTTCAAAGGGGTTTTGCCATCAGGTGATTGACTCCGAAGTTCTTTTAATAAGGTTCAATTGATTGTTACTGATTTTTCTTTAAATTAAACCTCTCTTCATCTTTTCTGGTTGGATGATTGATTGCTTTTCCATATTTGCCCAAATCGTGTGCTACTAGACTCTTTCCTTAAATAAGTTTCTATGTATTTACCCTTATTATAATGCTTTGGAAAAGATTTTGAATCAAACCCTTTCTTTAATTATTCTACCCGTTTAAAATCAAATCCCTTAATTGATGGGAAATTATGTGCGATTGATTTCAAGCCTATTTCTTGCCATTTCTTACTTGTTTTCTGCACTACAAAAGGGGATTACCCTTCTGCACTTGGGGGACATCGAATTGCATTCTTACAGACACACAGTAACAGACACTCTGCTTTCTAATCTATACTTCTCTCCAATACAAAGACTAGTCATGTGTACTTCTCCTCTCTTTTCTTCTAAATACCTTCGAGTTCTCTCTGAATGTTCGAGTGTTCTACTGAAAACCTAAGTTGTTACTGCTATTTGCTTGCTGTGATTATTCTGCTATTCTATTACATTGCAATTCGTATGTCCATCTTAGTTTAAATATTTCTCCTCCACTATGTGATTTACATGTTGTTATGCTTTCATTTACTACTTTTCTGCAATTTTGTCATTACTTTGCTTATGTGAATTCCCTTACCCTTTACCCATTTGTATGTGAGTATTGTTCAAGGCATAACAACACTCTAACGTTGTTGTCTATGATTCTGAACTGGGCTTTTTGAATCTCTGACTCAATCAATTCCCACTCCGCTTTCCCCTTTTATGTATTTGAGCTTTGGGCTTAGGTCTGATAGATTCCTAATCACTATCCAGACCTTGGTCTTGTCACGCCCCAAATAGAGGGACATGACCGGCGCCCGACCGGGTAGCCCCATTCAAGAGGACCTAGATAATGTTCCTATTCCCACGTGTTACCCCACATCATTCATCATTAATTAACCAATGATACCTGTTGCTACTGAAAGTAAACGGAACTCCTCTTTTACATAAATTTACATATTATCATTAACAGCTAGTGTGGTTTACATACTACAGTGCCCACCACATACAGATATATTACACAAGTTCATTAACCCACATCATTCGGTCTACTGAGTTTTTAAGATGAAGAAAATAATGGAATACTTGCCGGCGACAAGGCCCCGACTATACCTTTACAATAACAATACAAAATCCCAAAATACGACAACAAAGATGGCATGAGCCACTTAGGGCCCCCAGAAGGAAAGGGGCTCACCAATTACGAACATTGCCGACAGGTAAGGAGGAGGAGCTATGGACAGTGGACTGGAGTGTCTGCTGTGGATCCACCGACAATCATGACACGAATGTAGCGCCCCCGGCAAAAAGGGACGTTAGTACATTTGAATTGTACTGGTATGTATGAACAAATTCTATCCTACGTAAACTCAAGCCGGAGATACATATACAAGTAGAAAGCTGAACAACAATGGAACAACAACCAAGCACTTCATAAATAGACGATACAATTAGCCAAACGAAGGGGCAATCAGTGCCCCACAAGTTACAAACTCTCCTGCTGTCTCCTTTCACAATTCCACATTGATTATTTCATAATTTATGTTCATTTCGATGGTGATATTGGATCACTTTTTCCACCCTAATTACCTCGGCCACCCTTTTCGCACAAACCCACACCTTATTTCACTGTGTTGCGGCGTGCAACCTGACCCCGCGTGACAGTTTCACTCCACAAACAACATACAACACTACATCAATTACATGAAATCAACTATAGCACATTGTTAAGATATAACCACAACAAGGAGTAAAGTATTTCCACAAATAACAACAACAACTTCCTCATGTTTACCAATTCGTACACAATCCAAGTTACCACAAGAGTTATCCGTAACCAATCATATTTGTTGTAACCACAATAGTTCTGATTTCACTATTTAAGGATCTCCCTTCAATAACGTGTTCTTCAACCCTTGCCATTAGATGTTATCACACAAATATAAATCACAAGAGTTTCACAATAACCCCACGTGGATATCAATTATCAAGCAATTTCACACATCAACACAGGCGATTTCACAAGGATCAAAGTTATCCATACATACCTGGAATTGAATATCCCCTTTTAAATTCTACTCCAATTCACCAAGCAATCAAGACGGGTCAATCTAGTTCATGATAATACATAGGCCTTAGAATAGGAACTCATAATTTACTACCCAGTTCTCTTTTTGCTAGATTTTAAGGTATAAAAGACATGCATGATGGTTTTCATCAAGAGCTTAAAAATCTAGGGCATGAGGTTCCCTTCCCAATATTATGTTTCAACATTTAGGGAAAATGGGTTAGGGATTTACCTGTGAAGTCAGAGTGAAGACAATGCACCAATATTTCCCCGGGCTCCAATGATTTTGAAAGATCAATTGAAGAAGAAATAGCTTTCTCTCTCACTATCTCTCTCTTCCTCTCTTTTGTTTTGTTCAGAAAATGTGTTAAAAATGAGGATAAGGTATTTTATTAAAAGAGGGGTCGGGTTTAAAATATTTGAAAATAACTGGGCGAGCACGATTTGCCACAAAAATCTGGGATCGCAGGATGGACATGCGGTCCGCCGAATGGACCGCAGAAGGGCCCCAAGCTTTGGACTTTTTCTGGTTGGGAGTGCGGTGGATATGCCGTCCGCGTTACTATTATGTGGCTGCAAAATGCATCGCAGAATTGACCTTTGAAATTCTTCAGGGATCATATACGGTCACTATGCAGTCCGCATATTGATTATGTGACCGCAAATCTGACCGCATTTTCAACAGCCAAACTTTAACGCTCTCTGGAAATTTTTGCTGTAGAAATGCGGTCTGCATGCTTGATCTGCGATAACATTCTGGACAACAGATTTGACCTCTTTTGGAAAAATTTCGACTTCGAATTTTTAAGTGTGAAATAGTGAAAAGACTCTTACCCACGTAGGTAGACTCGACTTTGTGAGCTGCTAGCATTTTAGCACTCATTTTCACGGGGACTTACATCCTCCCCGGCTTAAGATTATTTGTCCTCGAATGAGGACTTTAAAATCAATAAGTTTGAAAACATGATATGCAAGTTCCTACACCTTTATTAACTTTCAAGTTTGTTTGAAAAATTTTGCCAGAGTCTCCTTTGTAATATTGACATAACCACCTGTCAGAGAACCCCCAAAATATATTTCCGAGCACTATTACACACTCTTGCTACCCTTACAAAAGTTATAAAGTGCACGATCCTCATACTTATACGTATTCAACCTCTCGATATGCTTTTAACCATTTGGGCACACCACATGTAATTAAATTAAGCATTAATCATCTTTACTATCAAATCCATTTACCTATCACAAGAGTACGATACAGTTACTCTTTTCAGTACAATTCCTCCATGCAAAATTAATCATTATTTCCTTACATAACCTTACCCTGAGGGTACAAAATTTTCATTACCCGTAAGGACTACACATTGTTCATATAATCACAACACATCAATTTTCTTTGGCTCAACTTAGAGGAACTACAATAGTAAGGCACTTGGGGAAGAGAAGGGATGTTTCTTACACCTAATGGAACTCAACACTAGTTCTCCAAGGGAGAAGATTCGCTCAATCATTTCTATACTTGCTCAAATAGATGGGGGTATTTTATTTTCATCACATCTTCATCCTCATACGTGGGTTCCTCGACTTGTTGGTTTTGCCACAACACATTAACTGAAGCAATCTCCTTGTTTCGCAATTTTTGGACTTTTCGACACAAAATAGCAATCGGAGTCTCCTTATATAACAAATTTTCTGTAACCTTGATATCATCAACTGGCACGATTTTAGAAGGATCACCTACAACTTTCCTCAACATGGACACATGAAATAACAGGTCTACTAAGGACATTTTAGGGGGAAACTCCAACCTACACACAACTTGATCGATCCTTTGAGTAATCTAATAAGGCCAACCATACCTAGGACTTAGTTTCCCCTTCTTCCCAAAGCGCATGACTCCTTTTATAGGAGACACCCTCAAGAATACCCAATCTCGTTCTTGAAACTTCAATTCTCTTCGACGCACGTCCTCTTAGGATTTATGGCGACTCTGAGAAGTCTTCATCCTCTTCTGAATGACTCCTACCTTCTCCAAGGCCTAGTGCACAAGATCTGGCCCTATCAATTCCATTTCACCTATCTCGAACCACCCGATCGGGGACCTACACCTTCTTCCGTACAATGCTTCAAATAGGGCCATCTTGATGCTATCGTGGAAGCTGTTGTTATATGAAAACTCTATAATGGGCAGGTGATCAGCCCAATTACCTTTGAAATCCAAGACACATGCCCTCAACATGTCCTCGAGCGTTTGAATAGTTTGCTATGCTTGACCATCGGTCAGCGGGTGAAAAGTTGTGCTAAGATTCACTTGAGTACCCAAACCTTGCTAAACTTTCCTCTAGAATTTGGCTTTGAACCGAGCTCCTCGATAAGAAAAAATAGAAAGTGGCGTACCATGAAGTGTTACTATCTCTTTGATATACAATCGAGCATATTGCTTTGCTGTATCGGTAGACTTGATTGGCAAAAAGTGAGCTGATTTGGTGAGTCGATCCACTATCACTCAAATTGAGTCGAACTTGCGCTGAGTGCGAGGTAGTCCGGTCACGAAGTTCATATTGATCATTTCCCACTTCCACATTGGTATTTCCATAAGCTAAGTCAACCCACCGAGCCACTTATGCTCTACCTTCACTTGCTGGCAATTCAGACACTTAGAGATGAAGTCCGCCACACTCTTCTTCATACGACTCCACCAATAGATTTCCTTGAGATCGTGATACATCTTTGTAGTGCCTGGGTGCACTGATTACCTGGAATGATGAGTCTACACCATTATCCTCTCCCGAAAATTATCCATATCCGGGGCACATAAACTACCATGGCACTGTATCACACCATCGTTGCTGGCGAGTGAAAATGCTGAAATTTTGTTACTTAGAACTGCCTCCTTCAATTGTGCCAATAATGGATCAATAAACTAATTTTCTTTAACCTCTGCCACGAGCGACGATTCAGCTGTGTTATGCACCATAGCTTCCTCCTCATTCGGGGCCGAGAAACAAACCTCAAGGATGGCTAGTTGGTGCACCTCTCGAGCTAGGAGCCTCTGATCCGCCGTCAAGTGAGCTAAGCTACCCATGGATTTCCGAGTGAGGGCGTCGGCCAGCACGTTTGCCTTCCCAGTATTGCACAAGATGTTCATATCATAATCCTTGAGCAACTTTAACAATCGTCGCTGCCTTAAATTCTATTCCTCTTTACTGAACAAATACTGGAGACTCTTGTGGTCTGAAAACACATCTACATGAACCCCAAAAAGATAATGCCGCCATATTTTCAAGGCAAACACAACTGATGCAAGCTCCAAATCATGCGTCAGATAATTCTTTTTGGGATTCTTTAGTTGCCTGGAAGCATAAGCTATGACCTTCCTGTGCTGCATCAGTACACACCCCAAACTACCCCTGGAGGCATCACAATAAACCACAAAACCCTATAAACCTTCTCATAACGCCAACACTTGTGCCGATGTCAAACTTGACTTCAATTCCTGAAAACATTTCTCACAAGCATCTGACTACTGGAACTTCACTGATTTTGGTGTCAATTTAGTCAATGGGGAGGTAAGGGTGGAGAATCCCTGTATGAACCTCCGATAATAGCCTGCTAAACCCAAAAAGCTACGGATCTCCATAGGGGTCGTGGGCCTAGGCCAATCCTTCACCGCTGCAATCTTTTGAGGATCCACCTGAATCCCCTCACTAGAAACAACATGACCCACAAAAGGGATGGACTCCAACAAAAATTCACATTTGGAGAACTTGGCATACGATTGGTGCTGATGAAGAGAATGCAAAATTGCTTTGAGGTGATTGGCATTATCCTCCCCATTCCGCGAGTACACGAGGATGTCGTCAATGGAAAAAATCACGAAGGAGTCTAATAATGGCTTGAAGAACCGATTCATAAGGTCCATAAAAGCTGCCAGGGCATTGGTTTGCCCAAATGACATGACCAAGAGTTCAAAGTGACCATAATGAGTCTTGAACCTTGCACGTTGCAATTGGTCGAACAAATCATCTATCCTAGGCAAAGGGTATTTATTCTTGATGGTGACATTATTAAGCTGTCGATAATCGATGCATATCCGAAGCGACCCATCCTTCTTTCTGACAAAAAGAACCGGAGCACCCTATGGCGACATACTTGGCCGGATAAACCCTTTCTCTAATAGATCCTTCAACTGCTCCTTTAACTCCCGTAACTCTAGTGGTGCCATTCTGTACTGTGGAACATATATTGGCTGGTATCTAGCAATACATCAATATCGAAGTCAATCCCCCTATCTGGCAGAATTCCTTGAAGCTCATATGGAAATACCTCAGGAAACTCATTCACGACTGGCACGGACTCAGGGCAGGTACTTTTGGAGTGGTGTCCGTCACCCGGACAAATGATAGATGCATCCCTTTATGATCATCTTCGAAGCCTTGAGGTAGGAAATAAACCTACCCCTTAGCACAACACCATTTCCTTTCCATTCTACAATCGGCTCGTTAGGGAACTCGAGTCTCATGACTCTCATCCGGCAATCAAGTTTAGCAAAACATGAATAGAGCCAGTCCATCCCGATGATTACATCAAAATCCACCATCCAAAGTTCGATAAGGTTGGCCGTAGTAACACGACCACATACCATAACAACACAATTCCTATATACCCGCGCGACATCAATACAATCACCAACCAGAGTCGATATATAGAATGGCTCAAGAAGCTGTTCGGATTCAATCCCAAAACTCGAGGCAACAAACGGAGTAACATAGGACAAAGAAGACCCCAAATCAATAAGAGCATAGCAAGACAGATATGATACCTGTGATAACATGTGGGGAAGCCTCAACACTCTCATAAAACTTGCTAGGTCTGCCCCTTCAACGATCTCCACCTCTGGAACCACCACGCCCTGCTGGGGCTAGAGGGCGCACAAATGATGTAGCAACAGATGAACAAGACAGCTGAGTAAGTCCCCTAGCCATGCCCTGTCTGGGCACACGTCAGTCCCGTTGTATGTGACCTATCACCCCAAAATTGTAGCACACTGGAGTAGCCAAGTAATAGGCCTCTGTATGAAACCTCCCACACTTGGGACATATGCCACCATGTTGTCGAGGCCTCATCCCAAAATGACTAAACTGGAGGGGCCTCTTGCTGTCTGAACCTGGCCCCGAAGGGCTACCCTGTTGGTAACGGTGCACGGATGGCGGTGCATTGGCTGAGGTCTGAGCATAAGACTACTATGGTCCTGATGACCCTCTCCCTGGAGCTGACCTCCCTGAGTGACCCATTGACCGGGCATTGCTTCTACACTCCGTGTCCGCCTGAATCTATAACTTCCTAGATTTTGTTGCCTGAGTGAACCCACGATCTTCTTATAGTTCATGTCTGAATGGAAAGCCTCTATAGCAGCCTTATTTACCACCAATGGACTGAGACCCTAAACAAATCGCCGAATTCTAGCCTCCATAGTCAACACCAACTGAGGAGCATACTTGGACAACCTCACAAACTCCATATGATACTCTCAAACGCTCATACTACCCTGCTTAGGAACCTCAAACTCGGTGGCATGGGCTGCCATTGTCTCGGTAGGGAAGAAGTGGTCCATGAGGGCATCTACAAGCTCGTCCCATATAGCTGGAGGTTTTCCCTCCTCACGGGAATCCTCCCACATCTCAAACCACGAACGCGATGCTCCCTATGACATGTATCAAGCCAATTCTACCTCCTATATCTCTGTAGCCTTCATCACCTGAAGGCTCTTGTACATCTCATCAAGGAAATCCTGTGGATCCACCTCTGGGTCTGTGCCTGAGAACTCTGGAGGATACAATTGCAAAAACTGGAGAACTCTGGAGTTGGCTGAGTCTCTCTGTCCGCTGTAGGACGCATTGGCATCATCAGATCTCTAGGCCTGGGCGGCCACTAACTGGGTAAACATACAGATGGCTCATCAAAGGTCCACATCATAAATCTCGGGACCGGAAGCTGGGGCAACATCAGGATCAGGAGCATCGCGGGGAGGAAAGTGGTACCCTCGGCCATCGCCAGGACATGATTTCTTGGATCAGAAATGGATGGAGCAGGAAAATTCAAAGCTGGGGAATCAATCTCACCCACTGCAGCCAGCAAATGATCCACAGCCGCGCTGGGAGTGGCATTGGCCTTAGGCCGAGTCTACCTTTCTTCTTAGGTTCCATTTTCTGAAAATTCGAAATAAAGCACGAATTAGACACAACATTACTTCACCGAACAAACTGGAATAACAAAGAAGGGAATAGTTTCCTAAATTCCTGTGTAGCCCCCACTTATATATGTGGTCGACAACACACCGATAAAAAGGGCTATACTAGGCACGACTCCGAGACATCGTAGGATACTTTCAACCATACGCTCTGATACCAATTTTGTCACGCCCCAAATCGAGGGACATGACCAGAGCCCGACCAGGTAGCCACAGTCAAGCGGGCCTGGATACCTTTCCTATTTCCACGTGTTACCCCACATTATTCATCATTAATTAACCAATGATACTTGTTGCAACTGAAAGTAAACCGAACTCCTCTTTTACATAAATTTACATATTATCATTATAACCTAGTGTGGTTTACATACTACAACGCCCACTACATACACATATACTACACAAGTCCTTTAACCCACATCATTCGGTCTACAAAGACTCTAAGATGAAGAATATAATACAATACTTACCGGAGACAAGCCCCGGCTATACCTTTAAAATAACCACACAAAATCTTAAAATACAACAACAAAAATGGCATGAGCCACGCAGGGCCCCTGAAAGGAAAGGGGCTCACAAATTATGAACACTGCCGATAGGAAAGGAGGAGGAGCTACTGACAGTGGACTGTAGTGCCTGCTGTAGATCCACCTACAATCATAACACGAATGTAGCACCCTGGCAAAAGAGACGTCAGTACATTTGAATTGTACTAATATGTATGTACAAACTCTATCCCAAGTAAACTCAAGCCGGAGATACATATACGAGTAGAAAGCTGAACAACAATAGAATAACAACCAAGAACTTCACAAATATATGATACAATTAGCCAAATAAAGGGGCAATCAGTGCCCCACAGATTACAAACTCTCCTGCTGTCTCCTTTTACAATTCTGCATTGATCATTTCATAATTTTTGTTCATTTCAATAGTGATATTGGGTCACTTTTTCCACCCTTATTACCTCGGTCACCCTTATCGCACCAACCCACACCTTATTTCACCGTGTTGAGGCGCGCAACCGACCCCACCTGACAGTTTCAGTCCGCAAAAAACATACAACACAGCAATAATTACAAGAAATCAACTATAGCACACCAAAACTTGACTGCTCTCTGGAAATTTCTGCGGCAGAAATGCTGTCCGCATTCCTGATCTTCGATCGCATTATGGACCGCAGATTTGACCTCTTTTGGATAAAATTTGACTCCGAATTTTAAGTGCAAAATAGTGAAAAGAATCCGACCAACGTAGATAGACTCGACTTTGTGAGCTTCTAGCATTTTAACACTCATTTTCATGGAGACTTATAGGTCTAATCTTCAAGGTTCTGCTCCTAACTTGTTTAACCAAACAAGTGGTTAGGGGTATGCAATCCTACACTTGTGGCTAGGCATGACCACCATTTGTATGGCATACAAATTCCCTTTACACTTTGCACTTACTCTTAGCTATAAGTTCTGCCCCTCTATTGCAAGCCATGCTTTGGGACCCTTGAGCTTCCTCTGAACGTGGATGCATGAGGTTGGCTCTTCCACACTGAACTATTCTAATTCTAATGGTATCCTGGGTGTAGCCAATTCTAGGAATCCCTGATTTCCCTTGGAAGTTTGAAACACTTTGGATAAAGAGAAGGCTTTGGAAATTTAGATTCTGGAATTGGTTAATCACATATTGTTGAACATTACGGTTGAATTAGGCTTCTCCGATTTAGCTGTTAGCTTTTGATGTATTTTTATATACTTTTCTGGTTTGTAATAATTTTTACAAAATTTGGGGAGTGTAGTAAAAGGGTGTGCGAGGGGTCTTTAATTTCTTGCAGAAAAAAGGGTAGAAATCATGATTTAGGACTTTACATTTTCTACAAATCCTGCCTATAGGGTTCTTTAATGCTCATGATTCAAACACGTAGAGACCATGCCTATAGGATTTAACGTTTAATTACTATCAATAACATAGAAAGCATGTCAATAGGATTTAACGCTCACGTTCTGTAATTACACTTATAGGGACACTGCCTATAGGAGTGCCTATAGGAGTTTAAAGTTTTGTTAAAAGTTATTTATAGATATCATGCCAATAGGATATGCATATTCATTAGGCAAGTTGTAGGGTTAAATGAACATGCATCTCCTCAAGTTCTGAAAAATCAATGTTATAAATATCATGCCTATAGGATTTGCACCTAACTCGCCTGTGCTGTTTGAAGCAGTAATAACTTGTTAACTACTTCTTAAGCGAGTAATTCATTAGCGTTTTCAAAAGCTTTATCCTTTCCGATAAAACTCTCTCTTAAATCAGCGTACATTTCTCCTAAAAATTGAATTCTTCAAATTTGCATATCTTTTTTCTGAAACGGTTTCTCTAATGTTCTGGCTAAACGCATTTTTTTAAGCTCAATTCTTGAACGTTGTTTAAATCAGTTCTGTAGCTTAATCTTTTCTTTAAATAAGTTTTGAATCTTCTAAATATATTTTACAACCAATTTAGCGTTTTATAACTACTGTATCCTGATCATTTTGAAATTCATTTCTAAATTAAGTCTGCAGCCTATTTTTTCTTTGAAAAACTTTTCTACATTAGCTTCTCTTCTAAAATTAGTACTTTCCTAAAACAACTCGCTTTAAATGCCTTAATCTCTGAAAATTGTATTCTAGTTGCCTAATGCAGGTTTTCTGTCTAAATATATGTGTATAACCAGTCCACTCCCCGCTTAATTTATTCTAAGACCAAATCAGTATGTGCCAAGACATGCTAAACTATATGTTTGTCTGATTAAGGGTTTTATTTGAGCTTTGCTTATCGGATTTATTTTTCCTCTATTTGGTACTTGTTTTGAATGACGAAATTAGAAGTTTATCCTTTAAACTCCATAAATGCCCCCACCCCTTTCTCCTTCTTAGGATTAGAAGTCCTAATACCCCAGGACTGCTAGGTTGGGACGGGTACTAGCATGCAATAAGTAAATGAGACTAAACGCATTTTAATACCTTAACGGGGTGGGAAGGGTAGAATACTGGTACGCTAATGTCAAGTGCGACCCCTCTTCTCAGGACTGATTGCTGGATGTTGCATTGATGTGATCCATATTATGTTTAAACCTAGGACACCGTTCCCTTTTTTTTTATCTACAATGTTTTCTTTAAATTATGCTTCCTTTTAATTAATTCTTTTTCCAAAAAAGTGTCTATCACTTTCATCTTTTAAAAGCTCTAATCTTATTTTTAATTATCATGTGCAAACCTTATTCAT
Source organism: Nicotiana benthamiana (assembly GCA_034376525.1). Lineage (NCBI taxonomy): Eukaryota > Viridiplantae > Streptophyta > Magnoliopsida > Solanales > Solanaceae > Nicotiana > Nicotiana benthamiana. Next base: position 121,873,983 of record CM067330.1, read on the forward strand.
TTCTTCTATATTCTAATGTCACAATTATAGCATGGTCAGGAACCACGCTAGTGGATCTTGAGGGGTGCCTCATACATTCACCTCGAGATAATCTCTAAACGCTTACTCAAACTCCAGTTTCTTCTTCTTAATTTCTTCTTCCTTTAATAGTGTCCTAATGCACTATAATCGTTAGGTGGATACTGTAAAACACCAAAACCCAATGCTCGCAAGGGAATAAGAGTTTACTCTCATAATGTTATATACCCGATTTCGGACTCCCGTCCAATGAAAGAGGGGGCGTTGATAATTATGTGGCTCGCTAATAAGTTATGCGATCTCAGACTGGATCACATTTCTTGTATTAAACTTTTCCCTATAATCTGTTGTGGTTTGCGATTCCCTTGAGCATTCTGCGACTCGGATGTTGGATTTGTTATCACATATCCACATTTGTGATGCTGTTTTTTTCTTTTCTTGTCTTTTTGTAACTTTTTGATTTCATTTACATGTTCTTAAGTCACTAAACCTCATACACTGCAAAAATATTAAAATTACATAAGTATAAAAGAGAATTGCATCTAAAACAAGATAAAATCTAAGTAATTTGTATTAAATGTGCCTAAATTCTCCGGCACATCACATCACCTTAGTGATGTAAAATCATGGTTAGTACATGCCTCCTCACAATGGAAAGTAACTGATGCACTGTCTGTTGCACTGTTGCTGGGAGTCACTTTCTGCAATTACTTTCAAGCTGTACTATTGATTTATAATTCTACTAGGAGAACACAAAGATATCATGTCCTTAATCTGATTCCTGTGAATCTGAAGGCACACAACCCAGATTATCTTGAGTCGATTAACTTGAATGATTGTACCAGGTAAGCTTCTTGCCCTTTATCTGGTTCTCTCGTGAAATAAGTTGTTTTAAATTCCTTGATGATATTTATACATGTGTGACATCACTTACAATGATGTAATAAAGGAAGGTAAAGAGCCTTATATTAAAAGTTGACTGCTACACTATTCCGATGCAGTACGGTGTGCAGGCAGTACTTTTCCTAGAGGAGAGTTGACTTCATACAGTCTCCTTGGGAACTGGTCGGGACTTGTTTCCTCAATTGTTCATTCCATTCAGAAGAGTTGAGTTATATATCATGCTGGATCATAATCTGGAACTTTGTGATCTCAAGTTCTTATGGATGTGTAACATGTTCTGTCTCTGGTCCTATATAGTAAGTTTGTTGAATCATCAATACATAAAGTGAAGTACCTATGCCCAAGGTACTTATAACGTATCTATTTTCCTCTTTTTGATGACGACAAACTTAGAATGGATATTCCCCATGAGAACCGGATCTCCAGATTCTTCCACCTATGAATCATCATTATTCCCCATGAGAATCGAACCTAAGGAGCTGATCACAAATGGTTCCTATGACTGTTTGGCAAATCATCTAAACTCAAAGTACCATAGCTTATCAATTTCCCCTTTTTTTATGAATGACAAACCCAAAATTATTCCTCCTGAGAATGAGGTTCCTTATCTGCACTATTCACATAAGGTCCGTACCTAGTACATTGAGAACGTTTGTCATCATCAAAACATGACATAGAGTAACTTAGAGCAATTTTCCCCTTTTTGATGATGACAAACCGAAAATTAGTATTCCTTTTAAGAAACAGATTCCTCACATGTTTCCTAGCGGATTAGACCTAGAATCAGCATATTATTAGCAGGTTCCCCTTGCGAAGCAAAGCCACTTTTCATGCATAACAGAACATATGTTTCTCCCCCATGTTGACACATAAATATAACATTCCCTTTTTGGCATCATCAAAAAGAATAATAGAAGAAGCACAACCAAAAGGAAGTTCAACAACAATAACTCAGGCCACTTGGGCAACACATCATAAACAATAACAGGAACAACAAGTGAATGTTAGTGCACAAAGTAGAGTGATTTCCCATCGTGTATAATTATAATAAATGCACAGTGGTTTCAACAATACATAATATGATAAATTAAACAACTAAAGTACCAATTTCATCAAATATAGGGATAAATAAAAGGCAAAGATTCAAGAAAATTTTGAAGGAGGGAAGGACATGGATTACCAGGTAGAAAGAAAAGTAAGGGGATAAGGCTTTGATGAGCTTGTCCATTTGTTCATTTACTCTCCTTTGATCAATGATCATCTGCTCTCTCAATTCCTCTACCAGTTTTCTCAATCTTTTGTTCTCACCCTTCAACTTAGCATTCTATTCTGCCGATGGAGAATGAGGACCTGGTGCTCAACATGTCTGAGTAGATTTAACCATCAATCCGGTTACAAAAAATCTCTCCATGCTTCGTCACATGAAGAAAAAACTCAGTCCAATGCACATATAGCATCATAGTATCACGTAAAACATAAAAGTTTTTACTTTTTCTTTAGAAACATTGGGACTTGAAAGAACAAAGATGTGATTTATTTTTGAAACTCAACAATGTCATGAAGATCCTCAATTTTTGAGCAATATCATAGTTAACACTTTGACTTACAACACGTTTTGAGACTTCAACGTCTTATCCCTCAAAACCTGATGGCTCAACCTTTTGCTTTTGTATGGAACCAGTTTCCTCACATACACTACCCTTTATATTCCTGAGCTATCATGTCTCTCTCTTTCTCTACTCAATCTGTTCACCTTTACGATCTGTTGCATCTTTCTCAGCCAACTTTTTTTTCTCCATTTTATTATTATTATTATTATTATTATTATTATTATTATTATTATTATTATTATTATTATTATTGTTATTATTATTCTTTTATTGTTATTATTATTGTTATTATTGTTATTGTTATTATTATTATTGTTATTGTTATTATTGTTATTGTTATTGTTATTGTTATTATTATTATTATTATTATTATTAATATTATTATTATTAATATTATTATTATTATTATTATTATTATTATTATTATTATTATTATTATTATTATTATCACAAATGGATTTTCTGCCACTTCATCCTCTCTTCCACAAACACCACATTAGCATGTGACACTGCTTCATCATCAATCAGCCTACTTTTAGGGACCGAGTCCCTAATTCAGTTCCTCTCTATTTCAGCACATTCACTAATTCAATTATCCTTCAAGGCTTCTACAAAAGTAGCAACAATTTTTTCCTCATGATCTATAATATTAGATTTACCATGTTCCTTTTCAGTTAAATTTTTATTAAAAGCTATGTGGTTTTGATTCTGCTAGAGTTAGGTTTTTTTTTTTTTTGGGAAAGTAAGAGAGTTGGGTTCACTTCTGGCATCTTTGGAAAGAAAGATTGTTCTGAGGTAAGGTTGATTTTGGTATTGAATAAATGAATTGGTTTTATTTGGGCATAAGTAGAGAAGTGCCTTTTTGGGGCAACGAGTCAGTTCTAAAAGGTTTAACATTTTGGACTTCAAAAGTTAGGAGGAATTGCAGGAGAAAGGAAGATACAAATGATGGCATGACACTTCAGGAACTTAAAAATCATATAAGTATTGAAGAGAGTCATATGATCTAGGTTCCGTGAAAACTTTAGAATTTGAGCAAAGACTCCTAGAAGTGAACTGTCACTCTTACTTGTTTTGTCCTGAAACTTCCATATGTGTATACCTGTAACAACATTGATTTGAGTTAGATTCTTCCTAATAATACTTTTTCGCATGGTATCTTTCCTTCTCAGCATAGAAAACTATTAAGGGACCATGTCCTCAGTTGAGCTTAATCAACCCCAAATCCCGACGATTTCTTTCAAAATATTCCCTGCTAAGTGCACTGGTGAAGATGTCTGCTAGTTGATCATTGGTTTTCCAGAACATCATACAAATCAGAATCTATTCAACATTTTCCCTGGGAAAATGGTGTCTGACATATATGTGCTTGGTTCTCTTGATTTGAACTTGGTTGAAGCTGTAAATACACCAATATATTCAAGATGTTGCTTGATCGTACTATTTGAACCCAATAAGAAGTAGCAACAATATATTCATCTTTAGTAGTAGGAAGAGCCACATAATTTGTTTCTGTTTACCCTATGAGATCAAGCATGACCCCAGAAAATGTGTCGTTCTATATGTGCTTTTTCTGCCCACCGAATAGACTGCATAATAGCGTCTACATAACCAATGTTGATACCCAATTTTTCCCTATATATTTTTGCACCCAAAATATATTCAAAATATTATATGCATGCATATATAAGTATGCCTGGAAATTTTGGTTTTTTTCCTTAATTATTAAGATATAATTAATTTACTACCTATATTTTGACAGTATAAAGGCAAAATTATTTCCAAATTATTATTTTTAGTGAATAATATGCTTCACTCTCATTTTTACAATAAAATACAATTTACGTAATTTTTGCATATTTTTTACAAATTTATTTGGAAATTTTAAAGCTAGTTGCGTGAAATTGTAATTAAGGCCTTCTTTTGCAATTAATTATGATTTATAGTTCTAAGATTATTTCTAATATTTTGGGATTAACATTTATAAGTTATTAATTAGTTCAATGCTTTCAATTTGACTTTTTAAACTATTGTAGCTATTTTATAAAATAAATTGGGAGAAATTGGTTATTTAAACGTTAGCTAGATTTTGTTTAAATTACAGCCTAAATTTAACCCCATGTGAGCCCAATATTTGAACCCAATTAGATGACCCAGTTCATAAAATAACCTGGCCCATGCCCATCAATTTACCCAAAAAAGCCTTAATTGAATCCGAGCCGTTGTTCAAATGAGATCAACGACCCAGATTTAATTTCTTAAATTATAACCTAATGAATGTATCCCCTCACGCTCATTTTCAAGATACCAATCTCTCTCTCTTGAACCCTTCTTCTGCAAATTCTCTGTAGAAGCTTCTGGTTCTCTCTCTAATCTCTGATGGTGTTCATCGCCGTTCCGGCTGCGTCCACCTTCACTCATCTCGACCACCATTCACTAGGGAGCCTCACCTCTCTCAGAATCGAAGTCCGGAATATTCCTCCATGGAAGATAGCCACAAAAGACTCGCCTAATTCTGTGTCGGCCTTTCTCCGGTGGTTTTTAGTCCAATGATTCCTTAAACCCCGTTATTGATGAGTTTCACGGCCATGTTCTTCCTTTCTATAATTTGTTCGCAAACCCTAATTTTTCTACTCAAATCACTTTAACATTTGTTCTTTTAAAATGATTTATAGATTAAGTTTTGTTTCCTACTCTATTTGTCACATAATATCTCTGATTATCTCAAGTTTTGCGATGATTTTTATCTTATTCAAAATTAGGGTTTCTGAGCCCTTTTCAAAATGATGTGTCTTATGCTTTTCTTAAGTGTTATGTGTTTGTTCGTGCTTGTTTGTGTTACGAGTTTGTTTGGTTTCCTCGTTAACCTTAGTTTTATGCCTTAATGTCTTGCTAAGGTTCTGACCCTTTATTGCTCCCATGCTTTCTTGCTCAGAGTTCTCTGACTTTCATGTATATTGTGCTTTATAGGACTAAATGTTCATTGTTCGTGTAATATTCTACTGTTTTTGTACATTTTTGAGAATCTTTGATATGTATGTGATTTTCCTTAGACATTTTACACTGATTTCTTATGAATTTCTTCCTTACTTAGATAGGTTTTCCTTACTTAGAAACAATTCCCTCTGATTTTTTGTCTTGTCCGTAATTCTTTGACTAATTGTCAGAATTGATTTGTATTCCCTTACCATATTTTTGCATGAGCAGTCGTTTGAATCTTCAACATATAGTTTTCTTACTTGACATATTATGTATCTAACCCCTATTGCATATTATATGCTCTACTACTCTTAATATGGTAAATGCAGAGTCTGATTGATTCTTTTCTTTTTAAACCCACTACTTGTTACCCTTTGTTTTGATTCCTTAGTTAAACGGGAGTCCTTATATTGATTGGATTTTGATTGATGCCAGTTCCTTAATTATAATTTGCTGCCTTGTTTGTTTACTCGTTTTAGTACAATAAGTACCATCTCCCATTCTCTTTGAGAGACACCAACACATATTGCATATCTCTCACAAGTTAAAACTCTCTGAAAACTCTCTCACATTCTCTACTCTCTCATTCTTCTATTTGAACACTCAATCATCTGAAAGCCAAGATTGAGTAATCTTGGTTGTTTATTTCTACACTACTAGGGTTCCACTACATTATTTACTTGGGTTTGCCTGCTGCTTGCTTCTCTGCACTGGTGTTCGCACACTGCTGCTCTCGTTCTCTGCACACTTTGCTCTCTTCTTGTGCATTATTGCTCATTGCTCTTTTGTTCTATTTGCTTGCAACTGGTATGTCATATATTTAGTATACAGTTTTCGAAACAACATGCTTCTGTTAGTTCTGTACTTCATCTTGTTCCTTCTGTGTTTATGCCTATGCTTCTGCTGCTCTTATCGTCACTAGCATGCGTTTGTTAGTCTACCTAGTTTAACTCAACATCCTCCCCTTACCCAATTCCTCTTCTCAATGAATGTTTACTTTTCCTTGTGTATTACTACTATGTATCCAGGTCTTCTTGGCTACTTGATTAGCCTAAAACCTCTTCCTGAGGTTGATTGTATCAGAGTTTGGTGCAGTATGAACTGAACTCTGGTTTTGCAACCATGTCTGATTACTTTACTCCAATGTGTTGCCTATGTGAGTGGTTTACTTTGCTTATTTGTTCCCTTCACCTTTGCCCTTGTTTGTGTGATGCTCTATTTTTCTAAAAACTAGTCAGTCCAAATGATTTCAAAAAGAACTCTTTCAACTATTTTCTCAAACTATCTCAACTGTTTTCAAATCTCTCAGTCCTACCACAATCTCACTACTCTTAGAACATTAGGTTCTGGCCCCTTAGTGTAAGCACTGCCTTGGGAGCCCTTGAGCACCCATTGAAATTTTATGCACAAGGCTGGCACTTCCACACCTGCGCTCGTCAAATAATGATATTTTGGGTGCTTGGTATTGGCCAGTGGTTCAAACGAACCCTTGGGGAAGTTTGCCGCACCCAATCCTTGGTACTGGCTGTGAAATTTGAAAGAAGTGAGGTTGGGAGATGTTTGGCCTGGCCGAAGGCTCCCTATAGAATAACTTATTATTTTCTTTTTATCACTGTTGTATTTAACTATTTGGCTGTAATAATTTGTAAAGAATGATGGGGTTTATAGTGAATTGGGAGGGTTATGCATGCTTAAGTTAAGGGAATGGGTAGACAACATGTCCATGGGTATTTATTTCTTGCTTGTGCAATTGATACCATGCTTTAGTACAGGCATCCCAGCATATAGAAATTATGTTCCTAGGATTTTCACTCTCAGTTGTTACTTTGCACGTTTTCTTAATCACAATCAATCAATAATCAACAAGTCATTACCCTCACATTTAGATACACCGTTTATAGGACTTTTGTGTATTAGATATTCTGCCTGTATGATTTTTATTTGCAACTGTTTAATCACTTTGATAAATTAGTGAAATTGGTTAACGAATCTTCTTTTATAACTCAAAGCAAATGTGCAAGCTCACCATCTTTAATAATGCCTAGGCAAGCCTTAGGCTGGATAAAAACTGACTAATCACCCTTTATGTCGTGTTCAAATTAACCTGCCTCTATCTGAACTTTTTTTTGTCTCTGAAGCCCTCTAATTTTATAAAAACTTCTACCCTACTTTTAAACTATCTATGCAAAAGGTTATTACTGTATTTCTTATCCAGAATGGACTACTATTTCAACTATCTCAATACTGTAATTTTCAAATGCTTAAAATCTAGTATGTTTACTGTCTCTCTTTACAATTCTGCAATCTCCAAATATTTTCATATTTGTCCTTTCACTCTGCCCTTCCGAAAAACTATTTTACCATATGTCCCACAAATGTTTTTCTAAGTAATTTCTGCAGATTACTAAAACTGCTATTGCCTTCTTAAAGTTCTGAATGCTTTTCTTACGACCTCTTTTCTGCAAAACCTCTCCAGCTTCTATTTTTTTACTTATACTCCAGCTTTCTAAAACTCTCTCTCTTCCTTAAGACCATAAATATGTCTGAGACAAACTAATTATTCCTTTATTCTTAGGGGGTATTTGAGCCTTTTATATGTTTATATGATCCCCTTATGTGCAAGTCCGATTTATTCTTGTATGTCGTCTAGCATTTTTACCTTTAAACTTAAGGGTTCAGCCTAGTTCCTACCTTATCGGAATAGTGATCCTATATGACCTCTAGGATCTATTGAATGGGATGGGTAATAAGACACAGTAAGTATTCGTGGCCAATCCACACACTTTAATAACCTCTACGGGGTGGTAAGGGTAGAACATGGAGATGATTGCGATGCGATAATATTAAAAAGTGACCCCTCTTTGGGAATATGTGCGGGATATTGTATCGAATGATCCATATTATAGTTAAACCTAGGACCCTCTTACCCTCATTTTTGTCTATTTACTTTCTCTAAAAAATTTCCCTTTTACTAATACTATTCTTTTTTCAAAATTTCCCATTAGTTTTTGTATTCTTTATATGAAAATTTGCTTGTTCATTTCTATGATTTTTAAAGTCACATCTAAGCATGGTCGGGAACCACACTAGTGGATCTTTAGGGGTGCCTAACACCTTCCCCTCGAGATAATTTCAATCCCTTACCCGAACTTTGGTTTTTCTTCTTCTTAAAAGTGTCCTAACGCACTATATTCATTAGGTGGCAACTCTTCAAACTCCTTAACCAAATTCCCACAAAAGGAATAATAGGTTTTTTGTCCATAATGTCGTAAACCTGATTTCACTTCTTTTAGGGGGGGGGGGGGGAAGGGGGCGTCGACAGCATGTCGACTCCGCTGGGGAGTTTCATTAAGGCTTTTACCATTACTTGATTTTGTGACTCTACTTGTTTATTTTAATCGCATTTATTTCTATTTTGATTATTCCATCAAAATTATTAACTTGACTCTTCATGTTTTCTTCATACCTTTAACTGCTTTCTTTACCGCTTTATTATTTCAATACTGTTTTCATTTCGAGCAACAATTGTAATCATTTAATTATGAACGTGAAAATACATGTAACTTGTTTCATTATTGTAATTGCATTTATAACCATCATATTCCACTCGTGCTAAAACAACTCCTATAGCAACGCTCACAATGAGTTGTTGCGCCCTTCCAATATTATAAACCCCCTAAATGTGGCAAAGGCATATTTGTGGTAAAACCAGTCGATCAACAGTGTAGTCAACGTTTTCGCGCCTTTCCCTCTTGAGTTGTCCGCTCAAGGGTACCTTATCTAGCACATTAAAAAAAATAGAAACCTTACTCTATTGAACTGTGCATGCATCATGGTCAACCCTAGACGAGTCAGTTACGTTGTCCGCATAATGACTCATTAAGATAGCCTAATCCAAAGTCCATCGGGTTTCTTGAAACCTAAACGGACACCTTCACGTTATGTGCATTTATTTGGAGAACTGAATGCTTTTTGCTAATTATTCAGTTAAATAGTCGAGTCTGGTGGGGTTAAGGGCCTAACACTTTATTTTGTAGAAATAAGGCACGATGTCCCCAGATTCAATATGGTATCCAATATTCACCCGAGGTTGCTAAGTTTGTTGGAGGATCTTCATGGCAGCGATATTCTGTTGTTAGGAATGCGTGATTTGATGCAACTGTACAAGGGAGAAAGAATACCGAATCTGGGAAAAGTCCTTCTGGGACCAAGTAATTAGGAGTCTTTCTCTTTCTTCAATGATGTAACCATTAGGGATATTTTATTTAGTGTCTCTTTGGGATTCGTCTTATCTTTATCGATAAAATGAGGCATTTAGCATTACAAGTTCTCCAAATTTTATTTGTCGCTAATCCTACCTTGGGCCCAACGAGGCACCCGAATTAGGAAGCAATTTATATTCCCGCACAATGTGTTTAATTATTGCGACATTATTTATCAGAATCCGCACTAACTTTTTACCTTTTTGTTTTGTTATATTTTTATTCCCCTCCCCAAAGTTTAGTTCGTGCATTCTGGCACCATCTCCATAAGATCAAGGGGTCCTCCACCACCTCCTCCTCCGAGTCATCCTAAAAACAAGAAAAAGAACAAAATGGAAGATACCAACGCTATAAAGAAAGTCAGAGAGGCTTAAATCACCAAAGAAACAACTGTTCACCTCGAGCAAACTTTGCTAAGGTTTCAAGAATAGTTGGAACATGTACGGAACTTGGCAAGTCTATCAATCACTCTTGCTGCTACTAATGCTAACAAATCACCACCGCCGCCACTAGCCCAGCCTGCTTAGACCCAAGTCCGCAACACATGCAACAATGATCAATTGCTTATCCCGGAGCCCCAAAACACCACAAACAACCAAAGCACTCCGGTCTTTGTTGATGCTGTACCACATTAGATCTCAAAATTGAAGAATGAGCTCTTTTGCTCTCCCATGCCTTGGAATGAAAGACAATTCCGAATCCGCTTTGTCTACGAACAAGGAAGCTTACGCTCAGCCAATCACCAATGTAGCCACGTCGGATGACAAAAGCTCCCTTATTTAGAATTTAGCCGCTGAGATTAAGAAGTTGACTAGCCGGGTTCAAGGATTTGAAGGAAACAAAGGTGTTGAAGGGTTGAATTACGAAGATCTCTGTGTTCAACCGGATGTTGAACTCCCGGAGGGGTACAAACCTCCCAAGTTCAAAATATTTGATGGCACAGGTGATCCCAGGGTTCACTTGAGAATTTGTTATGACAAGTTAGTAAGAGTCAGTAGGGACGAGAAGATCCGAATGAATCTATTCATGAGAAGCTCGAAGGGTGGTGCCTTATCATGGTATATTAGCCAGGATGCAAAGAATTGAATAATTGGGTAAGCATGGCATTTGATTTCATGGATCGATTCAGTTTCAACACTAACAACACACCAGACATGTTCTATATTCAAAATCTTAAGAAGAAGCCCACAGAGAACTTTTGCGAGTATGCTACTCGTTGGAGGTCGGAAGCTGCTAAGCTTTGACCCCCCTTGGAAGAAGAACAAATGAACAGATTCTTTGTTTGTGCTCAAGATCCATAGTACTATGAAAGATTGATACTAATTGAGGGTCAAAAGTTCTCCGATATCATCAAATTGGGAGAAAGGATTGAAGAAGGCATCAAGAACGGTATGATCACTAACCTCGAGGCATTGCAAGCTACCAACAAGGCTTTGCAGTCTGATAGCTCTTCAAAGAAAAAGGATGTAAACTCTATAATGGTTGCACAAAGAAACAACTCTCCCATGAAGTACCAAACCTATCCCTCAGCTCCACTCACGTATCAGCCTACCCTAAATTACCAAGCACCATCACCCACTTACCAAATTCCATCGCCTGCTTACCAATCACCTCCACCACCCACATATCAACCCAATTCACAGAGATATTCCCAACCTACCCCAGAATACCAAGCATATAACTCCAAACCTTCTCACTACCTATCACCGCCTACTCGTAAAGATTTTCCTCGACCTAGAACAAACTTCGACCGCAAACCTCCTAGACAATACAGTACCATAGCTGAGGCGATTGACCAATTGTATGAGAAACTCAAAGCAGCAGGTTACGTTAACCCTATCCAAGCTGTAACTCCAGGAAACTTTTCCCAGTGGATCAACCTAAATACGACTTGCGCATACCATTCCGGGATGAAGGGCCATACCATTAACGAGTGTCACTCATTAAAAGACAAGATTCAGAATCTGATTGACAATAAGATTATAATAGAAAAGGAACCCCCTCCTAATGTCCGCTACAACCCTCTGCCTGACCACAATGGCGGAGGCATCCACATAATAAAGATCGAAAATGATTGGGACCCCAAGGGGTCAATCGGTTTGATAGCTGAATGAGACGAGCCTAAGAAGCCAATGGTTACTCTTAATCCCATTATCGTCCAGATTCAGCCCTCTGAGGGCGATATGGTAAATGTATCCATACCACTCGAATTTGAAGTACCTTCTGCAAAGGAACCAAAACCTATTGAGGTTGATTTTGAAGTTCCAAAACCACCTACACCATTTGAAGTTGTCGTGTTGCCTCCCAAGGGACCTATTCCAGTCTCCATGAAAGACATGACCACGTTCCAAACAAATGCTATATCGTGGGATTACACCGTCGAGGCTAGAAGAAAAGGAAAGACACATACTGGAGAAGCAATTGCCGCACAAGGCATGACCAAGACAGGTAAGGTATACACCCTGAAACATTTGGCTGAGTCTAGTAAGCAGGCCTCCGGGCGGGCTGTTGAAACTGGACCCGATGACCTCTAGAGAAAGGTAGAGGCTAAAGAGTACTCAGTCATTGAGCAGTTGAACAAGACAACAACGCAAATTTCTATTCTGTCCCTCTTACAAAGCTCTGAGGCACATATAAATGCCTTAATGAAGATACTAAGTGAAACCTACGTTCCCAAAAACATAACAGGAGGCGAAATGGAAAACATTGTGGGACAGATACTGGAATGCCATAAGATCACCTTCCACGAACATGAATTACCACCGGAAGGGCTTGGTCAAAACAAATCGTTGCACATCACTGCGCAATGCGAGGATCACTTTATCACCAGGATTCTAGACGACGTGGGATCCAGCCTCAACATTTTTTCGTTGGTCACTCTCAGGACATTTAGCAAGGGATTGAACGAGATCAAGGACGGGGCTGTCAGTGTCAAGGCGTTTGACGAATCTCAGAGGTCCACCATTAGGGAAATTAGCTTATGTCTGCAATGGGACCCACCTAGTTCGACATTGAGTTCCAAGTCATTGACGTACCAACATCCTACAAGTTGTTGCTAGGATGACCCTGGATCCATGCCGCTGGGGCTGTGGCATCAACATTGCATCAAGTTGTGAAATTTGTGTGGAATCATCAAGAAGTAATCATTCATGTCTATAGTAGCAAATGTATATACAGTCGCCAAGCTATCCCGATGATCGGAGGAAGAAGGAGAATTGGTGGAGAAACGTGCACCATCACATCGAGCGGGTGAATGCCATAGACAAGGATAAGTGGTAGGATATCAAAATCGAGAGCATTCTGAATTGGGAGCGGATATAAACCCGGAAAAGATCTTGGCAAGAATCTCCAGGGTATCACCAAGCCCATCCAGTTGAAGAAGCATGAAACCACTTTTGGGCTACGTAATGAATACACTTGGGAGGAGTTCCAGCACTAGTTTCCACCATGGTGCGGTCCCTACTACCCACTATAGCACCCTCTACCCTAGTTAGATCAGACCTTTCAACCTACTGATGTCATATCAGAGAAATATGAGATGCTAGTAGACATGAAGAACATTTTTCTGGAGGATGATATGGATTGCCGTGTTACCTTCAAGGAGGAAGGGGAGGAAGGCCCTTCCACTCAAGCTGTGAACCAGGGAGAGTACCTCACCAATTTATCAATCAGGACCACCAGTGCCCGTAAAGCCTCGGGGTAGAAAGGCTAAACGACACACATGCATCGCACTTTACTTTTAGTTGATTTTACTTTTCAGCATTGTCTTTACTTTAGAAAAGAGCTCCAATGTTTCAGAAAATTATGAATTTAATCAAAAGCATTTTCAAAGTTTAGCTTTATATTTTGCTCTTATTTATTTTCTCTACCATTTACTTTATTTTACATAGCATTACTTTTACATATCTTGATTATGGACCAACTACTATTACTTGCAACAAGACATGCGACAAACGGACACAGATTCAAAAGAGGATGAAATACTAGAAGAGGTTGTTAGAGAGGTCGAAAATTTTGAGAACAGACCTAAGTCCAAATTAGACGAAATTGAGGTCATTAATTTGGGAGATGCATAAAATGTCAAGGAAACACGAATCAGTGTACACTTGTCACCGTCAGAAAAGGAAGAATACACAATGTTTTTGAAAGACTATGAGGATATATTTGCCTGGTCGTATGATGATATGACCGGCCTCAACATGTCCATTGTGGCTCACAAGTTGCCGACAGATCCGACATGCCCACCGGTCAAGTAGAAACTTAGAAAATTCAAGCCAGACATGAGTTTGTAAATCAAAGAAGAAGTCACCAAGCAAGTCAAAGCCAGGGTTCTCAGAGTAGTAGAGTATCCAACATTGTTAGCAAACGTTTTACCGGTGCCAAAAAAGATGGGAAGGTTAGAGTCTGTGTCGACTACAGAGATCTCAGCCGGGCCAGTCCAAAAGACAACTTTCCTATGCCAAATATACATGTATTGATCGACAACTGCGCCAAACCTGAGCTACACTCATTCGTCGATTGTTTTGCTGGATACCATCAGATATGGATGGATGAAGAGGATGAAAAGAAAACGACATTCATCACGCTGTAAGGAATTTATTATTAGAGAATAATGCCATTCGGTTTGAAGAATGCTGGTGCTACCGACATGAGAGCCACAATCTTCATGATATGATACACAAGGAGATCAAGGTATCTTTGGACGACGTAATCATTAAAACCAGAAAAGATGCAGATCGCATGGAAGATTTGAGAAAATTATTCAACTGACTGACGATATACAACATGAAACTGAACCCGGCCAAGTGTGCGTTCGGGGTCCCAGTTTGAAAATAATTGGGTTTCATTATGAGTCGCCAGGGTATAGATTTGGATCCGTCAAAAGTCAAGGCCATTCAAGAGTTTCCACCACCAAAGAACAAGAAAGAGGTAATGAGTTTTTTGGGGAGGCTCAACAATATCAGCCGGTCCATAGCTCAGTCCACTATCATTTGTGGACCCATCCTCAAGATGCTAAAGAAATATGCCGCCACTAAGTGGACTGATGATTGTCAAAAGGCTTTGGAAATAATCAAGGAATACTTGTCAACGCCGCCAGTCTTAGTTCTACCTAAGCCAGGGAGACCTCTATTGCTTTATCTTGCATAATTGGATGAGGCATTTGCTAGTGTTTTAGGACAACAAGACGAAACATGAAGGAAGGAGCAGGCCATCTACTACCTCAGCAAGAAGTTTACCCCTTTCGAGGCTCGGTATTCCTAATTAGAGTGCACTTATTGTGCTTTAACATGGGTAGCTAAGAAATTGAGGCATTATTTGTGCGCTTACACCACTCACCTCATATCCAAGATGGATCCATTGAAGTATATTTTCTAGAAACCCATGCCTACTGCCAAGCTCGACAAGTTGCAGATTTTATTAAGTGAATTTGACATCGTTTATGTTACCTAGAAAGCGGTCAAACGACAAGCACTGGCGGATCACCTAACCGAGAATCCTGTAGGAAGAGAATACGAACCTTTAAAGTCATATTTTCCCGATGAAGAGATAGCCTTCATAGGCAAAGATATTGTAGAATCCTATGGAGGTTGGAGGATGTTTTTTGACGGAGCCGCAAACTTCAAAATAGTAGGTATAGGAGAGGTTTTGGTATGAGAAACTTGCCAGCATTACCCGGTGTCAGCCAAGCTCAGATTCCCCTGCACCAACGATATGGCCGAGTACGATGCCTGCATCTTAGGGCTCAAGTTGACCATTGACATGAACATTCAGGAACTATTAGTGATCGGAGACTCAGACCTACTCATACATCAGGTCCGAGAAGAATGGGTAATCGAAAATTCTAAGATACTCCCCTATCTACACCATGTGCACGAGTTGAGGAAAAGATTTAGAAAGACAGAGTTCCAGCATGTTCCCAGAACACAGAACGAGTTCGCCGATGTTTTAAACACTTTATTGTCCATGATCCAGCGTCCGGATACAAACTTTATTGATCCCATCCTGGTCACGATTCACGACCAGCCAGCTTATTGTGCTCACGTCGAGGAAGAAGCCGACGGGAAACCTTGGTTCCATGATGTTAAGTAATATTTAATAACAGGAGAGTACCCAGAGTTATCCAATAATACTCAGAAACGAACACTTCGAAGATTGGACAATAATTTCTTTCACATCGGAGGAATCCTGTATAGGAGGACCCCTTATTTGGGATTATTAAAATGTGTCGAGGCAAAAGAAGCAACCAGACTATTGGAGGAAGTGCACTCAGGGACTTGTGGACCACATATGAATGTTTTCATTTTGGCAAAAAAGACACTTCGAGCAGGTTATTTTTGGATAACTATGGAGATTGACTGCATTCAGTACGTCTGAAAATGCCATCGACGTCAAGTACATACAAATGTGATATAGGTGCCTACAAACGAGCGAACAACGATAAGCTCACCATGGCCGTTCTCTGCTTGGGGTATGGACGTCATTGGACCAACTGAGCCAGCTGCATCAAATGGGCACAGGTTTATCCTAGTGGCAATCAATTACTTTACCAAATGGGTTGAAGCAGCATCATACAATGTAGTCACCAAGAAGGTAGTTATAGATTTCATCCGAGATCGTATGGTTTGTCATCACCGACAACGGTTTTGTTCTCAACAGCGACCTGATGAAGGCAATGTGTGAAACATTCAAGATCAGTCTTAAGAACTCTACGGCTTACAGACCTTATATGAATGGTGCTATAGAAGAAGCCAATAAGAACATCAAGAAGATACTGATGAAAATGATTGAAAAGCACAAGTAGTTGCATGAGAAATTGTCATTCGATTTATTAAGTTACCGTACCATGATCCGCACATCAACTAGGGCAACTCCTTACATGATGGTTTATTGTACGGAGGGGGTCATTCTCGCTGAGGTCCAAATTCAAACCTTAAGGGTCATACAAGAAGCAGAATTAGATGATGCAGAATGGGTCAAAAGTCGCTACGAGAACTTACCCCTCATCGATAGGAAGAGAATGAATGTTGTCTATCACGGTCTATTATATCAAAATAGAATGTCTAGAGCCTTCAACAAGAGAATCAATCCAAGGAAGTTTACACCAGGGCAGCTGGTGTTGAAGAAAATATTTCCACATCAAGATGAAGCTAAAGGGAAATTTTCTCCCAACTGGCAGGGTCAATACATGGTTCACCTGTTCTAACTGGAGGAACCCTTATTCTTGCAGAAATGGACGGAAAAATCTGGCGGAAGCCTATCAACTCAGACACAGTGAAGAGATACTACATTTGATCACATTCTTTATTTTATGATGTAATTTGAACTACGCCTGACTTGATTCCTGTTTAAGAGAGGATACGTAGGCAAACCTATGGTTTCGGTCACATTAATAATAAAAATTCATTTTCCCCACCATTGGAACTTGGGTAGAATATTGAGGAAGACCCTCAAAATTTTGAAGGCAGTTTTAAGTCTCTTTCTCAGCACCGACCCAGTAAGCTAGGGCAGAATATTTAGGAGGGCCGTCAAAATTTTGGAATTGTTCCGTGCTCTCTCATTCAGCATAGCCATTAGCAGCTCCGACCCAATAAATCGAGGTAGACTTTTGAGGAGGACCATCAAAATACCGAAGCAAGCAAGGTCGCCCGGCTTGAACCACATTGCAATCATTGGTTCATCCAAAATAAAAGCAATTTTTATATATATACGTACTTGCATCATATTTACTGAGTCAAGCATAAACATCACTTACACCACCATCGTTTAGCAACGCTACCCCCGTGATACACGACGCCAAAAGCTAGAAGACATGAACTAACCCTCCCCCTATAGAACTCATGATTTTTCTTTGGATGCAGGAATTTAGGTTACGGATCAAAGCACATTAATTTTTCAGGATCGAAACCCTCATATGGTCACTATCTGCACTCCCCAACACTCTTAATCTCGCAAAGTCATCTACTAGCTATGAAAACCTATTACCCTTTGCTCTTTTACATTCGTGCATTGCATGAGGCTCTTATCTACTTTTCAATAATAAGCTCTATCTCCATCTGTATTTTGCATAAGGTTATTTTCTGCCTTCCGAGGCTAAGCTCTGCCTCCATATAACATAAGGCTCTTATCTGCCTTTCGTGACTAAGCTTTGTCTCTATCTGCATTTTGCATAAGGCTATTTTATACCTTCCGAGGCTACGCTCTGCCTCCATATTGCATAAGGCTCTTGTCTGCCTTTCGAGACTAAGCTCTATCACCATCTGCATTTTGCATAAGGCTATTTTCTGCCTTCCAAGGCTAAACTCTGCCTCCATATTGCATAAGGCTCTTATCTGCCTTTAGAGACTATGCTCTATATCCATCTGCATTTTTTGATAAGGCTATTTTATGCCTTCCGTGGCTAAGCTCTGCCTCCATATTGCATAAGGATATCATCTGCATTTCGAGACTAAACTTGTCGCCGCCTTGCATGGATGAAATATTGCTGCATTATTCATTGACTGGCTGAAACATTGCAACCTGCATTTCAAATTCTCATCCGGCTAAAATATTGCCATCTGTTTTAATTTCTCGCTCGAGCTCAAAGATCGCCACCCTTTGCATTTTTTTGGATGAAAGATTGCCACTTTCTCATGGGCTGAAAGATCGCCAACTTGTTCAAAGGCGCCATAGTTCGAAGGCACCATATGCATAGCCCTAGAACATCATTAATGGCCTGTGAACCTTTACTTTTATGCTTTTCATGGCCAAGGACATCATAGTCTGAGGAAATTTGCAGGTGTTCCGGTTATCTCATGGCCTTCTCATCAAGAGTTATCTTGCTCTAGTTCTCCGCAGTTCGTCCAACCTACAAATCCCTTTCAAATCTAACCATCGCGTCTGTTATTTTGAATTTCCATCGGCAATATTTCGCCGATGGTTCCTGAACCACATTAATAATCAGGGATATCTAGGAAGCTCAAAAACCAGGGTGCAATCAAAATCCATCTACAATCGCCGATTCCGGTCAAAATTGGCCATCCTATCTTTACCCGACAAGTCTTTCATCATCCTCGGGTAAAGAGGGGCAGCTACTGATACCCAATTTTTCGCTATATATTTTTGCACCTAAAATAGTTTCAAAATAGTTTATGTATGCATATATAAGCATGCCTTGAAATTTTGATATTTTTTCTTAATTTTTAAGATTTTTAAAATCAATTTACTGCCTATTTTTTTGACAGCATAAAGGCCAAATTTATTCTAAATTATTATCTTTAGTAAATAATGTGCTTCACTCTCATATTTATTTAAATTATGTAATTTTTGCATATTTGTACAAATTTATTTGGAATTTTAAAGCTAGTTGCGTGAAATTGCAATTATGACCTACTTTTACAATTAATTAGGATCTATAGTTAGAAATTTATTTCAATTATTTTAAGATTAATATTTATATGTTATTAATTAGTTATGTGCTTTCAATTTGACTTTTTAAACTATTTTAGCTATTTTGTAAAATAAATTGCTATTTAAAAGTTGGCCAGATTTTGTTTAAATTATAGCCTAAATTGAACCCCTATGTCAGCCCATTTTTTGAACCCAATTAGACGACCAAGTTCATAAAATAAACCGGCCAATACCCATCATTTTACCCGACCCAGTCTTGATTCAATCCGAGACGTAGATCAAATGAGATCAACGACCCAAACTTAATTTCCTAAATTAAAA
This sequence comes from Nicotiana benthamiana, assembly GCA_034376525.1. Lineage (NCBI taxonomy): Eukaryota > Viridiplantae > Streptophyta > Magnoliopsida > Solanales > Solanaceae > Nicotiana > Nicotiana benthamiana. The sequence continues at coordinate 121,893,463 of CM067330.1, forward strand.
CCTAATGAACCTATCCCATCACCCTCATTTGCAAGACACCGGTCTCTCTCTCTTGAACTCTTCGTCTCAAAGTTCTCTCTAGAACCTTCTGTTCTCTCTCTAATCTCCGATGGTCTTCATCGCTGTTCCGGTCGCCTCCACCCTCACTCCTCTCGACCACCATTCACCATGGAGCCTCACCTTATAATTTCTCTCTAAGACTCGAAGTCCAGAAGCTTTCTCCATGGAAGATAGCCACTGAAGCTTCGCTTATGTTTGTGCCGGCCTTTCTCCGGTGGTTTTTAGTCCGATGATGCCTTAAACCCTGTCATTGATGAGTTTCATGGCCAGGTTCTTCCTTTCTCTAATTCTTTCGCAAACCCTAATTTTGCTACTCAATTCTCTTTAATCTTTGTTCATTTAAAATGATTTTTAGTTTAAGTTGTGTTTCCTCTCTATTTCTCACACAATATCTGTGATTATGTCAAGTTTTCTGATGTTTTTTCTCTTTCTCAAAATTAGGGTTTCTAACCCCTTTTCCAAATCGTATGTCTTCTGCTTTTCTTGAGTGTTATGTGTTTGTTCGTGCTTGTTTGTGTTACGATTTTGTTGGTTTCCTTGTTAATTTGAGTTCCATGCCTTAATTTCTTGCTAGGGTTCCGACCCTTTGTTGCTCCCATGCATTCTTGCTTAGAGTTATCCAATTTTCACGTCTACTGTGCTTTATAGGCCTAAATGTTCATCGTTTGTGTAATATTTTACTGATTTCGTACATCTATGTGAATTTTTTATTTGTATGTGATATTATTAGACATTTTACACGAATTTCTTTTGAATTAATTCCTTACTTAGATAGGTTTCCTTAGTTAGATACAATTTCCTCTGATTTTTTGGTCCTGTCCGTGATTCTTTAACTAATTTTCTGAACTATTTTGTATTCTCTTATGATATTTGTGCATGAGCAGTCGTTTCAATCTTCAACATATATTTTCCTTACTTGAATTATTATGTATTTAACCCCTATTGCATATTATATGCTCTACAACTCTTACTAAGGTAAATGCAGAGTCTGATTGATTCTTTTCAGTTTTAAACCCACTACTAGTTACCGTTTATCTTTGATTCCTTAGTTACAAGGGAGTTCTTATATTGATTGGATTTTGAATGATGCCGGTTCCTTAATTTAAATTTGCTGCCTTGTTTGTTTACTCATTTTAGTATTATAAGTACCCTCTCCCAATCTCTTTGAGAGACACCAACACACATTGCATATCTCTCACAAGTTCAATCTCTCTTAACTCTCTTTCACTTTCTCTACTGTTTTTATACTTTCTTATTCTACTATTTGAACACTCAATCGGCTGAAAGCCAAGATCGAGTAATCTTGGCTGTTTATTTCTACACAATCGTGGTTCCACTGCATTATTTACTTAGGTTTGCCTGCTGCTTGCTTCTCTACACTGCTGTTCTCACACTACTGCTCTTATTCTATGCACACTTTGCTCACTTACTGTGCACTATTGCTCATTGCTCTTGTGTTCTATTTTCCTGCAACTGGTATGTCATCTATTTAGTATACAGTTTCGAAAACAACTTGCTTCTGTTAGTTCTGTACTTCATCTTGTTCCTTGTGTGTTTTTACCTATGGTTATGCTACCCTTATTGGCACTAGCATGTGTTTATTAGTCTTCGTAGTTTAACTCAGCATTCTCCCCTCAAGCCATTCATCGTCTCAATAAATGTTTACTTTTCCTTGTGTATTACTACCATGTATCAAGGTCTTCTTGACTAATTGATTAGCCTAAAACCTCTTCCTGAGGTTGATTGTATTAGAGTTTGGTGAAGTAAGAACTTAACTCTTGTTTTGAAACCATGTCTGATTACTTTACTCCAATGTGTTGCCTGTGTGAGTAGTTTACTTTGCTTATTTGTTCCTTTCCCCATTTCCCTTGTTTGTGTGATGCTCTATTTTTCTAAAAACTAGTCAGTCCAAATGATTTAAAAAGAACTCTTTCAAATGTTTTCTCAAACTTTCTCAACTATTTTCAACTCTCCCAGTCCTACCACAATCTCACTACTCTTAGAATATTAGGTTCTTCTCCCTTAGTGAAAGTATTGCCTTGGTAGCCCTTGAGCACCCATTGAACTTTGATGCATAAGGCTGGCACTTCCACAATAGCACTCATCAAATAATTATATTTTTGGCGCTTGGTATTGTCCAAGGGTTCAAACGAATCCTTCGGGAACTTTTCCGCACGCACACCTTGGAACTGGCTGTGAAATTTGAAATAAGTGAGGTTGGAGATGTTTGGCCTGGCTGAAGGCTCCCTATAGAATAACTTCTTATTTTCTTTTTATCACTGTTGTATTAAATTATTTGTGCTATTATAATTTATAAAGAATGATGGGTTTATGGTGAATTGGGAGGGTTATGCATACATATGTTAAGGGAATGGGTAGACAACATTTCAATCGGTCTTTATTTCCTGCTTGTGCAATAGATACCATGCTTTAGGACATGCATCCCTACATATAGAAATCATGTTACTAGTGTTTTCCCTCTCAGTTGTTACATTGCACGTTTTCTTAATCACAATCAATCAATAATTAACAAGTCATTACCCTCACATTTAGATACCATGCGTATAAGATTTTTGTGCATTAGATATCCTGCCCTATAGGATTTTTATTAGCAACTGTATAAGCACTTCGCTAAATTGGTAAAATTAGTTAACGGCTCTTATTTTAAAACTGGAAGCAAATGTGCATGCTCACCATCTTTAATAACGTCTAGACAAGCCTTAGGCCGGATAAAACAGACTAATCACCCTTTAAGTCGTGTTCAAAATCAACCTGCCTCTGTCTGAACTCGTTTGTCTCTGAAGCCCTCTAATTTTATACAAACTTTTTCCCTATTTTTAGTCTATCTATGCAAAAGATTTTTACTGTATTTCTTTTGCAAAATTGGACTACTACTTCAACTATCTGAATATTGTAAGTTTTAAAAGCTCAAAATCTAGTATGTTTACTGTCTCTCTTTACACATATGCAATCTCAAAATATTTTCATATTTTTCCTTTCACTCTACCTGTTCGAAAAAATGTTTTACCATATGTCCCACAAATGTTTTTCTATGTAATTTATGTAGATTACTAAAACTGCTACTGCCTTCTAAAAGTTCAGAACGCTTTTGTTACGACCTTATTTCCGCAAAAACTCTCAAGCTTCTGTTTCATTAATTATACTCCAGCTTTGAAAAACTCTCTCTCTTCCTTATGACCTTAAATGTGTCTGAGGCGTGCTAATTACGTGTTTATTCTTAGGGGGGTATTTGAGCCTTTTATATGTTTATATGACCCCCTTATGTGCAAGTCCTATTTGTTATTGTATGTTGTCTAGCATTTTAACCTTTAAACTTAAGGGTTCAACCTAGTTCCTACCTTATAGGAATAGTGATCCTAAACGCCCTATAGGATCTATAGAATGGCACAGGTAATAACACGCAGTAATTATTCGTGACCAATCCACACGCTTAAATAACCTCTCTGGGGTGGGAAAAGTAGAATATGGAGATGATGACGATGTGATAATATCATAAAATCCCTATTTGGGAATATGCGTGGGATATTGTATCGAATAATCATTATTATTATCAAACCTAGGACGCCCTTAGCTTCACTTTTGTCGAAGTACTTTCTCTTAAAAAATTCCCTTTTACTGATACTATTCTTTTTTCAAAATTGCCCATTAGTTTTTGTATTCTTTATATGTACATTTTCTTGTTTATTACAATACTTTTTAGGGTCACACCTAAGAAAGGCCGGGAACCACACTAGTGGATCTTGAGGAGTGCCTAACACCTTCCCATCGACATAATTTCAAGCCCTTACCCGAACTATGGTTTTCATTCAAATCTTCTTCTTCTTAAAAGTGTCCTAATGAACTATAATCATTAGGTGGTGACTCTTCAAACTCTTTGATCCAATTCCCACAGAGGGAATAAGAGTTTTTTTTGTCCATAATGTCGTAAATCTGATTTTGCTTCTTTTAGGTAAGGGGAAAAAGAAGGCGTCAACAACCAATAAGGTTGAAATTTTCACTTAAAGCATAGTACAAAACCAGTTTTTGTGTCCCTTTAAAATATACATAATTCTCTTACCATTCTTTAGAGGAGATTCCATAGAATTTGATTGGAACCTTGCACATAGTCTCACACTAAATACAATATTTGGCCTACTGGTAGTTAGGTAGAGTAGAGATCCAATGATTCCCCTTTTATGCTTACATATCATACCATTTCAAGAGTTTTATGATGCATTTCTGCTGACTGATACACGTTCCTTTATGGACTGCTTCACTTGAAGACCTTGAAGACATTTAGTTCCTCCAGCATACTCATTTCAAACTCACTTCCCATGCGTTTACAAATTCTTCAGAGGATGTTGCATTGTCTTCGCCTGACTCCTTCATCTCACTAATCATATCAACCTTGCACTTTAAAAAAAACTCTACTTTGTTCCCTTCATCACAGATTTGAGAGACTTTCAATCCTTTCCAACGCCGAGAATGTACCCCTTCTTTCATTTGTAGAGGATACATTCCCTCCATGTAGGCCCTTAAATGAAAGGAAATCATTTGTTCTTACAGTCATGAGATTCGAACACTCGCTATACATCTACCACTGTTGACTGCTCCCTTTTATTATTCCCTGCACGCTAAATCAATGATTAGACTTAGGAACCCAAGCCATCTTGGGTCCCTTATATTGATAGAACGAGTGTATCGAACTTCTTTTTGCCAATACAGGAAACACATATTTTCTTTTCAGGGAACCAGGTTCCTCATTAGTGTGCCTCTTTTCAACAAAAACTCTGTTTTTGCAAAGAATTAATTTTAACTTTATAATAGTCATTGTAATGACCAGTTTGACCACAGTGAATGCATAACCTATTATCAACCATAGTTACATACTTCCTATGGGGATTATAGGAGGTCTTAGCCTTTTGGAACCCGATGCCTTGCATGATTCCACCAATACTATTTTACATAGATGTTATTACATCAGAGGGCCGGGTCCATTTAAGTGACTTATCAAGATCAATTTTAACCCTTTTTAAATCCTCCTAAAGTTTTCTATTCTTTTCAAGCTTATCAACAAGAATCGTTTTATCTTTCTTAAGCTCACTCTCAAGCTCAAGTTGATCCTCTATAGCCACTTCCTCTCTCTCAGTGTTGTCCATTCATTTTTTTGTTTGCTTTTTCAACAACTTATATTCTCTAGTTACTTCTTCCACTTTTTCACTTAATTTTTCAATGGAAACTACCATATCCTCACTTTCTTGCTGAGTAGCCAGAATTTTCTCCACTAGAGTATTTTTTTATTTGCTAAGGTTCTCCATCGTTTCCTTCAAGTCATCAACCACTACCATCAAATCATCTCTAGACTTTTCAGCATCTCCAAGCTTTATGATTAGGGCATTTTTATCATTAACAAAACTATAATATATATCAATTAGAATATTTGCTAATGACATCAATTTGTTTAAAGAGTAGGACTTCAGATTTCTCTAAACATCCCTGAAAGTCACCTAATCCTTGCCATCCTCTTCATCCCCATCTGACTTACCGTCAATGCAAACAATGACTTAAATTCATTTGTTTCATTTTGCAATACCATCATGGAGCTGCTTCTTGCATCTGGTTTCCTCTTCTAATTCACTGGAGGAGTCTCCCCATGCAATAAGAGCTAGCTTCACAATATTATTAGCTGCACTTTTTTGGTTGAATCATTTGTCAGGAACCATGTTTCGTTTTTCTACTTTGTCAAAGTTGTGTTTGTGACACTCTTGTTTCAGAAATGGGAAGCCTTTGATGAAGTGTCTGGGCTTTCCACATGACAAAAAATATTTCCTTTTAAATTCATGCTGGAATATCCTTTCTTTAGGATCCCACTATTTTTGCGACCCATCTTCTGAAATCTTTGTGGTGTATGCTTGATTGACTTTGCTCGAAGTTTCGTTGAGCAGCCATGTAGATCCTTTGTAGGTGTTAAATTTTTACAAAGAGCCCGCTCTGATACCAATTGTTAGAATGTATGCGTCCACTAGACTGTGTAGAGAACCAGGTTCTCTATGAGTTTCCACTCAAGATACCGATGAACCGAACTATATAGCAATCTAGTCCTACATCAGTTCCCACAGTGCTAACTACTGATCCGGTATGTAAATGAGACATCCCATCGTATATATAACCAAATTCTCCGTAAGTTCCCACAATAAGCAACGGACTGTAAAATCAACTAGCATAGGGAATCAGCTTATTTAATTGTTCATGCTGTAGCTCGGTAGTAAGTATAGAACACAGATGATTTTTACGTTGAAAAATCTCAACTCAAGGGGACAAAAACCATGACCTATAGTTGTAGGCTTTCAAATTCACTAACTGGTAAACACCTATTAAAAGCAACTTTGTAATGCCTCTATTAAATAGAATTCAACTAACTTGTGGTACTCTTACAACAAGCCACTTTGTGACTCCCTAGTTATAAAGAGTTTAAGTAACTTGTGATGCTCTCACCAGAAGCCACTTTATCGCTCTACTGTTACAAAGGCTTTTACTCACTCTAACTTGCAATAACACTTATTACAAGCCACTTTGTAACTCTCTAGTTATAAAGACTTGAACTTGTGACTAAAGCTAGTCACAATATAAACAAAATAGTTTACGAATTTTAGGTTTCAAAAAAGCTTCTAAGAAAGCAAGATAGGAGATACAATGAAGAACAAATAAAAACGACTCAAATAACCTAAGGACATAAGATATCTTCGATCTTGGATCAGGACCTTGAGGTTGCAACAGCTTTGTTCGTGAGAGAGGTCTTTCTTGCACTTGAAAGAATATTTTGGTTTCTAATGTTACAAGTCTTTAACCTGAATCTTGTTCCTTTTATAAGGTTTACACTCCAGAAGATATCACCTTAGTGATGTCAAATCTTGGTTAGTACATGCCTCTCTCAATGGGAAGTAAGTGTTGCACTGTCTGCTGCACTATTGCAGGCAGTCTTTTTTTGTAGTTGCTTTCTAATTTTACTGTTGCCTTATACTTCTGTCAGGGGAACACAAAGGTATCAGGTCCCTAATCTGGTTCTTGTAAATCTGAAGGCACACTGCCCAGAATATATTAAGCCGATTAACTTGAATGATTGTACCAGGCATGCTTTAGCTCCTTTATCTGGTTCTCTCATGAAATAAGTTGTTTTACCTTTCTTGATGGTATTTATACACGTGTGACATCACTTACAATGATGTAAGAAAGAAGGTAAAAACCCTTCCATAGAAAGTTTACTGTTGCACTCTTCATGTGCAGTGCTTATGAATGCATTAACTTTCTTGCTGGAGAGTTGATTTCATACAGTCTCCTCGTGAACTTGTAGTGACTTGTTTTCTTATATGTTCTTTCCTCTCATAGAAGTTGAGTTTTATTCCATGCTGGATCATAACCTGGAACTTTCTGATCTCAAGTTCTTGTAGATGTGTAAAAGGTTCTGTATCAGGTTCTGTATGGTATGTTTGTTAGATTATCAAAACATAAAGTAAAGTAACTATGCCCAAGATACTTGTATCCTACCATTGTATAATATAACATTACTGAGTATAGATATAAAACAAAAACAACTAGGAAATAGCAGTAAAAATTCCCTAGGGGTCCAAATAGTTTGCACGAGGCCAAAATATGGCATGCAGGAAAAAACATGATGATAACAAATAGTTTTCAATCAACTATGCGGTAAAACAATCATTCGGGATTGACTAAGTCTCAATTCCCAATGGTGCATGACCCCAATCTCATCATCTAGCATGAGTGTTACCTCAATATAACATAACGTTAAGGAATCGGGGTTTAAGACCCTCAGGACAACATTTATAATCATGACTCACCTCTATCCGGTCCAAACTCTAACTCGTGATGCCTTTGCCTCTCAAATCAACCTCCGGATGCTCCATATCTAACAAAAATCAGTGCAAAACCATCAAAATATGCCAAGGGAACAAATCACACTCGAAAGAAATACCACATAAATGCCCAAATTGGCCAAACCTGACCCCCGTCTCAGATTACAATAAAAATTACATCAATGTACTGCTTATCACTCCCCATGTTCATTCATATCAAAATCACCAAATTCCAACCAGAAATGATCCTTCAAATCCTTAATTTTAGGTCTCTAATTACTAGCCCTAGTTTTTCAATATTAGGCCTAAATTCCATGATTAGTTAGGTAAAAATCACATTAGGATTGAGTGTTAAGTCCATAAATCTTACCACTATGTTTTTTCCCTTGATTCCCTCTTCAATCCTCTACAAAAAACTTCAAAATAGCCCAAAAATGAAGGAACTTATTCTAAAAATCCCGGATCAGGCCTTTTAATACAGTCTGCTCAGGAATTCAAATCCTTCTTCGCTAACGGGGTAAACCCCTCACGTTCAGGAAGAACAAACAAAGGTTGACAGGAATTTCCTCTTACGCGAATGCGACCACCCTTCGTGAACGCGATGCCTCAGCAACCCCACCCATCGCGAACACATCTGCTCTCCCACGAAGGCGATGCTTCCTGACTCCAACCGTTCACGAACACAGGGTCTCTCCCGCGAACGCAAAGTCTAAATATCCAGCCTCACATGCTAACCCTTTGCTAACGCGAGGGACCACTCGCGAATGAGAATAACAACCAGTATGCAACACAGACAACAGTGTTTTGCAATCTTATTCAACATTAAATGGTACATTTAACCACCCGCAACTCACTGGAGGCCCTCGGGACCTCAACAAAATATGCCATCATATCCCATAACATCATTTGTACTTGTTCCAACCTTTGGACCGCTCAAAACAATAACAAAATATTGAATTTACATCGGATTCAAGCCTAAGAATTCCAAAATCGTCTAAATTACGCTTTCGATCAAAAGTCTATCAGACAACGTCCTAATTACTTGAAACTTTTCACACACATCCCAAACGACACAACAGACCTATTGCAACTTTTGGAATCCCATTCTGAGCCCTATACCAATATCTCACCCATCAATCGGAAAACGCCAAAATTTCAATTTCGTCAATTCAAGCCTAAATCTACTTTGTACCTCCAAAACACATTCCTATAAACACTACTAAGTCCCAAGTTACCTCTTAAAGCTACCAGAACCCTCAGAAATTACATCCTATATCTTTTACAAATAAGTTAACATCCGCATGACTTTTCCAACTTAAGCTTCCTCAAAAGAGACTAAGTGTGTCAAATCTTAACTATACTTCTTTGAACCTGAGTCAAACAACCCGAGAGCACATAATACAACTAACGAAGGAAATAATAAGAAAAAATGGGGGAAAAAGAGTGATAACTCATGAAATGACCGGCCGAGTCGTTACATCTTGCACCCCTTAAACAAATGTTCGTCCTCGAACGAGTCTAGAAACATACCTGAATCCTCAAATAGGTGAGGATATCTGCTCTGCATCTCCCACTCGGTCTCCTAGGTAGCCTCCTCCACGGGCCAATTTTTCCACTGCACTTTCACTGGGACTATATCTTTCGATCTCAACATTCAAATCTAACGCTCCAAAATAGCTAGTGGTTGTTGATACGCGATTTTTCCCTATATATTTTTGTACACAAAATACTCCCAAATAGCATATAGGTGGATGTATAAGCACACTCAGGTGTTTCAGTGTTTTAATAATTATTAAAACCAATTTATTACCTATTTTGTGCCACAAAAATTCCAAAATTAATCCCAAAATTATCATTTCGGTGAATAACTTATTTTATCCTCATCTTTAACCAAAATATATTTAAGGTAACTTTTGAATATTTTTACAACTTTATTTTTTATTTTTAATGCTAAATCGCATATAATTATAATTATAGCCTATCTTGTAATTTATAGCATTTTATAATTATAAAATTAATTTCAAAATTTTTAAATTAATCTTTATATACTATGATTTTAAAACTATATTACTATTTTATAAAAATTTAAAAGGAAAAATTGGCCATTTACAATTTAGTCTCAATTAATGGCAATTATAGCAAATTAGCACTCCATTTCAGCCCCAAAATTGCCCAACCCAATTTCAAATTTGGACTGACCAAGCACCAATTAACCGAACCGGCCAGTGCCCTTTTAATCCAAGCCGTTGATCATTTTTATCAACGGCCCAAATTCCCCTTACCTTTTTTAATCTTAAAAGACCCTTAAACCCTCATCATTATCTCAGACGCTTCGCCTCAAACCCTTTTTTCTCTCAAACGATCTCAAACCTTCATCCTTGCCTACCTTTTTTCAACCACAAATCCACCAGAATCCATGGATTCTAGCAATGGATGACCTGTAATCACCAACTACTACTCTTACATGCCTGATTCCTGAATATTCGAGGCCATTCACTGAGAGACATCACCCAGAGCTTCATCGATCCAAGGTTTTTGGCCATTTTCGGCCTTGCTCCAGCGTATCTTAGGCTATTGAGACTGGGTACAACAATATCATCTCAAATCTGATCTTGCATCTTCCAAGACTTTCTCGTCCTTTAGGTTTCTCAGAAACCCTAGCCTATTCGAGGTTTTTTTTCTTATTCTTTTAGATTCGTGCTAGATCTATGTTGTCTGTGACGTTTAAAGCATTTTCTCAAGTTTCCTTATTTTCAAAACCCTTTGATTTTAAGTTATGGTTTCTGAGTCTGTCCTTTAAATATTTGTTCGATTCATCTGCCTATAATCTCTAGGTTTAATTAGTTATTGCAAACCCTAATTTTTTCGATTTGTTTGATGTTTTTTATTCTACATGCTAGTATTGTTTGATTTACTACTTAGTGCTGACAACCCTGACTTTTGTGGTTTATTTGAGACTTTGAGATTGTTTATGTGTTTATCTGCTTTTATTCTCTTAACCTGACTGCTTTTGAAAACTCTAGTTCTCTAGGGTCTGTTTAATTTACTAAAATTCTTCGTCTCTTTGGAATTGCTCAATCTGGTTCCTTTGCTTCAGCATCTCTGTTCCTTTATGTGATTTCTTTTGGTTCTGAGTTATTGCTACTTGACAAACTCGACTATGGTTTTCACTCAACTCCTTGCATTTTTCTAGTCCTTTCTCTATCACTAAACAACTGAAACTTGACTTACGCGACTATCATGTGATTATCTCTTTGTTAGGAGTATAGCCTCACATGCATAAGGTTATGCACTCCTTTATATGCTAAATTTCGCTCTCTAGCCATGGATTATGGACTGATTTCAAATCTCTTTGTGTGATTCTGAATGCACTATTGTAACTGATTCTTTCCTTATTATACCTACTTTCCTTCTTCTTTGACCTATTTGAATGCCTTCCTTTGAAATTTTGACCCCTGCCTTTTTTACTCAAGTTGGTTGATCCCCTTACCTTGATTATATTGGTATTTGACTCTTATAGACCTTTCCTAGATTAAAGTATGATGAAGCCAGCCTCTATTACCTACTATGTACCTGTACTTTGCTAGAAATACTTCCTTATTTGTCAGATTCAGCCTACGTGATTTCTTTACTTATTTAGCACTTGCATGTTACCATTTGATTTTAATTCCTTAATTAAAGAAACTCTTTGATATTGATTTGAATTTAATTGACACTTATTTCCCCAATTATTGTTGAACTACAATCCTTACCTTATTTTCTTCCTGAACTACAATCCCCACCTTAACAAAAGCACACGAACACACGCAGGCAAGTTCTGAAAAACACATTACTTCTCTTTCTCTTTCTCTTTCTCAAATACTTCTAAGTTTTCTGCAATGTATTTAAGTTTGTTCTACTGAAATCATAAGTTTGTTTTTTCTCTATTTGCCTATGGCTACAAGTGTTCTGCTCCTCTTTATGTTTATATTACAACTCGTATGCCCCTTTAGTTTAATACTGCCTCTCCCCTATGTGTTTACACTTCAGCTCTTTTGTGTGTTTACTTCAACCGCTTTGTATGTGAGCTACGGTTCATAAATCATGGCAATACTTGAACATTGTTGTTCATGTGTCCGGACGGGATAATTTGATTCCCAAACTCAATAAATTCACACTCCCTTTACCCTAATGTGTGCTTGAGCTTTAGACCTTGGTCTGGCAGTGCCCTAATCATTTTCTAGGCTCTAGTCTAACCTTCAATGGGTCTGCTTTTATTTGTTTGACCAAAATATATTGGTCAGGGGTGTGCCAGCTTGTTTTGTGGTTGTGCATGACCACCACCTGTTATGGCTTCCACAATACCTTTCAAACTTACACTTATTCTTAGCTATTAATTTACGCCCCTGTCTTGCAAGCCTTGCCTTGGCACTCTTGATCTCCCTTTTAACATGGATGCTTGAGAGCTGGCTCTTACACATTGTACTATTTCTATTCTAATGGTATCTTGGGTGTAAGCAATGCCGGAAATTCCTAAAATTCCTTCAAACTTTGAAACACCCTAGATAAAGAGAAGGCTTTGCAAAATTTGGATTCCAAAAGTGGTCCAATCGTATATTATTAGAATTAAGTCTTATTTAGGTACCTTGGATGAAATTGTTAGCTTCTGATGTATATTTTTTACTTTTGGGTTTGTAATAACTTGTATAAGCTCGAAGAATATAGTTAAAAGGGTGGGTGGGGTCTTTACTTTCCTGCATTAAAGGGTAGAAAATCATGTTTCTAGGATTTTACTGTTCAATTACATAGAATTTCTGCCTATAGGTCCGTGTACTATTAATTCAATCATATAGAAAACATGCCTATAGGAGTTAATTTTTCTGTAATCTAGCATGTAGATATCATGCCTATAGGAATGTGCATATTCATGACATTAGGTAAACTCTTGGGATTAATCAAATCAGCATATGTTCACAAGTTTATTAACATGTTTTAATACCACTAACCTGTAGATATAATGCCAATAGAAGTTCTAAATTAAACTCGCCCCGCCTTTCTAAAAGCAGTAATAATTGACTAAAACAACTTGTAGCTTCACGCCTAGATCAGTGTATCTTTTCTAAAACTTAATCTTTTGGTAAACCTTTCCTCAAATTAATGTATACTTTCATTATAATCTTCTAAACATGAATATCATTCGGAAACTGCTTTTTCCTAATAATCTTACTAAATGTTTTTTCCAGTTCAGTTCCATTCTTTTGAACGTGTTGTCTAAAACCAGTTATGTAGTTCACTTTTTTTTTTTAAACAATCTGCCTCTTGTGGAAATTTTTTAAAATTACTATTTCTACGTGTAAATACAACTAGGCAATCTGTATCTCTTTCAAACTCGTTCCTAAACCATTTTCTAAGTTTGCAGCATCCCTTTTTCTTCCTCTACCAGTTTCTCCTCAAAAATCAGTAATCGTATTCAATTCGCGTTAATCAAGTGCAATAATCTCTAACAATTGTATTTGAGTGGCCTAATGTAGACTTTCTGTCTAAATATATGTGTTGAATCACTCCACTCACTGCTTAATCAAGTTTAAAGACAAAACCAGTATTTGCAAAGGCGTACTAAACTATATGACTATCTGCCTTCATGGGCTTATTTGCTTGCTCTTCCCTTAGTTAATACATGATTTGAATGTCGAACTAGTATGTTGTCCTTTAAGCTCCATAAAGGCTCCATCCCTTTCTCCCCTTTAGGATTAGAAGTCCTAATACCCCGGGACTGATAGGATTGGGACGGGTACTAGCATGCACTAAGTAAATGAGACTAGTCGCACCTTTATACCTTAACAGGGTGGGAAGGTTAGAATATGGATATGATGACCGGTGCGACCCGTATTTTGAGGAGTGTATGTCGGATATTGTATAGATGTGATCCATATTACGTATATACCTAAGACCTTATTTTTCCTCTTACTTGTAATTTTTTCATATAATTTTGTTTCCTTTAATTAACTCTTCCAAAACCTACCATTTAAACTTTTCTCTTTTAAACTTTTGATCTTGCTTGCAGTAATTATATGAAAACCTTGCTTGTTTCTTCTATCTTCTAAAGTAACAATTGTAGTATGGTTGGGAACCATACCAGTGGATCTTTATGGGTGCCGAACACCTTCTCCTCGAGATAATACCAAGACCTTACCCAAACTCTGGTTCTTCCTCTCAAATTCTTTTCTTTAAAGGTGTCCTAATGCACTATTATCATTAGGTGGTGACTTTCTAAATTCCAAAATCCAATTATAAAAAGGGAATAAGAGTTGTCCTCCCATAATGTCGTGTACCCGATTATGACCATTAGAAAAAGGGGCATCGACAGCATGGCGACTCTACTAGGGATTTCTTTAGGCTGTTACTATTGCATGCTACTTGTGACTTTTCTATCTCTTTAATTGCCTTTACTTACTGTCTTTATTTCCTCTAATACGAATCTGATTTGGATCTTCATGTGTTTTCTTTCCTTACTTATTTCTTTACTACTTTATTATTTCAACAGCGTTGAGCATTTACAGTAATCATTTATCATATGTACGCGAAAATACATGTCAATATGTTTTAGTCTTGTAAATTGCATCTTCAATATCATATTCCACTCATACCCAAACAAGTAATATAGCAACGCTTATAATGAGTGGTTGCGCTCTTCCAATATTTTCACCCCCTAAATTTGGAATAGGCATATTTGCAGTAAAACCAATGGATCAACGGTGTAGTTGATGGTTTTGTTCCTTTCCCTCTTGAGTTGTCCGCTTAAGGGTACCAATTTAATACCTCAAATAGAACCTTACATTGTTAACTGTACATGCATCATGGTCAAACCTAGCCGAGTCAGTTATGTCGTCCGCATAATGATTCATTAAGATAGACTTGTCCAAAGACCATCGGATTTTCCTGAATCCCAAATAGTCACCTCCATGTTCTGTGCATTTGTTTGGAGAACAAAATGCCAATATGCTAATTGTTGATTTATATAGTCGAGTCTGGTCGGGTAAGGGTCTAATGCTTTGTTTTGCATAAAATGAGGCACGAAGTCCCCAGATTCATTATGGTAACAATAGTTCACCCAAGCCTGCTAAACTAGTGGGAGGATCTTCATGCCAATGATCAGACTCTTGTGCGCAAATACTTAGGGAGTTTGCCTTCACTTCTGAAAATCCAGCATGGCAACAAAATCATAGAGGCTGTGACTTTATTATGCGATAGTGACCGGTCAATATTTCACTTCGGGGACCTTGAAATGACCCATTTACTTGAGGATATAAGGTGTTTAGCTGGTTTTCCTTGGGATACTTCGGTTCTACTGATGCCATAAAATCATATAGGTACGGGCTTCTTCAAAATGATAGGACCCAAGAAAAAGCCAGACTTGACCTGCTTGAAAGATTCCTACATCCCATTTGATTATTTGTACGAGAGGTACGACCATAGCAAGTCATACCGCACCTAATCTGATAAATTTGCTCTCACCTCTTTTAGGAATATCCGTAGAAGGGATTTCATCTTCGTGTTATGTTTTCTAGGGATGATAATCACTCATATGAAGAAGGCTAGGATCCACACCAGACTAGCCATGGTAACCAATATTAGGTTTTATGCCCTTCATTAGAGGGGGGGGGGGGTGCATAGTAAGGCACGAGAATGTTGGTAAATTTTGCGGAATTAAAATTGCAGGAGTAAAGTAAGTGCAGTAATTAAAAGAGTAAGGAGAGGACACACCGAATTTATACTGGTTCACCACAACTTGGGGTTAGTCTAGTCTCCCGAGAGACTCTCTCGAGTTTACACTAACTCCGTTAAGCTTACGGGTGCCTAACAAACCGTTACACTTGCTCGTAGATGTACGCTCTACAAGACTTCAACTTGCTCGAGGATACCTCACCTCAAGACTTCACCTTGCTCATGGATACCGCACCACAAGACGTCACTCACTAAGATTGAAGGTACTTAGCAAACCCAACGCTCAATGAGAAGGTATGGTCTTCTCAAGAACCTTTCTCTTTTACAACAAGAACTCTCTAAGAAGAGTAGATAAAGAGATACAATATAAGCTCTATGAACAACACAAAGTTGTCTCTCAAATGGCTCAACAAAAGCTCTAAATATGATGTATAAATGTTATCAATATGTTCAAGAATAATGAGAGATGTTGTTGTGATGAAATGAGTCCCAAAGACCTCTATTTATTGGTGGTAGAGGTTGTATGTCCGTTGCTTG
This sequence comes from Nicotiana benthamiana, assembly GCA_034376525.1. NCBI lineage: Eukaryota > Viridiplantae > Streptophyta > Magnoliopsida > Solanales > Solanaceae > Nicotiana > Nicotiana benthamiana. The sequence continues at coordinate 121,909,635 of CM067330.1, forward strand.
ATAGACAATCAATAATGCTGATTTTACGCCAAGATAATCGATTATCTACTTTACATAATCGATTATCTTCTCAACGTTCATAAAACTAGACGTTGGAAGGTAACAGACAGTAGGATAATCAATTATGCTATTGAGATAATCGATTATCTTACTTCTCTGGACTTTCCAGTTTTAAGCTGGAAAAAGGCAGATAATCGATTATCCTCATTGTGATAATCGATTATGCAGCCACGCTGGAATTTCCAGTTTTGGCTGGAAACCCAACATAATTGATTATCACATAAGGATAATCGATTATCTGGATGTTCTGTCCAGAATCGAAAACTTACTTAAAAAACCATTTTGGTTAAAATGAAAACGTTAAAATCATTTTGTTTGAAGTGTATGGAATATGTTTATGATAAATATGATTTGATAAAATGATTTTATGCATATTTATGATGACCTATGTTGAGCCAAAAGACGAGATAACTTAAACGTTGCTCTTACATTGGTTCTACCTAACGACCTACGCCTTGGGTCTTCGGTGTTGAACTTTTGAGCTCGTCTTGGCTTGTCTATGCAATCCCTTCATCAATATGCTTCTTGGCATTCAATCTTGATTGTTTGATTCATCATCATTGATTTGTCGACCCTCTTGATTGTTTGCTAATTCATCTTCATTGTTTGTCATACAATAACATTGTTTGACAGTTGATTTCATTGTTTGTCATTCATCAAAACCTATACCTGGAAATCATGCTAATACAACCAAAGCACACATATCATGGATAGAATGATTTCCTACAATTTCCCCATTTTTGATAATGACAAACAATAGGAGATATGGATATCGGATTCCCCCTAAAGCCACGCTATTCCCCCTTAATTGAGTATTCCCCCTCAAATAAGGCATACTAATAAGTAGAGACATTCCCCCTTATTAGATGCTTATCGCCTAAGCTCTTCCCCCTTTTTGGCATTAGAAAAAAGATTATACAAAGCCTACTTCCCCCTTTTTGACACTTCCCCCTTTTGGGTATACCAACTGTTAGTGTCAAAAAAATAAGAAATACAATGAGGAATATACATGATGACGATTTTCCAAAAATCATACCAACATAAAATGATACCAAATGTCAGTAAAAACATAACAAGCATATTAAAGGTTATTTTTAGCAAATCATAATATTTAAAACATATCAACTATTAATTTTTAACAAACCAATAGTTGTATTAAAAACATGAGTCATTTATTTTTCAAGAATATACCAACTGTTATTCAAAGCAAATATAATATCCATCAAAACATGAATCAATCATTATTTTTAACAAAAATAATTAATACCAATTGTTATTCAAAATAAAAGTTATCAAAACATGAATCAACAAAAATAATTGATATCAATTGTTAACAAAGACATATCAATCGTTAACACGTATCAACTATTACGTTTTCATCATAAATATGATAACTAACCGAAATTCCCCCTTGATGCAATAAGGTTTCGTGCTTGGTGCATCTACTACGATATTGTAGTCTTCAAGCACACCTGCAAACGTACCTAAAAATAGGTTTTAGGTACCCAAACACTTTTGGGTCCTTGGGGGTTAGGCAAATAATAATCATAGCTAAAAGATAAATCCCTATGGTTTGCAAAACATACGGGTGCTATGTTTCCTACCCGGTTGCAATAATGGCATATAACATTCGGGTTGTGCATATGTCTTGGTCGAGCTGAAAACATTCTAGGTGATCTAACGTCGTTATTCCTAGAAGTATTGAGATTCCTAGAGTCATTTCTAGGTGGTCTAAAATGATTCATTCTAGACTCATTAACAAAATTCCTAGAGTCGTTTCTAGGTGGTCTAAAATGATTAATTCTAGACTCATTAATGAAGTTCCTAGAATTATTTCTAGGTGGTCCAACCTCATTTTTATCATCCTTTCTAATATTATTCTTACGCCTTTTATTTTTCCTGGGCTTTTTCTTCTTAATTTCTTCAATTGCTTTAGAATCATTTACGCTACGTTTTTCTAGTGTGTTCCTAAGTTCTATGTTCTCTATTTTCAAAGAATCACAGGAAGAACAATTAGAACTTTGATCAATTGAAGAGGCTTCATTCATCTCCTTAATTTTATTCTTAAGATCAACATTATCATTTTCCAAAAATTTATTTTCCTCTTCTAAAATTTTTATTTTAGCCTTGGCTTCTCTGGAGATTTTTGAAGACTTTTTAAATTCATCATGTAATTCTTGAAAAGCTTCTTGTAATTCTTCATAAGAGTGAGAGTTAGGAGTACTTACCTCTTCTTCCTCGTTGGCCATGAGGCATAGGGCGGCAGTTTCATCACCCGAGCTGTCCGAATCCCATGTCACGCGCCTTTGGTGTTTCTTCTTCTTCTTGTCCTAGGGTTTTGGACAATGTGACTTGGTGTGGCCAAGTTTTCCACAATTATGGCATGAAGGACTTGGTTCTTCCTTCTTCATTTCCTTCTTCATAAACTTTTAAAACTTTTTAATTAAATCGTTGGAAATAGTATCATCATCGCTTTCCGAATCACTTACTTCTACTCTTTTAGAAGATGAGGCTTTGAAGGCAATACCTCGACTTTTCTCATCTCCAAATGAAGGTTTAAGAATTGTTCTTTCATAAGTTTTGAGGTTACCTCTTAGTCCATCAATTGTGACGTCCGTGATTCCTATCGACTCTTGGATGGCATTGGCTTTGGAACTCCATTCGGGAGTGACACTTCGCAGGATTTTTCGAACAAGATCTTTGTTCGAATATACTTTCCCAAGAGCATGGAGATCGTTGATGATCATTGAGAATCGACCAAACATATCATCGATCCTTTCAGGCTCCTTCATTCTAAAGAGTTCATATTCATGTGTTAGAAAATAAACTCTAGTTTCTCGGACTTGAGGCGTACCTTCATAAGTGATTTCAAGCTTATCCCACATCTCTTTGGCGGTTGTGCAGCAAGAGATCTTCCGATAGTCATCCGGATTCACGGCACGATACAACATATTGATGGCCTTTGCGTTATTTTCAACCTTCTTGATATCTTCGGCATTATATTCATCTTCCTCCTTTGGAACCATGATTTCCCCAACTTTCTTTGTCGCATTTGTTCACCGTTCTTGATGATGTGCCATAATCGAAAGTTATTTGATTGGATGAATATTCTCATCCTCTTTTTCCAATATGTATAATTGGTTCCATCAAATAGTGGAGGCCTAATGGTAGAGTGTCCTTCGCTCATCATACCTGGGTTCAACATTCTCAACGAATAAATATATATCGTTCTCTCAACCGGTTAAGGCTTTCAGAGAGTTAGGCTCTGATACCAATTGTTAGGATTTATGCCCTTCACTAGAGGGGGGGTGAATAGTGAGGCATGAGAATGTCGGTAAATTTTGCGGAATTAAAATTGCAGGAGTAAAGTAAGTGCAGTAATTAAAAGAGTAAGGAGAGGACACACCGAATTGATACTGGTTCACCAAAACATGTGGTTAGTCCAGTCTCCAGAGAGACTCTCTCGAGTTTACACTAACTCAGTTAAGCATACGGGTGCCTAACAAACCGTTACACTTGCTCGTAGATGTACGCTCTACAAGACTTCAACTTGCTCGAGGATACCTCACCTCAAGACTTCACCTTGCTCGTGGATACCGCACAACAAGACTTCACACACTAAGATTGAAGGTACTTAGCAAACCCAACGCTAAATGAGAAGGTATGGTCTTCTCAAGAACCTTTCTCTTTTACAACAAGAACTCTCTAAGAAGAGTAGATAAAGAGATACAATATAAGCTCTATGAACAACACAAAGTTGTCTCTCAAATGGCTCAACAAAAGCTCTAAATATGATGTATAAATGTTATCAATATGTTCAAGAATAATGAGAGATGTTGTTGTGACGAAATGAGTCCCAAAGGCTTCTATTTATAGGTGGTGGAGGTTGTACGTCCGTTGCTTGATTGACAATCAATAATGCTGATTTTAGGCCAAGATAATCAATTATCTACTTTACATAATCGATATCTTCTCAACGTTCATAAAACTAGACGTTGGAAGGCAACAGACAGTAGGATAATCGATTATGCTATTGAGATAATCGATTATCTTACCTCTCTGGACTTTCCAGTTTTAAGCTGGAAAAAGGCAGATAATCGATTATCCTCATGTGATAATCGACTATGCAGCCATGCTGGAATTTCCAGTTTTGGCTGGAAACCCAATATAATCGATTATCACATAAGGATTATCTGGATGTTCTTTCCAGAATCGAAAACTTACTTCAAAAACCATTTTTGTTAAAATGAAAACGTTAAAATCATTTTGTTTGAAGTGTATGGAATATGTTTATGATAAATATGATTTGATAAAATGATTTTATGCATATTTATGATGACCTATGTTGAGCCAAAAGACGAGATAACTTAAACGTTGCTCTTACATTGGTTCTACCTAACGACCTACGCCATGGGTCTTTGGTGTTGAACTTTTGATCTCGTCTTGGCTTGTCTATGCAATCCCTTCATCAATATGCTTCTTGGCATTCAATCTTGATTGTTTGATTCATCATCATTGATTTGTCGACCCTCTTGATTGTTTGCTAATTCATCTTCATTGTTTGTCATACAATAACATTGTTTGACAGTTGATTTCATTGTTTGTCATTCATCAAAACCTATACCTGGAAATCATGCTAATACAACCAAAGCACACATATCATGGATAGAATGATTTCCTACAACCAAGATCCTGATGGAAGGGATTAATGGACAGTCTTTCAGTATAGTACCCATTCTTATCGTCAACATATATCGAGCCCTGAAAAAATGTCAGCAAGGAGCCAAACATTTTGAAAGTTCAACCTATTGCTTCAACTTTGGCTTACTAAAAACCTTTAGAAGGGTAACTACTGAAAGTATATTATGCACAGAGATTGGATTTATCATATCGGTTTCCACCACCCAAAGCAAATGAATTTCATGACTAACATGTTGGCTCAGCCAGAGGACACCAGTGGATGGGTAGAGTTCTTTGAGAATATGAAGGAGGATCAAGTGCAGTGGATGTATGAGTGGTTCCCAACAGGGTTTTCATTGTTCGTTCTCGGGATGCACCATTCCTCACACTCATTGTACTGAGGAGAACCTATCCCTATGTCTCTCTCTGAGCCATGACGGAGGGTGGACAAAATGAGTTACTTTAGGGCTGACTTCCAGGACGATGATAGCCCTCACAAGTTTCAAGCTGAGCGCATGTGGCATTGCAAACTCGTATTGGGAAGAGAATCTATTGACACAGACAAGTATCACGTCGGGTGTGTGCCACACTACTCGGATTGGTTGGAAGACAATTACAGTGGTTTGGGTCATCCAAGGTCACATGCTTATTAATGAAAAGGCGGAAGCGCAAGTTAAGTACAATTAATTGTGCAAAAGAATTCGTGAATGTGTAAATGATCATCGAGAAATATAAGAAGCTCATCACAAAATTGATCAACGAATGGAAGGACATAGGCATCAAACGCAAACAAACGGTTAGGGTATCTGAAACGAGGTCTAGTATAGCTTGAGGGGATGTTCTTGAAAATGATATAAGACTGCCAAAATGCTGAGGGAAATACAGGTGTGCATCTGGTCCAAGCCTATTTGCTGCTAGGATTGCGCAAGCTTATGAAGGTGAACGAGGGAGACAAGAATACTGAAACTGGGGAAGGTCCTCTGGGACCATGTATTTAGGATCCTTTATTTATTTCCTTTGTCATAATATAGTAAGGCCACTAGCCACGAAGGACACGACTTATATCCTTGCACAATGATTTTAAATATTGCAATATTCCTTTTCACAGAATCCGCATTAACGTTTTACCTATTGTTTTTCTTTTATTTTTATTCCCCTCCCTAAATGTTAGTTCATGCATTCAGTCACCATCAGCATACTCAACAATATCCAAGGGCCCTCCACATCCTCCTCATCCGAGTCCTATTAGAAACAAGAATAACGGTAGAATGGGAGACGAAAGTGCTAGAAAGGAGGTTGAAAGAGAGGAAAATCCTCAGGGTACCCAAATTGCTGAAGGAACTGCTGTTCAGATTGAAGAGAAACTTCTGAAATTCCAGAAGGAATTGGACAAAGTTCGGTACTTCACAAGCCTTTCGTTCCCTCTTGCTGCTCCTGATGCCAATACCCAAAACCCCGTTCCTCCACAATGACAAATGCAACCCACTCTAGCTCAATCCTGCTACACATGCAACAACGCTCCATTACTCATCCCCGAACCACCAAACACTACAAGCGACCACCTCCACAACACTTCTATCTTTGTCGACACTATACCCCACTACAGCCAACTAGTCTCAAGTGCCTCTAAATTTTACAATGAAGACTCCCTCATCAGAAACATGGCCATGGAACTGAAGAAGTTAACTAGCTGATTCCAGGGTGTCGAGGTAGCAAAGGCATCGAGGGGCTGAACTATGAAGTTCTTTGCATTCAGCCAAATGTTGAACTCCCGCAGGGGTACAAACCTCCCGAGTTTGAGATGTTCGATGGTACAAATGATTCGAAGGTCCACTTGACGACATATTGTGATAAGCTGGTAGGAGATGGACGAGATGAGAAATTCGCATGAAGTTGTTCGTTATGATTCTGAAGGGATATGCCTTGTCTTGGTACATCAGTCAAAATCCAATGAAATAGAAAAACTGGGTAGGTATGGCGTCCAATTTTATGGACCGAATCAAGTTTAACACAGAACGCACCAGATGTATTCTATATCAAGAATCAGAAGAAGAAACCCACTAAAATCTTCCGTGAATATGCTACTCGTTGGATGTGAGAAGCCGCTAAGGTCAGGATGATCCTAGAAGAAGAGCAGATGAACAGGTTTTTGGTCCGGCTCAAAACCCACAATATTAAGAAAGATTAGTGCTGATAAAAGGCCAGAAGTTCTCTTGCATCATCAAGTTGGGAGAAAGAATTGAAGAAGGTATCAAACCCAATATGGTTACTAATCTTGAGGTGTTGCAGGACACCAACAAATCCTTACAGTCTGGTGGCACATCAAATAGAACGATGTGAATTCTGTAACAGCTGCGTAAAGAACAAAATCTTCAATGAAATACCAATCATACCCCTTAACCCCACTCAGATATCAGCTTCCCCCAATTAGCAAGAACCCTCACCCAAATATGAAATTCCGCCTCCCACCTAACAATCATATCTACCTCCCAAACATCAACCCAATAAACTAAGATATTCTAACTCGACCCAGACCAAATTTCGACCGTAGTCCCCCAAAATAATATACAACCATCGCTGAACTAATCAACCAGTTGTATGAATGACTTAAAGTAGCAGGATACTTTATTCCTATCCCAACCATAACTCCAAAAAATTCCTCCTACTGGAATAATCCGAACAAAACCGGTGCATACCATACCACAATGAAAGGTAATACCATCGACGAGTGTCATTCGTTGAAAGACAAGATTCAAACATTGATTGATACTAAGTTCATTATAGAAAAGGAGCCCGCTCCCAATATCCATATCAACCCTCTGGCTGATCACATGTGTGGTGGCATTCACATGATCGAGATTGAGGATTATTGGGACCCCAAAGGGTCAATTGGATTGATCGTCGAAAGGGATGAACCAAAGAAGTCAACAGTGACACGCAACCTTATTGTCATCCAGATTAAGCCCCCTGAGGGAAATGACGTATATATGTTCATAGCGCTTGAGTTCAAAGCGCCTCCTTTGAAAGCACCAGTAACAATTGAGGTTCAGTTTCGAATTCCAAAGGAACCTACGGCGTTTGAAGTTGTTGTATTGCCTCCAAGCGTGCCTATTCTTGTTATAATGATGAATGTTACCCGTTTAGCTCAAATACCATACCATAGGATTAAACAGCTGAAGCCTGGAGAAAAGGGAAAACCAAAGCCGGAGTAGCAATTGCTGCACAGGGCATGACCATAACAGGTAGGGTATACACTCCAGAACACTTAGCTGAATACAACAAGAAAGCTTCTAGACGTACTGTTGAAACTGTCTCGATGATCTTTGGGTAATAATACATGCTAAAGAATACTCGATCGTTGAGAAGTTTAACAAAACACCAGCACAAATCTGCATCCCGACTCTTGTGCAAACTTCAAACTCACACAAAAATGCATTGATGAAGGTATAGAGTGAAGCTTATGTTCCCAGCAACATAACTGGGGGTGAGATGGAAAATAGGGTGGTACCAATGTTGTAGAGTCATAAGATTACCTTCCCACGAGGATGAGCTACCACCGGAGGGACTAACATAACAAGGCATTGCACATCACCGTGCAATGTGGAGATTACTTCATTACTAGAATCTTGGTTGACGGGGGATGCAGCCGCAACATTTGTCCACTGATAACTCTCAGAACATTTGGGAAAGGGTTGGATGAGATAAAAGATGTGGCTATCAATGTTAAATTCCTTGATGGGTCTCAAAGATGTACTATTAGAGAAATCAGCTTATGCCTACAAATGGAGCCAAGGATGTCCGATATAGACTTTCAAGTTATAGATGTCCCAGCATTATAAAACTTGTTGTTGGGGCGACCTTGGATCCACGTCGCTGGAGCATTAGCATCAACCTTGCATCAAGTAGTAAATTTTGAATGGAATCTTCAAGAGGTGATCATTCATGGCGACGGTAGCAACCCCATATACTATCGCCACACCATCCAATGATTGGGGGTAGAAAGAGAATAGGCGAAGAAAAATACCACCACATCGAGCGGGTAAACACTGTGGAAAAGGATAAATGGTAGAACAAACAGATCGAAAGTATCCTCAACTGGTATGAGTACGAACCTAGGAAAGGGATTGGGAAGAACCTCCGAGGAATTCCCAAACTCATCAAGTTGAAGAAACATGGTACCACTTTTGGTTTGGGGTATGAATACACTTTTCAGAAATTCAACCATTGGTCACCACCGTGGCGCGGTTCGTACTATCAACTAGAGCACCCTATGCCTTGTCTAGAGCCAAACTTTCAACCGGTAGATGTCGTATATGGATCAAAGGAAGATGAGGCATTTGCAGCAATGGAGAACTTATGTCTGGAAGATGATATGGACGGATGAGTTATCTTCGAGGAGGAATGGTAGGAATGCCCTTCTATTCAAGTTGTGAATCGAGGGGAACGCCTCACTAATTTGTCGATCAGGACTACCAAGGCTCGGAGAGCTTCGAGGTAGCAAGGCTAAGCGACACACCATGCATCGTATATGTACTTTTCACTAGTTGATTTTTCTTTTTCTTTTTTCTTTTCCTTTCCGCGCAGCCACTAATTTCAAAAAGAGCTCTAATGTTCCAAACTATTATGAATTTAGTCAATGCATTTTCAGTTTAATATATATCTCGCTATTATATTTACGCTGTCATTTACTTTACATAAAACCATTACTATTACCTATCTTGATGATGGACAAACGACTGTGACTTGCAACAAGACAATGCAACAAATAAATATATATTCAAAAGAGGATGACATACCAGAAGAGGTCGTCACAAAGTCAAGAATTTTGAGAATAGGCCTAAGTCTAACCTGGATGAGATTGAGGTGATAATTTGGGAGATAATGAGAATGTCAAAGAAACGTGCATTAGTGTGCACTTGTCGCCGATGAAAAAGTAGTACACAGAGTTCTTTAAAGAGTACGGGGACATCTTTGTCTGGTCTTATGATGATATGACTGGTCTTAGTATGTCCATTGTAGCTCACAAGTTACCAACAGATCCTACATGACCACCAGTAAAATAGAAGCTCAGAAAGTTCAAACCCTACATGAGTTTGAAAATCAAAGAAGAGGTTACCAAGCATGTCAAAGACAGGGTTCTCAGGGTGGTAGAGTATCCAACACGGTTAACCAACATCATGCCGATACCGAAGAAAGATGAGAAGGCTAGACTCTCTGCCGACTACCAGGATTTCATCCGAGCCTGTCCCAAAGACGACTTCTGTTGCGACCAAAACACTCACGCAAGTGTACGCGATCGACAAGTAATATAGTAGCAAGTAAAGTATCGTTCCCACGAGGAATTGTGATCAACTTCTCGACTGATATAGACTCAAATAATTATCAATTCAAGCTATATTATAACAAAATATATAAAGAATCAATTTACAACTTACTTAATAAATGTATAATAATTCAACACGAAATTACTACACCTAGTCCACAATATGTTTATCACAATTTGGATAAATATATTCCCGGGTCATGGACTTGCTAGAAATGATGCTACAATATTAGCTTAAAATTGATTTATCTAATTATCCGGGTTATTGATTATAGGGTTATTAATATTCATAAGAATCTTTCGAGTTCTTATGCATCTATTCAAGTTAATTTAATAAGATATATGTGTATGGTATTAATATTAGCAAGAATGCATTTACAACTCCTATTCTTCAACCAAATAAGGAAATTAAGTTTATGTCTATCTTAATAGCGAATTCTTCGGCCAATGCCCGAAATTCAAAACTTGTTCTATTTGATTTTATATGCAACCAAGAATTTCCTTTGTCAAGTTTAATTCAAGATCCGTAGATAATATTGTACTATTAGCTACGCAGTAAAATAGTTAAGATCAAAATACAATAAAAACCCAATATGAAAAATTCAATATACTCAATCTAAACTTCAAATAACATAATTATCTAACATCCATGACCCAAGAATATTAGAAGTTTTTGCTACTCATATTCATACAAAACTCAACCATAAACATCGTAAACAAAATATAAACGAGAATGAGATGAAAGTTTAGAAGAACTTGAGAAATTCTTCTCCAAGATGATTCTTCTTCCTCATGTCTTAGCTCCTTCAATAATGGTCTTCAATGATGTTTTTTTTTTCTCAAAGATTAATCATACATATATGAATTATTCTTCACTCTTTTTGAGATTTTTTTAAGCTGCTTTGTCTTTTTTTTTTCATAAAAACAAACCAACTTATTCTCAACGTCTTCAACATCAAAACAACATTAAGTGCTCATAAGAGATAGAGGTGCAAAAAAAAAATAATAAAAAATTGATATATTACATAAATTGGTAAGATTTATAAGGTGGGTGCCAAAGAAATTGGATTAACGGCTCAAAAAGTTTGACTAGGATATATACAATTAGGTGGAAATAATTATAGAACTTGTTCAACGAAGAAATGCCTATATCATCTCCTAATCTGAATCATGCTACTATTTCGCTTTGTAAAACACCTGGGGGTAAGTTCTAGACATCAACTTTTATACACAGAATATTTCAGCAATCCTTACTCACACGTTGGCACACAATTTACTCAAGCTTGGATCTTTCTTGACTCTCTTGTCAAATCAGCTAAATATAGTCATAATTATACAATTTAAGGCACTTACTTTAGAATGTAGAATTGAGATTTGAATATAATAATAAGGCATATATCTTTTTCAAGCATGTGTATTTGAGGAGAATTGTTCTTTAAAATAGGAACTTTTTATTCAATGGTCATAAAGAAAGAAGAAACAAATAAAAAAAATTGTATACTATACCCGGTTCAAATACACCCTTAGAAAAGAACCATGGGATAAAGAAAAACAAAGGGGAATTACTTAAATTAAACCAAAACTAGCATATATTAAACTAAAAAAATAATATAAACGAATTGTTTCTTTTTTTACTATTTCACTTTTTTTTTAATTAATAAAAAAATCTAGCCTAATTAATTCAAAATTAGGACTGCTATCTATCAACACTGTAATATAACAAAATAAACTAAAAGCAACTTTAGTTCCAACAATACTAAATCGCCAAAACATTCATAAACAAAAGTAAAATAGTCAAGCAAAACATTTCAAGAAATTGAAACACCCTAACATACTAATTACTAACATCCAAAACATTTAATAATAATAAAACATGTGCTCATGGGAATCCTCCACCCCACGCTTAAAGTGAGACATGTCCCCATGTCTTTCATTCTAAACAAGATGTAAAGCAAAGATACTTCCCCGAGGAGTCACTCTTGATTGGAGACAAAGCCGGTATCCACATTGCAAGCTCGACCAATTGAATGAAGCCAACCCAAGAATTTTCTTTCTATTTTCCTCTGTTGATCTTGCATTTCATCAAAACGTCTCCCTTAATCTGTCAGTGATGTTTTAATTTCAGTGATTTTCTGCTCCATACGGTTTATCCTTTGTCCGCGATTGGCCCAAGATGGGCCTACATCATCAGAATCTTATGGTTGTGGAGGTTGTCCATCTTCTCCCTCATCTTCCGATGCATCAGAACTACTTATGAGATTGCTGGGGCTGCCGCTGCAACATCATTGGCAGGTCGTATATTATGAGATTTCTTCAAAATCCCATCCACACGAGTATTTTCAAGTACTTGCACCTTCTTGCACAACATAGTTATTAAAGATGGGGAAAAAAACCATACAATTGTTGGGGGCACCGAATAAACATCTCCTCGTGGATCACTTTAGCCATGTCGAAAGGGAGACCCCTGATGAAACACCTAACTAATGCAGCTTTGGGCCCATTCACCTCTGTACTGTTCTTAGACGGTATGATGCGACTACATATTACAACAGCCAGAATTTTGCCTCTCGAGTTAACACAGAGGAGTGGAACTTATCACCATTATCCAACCAATCTACCACTTTACCTGGTTCACAAATGTCCTCAAAGAACCGATTCCACTTAGCATCGGTAGGCTCTCTCCCATACTCATAGAAATATGTACCTTCAGGAAGAGGGGCAAGTAATTTATACGCATCGCGTATTTCCTCTACGGACGAATCCACCTCTTTGCGATGCACTGTGACCACATTGTTCACATGCTCTGGCAGATTCGTGTAAAAGATTGCGTACAGCCATGACATTAGCCTTTCCCCGCTGTTCAATGAATAAATGCAAACCTCGGTCCATTAGTTCATTATACATGTGGGGGCATCGGGCTATGACCTTTGTGATATCAATGGCCCTCTCCGACACAGCCTTCTTATTTGCCTTTGCCATGAAACGTTCATGGGCTTCGGGTGAAACAAATTTGTTGTGATCATATGGTCGTTCAGGGGTTGCCCTTGTGCTGCTGGTGGATGGACTTGTTGCTCGGCGCTTCGTTTGTGCCATAAGACCTGTAAAGAGTAAATCCATCAGCTCACCCAACCACAATAATGTGACATAGTGCGGTCACTCAGACTTCACATGCAAAATTTGTCACAACTACATAATCATACCCATTGAGGCATTTTTACAAAAATCTTGTGGGCATTAGGCGCTCATAACTTGTTTCTAAGTGTCTTGCAGTAGAGTTTCCACAAATTTTTCAACCTTCAACAAAACCAAGTAGTACTCACCCCACACTTACAACAAACTAACCCTACACATATTTTCACCAATATTATACATCAAATCACAAAGTATATCCACAAAAATGGCAAGAATAGCAACATACACAATAAAATCTGAAAATAGATAATAAATAAAGAGAAAATCGAAAAAAATCGAAAAAGAAAAATGAAAATAAACTAGGGTTCATACCATGTTGAAGATAATTATGTGAGATGTGAAGGTTCAGAGGAACTAGGTGCGAGAGTTGAATGGGGAACGTTTTGAAATAATTTTGGGTTGGGTAAGAGGAATGAGACTGAAGCAATGGGGTTTTATGAAGAAAAGCTTAGATTTTTGTTAAAAGACCTTAATTGAAATAAAAACAAATAAAAAAATTAAGAAAAACGAAATAAAACAAATATTAGAAAAAACGCGGAGAAAACAGGACGCCTGAACAGTTGCAAACGTGCGAGGTCTATGCGAGCTAGCACAATGCTCTCGACCCTTATTTTTCAGCCAGGAAGAATGTTTTCAAAACGTGCGAGTTTTGCTTGAGCTCGCGCATACTTCGCAACCCTTCATTTCACTGCCAGGAAGAATAATCTTCTAAAACGCGCGCGTTTTGTGCGATTTTCATGCGAGCTCGCGAGATGTGGCCTTTATTTTTGCATTTTCTTTCACCTCTTTCGCTCCGAGTTAATGATCCTTTCATCGCCTTTCATTACCTGCATTTGTTAGTGAGTCAAAACACAAATAAATTTAAAAAATTACTACTAATATTGGTTGCCTCCCAATCAGTGACTTATTTAACGCCGTTGCACGACACATTCGTTCATTGAACATCAATTAAATCTACTGAGGTCTTGTGATGATTAATGTCACATCCCCAATAGTGTTTTACTCGCTACCCATTCACCAAAAATGTACCACTTGATTTTATGTCCCTTAATTCAATGGATCCATGAGGAGTCAAACTTACCACCACAAACGAGCCTGCCCAATGGGACTTATGTTTTCCAGGGAATAGTTTCAGCCTTGAATTAAATATAAGAAGTTTTTGACCCGGGTCAATCAGATGATCATACCACCTCTTGGTCTTTTCTTTGTAAAACTAGGCATTATCATTGGCATGCAATCTAAACTCATCAAGTTCATTGAGTTCTAACAGCCTTTTTTCATCGGCTAAATCCTTGTCCATGTTTAACTTTTTTATTTCCCAATAAGCTTTGTGTTCTAACTCAACAGGTAAATGACATGCTTTCCCATATACTAACTTGTATGGAGAAGTACCAATTGGATTCTTGTATGCTGTTCGGTAAGCCCACAAAGCGTCTTCTGAATTAGCCGACTAATCCTTTCTATTTGCATTGACTGTTTTCTCCAATATTTGTTTAATCTCCATGTTAGAAACCTCGACTTGACCGCTCGTCTGAGGGTGATATGCAGTAGCAACCTTGTGTCTAACTCCATATTTGGACAAAACATTTTTTAGCAGTTTGTTGCTAAAGTGTTTTCTGCCATCACTTATCAACACTCTGGCGGTCCCAAAGCGTGTGAAAATGTGTTTCTTTATAAAATTTACCACAACTTTTGCATCATTTGTTGGAAGATCAATGGCCTAAATCAACTTAGATACATAATCAACTATAACCAAAATATATCTGTTTCCATTAGAATATGGAAATGGCCCCATGAAATCAATTCCCCATACATCAAAGAGCACTACTGCCAAAATATTTTTAACAGCATCTCGTTTCTATTTGTAATTGTACCTGTCCTTTGACACCTGTCACAATTTTTATCAAATGAATGTGCATCTTCAAATAATTTTGGCCAGCAAAAACTTGATTATAGAACCATTTGTGCTATTCTATCTCCACCATGATGACCTCCATAAGGAGAAGCATGACATTCATGCAATAATGCGTGCATCTCCTCCTCAGGGACACACCTTCTTACCAATTGATCAGCGCATTGCTTGTATAGAAAAAGCTCATCCCACATGTAAAATCTCACATCATGTAAGAATGTTCTTCTTAGATCAGCTTTGAAGTCTGGTGGAATCACCTCGCTTGCAATGAAATTTACATAATCCGCATACCATGGGGTTTCATCTGAGGTGATGGCTAATAACTGTTCATATTGAAAATTTTCCTTTATTAATTCCCCTTCAATTACATGGCCTTGGTTAGCCAACCTAGATAAATGATCTGCAATCTGATTCTCCGTGCCCTTTCGATCTCTAATCTCCAAACCAAACTCCTGCAAAAGAAGAGCCCATCTAATTAATCATGGTTTGCCTTTTTTCTTTACAAATAAATACCTGATGGCAGAGTGGTCTGTGTAGACTATGACTTTGGTTCTCACTAGATAGGACCTCAATTTGTCAAATGCCCACACTACCGCAAGCAACTCTTTTTCTGTGATGGTATAATTCAATTGAGCTGGATTAAGAGTTCTTCTTGCATAATGGATGGAGTGAAAGATTTTATCCTTCCGCTGTCCTAAAACAACTCTAATGGCTATGTCACTAGCATCACCCATTAACTCAAATGGGAGTTCCCAATATGGAGCAATGATAATTGGTGCATTAACTAGTCTTCTGTTTAGCTCATCAAATGCTTTCACATAAGCATCATCAAACTTGAAGGACGTATCTTTTTGAAAAAGCCTGCACAAAGGAGAAGAAGTTTTCGAGAAATCTTTAATAAACCTACGATAAAATCCTACATGCTCTAAGAAACTGCGGATGCCTTTAACAAATATTGGTGGAGACAATTTTTCAATTGCTCACCTTTGCCTTGTCGACTTGCAGACCATCCTTTGAAACTGAGTGTCCCAAAACTAGACCTTCCCGTACCATGAAATGACACTTTTTCCAGTTTAGCACAAGATTAGGTTCTTCACACCTGGTAAGTACTTTATCAAGGTTCATTAAAAAATCATCGAAAGAACATCCAAAAACAGAGAAGTCATCCAAGAAAACTTCTACAAACCTCTCAACCATATCAATAAATATGGCAATCATACACCTTTTAAAAGTCGCATGAGCATCGCAAAGACAAAATGGCAATCTTTTGAATGCATATGTGCCATAAGGACACGTAAAAGTTGTCTTTTATTGGTCCTCTGGGCTATAGTAATTTTATTATACCCCGAGTAATCATCAGGAAGCAGTAGTACTCCTGGCTAGCCAATCAATCAAGCATTTGGTCAAGGAATGGGAGGGTAAAGTGGTCCTTCCGGGTGGCGTTGTTCAATTTTCTGTAAGTCAATACAAATTCTCCACCCTGTTACAGTTCTTGTTGGAATCAAATCATTGTTCTCATTTACTTCCACAGTCATCCCTCCTTTCTTGGGGACACATTGCACGGGACTCACCCATTTACTATCTGAAATAGTGAATACTATACCTGGATCAAGCCATTTGATCACCTCTTTTCTTACCACCTCTTTCATGTTGGGATTTAGGCGGCGTTGTTGTTCTATACTTGGCTTGTTTCCTTCCTCCATGAGTACTTTGTGAATGCAGAAAGCAGGACTGATACCTTTAATGTCAGACATTGTCCACCCAATTGCTTTCTTATGCTCTCTCAATACTCTCAACATTTTTTCCTCCTGCAATTTAGATAAATCAGAAGAAATTATAACAGGAAAAGTATCAGAATTACCTAAATAAGCATAAAGAAGATGAGAAGGTAATGACTTTAGTTCCAGTTCTGGAGCTTCTTGAATTGATGGTTTTGGAGGCAGGCCATCTGGCATGTTCAAAGGTTTAAAAGGAATTAATCCTCTCAAGAATTCACAACATGCATTCAGAATATGTTTCATTTCTTCCACCTCGTCATCAATCTCCAGACTTTCAAACAATATAATCATCTTCTAAAAAGAATCCTTCATGTACACACTTGGGGCTATGAGTTTCTCATCCATCTCCATGACCGAGATCATTGACAATTCTTCATAATGTCGAGCAAGTTGCATAGCTTTATACACATTAAACACAGCTTCCTCTTTGTCAACTCTCATTATCATTTTTGCTTCCCTGACTTTAATGATCGCATCACCAGTGGCTAAGAGAGGTCTTCCTAATGTAATAGGAACTTTTTCATCAGCTTCAACATCCAAGATGATAAAATAACCTGGAAAAAATAAATTTTGCAATTTTTTAACAACACGTCTTCAATTACTCCTTCCGGGTAGGCTATGGACCTTTCTGCAAGTTGCAATATAACAGTGGTGGGTTTTGGATCTCCCAAACCCAATTGCTTGTACAAGGACAGCGTCATCAAATTTATACTTGCTCCCAAGTTACAAAGTGCATGGCCTACATCAACATTGCCAATTCTCACCGGTTTAGTAAAGCTGCCTGGATCCTTAAGCTTTTGAAGAAGCTTATTTTTAACCCTCGAGGTGCACTCCTCAGTAAGTGCAACTGTTTCAAACTCTGTCAATCATCTTGTGTTTGCCACAATATCTTTCAAGTATTTAGCATGCTTTGGAATGTCGCGAATCGCATCTACCAACGGAATGTTCAATTGAATTTGATTCAACATAGTGAGAAATTTGTTGAACATGCGATCGTCATTCTTCTTCTGCAACCGTTGTGGAAATGTTGATGGTGGTCTTGGAGTAGTCATTGATGTTCGAGTTGTATCATTTTTCTTTTCCTCTTGTGTTTCTTTGGGAATTAATTCACCTTCGGGTATTTGCTTGTTCTTTTTCTTCGATGGAACTTCTTCTAACTCCCTTATTGTTCTCAAAGTAATTGCACTCACTTGAGGCTTTTTTCTCTATCACTTGGAAGAGCACCTTCTGGTCTAGTATATTGATTTGCAGCCAGCTGTCCCATTTGCCTTTCAAGATTTCTGAAGTCTGTTCTGAGTTGTTGATTATCCTGCAGTAATTTTTTCAACAAATCATTTGTGCTTTCCTCTACTTGTTGTGGCGGCCTTGATGTTGATTAAAATTCCCTTGGGGTCTAAATTGATTTTTATTAGGCTGATTTCCACCCCAAGAGAAATTAGGATGATTCCTCCAATTTGGGTTGTAATTGTTCCCATATTGAGCTTGTTGATTCGTTGGACATGTGTTTTGCTGCCCAACATAATAAATAGATTCAGGATTCACGGGGCACATGTCACTCGTGTGATTGTAACCACACACTTGACAAGAAACGAACATTAGTTAAACCTGCTGCATTGGTTGTGATGGTCCCATTGTAATTCTGGCCATTTGATTTGCCAATTTTGGTAAATCTGATCTCATTGCGGAAATGTCATCCAGTTCAAGTATCCCTTCTTTCTGTTCAATTGCTCTCCTTGGTTCTTCTTCACCTTGACAATTATGATCATTAGCAGTAAAGTTATTCAACAAAAGTTGTATTTCACTGTATGGTGTTGCCATGCAACTACCTCCATAAGCTGAATCAAGATTCATTTAGCAAGTTTCGTCTAAACCATCAACAATATTATGGCCCGATACTTCATCAATTTGACATTGATGAGAGAATCTTGAAGTAGTTTTTTGTATCTTTGCCAAGCTTGGCGAAGAGTTTCACCATCACGTTGTTGAAACCCAAGAATCCAACTCCGCAAAATCATTGCCTTTTTGGTGGGGAAAAATATCATTAGGAATTTCTTTGCTAGATCATCCCAATTGTAGATTGAATTAGTGAGCTCTTTCTGCAACCATTGTCTAGCTTCCCTGGACAATGAAAAGGGAAATAAGGTCATCCTGACATAATCTTTGGAAACATTCGGATAGTTGTAGGTATCTGTTGTTTCCAAAAAAATTTAAATGTGCCTTTGTGGGTCTTGATGTGATAGACCAACATATTGCCCAGTGGACTTTATTAGCTACACCATATAATGCTTAAGCTCAAAGTGACCGGTGATTTCAGGCTTCACAATAGCCTGAGTTATATTAGCAAGGTTTGGCCTTGCTGCTTCTCCCACCGCACGTTCTTGATTACCTGCCATCACTGTTGGCTGTGGTTGAACTTGAATGTCCAACGCAGCTTCAATTCTGTTTTTAGCTTCCCACTCCTTCCTTGTTCTATAAATTGTTTGTTCAATTTCAGGATCAAAAGGGAAGAGGTTGTTTGTGCTTCTATTCCTCTGCATTCAAGAGAAGATCCTGCGCGACACAAACCATGTAGATGGAAAATTTAGGTTTGTATTAACAACTAATAAAATCATAAAACAGTCAAGTAGATAATTTAAAACTCCCCGGCAACAACGCCAAAAACTTGTTGTGACCAAAACACTCACGCAAGTGTACACGATCGGCAAGTAATATAGTAGTAAGTAAAGTATCGTTCCCGTAGGGAATTGTGACCAACTTGTCGACTGATGTAAACTCAAATAATTATGAGTTCAAGCTATATTATTACAAATTATATAAAGAATCAATTTACAACTTACTAAATAAATGCACAATCATTCGACACGAAATTACTACACTAAGTTCACAATATGTTAATAACAATTTGGATAAATATATTTCGGGATCACGGACATGCTAGAAATTATGCTACTGTATTAGCTTAAAATTGATTTATTGAATTATCCGTGTTATTGATATAGGGTTAATAATATTCATACGAATTTTTCGAGTTCGTATGCATCTATTAGAGTTAAATTAATAAATATATGTCTGTGGTATTAATATTAGCAAAAATGCATTCACAACTCCTATTCTTCAACCAAACAAGGCAATTATGTATATGTCTATCTTAATTGTGAATTCTTCACCGATGCCCAGGATTCAAAACTTGTTATATTTGATTTTGTACGCAACCAAGGATTTCCTTTGTCAAGTTTAATTCATGATCCGTAGATAATATTCTACCTTTAGCTATGCAGTAAAATAATTAAGATCAAAATCAAATAAACAACCCAATATGGTAAATTCAATATATTCAATCTAAACTTCAAATAATGTAATTATCTAACATCCATGACCCAAGAATACTATAAGTTTTAGATAATCATAATCATATAAAACTCAACCATAAACATCTTATACAAAATATAAAAAAGAATGAGATGAAAGTTTAGAAGAACTTGAGAAATTCTTCTCCAAGATGAATCTTCTTCCTCCTTTCTTAGCTCCTTCAAGAATGGTCTTCAATGATATTTTTTTTTCTCAAAGACAAGTAGTATTTTTCGACTTGTCTCCTCAAAAATTTGATCATGATTCATAATGGAACTTTTTCATTATTATAATTTAGTGGAGTACTTTCCAAATGACAAATTAATCCCTAAATAATTGCTTTTCCGGATTGGGAGAGTCGCGAGTTCTGTGCGAGCTCGCACAGTGCTCGCGCGTTTGGTAATCTGATACAACATAAAACATAAAACTTTTATCCCTTTTAAATATGTTTCCATCAATATATTATGGAGCGCAAACAGATTTTTGAGTAGAAAGTTATGGCCATTTTACTGAACTTGGTTCCAACTTTATTCATTTAGACTTCAAAGCCTCAAATTAGTCAAATTCATCCCGAAAAAATTTTAAAGTTTAAAACTCTTCCTGCAAGGCATAAATAATTAAATTAGTACAAATCATAATCATTTAAGCTCAAACATTTGTAAAATATAGTAATTAAAGTGTTGTTACAACGACTATAACACGAGCATTAAGCCTATGATCAACTTCCCCTTGCCAAACCTACATATCCTAATTGAAAACTACCCCAAGCATGAACTGTAGTCATTCGTTGATTGTTTTGCTGGGTACCTACAGATATGGATGGACGAAGAAGATGTAGAGAAAAAAGCTTTTGTCATGCCATGGGGGATGTATTGCTACAGAATGATGCTGTTTGGTTTGAGGAATGCTAGGGCCACCTGTACGAGAGCCATGACTACCATCTTTCATGACATGATGCATATGAAAATTGAGGTTTATGTGGATGACGTCACTATCAAATCCAGGAAAGCCATGGATCATATGGAAGACCTGAGAATGTTCTTCAACAGACTGAGGAGGTACAGTCTGAAACTCAATCCCGCCAAGTGTGCATACGGGGTTCCTGCTGGTAAACTATTGGGTTTAATCGTGAAATGTCAAGGAGTAGAATTTGATCCATCAAAGGTCAAAGCCGTCGAAGAATTTCCACCACCAAAAACAAGAAGGAAGTGATGAGTGTTTTGGGGAGACTCAACTATATCAGCCGGTTCATAGCTCATTCTACTGTCATTTGTGAACTTATCTTCAAGATTCTGAAGAAGGATGCTGATACCAAGTGGACTGATGATTTTCCGAAAGCTTTTGAAAGAATTAAGGAATACCTATCAACGCTTCCAGTCTTGTTTCCGCCCGAGCCAGGAAGACCTCTATTACTTTACCTGGCAGTTTGAATAGAGCATTCAGATGTGTTCTAGGGCAACATGATGAAACAGGGAGAAAGGAGAAAGCCATCTACTATCTAAGTAAGAAGTTTACACCACACGAAGCCCTATATTCTCTTTTAGAGTGCACTTGTTGTGCTCTGACTTGGGTAGCACAGAAGTTGAGGCATTACTACTTACCTTATATCAAGAATGGACCCACTAATGTATATATTCCAGAAGCACATGCCTACTAGCAAGCTCGCCAAGTGGTTGATCCCGCAAAGTGAGTTCGACATTGTCTACATAACTCAGAAATCAATCAAAGGGCAAGTTTTGGCAGATCACCTCACCGAGAATCCCGTGGGAGGAGAATACAAGCCTTTAAAGACGTATTTTCCTAATGAATAAGTATCTTTCATAAGAAAGGACATTGCAGAATCCTATGACGGTCGGAGGATGCTTTTCGAAAGAGCCGCAAATTTCAAAGGACTTGGCATAGGAGCAGTCCTGGTATCAAAAACCCGTCAGCATTACTCGGTATCCGCTAAGCTCTGGTTCCCATGCACAAAAAATAAGGCCGAATACGAAATCTGCATCTTGGGTCTCAAATTGGCCATTGACATGAATGTTCAGGAGCTACTTGTGATCGGAGATTAAGACCTACTCATACATAAGGTTCGAGAATAGTGGGCAGCCAAGAACTGCAAAATACTCCCTTATCTACGTTGTATACAGGATTTGAGGAAAAGATTCGCAAACACAGAATTCCAGCATGTTCCCAGAATACAGAACGAGTTCGCTGATGCACTAGCTACTTTGTCATTCATGATCCAACATCCAGACACCAATTTCATTGATCTCATCCAAGTAAAAATTTATGACCAACTAGATTATTGTGCTCACGTTGAGGAAGAAGCCGATGGGAAACCATGGTTCCATGACATCAAAGAGTACATGACAAAAGGAGAATATCCAGAGCTTGCCAATACTACTCGGAAGCGCACACGTTGGAGGTTATCTAACAACTTCTTTCACATTGGAGGAATCCTGTATACGAGGACTTTTAATATGTGATTATTGTGATGTAACGAAGCAAGAGAAGCAACCAAACTATTGGATGAAGTGCACGCAGGCATCTGCGTGCCGCACATGAATGGTTTTGTCTTAGCAAATAATGTCACGACCCCAAATCTCTGTCGTGATGGCGCCCAACCCAACGGCTACGCAAGGACGACCAATTGTGCACTCAACCCGAGCTTATTGATCATAAACCATTTATTTTAAACCATTAATAGAAAAGGAAAACAAAAATAAACCGATAGTTATATAAGTATCCCGAAAATCTCACAGAACATCGTAGCTTCCCAAAGACCTGGGGTCACGAGTTTTCGAGCCTCTAACAATACTGAATACATATCAGAATGAGGGAAATACAAGTGTCAGAATAACTAGAAAATAACTACAAGAGCAGAGACATGGGTCTTGCGGACGCTGGCAGCTACCTCAATACTCTATAAAATTGATAACCAGCAACCGCACGTGTAAATCCTCTGGAGCACCTGAATCTGCACACAAGGTGCAAGGAGTAGGTGGTGAATCTACCAACTCAACGAGTAATAGTAGCAAATACAGCTCCGAAATCAACAAAACCCAATAATTACACAAAGTAAGCTAAAACAATGTATAATAGTATCTGCAACTGAACAACAATATATATATATATATATATATGTATGTATGTATGTATATATATATATATATGTGTGTGTGTGTATGTGTGTGTGTGTGATGCAAATGCAGGGATGCGATGCAATGCATATGATGGTACAATCCAGTACTCACTGCGGCGTGCAGTCCGAGCGACCCATATCATTTATCGTTGACGGTGCTACCTGGGGTTGTGTACAGACTCCTAAGGGCTCCTACAGCCCAAGCGCAATAACCAGCCATCTCGTTGAGAAAAATCAAACCAGCCATCTAGTGGGATAAATCAATAACCAGCCATCTCGTGGAGAATAATCAAACCAGCCATCTAGTGGCGAAAATTAATAACTAGCCATCTCGTGGCGAAAATCAATAACCAGCCATCTCGTAGCGAATAATCAAACCAGCCATGTTGTGGCGAAAATCAATAACCAGCCATCCCATGGCGACAATCAAAACCAGGTCAGTCCATGTTACCTGACCGCTCATATCACACAGTGTCCATGCTACCAATGTTTCAAATCACCGATGTGGCGCGCAGCCCGAGCCACCCATAATCAGTCCAGAAAATATATCACAAGCCCCTTGGCAAGTTATATAAAAATAATAATCCTCAGACATACATTTAACTGATAGCATATGAGTTTTGAACATTTGAAATACGGCTGGGTTTTGAAAACCAAGTTTTTAAAACCATGGAATGATAGTAAATGACATGCAACCGTGCTGAAACAGTAATACCAATTCCCTAAGGATATCACAGGTCGACACTAGGCCCCAAACACGGCATAAAGCCCACTAATAGTCATGATAGTGTGCGTATCATACGCCAATATAGTATAAATCTCACTCGGGATGGGCCAGGTCCCAATCCCCCAACAGTATCCGACCCCGCACTTATCATGAAGTGCGTGTCACACCTCAACATAGCGTTACGATGTGAAAATCCGAGGTTTGAAACCATCAAAACATCATTTACTTGCATCACTCACCTCGATTCTGTAAAATCTCAAGCTCACGACGCCTTTGTCTCTCAATTCGGCGTCCTCGCGCGTCAAATCTAAACAAAAACAGAGCGAATACATCACAAAATGTCTATGGGACAATACCCAATAAAAAATAACCGATGAATAGCCAAAATCTCGAAATTAGCAAAACCCAAGCCCCGGGACTGCTTCTCGAAAAATTACAAAACTTAAATTTTCGTAATCTTCGTCTCGCCACAAGTCTGCACATATAAAGTTCATCAAAATCGGAATCAAATTGCTCCTCTAAATCCCAAATCTTCATTTGGAATTTCAAGCCCTACTTCTTCCCCAATTTGATTTAATTTCAGAAATTTAAGGGCTAAAACCAACAACTCCAAACGCCTCGATCAATAAGCCGAAACTATCCCGAGGCCCTCGGGACCTCAACTAAACGCACACACATGTTCTAACACTTCATTCAAACTCGCTCGGGCTATAAAAATGCTATCTTTAACATCAAGAATCACCAAAATCATTGAATTTCATTCTAAGTTAAACTTTCCAAACTCATACCCGATGCAGAAACCAACCAAACAAGGTCCGATTGAGACATACTCAAATTTTCCTAACAAAGCTAATGCAACTCTCGAATTCCATTCCGACCCTCGGATCAAATTTTCACCTATCAACCGAATTTCTCCGATATTCTAAGTTTGCCAAAATAGGCTAATTTCTCCGATATTTTATGTTTGCCAAAATAGTCTAACTTTCACTCTGGACCTCCGAATTCACTTCCGCTTTCACTCCTAAGTCACAAATCACCCCCGAAACTAGTCGAACCATCGGAAATTCGTTCCGAGCCTTCTAGTTCATAAGTAAACGTCCGGTTAACAGGGATGAAATACAAGCTATTTGTCCAATTTATATCAAAGTTCAATACAAACCACTTCAAACTTACCAGACACATATAATAATGCATGGGGAAACATATAACGGGGATAACAGGGCAAAAATACAAGGGACGATCCCCCCGAAACTAGTCGAACCATCGGAAATTCGTTCCGAGCCTTCTAGTTCATAAGTAAACGTCCGGTTAACAGGGATGAAATACAAGCTATTTGTCCAATTTATATCAAAGTTCAATACAAACCACTTCAAACTTACCAGACACATATAATAATGCATGGGGAAACATATAACGGGGATAACAGGGCAAAAATACAAGGGACGATGGGTCGGGTCGTCACATCCTTCCCAACTTAAACAAACGCTCGTCCTCGAGCGTATCCTGAGTTGTAGTAGAAGCAACCCAATAACCAAATGACATTACTAGGAACATGGCCGGGGTGATCCCACGTCACCCTAACTCACACAGGTACCGAAAATACAACACAGTTGAAGTTTCAGAATCCATCTGGCCCATAAACCGTAGAACCACACTGCCTTACACACGATCAGAACCTCACATCTATACTCAAAATCAATCTGAACCAGCTGTAAAAACCCACACCTGCAACCTCAGTTGCGTTCATACAGTATACCACACATTACAACACTCGGAACGAGAGTCTTTAATTATGGCAGTTGCCCACAGTACTCAATATCAATAGATAACCTCTTATTTAGATAGAGACTTATTTAAACACTTCCGCATATTGCCAACGATAACTAAAACGCAACGAACAGTAGCAGTCGTTCAAATCAATCATTTATGAAGTCTCTTCCAAGTTGACTATTACCACAACAGATTTTTGAGTAAAATCATTCTAACCCGCTGAAATCAAATATGCTCATGCTTCTTAATAACCCAATGATCACCTCGGGCCTAACACACCACTTCTGGTGATATGATACCTAAGTAAAGGCCTAAAACACAATTGCGTAATACATGCACCAATAAGAATCAATCTAAACATTCCCCAATCAGGGCCAATGACTCAGTCAGAATAGTTATACCTTAAGCTCATCAATACCTATACAAAACAAAACTGAGACCTCGTCTCACATCATAGGGATAGATTTCCTTTATCCTCCTCGATAGGTCTTAATTCCACGTGGCCTCGCTACAACGCGCTATCCTAACACAATTCTATTACACATGAATCACCTCGTGCTACAATGCTCAAAGTATACAACCATGCACAAATCAATGCCCAAAACTCAATCACCCATCACACTCATGGTGAAACAAGTAATATATACCATTCTGTCCTGGAAGGACACAACCGATACGCTATCCGCCAAGAATTCTCTATACGGACATTCCCTCGGAAGCCAGGAAGCAAGGAATACAAATCATCACATGGATAGACATTCTCAGCATCACACGGTTGCGGCGTGCAACCCGATCCAGATAACATACTCGTGGCGGTGTGCCACCCGTTCCACACAACATGCCTCACATAGGGAGGTACACATTGAGCCAAATTGCTCATAATAAAAAGATACCAACATCGGTCGTAAGCAACTGAGTGCACAAAGATATTTATATAAGCATTCTAAGCTACAATTTCCACTTTAACTACTATACTCATACCGGAGCCGTAGGATATGGTGCCCGGCACCAATTAGTTATTGAAATCCATAGTCTCGCCCGGTGACATGCCCGACCACAAGGACGCATCTTAAAAGTCCCTCAATACTGGAATAAAAATCAATGGTAAAAACCTCTATACTAACATCCGCCTCAAAGGACCAATTATGGAACACAATCCTTCCCAGCCGACCGCTAGTCTCTGGAACACAACTCTCCAAATAGAACATGATCTGATACACCCTGCCACGCAACATGTGGCATTTCCCAACATGACTCATAGCAAAATTGTTTAGAATAATTCGACACTGAGACAATCACTCTACATCCCCATTACATATCCAAAAATGAATATACTAAGCACGGAAAGATCACTCGGCTTCCGAATTCCCAATAGCCGCTGACAGTATCAATGCAATACACACGATCCTCAAACACCGCATAGACTGCACTGGAGAACTCCCAGTCTCCGACTACTCATAGCACACGAATAACTGTACCTGATCCAATTTCCACAATGCGAAATACCGATTACATCTCAAGTACCCAACTATTCTAGGAAAGATACACTAAACTGCTTTGCCATCAAACAACTTAGATACCCGTAGTCGATCCCATAAGGAAATACCGTAACATTTGTATGTATTATTTGAGGAATTACCATCTTTCCGAAATATAAGCCATCGTCAAATCACTTCCAATTAACAGTACCAATTTATTATTAACTTCAGTTACTCATTACCTAAGTCATAGCCAAATCCACCATACCCTTTAGAATCTGAGTCGAAAACTCGCACACGCCCATCTCAGTTCTTTACAACATACCGCATACACAATATCCTCCAAGGATAACACGAGAACTTTCAACTCCCTTCTGCGCCGCAGACATCGATGCACCCAACTAGTCTAGAACTCTCATTGATCCTATTTAGGAGAAAAATTATTATACCCTCATGCCAATTTACAGTCTTAGAAATGCATCCCTTCAACATTGTCTTAATCAATAAGAACTCTCCCAATTTCATCTGCAAAACTAAACCGACGTGGCTGAATCCTTTTTACATACAACATGCTAAGAGAATCATCAATACCCAAGAACATTGTCGCAAAATTATTTGTGCTAACCCATTACCTCGAACACACAGCGAGAACTAACCATACCCTTAGCACACCGAATGCGGTCCACTAACAAGCTACTTCATTTCAGTAGATTCCTACATGATTCATTTTAAACTAGACATACTCTCTTGTTGCAACACCACAATGTCTCAACCCAGGCTCACTACATGAGACCCGAACACTAGACCACAGAGTTTAAGACCCATAGGCCACTAAATACTTCCTTAACGTTCTCAGAAATACCACATTCTCAAGTACCTTACCCAAAGGACTTCCCGCGACTCTGAATTAGTTGCCATTACTTCTCAATTTCTGATACCTAGAATTCCTGTAATTAACATAAAAATACAACGAGTCTTGACCCGTTCCAAAGAAGACACTACCTTAGTCACATACTCAACCTTTAAACACCTTAGTGATACATATCAAATCTCGAACACCTAAAAAGCCATTCTAAAAAACCATCACTCTTATACACATTGCAGATTCTTGACTTAATGAATCGAACCACACGTGACTTATCAGCACTCTGACACTACAAGGCGAGAGCTCATTCCGATACAACCGAACAACCTCCTTCGGTTTAAGAACTCCTTATAAACAACTCAAGACTTTCTTTTATTTTCTCGCATATATGATGCACCATATAACCTTTGGAAAATTGTTTTCTTCACTTGTGCATCTCTCGGCTCACTTTCTGCAACCATAACAAATTCTCTCAGATGCATAAAATCGGAACTAACACATTACATAACCGCATCACCAGCTCATCAGCATCAACAATCCCAACTTATCTTGTAGCCACATATATTAAACATCCATACTTTATAGCCCTCGAAACATCATGGTGAGATTAAACTTGCTCTTTCATTAGCTTGTGGAAACGTGAGTCATCAAAAATTCTAACTTTTCTCCAATTCTTGCATTCATTCATACAACCGACAAGCCCACTCTTTAGACGAATTTCTACTAAGTCCCAAATTTTTCGGAAAATTTCGACAGAGTTTCCTTTATAATCGAGCATATCCACTTGTCAGAGCATTACCAAAATCATCCTAACAACACGTTCACAACTCGAAGTAGCATCACAATATATAATAACAACCTAATCTTAATGCTACTTTTTTATATTATCAAAATTGATACCTGAACATACGTTGCCTCTGCCCGAATCATAACATATAGAAGTACCTTTTAATTACACATGAGATCTTCTAACATACATATAATGATCATACCATATCAAAGTATTCTGCGGGAGATACCCACCTGTTTGCTTTAATACAATACTTCTGTACATCATCACCTGTCATACATATTACACAATCACCTAGCAAACCTCCCTCGACACTTCCAATTCCTACAAACACATCACACGGCACCAACATACTCATCATGAAGCTATTAAGCCACCATTACCACAATTATGGACAATACTAAACTTATAAGCTCATATCATTAGCTCGCTCAATTAGCACCTTAGTGCTCAAGCCATAGACAGAGATTCGGCCTCAAGTCCTTTAGACTGGACCAACAGCAACTAATAGGAATAATAATTCACCCCTCGACCGGGGAACCACCAGTCTTCAAGGCACATATAATACTGGAGACTCACGGACGCATATAACATGAGGAAGGAATTTCAAGGGTTACACTTTCAAGCTGAATCAAGGATGCACGATAAGATTTCAAGAAAGTGGAGTGTTTCCTAAAGGTTCTGTAGCCTCCTGCTTATAAGTGTGGTGCACGACAAACCTATAAACAAGACTCTACTAAACTGTATCATGACTCGTGAGGCCTAGTAACCTACGCTCTTATGCCAACTTGTCACAACCCCAAATCCCAGTCATGATGGTGCCCAACCCAACGGCTAGGCAAGCCCGACCAATTGTGCTCTCAACGCGAGCTTATAGCTCATAAACCATTTATTTTGAGCCATTAATAGTGAAGGAAAACCAAAATAAATTGATAGTTATATAAGTATCCCGAAAATCTCACAGAACAACGTAACTTCCCAAAAACCTGGGGTCACGAGTTTTAGAGCCTCTAAAATTACTGAATACATATCAGAATGATGGAAATAGAAGTTTCGGAATAACTGGAAAATAACTAGAAGATCAGAGACATGGGTCCTGCAGACGCTGGCAGCTACCTCAATCTCTGTCAAATTGACAACCAGCAACCGCACGAGCAAATCCTCTGGAGCACCTGAATCTGCACACAAGGTGCAGCGAGTAGGGGGTGAGTCCACAAACTCAGCGAGTAATAATAGCAAATAAAGCTCTAAAAGCAAGAAAACCCAATAATTATACAAAGTAAGCTAAAACAGTGTATAACAGTATTTGCAACTGAACAACTGAACAACATTATACATATATATATACATATATATATATATATATACAATTGCAGGTATGCGATGCAATGCATATGATGGTACAATCCAGACTACGGAGGGGTTCCGACAGCCCAAGCGCAATAACCAGCCATCTCGTGGCGAATAATAAAACTAGCCATCTAGTGGCGAAAATCAATAACCAGCCATCTCGTGGAGAATAATCAAATCAGCCATCTCGTGGCGAATAATCAATGCAGCCATCTAGTGGCGAAAATCAATAACCAGCAATCCCGTGGCGACAATCAAAACTAGGTCAGTCCATGTTACCTGAACGCTGATGTCACACAGTGTCCATGTTAACACTGTTTCCAATCACCAGTGCGGTGCGTAGCCCGAGACACCCATAATCAGTCCAGAAAATATATTACGATCCCCTTGGGCAGTAATAAACAATGATACTCAGCCGACATACATTTAAAAGATAGCATATGAGTTTTGAACATTTGAAATACGGCTGGGTTTTGGAAACAAAGTTTTTAAAACCATGGACTGATAGTAGAGGATATGCAATCATTCTAAAATAGTAATAAAAATTCCCGAAGGATATCACAGGTCGGGACTAGGCCCTAAAACACGGCATAAAGCCCAATAATAGGCATCAAAGTGTGTGTATC
Source organism: Nicotiana benthamiana (assembly GCA_034376525.1). NCBI lineage: Eukaryota > Viridiplantae > Streptophyta > Magnoliopsida > Solanales > Solanaceae > Nicotiana > Nicotiana benthamiana. Next base: position 121,940,667 of record CM067330.1, read on the forward strand.
ATACGCCAATATAGTATAAATCTCACTCAGGATGGACCAAGTCTCTATCCCCCAACACTATCCAACCCCGCACTTATCATGAAGTGCGTGTCACGCCTCAACATAGCATTACGATGTTAAAGTCGGGGATTTCAAACCCTCAGAACATCATTTACTTGCATCACTCACCTCGAACCGATGAAATATCAAGCTCGCAACGCCGTTGCCTCTCAATTCGGCCTCCTCACACGTCGAATCTAACCAAAACAGAGCGAATGCATCACAAAATGTCTATGGGAAAATACCCAATCGAAAACAACCGACAAATAGCCAAATCTCAAAACTAGCAAAACTCGAGCCCCGGGCCCGCTTCTCGAAAAAATACAAAACTTACCTTTTTGGAAACCTTGTCTCGCCACGAGTCTGCACATATAAAGTTCATCAAAATCGGAGTCCAATTGCTCCTCCAAATCCCAAATCTTCATTTTCAAGCCTTAGTTCTTCCCCAATTTGATTTGATTTCAGAAATTTAAGGGCTAAAACCATGATTAAATGATGTTTCTAGGCCGAGGGACTTACCTCCCATCACTTCCCGTCGAAATCTCTTTCAAAATCCATTAATGAGCTTTCAAGATATTGTAGAAATGGAGGAAAAAGTGATGATGCTCGCGGACAAAACAACTTAATAAAATTTCTCTGCCCAGTTGACCCCTTCTACGCGAACGCGGACAATCATCTCGTTCGCAATGACCAAGACTCCGCTGCCCAGATTTTTGCCCTTCGCGAACGCCTCCCCCTCACACGAACGCGATAGCTCCTGTTTCCTCCCCTACGCGAACGCGTGACTTCTCTCGCCAACGCGAAGCATCATTCCAGGCCTCCCCAACAGACCCTTACGCGAATGCAACCCTACCCCGCAAACGCCACCCTACTGGACCCCAAGCCTACGCGAACGCGAGGCCGTGCTGCGATCACGAAGGCCATTTCCCTGCTGCTACAAGTACTGCAAATTTTGAAGAAATTCAACAACTCCAAAAGCCTCGATCAATCATCCGAAACTATCTCGATGCACTCGGGACCTCAACTAAACACACAAACATGTTCTAGCACTTCTTTCAAACTCGCTCGGGCTATAAAAACGCTATGTTTAATATCAAGAATCACCAAAATCATTGAATTTCATTCTAAGTTAAACTTAAACTTTCCAAACTCATATCCGATGCCGAAATCAACCAAACGAGGTTCAAATTCACCTATCAACCAAATTTTTCTGAAATTCTAACTTTGCCAAAATAGGCTAACTTTCACTCCGGACCTCCGAATTCACTTTCGCTTTCACTCCTAAGTCACAAATCATCCCCCAACACTAGTTGAACCATCAAAAATACGTTACGAGCCCTCTAACTCATAAGTCAATGTCCGGTTGACTTTTCCAACTTAAGCTTTCCTTAAAGAGACTATTTGTCTCATTTATATCTAATTTAAATAAAAACCACTTCAAAATTACCAGAAACATATAATAACGTACGGGGAAACATAAAAAGGGGATAACGGGACTGAAATACAAGAGACAACAGGTGTGGACGTCACAAAAAAGATACTCCGAGCAGGATATTTCTGGATGACTATGGAAACAGACTACACTTAGTATGTTCGAATGCGCAATTACTATCATATGCATATATAAATGATAAAGGTGCCTCAAATGAGCTTATCGTAACAAGATCACCATGGCCATTTGCCGCTTGGGGAATGGATGTTATAGGACCAATCGAGCCTAAGGCCTTAAACGGATACAGGTTCTTCTTCGTGGTAATTGATTACTTTACCAAATCAGTCGAAGCAGCATCATACAAAGCAGTGGCCAAGAAAGTTGTGGCAGATTTAATCTGCTACCGTGTCGTTTGTCGGTTCGGAATTTTGGATTCAATCATCACTGATAATGGTTCCAGTCTCAATAGCGACTTGATGAAAGCAATATGAAGACATTTAAGATCAAACACAAGAACCCTACAGCCTAGAGGGCTCAGATGAATGGAGTTTTAGAAGCCGCCAATAAGAATATCGAGAAGATACTAAGGAAGATGATTGAAAGGCACATACAATGGCATGAGAAATTATCTTTCGCTTTACTGGGATACCATACCACATTCTACACATCATCTAAGGCAACATCTGACAGACTAGTTTATGGCACAGAGGCGCCCATTCATGCCAGGGTCGAAATTCCCTCTTTAACAATCATAAAAAAGCAGAATTGGATGTCACGGAATGGGTAAATGGTCACTATGAGTAGTTAGACCCTATAGATGGTGAAAGGATGAGCGCAGTTTTCCACATTTAGTTGAATCCGAAAAGAATGTGCAGATCCTTCAATAACAGACATAAGCCAAGGAAGCTTATGTCATGCCCCAAATTCACGTAACATGACCGGAGCTCAACCGCGTATCCCCAGTCAAGCGGACCTGGGTGCCCTTTCTATCCTACGTGTCACCCCTCATTCTCATTGCCTAATAACCAAGTGAAATAGCCATTTATAGGATATGGACTCCATTAACCAAATTTTATAAACATAACATTAACAACTTCCATTAGAAACTTCATTCATCATAATAAAGGTATTCAAATTTTTAGAAATCATTGCCACGCATCAATATTTATCTTCTAAATTACCATACCCGATACTACCCACAACCTGTCTATGGAGCCATTAAATACAATTGAAGAATACTATTAAAATGCCGGAAACAAGTCTCTGTCCATACCTTATACACATCAAAATAAGATCACAAAAAAGAAAGTGGCGTGAGCCACATAGGGCCCCAAATGGAAAGGGGCTCGATGAATCAGCTGACATGAAGTGATGAGGAGCTACGGTCGGTGGACATGAGTACCTGCTATGGATCCACCTAGAATCATGACACGAATGTAGCGCCCCCAGCAAAAGGGACGTCAGTACATCTGAATTATACTAGTATATATGAACAAACTTTGTCCTAAGAAAACTCAAGCCATACACAAGTGGATTACAGTAATAGAAACAACAATCAAATGCACAAGCAAAGAGACAATCAAGCCAAATATGTTTTCAACATCCAACTTTGTTCTAAGTAAACTCAAACCATACACAATTAGAAAATAGCAATAGAAGCAACAACCAAACCCACATAGAAGGTACAATTAGCAAAACAAAGGGGCAATTAGTGCCCCACAGGTTACAAACTCTCCTGCCGTTTCATTTCACAATTCCACATCAATTATTTCACAATTATTTCGACTGTATATTTCAATAGTGATTTCGATCACTTTTTCATCCTTATTACCTTGTCCACCCATATTACCTCAGCAACCCTTATACCACAACCCGCCACCTTATAACATCATGTTGCGGCGCCCAACCCAACCCCGCCGTACATTTTCAATTTACAACAATTACAACTAAACAGAAAATCACAAAGATAAACAACAATATTCCTCAAAACATCACCACATCAAGGTTACAAGTGTTTTCCTAGCCAAAAACACCAATTCCATTATATTCAACAGTTCATAAGAAATTAAAGTCATCGCAAAGATTACCCACAAGATGCCAGATATGTTATTACCACAGTTGTTCCAATTGCATCCTTTACGATTTCCTTCTATCATTTGTTTCTCAACTCTTACCACATAACACTTAATCAAACCAATCAAAAACCCAAACAAACCAATCACAAGAATTTTACAAACAACACACGTAGATGTCACATACCAAATATTCGTACACCAAACAAGGCGATTTCACAAAGATCAAAGTTTGCCATACGTACCTCAAAGAGCTTTCTCTCAAGTTATTACAACGTTCCTAATATTCTAGAAACTTCAATCTATTTTGAGACATTGGAAAATTGAGCAAAAATTAGAAAGATATTAATGGTTTCAGCTCACTTGAGCATTTTATCAAATACTAGATGAGTATCTTGATTTCAAATCCCATTTTAAAGATTTCCTTCATTCCCTAGCCTAATCTTTACTAGCCTAAGTTAAACAGCCTTCTAATAAGCCTAAGTTGTACATGGATGTATACTCAATACAAAAATAACCAAGAGTCATACCTCTATTGCACATTTTATACTATAAACTCGAAATTAGAATCTAGGGCATATAATGTTACCTCTTAGATGAAGAACTTGCGATTGGCTTCTTTGATTCTCCATGATTAATGCAAGATTTGGATTATTTAGATGTTGGGTTTCTCCTTCTCTCTCTAAAATACTCTCACCTCTCTCTAAATTAAGTAGGAAATCACCCCAAATGAATCCCCAAAGGTTATAGAAATTTAATCCTCCAATGTCAATTATGCTATCGCAGAATGCATCGCGGAATAAAAATGCGGGCCACATAATGCACCGCAAAATCGGTGCCCAAAACTGAGCTACACTGGTTCAATATGCAGTCAAAATGCGGACCGTACAACTAAATTGTGGACCGCTGAATGAAAATGCAGACCGCAGATTTGACATGACACAAGATCGCATTTTCATGCTTTGGTAATGTGATCATAACATTCTGTAGGAATGTCCAAATAACGAACGTTTTGAAGCATTCGAAACTAGAGTCAAAAAAATTTCATTTGATATGCTATTCACCACAAAAAACCTTATAGATAATTATATATGCACTTTTGAAGTAGATCCTAGTGCGAATCCATTTGGAATTTTGGGCTATTTCGAAAATTTTCCCATTTGGCATACACTTAGGCTTCTATTTAGACCTCACATAACTTACCATAAGAATTCTACTCATATTTACCCAGTCTAATTGATGTCCACCATGTTAATAGCATATAAAAATATTATAATAGGACTGCATGACACTACGAACTCCTAAATTACTTGGCAAAAGTTTCCGTGGCCTTACATTCCCCCACCCTTCCTTAGGATCATTCGTCCTCGAATGAGGAGTAGAGTCTTCCCCAAAACAGTTTAAAATCACACATCTCTTTTCTAACCTACCTCAAGTCTCTTAATTTTCACTAACTCCCAAATTACTTAGAAATTTTGGTAGAGTCTCCTTTGTAACTACGTCTACCTACCTACAGGAGAATCATCAAATTTGTCTCAACAACATATCCACAACTATACATAGCACCACAATGTATACATCAACAATCCAAATCCCATTATTACAAGCACTACATTATCATAAGGATACCAAAACATGGACTGCACAGTTTTATATCAAAATACCTATATGGTACATTCCAAGCCAAAACTAACTTGTATTCAATCAAGCAAAAAGATTTTCCTTCCACAACACATTTAGCCTTCTAGATGACATTACCGACTTACAAGCATTGTCATGACACCTTATCAAAAATAATATCAACTCCCAAACATACATAACAAGGATGACAAAAAACATCTTGCATACAGTAACTATCCATTGTCTTTACCATTTAATAATTTCCACTGTACAATTTACATTTCACCGGATATTTCAATTTATGGTAACAACATCAACCCACAATTCCCTCACATTGCATCATACCATCATGAATGTCATTTCATAGTATACAAAGAATCATGTGTTCATAATAGTCTTTACCAGTCATTAATGTAATCACAAAGGTGTTCATCAACAAGAATATAATTTTGTTTCAATCAACAATCCATATGAAGCCAGGCCATCGTGATTCTTTATAGTAGTGCATCATATAGGATATTACCCTGATCATATAGTTCAATCTAAGCATATGAAAACGCAAATTGTATGAAGAACAGTTACGGGGAATATCATACACCTATTGCAACCTAATGTGTAATACACTTATGTTACCTTTATTATCAACTCGCATAACATTTTCAAGGGGACACTCACACTAAACCCTTGATGACCCTTAACAGTTACTCTAAGATGTGATACCATAAACTGACCGGAAAATTATCTATCTAATATATGTGTGTGTGTGTGTGTGTGTGTGTATATATAATTACAATGTGAAGCTTTATCTTTGACTTGTCTGAACTTACCGTACCCGATAGATCTAATACAATAAGAAACAACAGAGTTGAAGATCATACTGGAGTTATTTAGGAATCCATTAATGCACTGAGTAGAGTACTTTATGAGGTCATATACTAACAGACATCAAGAGGTTACTACTAACAATACTGACATGGTTTATCATTGTGATTACCTCAATTATCACACAAATGAGGTATAAGAGTAAGTACTACATAGGAAATAGGAATTATTAAGGAGGAGTACTCAAGTACTTGAACTACTCATTTTCTAGAGTGTCGGGAAAATCCGTCTATTCAGAATAAGAATACTCTGGCACCTTGAATGGATATGGGTTTCAAAATACATGAAGTTGAATTAAACTCTTAACATTACTTGATGCACAGAATCTATGCCACAAGCCTATATGGATTAAAAGAATTGAACGCTTATGAGATTACCATATTTTAGACGGCTTAACACTTCTTGATAATTGATCATATATGAGGGAACTAAAAATACAACCATTTTCCACTCAAATCAACATGTTCATGATATGTACAAAATTTGAAGTCATCTAATCTCAACCTTTCACGAGTGAAACCCAATTGCAAGGAAATTTTGGTATTGGGTCAAAATCGTGAATTGGTTAGATGGTTCTAATAGTTAACACGATGCTCTAGAGATATGGAAAATGACACTCCTATTCAGCCAAAAAAAGGCAAGATGCCAAGGGTAGTATAACTTCCCGCACATGACAATGACATAGTCAATAATTTCGGAAGATTAGGGTGTAAAGAAAAGAAACCAAACTCAATGAGAAAGTGCACAATAACCACTGAAGGTTTGCAGATGTTCATGATGGGATCTCCATAGGTTTCGACATGAAGAAAACATGAGGTGTCATAGTGACACATAGAGGGGCTTGTTCTCTCTTGGTTATCGTACAAGTGTTGGGTACTAGCATACCGAATTCACTAAATAAAGAATACAAGTAATACATTGTGGAGACATAAAGAGAAAATAATCATTCGTTATGAGTTTGACATGCTTATGCTATACTAACTTCAAAACTGCAATACAATTCCACATCACAGGCAACATCAATACTAAAAACCGAGTGATCTACTTATTACGGGATATCTCAAGTGGACACGAGAATTATGGCGACACAAGATATTCCTATGATGGGGATGTGAGTATCTCAATTTTCAGAAAAGCATTATGAACACAGTGACCATTTCAATTGATATGTACTTGTAGGATAAGTGTTGTTGACACATGCTCTCATTTTACTTGATAGTAAGAAGGTTTTCATGATGTTACTTGCAAAAGAGTGGATTGGTTCTTCAAGCCATATAAGCCATATACACAACATAGTAAATGTGTGACTCGAGAAGGATCACAAATCTTTGGTACTTTGCATCGAACTTGACACCACATGTACAAACTCTATGATGGTGCATGTATAGGCATAAGTGAGTAGATATTGTCCATTTAAATAAAATATCTCTTTAAGGATTTCATTGGGAATAGTAAAATTTAGGAAGAACGAGTGGGAAGTATAAATAGTGTTATAACTCAATTGAAGAACATACTAATAGAGCTCAATTCCATAGGAGGTTGTAAATACTAGAACTGTGATTGGGAGACGTTGTAAATAATACGTCTCATTCTATGAGCTGGTGCACAAAATGTTTTGTAATTTAGATTCTTTTTAAGAACAAATCTATGAAAGGACAAGGATTTTTATAAAGGTTTAACAAAAGTTTAAACAATCACCATATTATCAAATAAAATAATCATGTCGATTTTAGGTATATTAGTGCATCGGCTCTTGGGGCCACAATTATCATATCAGACTTGGCGCTAGGCGACATTTCATACCACTATCTCTTCTTCCCCGAATATCACATCATTTTCGCATATTTCACATCAACGTCATAATCTGCTTCGTATTCCCTCATGTCACAAGTATCACCTGGTACAATTTCTTTTCGAGTTCTCGACACATTGTCTATACACTATTTCTCAAAACATTTGACTTATTTCAACATCTCTACACATAGAGCATTTCGCACAGTTTTATTTAATATATGCTGCTCCAATTTCAATTTAAGGCCTTCGCATTTCAATACATGATTCATATTCCTTGCACCCATTTTAAGCTGGCAATAATAGCACATTGATCATATTGGAATACATCTTTTATAAACATCGGGTCACAACACCCATTCATGTAAAGTATCAATCACAACTAGAATCCAACATTTAGTCTTACCACATTTACAAAATCACTTACTTCACTTCAAAACATCTTTATACGTTACCAACAAATAGACGCAATCAATCAAATACCTTTGGGACATATAAAATTTTTTTGGAGGAATCAATCATAACAAGTTTCCTCACAAAATTTGGCATCAAAATATCAATTTAAACTTTACTTGAAGTCTATCCATTTTAGCACATAGTTCACATTATTTATATATCCTCATTTACTAAGAACAATATATTAAACACATGAAGAAGTATCTCCCACATATATTTTCACAATAATAATATCTTAACATAACAAAACGAGTACAATATCAATTATATTTTGAACTTACAACATTTACGCGGGCACCATGGAAGCTTTATTTCTAAAAGACAGGATTCTAGTCGTACATACTGATAATATACTACATGATCTAGTGGTGCAGTGACATTAGTAGAAACAAGGGCACTTCTCTTAACAACAAGTTCTACCAATCCCTCCACGGCTCAACATATTCCTTTAACAAGTCCTTGGATAATCCACTCGGACTCAATGGTGCGATTAGTCCCTCCTTACAAGCTTCAAATTCACGGACTATGGTATCAAAATTACCAATCTTGAGAATATGATTTAGAGAGAAAATAAACTCCCTATCTTGAGCTATATCGCAAGATATGGATTATCAAAGAAGAGTGAAATTCTTAAATGTCCAAATAGCCACAAACTTATAGATGTGGTCGATAACACATAGATAAGAAGAACTATACTAGACATACCACCGAGAAATCCTAGGACACTTTAAAACATTAGGCTCTGATACCAAGTTTGTCAAGCCCCAACTTCGGGGAACATGATCGGCGCTCGATTGGGTATCCCCAGTCAAGCAGACATGGGCGCCTTTTTATCCCACGTGTCACCCCTCATTCTCATTACCTAATAACCAAGAGAGATAGCCATTTATAAGATATGGACTCCATTAACTAAATTATATAAACATAACAATAAAAGTTTCCATTAGCCTCTTCATTCATCATAATAAAGGTATTCCAATTGTTATATATCATTGCTACGCATCAATAGTTATCTTTTAAATTACGATGCCCGATATTACCAACAACCTATCTACGGAGCATCTAAAAACAATTGAAGAATAATATTGAAATTCCGGCAACAAGGCTTCGGCTATACCTTAGACATATCAAAACTAGTCCCAAAATAAAAAGTGGCGTAAGACACACAGGGCCCCGAATGGAAAGGGGATCGCCGAATTAGCTGACCGGAAGTTATGAGGAGCTACAATCGATGGTCTGGAGTACCTGCTATGGATCCACCTATAATCATAATTTGAATGTAGCGCCCCAAGTAGAAGGGATGTCAGTACATTTGAATTGTACTGTTATGTATGAACAAATTTTGTCCCAAGTAAACTCAAGCAATACACAAGAGGATAACAATAATAGAAACAACAATCAATTGCACTAGCAAAGGAACAATCAAGCCAAACAAGATTTCAACATCTAACTCTGTTCCAAGTAAACTCAAACTATACCAAGTAGATAACAGCAAGAGAACCAACAACCAAACACACATAGAAGGTACAATTAGCGAAACAAATGGGCAACAAGTGCCCCGCAGGTTACAAACTCTCCCGCTGTCTCCTTTCACAATTCCACATCAATGATTTCACAATTTTTGTTCAAGTGTATATTTCAATAGTTGTTTCGATCATTTTTCCACTCTTATTACCTCATCCACCCTTATTACCTAGGCCACCCTTATCTTCACAACCCACTACCTTATAACACCATGTTGCGGCTCACAACCTGACCCTGCCATACAGTCTCAATTCACAACAATTACAACCAAATAGAAAATCACAAAGATAAACCAACAATATTCCTCTAAACATCACCACAACAAGGTTACAAGTGTTTCCATAGCCAACAACAACAATTCCATTATATTCAACATATCATAAGAAATTCAAGTCATCGCAATGATTACCCACAAGAGGCCAAGTATGTTATTACCACAGTTGTTCCAATTGCATCATTAACGATTTCCTTCTATCATTTGTTTCTCAACTCTTACAACATAATGCTTAATCAAACCATCCATTCACCCAAGTAACCAATTACAATAATGTCACAAACAACCCATGTGTCAATAACATACCAAGTACTTGTACACCAAACAAGGCGATTTCACAGAGATCAAAGTTAGCCATACATACCTCGAAGAGCTTTCCCCTAAGTTACTACAACGTTCCGAAAATTCTAGCAACTTCAAACTATTTTGAGACATAGCAAAATTGAACAAAAAATAGAAATATATTCATGGTTTCAGCTCACTTGAGCATTTTATCAAATACTAGATGCGTATCTTGATTTCAAATCTCCTTTTCTAGATTTCCTTCATTCCCTAATCCAATCTTTACTTATCTAAGTTAAACAGGCTTCCAATAAGCCTAAGTTGTACATGCATGCATACACAATACAAAATTACCCAAGAATCATAATTCAATAAACATCCTATACTCTAAGCTCGAAATTAAAACCTAGGGCACAATATCTTACCTCTTAGATGATGAACTTGCGAGTGGGTTCTTTGATTCTTGAAGATTGATGTAAGATTTGGATGACTTAGATGTTAGGTTCCTCCTTCGCTCTCTAAAATAATCTTACCTCTCTTTAAAATCAGTAGGAAATGACTCCAAATGAAGCCCCAAAGGTTATATATCAAATTGTGGTCGGGTTATAAAAATTAAAAATTTAACCCTCCGATGTCAATTATATTATAGCAGAATGCACCACAGAATGAACATGCGCGCTGCATAATGTTTCGCAAAACAGGTACTTAAAAATGAGCGACACTGGTTCAACCTGCGGTCAAAATGCAGACCGCAGAACTAAAATGCGGACCACAGAATTGACATGACACATGATCACATTTTCCAGCCTTTGGTAATTTGATCATATTTTTGTGTAGGAATGTCCAAATAACTAATGTTTTGAAGCGTTGGAAACTAAACACAAAGAGCTTTCAGTTGATATTATATTCACCATATAAAACCTTATAAATAATTATATATGCTCTTTTGAAATGGAGTCTTGTGGGAATACATTTGGAATTTTGGCCTATTTCGAAAACTTTCCCATTTGGCATACACTTAGGCTTCCATTTGGACCTCACATCACTTACCATAAGACTTATACTCTTATTTACCTTGTCTAATTGATGTCCACCATGTAAATAGCATATAAAAATATTTCAATAAGCCTGCGTGACACTACGAAATCCTAAATTACTTAGCAAAATTTACGGGGCCTTACAATTTACACCAGGGCATCTGGTGCTTAAGAAAATATTTCCACATCACGACGAAACCAAAATGAATTTCTCTCAAAATTGGCAGGTTCCATACATGGTTCATCGTGTTCTAACTTGAGGAGCCCTAATTCTTTCAGAGATGGACGGAGAAGTCTGGCCAAAGCCAATTAGTTCAGAAGCAGTAAAATCATACTATGTCTAATCATATGCTTTTCTTTCATGATGTAATTTATACTACGCCTGACTTGATTCATGTTTAAGAGGGGATGCGTAGGCAGCCCGATGGGTTCGGCTACAATTTAATAAAAAATTTTGTTTTCCCCCGCTATTTGAATTGGGGCAAAATTTTAAGGAGGACCCTTAAAATTCCAAAGTTGATTTTCAGTCCCTTCATCGCCAGAAATGCAAGCCTAGTAAACTGGGGTAGAATTTTGAGGTGAAGTTCATCATTTACAGTCATACAGCGCAACCATTAGAAGCGTCCCCTAATTAAACTGTGGAAGAATTTTGACAAAGACCCTCAAAATTCTGAAGCAAGAGAGGTGGCAATGTCTTGGACCATTTAGTCGTTGGCTCATTCATTCAAAGAAAATTATTTTTGATTATATATATTTAATATATTTACAAAATCATGCATAGCTATCATTTGAGTCGTTGTCGTTTAGCAACACTAACGCAATGATATGCGATGTTGGGAGCCATGGGAAGATGAACTAACCTTTTCCCTCTACAGAACTCACGACTTTTCTTTGAATACAGGTACCCAAGTTGCACATCATGCAATCATATTTTTTCAGGAATAAATCATTTAGAATGATCGCTATCAATAGATCACTATCCGCATACAATTTCCCCAGCAATCACGATATCGTAACCGGCCATCAGCTAAGAAATCTTATTGCTACTCACCCTTGGCATTCTTGAATTACATAAGGCTACTTATCTGCCTTCCAAGGTTAAGCTCTACCAAACTACATTCTGCATAAGGCTACTTATTTGACTTCCAAGACTAAGCATTGTCTTCATTTGCTTTTCTGCATAAGGCTACTTATCTTCCTTCTGAGTTTAAGCTCTACCTCCGAAACCATTATCCATAAGGCTACTTATCTTCCTTGCGAGACTAAGCATTGTCTCCATCTGCATTTCTACATAAGGCTACTTATCTGCCTTCCGAGACTAAGCATTGTCTCCATCCTTCATAAGGCTAGTTATCCGCCTTTCGAGACTAAGCATTTCCTCTATCCTACATGGCTGAACTAATACAACTTTATTTTTGCATTAAGACTGCAATATCGCCACTGCATTTAGATTTTCACCTTGGCATAATGATCGCCACCCTTTCCATTCATCGGCTGAAAGAATGCTGCCTTCGCATGGGCTGAAAGATCGCCAACTTATTCAAAGGTGTTATAGTTTAAGGGCATCATCTTCATAGCTCAAGGAAACCATTTCATGTCCTGCGAATCTCCCTTTATTTATGCTCTTCATGGCCCAGGACATCATAGTCTGAGGACGTCACCCTAAACATCCAAAAACAACATTCATGGTCCAATGCGAACTTGCATTTTTTTATTATTGTTTATATAATGTTTGTTTACCCAGTACTCTTAATCTGCTTTTATAATTGTATTACCATTTTTATTAAAATTTGAAAGGGAAAATTGGCTATTTAAGATTTATTCTCAATTACATTGCAATTGTAGCAAAATTAGCACCCTATTTTATCCCCAAAATTGTCCAACCCAATTTAAAATTGGAACTGACCCAGCACCAATTAACTAAACCAGCCCGTGCCACTTTAAACTAAGTCGTTTATTTCCCCTTACCTTTTTGATCTTAGACGACCCATAAACCCTCCACATTCTCTCATACACGCCGCCCTCAAACCCTCTTCTCTCTCAAGTGCTCTCAAGCCCTAATCGTTGCCTGCCCCTTTTCGATCTCAAATCCACCAGAATCCATGGCTACTTTAGCCATGAACGACCTGTACACACCTCATACTTCTCTCACACGCCTGATTTCTCAATATTTGAGGCCATTCTTCCAGAGACTTCACCCAGACCTTCATCGATCCAAAATTTTCAGCCATTTTCGGACTTGCTCTCGCATAACTTAGCATCTATAAGCTGGTTTCGACATTGTCATCTCAGATATGATATTGCATCTTCCAAGCCTTTCTCGTCTTTTAGGGTTTTCAGAAACCCTATCATATTCAAGGTTCTTTTCGCTTATTCGGTTAGATCCATGCTAGATCTATGATGTGTGTAATGTTTAAAGCATTTATCCCAAATTTCCTTTTGTCGCAACCCTTTGATTGTAAATTAGGGTTTCTGAGTCTGTCTTTTGAAATTTTGTTCGATTCATCTGCCTATCATGTCTAGGTTTAATTAATCATTGAAATCCCTAATTTTTTAGATTTTTTTGATTTTTTTAGTCTACACGCTAGTATTGTTTGATTTACTGCTTAGTGGTGAAAACCCTAACTTTTTAGGTTTATTTGACGCTCTGAGGTTGTTTATGTGTTTATTTGCTTATGTTCAATAAACCTGACTAATTTTGAAACCCCTGGTTCTCTAGGGTCTATTTGAGTTCCTGAAATCTTTCGTCTGTTTGAAAGTGCTCAATCTGATTCCTCTGCTTCAACAGTTCTGTTCCTTTATCTTATTTCATTTGGTTTTGAGTTCTTTCCACTTGACAAACTCGTCTATGATTTCACTCGAATCATTGCATGCTTCTCGTCCTTTCTCTGTCACTGAACAACTGAAACCCGACTTGCGTGACTATCATGTGATTATTCTCTTTGGCATGAGTACAAACTCACATGCCTAAGGTTATGCACTCCTTTATGTACTAAATTTCCCTCTCAAAGTAGCCCTTTATTATGGACTGATTTCAATTTTCTTTGTGTGATTCTGATTGCACTCTAGTAATTGATTCTTTCCTTATTATACTGATTTCCCTTCTTCTTGGACCTAATTGAATGTTTTCCTTTGAAATTTTTGACCCCTACCTTTTCTACTCAAGTTGATTCATTTCCTTACCTTGATTATAAGCCTATTGGACTTTTATTGACCTTTCCTTGATTAAAGTCGCATGAACTTAGCCTCTATTACCTACTATGTATATGTACTATGCTGGAAATACTTCCTTATTAGTCATATTCAACCTACATGATTTCTTTCCTTATTTAGCATTTGCATGTTACCGTTTGATTTTAATTCCTTAATTAAAAGAAGTTTTTGATACTGATTTGATTTTAATTGATACTTGTTTCCCTAATTATTGTTGAACTAAAATCTTTACCTTATTTTCTGCCTATTTATACATTATTAATTCTTGGTTTTCTCATTAACAAAAACACACGAACACACGCTGACAAGTTCTTAAAAATACATTACTTCTCTTTCTCTTTCTCCAATACTTCTAAGTTTTCTACAAAGTATTTGAGTTGTTCTGTTAATGTCCTGAGTTGACTTTTTTATCTATTTGCCTGTGGCTACAAGTGTTCTGCTCCTCTTTGTGTTTATTTTAAAACTGTGATGTCCCTTTAGTTTAATATTGCCTCTTCCCTATATGATTGTACTTCAGCTCTTTGTGTGTTCATTTTAATGTTTCTGCATATTTACTTTTTTTTCTCTAAACTGAATTCCCTCTCCTTCAACCCCTTTGTATGTGAGTTATGGTTCATAAAGCATGAAAATACTTAAATATTGTTGTTCATGTGTCCGGACTGGATTCTTTGAATCCCAAACTCAATCAATTCCCACTCCCTTTCCCCTTATGTGTGCTTAAGCTTTAGACCTTGGTCTGGTAGTGCCCTAATCACTGTACAGATCTGGTCTAACCTTAAATGGGTCTACTATTATTTGTTTTGACCAAATAGATTGGGTAGGGTTGTGCCAGCCTGTTTTGTTGCTGGGCATAACAACCACCTGTTATGGCTTCCCCAATCCTTTTCACGCTTACACTTATTCTTAGCTATTAAGTTTTTCCCCTCTCTTGCAAGCCTTGCCTTCGAACCCTTGAGCTCCCTTTGAACTTGGATACTTGAGAGCTGGCTCTTCCGTAATGCACTATTTGTATTCTAATCGCATCTTAGGTGTATGCAATGCAGGGAATTCCTTAAATTCCTTGGAACTTTGAAACACCCTGGATAAAGAGAAGGCTTTGGAAATTTGGATCCCGGAAGTGGTTCAATCGCATATTATTAGATATTAAGTCTGATTTATGTACCTTGGATGCAACTGTTAGCTTTGGATGTATTTTTTTTCTCTATTTTAGGTTTGTAATAACTTGTATAAACTCGGGGAATATTGAGAAAAGTGTTTGAGGGGGGTAGGGGCCTTTACTTTACTGCATTAAAGGGTAAAAAAATCATGTTTCTAGGATTTTACTGTTCAATTGCGTAGAAATCTTGCCTATAGGGTCGTGTACTATTAATTCAATCACATAGAAAACATGCCTATATGAGTTAATTTTTCTGCAATCTAGCATATAGATATCATGCCTAGAATGCGCATATTCATGACATTATGCAAACTCTTAGGATTAATCAAATAAGAATCTATTCACAAGTTTTTTATCAAATTTTAAAACCAATAACTTGTAGATATCATTCCTACAAGAGTGCTAAATTAAACTCGCCCAACCTGTCTAAAAGTAGAAACAATTGACGAAAATAACTTGTTCTTTCACACCTAGATCACTATAGCTTTTGTAAAACTTAATCTTTTGATAAACCTTCCTCAAATTAATGTATTCTTTTGTTCCTAAAACCTAATCTTTTAAACTTGTATGTCTTTCTGAAACTACATTTTTTCTAGTAGTCTGACCAAATGTGTTTTCCAATTCAGTTCCATTATTTTGAACGTGTTGTCTTAACCCAATTCTGCAGTTCATAAATTTTTCTTTAAAAATATACCTCTTCTAGAATATTATTAAAATTACTATTTCTACATTTAACTACAACTTGGCAGTTTATTTCTCTTTTTAACTCGTTCCTAAATTGTTTTTTAAGTCTGCAGCATCCCTTTTCTTCCTCTACTAGTTTCTCTTAAAAAATTAGTAATCGTATTTAATTGGGTTAAACAAGTGCCATAATATCTGACAATTGTATCCATGTGGGCTAATGTAGACATTCTATCTGAATATATGTATTGAACCAGTGCCTCACTGCTTAATCTCATTTAATAACCAAACCAGTATTTGCAAAGGCATGTTAAACTATATTGTCGACGCCCCCTTTTTCCCTCCTAAAAGATAGGTAAAATTTGGTTTACGACATTATGGACAAAACAACTATTATTCCCTTTTAATGAATTGGGTTATGAAATTTGAAGAGTCGCCACCTAGTGATATCTTTGAAAGGAAAGCAGAGATTGTGCAAGGGCTTGAGATTATCTCGAGGGTAAGGTGATAGGAATCCCTCAAGATCCACTAGGGTGGTTCTCGGAGATGCTTAATTGTGAATTTAAGGATAGTAGAAAGAAACGCATAGAGTTTGCATACAAAAAAGAGAAAGGAAGGGGGAGGACATAAGTGATTTTAAAAAGAAAAGGATTAATTGGAAAATAAATTTAAGCAAAGAAAACATTATACAAGTAAAGAAAAGGGAAAAAAGGTCATAGGTTTAAATACACTATGGATCACATCGGTACAATACCAAGAAATTATTCTCGCACGAGATATTAGCGCATCAGTCATCATATCTATATTCTACCCTTCCCGCCCCGTAGAGGTTATTTAAACGTGTGCAGTGGCCACGATTTTTTATTGCGTGCTATTACTCATCCCGTCCTATAGGTCCTAGAGGGTGTTTTAGGACCATTATTCCTATAAGATGAGGACCAGGTTGAACCCTCAGGTTTAAAGTCCAATATACTAAGCGACTTACAAAAGCAAATAGGACTTCATATAAGGGATCACATAAAGGCATGTAAAAGTCTCAAATACCCCTTCACGAATAGACATACAATTAGCACGCCGCAATCACATTTAAGGTCTAAGATAGTGAGAGTTTGAAATGTGGAATATTCGAAAATAGATTAGAATAGAAGCTGACAGTTTGGGCAGAATTTGGTAAGAGAGTTGGAATACTGAAGATAGACCCGTTAAATACATAACATTTAGGAATAGAACAAAATATTTTTTTTTCAGTTTACACACTTAAGGCCATATACGTATGTAGTACCCTGCAAATATGAGAATATAACATAAGTTTGCACAAGTAGGGTAGAAAACGTATTGCACCAATACAAAAGAGAAACAGGAGTAAGTACATTATTATTAACGCATCACAGAAGACGTTTAGAATCACGGAACTCTACTATTTCTTAGAAAATAGCAGTTTAGTTTGAACTGCAAAATAACATATAGCGGAGATGTAAAAGTTATTCAGGATTGCAGAATAAAAAAAAGAGACAGGGAATGCTGAATATATTAGTGTCAAAAATATTATCTTTAAAAATTACTAATGTCGTAATACTCTAATAAGTTTTTAGGTAAAATAGTAGTCCAGTGTTGGACTGGAAAATTAACTTGGTTGAGAACATATAGGTGAAAAAGTAAGACATGAATTCAG
Organism: Nicotiana benthamiana; assembly: GCA_034376525.1. NCBI lineage: Eukaryota > Viridiplantae > Streptophyta > Magnoliopsida > Solanales > Solanaceae > Nicotiana > Nicotiana benthamiana. Next base: position 121,958,798 of record CM067330.1, read on the forward strand.
TAGTAAAACCAAACAGATTTCATGGAGGCAAACAAGTTTGGCGAATTAAAAGAGGTTTAATGGATTAGACATAAAATGATTAATCAACTTTATCCGGCCCAAGGCTTGCCTAGGCGTTGTAAAAGAAAGTGGTCATGCACATCACTTTCCAATTTTAGAGAAAACCTGTTAACCAACCATATGTAATTGAATAACTACTGAGATGGCGAAACCATTGCAAGTTGAATGCTAATTGCATGATATCTAATGCATGTAATAGTCCTAAGACATGATATCTAAATGCAGTAGTAGAGCTTTTAATTATTAACTGATTGTGGTTATGAAAAACAAAATAACAGACTCAAAGCAAAGGAACCTAGGAGCAGGATTTCTATTTGTAGAATGCATGCCTTATACATGATTTCCATTGCATAAATAGGTAAGTAAAATCCTATGGACATGTTCTCTGCCCGTACCCTTAACTAAAAATGCATAATCCTCCCCAATTTTATTATAAAACCCAATTGTTCTTTACGATTTATTACAAATAAACTAATTAAATTACAGTAATGAAGAGTAAAATAAGAAGTTATTCTATAGGGAGCCATCAGCCAGGTCCAAACCTCCCACCCCACTTCTTTAGAATTTCACAGCCTTTACAAAGAGATTGGGTGTGGCAAAGTTCCCTAAAGGTACCTTGGGACCCTGGCCAATACCAGGCACCCAAGACAAATCATCATTGACAAGTGCAAGTGTGGAATTGTCAGCCTTGTGCATCAAAGTTCAGTGGGTACTCATGATACCGGAAGCAATCCTTACACTAAAGGGGCAGAACCTAAATTCTAAGGTAGTGTGATTTTGATGAAATTTGAAAAAGTTGAGTTGGGGAACGGTTGGAAAAGGTTAGAGAAGAAAGTAATAGAAGAGTGAAAGAGTCCTTTTAAAATCAATTGAAGAAGACCAGCTTTGAAAACTAAGGGTCACACAAAGAAAGGCAAATGTAAAGGGAACAAATAGCTCACAAAGGCAAGAAAACTAGTTACACATGCATAACACAGTAAAGAAAAGTTCATGCTTCAGACTAGGAGTCTAGTTCTTACAGCACAGACACCAATCAAAATCAACCTCAGGAATAGGTTTTAGTACGATGGAGTAGCCAAGAGGATGCTGAACACATGTTAGTAATGTACAGGAGTAAGGAGAAACATGCATTGGGGTGGGAAAAGGGGTAATGAACATGACTGGTTAAGTTAGGCCTACTAATTAACATAGATACATACCACTTGCAATAGGAACAAAAGAACCATAAGTAGAAGCACACATGAAATAAAAAAAGTGTAGCACCATAGAAGCATATTGTTTTGAGGTTGTAACTTAAATAGGAGACATACAAGTTGAAAATAAGGTAACACAGAGAAATAGTGTGCAGAGAAGTGAGAAATAAAACACAGAGAGTATGCAGAGAAAAAAGGCAGCATAATGCAAAGAAGTGAGCAGCTAGTAGACCAATGTAAGCAACAAAGCAGAGGTCAGCAGGGTGGTAAAAGTGACCAGGATCACTCAATCTTGGCTTTTAGCCGATTGAGCAATCAACATTCAACGGGAAAGCTAAAGAGGTAATGTAGAAACAATAGAGAGAACCAAATATGTTTGTGTGAAAGACAGAGAGAATTCAGAGTAATGAGTTTTATCGTGTCTGTATATGTCGTAAGTGAGAACGGAAGGGGAGCATTCAAACTTATTTAAACATAATAGTCTCAAAATTAAGAACCCTAGGTAAGAACACAGAAAACAGTAGGGAGTCGGAGCCCTAGTAAAGGTCTAAAGCATGGAACTCAGAAACAAATAGGTTTACAATATAATCAAACATATAATCATAGGAATAATCACATAACGCTCAAAGAATTAGAAAGTGTAGTGACTTCAGAAGGGGTCGGAAACCCTAGTTTTGTAAAGAGCAACAAGAACGTTTAAACTTGAGCCAATTGAAGATGTCGAGTGACAAATAGTGTAGAACAAAAAGATTAATCCAGAAATAATTCAAAGAGACATGGATTAAGAGATTTAGGCAAAAAAATTAGGGTTTGCAATAAAATCAGTGAGATGAAAAAACTATCCGTGAAACTTACCAACAACGACATTTAAAGCATCATCGGACCAAAATCTACCAGGAGAAAGGCCAGAGATAGCCAAGCAAGATATCCAATGACCGCCTTTCATGGTGGAAGCTTTTGGGCTTCAAACATTGGATAGAAACAACGAGATAAGGTCCCACGGGGACTAAAATGGAGAGAAATGAGGAAGGAGTTAGCTGGAGAGGAAATGAAACCCACGGAGAAGAAAGAGAAAACGAAAAGTTTCTAGAGAGAAGGGAGAGCAAATGTTAGAGAGAGAGACCGTTCTTTGGGAATGAGGGGTTAGGGGGTAGGTTAGGATTTAATTTAGGTAATATAATCGGGGTCGTTGATCTCATTTGATCAACGGCTTTGATCAAAACAAGGTTGGACCGGGTATCTGAATGGGGTTCTGGGTTGTGTCCTAATTGAATTTGGGTTGGGATAAAATGGGGATAAAATTGGGATGAATTTAGGGCGGTGTTTGCAACAGATTTTGGCTAGGTTTTAAAATAGCCAATCTCTCTATTTTATTTCAATAAAAATACTAATTACAATTTTAAAAGAAAATTTAAAATACTGGGCAAAAATATTGTATAAATATTATTTAATATACTTGAACTAATTTTGTAATTATAAAACAATATTAATCATACCATAGACTATAATTGTAATTACATGCAATTTAGCTGTAAAATACCAAATAAAGTTGTAAAAATATGCAAAAAAATATCTTAAGTATATTTTGATATAAATATGAGGAAAAATAAATTATTCACTAAAATCATAATTATAGGGAATAATTTAGGGATTTTTGTGGTATTAAAATAGGCAATAAATTGGTTTTAAAAATGTTAACATACCAAAACTCATGGGTGTGCTCATATATGCACATATACGCTATTTTGGAAGTATTTTTTGGTAAAAAAATACATAGGAAAAAATTGAGTATCAACAGCTGCCCTTCTTTACCCGAAGAGGATGAAAGAGTTGTCGGGTAAAGATAAGATGGCCAATTTTGACCGAAAATGGCGATTGTAAAAGAATTCTAACCGCGCTCTAGTTTTTGAGCTTCCTACATATCCCTAGTTTTACGAGAATCAGGAGATATGTACTTTGGGAACCAGCGACGGAATGTGTAGATGGAGATTCGAAAAGACAAACACAATGGTTAATTTGAAGAGACATTTACAATCAAACAGGCGGAGGAAAATTGGAGGGGGATCGCTCATGCTGAGATGGTCGTTCGCTAGCTGGTGTACTTGTAGATGAGCAGATGCATATGTTGTGCGTAATTTAAACATGATGCAAGTTCCCGTTGGACCATGAATGTTGTCTTTGGACAATTAGGATGACGTCCTCATACTTTGATGTCCTGGGCCATGATGAGCAAAAAACTAGAGATTCACAGGCCATGAAATGATGTTCCCGGGCTATGCAGATGGTGCTTCCGAACTGTGACACTTTTGAATAAGTCGGCGATCTTTCAGCCTATGAGAAGGTGGCAATCTTTCAGCCTAATGAATGCAAAGAGTGGCGATCTTTCAGCGAGAGTGTGAATTTAAAATGCAAGTGGTAATATTTCAGTCGAAGTAAGAAATTAAATGCATGTGGCAATATTTCAGCAGAAGTGAGAATTTAAATGCAGTTGGCAATATTTCAACTGAAGCAAGAATTTAAATGCAGGCGACGATATTTCAGCCGAAAGAAAAATAAAGTGGCGATATTCCATCCATGCAGGATGGAGACAATGCTTAGTCTTGAAAGGCAGACAAGTAGCCTTATGCAAGAATGTGATGGAGACAGAGTTTAAACTTGGAAGGCAGGAAAGTAGCCTTATGCAGTTATGGAGATAGAGCTTAACCTCAAACGGCAGAGAATTAGCCTTATGCAAAAAATGTGGATGGAGACAGAGCTTAGTCTTGAAAGGCAGAAAACAACCTTATGCAGGATTGAGGTAGAGCTTAACCTCGAAAGGCAGGGAAGTAGCCTTATGCAAAAATGTTGATGGAGACAAAGCATTATCTCGAAAGGCAGAGAATAGCCTTACGTTGGATGGAGGTAGAGCTTAACCTCAGAAGGCATAGAGTAGCCTTATGCAAAAAATTCATATGGAGACAGATCTTAGTCTCGAAAGCAGAAGATAGCCTTATGCAAGATGGAGGTAGAGCTTAACCTCGGAAGGCAAATAGTAGCCTTATGCAATGCATATTGAGACAGAGCTTAGTCTTGAAAGGCAGATGATAGACTTATGCAATGCAAGAATGTAAAGGAGAATATAGTAGTATATTTTTTTAGCTGAAAGACGGTTCCAATGCGAACAGCTGTGCTGAGTAACTGAAGGCGGATCAGGTCTAGAAATTTGAGGGTCTTCCTAAACATTCTGCCCCAGTTTAGAGGGTTGATACTGAGGCAAAAGCTGAGAAACCGACTTTAGAATTTTGAGGGTCCTCCTCAAAATTCTGCCCTACTTCCAATAACAAGGGGAAATAGAATTTTATTTAAATGGGACCAAACCCATAGGGCTGCCTACGTATCCCCTCTTATACGAGAATCAGGTTATGCGTAGTTCAAATTACATCATGTAGAAAAACATGCAATCAAATGTTGTATCTCTTTACTGTGTCTGAGTTGATCGGTTTCGGCCAGACTTCTTCGTCCATTTTTTCAAGAATAAGGGTTCCTTCGGTTAGAACCCAGTGAAACATATATGGACCGTCCCAATCGGGAGATATTTTCCTTTTGGCTTCATCTTGATGTTGAAATATCTTCAATACCATCTGCCCTTGTGTAAACTTCCTTGACTTAACTCGCTTGTTAAAGGCTCTAGATATTCTTTTATGATATAACTGACTATGGAATACTGCATTCATTCTCTTTCCGTCTATAAGGGCTAACTTTTCGTAGCGACCTTTGACCCATTCTGCATCATATAACTCAGCCTCTTGTATGATCCTCAAGGAGGGAAATTCTACCTCGGTGGGAATGACTGCCTTTGTGCCATAAACCAGCATGTAGGGAGTTTCCACGGTCGATGTGCGGACTGTGGCACGATATGCCAATAAGGCGAACGACAACTTCTAATGACATTGCTTGTGCCTTTCGATCGTTTTCCGTAGTATCTTTTTAATGTTCTTATTAGCTTCTTCTACGACTCCATTCATCTGAGGTCTATAAGCCATAGAGTTCTTGTGTCTATTTAGAAAGTCTCACACATTACTTTCATAGATTGGATCCGTTGTCGGTGATGATTAACTTTGGAATTCCAAACCGACAATCAATACGATCGCGGACGAAATCTGTTTACCACCTTCTTGGTAATTGGTTTGTATGATGCTGCTTCAACCCATTTAGTAATGTAATCAATTGCTACCAAGATGAACCTATGCACGTTTAGCCCGGCAGGCACAATTCGTCAAAAAACATCCATTCCCTAGGCGGCAAACAGCCATGGTGAGCTTGTTGCATTAAGCTCGTTTGGAGGTACCTTTATCATATCTACATGAATCTGGCAGATGGCATTTCCGGATATATTGGATTCAATCCATCTCCATAGTAATCCAAAAGTATCCTGTACGAAGTACCTTCTTGGCTAAAACAAAACCGTTCATGTGCGGTCTGCAGGTCCCTCATGTACTTTCTCCAATAATTTTGGTACTTCTTTTCCATCGACACACCTTAACAAACCCAAATCAGAGGTTCTTCTGTACAAGATTCCTCTGCTATGAAAGAAACTGTTGGACAACCTCCGAAGTTGCGCTTCTGAGTAGCACTAGCGTGCTCTTGATATTCTCTCTTGGTTAAATACTATTTGATGTCATGGAACCATGGTTTCCCATTGGCTTCTTCCTCAACATGAGCACAATAAGCTGGTTGATTATGAATCTTTACCTGGACGGGGTCGATGAAGTTTGTATCTGGCTGCTGAATCATGGATGACAAAGTAGCTAGTGCATCTACAAACTCTTTCTCTTTCATGGGAACATGGTGGAATTTTGTCTTTCTGAACCTTTTTTCTCAATTCATATATGTGATGCAAATAAGGAAGTATCTTAGAATTCTTGGTTGCTGATTCCTCTCAAAATTGATGTATGAGCAGGTCCGAGTCTCCAATCACTAGTAACTCCTAAATGTTCATGTCAATCGCCAATTTAAGCCCGAAGATGTAGGCTTTGTAATCGGCCATGTTGTTGGTGCACATGAATCGAAGCTTTGCAGATACTGGTATTGCTGACTGGTTTTTTATTCCATGAATGCTCCTATATCTACTCCTTTGAAATTCATGGGCCCATCGAAAACCATTTTCCAACTAGGATTCTGCAATGTCCTCTCCTATGAAAGCTACCTCTTCATCAGCAAAACACATATTTAAGGGTTCATATTCTCCTCCTACAATATTCTTGGCGAGGTGATCTGCCAAAGCTTGTCCTTTGAGTGCCTTCTAGGTAACATAAATAATTTCAAACTAACATAATAGTATTTGCCATTTGGCAAGCCTGCCGGTAGGCATGATATTCTGAAAGATATACTTCAATGGGTCCATTCCTTGTTGAGATAAGTTAGGTAGGCACAAAAGTAATGCCTCAACTTTTGAGCTACCCAGGTCGCACAACATGTGCGCTCTAATAAGGAATACTGAGCCTCGTACGAGGTAAACTTCTTGCTAATATAATAGATGGCTTGCTCCATTCTTCCCATTTCATCATGTTGTCCTAAGACACAACCAAAAACTCCATATAATACCGCAACATAAACCAATAGGGGTCACCCTGGTTCAGGCGGATCCAACGCCGGCGGTGTTGACAAGTACTCCTTCATTCTGTCAAAAGGCCTTTGATAATCAGCAGTCCATTTAGTGGCGGCATCCTTCTTTAGCATCTTGAAGATGGGTTTACAAATAACGGTGGATTGAGCTATGAATCGGCTGATATAGTTGAGTCTTCCCAGAAAACTTATTACATCTTTCTTGCTCTTTGGCGATGGAAAATCTTGAATGGCTTTGACCTTTGCCGGATCCAACACTATCCCCCAGCGACTCATAATGAAACCCAATAACTTTTTGGCAGGGACTCCGAATGCACACTTGGCTGGATTCAATTTGAAGTTGTACCTCCTCAGTTTGTTGAAGAACTTCCTCAAATCTTCCAGGTGATTTGCAACTTTCTTAGATTTGATGATGATGTCATCTACATACACCTAGATCTCTTTATGTATGATGTTAAGAAAGAAAGTGGTCATGGTTCTAATGTAGGTAGCACCAGCATTCTTCAAACTGAATGTCATCATTCTGTAACAGTACATCCCCAATGGCGTGTTGAACGTCGTTTTTTCTGCATCTTCTTCCTCCTTCCATATAGATGGTATCGAGAAAAACAATCGACGAATGACTGCATCTCATGTTAGGTGTAGTTGTATATATATACGTATATATATATATTAGGCAAAGGGAATTCATCCTTAGGACTGGCCCGCTTAATATCCCGGTAGTCGACACAGACTCTAACTTTCCCATCCTTCTTCGATACTAGCACGATGTTGGCTATCCATGTCAGATATTCTACCACTCTGAGAACCCTATCTCTGACTTGCTTGTTATCCTTTTCTTTGATTTCCAGACTCATGTCTGGCTTGAATTTTCTGAGCATCTATTTTATTGGCGGGCATGCCTGGTCTGTCGGCAACTTGTGAGCCACAATGGATGTGCTCAGATCCGTCATGTCATCATAAGACCATGCAAAGATGTCCTCATACTCTCTTAAGAACAATGTGTACTCTTTCTTTTCTATTGGCAACAGATGCACGCTAATAGGTGTTTCCTTGGCGTTCTCTGCGTCTCCTAAAAGTGACAACCTCAGTTTCATCCAAATTACACTTAGGCTTGTTCATAAAATTCTCGACCTCCCTGAGAACTTCTTCTGGTATTTAATCCTCTTCTGAATCTATGTCTGTTTTTTGCATTGCCTCATTGGAAGTCATTGTCATTGGTTCATCATCAAGATATGTAATAGTAATACTGTGTAAAAATAAAGTAAATGATAGAGAAAAGTAATAAGAGCGAGATAAATATAAACTTTAATAAATGCTTTTGATTAAACTCAAAACTGTTTGAAACATCGAAGCTCATTTCAAAAGTAATGACAATGCGAAAAAGTAAAATCGACTAAAAATAAAGTGCGATACATAGTGTGTCGTTTAGCCTTGCGACCCAAAGCTCTCCGGCCACTTGTTATCCTGAACGAACAATTGGTGAGGTGTTTTCTTCGATTCACAGCTTGAATGGAAGGGACTTCTTCCCCTTCATCCTCGAAGATAACACAACAATCCATATCATCCTCCAGAAACAAGTTCTTTGTCACTGTCAGTGCCTCGTCTTCCTCTGATCCATATAACGTATCAGCAGGCTAAAAGGTTCTTCAGCTGAGGTAGAGGGTGCTCAAGTGGGTGTAGGGACCGCTCCATGGTGGCTACCAATTATTTAACTCCTCCCAGTTGTACTCATACCCCAGGCCAAAAGTTGTACCATGCTTCTTCAACTTGATAGGCTTGGTGATGCCCTGAAGATTCTTGCCAATTCCCTTTCCAGGCTCGTACCCGCTCCAATTAAAAATGCACTCAGTTTTATTATCGCACCACTTGTCTTTGTCTATGGCATTGACTTTCTCAATGTGGTGGTATGTTTATCAATCTATTCTCCTTCTATCTCCAATCATCGGGATTGTTTGGCAACTATATATAGGGTTGCTATTGTCTCTTGGATTATCACCTCCTGATGATTCCATTCGGAAATTATAGTTTTATGCAAGGTTGATGCCACAGCCCTAGCGGCATGTATCCATGGTCATCCCAGCAACAAATTGTAGGATGCCGGCACGTCTATGACTTGGATGTCAATATTAAACCAGGTAGGTCCCATCTATAGGCACAAGCTGATTTATCCAATGGTGGATCTTTGAGATCTATCAAAAGCCTTGACTTTGATAGCTCCATCTTTGATTCCATGCAAACCTTTACCCATTGTCTCGAGGGTTATTAACGGACATATGTTAAGGCTGGATCCCCCGTCGACTATGATCCTTATGATGAAATGATCTTCGCATTGCATTGTGATGTGCAATGCTTTGTTGTGACTAAGCCCTTTTGGTGGTGACTCGTCCTCGTGGAAAGTGATCTTCTAGATTTCCGGCACCTGCCCCACCATATTCGCCTTTTCACATCCTGTTATATTGCTGGGAACGTAGGATTTACTCAATATCTTCATTAAGGCATTTTTCTATGCCTCAGAGCTTTGCAGAAGAGCCAGGAAGGAAATTCACACTGTTGTTTTGTTCAGTTGTTCAATGACCGAGTATTCTTCGGCTTGTATCTTTCTCCAAAGGTCATTGGGACCATTTTCATTAGTACGTCCAGAGGCTTGTTTGCTAGATACCACTAAATGTTCTAGAGTGTATATCCTGCCGGTCCTGGTCATGCCCTGTGCGGCGATGGCTATTCTAGTATATGTTTTTCCTTTCCTTCTAGCCTCAGTTGTGCAATCCCAATCTGGGGACTTCATGCCTCATTTTCTGCAAAACAAAGTGTTAGGACCTTAACCGCACCATACTCATCTATATAAATCAATAATTAGCAAAAGGCATTTAGTTCTCCAAATAAATGCACTTAAAATGGAGGTGTCCATTTGGGTTTTGAGGAAATCCGATGACTTTTTGTTTAGGCTACCTTAATGAGACATTATGCGGACAACATAACTGACTCGGCTAAGTTTGACCATGATGCATGAAAAGTTTAATTGAATAAGGTTTCTATTTTTGAAGTGCTAGACAAGGTACCCTTTAGCGGAGAACTCAATAGGGAAAGGCACAGAACCGTCAACTACACCGTTGATCGACTTGTTTTTCGGCAAATATGCATGTGCCGCATTTAGGGGTTATAACATCGGAAGGGTACAACCATTCATTATAAGCGTTGTTATAGGATTTATTTTTGCATGAGTGGAATTTGATGTTGAGGAATCCAGTGACAATAATGAAGCATATTGCATGTATTTTCACATTCATAAAATAAAGATTACAATAAATGCTCAGAAATTACAACAGAATTGAAATAATAAGGCAGTAAAACAAGAAATTAAAGGAAAGAAAAACATGAAGAGCCAAGTTAGTATTTTTGTTGAAACAATTAAAGACAAAAAGTAAATGCAATTAAGGAAGCAATAAAGTCAAAAAAACCACGTAATGGTAAAAGCCTTAAAGAAATCCCCTGCAGAGTCGCCATGTTGTTGACGCCCTCTTTTTCCCTCCTAAAAGAAAGGTGAAATCGAGTTTACGACATTATGGACAAAAAAACTATTATTTCATTTTAAGGAATTCGGATATGGAATTTGAAGAGTCGTCACCTAATGATTATAGTGCATTAGGACAGTTTTAAAGAAAAGTAGAAGATCTTTGAAAGGAAATCAGAGTTCGGGTCATGGCTTGAGATTATCTCGAAGGGAAGGTGTTAGGAATCCGTCCAGATCCACTAGTGTAGTTCCTGGTCATGCCTAATTGTGACATTAAGGAGAGTAGAAAGGAACACATAGAGTTTGCATACGAAAATTTAAATTTTAGAAACGAAGAGGGAGGACATAAGTGATTTTAAAAAGAGAAAGATTAATTGGAACATAAATTTAAGAAAAGAAATCATTATACAAGTAATGAAAAGAGGAAAGGTGTCCTAGGTTTAAATACAATAAGTATCACATCGGTACAATACCCAGCAATCATTCTCGCATGAGATATTAGCGCACCGGTCATCATATCCATATTCTACCCTTTCCACCCCATAGAGGTTATTTAAACATGTGCATTGGTCATGAGTGCTTATCGCGTGCTATTACCCGTTCCGTCATAGAGGTGTTTTTAGGACCACTATTCCAATAAGGTCAGGACTCGGTTGAACCCTTAGGTTTAAAGGCAAAAATACTAAGAGACATACAAAAGAAAATAGTACTTCATATAAGGGATGACGTAAAATCATGTAAATGGATCAAATACCCCTCCAGAGATAGACATACAATTAGCACGCCTCAATCACATTTAAGGTCTAAGGAAGTGACAGTTTCAAATCTAGGATATTCGAAAATAGATTAGAATAGAAGCTGATAGTTTGGGCAAAATTTGGTAGGGTAGTTGGTAAAACTGAAGATAAAGCGGTGAAATATGTAGCATTTAGGAATAGAAGAAAATAGTTTTTTTTTCGTTTTTGCACACTTAAGGCCATATACGTATGTAGTACCCTGCGAACAGGAGAAGATAACATAATTTCTGACAAGTAGGGCAGAAAAATATAGCACCAGTGTATAAGATAAAGAAGAGTAACTACATTAGTATTAAATGTACCACAAAAGACGTTTAAAAGCACAGTACTATGCTATTTTTTCAAAAATAATAGTTTAGTTCTGGACTGGAAAATAACATATAGTGGAGATGTAAAAGTTATTCAGGATTGCAGATGAAAAAAAAAGAGACAAAGTGTGCTGAATATATTAGTGTCAAAAATATAATCTTTGAAACTTACAGAAGTCGTAATACTCTAATAAGTTTTTAGGGAAAACACTAGTCCAGTGTTGGACTGGAAAAGTAACTTGGTTGAAAACATATTGATGAAAAAGTAAAATGGGAATTTTGTAGTAAAACCAAACAGACTTCAGGGAGGTAAACAAGTTTGGGCAATTTAAAGAGGTCGAATGGCTATGACTTAAGACGATTAATCAACTTTATCCGGTCTAAGGCTTGCCTAGGCGTTGTAAAACAAAGAGGTCATGAACTTCGTTTTCCAATTTTTAGAGAAAACCTATTAACCAGCCTTATGTGATAGAATAATTACTGAGACGGCCCAACCATTGCAAGTGGAATCCTAATTTCATGATATCTAATGCACGTAATAGTCCTAAGACATGATATCTTAATGTAGTCGTACAACTCTTAATTATTAAATGATTGTGCTTATGAAAAACAAAATAACCGACGGAAAGCAAAGGAACCTAGGAGCAGGATTTCTATATGTAGAATGCATGCCATATACATGATTTCTATTGCATGAATCGGTAAGTAAAATCACATAGACATTTTCTCTGCACGTACCCTTAACTAAAGATGCATAACCCTCCCCAATTTCACTATAAACCCCCATTCTTTTGCACAAGTTATTACAAATCAAGTAATTAAATTACAGTAATGAAGAGATAAACAAGAAGTTCTTCTGTAGGGAGCCTTCAGTCAAGCCCAAATCTCCAACCTCGCTTCTTTCAAATTTTACAGCCTTTACCAAGAATTTGGCTGCGAAAAGTTCCCTAAGGTTCTCTTAGGACCCTGGCCAATACCAGGCACCCAATACAAATAATCACTGACAAGTGCAAGTGTGGAATTCTAGCCTTGTGCATCAAAGTTCAGTGGGTACTCAAGATACCCATGGAGATGCTTTCACTAAGAGGGACAAAACCTAATTTCTAAGAGTAGTGTGATTATGATGAAATTTGAAGGAGTTGAGTTGGGGAACAGTTGGATAAGGTTTGAGAAGACAGTAATAGAAGAGTGAAATAGTCCTTTAGAAATCAATTGAAGATGACCAGTTTTGAAAATAAAGGGTCATACAAATAAAGGCAAAGAAAAAGGGAAATAATAGCTCACAAAGGCAAGAAAACAAGTTACACATGTATAGCACAATAAGGAAAAGTTCATGCTTCAGCCTAGGAGTCTAGTTCTTACAGCCCTAGACACCAAAAAAAAATCAACCTCTGGAAGAGGTTTTAGGGCTATGGAGTAGCCAAGAGGATCCTAAACACATGCTAGTAATGTGCAGGAGTAAGGAGAAATATGCATTAGGATCGGAAAATGGGTAATGAACATGCAAGCTTAAACTAGGCCTACTAATTAACACAAATAAATACTACATGCAATATTAACAACAGAACCATAAGTAGAAGAATACAAGAAACAAAATAAAGTGAAGCACAAATAGAAGTATATTGTTTTGAGGCTGTAACTTAAATAGGAGACATACCATTTGAAAATAATGTAACAGAGAGAAATAGTGAGAAATAATGTGCAGATAAGCGAGGAATAGCGCGCAAAGAGTATGCAGAGAAAAAGGGCAGCAGTATGCAAACAAGTGAGCAGTAGGTACAGCAAAGTAAGCAACACAGGAAATGCCAGCAGGGTTGTAAAAGTGACCAGGATCACTCAATCTTGGATTTTAGCCGATTGAGTAATAAGCATTCACAAGGAAAGTGAAACAGGTTGTGTAGAAACAATAGAGAACACCAAATATGTTGTTGTGAAAAAGAGAGAGAATTCAGAGTAATGAGTTTTATTCGTGTCAGTGTGTGTCATAAGTGAGAAAAAAAAGTGATACTTATAGATTTTTAAAACATTAGAGAATAGGGTATAATTATAGAAGCAACACCCAATTGAATCAATCACATGTCTTATTCCATTAAATAAGGGACTCATGATTCGAATAGGAGTACGAATTATCAGGTAAGGAGTAATAAGTCAGATTATTGATTATACCATAATAAGAGCAGTAAGCATGGAGCATGTATTAAAGCTAGGTACACAATGCTTAAAACAGGGAAAATATATGTAGAATAGTTAGAAATATACTTAAGTGCACAAGTACGGTAACCGTATGAAATAACTCTGAAAAATTAGTGAAATAATCACAGACAAAACTAAAAGTAAAGGGGATCAATACCAAGTATAAAAAGCAACTCATAAGCAAGGAAATAATTCAAAATCAGACTAAGAACCCTTAATGAGAACGCATACAATTAAGGGATTCGAAGAGATGCTTAGAATTAGAGAATATTCAGTAATGGGGAGCATTAAAAGATATTTAAACACAATAGTCTCAAAATTAAGAACCCTATGTAAGAAATCACTTAAAACAGCAGGGACTCATAACCCTATTAAAGGTCTAAAGCATGGAACTCAAAAACAAATAGAGTTACAATATAATCAAACACATAATCATAGGAATAATCGCATAGCACTCAAACAAACAGAAAGTGTAGTGACTTTACAAGGGATCGGGAACCCTATTTTTGAAAAGAGAAACAAGAACGCTTAAACTTGAGCAAATCGAAGATGTCGAGTGATAAATAGTGTAGAATACAAAGATTAAACCTGAAATCATTTAAAAAGACATGAATTAACAGATATAGTGAAAAAAATAGTGCTTGTAATAAAATCAGTGAGATGAGAAACCTGGCAATGAAACTTGCTAACAACAATACTCAAAGCATCATCGGACAAAAACCCACCGGAGAAAGGCCAGAGATAGCCAAACGAGGTTTCCAGGGACCGCCTTTCATGGTGGAAGCTTCTGGCGCTTCAAATCTTTGAGAGAAACCACGAGATAAGATCCCATTGCGACTAAAGGTCAAGAGAAGTGAGGACAGAGGTGGCCGAAAAGGCGATGAAACCCTTCGGAGATGAAAGAGAGAACCAGAAGGTTCTAGAGATAAGTGAGATCAAAGGTCAGAGAGGGAGACTGGTCTTTGAGGGAATAAGGGGCCAGGGGGTAGGTTAGGATTTAATTTAGGTAATATAATCTAGGCCATTGATCTTATTTGATCAACAACTCAGATAAAAACAACGCTGGACCGGGTATCCGAATGGGGCATGGGTCGAGTCCTAATTGAATTTGGGTTGGATTAAAATGGTGTTAAAATTGGGGTGAATTTGGGGCAATGCTTGCAATAGATTTTGGCTAGATTTAAAATAGCCAATTCCATTTTATTTTTACAAAAATAGTAATAATAATTTTAAAAGCTAATTAAAAATATTAGGCAAACAAATATTATATTAAAAATACTTGAACTAACTTTGTATTTATAAAATGCTATTAGTCATAAAATAGGTTATAATTGCAATTACATGAAATTTAGCTTTAGAAATACCAATAAATTTGTAAAAATATGCAAAAAAATTGTCTTAATTATATTTTGATATAACTATGAGGACAAAATAATTTATTCACCAAAATGATAATATTAGGGAATAATTTTGGGAATTTTGTAGTATTAAAATAGGCAATAAATTGATTTTAAAATCGTTAAAATACCAAAATTCATGGGTGTACTCATATATGCACATATATGCTATTTTGAAAGTACTTTGGGGTATAAAGATGCCTATGGAAAAATTGGGTATCAACATATATGACTATCTGCTTTGAGGGGTTTATTTTAGCTTTACTTTCTTGCTTCCTCTTCCCTTATTTGATACATGTTTTTAATGTCGAACTAGTATTTTGTTCTTTAAACTCCATAAAGGCCCCATTAATTTTATCCCCTTTAGAATTAGAAGACCTAATACTCTGGGACAGATAGGATTGGGATGGGTACAAGCATGTAATAAGTAAACGAGACTAATCACGCCTTAGTACCTTAACGGGGTGGGAAGGATAAAATATGGATATGATGACTGGTGCGCAAATATCACGTGCGACCGCTCATTTGAGGAGTGTGAACCTGGTATTGCATTAATGTGATCCATATTACGTATAAACCTAGGACCTTTTTTCCCCTTTTACTTGTAATGTTTTCTTTTAACTTTGTTTCTTTTAATTAACTCTTCTAAAACGTATAATTTCTTTTCACTTTAAAACTTTTAAACATGCTTGCAGTAATTATGTGAAAACCTTTCTTGTTTTTTCAATCTTCTGAAGTCACAATTGTAGTATTGCCGGGAACCACATTGGTTGTTCTTCAGTGGTGCCTAACACCTTCCCCTCGAGATGGTCTCAAGCCCTTACCCAAACTCTACTTCTTCCTCTCGAATTCATTTCTTTAAAAGTGTCCTAATGCACTATAATCATTAGGTGGCGACTCTCAAAATTCCAAAGCCCAATTCTCAAAATTGAATAAGAGTTTTTCCTCCCATAATATCGTGTACCCGATTTCGACAGTTAGAAAAAGGGGCCGTCGACATCATGGCAACTCTGCTAGGGATTTCTTTAGGCTTTTACCATTGCATGTTACTTGTGACTTTGCTATCTCTTTAATTGGCTTTGCATACTATCTTCATTTCCCCTACTACAAAACTGACTTTAATCTTCATGTCTTTTCTTTCCTTACAACTTTCTTTACTGCTTTATTATTTCAATACCATTGTAATTTCGAGCATTTACTGTAATCATTTATCTTATGTACATGTAAATAAATTCCCATTTTTTGTAATTCTTGTAAATTGCATCTTCAACATCATATTCCACTCGTGACCAAACAAATCCTATAGCAACCTTATAATGAGTGGTTGAGCTCTTCAAATATTATCACCCCCTAAATTTGGCAAAGACGTGTTTTCGGTAAAACCACTCGATTAACGGTGTAGTCGATGGTTCCGTGCCATTCCCTCTAGTGTTGTCTGCTCAAGGGTGTGAGTCTAATACCTCTAGTAGAAGCCATACTCTGTTAAATGTACATACATCATAGTCAAACATAGCCGAGTCAGTTTTGTCGTCCGCATAATGACTCATTAGCCTAGTCCAAAGTCCACCGGGTTTCCCTGAAACCCAAACAGACACCTTCTTGTTCTGTGCATTTATTTGGAGAACTAAATTCCTATCATGCTAATTGTTGATTTAAATAGTCGAGTCAGGTGGAGTAAAGGATTGACGCTTTGTTTTGCAAAAAATGAGGCACGAAGTCTCGAAACATTCACCCAAGGCTGCTAAGCTGGTAGAGGATCTTCATACCAGTTATAGTACCCTTGTCTGCAAATACTTAGGCGATTTGCCTTCACTTCTCGAAATCCAGCCTGACAACAAAGTCATAGAGCCTGCAACTTTGTTCTGGAATAGTGACCGGTTGGTATTTCACTTCGGGGACCTTGAAATGACCCCTTTAGGTGAGGAAATAGGGGGTTTAGCTGGTATTCCTTGGGAGACTCTAGGTCTGCTTATGCCAAGAAATCTCAAGGGTACGGGCTTCCTCAAAATTATGGGACTCAAGGAAAACCCAAACTTGACCTGCTTGAAAGATTCCTACATCCCATTTGATTACTTGTACGAGAGGTACGGCCATAGCAAGTCATACCGCACCTATTCCTATTAATCTTCTCTCATCTCCTTAGGGCATATCAACAGAAGGGTTTTTGTATTCATGTTCTATTTTTTGGGGATGATAATCTTTCCTATGAAGAAGGCTAGGATCCACACCATACTAGATATGGTAACCAAGACCTTGATGGAAGGGATTGACGGACAGTCTTTTAGCATAGTAACCATTATTATTGCCGAGATATATCCAGCCCTGGAAAAAATTCAACAATGGGCCAAACTTTTCGAAAGTTCTAACTTGTTGCTTCAACTTTGGCTTATGGAACACCTTCAAAAGGGTTACTACCGAAACGAAATTATGCGCAAAGATTGGGATGATCATATCACTTTCAACCACCCAAAGCGAATGATTTTCTTGCCTAACATGTTCTCTCAGCCAGAGGACACTAGTGGATCGGTAGAGTTATTTGAGAATATGAATGAGGATCAAGTGCAGTGGATGTATGAGTGGTTCCCAATATGGGAGTTCATTGTTCGTTCTCGGGATGCACCATTCCTCATACTCATTGGTCAGAAGGGAACCTATCCCTATGTATCTCTCTTAGCCATGAGGCGAGCATGAAGAAAGCAAATCATTACAAGGGTGGAAAAAATTATTCACTTCAGCTGTCAAGCTCAGCATCGCATTGCAAACTCGTCTTGGGAAGAGACTCTGCAGAGCGAGACACGTATCACGCCGGGTGTGTGCCACACTACCCGGGTTGGTTTGAAGACAATCACACTGGTTTCGGCAATCCGAGATCATATGCTTATTGATGAAAAGGAGGAAGCGCAAGCTAAGTACAATCAATTACGAAAAAAGTTTGAGAATGTGAAAATGAGCATCGAGAAATACAACAAGATCATCAGAAATTGATCGATGAATAGAAAGATATGGCCGTCAAATGCCAACAAACAATTAGGGTATCTGGAACAACGTGTAGTAGAGCTCGAGGGGAAGTTCTTACAGAGTACTGAAGACTGCCAAAATGTAGAGGGAAATGTAGGCAGACATCTTGACCTAGCCTATTTGCTTCTAGTACTGCGACAGCTGATAAAGCTGTACGAGGCAGACAAGAATACCAAATTTGGGGAAGGTCCATCTGGGACTAAGTAGTTAGGATCTTTTATTTATTTATTGCTTTCATAATGTAACAAGACCACTGGCCATTAATGATATTTTCATTTGCCGTTACTTAGTTGTTTTAAAACTCGTCTTATTTTTATTAATAAAATGAGGCATTAAGTATTATAAGTTCACTAAAGCTAATTTGTCGCTAGGCGTACCTCGGGCACAACAAGGCACCCAAATTAGGACACGACTTATATCCTTACACAATGTGTTTAAATATTGCAATATTCTCTTTCTCATAATCCGCACTAACTTTTTACCTTTTGTTTTTCTTTTATGTTTATTCCCCTCCCCAAAAGGTTAGTTCATGCATTCTGGCACCATCAGCATACTCTACAATATCTAAGGGCCTCCCCCTACTCCTCCTCCAAGTCCTATCTGAAACAAGAATAAAGGTAGAATGGGAGACGAAAGTGCTGGAAAGGAGATTGAAAGAGAGGGAAGCTTCTCAGGGTACCCCAGATGCTAAAGAAACTGCTGCTCAACTTGAACAGAAACTACCTAAATTCCAGAAGGAATTGGACCAGATTCAGAACTTGGCAAGCCTATCATTCTCTCTTGGTGCTCCTGATGGCAACACCCCAAACCCCATACCTCTACAACCACAAATGCAGCCGACTCAGGCTCAGACCTGCTAGACATGCAACAACACTCCATTACTCATCCCCGAACCACCAAACACTACAAATGACCACGTCCACAACACTATTATCTTTGTGGAGGCTATACCCAACTAGAGCCAACCAATATCAAGTGACTCTGAATCAGACAATGAAGACTCCCTCATCAGAAACATTGCCGTGGAACAGAAAAGTTAACTATTCGGGTCCAGGGAGTAGAAGGTAGCAATGGCATCAAGGGGATGACTATGAAGATCTTTGCATTCAGTCGGATGTTGAACTCCCGGAGTGGTACAAACCTACATACTTAAAGATGTTCGATGGTACACGTGATCCTAGGGTCCACTTGAGGACATATTGTGATAAACTGGTAGAGGTTGGAAGAGATGAGAAAATCCGCATAAAGCTATTCATGATGAGTCTGAAAGGAGATGCCTTATCTTGGTATATCAGTGAAGATTCAAAGAAACGGAAAAACTGAGTAGGTATGGCATCCAATTTTATGCATCGATTCAGGTTTAATACAGAGAACGCACCAATAAATTTTATATCTTGAATTTGAAGAATAAACACACAGAAACCTTCTATGAATATGCTACTCGTTGGAGGTCAGAAGCTGCTAAATTCTAGCCGGCCCTAGGAGAAGAGCAGATGAACAGGTGTTTTGTGCGGGCTTAGGGCCCAGAATATTACGAAAGATAAATGCTGATAGAAGGCCAGAAGTTCTTCAATATCATCGAGCTGGGAGAAAGAATTGAAGAAGGTATCAAAACCAGTATGGTTAGTAATCTTGAGGCGTTGCAAGCCACCAACAAAGCCTTACATTCTGGTGGCACGTCGAAGAAGAAAGATGTCAATTCCATAATGGTTGTACAAAGAATCAAATCTCCAATGAAATACCAAACATACCCCTTAACATCTCTCACATATCATCCTTCCCCGAGTTACCAAGCACCCTCGCCCATATATCAAATTCCACCACTCGCCTACCAATCATCTCTACCTCCCACATATCAACCCACTTCACAAATATATTCTCCACCCGCACCCGTGTACCAAGCTTACAATGACCAACCTTCTCACTATCAATCACCACCCACTCGCCAAAACTTTCCTCGACCTAGACCATATTTTGACTGCAGATCCCCCAGACGATATACAACCATCGCTAAACCAATCGACCAGCTGTATGAAAGACTCAAAGAAGTCGTTTACGTTACTCGTATCCCAGCCATAAGTCCAAAAAATCCCTCCCTATTGATCAATCCGAACAAAACCCGTGCATACCATTCTGGAATGAAAGGTCCTTGATTGATAATAAGGTCATCATAGCAAATGAGGTTACTCACAATGTCCAAAACAACCCTCTACGTGATCACATTGGTGGGGGCATTCACATGATCGAGATTGACGATGATTGGGACCCCAATGGGTCAATTGGATTGATTGCCGAAGGGGATGAAATAAAGAAGCCGAAAGTCACACTGAACGCTATTGTTGTCCAAATCCAACCCTCTGATGTTTTTGTGTTGCCTCCAAGGGTGCCTATTCCAGTAACAGTGACGGATGTTACCTCGTTTATTTCAAGCAACATACCATGGGATTACACAGCTAAAGCCAGGAGAAAAGGGAAAACCAAAGCCGGAGAAGCAATTGCTGCAGAGGGCATAACCAGAACAGGCAGGGTATATACTCCGAAACACTTATTTTAATCCAACAAGAAAGCTTCTGGATGGCCTGTTGAAACTGGGCCCAATGATCTTTGGATAAAATTACAGCCAAAAAAATACTCGCTCATTGAGAAGTTGAGCAAAACACCACCAAAAAATCTACTTCCTGGCTCTTCTACAAAGCTCCGATGCGCACAAAAATGCCTCGATGAAGATATTGAGCGAAGCTTATGTTCCCAGCAACATAACTGGGGGCAAGATGGAAAATATAGTGGTACAAGTGTTGAAGAGTCATAATATTACCTTCCACGAGGATGAGCTACTACATGAAGGACTGAATCATAACAAGGCGTTACACATCACCGTGAAATACGAAGATTACTTCATCACTAGAATCTTGGTTGACGGGGGATCCAGCCTCAACATTTGTCCACAGATAACTCCTAGAACATTGGGAAAGTCTTGCATGAAATCAAACACGGGGCTATCAATGTTAAAGACTTTGATGGTCTCAAAGATCTACTATTGGAGAAATCAACTTATGCCTACAAATGGGGCCAATCTGGTTTTAGGTTGACTTCCAAGTGATAGATGTCCCAGCATCGTACAACTTTTTAGGGAGACCCTGGATCTACGCTGCTAGAGCTGTAGTATCAACCCTACATCAGGCAGTAAAGTTTGAATGGTATCATTAAGAGGTGATCATTCATGGTGACGGTAGCAAAGTCGCTAGACCATCCTAATGATTAGGGGTAGAAGAACAATAGGTAGAGAAACATACCACAACATCGAGAGGGTCAACACTGTGGACAAGGATAAATAGGGGGCAACAAGATCGAATGTATCCTTAATTGGTGCGGGTACGAACCTGGGACAGGGCTTTGTAAGAACCTCCAAGGAATTTCCTAACCCATCAAGCTGACAAAACATTGTACCACTTTTGGTTTGGGGTATGAATACACTTGGGAGGAATTCAACCATTTGTCACCACCATGGCGTAGTCCCTACTCTCCACTGGAGTACCCTATACCTCGTCTAGAGTAGACCTCAACCGGCAGACGTCATATATGGATCAGAGGAAGATGAGGCATTAGCAACAATGAAGATATTATTTTTGGAAGATTATATGGACTATTGTGTTATCTTCGTGGAGGAAGGGGAGAAAGGCCCTTCCATACAAGATGTGAACCGAGGGGAATGCCTCACTAATTGGTCGATCAAGATCACCAGTGCCCGGAGAGCTTCAGGGTAGCAAGGCAAAACAACGCACCATGCATCGCATATTTACTTTTAATTAGTTGAATTTTCTTTTTTCTTTTTTCTTTTTTCCCTTTTCGCATAGTCTTTAATTTCGAAAAGAGCTCCGATGTTCAAAACTATTATAAATTTAGTGAATGCATTTTAAGTTTATTATGTATCTTTCTCTTATTAGTTTCTCTATCATTTACTTTATTTAAACGACATTACTATTAATATCTTAATGATGAACCAACGAATGTTACTTGCAACGAGACAATGCAACAAACGGATATAGATTCAGACGATATACTAGAATAGGCCGTCAGATAGGTCGATAATTTCGAGAATAGGCCTAAATCTAATCTGGATGAGACTGAGCTCGTTAATTTGGGAGATACCGAGAATGTCAAAGAAACGCGCATCAGTGTGCACTTGTTGCCGTAGGAGAAGGAGAAGTACATAGAGTTCTTAAAAGAGTATGTGGACATCTTTTCCTTGACTTATGATGATATGAATGGTCTCAATACATCCATTGTAGTTCAAAAGTTACCAACAGATCCAAAATGTCCACCAGTAAAATAGTAGTTCAGAAAGTTCAAACACGACATGAGTTTGAAAATAAAAAAATAGGTCACCGAGCAAGTCAATGCTAGGGTTCTGAGGGTGGTAGAATATCCAACAAGGTTAGCTAACATCGTTTCGATATCGAAGAAATGGGGAGGTTAGAGTATGTGTTGACTATCGGGATCTCAACCGGTCTAATCCTAAAGACGACTCCCCCTTGTCGAACATATGCCTCCTAAATGACAACTGCGCCGTGCATGAGCTGTAGTCATTTGTCAATTATTTTGCTGGGTTCTATCAGAAATGGATGGATGAAGAAGATGCATGGAAAACAGCTTTTATCACGCCATGTGGGATGTATTGCTATAGAATGACGCTGTTGGTTTGAAGAATGCTAGGGTAACCTATATGAGAGCCATTACTACCATATTTCATGACATGATACATACGGAAATTGAGGTGTTTGTGTATGACGTCATTATAAAATCCAAGAAAGCCACAGATCATATGGAAGACCTGATAAAGTTCTTTAACAGACTGAGGAGGTACAATCTGAAACTGAATCCCGCCAAGTTTAAATTCGGGGTTCCTGCTGGAAGACTATTGGGTTTCATCGTGAGTCATCGAGGAATAGATTTGGATCCATCAAAGGACAAATCCATCCAAGATTTGCCACCACCAAAGAACAAGAATGTCGTGATAATTTTCCTGGGGAGATTCAACTGTATCAGCCATTTCATAGCTCAGTCCACTGTCATTTGTAACCTAACTTCATGATTCTGAAGAAGGACGCTGCTACCAAATGGACTGATGATTGTCAGAAAGCTTTTGACCGAATTAAGGAATACCTGTCAACACCACAAGTCTTGGTTCTGCCCGAGCCAGGAAGACCTCTATTGGTTTACCTGGTAGTATTGGATGGAGCATTCAGTTGTGTTATGGGACAACATGATAAAACAAGGAGAAAAAAGCAAGCCATCTACTATCTCAGTAAGAAGTTCACACACCCTACGAGGCCCAATATTCTCTTTTAGAGCGCAATTTTTCTGCTCTAACTTGGGTAGCGCAGAAGTTGAGGCATTACTTCTGTGCCTACACTACTTACCTTATATCATGAATGGATCCGCTAAAGTATATCTTCCAGAAGCCCATGCCTACTATCAAGCTCGCCAAGTAGTAGATCCGGCTAAGTGAGTTTGATAGTATCTACATAAATCAGAAAGTAGTTAAAGGGCAAGCTTTTTAAGATCACCTCATCGAGAATCTCGTGGGAGGAGAATACGAGCATCTAATGATGTATTTTCCTCATAAAGAAGTATCTTTCATAGGAGAGGACATTGCAGAATCCTATGATTGTTAGAGGATGTTTTTCGACAAAGCTGCAAATTTAAAAGGAGTTGGAATAGGAGCAGTTCTGGTATCAAAAACCGGTCAGCATTACCCGGTATCCGCTAAGCTTAGGTTCCCATGCTCCAAGAACATAGCCGAATATGAATCCTGCATTTTGGGGCTCAAATTTTCCATTGACATGAATGTTATGGTGCTAGTAGTGATAGTAGATTCAGACCTATTCATACATTAGGTTCGAGAAGAGTCTCCAACGAAAAACTCCAAAATACTCCCTTATCTGCATCATATACATGAGTTGAGAAAAACATTCACAAAGACAGAATTTCACCATGTTCCCAAAATATAGAATGAGTTCGTTGATGCACTAGCTACTTTGTCAACCATGATCCAACATCCAGACACCAATTCCATTGATCATATCCAAGTGATTATTTATGACCAACCAGCTTATTGTGCTCACATTGAGGAAGAAGCCGATGGAAACCCATGGTTCCATGACATCAAAGAGTACATAACCATAGGAGAATACCCAGAGCTTGCCAATGCTGCTATGAAGCACACACTTCGGAGGTTATCTAACAACTTCTTTCATAGTGGAGGAATCCTGTACAGGAGGACTCCCGATTTGGGATTATTGCGTTGTGTCGAAGAAAGAGAAGCAACAAAACTATTTGATAAAGTGCACGCAGGGACCTGCAGACGCACAGAGATGGTTTTGTCTTTGCAAAAAAGATACTCCGAGTAGGATATTTTTGGATGACTATGGTAACTGACGGCATCCAGTATGTGTGAAAGTGCCATCGCTGTTAGATACATACAGACATGATAGAGGTGCCTCTAAACAAGCATTGAATGACCAATAGAAGCCTAAACAGGAATGGATACAGGTTCATCTTAGTGGCAATTGATTTCTTTATCAAATGGGTCAAAGCAGCATCATGTAATGTAGTCACCAAGAAAGTTGTCACAGATTTCATTCGCGACCGTGTTGTTTGTCAGTTCGAAATTCTTGTGTCAATCATCACTGATAATGGTTCCAATCTCAATAGCGACCTGATGAAAGCAATGTGCGAGACATTTAAGATCAAACACAAGAACTATACATCCTACAGACCTTAGATAAATGGAGTTGTAGAATCAGCCAACACGAATATCAAGAAGATACTATGGAAGATGGTTGAACGGCACAGACAATGGTATGAGAAATTATTGTTTCTCTTTATTGGGATACCATTGCACAGTCCTCATCAACCGGGGCAACATCCTATATGTTGGTTTAAGCCACAGAGGCGGTCATTTCTATCGAGGTAGAAATTCCCTATTTAAGAATCATACAAGAAGCAAAATTGGACGACGCAGTATGGTAAAAGGTTACTACGATCAGTTAGCCCTTACAGATGGTAAAAGGATGAATGCAATTTGCCACGGTCAGTTGTATAGAAAAGGAATGTCGACCGCCGTCAACAAATTAGTTCAGCCAGGGAAGTTTACACCAGGGCATTTGGTGCTGAAGAAAATATTTTCGCATCAAGATGAAGCCAATGGGAAGTTCTCTCCCAATTGGCAAGGTCCGTACATGGTTTACTGCATTCTAACTTGAAGAGCCCTAATTCTAGAAGAGATGGATGGAGAAGTCTGGCCAAATCCAATTAATTCAGATGTACTAAAACGATACTATGTGTAATCATATGCTTTCCCTTCATTATGTAATTTGAACTATCCCTGGCGTGATTCTCGTTAAAGAGGGGATACGTAGGTAGCCCTATGGGTTCGATCACAATTTAATAAAAATTCCTTTTTCCGCCGCTATTGGAACTGGGCAAAATTTTTAGGAGGACCCTATAAATTTCAAGGATGTTTTTTAGTCCTTTCATCACCAGAAATGCAAGCCCAGTAAACTGGGGTAGAATTTTGAGAAGGACCCTAAATATTCTGAGGTTGATTGTTTTTTGTCATTCAGTGCAACCGTCAGAAGCGTCACCCTATTTAACTAGGGTAGAATTTTAAGGAGGACCGCAAAAAATTACGGAGGAAGAGAGGTTGCAATGTCTTAGACCACGTTGCAGTCGTTGGCTCATTCAAAGAAAATTATTTTCTATTTTATATTTTTAATATATTTACTAAATCATGCATAACTATCATTTGAGTCAATGTCGTTCAGCCCCAATGATACACGCCAACGGGAGCCACGGGAAGATGAACTAACCTTTTCCCTCTATAGAACTCACGACTTTTCTTTGAATGCAGGCATCGAAGTTGCAAATCATGCAATCGTATTTTTTCAAGAATGAAACTTTCAAAACGAATGCTTATCCACAGATCGCTATGCGCATACAACATCCCCAGCATTCACGATATCGTAATCGGCCATCAACAAAGAAATCTTATCGCTGCTCTCCCTTTGCATTCATAAATGCATAAGGCTACTTCTTTTTCTTCTGAAGTTAAGCTCTACCTACTGCATCATTCTGCATAAGAAAACTTATCTCCCTTCCGAGACAATGCGTTGTCTCCATCTGCATTTCTGCATAGGGCTACTTATCTGCCATTCGAGACTAAGCATTGTCTCCATCTGCATTCCTGAATCACATTACTTATCTGCCTTCCAAGACTAAGCATTGTTTCCATCCTGCATAAGGATACTTATCTGCCTTTCGAGACTAAGCATTGTCTCCATCCTACATGGCTGAAATAACACCACATTATTTTTCTGGCACGGCTACAATATGGCCACCACATTTAAATTTTCACTACGACTGAAAGATATCCACCTTTTACATTCATCGGCTGAAAGATCGCCACCTTCACATGGGCTAAAAGATCGAAAAATTATTCAAAGGCGTCATAGTTCAGAGGCATCATCTTCATAGCCCGAGAAAACCATTTCATGGCCTGCAAATCTCTCTTTATTCATGCTCTTTATGTTGAAACACGTTCTCAAGGCATTATACTAAACGTGTGTTCATATTTGTAGGTTTTGATGAATGACAAACTATGCGCAAATTGACACATGACGAGATCCAAGCACAAGTGCAAAATTGATATATAACGAGATTCAAGCACAAGACAAAGATCGAGATTAAGTTTTATATGAGTCGGTATTTAATTGTGATCTTGATCCGATAACTTAAACTCAAGACTTGGCTTCTCTCGTAAAAATATTTTTAACAAATCATGCATATTTAATTTAGAGCAAAATGATTTTAAATAATGCATATTTACTTTAGTCAAAATGATTTTTAAACATGCCTCTAAAATCTGGACTAAGATAATCGATTATGTACTTATGATAATCGATTATGTTTATGTCAGCTGCTTGACAATCGATTGTGAACTAATGACAATCGATTGTGTTAAGGCAGTGAGCATCAGATTTTTCAAATCTGCATGACAATCGATTGTGAACCTTATGACAATCGATTGTGATGAGGCAGTGTCCATCAAAGTTTTTCAAAGCTCAAAATAATCGATTGTGAAGCTAATGACAATCGATTGTGAAGAGACAGTGTCCATCAGATTTTTCAAAGTCACAAAATAATCGATTGTGAACATATGACAATCGATTGTGTTGAGGCAGTGTCTTCCAGACTTTTTCAAAGTTATTAAATAATCGATTTTGAATGTATAACAATCGATTGTCAAGAGGCAGTGTCTAAATTGATTTTTCAAGACTGATATATAATCGATTGTATAAATGACCGTTGCCAAAATGTTTTCAAATACCGTCAGGTAATCGATTATTGATTTCTTATAATCGATTGTTTTAATTAAAATCTGGAAAGGATTTTTCGAACGTTGCTGAGTAATCGATTGTAGATTTCTGACAATCGATTGTTTTACGTAAAATCTGTAAATGATTTTTTGAACGTTGCCAGTAATCGATTATTGATCTTGGATAATCGATTGTGAAGCGTAAAATCTGGGATTGATTTTTGGAAGAACTGGCAAACAATCGATTGTGGTAATTTGACAATCTATTGTCACTGAGTAAAATCAGCAATTCTTAATTGGCAATTAGGCAACGGTAATACAAAGTTTTTCAGCTATAAATACAGCTTCAATTCAGTCTTTTTAGTACAACAACACACAACAACTGATTATACAATTGCTAAAGCTTGCATACTTTATTGCTTATCATTTTATATTCATTACATAAGCTTTTGAGAGCCAAATTCTTGCCAATAGTTGTTGCGATCTTGAGCGTATTCTTTTTACTCATATCTACTCTTAAAGGAGTATCTTGTTTGAGTGCTAAGTATTTTTGTACACTCGAAGGGAAGTGTTAGTCCCTTGTGTTGTAAGAAGGAACTTGTGTTTCCTTGGTTGAAGTCTTGGAGTGTTGTATCTCCAAGCAAAGGTTGTTGAGGCTTGTGTCCTCAAGTTGCAATAGTTTGTTGAGCACCCGTAAGCTTAACAAGTTAGTGGAAATCTCGAGAGAGTCTCTCGGGTACTGGACTAGCCACGGGTTGTGGTGAACCAGGATATATCGGTGCGTTTGTTCTAATTTATTTACTTATCGCACTTATTTATTTCCTGCAATTTTTAAATTCCGCAAGTTTACGCTAATTTTTATTATAACGCTATTCACCCCCCTCCCCTCTAGCGTTAAGCGTATTATCTAACACTTTATGGCCCAGGACATTATAGTCTGAGGACGTCATCCTAACCATCCAAACTCATTATTCATGGTCCAATGGCGACTTGTATAAACATGAGGATAAAATAAGTTATACGTTGTATTTCCCATTTGTAGGTACACCGGCTCGCAAACGGCCATCTCAGCATGAGCTATCTCGCTCTAGTTACCGCAGCCTGTAGAATTTCAAATACCTTCTTTTCAAACATCCATCGACACATTCCATCAATAGTTCCTGAACTACATATGGACTGGTTCTTGTAAAACAAGGGATATGTAGGCAGCTCCGAAACTAGAGCTCTGTCAAAGTTCTTTTTAATCGCCACTTCTTGTCAAAATTGGCCATCATGTCTTTACCCGACAAATCTTTCATCCTCCTCGGGTAAAGAGGGGCAGATTTTGATACCTAATTTTGCCCTATATATTTTTGTACCCAAAAATACTTCCAAATAGCATATAGGTGAATATATAAGCAAACTCAAGAGTTTCGACGTTTTAATGATTTTTAGAACCAAATTATTGCCTATTTTGTACCAGAAAAATCCAAAAATTATTTCCAAAATTATCATTTTGGTGAATAACTTATCTTGTCCTCATATTAATACCAAACTATAATTAAGGTAGTTTTTATATATTATTTTCAAATTTATTTGGCATTTTAAAAAGCTAAATTGCATATAATTGCCATTATAGCATATCTTGTAATTTATAGTATTTACAATTATAAAATTAATCCCAAAATTTTAAATTTAAAGTTTATATGATATTTGTTTACCTAGTACTCCTAATTTTATTTTGAAACTGTTTTACTCTTTTAATAAAAAAAATAAAAGGGAAAATTGGCTATTTACCATTTAGCCTCAATTACATTGCAATTATAGCCATATTAGCACCCCATTTTAGCCCCAAATTTGCCCAACCCAATTTCTAATTTGAATCGACCCAGAATTAATTAGCTGAACCGGCTCGTGCCCTTTTAATCTGAGCCATTGATCATTTTGATCAATGGCCCAGGTTCGCCCTTACATTCTTTAATCTTAAACGACCCATATACCTTCCTCATTCTCTCAGACATGCCTTTCTCAAAACCTCTTCTCTCCTAAACGCTCTCAAACCCTAATCGCCGCCTACCCCTTTTCGACCTCAAATCCACTGGAATCTATGGCTGCTCCAACAATGGAAGACCTGTACTCATCTCCTACTACTCTCACAAGACTGATTCCTAAATATTCGAGGCCAGTCTTAGGGATGCTTCACCCAAACCTTCATCGATCCAACGTTTTCGGCCATTTCGTCCTTGCTCCTACATATCATACCCTCTTGAGCCTGGTTCCGACCTTATCATCTATGATTTGACCACCTTTATCGTCCTTTAGGGTTCTCAAAAACCTTAGCCTATTCAAGGTTCTTTTTGCTTATTAGTTTAGATCCATGCTAGATCTACGCTGTGTGTGATGTTTAAAGCATTTTCCCCAAATTTTCTTTTTTCGGAAACTCTTTGATTTTTAATTAGGGTTTCTCATTCTTCCTTTTCAATGTTTGTTCGATTCATCTGCCTATCATCTCTAGGTTTAATTGGTGAATGAAAACCCTAATTTTTGAGATTTGCTTGATTTTTTTTAATCTACACGCTCATATTGTTTGATTTACTGATTTGTGGTTAAAACCCGAATTTTTGGGGTTTATTTGAGACTCTAAGATTGGTTATGTATTTATCTGCTTATCTTCCCAAAATTTGAGTAATTTTGAAAACGCTAAGTCTCTGGGTTCTATTTGAGTTCCTGAAATACTTCGTTTATTTGTAATTGCTCAATATGATTCCTGTGCTTCAGCATCTCCGTTTGTTTATGTGATTTCTTTCGGTTCTGAGTTCTTGCTAATTGACAAACTCCACTACTATTTTCACTCGACTCGTTTCATGCTTCTGGTCCTTTCTCTATCACTTAACCAGTGAAACCTGACATATGTGACTATCATGTGATTATTCTCTTTATCTTGAGTACACCCTCATATGCCTATGGTTATGCACTCATTTATATGCTAAATTTCCCTCTCAAAGTAGCCCTTGATTATGAACTGCTTTCAAATCTCTTTGTGTGATTCGGATTGCACTCTTATAATAGATTATTTCCTTATTATACTGATTTTCCTTCTTCTTGGATCTATTTGAATGTTTTCCTTTAAAATTTCGACCCCTACCTTTTCTACTCAAGTTGAATGATCCCCTTACCTTGATTATATTGGTATTGGACTCTTGTAGACCTTTCCGTGATTAAAGTCTGATGAACCTAGCCTCTATTACCTACTATGTACCTATATGCTTGAAAATACTTCCTTATTAGTTATTCAGCCTACGCGATTTCTTTTCTTATTTACCACTTGCATGTTATCGTTTGATTTTAATTCCTTGATTAAAGGAAGTCTTTGATACTGATTTGATTTTAGTTGACACTTGTTTCCCAAACTATTGCTGAAATACAATCCTTACCTTATTTTCTGGCTGTTTCTACACTATAAATACTTGGTTTTCTCATTAACCATGTCACGACCCGGATTTACCCACCATTGAGATCTGTGATGGCGCCTACTGTCGAAGTTAGGCAAGCTAACCCCTATTTAATCCTTTTCACAATAACCTTAATCTAAACCAAACAAAATACTGAATTAATTAATTAAAACACGCAGAAGACTTTTAGCAATAATAGAAATGACAAAATGCGGAAATTAACAACATGCCTCTACCCCAGTATCTGGTGTCACTACTCACGGACGACTAAAAGAGTACTAAAAACAACAGTCTGAAAGAAATACATAACATGTATGTTTGATACAATTAAACAAACTGAAAGAAATAGATAGAGGAGACTCAGGGCTCGCGAATGCCAGCGAACTACCTCTGAGTCTGTGGACTGAATGATCGCCCCCTAACTACTCTTGCGGTCCGTAGGCTGTGTACTGACATCTGCACAACAAAGGGATAGAAGCATAGTATCAGCACAACCGACCCCATGTGCTGGTATGTGCCCGGCCTAACCTCGGCGAGGTAGTGACGAGGCTTAACCGGACCTACCACAACAACTTGTACAGACATATAAGAAATAAAAGAAAGAGAACAAGAACTTAAACAAATAAAAGAAGAAGGGACATACAGGGGGATTAGTACTTCAATTATAACATCTACAACAAGAGATGGAACACAATAAATAATAATTAAATAAAGAAAACCAATGAATCAATAATTGCACGTCATCACCCTTCGTGCTTTTACTCTCCTTCCTCACAAAACAGTCAAATATAATTCACGGCATCACCCTTCGTGCTTTTACTCTCATTTCTCACCAAGAATATCAAATATAATTCACGGCATCACACTTCGTGCTTTTACTATCTTCCTCACCCAATCAATGGTCACAACCAAACGGGAAAGATATATATATATATATATTGTGTCAAGGGAGAATAATTGAACAATAAATCCCGGCAAGGGAATACAACTCAACAATAGGTCCCGGTAAGGTAAAACCGCTCAACAATAAATTCCTGCAAGGGAAAAGTACCAAAAACTCCTCTTTAGTTCATTTACTTCTCAACTTTTACTTCATAGTTCTTGGAACAACAAATTATCACAATTGTTCACTTATTTCGGAATTTTAATAGCAAATATAGGCCATGCTTGACTCGGGCGCATAGGTAACCGTCACAATACCTATACACCGACTCCACATAGTACATAGAAGTTAACAACCTAATCCTATTCCCTCAAACCAAGGCTAGATTAAACACTTACCTCAAAAGCTTTCAACTCAACTCACACCTCTATAATAGATTTACCCCTCAAATTCGCCTCAAAACATGTCGAATAGAACCACAATTTACTCAAAAGTATCAACAATTTCTAGTTAAATCAATTTGAATGCATAAGAATGAAATTCCCAAAGTTTTACCCAAAAATTCCAAAAATGCCCCCCGGGCGCACGTTGTCAAAACTCAAGGTTCGGACCAAAACCGGGTTACCCATTCCCCACGAGTTCATATCTATGATTAGACTTGAAATTGGACCTCAAATCGAGGACCAAAAGCCCAAATTATTGCAAAACCTAAACTCTACCCAAATCCCCATTTTTAACCATGAAAGCTTTGGTTTAAAAATGAAATCATGTTAGAAGATGTTAAAGATTGAAGAAAACTAGTAAAAGTTGACTTACAGGTGGTTTGGAGGTGAAAGGGGTTTGAGAGAAATTGCCAATGGAGGTTTTGGGTTGTAAAATATGAAAAATGAAGTTTGAAATCGGCTAAGTATAAGTTGCACAGTTGCAGATGTCGAAATTGCAAGAGGGAGTTCGCAATTGCGAACTGCGCAGAAATAAAGGGAATCTCACATTTGCGAGAGATTGTTCGCAAATGTGAACTGGGCAGGGAAAAGGAGGAACTCCCATTTGCGAGAAAAGGTTTGCAAATGCGAACAAAGACTTAGGCTGGGGAATATCACATTTGCAATAGAGGTCTTCACATGAAAAATCGGGTGCAGAGCTGACAAGCTAGGAGGTAATGCAAGTCTATAAGCCACATTCCCCACACGGTCAAGAATCTCAAATGGGCCAATATACCTAGGGCTAAGTCTGCCCTTCTTCCCGAGCCTCATCACACCTTGCATTGGCGATACATGGAGCAATATCCGCTCACCAACCAAGAAAGCAACATCCCTGACCTTACTATATGCAAAATTCTTCTGCCTAGACTGAGCTGACCGAAGTCTATCTTGAATGATCTTGACCTTATCCAAGGCCTTCTGTACCAAATCTCTACCCAATAACCGAGCCTCTCCCGGCTCAAACAATCTGACTGGGGACCAACACTGCCTACCATACAATGCCTCATATGGAGCCATCTGAATACTGAAGTGGTAGCTATTGTTGTAGGCAAACTCTGCTAAAGGCAAGAACTGGTCCCATGAGCCTCCAAAGTAAATAACGCAGGCTAGGAGCATTTCCTCAAGAATCTGAATAGTCCTCTCGGACTGATCGTCTGTCTATTGGTGAAATGTTGTACTCAAACTGCACTTGGGTGCCCAGCTCATGCTGCACCGCTCTCCAGAAATGCTAGGTAAACTGTGGACCCTGATCCCAAATAATAGATATGGGCACCCTATGAAAGCGAACTATCTCCCTGATATAAATCTCAGCATACCGCTCGGATGAATTGGTGGTGGCAAATGGGATGAAATGTGCTGACTTAGTCAGCCTCTCAACAATAACCCATATAGCATCAAACCTCTTCCGAATCATAAAGAGGCCAGTAACAAAATCAATGGTGATCCTCTCCCACTTCCACTCGGGAAGCTCGATCCTCTGAAATAACCCACTGGGCCTCTGATGCTCGTACATAACCTGCTGACAAATTAGACAACAAGCCACACATGCAACAATGTCTTTCTTCATTATGCGCCACCATTAATGATGTCCCAAAGCCTGATACATCTTCGCGGCGCCCGGGTGAATAGTATACCGAGAACTGTGGGCCTCCGCTAAGATTGACTCTCGAACACTATCAACATTAGGAACACAGACTCGCCCCTACAACCTTAATACCCCATCATCTTCCAAATTCATCTCCCTGGCACATCCCCGCTGTACCGTGTCTCTTAGGACACACAAATGGGTATCATCAAACTGTCGCTCCCGGATACGCTCCATCAATGACGAGCGAGCAACCGTGCAAGCTAACACCCTGCTAGGCTCAAAAATATCCAATCTCACAAATCTATTTTCCAAGGCATGAACATCCAAGGCAAGTGGTCGCTAGCTGACCGGAATATATGTAAGACTACCCATGCTGGCAAACTTTTTACTCAATACATCGGCCACCACATTGGCCTTCCCCGGGTGGTATAAAATATAAACATCATAATCTTTTAACAACTCTAAGCTCCTCCGCTGTCTCAAAATAGACTCTTTCTGCTTGAAAAAGTACTGAAGACTCTTGTGATCCGTGTACACCGCACACGTCACACCATACAAATAATGCCTCCAGATCTTCAAGGCATGAATAATGGCTGCCAAGTCTAGGTCATGAACTGGATAACTCTTTTCGTGCATCTTCAACTGCCTCGAAGCATACGCTATAACCTTGCCTTCTGCATCAACACTGCGCCAAGTCCGATGCGGGAAGCATCACAATATACAGTATAAGGCCCTAGATCCCGTGGGAAAAACCAATACTGATGTCGTAGTCAGAGCTGTCTTGAGCTTCTAGAAGCTTGCCTCGCACTCATCTAACCACTTGAAATGGTCACCCTTCTGAGTCAATCTAGTCATCGGGGCTGCGATGGTGTAAAACCCCTTCACAAAACGTCTGTAGTAACCAGCTAACCCCAAGAAGCTCCGAATCTCTGTAGCTAAAGCAGGTCGAGGCCAGTTCTTGACTGCCTCTATCTCCATTGGGTCCACCTGAATACCCTCTGATGATACGACATGACCCAGGAATGCTACTAAACTAAACAAAAATTTTCACATTGAAAACTTGGCGTACAACTGTCTATCCTTAAGAGTCTGAAGAACTACTTTGAGGTGTTGCTTATGCTCCTCCTGGCAGCGGGAGTATACGAAGATATCATCAATTAATACAGTTAGAAATAAATCCAAGTAAGGCTTGAACACTCGGTTCATCAACTCCATGAATGCTGCCGGGGCATTGGTAAACCCAAACAACATGACCAAAAACTCATAATGCTGATACTTAGTATGAAATGTTGTCTTAGGGACATTAGACGCCCTAATCCTCAGCTGATGATAACCAGACCTCAAATCTATCTTCGAGAACACCCTGGAGCCCTAGAGCTGTTCAAACAAATCGTCAATCCTCGGCAATGGATACTTGTTCTTTATCGTCACTTTGTTCAACCGCCAGTAATCAATGCACATCCTCATCGACCCGTCCTTTTGTCTTCACAAACAACACTGGTGCACCCCAAGGTGATACAGTGGGTCTAATAAAACCCTAATCAAGAAAGTCCTGTAGCTTCTTCTTCAAATCTTTCAACTCTAGCGGGGCCATGCGATACGGCGGAATAGAAATAGGCTGAGTACGAGGAGTAAGATCGATACAGAAATCAATATCCCTGTCGGGCGGCATACCCGGCAGGTCTGAAGGAAAAACCTTAGGGAACTCTCGAACAATAGGAACAGAGTCGATTGATGGAACCTCTGCGCTGGGTCGTGAACATACGCCAAATATGCTAAACACCCCTTCTCAACCATACGTCGATCCTTGAAATACGAAATAGCACTACGGGTGGCATGACATGGTGTCCCCCTCCACTCAAGTCGGGGCAAATCGTGCAAGGCCAAAGTCACGGACTTGGCGTGACAATCCAAGATACCATGATGTGGGGACAACCAGTCCATCTCAAATATAACATCAAAGTTCACCATGTCAAAAAGAAATAAGTCGACACGGTCTCAAGACCCTCAAATACGACCACAAGAACGATGCACTCGGTCGACCACTATAGAATCACCAAGCGGCATGGACACACATATAGGAATACTCAAAGCATCACTAGGCATGATCAAATAGGGTGCAAAATAGGATGAAACATAAGAATAAGTAGATCCCGGATCAAATAATACTGAAGCACCCCTATCACAGACCAGAATAGTACCGGTAATTACAGAATCAGATTACTCAGCCTCTGGCTTGGCTTGCAATGCATAAAAACGGGGCTGGCCCATACCTCCATGAACTGTATCTCTAGGACGATCAGGTGCGGGCTGACCTCTACCTCTGGCTGTTAGGGCTCCAGCTTTATGGTCTCTCCCTCCACCTCTATGATCCCTACCACCGCCTCTAGCTAGTTGGGCGGCTTGTGGATCACCTGTTGCCTGAATCGTAGGGCGAGGACCCTGCTGTTGAGAACTACTAGAGGCTCGAGGGAAAAATCTGACAACATGACCTATGTCACCACAATTATAACATGCCTTCGGCGGCTGACACTGCTTGCCCTATCAATCGATATGTTCTCCCCTGAAGCATTGAAGTGGTGGTGCACTGAGGGGAACTGGTGCGCTAAAAGACTATTGATCCGTATAATAGTGCTAATGGCCATCACCGCCTGGGGTACCATGAGAAACCTGAAGTTTCGAATAGAAAGGTCATGTGGGATGGCCTCGGTCATGGAAATCCCTACCTCAAGATGAGGTACAATTAAATCTGCCAGAATGTCGAGGCCTCTCTTCTGAACCCTGACTACCTCTTCGAGCCAATGCCACCTCTACTCGGCGGGCCGCACTGGCCGCCTCCTGAAAAGTAATATCACTGCCAACTCCCATAGCCATGTGAAGCCGAATAGGCTAAATCAATCAATCAATGAACCTCCGGGCCCTCTCCCAATATGTAGGGAGTATCACCACTGCATGGCGTGCCAAGTCAACAAATCAGGTCTCACACTGTTTAACAATCATGGAGCCCTGCTGAAGGCGCACAAACTGCCTGCGAAGCGCCTCACGCTGAGTGACGCGGAGAAACTTTTCCAAAAATAACTCCGCGAACTGATCCCATGTCAAAGATGGTGACCATGTTGGTCTAGATAAGCAAAAATCCCTCCACCAAGTCTTGGCAGACCCCACGAGTCTGAAGGTGCAAAAATCGACCCCATTAGTCTCTACTATCCCCATAGTCCCGAGGATCTCATGACTGCTGTATAGGAAATACTGGGGATCCTCCGATGAAGCACCGCTCAAAGTGGTGGTGAAAAGCTCGGAGAACCGATAAAGTCTCCACAAAGCATCTGAAGACATGGCATCCCCATCTCCGGCCTGAGCTGTAATGCCTTTCTAAGCTGCCACTGCGGGCTGAACCAACGGAACCTGAGTCTGGGGAGCCACCTGCTCGGAATACGTGTGGCAAGAGTCTGAACCTCTCCTCCAGCCTGAGAAGTGACTGATCTACTGCCAGCAATCCCGCTCTAGCAACATTGTCCATAAAACTTGCTATGCGGACAAGAGCATCCTGGAGATCCGAAGAAAACATCACTCCTCCTAGAACGTGAGTTGGGCCCGCTGGAGCTGGTGGAGTTGGAATCTCCTCATCATAGTCAATATGAGGCTCCGCCTTTGGAACTGTTTCCTAGGGCTGAGCTCTCCCCCTGCCACAGCTTCGGTCTCTGCCCCTCACAGCAGCTGCTGCTGGAGGCTTGGGCTGCTGCGCGGAAGAAGAAGACGCAGGTGTTCTCGCCATCTGTGAAAGAACAGAGTAGAACGATAATCAATATTTGAGAAACAGAATCACACGACAAGAATGAACAAAGTGTTTTTTTTTCCTAACTCTGTAGCCCTTGGGGGATAAATAATGACGTCTCTATACCGATCCCTCGTACTCTACCGAGCTTGTTCGTGAGTTGTGAGACCCAAGTAATCTAGTTCTCTCATACCAACTTGTCACGGACCGGATTTTTCCCACCATCGGGAGTCGTGATGGCACTTAATTTCGAAGCTAGGCAAGCCAACCCCTGTTTAATCCTTTTCACAATAACCTTAATCCAAAGAAAATTAAATACTGAATTAATAAATTAAAATACGTGGAAGACTTTTTGCAATAATAGAAATGACAAAATGTTGAAATTAACAACATGCCTCTACCCAATATCTGGTGTCATTACTCACAGATAACTTAAAGAGTATAAAAGACAACTGTCTGAAAGAAATACAAACCATGTCTGTTTGATAAAATTAAACAAACTAAAGAAATAGATAGAGGAGACTCAGGGCCCACGAACGCCAGCGAACTACCTCAGAGTCTCTGCACTGAAGGATCTCCCTCTAACTACTATTGTGGTACGTAGGCTGTGTCTTGACCTGTGCACAACAAGGGCACAGAAGCATATTATCAGCACAATCAACCCCATGTGCTGGTATGTGCCCGGACTAACCTCGGCGAGGTAGTGACGAGGCTAAACTGTACCTACCACTACAACCTATGCAGATATACGTGCAATAACAGAAACAAAATGAGAATTTAAACAAATAATAGGGGAAGGGACATGCTGGGGAGTAGCAGTTCAATTATAACTTCTACAACAAGAGATAGAACTAAATAAATAATAATTAAATAATGAAAGCCAATGAATCAATAATTGCACGGCATCACCCTTCGTGCTTTTACTCTCATTCCTCACCAAAACGGTCAAATATAATGCACAGTATCACCCGTCGTGCTTATACTCTCATTTCTCACCAAGAATATAAAAAGTAATGCACATCATCACCCTTCGTGCTTTTACTCTAAATATACAGTGCACGGCATCACCCTTCATGCTTTTACTCTCAAACACATAGTGCACGGCATCACTATTCATGATTTTACTATCTCTTCCTCACCCAATCAATGGTCACAACCAAATGGGAAAGGAAATATATATATCAAAAAAAATATCTCGGCAAGGGAGAATAATTCAATAATAAATCCCGGCAAGGGAATACAACTCAACAATAGGTCCCAACAAGGGAAAACAGCTCAACAATAAAACCCGCCAAGGGAAAAGTATCAAAAATTCCTCTTTAGTTCATTTACTTCTCAACTTTCACTTCATAGTTCTTGGAACAAAGAAATTATCACAATTGTTCACTTCTTTTGCAATTTTAATAACAAATATGACTCACGGTCATGCTTGACTCGGGCGCATAGGTAGCTGTCACCATACATATACACCTACTCCACATACCACATAGTAATTAACAACCTTATCATATTCCCTCAAACCAAGGTTAGATCAAACACTTACCTTGAAAGCTTCCAACTCAACTCACGCTTGTAGAATAGCTTTACCCCTCAAATTCGCCTCAAACCCGTGTAATCTAAGAATTTACTCAAAAGTATCAACAAATTCTAGTTAAATCAATTTGGATGCATAAGAATGAAATTCCCAAAGTTCTACCCAAAAATTTCCAAAATGCACCTGGGCCCACATGGTCAAAACTCGAGGTTCGGACCAAAACTGGGTTACTCATCCCCCCACGAGTTCATATCTATGATTAGATTTGAAATCGGACCTCAAATCGAGGTCCAAAAGCCCAAACTATTGAAAAACCTACACTCTATCCAAATCCCCATTTTTAACCATGAAATCTTTGATTTAAAGATGAAATCATGTTACAAGATGTTAAATATTGGAGAAAACTAGTAAAATTTGACTTACAGGTGGTTTGGGGACGAAGGGGTTCGAGAGAAATCACCAATGGAGGTTTAGGGTTATGAAAATATGAAAAATGAAGTTTGGAATTGGCTAAGTATAAGTTGCACAGTTGCAGATGTCGCAATTGCGAGATGGAGTTCGTAATTGCCAAATGGGTCGCATTTGTGAGAGATTGCTCACAAATGTGAACTGGGCAGGGAAAAAGAAGAACTCACATTTGCGAGAAAAGGTTCGCAAATGCGAACACAGGCTTAGGCTGGGGAATATCCATTTGTGATAGAGGTCTTCGCATTTGCGAAGACATGGCTGGTAGAGAGGCCATTGCATTTGCGACCTCTTACTTCGCATTTGCGAACTGCGTAGACAAAAAGGGAATATCGCATTTGCGAAGGCTGGCTTTGCAATTGCGAAGCCTGCAGCCCAGGCATACCAGCAGACCAACATGCACCAGAAATGAATTCGCGGCCTATCAAAAACTCTTTCGAGCCCTCGGAGCTCCAAACAAAACATGCACACAACCTTAAAGAAATCCTACGAACATACTCGTGCAATCAAATCGCCAAAATAACATCAAAATCACATAATCAACCTCCAAAACTCATGATTTTCATTTCGAAGTTTAGAACGTTCAAATTTTCCTTTTTTAGTCTGAAACACGTCAAACGACATCCGTTTTCAACCAAACATTACAGATAGCTGTTAACGCCCATTTAAGACTTGCACCGAGCGCCAGAACAAAAATACGAGCCCGATACTATTACTTTTGATCAATTTTCATTCTCATTTTTCCTTAAGCATTTTCAAAAAACCATTTCACAGAAAAGTTCTGTACTCGGGCATAGGACCTCGGATTTTGATTCCGGGAAAAGGCAAAGGTCCCAAATTTCCTTACGGACCCTCCGAGACCGTCACATCACAGATCTGTGTCCGTTTTCTCAAAATGTTGACCAAAGTCAACTATAACAATATTATTATCAAAATTCATAGTTTTTAACACAGAATACAAATATTTCCGCAAAAAAAATGTAGCTTTTTGTCTAGACTACGCACGCAAATCGAGACAACCAATTAAGATGTTTTCAAGGCCTCAGAAGCGCAAAGAAAGGAAGAATTACGGTGATGACCCCTTTGGGTCGTCACAAACTAGTACACAAGGACACACGCAAACAAGTTTTGAAAAACACATTACTACTCTCTTCTCTTTCACAAATACTTCTAAGTTTTCTGCAAAGTATTCGAGTTTTTTTTGCTAATGTTCTGAGTTGATTTTTTCTATGTTTTCCTGTGGCTACAAGTGTTCTACTGCTATTTGTGTTTATTTTACAACTGGTATGTCCCTTTAGTTTAATACTGCCTCTCCCCTATATGTTTCACTTCAGCTCTTTCGTGTGTTTACTTTAGTCTTTCTACATATTTGCTATTTTTATGTCTTTACTGAATTCCCTTTCCTTCAACCCCTTTATATGTGAGTTATGGTTCATAAAGTGTGACTATACTTAAACATTGTTGTTCATGCGTGCGGATTGGATTCTTTGAATCCCAAACTCAATCAATTCCTACTCTCTTTCCTTTTATGTGTTCTTGATCTTTAGACCTTGGTCTGGCAGTGCCTTAATCACTGTCCATACCCTGGTGTGACCTTCAATGGGTCTGCTCTTATTTGTTTGACTAAATAGGTTGGTCAGGGGTGTCCTACTCTATTTTTGGGCTTCCCCAATCCCTTTAACGCTTGCACTTATTCTTAGCAATTAAGTTTTGCCCCTCTCTTGCAAGGCCTGTCTTGGGACCCTTGAGCTCTCTTTGAGCTTGGATGCCTGAGAGTTGGCTCTTCCAATGCCGGGATTTCCTGAAACTCAAGCAACGTCGGGATTTCCTGAAACTCCTTGTAACATTGAAACGACCTGGATAAAGAGAAGGCTTTTGAAATTTGGATCCCGAAAGCAGTTCAATTGCATAATATTAGACATTAAGTCTGAATTTGGTACCTTAGATGCAACTGTTAGCTTCTGATGTATTTTTTCTCTATTTTTGGGTTTGTAACAACTTGTATAAACTCGGGGAATATAATGAAAAGAGCAGGGAGTCTATACTTTCCTGCATTAAAGGGTACAAAATCATGTTTCTAGGATTTTACTGTTCAATTACATAGAAATCTTGCCTATAAGGACGTGTACTATTAATTCAATCTCATAGAAAGCATGCCTATAGGAGTTAATATTTCTGCAATCTTGCATATAGATATCATTTCTATAGGAATTTGCATATTCATGCCATTAGGCAAACTCTTAGGTTAATGAAATCGGCATCTGTTCACATGTTTATTAACATATTTTAAAACCAATAACTTGTAGATATTATGCCTATATTAGTATTAAATTAAACTCGCCCCGCCCGTCTAAAAATGTAATATTCGACTAAAACAACTTGTTCCTTCACCCCTAGATCAGTATATAGCTTTTCTAAAACTTAGTATTTTGACAAACCTTCCTCAAATTAACGTATACTTTCGTTCCTAAAACCTAATTATTTAAACATGTATGTCTTTCTAAAACTGCTTTTTTTTTTCTAATAATCTGACCAAATGTGTTTTCCAATTCAGTTTCATTCTTTTGAACGTGTTGTCTTAAACCAGTTCTGTTGTTCACTTATTTTTCTTAAACAATCAGCAGCTTCTAGAATTTTTTAAAAATTATTATTTCTACGTTTAACTACAACTAGGCGGTCTGTTTCTCTTTTAAATTCATTCCTAAACCATTTTCTAAGTATGCAACATTCTTTTTCTTCCTCTACCAGTTTCTCTTCCAAATTTAGTAAGCTTATTCAATTCGCGTTAATCAAGTGAAAGTTTATAAGTAGGAAGGAACGGAAAGAAAGTGAAGAATGGAGAGACGGTATAATGAATTTGGAAAGAGTTATTTTTGGCAGTTTGGTTGTTATATTTGTGTAACGAAAATTATGGACAGCCTAAGGTTGTGGAAGCACATAAACACAAAGATGTGATTATCATTACAACTCATGAGAATATTAAATATTATTAATTTGGCAATTTCAGGTAGGAATATCTCTTTCATTAAACTATATTAAAAAATTAGTTTGTTGGTATAGCTTCTTTATTGGTAATGAGAAACACAACAAGGCATAGTGCTGTGCCTGCATTAGTCTGTCACCGACGATTTAGATGGCAAACATTAAATAACAAATACTAATCTTTTTTACTTTCGACCTTATTGGTATTATATATCTTGGACTTCTTCTCCTTATTAAACTTTCGACTTTATAAAAACTGTATTATGTACCAATGAAGAAAGTGACAGGGGACATAAAAAGTTTATCATAAACTTTACGTCTATTCTATATTTAACATAAATATTAAAATAATGAGGGAACAAATTAAAGAATGAGACAACTGATTTAATTTTTCATTTTTCTTGTTTGGTCCTTGCACTGCAGGGTAATAGAAAACTTATGTATCTTTAAAGTTAATTTAGATGCTATTCAATTAACCTTTTCTAAAAATAGACTATAGAATTTAAAAGCTAAAAAAAACTCAATATCAAAAGTAAAGATAGGCAGCCCAAAAAGGGCAAATGTAGGCGTTTCGATATGATTTGATTGAAATTTGAATATCTAGTTCAAGTTTGTGACTGAAAACTTAAAAAAATTTGAAAACTTGAAAAGCTTGTTTTAACTTCAAATTCTATATTTTAAGTTTGAAGTTGAAATAATGAGTCAGTTATTTCCAAATATTATTGAATTATTTAAATATTCTAAGTCTGACCAAAGTAATCAAACTTCCTTTGCAACTTCGGACAATTTTAAAAAATGAGAAGATGAAGGGGCAAAGTAAGATTTTCTCGTGTATCTAAAATCAAAGAAGGAGCTAACAAATTTGCGATTATTTTGTCATTGCAGAAAATTGTATTCCAGTGGCCTAATGTAGATCAACTGTCTAAATATATATATAGAATCAGTTCATTCACTTCTTAATCTAATTTAAAGACCAAACCGGTATTTGAATGGACGTGATACACTATATGACTATCTGCTTTCAAGGGTTTATTTTAGCTTTACTTGCTTGCTTGCTCTTCCCTTATTTGATACGTGTTTTGAATATCGAACAAGTATTTTGTTCTTTAAACTCCATAAAGGCCCCATCCCTTTTTCCCCTTAAAAATTAGATGTCCTAATGCCCCGGGACTGATAAGATTGGGACGGGTAGTAGCATGCAATAAGTAAACGAGACTAATCGCGCCTTAATACCTTAACTGGTGGGAATGGTAGAATATGGATATGATGACCGATGTGCTAATATCACGTGTGACCCCTCTTTTGAGGAGTGTGCGCCGAGTATTGCATTGATGTGATCCATAATACGTATAAACCTAGGACCTTGTTTTTCCTATTACTTGTAATGTTTTCTTTTAATTTTGTTTCTTTTAATTAACTCTTCTAGAACCTACCATTTCTTTTCTCTATTAAACTTTTGAACTTGCTTGTAGTAATTATGTGAAAAACTTGCTTGTTTCTTCTATCTTCTAAAGTCACAATTGTAGTATGGCCGGGAACCATATTAGTGGATCTTGAGGGGTGCCTAACACCTTTCCCTCGAGATAATCTCAGGCTCTTACCCAAACTTTGATTCTTCCTCTCAAATTCCTTTCTTTAAAAGTGTCCTAATGCACTATATTGATTAGGTAGCGACTCTTCAAATTCCAAAACTCAATTCTCGAAAGGGAATAAGAGTTGTCCACCCATAATGTCGTGTACCCGATTTCGACCATTAGAAAAAGGGGGCGTCGACATCATGGCAACTCTGCTAGGGATTTTTTTAGGCTTTTACCATTGCATGCTACTTGTGACTTTGCTATCTCTTTAATTCGCTTTACTTACT
Organism: Nicotiana benthamiana; assembly: GCA_034376525.1. Classification (NCBI taxonomy): domain Eukaryota; kingdom Viridiplantae; phylum Streptophyta; class Magnoliopsida; order Solanales; family Solanaceae; genus Nicotiana; species Nicotiana benthamiana. The sequence continues at coordinate 122,003,262 of CM067330.1, forward strand.
ATCTTTATTTCCTTTACCACGAAACTGACTTGAATCTTCATGTCTTTTCTTTCCTTACAACTTTCTTTACTGCTTTATTATTTCAATACCATTGTAATTTCGAGCATTTACTATAATCATTTATCTTATGTACATGAAAATACATTTTCATTTTCTCATTCTTGTAAATTGCATCTTCAACATCGTATTCCACTCGTGCCCAAATAAATCCTATAGCAACGCTTATAATGAGTGGTTGCGTTCTTCAAATATTATCACCTCCTAAATTTGGCAAAGGGGGGTTTCCGGTAAAACCACTCGATAAACGGTGTAGTCGATGGCCTAACCTCTCCTGAATCACCTTCACCTTTTCTAAAGAATCCTGTACTAAATCTGTACCCAATAGCCTAGCCTCACCCGTCTTAAACCAACCAACCGAAGATCTACACCGCCTCCCATACAAAGCCTCATATGGAGCCATCTCAATATTGGACTAGCAGCTGTTGTTATAGGCAAACTCTATGGGAAGTAAAAACGGATCCCATGACCTTCAGAAATCAATGACAAAATCACACAACATGTCCTCCAATATCTTAACAGTGCGCCCGGACTGCCCGTCTGTCTAAGGGTGAAAAGCTATGCTCAACTTACCCAACTCTCGTTGCACGGACCCATAAAGCTGCAAAGTAAACAGAGTGCCCCTATCTGAAATAATGGAAACTGGGACACCATGCAAACAAACAATCTCTCGGATATAGATCTCTGTCAACCGTTCTGAAGAATAGGTAGTACATATAGGAATGAAGTGCGCGGACTTCGTCAGCTGATCCTCCATCACCCAAATAGCATCGAACTTTTTCAAAGTCTGTGGGAGCCCAGCTACAAAGTCCACAGTGATCCGCTCACACTTCCACTCTGGAATATCCATCTGGTGAAGCGAACCACCCGCTCTCTGATGCTCATATATTGCCTACTAATAATTGAGACACCAAGCTACAAATCAAACAATGTCCTTCTTCATTCTCCTCTACTAATAATGTTGTCTTCGCGGCACCTGGATGAATGGAATACCGCGAGCTATGGGCCTCTTCCAGAATCAACTCCTGAAGCTCATCTACATTGGACACACATATCTGGCACTGCATCATCAACACCACATCAACACAAATAGTCACATCTCTGGCATCATCGTGTTGAACTCTGTCCGTAAGGACAAGTAAATGAGGATCATAATATTAGCACTCTCTGATACGATCATATAAGGAAGACCGAGAAACCACATAAGCCAATACCCGACTGTGCTCCGAAATATCCAACCCCACCAACCGATTGGCCAACGCCTAAACATCAACTACAAAAGGTCTCTCCCCAACTGGAATATATTCCAAACTTCTTATACTCAAGCGCCTTTCTACTCAAGGCATCAGCCACTACGTTGGCCTTTCCCGGATGGTACAAAACAATAATATTATAATCCTTTAGACACTACATCCATCTCTGCTGCATCAAATTTAGAACCTTCTGCTTGAAAAAGTATTGGAGGCTACTATGATCAATAAACACCGCACAAGACACACCATCCAAATAATTCCTCCAAATCTTCGACGCGTGAACACTGGAAACCAACTTCAAGTCATGAACAAGGTAGTTCCTCTCATGGGGCTTCAACTAACGAGAAGCATTGACCTTTTCCGTTACTGCTTTTTACAAGTATGGACGACCTACTGTTTTGCGTAGCGTTTATATGATGCCTATAGGCATATTTTCTAGATGAAATTATGAGAATGTAAAACTATCAGCATGGTTTCTATATGAGGTTGTAAGAGTGCAAACATATAGACATGATTTTTAATTATGAAGTACAAGAAGATAAACCCTATGAACATGGTATCTATATGAGATGATGCAAGAAAGTAAACCCTATAAACATAGTATCTATATGAAAAAATGGAAGAAAGTAAACCCTGTAAACATGGTATCTATATGAGATGATACAAGAAAGTAAATCCTATGAACATGGTATCGACATGAGATGATACAAGAAAGTAAACCCTATGAACATTGTATCTACATGAGATGATTCGAGAAAGTAAACCCCTCTCATATTGCCTTTCACTAGATCCCCCAAGTTTTTTTATTACAACTTATTTACAAGAGTCTGGACAGAAAAATAACATTAAAGGATGTAAATACATCAGTGCTACAACAGGCCCGAGGAAGCGCAAAGCAACTTTACTGTCCAACAATATGCCTTTTACCAAATCCGAGGCTTTCTCTTTAGAGTATTGCAAGTGTGGAATTATTAACCCCAAAGCGTCCAAGTTTAGAAGAGACTCTAAGGTCCCCTAAGAATGGCTTAACAAGGGGAAGTAGGACTTAAAAGCACTAAGAATAAGTGTAAAAGTGATGAATTAGAGGGAGACCAATGTAGGAGGAGGTCATACCTAGCCTATAGAGTGAGGCTGACACACCCCTAACCACATACAAAGGTTGAAAAATAGGACCAGTACGGTGATTAGGACACCAAAAAGCCTTTGTCAAGGCTCAAACACATAATAAGGGGGTAGGGAATGGGATTACTTTGAGTGTAGGCTATTAACAACCTTAGTTCTAGACTAGAAGTGGCAATGAGATGCCACCCTAATCCAGAGCACCATCATATTCATACAGGGATCAAGGAAAAGGGAATCATATAGGAGAGCGAGACTAAGTTAAGGGGATTCAGAGGAGAGTGGGTGTACAAGAACTCAAACCACATATTGAAAAATAAACAACCAATATAAAAGACTGAGCATGCTGAACTAACACATAAATAAACAAGAAAAAATGGAGAACTAAACATGTTGCGACTAAAATACACACAGACAAGGGAAATGGGGAAAGGGATTCAACATGCTAAAGCTTAAATTGAACAGACAAGAGGAAAAGGGGAAGGGGATTAAACATGCTCAAACATAAATTGAAATACGCAAACAGATTTGGGGATGGGGATTAAACATGCTAAAGTTCAAATTGAAATACACTAACAGGCTAAGGGGAAAGGAAAGGAGGTAGACATGTTGTACTCAAATTGAAATATACAAACAGTGAGCAGGGTAAAGTAAACAACTAGTTGGAGGTTGATGATATAAAATTAGGAGCCTACCAGTTGAAACTTGAATAACAGGGAAAATATAGATCCTTATAATTAGACTTGGCTTTAAGCCGGCTAATTCTTAGCAAGAGAGCAAGTAAAAGAGAAGGAATGTAGAAGAGAAGAGAGTTTTTAGTGAGAATTAGGGAGTACTCACGTATCAATGTGTGATTTTGGTGAGAAGAGGTGGGGGCATTTATAGTTTGAAAATTAAGCAGCGCTACGGCAAGAAAATAACCCTAGTATCAATCACAATAAATTAAGGGAAGGGTTCCCCTAATAAGGAACCAGAATTGAGGTAAATAACACCAATTTATTTTTGGAAGGAAAATCAAATAAGTCACAAAATGCAGGACAAGTTTGTAAAAGGGGTTTGAAATTCACACGTTTAATACATAAGGAAAGTCAGTCATATAGGGGATCAAGAATCTAATTGATTTTGCACTTGGTCAAAGAGCATATCCAAATTAGAAAATTAAACAGATTCATAAGAAATAAATTCTTCCAAAGTTAGGGCTATCAGAAGAGGGAAAATAGAACTATATAAAGAGATGCACAAATTCGAGCATGTAGTAGTAGCACTCAAATAGGAAATCAAAAACGGATAGGGTTTTAATCATAGAGTGAGTAAGTACACAGAGAAAAATAAAAAGAAAAACCCTCGAAGCTTAGGGCTTTTGTCACACATAGCGTGTAAAGAAGAACATAGATGAAAGTGAATATATATAACGAGCCGGGAACACAGTAAACATATTAGCTCAGAAACACTAGAAGTAACATAGTAAAGAAATACCTAAGAGCCATGGTGGAAAATACTTATAAATCACAATAATAACTGGAACAAAACACAGTAGAGCAAAACAACAAAGGAAATCAGAGTAATCACCGAAACTATAATATTTTTAGAAGAAAAACAGTTTGAAAAACAAAATCAGCAAGGAAAATATAAGCAATACTTAAAACAATTTTGAAAACAATAGGATCCAGAGGAGATCGTAAAAATAAATACTCCGAAGAAAGCATAGAGAATTAGGGTTTCAGAGATAGCACCCTAGATAGGGATAAAGCCTAGAACGGACTGGTTTGGAGTTGACGAAGGACTCACGGCCTCGACGCTCGTTAGAAAAGGGCCGGAAACAGCTACAAGACTCAGGTCGTAGAACTTCTTGTCACGACCCAATTTCCAAATCCGGTCGTGATGGCACCTCTCGTGAAGAAAATACGTATGAGCACACCAAATTGCTATAAAAGACAAAGCAACATTTTTTGAGAAAATCTGAAATACTGCGGAAAATCCCTTTAGAAAATCTCAAGATCAGTTCAAAATCTCTTTTGAAAATATGTTTTTTCAGCAGTTGCAAAAAATAATTTCAACAAGTAGGAAGTAATCAGAGACTTGCCGCTCGGGCTCAGCATCAACCTCTCAGTACAGTATCAGCCCCGCGGGCTCACTCCCGACTCACAACATATAACATCAGCCTCTCGGGCTCAGCACTCCTTAACATATAACATGAGGGTATATGGTCAAAAAGGCAAGTAACAGTATGTATCCCAATGATATATGAGTGCTAAATGCCATGCCACGTAGTACAAACAGGAGTAACTGCGTGGATGCAATGCAATGCAATGCACATGAACCACTACGACATGTAGCCCAATTCATGGGCACCCTGCACTCACTGGGGGTGTGTACAGACTCCGGAGGGGCACCTTCAGCCCAAGCACAAAAATGTTGTGGCGTGCAGCCCGATCCAATATGTATAATGTTGCGGCGTGCAGCCCGATCCAATATAATATATATAATGTTGCGGCGTGCAGCCCGATCTATGCAATATGCTACAACAGCGTGGAGTCCAATCCATGTATGTATATGCTACTCCAGCATGCAGTCCGATCCAGGCAATATGCTACAGTGGTGTGCAGTCCGATCCATGCATGTATACGCTACTGCAGTGTGCAGTCTGATCCATGCAATATGCTACTACGACGTTCAGTCTGATCCATGCATGTATATGCACATGCTAACCAAACATTCGAGACCTGAAAGCCTCCTTATAGCATCTTCATACCCTCACATATGGCCCTCAGCCTCAATCAGTCCAAGATAGTCAAAAGCCTCTCGGGCAATTGTAAACAATTATACTCAGCTTAAATGATAGTTCAAATATTCTTAGAAACTCCGAGTTTGAGTAAAAATATAGCTGAGTGCAATAAACGGTGTAAATCACATGGACTGAGCTCAATGATATTTCAAATAGTGAGGAAAAACAGTTATGATAGTTCAACGAGGGTTCAAATGATCGGCAATAAGCCCCAAGTATGGAAATGAGTCCAAGTCATAATGATAACAAACAAACATTTACAATTTAGTGTAAAAACCAACAATCGGGACGGACCAATTCACAATCCCAACGGTGCTCTACACCACGCTCCGGTCCAGCGTGCAAGTCACCACAATACAGCACTAGGATGTGCAAATCTGGGGTTTCTAACCCTCAAGATATCATTCCTAAATATAACTCACCTTGAACCGGCAAAATCTCAAGCTCGCGACGCCTTTGCCCCTAAAATCGGCCTCCACACGCGTCGAATCTAGCCAAAAGCAATGCAAATACATCACAACATTCCAATGGGACAATACCCAATCGAAAACAATCGAGAAATAGCAAGAATCTCGAAACTAGCAAAACCCGAGCCCTGGGCCTGCTTCTCAAAAAAATACAAAACTTATATTTTAGGAATCCTCGTCTCACCGCGACTTCATACATACCAAGAACTCCCAAATCCGAGCTCAAATGATCTATCAAATCCCAATTCCCAAAAACTCAAGCCGTAATTTCTTAAATTTCTGGCTTGTTTCCATGAATCTATAGGCAGATTTCCCAATAAAAACGAGTTTTATGTTCAAAGATCTTACCTCCCAAGATTCTTCTTTGATTCCCTCTTCAATTTGCTCTCCCAAGCTCCAAAATCGCTCAACAAAGGAGGAAAATAACATAGGCTCGCGGATGAAAATTGACTTAAATCAATTCTGCCCAGGTGCCATTTTACCCTACGCGAACGCGGTCCAAGACCCCAAATACCCTTATGCAAACGCGACTACCGACCCCCGAACGCGAAGTTCCACAGTCTCCACCAACGCGAACGCACCCCTCTGGCCGCGATCGCGATGAGCACTTACTCATGGCCTCACATCCCCTCTACGCGAGCGTGCTACATGCACAGCGAATACGATGCTTTACTTCCCAGAACTACGTGAACGCGACCTTGAGCTACGCGAACGCGATGACTAATTTCCAGGCCTCTCAAATTCACTCTACGCGTTCGCGTTCACCACCACGCGAACGCGATGCTTTAAGGTCTATAACATAAGATAGCAAAAATCTGACCTCTATACAAGCTAAAAATGATCCGTATGAACACTCGAAATCACCCCGACGCCCCCAGGACCTCAACCAAAAACATCAACTTACCCCGAATCATCATACGAACTTGTTCCAATCATAAAACATGTCCTTTAACACGAAAATCATCAAATCACGACGGATTCAAGCTTAAATTTTCTGAAAGCTTCCGAAACTCATATTCGGTTAAAACCCCAACCAAACGACATCTGAATGACCAGGAAAAAAATTTCAGACATATACAAAATCAGCCAACGAAGCTACTACAACTCCCGAAATTCCATTCTGACCCTTGGATTAAAATCTCACCTATCAATCGGAATCCGCCAAAATTCAAACTTCGCCAATTCAAGCCTAATTCTACACCGAACCTCCAAATTCAATTACGATCGCTCTCCTAAATCACAAATCATCTCCCAAAGCTAACCGATCACATCCGAGCCTTGTAACTCACAAGTCTACTTCTGGTTGACTTTTCCAAAACAAGCTTCGTTCTAAGAGGCCATGCGCCATAGTTTCAACCAAAACCAATTCAATTACACCCGATCAACTCTAATATTGATATTTGAAAATGAAGCAACACAATAATGGGAAAACGGAGCAGTAACACATATGACGACAGGTCGGGTCGTCACATCCTCCTCAACTTAAACAAACGCTCTTCCTCGAGCGTACCAATAGTTGTTCTAGATGCAACCCTACAACTGAATGACCTTACCAAGCACATACCCGGGGTAATCCCATGTCACCCTAACTCACATAGGTACTGATAGCACAACACATCTAAAATTTCACTATTCATCTAGCCCATAAACCGTAGAACCACACTGCACTTCCCGAAATCATGCACAAAATAAGAACCTCACATCTATACTCAGAATTAACCCGAACCGGCTGTAATAATCCATACCTGCACCCTCGGCTGCAATCATATGATATCCCGCAGCTCAAACACATGCAGCGATAACCTCTATTCATAGCGATTGCCCACGATAGCCGGATATCGATAGAAAACCTTTTTGTTAGCTAAAGTCTTATTCCAACAAATATACTGCCAACGGTAACTGAAACACGCGATAAACCGAACCCATCTCTCAGATCACCCATTGATGAGTCCATTTCCTTTCTGACGGATACTACAACAAATTTCAGAGCCAAATCTCGATATTACCTTTCTAACAGGCTGAAATAAAATATTCTTGTACTCATTAATGACTCCAACAATCATCTCAACAACAACATGCCACTATGGTGATATGACACCTCAATACCGGCCTAAGCCACAACGTGATCATCACAGGCACCAATAAGAAAACGATCTGAACACACTCATATCATGACAACTGACCCAAAGGAAAGGGATGTAATTCAAATTCCTCTGTACGATCACAACACAGAACTGAGATCCCATCTCACATCATAGAAATAAAGTACCTGAATCCTCCTCGAAGAGTCATAACATCATGTTGCCTTGCCACAACGCGCGATTATATACAAACACTGTTACCCATAAAGCACCTCAAGTCATCATGCTCAACACAGACAGCCACGCACAAATTGAGGTCTGAAACCAAGCAATACATCACACCCAAGGTAAAGCAAGTATTATACACTATTCAATCTTGAAAGGACACAACCGATGAGATATTCGCCGAGCAACACCAATACAAGTTTTCCACATAAAGCAAGAAACAAGGCATAAAAAGTGACATATAGGAAACTATCCTCCATATTCCACTGTTGCGGCGTGCAACCCGGTCCAGATAATATACCTATGGCGGCTTGATACCCGATCCAGATACCATACCCCTGACGGCGTGCCACCCGATCCAAATAACATACCCGTGGCGGCGTGCCACCCGATCCAAATAACATATCCGTTGTGGCGTGCCACCTGATCCACACCTATATCTCACAAAAGGAGATGCACATCGAGTCAAATTCGCTCATTACAATAAACACATATAGCCTCATGTCCGGCCACAAGAAATGCATCCGAAAAGTCCCTCAATACCGAAACTGAATCAATGGTAGAATCGCTGCACTGACATCTGCCACGAAGGGCCAATCAATAAGCAATGCTTGCCAGCCGTCCGCTGGTCTCTGGAATACAAACTACAGTGCTAGATCATAATCCGATGTATCTTGCCACGCACCCTGGGGCATTTCCTGAAATAGCCCATAACACATTAGTCTAGACAATCTGACCCTGGAACAACCAGTCTGCCATCAACTATCATAACCCAAATTTAACATACCAAGCAATGAAAAATCCACTCGGACCTCAAGTTTCTAATAACTGCTAGACGATGTCGATACACACGACCCACAACCATTGCATGGTCGGATCACGAGAACTTCTAGTCTCCAACACATATAACGCATGAATCACTACGCATGATCCCACACACTGCCGTATGAATACATAACACACCTCAAGTATCCATTCATACCTCGAAAGATATTCAAAATTCCTGATCAACAATCTCAAATATGTGTAGTCGATCCAACAAGAAAATGTCGCAATGCTACTAACGTATCATCAATTTACATCACCTTAATTATCTGAAGATTGGCTTTTTACTCACCTGTAGCTGTCCGTGCTACTCAAGAATTAATGATTTCCCATTATAAACTGAACCAAAACCTTGAACACGCAAATCTCAATTCTCCATATCATGACACAAAGACCATACCACACTAGGGTACTATTAGGACTTCTATCTCTCTCATGAAACATCTATGCACTCAACTAGTCAAGAACTTTCGGGATCCCATATAGGAAAAAAATTATTACACACTTCATGCTTTGCATGCCCATAGGAAATATACCCATCTTCGAACCATGGTAAAACACATTAAGAACTCTTTCTCCCAAATCCATTGCACAAGCTAAACTGCCAAGACTGAATTCTTCTACCCAAACCAAGCTAATCAACTGCTAGCACGAAAGAGCTTTGTTGCACAATTCCTATAAGACTCATTACCTCAAACACATATAAGAATTAATTATACTCTTACCATACTCGATTTATTGTCAAGCTATTCCATTTATCAAATTCCCTTCATGATTCATCATTAATTGGATATTCTCCCTTGCTTTAGCACCATAATACCTCAACTCAGGTCACCACACGAGACTCTCTCATAAGACCACACTATCTAAGACACATAGGCCACTGAATACCCTCTCGAACGCTTCCCAGAAGCACCACATTCCAAAATGCTTTACTCCTGAGGACTTCCTATGAATCTGATTTCATTACCATTACTTCCCAGATATTGATACATAGAATCCCATAATTAACATAACATACCACAAGTCTTGATCTTTCCAATGAAAACACAATCTTTAGCCACATATACAAACTTAAGACACATGATTGTTACATGCAAAATCTTGAACATAGTAAAACCATTCTCGAGAGTCGTTCACTCTTATTCATCTAGAATTCACCCGCTCTACACGAACAGAACCACTCGTGCCTCATTAGCACCCTGACACCACAGAACATGATTTCATACAGACACAAACAACCAGTTTCCTTCTTTATGCACCGAGCAACCTTTATCAACAGCAGCTCTAAACATCCTAGTATTTTCTCACATTTACGAAAGCACCATCCTCACATGTTTCATGGTTATAGAAATGTTTCTTCACATGTGCCATCCTCGGCTCAATCTCTGTAACCAGAACTGATCCGCCATCATACCTCAAACAGAACCAATATAGCACATAACCATGAAATTAGCTGACCAACAACAACCTCCCCAACCTGGCTCGCAGCCATATATTAAGGCACTCTTAACAACTCATAACACTTTTACTCTAGTGATGCTACAATGAGATCAAACACAAATTATTTACAAGTTTTGTGAATACACAGAGCATCTAGTCTTCTTGAGTATGAACTAATACCGCCACCTGCATTGCACCTCACTTTCCACCTAGGGGATACGAAAATATTCTTCATGCGCCCATGCATCGGGCTACGCAACAGACAGCAATCGGAAACAAGCACCTAACAGCTCATCTATGATCCATCAGACTTCTCCGTCACTACCAAAATTATATAGATACCCTTGTAGTACTAACATACTCATCACATGGATACCCGGCCGCCATTACGGCTAATAAAACACTAAACATACAAGTTCAAAATACTTGCTCACACAGTCAGCACCTCGGTGCTCAAACCATAGGTCCGGCCCCGAGTTCTCCAGACTGGTCCAACATGAACTCACAGATATTACATCTCGCCCTTCTATCGGGGAATCACAAGCCATCTAGGCACATATACTACTAAGTGCTAACGTGCGCTTACAAACGTGTGGAAGGAATCATCAAGAATTATATCTCAAACTGAATCAAGTACGCACGATAAGAATTCAAAGAATGGGATGTTTTCCTAAAGGTTCTGCAGCCTCTCGAGGATAAATACAGACGTCGTACTGATCCGCGAGACTCTACTAACCCTGCTCGTGACTCGCGATACCTAGTAACCTAGTCTTTGATACCGACTTGTCACGACCTAATTTCCAAATCCGGTCTGGATGGCGCCTCTCGTGAAAACAAGGCCATCTAGACTGTTCAGTTACCCCACTTAAAGAAATTTAATCAGTTATAACAGATCGAATCTAAATTTATGAAATTAATTAATATGAATACCAATACAGCCCGATCGGGATTTCACAAGTCAAGAGCATCTAAAAAGTAGAGACACTACTACTACTGGACAAACAATATATAAATTTACAAGCCAAAGCCGGAATGCAAGGATGGGATGTGGTGCCGCGAGCGCTGGCGGTCACCCTGCTCAATTACCAGAATATGACATTCGATCCTGCTAATGACCCGCTATCGGGTGAACAATACCTGCAACTGCACGCAAGTTGCAGGGTGAAAGTGAGTACTTCCAACTCAGTGGTAATAAGATAGAATAATATGTGAGCGATAACAAAACACATATGAGCACACCAAACTGCTATAAAAGACAGAGCAACCCTTTTTGAGTAAAACCGAAATACTGTGAAAAATCGCTTTAGAAAATCTCAAGATCAGTTCAAAATCTCATTTGAAAATATGCTTTTTCAGCAGTTGCAAAAAATAATTTCAACAAGTAGGAAGAAATTAGAGACCTGCCCCTTGTGCTCAGCATCAACCTCTAAGTACAGTATCAGCCCTGCGGGCTAACTCCCAACATATAACATCAGCCTCTCGGGCTCAACACTCCTTAACATATAACAACAGGGTATTTGGTCAACAGGAGAGTAACAATATGTATGCCAATGATATATGAGTGCTAAATGCCATGGCATGTAGTACAAACAGGAGTAAATGCGTGGATGCAATGCCTTGCACATGACCGCTACGTCGCGTAGCCCGATCCGTGGGTACCCTACGCTAACTAAGGGTGTGTACAAACTTCGGAGGGGCTCCTTCAGCCCAAGCGCAAAAATGTTGCAGCGTGCAGCCCGATCCAATATGTATAATGCTGCGGCGTGCGGCCCGATCCAATTTAATATATATAATGATGCGGCGTGCAGCCCGATCCATGCAGTATGCTACTACGGCGTACAGTCCAATCCATGCATGTATATGCTACTGCGGCGTGCAGTCCGATCCATGCAATATGCTACTGCGGCATGCAGTCCAATCCATGCATGTATATGCTTCTGCGGCGTGCAGCCTGATCCATGCAATATGCTACTACGACATGCAGTCCGATCCATGCATGTATATGCACATGCTCACACAACACTCGAGGCCTAAATGCCTCTTTACAACATCTTCATACCCTCAAATATGGCCCTCTGCCTCAATCAGTCTAAAATAGTCAAAAGCCCCTCAGGCATGCGTAAGCAATTATACTCAGCTCAAATGTTAGTTCAAATATCGTTTAAAACTCCAAGTTTGAGTAAAAATATCGCTGAGTTCCATAAACAGTGTAAATCACATGGACTGAGTTTAATGATATTTCAAATAGAAGGGAAAAACAGTGATGATAGTTCAACGAGGGTTCAAATAATCGGCAATAAGCCCCAAGTATGGCAATGAGACCAAGTCATAATGATAACAAACAAACATTTACAATTTAGCGGTTAAAACCAACAACCGGGATGGACCAAGTCACAATCCCAATAGTGCTCTACCCTACGCTCCGGTTCAGCGTGCAAGTCACCACAATATAGTACAAGGATGTGCGAATTCGGGGTTTCAAACCCTCAGGATATCATTCCCAAATATTACTCACCTCGAACCGGCAAAATCTCAAGCTCGCGACGCCTTTGCCCCTCAAATCGGCCTCCACGCGCGTCGAATCTAGCCAAAAATAGAGTGAATACATCACAACATGCCAATGGGACAATACCCGATCGAAAACAATCGAGAAATACCAAGAATCTCGAAACTAGCAAAATCTGAGCCCCGGTCCCGCTTCTCGAAAAATTACGAAACTTACATTTTTGGAATCCTCGTCTTTGCACGAGTTCATACATGCCAAGAACTCCCAAATCCGAGCTCAAATGACCTATCAAATCCCAATTCATAGTATTAATAACTCAAGCCCGAATTTCTTCGATTTTTTGCTTGTTTCCATGTATCTGTAGGTAGATTTCCCAATAAAAACGAGTTTTCAGTTCAAACATCTTACCTCTCATCATTCCTCTTTGATTCCCTCTTCAATTTTCTCTCCCAAGCTCCATAATCGCTCAACAATGGAGGAAAATAACATAGGCTCGCGGATGAAAAATGACTTAAATCAATTCTGCCCAAGTGCCATTTTACCCTACGCAAACGCGGTCAAGGACCCACATGTTCGCAATGACCGAATAATGCTGACCCCAAATACCCTTACGCGAACGTGACTACCGACCCGCGAATGCGAAGTTTCACAGTCTCCACCTATGCGAACGCACCCCTCTGGCCGCGATCGCGATGAGTACTTACTCATGGCCTCACATCCCCTCTATGCGAACACGCTACATGCACCGCGAACGTGATGCTTTACTTTCTAGAACTACGCGAATGCGACCTTGAGCTACGCGAACACGATGACTAATTTCCAGTCCTCTCAAATTCACTCTACGCATTCACGTTCACCACCACGCGAACGCGATGCTTTAAGGTCTGCAACATAAGACAGCAAAAATCTGACCTCTATACAAGCTAAAAATGATCCATTTGAACACTGGAAATCACCCCAAGGCCCTCGAGACCTCAAAAAAAGACACCAACATACCCGAAATATCATACCAACTTGTTCCAATCATAAAAACACGTCCTTTTACACAAGTATCATCAAATCACGACTGGTTCAGCTTAAATTTTCTTAAATCTTCCGAAACACATATTCGATCAAAAACTCAACCAAACGACGTCCTAATGACCTGAAAACTTGCAGACGCCAAAATCACATAACGAAGCTACTAAAACTCCCGGAATTTCATTCCGACCTTCGGATCAAAATCTCACCTATCAACTAAAATCCGCCAAAATTCTAACTTCGCCAATTCAAGCCTAATTCTACACCGAACCTCCAAATTCAATTATGATTGCTCTCCTAAAACACAAATCATATCCCAAAGCTAACCAAATTCGGAAATCATATCCGAGTCTTCTAACTCACAAGTCAACTTCCGGTTGACTTTTCCAAAACAAGCTTACTTCTACGAGGCCATGGGCCTTATTTTCATCCAAAATCAATTCAATTACACCCGATCAACTATAATACTGATATTGAAACATGAAGCAATACAATAAAAGGTAAAATGGAGTAGTAACACACAAGACGACGGGTCGGGTCGTCAAACTTCTGGTTCAATCAACTCTGAAGTAGGGCTCCGATATTCGAACCCATGGACTGGGAGAGGTGAGGAGTGACGGATATAGGTGTTTGATGGCTTGAGGGGCCATGAACGTCGGTGCAATAGAGCTGGAGATGATTAGGGTTTGGGAGGGGCTAGAGAGCTATTAGGGATTCAAAGGCGGCTGGTTTGGGAGAAATGATTAGGGTTTGGGGGTTATTTGGTTTTAATTTTGGTAACTGGGGTGTGGGCCGTTGGTCTCTAAGATCAACGACTAGGATCAAAAGAAGAAATGGGGCGGGTTGGTTTTATATATGTTTGGGTCGGGTAATTTTAAGATTTGGTTAGATAATGGGGGGGGGGGGTAAATTTTTGTTGAAATGTGGCTAAAATTGAAATACTAAAGGGCTACAATTTAAATGACAAATTTTCCCCTAGTTTAATTTTATAAAATAGTAAATGTTATTATAAAAATCCAATAAAAATACTGAGTTAATAAAATACATATAAGTATCGACTAAAATTATTAGGAACAATTTTGTAGTTAAAGGTACTTGTCAAATTGAGAAATGGGCTAAAATAGCAATTTAATGTGATTTAAATTTAGAAATACCTAATGATCTTGTAAAATTATGTAAAAATATATTTTTAGGTAAATGAGAAAATAAAATAGATTACTTATAAAAATAATAATATTTCAGACTAAATATTTGATTTTATAATACAAAATAAGTCGTAAATAAGTTTTAAAATACATTAAAAAATGTAAAAAAAATACCAAACAACCGACGGAAGAAGGCGAAACCCTATATGGAGCAGTATCTTTGGCTTTTTGCTGCTCTGACGGCGTTTCTCCATATGAACTTGTTTTAAAATACCGGTGACGAGAAATATAACTAGAAAGAGACGGAGAAGATATCACACGAGATAACAATTACAAGAAAGCAAGACAGAAAAAGGGAAAAAGAATATACTCCCAAAGGTTCAAAAGGTAAATCAAATTGAACATTTCCCATAGTTATAGAGTTAGGCTACACGAAAATCGAAGGGCATGATTCGAAACAGATGCGTGAAATGAAAACGTCACATCATATGAAGCGCCTCGGAAATAAGTGTAATGATGACACATCAGACCCATGATTTCATCCCGAAAAGAGGCCATATGTCGACGGCTCAACCGTGTTATGCGCTTTTGTCTCATTCGTGCTAACGCCCAAGGATGCGGCCAAACTCCCTTTAGACTAGGCTTGCACTTCTGTCCATTGAAGACACCCATCAGGCACGCCTCCAACGAACGGATGGACTAACTGTATAGGGTCAAATTTGGTCTTCAACGTCCCCACGTCAATCGGTACACCCAATGAGTATACGCCGACCAGAGTGAGGGTACGAACCGGGCGTGGGGATGAAGGCGACATTGTTTAGAACCTATCTTCTTCACTAAGAAAAAGCAACCTATTTTTGTACTTTCTCTTTGATTATTTCGAGGAAGGTCTCGTGCTATATAAATGAGATTTTCACATTGTAACAAGCATCAATGTTATTCTCGAATAGTACAACTTCTCTTTCGATCTCTCTATCTCTGTCTCTATCTCCATCGATTGCTTCTCTCTTAAGCTAATATTATCTTTTTTTCTCCCTGATCGATAACTACAATATCGTCCATATAATCTCTAGGTCATATTATATTAATTACGATTTACCCTCATTTATTTTTAATTGTTTTTAAGCTTACAAAGTACATTAATAACTGTTGAGCCAAATAGTTGTTAACCACTTTGCTGAAAACTTTTATAAAATTATAGTATGTAAATAGTGGTTTAAAGGAATACGAATAGAATTATATCAGGTTGAAGTAGTTATCGAACAAGTGCATTGGTTGCAGGTTCCTTGGCCTTCAATTGGTTGCAGGTTCGATTCTGAAAAGTGCATCAATTTTCTTTTTCTTTTTTAAAGAAATCTTCAAATTGACATTAACCCCATATTCCAACTATTCAACAAAGTTTGTTTAGTGAAATTCCATAAAAAATATGTGGGAAGAAAATACATACAAACATGGGTCAGTAAAGAGCTTTTTGGAAAAAGTTCTTAATAAAAAAGCCAAAATTTATTTGCTTATATTTTTAAAAATAAACAGAATAATGTTTTTGACTGTATTTTATTAAGATTATCTTGTTTTAGTATTTTGTTCATTCGTTCACTTCTTAAAAAGATCGGCATTATAGTCCACTCCCCCGTGGAAGTTAGCTTGCCAATATTTAATAATTTCTATTATTAAGAAATAAGGATGATGTATTAACGCTAAATTATAATTGAAATTTAAAAATGAAGAAGAAAAATGTAAAAAGTAAACCAATCTGCTATGAAGTATAAATTACATTGTGCTAAAATAAAACGAGGAGAACAAAAGCTGAACAAGCTTCTTATTAATAATTTCTTCTCCGTCTTTTTTTCTTGTTTAAAATTTTCTATCCCTAACAATCTTTACCTGATTTAATCAAAAGGCATATCTTTGTGATGAAAATGAAAGCATTGAGTTAAAGGATCTCTAAGGTTGGTTCAAGATTTAATTAGTCGACAGAATCTATGCTTTATCTTAGAAAGCAAATGAAACAAGCAGATTATTAAAAAGATGGTTATTATCTTCAAGTAATCAAAACATTCAGGAATATTTCCTTTTTGTCCATATGAAGCAAAGAATGAGTATCAAACATATAGTACTTATATAACAAAACTGTATGTGTTGTGTATGTTTTAAGTGCTTCATTTTATTTTCTATCAAAACTCGGAGATTAAGGATGATGTTAAGGAAGTTTGG
This sequence comes from Nicotiana benthamiana, assembly GCA_034376525.1. Taxonomy (NCBI): domain Eukaryota; kingdom Viridiplantae; phylum Streptophyta; class Magnoliopsida; order Solanales; family Solanaceae; genus Nicotiana; species Nicotiana benthamiana. Next base: position 122,020,402 of record CM067330.1, read on the forward strand.
AACATCAATTCTCGTCCTCTGTTTTATTTTTCTTTCTTTGGGGAAAGAGGTTTCAATCAAGGCGACAAGTGAGAGCCTTTCAACAAAGAAGAAGGTAGGAGAATTTATTAGTATTTTGACAAGTTGAAGATTCAAATGAATTTGTTTATGGATTAATTTTTATATACTGTATATTCCGGTGCACAAAGTATCTTGCATTCACACAGAATCCGGAGCGGAGCCACGCCTCAAGAGGTGTGACATATACAACCTACAGTATTAAAGTTTAATTTTGCGCTTGAAGATTTGTAGTATTGTTTTACACCATTGGTAGTTAAGTTACTATTGTTTTAGGTCCTTCACATTCTTTACATTGATGTAGATTGCCACGTGAAATAACGATTGAATTTTTTAGATCAGATATTTGTAGTTCATGGTCTTATAATTAGACAATAACAAATTTGTGGCAAGCATTTTGGTAACATGAAAGATATATAAATGAAATAATATGCTATAACATGTTAAATTACACTGAAAATCCAACAATAATTATTCGTATTGTTAGCGTATATAATTTAAACCCCACAAAAAATAAAAGATCTTGCACATCCTCACTTTTCACTTTATTGAATCCATAACATAGTGAAGAACAACCCGATACACTAAGCTCTCACTATATGCGGGGTCTGGGGAAGGGTCAGACCATAAGGATCTATTGTACACATCCTCTCGCATTTTTGCAAGAGATTGTTTCTACAGCTCGAGCTCGTGACCTCTTGGTTATATGGCAGTAACTTTACTAGTTACGATTCCAAATGCGTAACATAGTAATGTTGCAAATTACTAAGTTGGTTTTGACTGAAAATATTTTGTTGTCCTGATAATTGCAGGAGAAATGTAACTATTTTGTGACAATAGAGACAACATGTACAAAGGGTGCAGCAACCTCAAACCATGTAAGCCTAAGATTTGGTGATGAAAATTCCAATGACATATTAGTGCACCATTTGAATTCCAAGCATTTGAGAAGGATTGATCCATTGGAACCACAAGTTGTTGATGACATTCCCATAAAACCATTTCAAGCTTGCATTACAGATCAATTTCATGTCATTGCTCAATGTGTCGAATCGCCAATTTGCTATCTCTATCTTAAATTGGCTGGAAATGATGACTGGCGTCCTGGTTTTGCTCAAGTTCATGTAGTAGAAGGGCCTCATTTTAGCTCAAATGCATTCTATTTTCGACGATATTTGCCTCGTCGAGTGTGGCACGGATTGAACTTGTGTGAAACAGAGGTCACACCTTTTGGAGTAAAGCTTAAGAGAAAAGTAATTGGAAAAAGAGTTCCATAAGCCTTTCTGTCATGTACAGCAGCGACTTAGTTAGCATACGCAAGATCTTGTGTAAGCGTTACATGTTCTAAGATTTTACTTTCTTCCCAAATGGATGTTTATTTTTTGTTAATTTGCAAGCGAAAATAATTCATGTATGTCTTTGCCGTTGGTCCCAGGTATTGGGCATATACTATTAACCATGCATTTGAATATAGTATATTCTAATAATTATCATGGTTAAAAGTCTAACTGAGATATTGTTGGGCTATATACTATTAACCATGATTTTGGTTTAGATATAGCATTTATTATGAAACAACTGGTTATTCAGTTTTAATAAAGTTTTAAATAGATCATATATTAGTCTGTTTCTTTGCTTATATAGTAGATGATTTAGTGTATAGAGTTTAGCTTATACACGGAAGATTAAATCATCGTTTCTTATAAGTATAAAGTTTGAGTTCACAATTTAATGATGGAATTGGAGAAACCATCAGGAATGATTGTAGTACAAGATTAAATATAATTTATCTCAATTATGGGAATGGTTTAATTCCAACTTCTTGTGCTAGTACATGTTATATGTATTGAATGGACTAGGTAGAGATAAATATTTTTTACTAACTTAATAACATAAACTCTCTAGCCATTAAATGTACTTATACTCTTAATTTGATATAATTATTATGAGCTATATATATTATTAAAATGCAAGATTCTTTCGTGGGTTAATATGCCTGGTAAATTGGATAATAATAATTATGTACATTGGCGAAGTAATAGTTAGTTGATGGAATCCATGTCTCGGTTTGGAGATTGATGATACACTTTTATGAAAGCTTATAAGTTTTCATGTGTAAACTCGGCCGGTGGATTTTTCATCCGACACATGAAATAAGATAAGCAAAAGTCTAAAGGAAATAATCAATAAATTAAATCGTCAGTAATTTAATTTATTTGATTAGTATCTGAGTCTTAACTTGGGGGGTTAAATAAGATTTAATGGATGAATTTCGAAATTGGATAAGCAGTGCAATTACGAATTATTGGGAATTAATTCGTAATTAATTATGGTAGATATTAATTTAAAAAATTAGAAATTAATTCCATAATTGAAGCCTTGTTAATTAAATTATGTGGTCCCTACTGGGCCTAAAAAATAGGAAATAAAGGAATTTTTTTTCTGGTAGAAGAGAAACCCAAAATGTTTTGGAAAAAGGTCTTAACCTTTAAAACTTGTGCTATAAATACATAAGGTTTTCAGCCAAGTTTCCAAGAATTTTTTCCCACACGAAATTGCTATTTCCGGTATTATTTGGGTAACACAGTAGAAGATTGTGGAACGTTCGAGGAGCACGATTGCGTGCATGATGGAGATTCCATTGAGAAGTTATGGAACTGAAGGCTCACGTGGTAAAAGAGATATGTTCACGCTTCAAGAGGTTACCCGTAAAATTTGGTGTCGAATTCAACAAATATTTCACGCTGAATTGTTGTTTGATATTCTGACTACAACTTTCTCTTCTTTTCCTCTTTTGTTGCCCCCTTTTGTTTTTTATATAGCTATCGCAATTATAATTTGTGAAGATTAAAGACTATACAAACAAATATGTGAGATTTTTTTGTATCCAAACCATTGAAAGAATCATCAACAACAACAAACCTAAGATAATGTTACAAGTTGGATCTATAAAAGTTAATGTATACGCAGTTCTTACTCTTATCTTGAGGACAAAAAGACTGTAATCTATTAACCACACCTCAACAAAAGATTGAAAAGAAAGCTATATAATAACAATCCGTACATCAACAAGATAATGAAATAACAAGTGGAATAATCAACACATTGTAATAGAGATCAAACAATAATATAATACAAGGCTAACTACTAATACGAAAAGAATCAATTAAACAATTGAAAAAATAAAAACAAAATTTAAAAAATAAAAAAAGGTGCTAATATTTTTCTAAAACCAACAAAAAATAGTTGATTCGTCTTGGAGCAACTATAAAATTGTCTCCATGGAAGCAACCACAAATATTAGTATTAGGGTGTGTTGCCTAAATGTCCTTTTCTGAACTTTGCGTGAATATCAAATGTTTTATGCGCACGCTGCCTTTTTTCAAACGAAAAAAAGAAGCTAATTTATCATCTACTGGATCGCATGGGAACCAAAACAACTGATAAATTATCTTTGCTGCTTTCTAAAAATGCTTTTGGAATATGGTCTTTCGCCAATATTGTTGGATCTGAATAGTCCTCTACTTCATTTAAAAAATCACAAACTTTTTGAGGACTTAAACTTTCAAATATTCCATCAGACGATTACTACCAAAACTCATCTTGTGAAGTCAGATTAACCCAATCAGTCACCTCTGGAGTGGCTATAATTCCATAATTTTTCAATGGAACATCACCAATAGCTCGAGTCATAGGAAAATGGCCATTGAGCAGAGGAACATCATTCATCGTCCGAATAAATTTACCTCCGGACGCTTCAATTCTATCCCTCTCATCCAACCTTAGCGCGTTATGATCTCTTGTCAATTCCTTAACGAGATCACCAGCCATTTCCTCCCGTTGAGAGCAAATAAATGCCTTTGTATCGCCAACATTAGCAACTAAAACATGATTGTTATATATAAGAGCAACAACCGCAGTAGATCCAGAATAGAGTTCATATTCGATAGCAATCTTGGAAAATTCTGTATCAATTTCGTCAATGGTTTTTACTAATGATGTTTTTAAAAATTCCATTAATTCATGACCATGAGCCTCAAAGTACAAAATAAAATCCTACTACAAAATCTGTCTAAAATTGACAAATGCGGAAATAAAGGATAGGGATAAAGGAGAGAATCATCGGCTGCGAACGCCCTGCAGCTACCTCAAATACTCCCGGAATAAGAATTCTGGATCAACCGGATCTACTCAGCCTAAGACTGCCCTAGATCTGCACACAAGGTGCAGGGAGCAAAGTGATTACTCCGATCCAGTGAGTAATAAACATAACTACAGTATGAAAGTAAGAAAATGCAGAAAATGCACAAAGTACTTTTTATCTAGTAGTTCATATCCAAAATAGTGGAAATAGTATACAAAAAGTAATACAATTAATAAAATAATGCATGAAAGAATGCAACACATATAACGGTACACTCTAGTACTCGCTGCGGCATGCAGCTTGCTCCACTTATTTAATGAGCGCTCACTGTGGGAGTGAATAGACTTCGGAGGGGCTCCTACAGCCCAAGCGCAATATCAGCCAGTTATTGGCATAATAAAGGCTCTTGACCTCAATTTCTATAAATATAATCGCTGCGGCGTGCAACCTGATCCATATCAAGGAAATATCCTCAATACCAGGTCCCCAACCCATCTTAGTAAAATAAGTTCACAACCAATCGGGCGTGACATACTATAAGGATATCAGCCCTCATATCCTTGTTCATTTAATGTTCATGTATAAAATACAGTTATTATATTATTTTTAACATTTGAAAACATGACTGAGAATCTATGTTATGCACACAAGTGAGGAAAACATATAAGGATCCCCTAAGGATTCTACAGGTTGGCGCAAGGCCCCAAACACGGCAATAAGCCCAATTCACAATCATAAAGTATGCGTCTCAATCGCCAATATAGTAGAAATTAACACTCAGGATGGACTAAGTATTAATCCCCAAAAATAAACGACCCCGTACTCATCATGGAATGTGTGTCACGCTACAATATAGCGCTATGATGTGAAAGTCCGAGATTTTAAACCTTCGGAGCAGCATTTACATCCATTACTCACCTCTAGCCAGTAGAAAACTAGCTCGCAATGCACTTGCCTCTCGAATCGACCTCCTCGCGTGTCGAATAATTCCAAAACCACAACAAATACATTATAATAGGCTAAGGGAATATAATCCAATCGAAAAGACTCGAAAAATATAAAAAATCATAAATTTTGTAAAACCCGAGCTCTAGGCCCACTTTTCGTTACAAACCCGAGCTCTAGGCCCACTTCTCGAAAGTCGGACATATTTACACCAAAATGTTTTTTGTCTCACCACGAGTCTATACATGTAAAATTTCTCAAAATTGGAGTCCAAATGCTCCCTCAAAATCCAATTTCTCATTCAAAATCCAAGCCCTAGTTCTATCCGTTTTACTCAAATTCCGTGAATTTTAGGTGTTGAATCACGATTAGAGGATGTTTCTAGGCCATAAGACTTACCTCTAATCGATTCCCTGTCAAAACCCTCTAAATTCATTGTCAAAAACTCCCACGGTCGCTTAACAATGGTGGAAATTAGACCCAAGTCGTGGATGAAATGTCATTAAAACGTTCTGCCCAGGCATTAATTAACCATATGTGATCGCACAACCTTGCTATTGCGATCGCATAGCACAATTTCCAGACCTCCCAAAAATGCTCAATGCGATCGTAGAGCATAGCCTCCCACACCTACGCAATTGCACTCCAAGCCCCGCGTTCGCATAGAACAAAATGCTACCAGGGACCCCAGCCCCAGGTCCCATTACATTACATGATCGCAACACCACGAACGTGAACACACTGACCAATTCTCCACATCTATGTGATCGCACAACCTCTCACGCTATAGCATCGAACAAATATGAACCCCTTCCAAAACCTCCTATGTTATCGCAATGCTCCCTACGCGATCGTATAGAGAAAAAACCTACAAAACTGATCTGCAACTTCCACAAGCCAAGATTGGTCCGATTGACCTCCCGAAAACAACTCGAGGCTCCCGAGACCTCAACTAATAGTTCCAACCCATCCTAAAACATCATACAGACATGTTTCAATTATAAAAACACATCCAACAACACAAGAATCATCAATTCTCAACAAATTCAAGCCAAAGTTCAACAAAAACTTCCGAAACTCACATTTGATCAAAACCTGACCTAACCACCTCAGATTCAACAAAAAATTTGCACACATCACAAATAGCCTTACGAAGCTACTAAAACACTAGAAATTCCATTCAGACCCTCGAATCAAAATGTCACCTATCAACCGGATATCGCCAAAATGCTAACTTAGCCAATTCAAGCCTAATTCTACACAGAGCCTCCAAAATTACATCCGATTGCTCTCCTAATCCTTAAATCATCCCCCAAAACTAACCGAACGATCGAAAATCCATTCCGAGTCCTCTAACTCCAAAGTCAACTTCTAGTTGGCTTTTCCAAACCAACCCTTCCTTAAAGAGACTAAATGTCATATTTCTTACCAAGCTCTATCCGAATGACTTCAAACTCACCAAACACATATAATGAAACATGTAGAAGCATAAAACAGGGAAAACGAGATGGAAATATATGAGACAGTGGGTCGGGTCCTCACACCCTCCCCGACTAAAACAAATTCTCGTCCTCAAGCGGGTCAGGAAACGTATCTGAAGTGTCAAATAGGAGCGGGTATCTGCTCCGCATCTTTGCTCGGTCTCGCAAGTAGCCTTCTCCACGGGCCGACCTCTCCACTGTACCTTCACTGAAGCTATATCCTTTGATCTCAATTTTAGAACCTGACGACACTAAATAGCCACTCGCTCCACATCATAGGTCAAATCATCATCCAACTGAACCGTGCTGTAGTCCAAAACATGAGACGGGTCCCCAACATAGTTTTAGAGCATGGAAACATGGTATACCGGATGAACACCCGACATGTTGGGTGGAAAAGCAAGCAAATAAGCAACTTCCCTAATCCTCCTAAGCATCTTAAAAGGTCCGATAAACCGCAGACTCAGCTTCCCTTTCGTTCCAAACCTCATCACACCCTTCATGGGTGAAACCTTCAGCAAGACCTTCGCACCCACCGAGTAAGATACTTCTCAAACCTTCTGATTTGCATAACTCTTCTGACGCAACTGAGTTGTACGAACTCTCTCCCGAATCACTTTCAGCTTCTCTAAAGCATCCTGGACAAAATCTGTCCAGCTTAAACCAAACGACCATAGATCTACAACGTCTCGCATATAAGGCTTCATACGGTGTCATCTGAATGATAGACTGATAGTTCTTGTTGTAGGCAAGCTCCAAAAGAGGTAGAAACCCATCGCAAGAACCACAAAAATCAATCACATAGGCACGCAACATATCCTCCAAATCTGAATAATGCACTCGGACTGTACGTCCGTCTGAAGATGAAATGCTGAATACAGCTCCACCTGAGTACCCAAGTCACGCTGAAAAGTCCTCTAAAACTGAGAAGTTAACTGAGTAACTGTACCCGATATAATAGAAACTGGAACACCATGCAATCAGAAAATCTCACGAATAAAGATCCCTACCAGCCGCTTTAAAGAATATATGGTACACACTAGAATGAAATGGGCGGACTTGGTTAGCCAATCCACAATGACCCAAATAAAATTGAACTTCTATATAGTCCAAGGAAGACCAATCACGAAATCAATAGTAACTCTCTCCCATTTCCACTTAGGAATAACCACCTGCTGAAGCAAATTGCACAATCTCTGATGCTTGTATTTTACCTACTGATAATTGAGACACCAAGCCACAAATCCCAAAATGTCCTTATTCATTCTCCTCCACCAGTAATGTTGTCTCAAGTCTTGGTACATCATCACGACACCCGTATGGATGGAGTACCGCCAAATGTGGGCATCCTCAAGAATCAAATTTCTAAGCCCATCTACATTTGGCACACAAAGCCGGCCCTGCATCCTCAACATACCATCATTACCTATAGATACATCATTATCATCTCCATGCTGAACTCTCTCCTTGAGGACAAGAAAATGCGGATCATCATACTGGCGCTCTCTGATGCGATCATATAATGAAGACCGACAAACCACGCTCTCTAGCACTCGGCTAGGATCTGAAATATCTAACCGCACCAACCTATTTTCCAAAGACTAAACATCAACTGCAAGGAGTCTCTCCCGAACTGGAATATACGCCAAAATCCCGACACTAACTACCTTTCGGCTCAAAGCAACGGCCACTACATTGGCCTTTCCCGGATGATATAAAATGGTTATATCACAGTCCTTAAGTAACTCATGCCACCCCCGTTGCCTCAAATTAAGATCTTTCTGTTTCAACAAATGCTGACGACTGCGATGATCGGTGAACACCTCACAAGATACTCCATATAAATAGTTTGTCAAAATCTTCAAGGCATGAAAAATAGTAGCCTACTCCAATTCATGAACATGGTAACTCCAAGAAGCATAAGCAATGACTCTACCCTCCCGCATCAATACACAACCAATCCTGACTCTCGAAGCATCAAAATAAATGGTGTAAGAACCTCAAGCAGATGGAAAGACCAATACCACAGGTGTGCAACACTGTCTTGAGCTTCTGAAAGCTCTCCTCGCACTCATCTCACCATTTAAATTGAGCACCCTTATGCGTTAACTTGGTAAAGGCGAGGCAATAGATGAGAAACCCTGAACGAACCGGCGATAATAACCCGCAAAACCGAGGAAACTACGAATATATATGGCCGAGAACGGCCTAGGCCAACTCTGAACCACCTCAATCTTCTTTGGATCAACCTGAATACCATCAATGGACACCACATGTCCCAAGAAGGCCATCAAAATTAAGCCAGAACTCACACATGGAGAACTTGGCATACAACTTCTCCTCCCTCAATCTCTGCAATATCACTCACAAATGCTCTGCGTGCTCCTCTTGGAAACGCGAGTATACCAGAATATAATCAATGAATACAATAACTAACGAATCCAGATACGAATGAAATACATTGTTCATCAGATGCTTGAACGCTGCTGGGGCATTAGTGAGCCGAAAGACATAACCAGAAACTCATAGTGACCATTTCTAGTCCTAAAGGCTATCTTAAGAATATGTGACTCCTTGATCTTTAACTGGTGATAACCCGAATGGATTTCAATCTTATAAATACATGATGCACGAAGGCAAAATATGATAGATAACCCTTCCCAACCATGCGTTGGGCTTTCAAGAAAGATATAGCCCTATTGGGGACATAATAGGTCATACCACGCCACTCTATCCTCGGAACACCCGGCATAGCAATGGTGACGGTGTTTGCATGACTGTCTATAATATATGACACGGAGATAAGCAGTCCATGCCCAGAATAACATCAAAGTCTACTATGCTCAAAAGCAATAAATTAACTCGGGTCTCCAGACCCCCAATAGTAACTAGACAGGACCGATACACATGGTCTACAAGAATAGTATCACCGACCAAGGTAGATACGTGCACAGGTAAAGCAAGACATCCTCGAGTCGTACCCAAATGATGAGCAAAATATGAAGAAACACAGGAATAGGTAGAACCAGGATCAAATAAGATAGAGGCATCTCTATGGCCGATTGAAATAATACTTGTGATAACAGCATCTAATGCAAGGGCATCCTTCCTATCTGGGATAGCAATAAATCTAGCCTGGCCGCCGCCGCCTAATCAGTCTCCACCCCTAGGGCAACCCCTGGCTACCTGGTCTCCGCCCTTCTCTAACTGGGTTGGTGCTGAAGAAACCAGAGCAGAAGACGAGGGCTGATCCTTATGCTGAGACTGGCTACCATGATGTCGAGGACAGTGCCTCCTCATTTGGGATAACTCGCCACACTCGAAGCAAAGACCAGATGCTGGAGAAGGGGACTGATAGGAACCCCTCGCAGCAAAATGACCAGCCCATGCACCCTGCGCAGAAAAACCATAAGCAGAAGGGGCATATGATGAGCTATGAGCTGGCAGGGCATTAAGTGAAGACTGACCCTGCTAGAATCCTGGAATGACCACGGCAAGAAGACGCCCCACGATACTTTGGTCGAGTCGACTGTTGATGTCTGAACGAATGACCTCTACTCTGTGGAACCTGGCCCCTAGACGGAGCACGATTGAAGCTACCCGATCCTTGAGGCCTCTTGGCCTCCCATTCCTCTATCTCCTGATGGCGAGCCAACTCAATATCACGAGTAATATCTACTGCATCCTCAAAGGTATGTCTCCAAGTCCTCTCTCTGGTCATCCGAATACGGACGAGATAGATATGTCTGTCCACAAACCTCCTAATTCTCTCCCGGTCAGTCGGGACAATCCATGGAGTATAACGGTCCAACTACGAATATCTCACCTCATACTGTGACATAGTCATATCTCCCCGACGAAGCCACTCAAAATGTCTCCACAGCTCCTTCCTATGAGAATGCGATACCTATTTCTGTAGAAAGAGAGTGGAGAACTCCTGCCAGGAAAAAGGCGCTGCACCTACCGGCCTACGCTGCTCATATGCTTCTCACCAAATAAAGGCTACTCATGGGAACTAAAAAGTAGTAAATGAAACCCCGCTCGACTCAAAGATCCTTGTGGTCCGAAGCATATGTCGACACTTGTCAAGAAAAATCTGGGCATCCTCGCTCGGAACACCACTGAATGTAGAAGAAGAGAGCCTACTGAACCTCTCAATATGACACTACTCATCGTTTGGCATAGCTGGAATCACAGCATCTGAAACCGGGGCAACCTGCTGAACTGGGGCAACCGGCTAAACTGGTTGCGCCTCTGGTGTCTCCAAACCCTGTACTACCTGCTCAGGCGTGTGAGCAGCGGGGGTTTGATTACCTCCCCCAGCATGCAAAGTAGCTGCTGCAGTAGTGGCTAAGACGACATAAGCCAGGCTAGTGCAAACTGATAGAATCTGGGCTAAGGCCTCCTGAAGACTCTGAATGACAACAGGCACAGCTGGTGCTTGAACACGTACTGCTGGAGTCGCCACAGTTGGAGCCTGATCCTGAACACGGCCAACTGGTGAGTCAACAGGAGTGCCTGCTCGGCTCTCCCTCGACCACGACCTCGCCCACGGCCTCTGGTGACCTCAGTAGGTGGTACAGGTGGTCACCCGCCACGTCCGTTAGCACATGTTCTCGCCATTTGCAAGTGAATTGAATAACATAATTTAGTTCTCAAATCAACAAGGTCGTACAATAAGAACTCCAAGAATGTTAAGTTTCCAAAAGATTCTGTAGCCTCGCGAGGATTAGTAGAGACGTCTCTGTACCGATCCGTGAAACTCTACTTAACCGCCTCATGACTCACGAGACAAAGTAATCTAGGATCCGATACAAATTGGTCACGACCCCAACCCGGTCGTGATGGTGCCCAGAACACTACTAAGCAAGCGCGACCATTATAAAGATAATCCCATATATTAAACAAATTAAGATAAAAGCATATTTTAAGTCAGAAGTCTAAAATACTGATAAAAGTGTGGAAAATCCAATAAAATACCAATACAGCCCAACAAGGATCCGGAGTCACGAACATGAGCCTCCAAAGTACAAAGTAAAAACCTAATAAAAAGTCAATCTAAAAATGATAATGCGGAAATAAAGGATAGGGATAGAGGGGAGAATTATCGGCTGTGAATGCTTTACAGCATCCTCAAATACTCCCAAAATAAGAATTCTGGATCAACTGGATCCACTCAGCCTGAGATTACCCTAAATCTGCACGCAAGGTGCAGGGAGTAAAGTGAGTACTCTGACCCAGTGAGTATTAAACATAACTACAGTCTGAAAGTAAGAAAATGCAGAAAATACACAAAGTACTCTATATCTAGCAATTCATATCCAAATAGTGGAAACAATATACAACAAGTAATACATTTAAGAAATAATATATGAAAGAATGCAACACATAAAATGGTACACTCTTGTATCCCTATTCGTGCAACCCGCTCCACTTATTTAACATCGGGGGCGCTAACTATGGGTGTGTACAGACTCCAGAGAGGATCCTACAACCCAAGCACAATACCAGCCATGTATTGGCATAAAAAAGGCTCTCGGCCTCAATATAAATAAATATAATCGCTGCGGTGTGCAACCTATCAATATCAAGGAAACATCCTCACTATTGGGTCCCCGACCCATATTAGTCAAATTAGTTCACAGCCGATCAGGCGTGACATACTATAATGATCTCAGCCCTCATATCCTTATTCATATAATGTTCATCTATAAAACACAGTTATTATATTATTTTTTACATTTGAAAACATGACTGAGAATCTCTATTTTGCACATGAATAAGGAAAACACATAAGGATCCCCTAAGGATTCTACAGGTCGGCGTAAGGCCCCAAGCACGGCAATATGCCCAATTCAAAATGACAAAGTATGCGTCTCAATCGCCAATACAGTAGAAATTAACACTCGAGATGGACTAAGTATCAATCCCCAATAGTAATTGATCCCGCACTCATCATGGAATGTGTGTCACACTACAATAAGCGCTATGATGTTAAAGTCCGGAGTTTAAAACCCTTGAAGCAGCATTTATATCCATTACTAACCTCTAGCCGGCCGAAAAATAGCTCGCAATTGCCTTACTTCTCGAATCTACATCCTCGCGCGTCGAATTTTGCCAAAACCACAAAAAATACATTACAATAGTCTAAGGGAATATAATCCAATTGAAAAGACTCGAAAAATATCAAAAACCATTAAATTTGCAAAACCAGAGCCCGCGGCCACTTCTCGAAAGTCAGAAATTTTTACACCAAAATGTTTCTTATCTCGCCACGACTCTATACATGTAAAATGTATCAAAATCGAAGTCCAAATGATTCCTTAAAATTCAAGTTCTCATTCACAACCGAAGTCCTAGTTCTTCCCTTTTTAGTCAAATTCCATGAATTTTATGCGTTGAATCACAATAAGATGATGTTTGTAGACCATAGGACTTACCTCCAATCGATTCCCACTCAAAACCCTCTAAATTTCTCGTCAAAAGCTCCCATGGTCGCTAAGCAATGGTGTAAATTAGACCCAAGTCGCAGATGTTGACGCCCCTTTTTTCGACTACTAAAAAGTAGCGAAATCGGGTTTACGACATTATGGACAAAACAACTCTTATCCCCGTTTGGAAATTGGGTCTTGGAAGATTAAGAGTCACCACCTAATGATTATAGAGCATTAGGACACTTTTAAGAAGAAAAGAGTAGTTTGAAAGAAAGCCAGAGTTCGGGTAAGGGATTGAAATTATTTCGAGGGGAAGGTGTTAGGCACCCCTCAAGATCCACTAGTGTGGTTCCCGTCCGTGCTAATAATGACTTTAATGAGACAAAGTAAATAAACAAGTAAAGATTTACATAAAAAAATTCAAACAACTTTAGATTTGTAAAAGGGGAAAAGGTATAATTTAAATAAAGCGGAAGGGAGAATTAATTTGAAAAAAAAGCATTACTGTTGGAAAAATGATTAAATAAAGCAAGCAAAGGAGATGGGGGTCCTAAGTTTGACTATAATATGGACCATTCGATACAATATCCCTCACATATTCCTAAAGAGGGGTGCTTTAGGATATTATAACATCGTCATCATCTCCATATTCTACCCTTCCAATCCCGTTAAGGTACTTGAACGCGTTTGGTCTCATTTACTTATTGAATGCTAATACCCGTCCCAACCTAATAGAGACGCGGTACTAGGACTTCTAAAATTAAGAGTGGGAGAGAAAGATACGACATATATGGAGTATTCAAAGGTGAAAATACTAAGCGTCAATCATAACAAATAACATATAAAGGTATGCAAATCAGAAATTCAAAATCTCATATAAACCTTATAAACCATAACGACAATTAGTGTAGCATGCCTTACAAATACTGGTTTGGTCTTAATATTAAAGCTGATCGCAAATGGATTAGTTAAACACATAAAGCTTGATAGAAAATCTTCTTCGAGCTCCCCGGGCATGTTATCGGGAATGGTCGTATTTTAAAAAGGTAGATGAGTTTTAAAAATAAGCAATATAGGAAATAAGAGGTTTATAAATGCGGTGGACAGTTTGAGGAAAATGTGCAAGAAATGTTTCAGAAAGACAAGCAGATTTGAGAAGAAAACGAGTTGCACTTCTTTTTTGAAAAAATTGAGGTAGAATGATTTTTATGCAGAGGTAAAGCAAAGCATTTGTAGGAAGAATATTGTCAAAGAAAATACTTTCGGCACAACTTTACTTTAAAGACTGTTTCAAAGAATAAAAATCATTTGTGCGGAATTTGTTTTTGAAAAGCAGGAAAACACAAACTTGTGATGTTAACAGGCATGCATAGCTAACAGTTTGCGAAAATGTTATTCTGAGAAAAATACTAAAGCTCAGATGACTAACTGTTATTAATTAAGCCAATAAGGTGAGTTTGACTGTTAATCCTATAGGCATGATGTATATATTTCTGATTTTAAAAGCTGTTAATGGATAGTTTAGCGCTTAACCCTACAACTTGCCTATCGCGTATGCAAGCCCAATAGGCAGGATTTCTATATGCATTTGATTACAAAAAGTACACAAGTCTTATAGGCAGGATTTCTATATGCAAATATGCATGTCCTGTAGGCAAAATTTATACATGTATTTGATTACAAATTGTGCAAGTCCTATAGAAAGACTTTCTATATGCATTTGATTACAAAATATGCAAGTCCAATAGGTATTCTTTCAAAGTGATTAAGTATAGGATCCTATAAACATGGTTTCAAACCTTTGACATGTGCAGAAATAGTAATGCCCTTCCCACACCCTTTCACTAATATCCCTATGTTTTTTACTCAATTATTTCAGAAACTTGAAATAAAGGACTAAAAAATAAGATAACTACATTAATATTAGAACTACAACAGGCCCGGGGAGTCTCGAAGCAACCTTAATGTCCAACCCATGCATTTTACCAAAACGAGATTCCATATTGCAAGGCTTTCTCATACTCAAGGTGTTTTCAAAGTTCCAAGGAATTTCAGGGATTCCCGGCAGTCTTAACACCCTTAATAGCTTAGAGTAACATAATAGTGCTGTGTCAAAGTACCAGCCCTAAGGCATCCGACATCAGAGGGATTTCGAGTGTCCCAAGGAATGACTCACCAATGGGGGGCATAACTTAAAAGAGACTAAGAATGAGTGTAAAGGTGAAGAAGACTTGAGGAAAAAGCAAAGTTAGGGGTGGTCAGACCCAGCCATGGGTAAGACTGGCACACCCCTGACCTTTTACTGGCTCAAACACATAGAGAGCAGACTTAAGAAAGTCAATGTCGGGTCTGGATGGTGATTAGGGCACCACCAGGCCTGGGTCAGGCTCAACACATAAATAGGGGGTTAAGGGAGTGGGATTACTTTGAGCATAGGTTGAGAACAACTTGGTTCTAACTTAGAGGTGGAAATATGGTACCACTCTAGTCCAAAACAACACTCTCATACAAAAGGGGTCGGGGAAAAAGATCAAATATGAAAGCATTTTCATAAAACAGAACATAGTTAATCAGAAAAGGGTTAGGGAAAGGGACGTGCAGGACGATAACAAACACCAAACATAACAGAATTAAACACATGGGAATATGGGGTAGGGTTGTAACAAGCTGAAATTCAATTGCATGATGTAAGGAAATAGAGCAAAAACAGATATATTAAAGGCATAAATAAACACATAGTTTAGAGGTGGTATTTAACAATGGAACCTACCAGTTGCAAGTTTCAAACAGCAATACAAATAGAACAAGTAGGATCTTAGCCTTGGCTTTCAGCCGGCTAACACAAGCAGCGCACTTAGTAACAGAGAAGAGCAGAGTAGAAAAGAGAGAGTGTATAGTAGTGAGAAAATCAAGTAAGTTCATAAAAAATCAATCCCAAAAATTAGGGTTGTTCATTGAGAAAAATATTTGAATATAAAAGGGAGCATAAACTTTAACATGCGAGGTTAAAAATAAGCATAATTGTCATGCAAAGTAGAAGAACATAGATATGCGAGAAATCAAGATGTCTTGCAAAGCTTAGCAAGAATCAGAAACATGAGTCGAGTTTTAGAGGATTAGAGTTTTGAAATTAAATAGGAACTAAAATACTCGCACACAAGTAGTCTGAAAACCCCCAACAATCTAGGGTTTCTTCCTCACAGACGAAAGCATAAAGAATCAAGCAAAGAATAAACTCAGAAAGTCCAAAGAACACGAACGTTCATGGAAGTATAATGAAAGAAGCAGCAGTAAAGAATTTACTCATAAACTCTAGAAGAAAATATAGTAAAGAAAACACCTAAAAATCATAGTTAAAACACTTAGGATTTACAGCAAAGCCAAATAATGTAAGAAATCACATTAGAACATGTAAAATCACGGAAACCCTAAGTTTTATGACGATGAACAGTAAGCAAAAATCGAAAATGATGTGAGAAACACTTAAAAAATCTTAAAAAATAGCACGGATCAACAGTAGATGTAAGAGAAAGAGGAAAACCTCGAGGCTTAGGGTTTCAGAGAAATCCCTAGAAAATGAGAAGTCGTGGAACGGGCTTGTCCTAAGTTAGAGATAGACTCACAGGGCTAGGACTCGTCGGAGATTAGCCGGAAAGGGCCATAGAACTTGAATCGTCCATTGAACTTCTGAGCGGGGGTCTTCAAGGTCAGACCTCGAATCGTCATGCAAGAGGAGGATAAGGGTGAGTGGGGGTAGATATAGGTTACACATGGCTTAAGAGGCCTTGAGTTCTTGTAGAAAGAGGTCGGAAAGTGATCAGAGGTGTCTAGGGTTTCAGATGGTCTTGGGAGCATTTGAGAGAGGAGGGGATACAAGGGCGGCTGTTTGGTGTAAAATGATTAGGGTTAGGGGGTCTTGTGGGTTAAAAAAGGAAAGGATCACTGTGGACCGTTGATCTGAATGATCAACGTCCACGATTTAAAAAAGAGAATGGGGCGGGTTGGTTTAGAGGTCAACTGGGTAGGGTAATTGGGGTGAAATTGAGGTTAAATTGGGGCGAAAATTGGGCTATAATTAAAATAAAAAAGGGCTACAATTTAAATAGCCATTTTCCCACGATTTGAATTTTATAAATTTGTAAATGACACTATTAAAATCAAATTAAAACATTGGGTTAATAAATAATGTATAAGTATTAATTTAAAAATGTTTAGAACGATTTTGAAATTAAAACACTTACTAAATCGAGAAATAGGCTGAAATTGCACTTTTATGCAATTTTAGTTTAGAAATACCTAACGAACTTATAAAATTGCGTAAAAATTATGTGAATTATATTTTTATGTAACTGAAAAAATAAAATACATTAATCACCAAAATAACAAGTTTTTTGCACTAAATATAGGGATTTTATAGTGCAAAAATAAATCATAAATTGATTTTAAAATTCTTGAAAAATGTAGGAAAATGCCAAACCTTTATGAATGTTTATATATGAATCTACATGTTAGTTTTGGAATATTTTGAGCATAGAAATATATGGGAAAAAATTGGATATCAATAGCCTCCCCAATTTACCCGAGGAGGATGAAAGAGTTGTCGTCTAAAGACAAGATGACCAATATCGACCGGAGATGGCGACTATAAGAGAGTCTTGACCGCGCTCCATCTTCTGCGCTACCTACATATCCCTGGTTTTACACGAATCAGGCCATGTGTAGTTCAGTAACCATTGGCAGAATATGCCGATGGAAGTTCGGAAAAGACATATGCAACGTGGTTTGCGATTTGACAAGGGTTCGAAAGTTGGATGGCTGCAAAAATCTGGAGCGGAATCGCTCCTGCTAAGACGGTCGTGAGTCCGCCGGTGTACCAACAAATGAATGATGTGCGTATATATTGCATAATTTAAATGTGATGCAAGTTCCCATTGGACCATTAATGATGTCTTCGGACGATCATGATGTCCTCCCCAGACTATTACGTCTTGGGCTATGAAGAGCATGAAAGTAATGATTCATAGGCCATGAAATGGTGTTATCGGGCTATGCATATGGTGCCTCTTAACTATGACGCCTTTGAAAGAGTTGACGATATTTCAACCCATGAGAAGGTGGCAATATTTAAGCTGAATGAATGTAAGAGTGGCGATGTTTCAGCTGAATGAATGCAAGGGTGGCGGTGTTTCAGCCGAGCAAGAATTTAAAATGCAGGGTGGCGATATTTTTGCCAATTAATAGAGGTAGAGCTTAACCTCGGAAGGAGATAGAGCTTAGTCTCTAAAGGCAGAATAGCCTTATGTAGGATGGAGGTAGAATTTAACCTCGTAAGGCAGAGAGTATCCTCACGCAATGAAGGATGGAGACCGAGCTTAGTCTCGAAAGGCAGTGAATAACATTATGCAGGATGGAGGTAGAGCTTAACCTCGAAAGGCAAAGAATAGCCTTATGCAATACAGGATGGAGACAAAGCTTAATCTGGTAAGGCAGAGAATAGCCTTATGCAGGATGGAGGTATACCTAAACCTCGGAAGGCAGAGAATAGCCTTATGCAATGCAGGATGGAGACAATGCTTAGTCTCGAAAGGCGGAGAACAGCCTTATGCGGGATGGAGGTAGAGCTTAATCTCGGAAGGCAGAGAATAGCCTTGTGCAGGATGGAGGTAGAGCCTAACCTTGGAAGGCAGAGAATAGCCTTATGCAATGCAGGATGGAGACAGAGCTTAGTCTCGAAAGGCATAGAATAGCCTTATGCAAGATAGAGGTAGAGCTTATCCTCAGGAGGTAGAGAATAGCCTTATGCAATGTGAAAACGTAAAAGAGGAAATAGTCATGATTTTCTTAGCTGATGATGGCAATATGATGATTGCTGGGAGAATGCTGGATGTAGATAGTAAACTTTTTCCAAGTAGTAGTTTTGGTACTTCGGTCCTATAAGGCACATGCGTTGCCCATTTGTGTCCTGAATTCCTGCATCCAAAGAAAAACTGTGAGTTCTGTAAAGAGGGAGGTTAGTTCGTATATCTCGGCACGTGACTTCCTATGCCATTTGGGGTAGCGTTGCTGAACGATATTGATCCGACTGATTTATGCAAAAGATTTTGCAAACATGAGGCAAATGTATATATAAGTAATGAAAAGAATAATTTTTGTTTTATGGTGAACCAACAACTGCAACATGGTTCGAGACACGACAACCTTTCTGGTTCCGGAATTTTGAGGGTCCTCCTCAAAATTCTGCCCCAGTTTACTGGGCTGGCGCTGATGCAAAGGCTTGGTAAATTGACTTCGAAATTTTGAGGCTTCTCCTCAAAATTCTGCCCCAGTTCGAAGTGCGGGGGGGGGGGGGGGGGGGGGGGGGTGGTTGTTTGGGGATGGGTGGGGGCGGAGGGATGGAAATGTGCCTACATATCACCTCTTAAACGGGAATCACGTCAGGCGTAGTTCAAATTGCATAATAAAATCAAGTATGTGATCAAATATAGTATCTATTCACTGCGTCTGAGTTAATGGGCTTTGGCCAGACTTCTCTGTCCATTTCCATGAGAAGAGAGCTCCTCCAGTCAGAACCCGGTGAACCATGTACGGACCCTGCTAGTTGGGAGAGAATTTCCCTTTGGCTTTATCTTGATGTGGGAATATCTTCTTCAACACCAGCTGCCCTGGTGTAAACTTCCTTGGTCGAATGCTCTTGTTGAAGGCTCTGGACATTCTGTTCTGATATAACTGACCGTGATAGACAGCGTTCATTCTCTTTCCTTCGATGAGGGGTAACTGCTCGTGAAGAGTTTTGATCCATTCCGCATAATCTAATTCAGCTTCTTATGTGACCCTTAAGGATTAGATTTCTACCTCGGTGGGAATGAATGCCTCTGTTCCATAAACCATCATGTAAGGAGTGGCCTCGGTTGATGTGCGGACCGTGGTGCAGTAACCCAATAAAGTGAACGACGATTTCTCATGCCAATGCTTGTGCTTTTCAATCATTTTCCTTAGTATCTTCTTGATGTTCTTACTGGCTACTTCTACTACTCCTTTCATCTGAGGTCAATAAGCTCTAGAGTTCTTATGTCTGATTTTTAATGTTTCACACGTTGCTTTCATTAGGTTGCTGTTGAGGTTAGAGCCATTATCGGTGATGATTGATTCTGGACCCCCGAACCGACTCATAATGAAACCTAATGACATTCCCGCAGGAACCCCGAATGCACACTTGGCGGGATTCAGTTTCAAATTATACCTCCTTAATATATTGAAAAACTTTTGCAAGTCCTCCATGTGATCTACAGCTTTCCTGGACTTGATGATGAAGTCATCCACATATACCTCAATTTCCATATGTCTCATGTCGTGAAAGAGGGTATTCATGGCCCTCATGTAAGTAGCCCCTGCGTTCTTTAACCCAAACTACATCATCCAATAGCATTACATCCCCCATGGCGTGATAAACTCCATTTTCTTTGTATCCTCTTCATCCATCCATATCTGATGGTTTCCAGCAAAACAATCGACGAATGACTGTAGCTCATGTTTGGCTCAATTGTCGATCAATATGTGTATATTTGGTAAAGGGAAGTCATCTTAAGGACTGACCTAGTTGAGATCCCGGTAGTCGACACAGACTATAACCTTCCCATCATTCTTTGGCACCGATACAATGTTGGCTAACCACGTTGGATACTCTACCACTATGAGAACCCTGGCTTTGACTTGCTTTCTGACTTCTTTTTTTATTTTTAAACTCATGTCAAGTTTGAATTTTCTGAGTTTCTGCTTGACCTGTGGGCATGTCGGATCTGTCGGCAACTTGTGAGGCACAATGGATGTGCTGAGGCCGGTCATGTCATAATACGACCAGGCGAATATGTCCTCATACTTTTTAAAAAATTCCATGTATTCTTCCTTTTCTGACGGTTAAAAGTGTACACAAATTCGTGTTTCTTTGATATTCTCTATGTCTCCCAGATTAATGACCTCAGTTTTGTCTACATCGGACTTAGGTCTGCTCTCAAAATTTTCTACCTCTTTAACAACCTCTTCTGGTGTTTCATCCTCTTCTGAATCTATGTCTGTTTGTCGCCTTGTCTCATTGCAAGTTACACTCAGGGGTTCATCATCAAGATATGTAATAGTAATGCTGTGTAAAATAAAGTAAATGGTAGAGAAAATAAATTAGGGCGAAATATAAAGACAAACTTGGAAAATGCTTTAATTAATTTCATGATTGTTTGAAACATTGGAGCTCTTTTTCAAAAGTAAAGACAATGCTGAAAAGTAAAATTCAGCTAAAAGTAAAGTGCGATGCAAATGTGTTGTTTAGCCTTGCTACCCGAGGCTCTACGGGCACTGGTGGTCCTGCTTGACCAATTGGTGAGGCGCTCCCCTCGTTTCATATCTTGAATGGAAGGGCCTTCTTCCCTTTCCTCCTCGAAGGTAACACATCAATCCATATCCACCTCCAGAAACAGGTTCTTCATCGCTGCCAGAGTCTCATCTTCCTCTGATATTTCATCAGCGGGTTGAAAAGTCTGCTCTAACTGATGTAGAGGGTGATACAATGGGTAGTAGGGGCTGCGCCATGGTGGCAACCAATTCTGGAACTCCTCCCAAATATATTCATAACCTATTCCAAATGTGGTCCCATGCTTCTCCAAATTGATGGGCTTGGTGATACCCTGGATGTTCTTGCCAAGCCCTTCTCCGGGCTCGTATCAACTCCAATTTAGAATGCTCTCGATTTTGCTATCCCACCACTTATCCTTGTATATGGCATTGACTCGTTTGATGAGATGGTATGTTTCTCCCCCTATTCTCCTTCTTCCTCCGATAATTGAGACAACCTGGCGACTGTATATGGGGTTGCTACCATCACCATGAATGATTACTTCTTGATGATTCCACATAAATTTCACGGCTTGATGCAATGTTGACGCAACAGCCCCAGCGGCGTGAATCCAAGGTTGTCCTAGTAATAAGTTGTAGGATGCGGGTACTTCAATGACTTGGAACTCAACAGCAAACCAAGTGGGCCCCATCTGCAGGCACAAAATGATTTCTCCAATGGTTGACCTTTGAGATCCATCGAATGCGTTAACATTGATGGTCGTGTCTTTGATCTCGTGCAACCCTTTGCCCAATGCCATTTGAGTCACCAGTGGACTAATGTTGGATCCCCAGTCGACTAGAATTCAAGTGATAAAGTGATCCCCGCATTGCGCAGTAATGTGCAATGCTTTGTTGTGACTAGACCCTTCCGCTGGTAATTCATCTTCGTAGAAGGTGATCTTATGACTTTCTAGTATTTGTTAGCCATTTACCCTCCTGTTATGTTTCTGGGAACATAAGCTTCACTTAGTATCTTCATCTAGGCATTTTTATGTGCCTCAGAACTCTGCAGTAGTGCCAAGATGGATATTTGTGCCAGAGTCTTATTCAACTGCTCAACAATTGAATATTCCTTAGCTTGTATGTTTCTCCAGAAATCATCAGGTCTGGTTTCAACGGGACGTCCAGAGGCCTGCTTGATGGACTCAGCTAGGTGTTCTGGCATGTATACCTGCTTGTTCTAGTCATGCCCTGTGCGGCAGTTGCTTCTCCAATGCATGTCTTTCCTTTCCATCTCGCCTCGGCTATGTAGTCTCAAGGTATAGAATTTGTTTGAAATTCGGTCATGTCTATCATGGAGACTGGAATATGTCCCTTAGGAGACAACACAACAACTTCAATCGATATAGGTGGTTTTGGAGCTCCGAAAACAACCTCAATCGATTTTGGTGTCTTTTCAGAATGTACTTCAAATTCGAGTGGCATGGATACATTTACCACGTTTCCCTTAGATGGCTGGATTTGTACAATAATAGAATTGAGAGCAGCCAGCGGCTTCTTGAGCTCATCTCCTTTAGCTATTAAACAAATTGACCCTTTGGGGTCCCAATCATCTTCGATATAAATCATGTCGATGCCTCCACCCTTGTGATCAGGTAGAGGGTTGTTGCAGACATTAGGAGCGGGCTCCTTTGCTATAATAATCTTGTTGTCAATCAGGTTTTGAATTTTGTCTTTTAACAAGCGGCACTCGTCAATGGTATGGCCCTTCATCCTGGAATGGTATTCACAAGTCTTGTTTGGGTTAATCCCTGTGAAGGGTTTTTGGAGTTACGGTTGGGACAGGGGTGACGTAACCTCCTGCTTTGAGTTTCTCATACAATTGATCAATCGGCTCAGCTATGGCGCTGTATTGTTTAGGGGGTTTGCGGTCGAAATATGGTCTAGGTCGAGGGAAATATTTTTGAGTAGGCGGTGACGGGTAGTGAGAAGGTTCGGAGTTATATTTTTGGTATACAGGTGCATGTTGGGAATGTTGGGGTGAAGTAGGTTGATATGTGGGTGGTGGAGGTGATTGGTAATCAGGTAGTGGAATTTGGTAAGTAGGTAGTGGAGTTAGGTGATTTGGGGTAGGCTTGTATGTGAGTGGAGCTGAGGGATAGGTTTAGTACTTCATGGGAGAGTTGTTTCATTGCACAGCCATTTCAGAATTTGCCTTTTTCTTCCTTGTCAAGCCACAAGACTGTAGAGCCTTGTTGGTGGCTTGCAATGCCTCTACGTTAGTGACCATACCTTTCTTTATTCCTTCTTCGATCCTTTTTCCCAATTTGATGATATCGGAGAACTTTTGACCCTCAATAAGCATCAGTCTTTCATAGTACGATGGATATTGTGCACGAACAAAGAATCTGTTCATTTTTTCTTCCTCGAAGGCAGGTCTGACTTTTGCAGCTTCCGACCTCCAACGACTAGCATACTCGCAAATGGTCTCCATAGGCTTCTTCGTATGATTCTGAACATAGAACACATCTGGTGCGTTCTCAGTGTTGAACCTGATTCGATCCATGAAATTGGACACCATGTTCACCCATCTCGTCCATTTCTTCGCATCCTGGCAAATATACCAGGATAAGGCATCACCCTTCAAACTCCTCATAAATAGCTTCATACGGATCGTTTCGTCCCTACCGACTCCTACTAGCTTGTCACAATACATCCTCAAGTGAACATTGGGATCCTCGGTACCGTCGAACAGTTTGAAATTGGGAGGTTTGTACCACCCCGGGAGCTCAACATCTAGTTGAACACAAATATCATTGAAATTCAACCCTTTACCACCCTTGTTAGCTTCAAAACCTTGAACCCACTTAGTCAACTTCTTAATTTCAGTGTCTAGATTCAGAGTGAGGGAGATTTTATCATCCGACTCGGCTATATTGGTGACCAGATGACCATAATGTGGTATAGTATCAACAAAGACAGGATCATTCTGATTATCTATGGTGTTTTGGGGCTTTGGGATAAGTAGTGGAGCATTGTTGTCCGTGTTGCGGACTTGGGTCTCAGTAGGATGGGCTGGTGGCGGTGGTGGTGATTTGTTGGCATCAGCAGCAGCAAGAGTGAAGAACAGGCTCGCCAGGTTCTTGACTTGTTCTGACTCTTCTCCAAACCGCAGCAAAGTTTGCTCAAGATAAGCAACAGTTTCTTTTGTGATTGAAGCCTCTCCGACTTCCTTTCTAGCATTGGTATCTTCCATTTTGTTCTTGTTCCGTTTTCTAGGAGGACTCGGAGGAGGAGGAGGGGGAAGACTCGGACGAGGAGGAGTGGGAGGACCCTTTGATCTTATGGAGTATGCTGATGGTGCCAGAATGCACGAACTAACCTTTGAAGAGGGGAATAAAATTAAAAGAAAGACAAACAAGGTAAAAAGTTAGTGCGGATTATGAGAAAGAAAAATAGTGCGGTATTTAAACACATTGTTGCAAGAATATAAGCCGTTCCCTCTATGGGTACCTCGTTTTCCCGAGGTAGGCCTAGTGACAAATAGAAATTGGAGAACGTATAACACCAAGTGCCTCATTTTGTCTATAGCAAAAATAGAACGACTCAAAATAAAGTGAAATAAAGAGAAATTTTCACTAATGACCAGTGTCCTTATTACATCAGGAAAGTAGTAAAAATCCTAACTACTTGGTCGCAGAAGGACCTTCCCCATATTCTGTATCTTGCCTCCCTCATACAGCTGCATCAACTCGTGCAGCCCACCAACAGGTAAGCCCAAGCCAAAAGCCCACCTTCGTTACCTTCAGCTTCCTGACAGTCATTGATCCTTTATAGAAATTTGCCTTCCAGCTCCACAAGACCTCGCTCCAAGTACCGTAGACGATTGTTTGTGTGGACAGCCATGCCCTTCCATTCATTGATTAGCTTCTCTAGGCCTCTAGTATTTTCCGATGCTCACTTTCGCACTCTGGTCTCTTGTTGATGTCTTGAGCTGAGGGTCTCCTGGAAACAGCCTCTCTACCCCCTGGGGTAGGGCTAAGGTCTACATCCATATTAGCCTCCCCATACCCCACTTGTGGGATTTTACTAGGTTGTTGTTGTTGTTGTTGCTATTTTTGTCACTTTTTCACTTTCGCATCCGTTTGCGTAGCTGATTGTACTTGACCTTTTCTGCAGTCTTCTCATTAATAACCATGTGACCATGGACGAAACCTGTTTTTCCCAAGCTGATGTGGTCATCTTCTAACCATCTTAGATAAAACGGCACATGCCCTGCCCGATACCTGTCTGGTTCCATAGATTCCTTTTCCAAGATTAGATTGGAATGCCACATATGCTGAGCTCGACACCTGTATGGGCTATCGTTATGTTTGAAGTCAGCCCTATAGTGACTCATCTTTTCTGCCGTTGGTATAATCTACTTTCCTCCTGCTTGCCTGATGACTTGGAGAGGGACATACGGGTAAGTTCTTCTTAAGACTATGAGTAAGAAAATGGCGCATCCCTAGACCGAATGATAAAGTCCCCAGTTAGGAACCACTCGTACATCGATTGTACCTGCTCTTCTTTCAGATTCTCCAATAGTTCTACCCATCCACTGGCATTTTTCGGGCAAACGAACATATCCGACATGAAGTGCATTCGCATTGGATGATGGAAAGCGACATGGTCATCCCCGTCTTGGCGTATGATCTCCTGTCCATGATCTCCTTTCTGAAGATGTTTAATGAGCCAAAGCTGTAGTAGCAAATTGCACCGTTCAAAGTGTGGTGCCCCTTGTTGACAATTCTCTAAGGCTCGGTACAGTTCAGCGAGGATCATCGGTGCTATGCTGAATGCCTGCCCCTCGATACCCTCCATTATGGCTTTGGTTACCATGGCTAGTCTTGTATGGATTCTAGCCTTCTTCATTTGAAAGACTATTATTCCAAGGAAACAAAACATGAATACAAAGGATCTCCTATGTATGTGCCCCAAAGAGTTGAGGGAGAAGCTGACTATGTGAGTGAGGTAGGATTTGCTATGTCCGAACCTTTCATACATGTAGTCGAATGATATGTAGGAGTCGTTCAGACCAGTCAGATTAGGATTCTTCTTGAGCCCCATCATTTTTAGGAAACCTCTACCTTTGCGGTTTTCTGGCATAAGCAACCCCGGGCTATCCCAAGGAATTTAGGATAGACCCCCAATTTCTTCTAACAACGGCGTCATTGCAATACTCCCAAAGCGGAAGATAGACCGTTCGGTATCCCAAAACAGAGTAGCAGCTTCCACAATCCTGTTATCTGGCCTAACTTCCAAGAATGAAGGAAGATTCCCAAAATGCTTGCAGACAAGAACCCACTCACTACATGCAGATCCTCCCACCAGCTTAGTAACTTTGGGTGAATGTTTGATACCGCCCCGAATATGGGGACCTCGTGCCTCATATCCTGCAAAAAAGAGTGTTAGGCCCTAACCTCACCGGACTCGACTATTTAAACCTATAATTAGCAAAAAGGTACATAAGTTCTCCAAATACATGCACATAATGTGAAGGCATCCGTTTGGGTTTCAAGGAAACCCGATGGACTTTTGGTTTAGGATATCTTAATGAGTCACTATGCTGACAACATAACTGAGTCGGCTAGGGTTGACCATTATGCATGAACAATATAACAGAATAAGGTTTTTCTATTTTTGAATTGCTAGAGAAAGTACCCTTGAGCTCACAACACTATAGGGAATGGCACGGAACCGTCGACTACACCGTTGATCGACTGGTTTTACCACAAATATGCCTTCGCTACTTTTAGGGGGTTCATAATATTGGAAGATCGTAACCACTTATTATAAGCGTTGCTATATGATTTGTTTGGCACGAGTGGAAAATGATGAAGCAATTACAAAAATGAAATGAATACATGTATTTTCACATTCATAAGATAATGAATACAATAGATGCTCGAAATTTAAGACGGAATTATAATGAAGTTAAAGTAGAAAACAATTAAAAACAAAACATGAAGAATCAAGTTAGTAATTATGAAGAAATAATTAAAGTGGTAAATAAACGTAGTAAAGAAAGAAATAAAGTCACAAAGCACGTAATGGTAAAAGCCTTGAAGAAATCCCCAGTAGAGTCGCCATGCCGTCGACGCCCCATTTTTCCGACTACTAAGAAAGAAGCGAAATCGGGTTTACGACATTTTGGATAAAATAACTCATTTTCCCATTTGGGAATTGGGTATTGGAAGTTGAAGAGTCGGTACCTAGTGATTATAGTGCATTAGGACACTTTTAAGAAGAAAAGATTATTTTGAATGAATACCAGAGTTCGGGTAAGGGCTTGAAATTATCTCGAGGGGAAGGTGTTAGGCACCCCTCAAGATCCACTACTGAGGTTCCAGGCCGTGCTAATTGTGTCTTTAATGAGACAAAGAATATAAACAAGTAAAGGTTTGCATATAAACATTCAAACAACTTGAGAATTGTAAAAAGGGAAAAGGTATAATTTAAATAAATCGAAAGGGAGAATTAATTTTAAAACAAAGCACTACTTTAGGAAAAATGTATAAATAAAGCAAGCATAGGAGAAAGAGGTCCTAAGATTGACTAAATATGGATCATTTCATACAATATCCCGCACATATTTAAAAAGAGGGGTCGCTTTATGATATTATCGCATCGTCATCATATCCATATTCTACCCTTCCCACCCCGTTAAGGTACTTAAACGCGTTTGGTCTCGTTTACTTATTGCATGCTAATAACCATCCAGCCTATTAGTCCTAGGGTACTAGGAGTTCTGCACTTAAGAGGGGGAGAGAAAGATAGGACATATATGGAGTTTTCAAAGGTGACAATACTAAGCGTCAATCAAAACATATAACATATAAAGATATGCAAATAATAAATTCAAAGGCTCATACAAACCCCGTAAACCATAACATCAATTAGTCTAGCATGCCTTACATATACAGGTTTGGTCTTAATATTAAAGCTGACTACGAATGGAATAGTTAAACACATAATGCTGGATAGAAAATCTACTTTGAGCTCACCGGGCATGTTATCAAGAATTGTCTTATTTAAAAAAGGCAGGGGAGTTTTAAAAATAAGCAATAGAGGAAATAAGAGGATTGAAAATATGGTGGACGGTTTAAGTAAAATGTGCAGAAAAGTTTCAGAAAGATAAGCAGATTTGAGAAGAAAACGAGTTGCGCTTCTGTTTCAAAAACATTGAGGCAAAATGATTTTTATGCAGAGGTAAATCAAAGCATTTGTAGAAAGATTATTTTCAAAGAAAACACTTTGGGTAGAATATTACATTAAAGACTATTTCAAAGAATGAAAATCATTTGGGTGGAATTTGTTTTTGAAAGGCAGGAAAATATACACTTGAGACGTCAAAAGGCATGCATATCTAACAATTTACGAAAACATTATTCTGAGAAAAACATTAATGCTCAGATGACTGACTGTTATTAATTAAGTGAATAAGGCGAGTTTGACAGTTAATCCAATAGGCATGATGTCTATGCTTCTTATTTTAAAAGCTATTAATGGATAACTAAGCATTTAGCCTTACAACTTACCTATATCGTTTGCAAGTCCTATAGGAAGGATTTCTATATGCATTTGATTACAAAAAGTACACAAGTCCTGTAGGCAGGATTTCTATATGCAAATATGCAAGTCCTATTGGCAGGATTTCTATATGCATTTGATTACAAAATATGCAAGTCCTATAGGAAGGATTTCTATATGCATTTGTTTACAAAATATCCAAGTCTTATAGGCATGCTTTCTAAGTGATTAAGCATAGGATCCTATTAACATGGTTTCTAACCTTTGACACGTGCAGAAATAGTAAAGCCCTTCCCACACCCTTTTACTAATATCCCCAAGTCTTTTACACAATTATTTCAGAAACATGAAAGCAAGGACTAAAAAATAAGATAACTACATAAGTATCAAAACTATAACACGACCAAGGAGTCTCGAAGCAACCTTAATGTCCAACCCATACATTTTACTAAATCCATATTCCAGATTCCGAGGCCTTCTCATACTCAAGGTGTTTTTAGAGTTCCAAGTAATCTCAAGGATTCCCGGTAGTGCTTAACACCCTGAATATCTTAGAGTAACAGAATAGTGCAGTGTGGAAGTACCGGCCCTAAGGCATCCGAGATAGGACGGAACTCTAGGGTCCCTAGGCATTGCACACAAAAGGGGGTCAGAACTTAAAAGAGACTAAGAACGAGTGTAAAGGTGAAGGAGATTTTAGAAAAAAGCCAAGTAAGGGGTGGTCATACCCAGCCATGGGTAAGACTGGCACACCCCTAACCCTTTACTAGATCAAACACATAGAGATCAGACCTGAGAAAGTCATACTCAGGTCTGGATCGTGACTAGGGCACCACCATGCCTGGGTCAGGCTCAACACATAAATGGGGGTTAAGGGAGTGGGATTACTTTGAGAATAGGTTGAGAACAACTTGGTTCTAAACTAGAGGTGGCAATAGGGTACCACTCTAGTCAAAAACAACAGTCACATACAAAAGGGATAGGGGAAAGGGATCAAATATGAAAGCATTTGCATAAACAAAACATAGTTAATCAGAAAGGGGTTTGGGAAAAGGGATGTGCAGGAAGATAACAAACACCAAACATAACAGAATTAAACACATGGGAATATGGGGTAGGGATGTAACATGGTAAAATTCAATTGCATGATGTAAGGAAATAGAGCATAAACATATATATAAAAGGCATTAATAAACACATAATTTAGAGGTGGTATTTAAACTATGGAACCTACCAGTTGCAAGTTTCAAACAACAATACAAACAGAACAAGTAGGATCTTAGCCTTGACTTTCAGCTGGCTAACACTAGCAGCACACTCAGTAATAGGGAAGGAAGAGAAGAAAGGAGAGAGTGTATAGTATGAACTTGTGAAAATTGTTCGTGTCTCTGTGTGTGTTGTTTGAAGAAAAAGGTATTTATCGTTTCAAAACAAGTGGTATGTGAGGAAAAATATATTTCAATACCAATCAGAATCAACTAGAAGAGGGGAGTTCCATTAATTAAGGAATTCGAATTTTATTAGGAGAGGGCAGAGTTATATTTAAGGAAATAAAATCAGTAACACATGGTGCAATAAAGGCTAAATACATAGGAGAAGCTATTAAAATACACGGTTAGATAAATAAGGTAAAGGTAAAATAAATTAATCACGTAGTAAATCAATAATCAGGGATTCGAACTCAGTAATGCAGTAAGTTAGAATACAGGTCCAAATAAGACAAGGAGAGAATCAAGTAAGTTCATAGAAAATCAATCCCCAAAAATTAGGATTATTCAGAGAGAAAAATATTTGACTATAAAAGGGAGCATAAACTTTAACATGCGAGGTTAAAAATAAGCAGAGTAGTCATGCAAAGTAGAAGAATATAGATATGCGAGAAATCAAGAGGTCTTGCAAATCTTAGCAAGAATCATAAATATGAGACGAGTTTTAGAGGATTAGGGTTTTAAAAATAATCAGGAACTAAAATACTCACACAAGTAGTCTGAAAACACCCAAAAATCTAGGGTTCATCCTCACAGACGAAAGCATAGAGAATCAGGCAAAGAATAAACTCAGAAAGTCCAAAGAACACGAACATTCATGGAAGTATAATGAAAGAAGCAACAGAATAGAATTTACTCGAAAACCCTAGAAGAAAATATAGTAAAGAAAACACCCAAAAATCATAGTGACAACACTTAGGATTTACAGCAAAGCCAAGTAATGTAATAAATCACAATAGAACAAGTAAAATCACGGAAAACCCTAAGTTTTAAGAAGATGAACAGTTTTGAAAGCAAAAATCAAAAAAGATGTGAGAAAAGAAAATAACACGAATCGACAGTAGATCTTAGAGAAAAAGGAAAACCTCGAGGCTTAGGGTTTCAGAGAAAACCCCAAAAAATGAGAATGCCTGGAACGGGCTGGTCCTGTGTCAGAGATAGACTCACAGGGCTAGGACTCACCGGAGATGAGCCGAAAAGGGCCATAGAACTTGAATCGGAGAGCTTCTGAGTCGGGGTCTTCAAGGTCAGACCTTGAATCCTCACGCGAGAGGAGGATAAGGGTGAGTGGGGGTAGATATAGGTTACACAGGGCCTGAGAGGCCATGATTTCCGGTAGAAAGAGGTCGGAAAATGACCGGAGGTGGCTAGGGTTTCAGATGGGCTTGGGAGTATTTGAGAGAGGAGGGGATCCAAGGGCGGCTGTTTGGTGTAAAATGATTAGGGTTAAGGGGCTTGTGGGCTAAAAAAGGAAATGATCATTATGGACCGTTGATCTGAATGATCAATGACCACGATTTGAAAGAGGAAACAGGGCTGGTCGGTTTAGTGGGTAACTGGGTAGGGTAATTAGGGTTGAATTGAGGTTAAATTTGGGAGGAAACTGGGCTATAATTAAAATAAAAAAGGGCTACAATTTAAATAGTCATTTCCCTTAATTTGAATTTTATAAAATGGTAAATGACACAATAAAAATCAAATTGAAATACTGGGTTAATAAATATGGTATAAATATTAATTTAAAAATTTTAGTAATGAGTTTTTAATTAAAATACTTACTAAATGGAGAAATAGGCTAAATTTGCAATTTTATTCAATTTTAGTTTGGAAATACTATTATGAATTATATTTTTATGTAATGAGTGAACATAATACATTACTCACAAAGATAACAAGTATTTTTGAGTAAATATAGGGATTTTATAGTGCAAAAATAAATCATAAATTCATTTTAAAATTCTTGAAAAATGTAGGAAAATGCCAAACCTTTGTGGATGCTTATATAAGCATCTACATGCTATTTTGGGAATATTTTGAGAATAAAAATATATGGGGAAAAATTAGGTATCAACAGCAGATGAAATGTCCTTAACAGTGGAAAGTAGAATTACAGTGTATTCAAGATATTGATAGCCCCAATTATATGGTTAAACCTAGAGATAGTAATACCCGACTTGAGCCAACATTGCTTGCACAAATAGGGCAAAGTCACTCAAATTACCGAGAGGTATAGAGTGAGTAGCTATGTGCAATGGTTATATCATAATCCCAATTACAAAAAGTTTACCCTATGTTTTAGACCCCGTTAGATATGCACCCAGGTGTAATTCACTTCCCCAGTGCCTTGATACCAATTGAAAAAACCTCACAAAAATATCATACTTAGCTTATTTTCCCGCATCATTAGTTTTAAAGTAGAATAGTAAACAAATAAAGAATGATTGGAAGTGCAATTAAGAATATCACACATTGGTAAATTAGATAAGAACCATATTCCAAACCTATCTTAGCTCTCCATAGATTCGATCCCGACCTTTTGGGTAAAAGATGCATCAACCTCTCTTTCCATCATATAGTGGTATAGGGTTGGAGGTGATCACTTTTATGCACCATTACCAGAGATCGAATCCGGGTCACCCGCATGACATGAGGGAATACTCACCATTATACTACAACAAAGAATATGTTGTGGCCCATGCTGGGGAAGCAAACATATGAATGTGTGAACAACTACCAAGGACAAAGAGGTAATGCTCCTAACCAACAAGAACAATGGAGATCCAAAGGAAATTGGGGGAATCAAAACCAACAGAAAAATTGTAACTGGGGGAATACTAATCAGAATTGGGCAATTAGAGCAACCAGGGCAACTAGACTGGAAACGATAATGATTGGGGAGGAAATAACAACAAAGGGGATTGGAAAAATGGCAATCAAGGTAATTGGGGGCAAGCCTATAAAATACATTCGATGTATTAACAACCAAACAACCCGCCTCCATTTCCGTTCGAAGGTCCTAGTTCGTCAAACAATGAGATGGGAAGGATCAAGATGATGTTTGAACAAATGACGAAGGAGAATACCGACTCTGATGCCCAGCTGGCATCCCATAAAGCTTCATTCTAAAACTTGGTGGTCCAACTTGGAATGATTTTGCAATCTTTGAATACACGCCCTAAGGGGGATCTACCTAGTGATACTGTAGTAAACTCAAATGGTGGGAATAATACTGTTCATGCAATAGTGGTGATGACTAGAAGCGGTGGAGATGGTGATGTAAATACCTCCAAGCAAAAGGAAGTTGTGAGTGATGATGTTGAAGTGCAAGATGATGTTGTTCCTATATTTAATGAGCAAGTGATTGAAGAGAATATGAATAAGGAACTGAGAATATATATTAATGATAATGAGGTGGAGACTAAAAATGACGTGAACCCATCTTGGGAACATGTAATAGACATGTCGGAAACGGTTGTGCCTAAATCCATGGATCATTTTCCAAGGCCTCCTCCACCTTATCCTCAGAGACATGCGAAGAAAGAATGAAAACAAATTTAAGAAGTTTATTAAGATGATGAAAATCTTGTCGATCAATGTTCCTTTGGTGGTAGCTCTTTATAGAATGCCGGGTTACGCAAAGTTTATGAAAGAATTGGTGTCTAAAAAGAGATCCATGGATTGCGAGACCATCAAATTGACTCATCAAGTTAGTGAAAGTGTGCACTCGATGGCTCGAAAGCTTGAGGATCCCAGCTCTTTAACCATTCCATACACTATTGGGAGTGCGGATTTTGAAAAGGTGTTGTATGACTTGAGAGAAGAAGAAATTTGATGCCTTACTATGTGTTCAAAAATTTGGGTCATCAAAGAGCCACTTCAATGAGATTTCAAATGGTGGATAGAACAATGAAAAAGCCGCTTCGTACTATTGATAATGTTCTCGTTCGGGTGGACAAGTATGATTTTCTGATAACTTTGTGATTCTGGATTGAGAAGTCGACTTTCCGGTGCCAATAATATTGGGAAGACCTTTCCTTGAAACATGGAAGGCATTACTTGATATGGATGTAAGGATCTTGCCTTCTAGGTGGGTGATGAAAATGTTATCCTTCATGTGTGCAATTCAATAAGGCAACCGGATAATACTGAAGTGTGCTCTTTTGTGGATCTTGTCACAGAGGTGATAGTTGATGATACTAGTGCCATGATCAATGTGGAGGATTCTTTAGATGAGGTATTGTTGAACTTTGATGTGAATAAGGATGAATGTAGGGTGGAGTGTGTCAATGCTTTTCACGAAATGGGCTATTATTCTTATGAGCCTCGTAAGCGCTCCATGGATCTTGAATACAAAAAGACTCCGCCAACAAAGCCCTCAATGGAGGAACCTCCCATTTTAGAGTTGAAGCCTTTTCCCTCACACCGCAAGCATGAATGGGCCCTAAATCAACTTTACATGTTGTTCTTTTTTCACGTCTTACAAAGGTGCAGGTAGATGTAACACTGAAGGTGCTCCAAATAAGCAAGAAGGAAATTCGATGGACTCTAGCTGATATTATGGGAATAATCCCCACCATTCACATTCACAAGATTATACTTGAAGATGATTCCAAGCCCTCCATGGAACATCAAAGGAGGTTGAACGAGGGTATGCAAGAAGTTGTCAAAAGGAGGTTAATCAAGTGGTTAGATGTACGGGTTGCGTACCCTATCTCGGATAGTTCTTAGAGTTTGTTGGTGCAATGAGTGCCGAATAAGGGTGGTATGACTGTTGCTACCAATGAGCACAATGAGTTGATTCCCATCAGGACTGGATGAAGGGTGTGCATGGACTATCGCAAGCTGAATAAAGTGACTTGGAAAGATCACTTTCAATTGCATTTTGGACTTGTTAGGTGTGCCTTATACTATTTCTTGGAGGGTACTTAGGTTAAAACATACTTTTGATTGTTCTGGAAGACTAGGAGAAAACCACCTTCACATGTCTATATGGAACCTTTGCATTTTCTAGGATTCCATTGGGTTTGTGTGATACACCGGCTACCTTTCAGCGGTGTGTGATGTATATATTTGCCAACATGATGGAGGATTTCTTGGAAGTTTTCATGGATGATTTCAGTGTTGTGGGTGACTCCATTGATGAGTGTTTGAAGAATATTGACAAATTGCTAGCCCGGTGTGAAGAGACAAATCTTGTGCTTAACTGGGAAAAATGCCAGATTATGGTCGAGGAGGGCATTGTCCTAGGCTATAAGATTTTAAATAATGCAATAGAGGTGGACAAGGCTAAAATTAAAGTGATTTAAAAGCTTCCCCTCCTACTTAAGTAAAGGGGTTAGGATTTTTCTTGGGCATGCGAGGTTCTACCGAAGATTCATCAAAGACTTTTCTAAGGTAGTGAATCCTTTGTGCAAGTTATTGCAAAAGGATGCCAAGTTTGTGTTTAATGATGAATAGATGAAGGCTTTTGAACTTATCAAGTATAAATTGACAACCACTCCCATTATTACCGCACCCAATTGTAACTTACATTTTCAGCTCATATCTGATGCAAGTGATATTGCAGTAGGAGCGGTCTTGGGTCAGAATGTCAATAAGATGTTTCACCTAGTTTATTATGCAAGCAAAACAATGAACGATGCTCAAGTTAATTACACGGTGACGGGAAAAAGTTTTGAGTAATTGTGTTTGCAATGGAGAAGTTTAGGCTTATCTCATGGGTTAAAAGGTGATAGTTCATACTGACCATGCAACTCTTTGCTACTTCATGACAGAAAAGGATTCTAAGGCTCAGTTGATGAGATGGGTTCTATTGGTTCAAGTGTTTTATCTTGAGATTGTTGATCCGAAGGCAGTGAAAACCAAGTGGAGGACCACTTTTCCCCCTTGAAGGAAGGGGGGAGGCCCCATGATGGCCTTGAAATTAATGATTCATTCTATGATGAGCAACTCCTCTCCATATCTGTGAATAGTATGCTTTGGTTAGGTAATGCTGCCAACTTTCTTGTGATCGGTATTGTTCAAGGTGAGCTCTATTTAAACCAAATGAAGAAGCTTAAACGGGGTAGCTTGGACTACTATTGGGATGAGCCTTACTTGTTCAAAATCAATAATGATGGTGTGATTAGGAGATATGCTTCAAAAGAGGAGGAAATGAGTATTACGGATGCCTGTCATTCCTCTCCCAATGGTTTTCATCACGGTGGGGCGAGGACAACGTCAAAGATGCTTAGCTATGATTTTTATTCGCCTACATTGTACAAGAATGCAGGTAATCTTGTGAAGAGATGTGATGAGTGCCAGAGAGTAGGTGGAATTTCAAAGAATGATTAAATGCCTCTCACCACTATTCTTGAGGTTGACATATTTGATGTTTGGTGTATTGACTTCATGGGACCTTTTGTGAGTTCATGTGGCAACACATACATTCCAATGACAGTTGATTATGCTTGAAAATGGGTTGAGGCTATGGCTTAACACAACAATGAAGCCCAGAATGTGGTGGATTTTCTCAAGAAGAATATCTTTACTCGGTTTGGCACTCATAGAGCAATGATAATTGATGGGGGTTTTCATATTTGCAATTAAGCATTTGACACTTTGCTTGAAATGTATGGTGTCGATCACAAGGTTTCAACCCCTTTCCATCATCAGGCTAGTGGGCAAGTTGAGGTCTGCAATAGGGAGATAAAGAGCATATTGTCAAAGATTGTAAATGCAAATAAGACTGATTGGTCAAAGAAACTAGATGATGCTTTATGGGCTTACAGGACTGCTTACAAGACTCGGATTGGTATTTCTCTGTACCCATTGGTATTTGGGAAAGATTTCCATCTCCCAGTTGGGTTAGAGCACAAGGGCGTGTAGGCTTTGTGAAAGTTAAATCTTGAATGGGATATTGCAGCAAATCTTTGGGTAGAGCAGCTCAATGAGATTGATGAGTTCAGCTTTCATGCCTATTCTAGCTTGTCGGTTTATATGGACAAGATGAAGTACTTACATGACACATATGCATATAGCAAGGAATTCAAGGAAGGTGACTTGGTTCTCCTATTCAACTTCCGGTTACGACTGTTCCCCGGAAATCTCAAGTCAAATTGGAGTGGAACTTTTGATGTGATGCTTGTAACTCCGTTTGCTACTCTTGATTTAAAAAACAAAAATGGTGAAATCTTATGAGTTAGTGGGCACAAAGTGAAGTAATATCTTGCCGAGTTGATGAAAGCCCGTGGTGGCAATGACCCATATCAAATTATTGATGGTACCCTGCGTTGTGCCACGGTGTTAAATTAGATTTTTCTTACGAGGCAATCCATTTGTTATTTCTTATTTTTTCATTTTAGTATTAGAACAGGCTTTGTTTTGAACTAACTGGTTTTGAGATGTGTGTTGGAACATTTGATGAAGTTCAGGACTAAGTTGGAAAAATTGTGCAATAGTCTGAAGCTTGACCATTAATAGCACTCCATTTTCCGCAGTCAGCGATGTCCATTTTGTGAAGGTGGAAATTGATGCCGGACGCGAGATTGAAAAGCCCAAAACGAAACTTCTCTGATGTTTCATCCGTGCCCATGGTGCTTTTATTACGATCAGTGCTGCCTTTCCGTGGCTGCGTGCCATTTACCGCTTTTAGAGGCTGTCCCAATATTGCAGCCCTTCTATTCGTTAAAAATGCAGAACGCAGTGACTTTCCTCGGTCGTGCTACATACGTGTTGTGGGTCCAATGATATTTATTATATAAATAGGAGATCATGAAACCTTTTACCCTTTTCTATCGTTTAACTCTCAAGCTATAATTGCACTGTTTATCTGAGCCCTAATCTCACAAAACACAAAAATGGAGTATATTTTCATCACACATTACACATATAGTAATTTCACTCATTAGATATTCTTTAATGTTGTACTTGTTTTTCTTTCTGTTACTTTTTATTTCTTTTTGTTTTCTTTTAATTTTAACTTAGGGTTCCTATGTGTTAATTAAATTTGGCTTAAATTGTTGCGTTTGATTAATTAATATCTAGTTAAAGTAAATAATATAGATGATATTGCTAAATAAATGAATATTTAAAACCCTAGGTTGACTCTGGCTGATTTTTAAATACGCGGCCGCGGAACTTTTTCCGCGGCCACTGTTCATGTTCGAGTTTGGAAGTCTTGATGATCACGGTCAGCGGTGAAAAGTTCCGCTGCCAGTGGTCAAACTACTGCGGCCGTGCTTCTCTTCTCACGGTAAGCAGTGCTCAAGTCTGGAGAAGTAAAAAAAGGGTCTGCGGTCGCGGTTGTTTTTTCATGGACAGTGGTACAAACCTTCGCAGCCGCACCCAATTTTTTGCTCCCAGAAGGTCCATATATTTAGCGGGTGGTTAGTGTGATCCCCATACCTCTCCAGTTGCGATGCATTTTCTACAGGCGCAATCCTTTTTTCGTTGTCAGCAGTTCTGCAAGTTTTCACAATACAATCATCTGTTTTCTACTATTCATCACTGCTTCATTTATAACTAGTACTAACAATCTTCAAATTATTATGTTTGCATACAATGGTTAAATTTAGAGGTGGGATAGAGAAATAAAAGGGGAACGTAGAATCCTTCCAGGGTAGGGGATGCGGAAAAATTAAGTTAACCCCAATAATACTGAAATCAAATGGGCAAATGGGAACATTAGAGCTGCAGACCGAGCTACACCCCACTCTGAAGGAAATGATTATGTCCCCTCCTAGGAGGCCTCAGAGGGTGACTTGGTAGCCACATATATTCCAGACTTCCCGGGGAGAATTAATTTGACAAATGCGCATACCCTCCCAACCTCTCCTACTTATGCTGCCGCTTCTGTATTGTCTAAAGGCTCAGTAGAGAGTAGTGAGTCCTTAGCTTCAGCCTCACCTACAACTTCGTCACCGGCACTGGATCCCATAGATATAGATGGAGAGGTACATGATAATGGGAAAGGAGGTGATACCCACCGAAGGTGTGGAAAGGAGAAGAAATTTGGAGGTGTGGCAACAAAGGTTTGTCATTGTGCTGACATACCACAAATTCAGGGAGTGGTGGCCTCAAAAGTCACTCATACACGAGCGTCCATTTATAGAGCGGGATCTTCTGCCCCACAACCCTAAGGTGAAGCAGCACATAAATGAAAGAGTGGGGTGGGAATACTTATCTAGCAAGGTGTCGGATGCTAATGAGCACATAGTCAAGGAATTCTACGCCAATGCATTACACATAAAAAAGGGTACAAAAGTGCGGAGCCTGAATGTCAAGTTTGATGGAAGACTCTCAATGACTACCTAGATTTTAATGACGAAGATAAGTCGCTGAACTTGGGGAAAGTGGCTATGGATGAGGTAGCGCGCCTTTGGTTGGCATCACTATTAGCTCTCACAGATACTACTCCAGCTTGGTTGGAATAAGGGGTTCCTAACTTGAGGAGAACCGTATACTTGGGGCAAAGGGTTGGGAGACCGTTGAATGCAGCAGACTAGACCACACAACTCACGACAATGACATGCAGGTTTCCCAGATGATTTTGGTGGCATATATTATGGCAGGGTTCCTAATCAATGTCGCGAATATCATGTCTAGGGTGATCATCAGAGTGGTCAACGAGGGTGATGGATCTTACCCCTTTCCAAACTTTCTCACCAGATACTTGGAAGATCAGGAGGTAGAGAAAAGGGATTACGATATCAAGGTAAAGCCCAAGAAGCCCTTCTCATGGTACAACCTCCAGGGTCCTGGAAACCCAAAATCTACGGGATCCAAGGGCAAAGCTACTGCTTCTACTGGCCGGTCTGAAATCCAGCAGTGGTAGTCACTACTTCATAGCCTCCCACTGGCATACCACAACCTCCTTCGGGACTATCTACTTGAACCCCCACCTCAGTTCCCTCCTCATCAGAATACCCTCTGACTGCCCGTATGTTGAACCTAGCCCTCTCCAACATCAATAACTGGATACAAGAAGGAACTTCTAAGTTGTCTGTGCTATCCATTTTAGTGGCGGCCCATTCAGTTCCCGCACAGCCCCAAGTGCCAACATTAGTGGATGAATCCCTTAAGGAACTTTTGGACAACAAAAAGAAGCTCTTGGACAACCTAAAACTTATCATGGATGCTCTTATAGTTCAAGGAAAATCAATTAAGGAGTTGAGAAACAAAACAAAGAAGCAAAAAAGACTCGAGCCTCAAAGGAGCTGGTGAAGAAATTTAGGAGAGAGGTAGAGAAGATAAAGTCAACTGGAAACTTACTATTGGAGCTTTTATTGGAGAATACATTGCCAGCAGCTCAAGCAGAGCAAGTTCAGGAGCAGGAGACCGAGGTAGAGCCCAGGAAAAGGAGAGTGATGCCCCAGGTTGATGATATGGAGATTCAATTGGAGGATTTTGAGGGAGGTGCCTCAGGCCAGCCACAAGACCCCAACCCAGGTGATTTTCGCACCCAGCCACAGGACCCCATGCAGACAGAGGACCTATAAGGATTGTTCTTTACTCTCTAACCCTTTATTAATCTTATTTTTTTTATTTAGAATTGAGGAAAAATGCTAGCTTTCATTTGAGGGGGTGATCCTATTTTGAATACTGATACTGGGATGTAAATATGACACTTATTTTCCTTTACTGTCATTTTTCACTATTGGTATGTATATAACTTTACCATTTATCACATTTTGTTATTTTTCAATCTCGGTTTGTACATAAAGTTACTTTTTCATGTAGATATTCATTCCCTCTTCTGTATATATGCCTCAATACTCTATTATACATATTTAATTTACTTTCCGTATTTTGCATCATAATTGTTTTTGCAATTTTCCATAATAGAGTAGCTTCTTATTTCATTTAGTAGCTTTTTTATCAGTTTGTAGTTTATTATTTTACAAGTTTTCGTTGATCTATAAGCCTTTAGTTTTCTTAGTTCCACGGTTTTTTCCAAATGTGGAGTTTGTGTGAACCGGGTGGCTTTTCCCGATGATGGATGACATGACAACCTTCTTAAGGGTTTGAGTTTATTTTCTTTGCATTTTTGTGTAAATAGTAGTTAGTGAGCAATAGTTACTCTGCTAAAAATTCACCTGGGCCTAACACACTTGCCTTTTACCTTATGGTTAAAAACAAATTGGTGTTCATATGATGGTGATAGTTGTCACCTTGAGACTCTTGTATTGACTAAACAATCTTCGAGTGGTTTATCGGAACCATTTGTGTTGCTCAAATCTGAGATAAGGTTGTTATGAGCCCTCGACTCTATCTCTTTAGCATTCTTATAGCTTGTGTGGTGAGGTATTGATTTGCAATTCCAAGTCCCATGCCAATAAGTCTAGAACTTGCTCTAAATGTTTGTATAGGCAAAAAAAATATTAGTGTAGCTCGGCTTGATACTTGATAATAGGCTCTCTTTGATCCTAATTGAGACTTGAAAACATCCATATCCCACCAATCATGATATCCCTAGTCAACCCCATTGAGCCATATCCCTTATTCTTTCAATAACACTGAAACAAGCCTTCATTTGTTCTAAAATGATCCTATCTTGGCACCCGATCTTTCTTTTGCACAAGGAAAAAACATGAGTTGGTGGGGAGGGGGAGGGGAGTAGACGAGGAATGCAAAAGTGATAAAAGGTACAAAAAAAAGAAAAGAAAATACAAAAAGAAAAAGGAAAAGAAAAAAAAGAAAATCCATGAAGTTATAAAGAAAGTGAACAATGTGGAAGAAATGAAGGGATTCAAATAAAAGCAAAAATGAAAGGCTTGGAAAGACTAGAAAGGAGAAAAAGGATTGATGTGAACAAGAAAGAGTGACAATGTGTCTCTCTAGACCTTAAGGAAGAAGTAAATGACTCAAAGAGTCAAGAAAATTTGAGCCAAAATGAACCAAATGAAGGGCTTAAGGAAAGATGAAACCTTCATAGACCAATATTTCCTACCCTTAACCAAAAAACTTCATTACATTCTCTTAAAGCCCTACACGATCTTGAGTTGAGTGACCTTACATTAGAGGTGATTCACATAAGGGGCAAACTTATGGTACTTAGAGCTGGAATTGTGATCTTCCATTGAGAAAGATGAGTGTGTTTTCCATAATCCTTATTGTGAGTGCTACAATCAAAAAATGAGGTTTGCTTACGGAGAGTGAGGAGTATGAGTTTGGATTCCACAATGACCAATGTAGTAGAAATAGTTTCTTTTATGAGTTGAGTCAACTATGGGTGCTTTTGTGTCGCACTAAAGTCATGGTGCTGTCACGCCCTCTTTTTCCTTCGTGGAATCGAATTTATAACACTTTGGTTGGGACTACTCTTTCCTTTTGGAAAGGGGTTTTTTATTTTTGAAGAGCTGCCACATAGTGATTTAAGGTACGTAAAGCCACCTACATTGTTAATTTATAACTACGTTTGGTAACCAGAGACGGGCTAAGGGCTTGAAATTATCC
Source organism: Nicotiana benthamiana (assembly GCA_034376525.1). Classification (NCBI taxonomy): domain Eukaryota; kingdom Viridiplantae; phylum Streptophyta; class Magnoliopsida; order Solanales; family Solanaceae; genus Nicotiana; species Nicotiana benthamiana. The sequence continues at coordinate 122,063,063 of CM067330.1, forward strand.
TAAGGTGAAGGTGTTAGGCACCCCTCAGGATCCACTAATACGGTTCCCTACCAATAAGTTATTATGAATTTGTACAATCAGCAAATAGACAAGTATGGCTCAAATAGTAGGGGATTTAAGTTTAAATACACATGTCTAAAAATCAAATAATTAAATGCAAAATTTTGAAAAGAATTACAATCTAAGCATATTTGTGAATGTAAATGGTATCTTAGGTTTTTATATAATATAGATTGTTAAGGCAATACCCGGTATGATACTCTTCAAAGAGGTGCTACACATGGTATTAACGCACCGGTCATCATATTCATATCTACCCTTTCCCACCCATGCAGGTAATTAAAGTGAGGGTTGGTCTCGATCCCTATTGCATGCTATTACCCATCCCTTTCTTTCATTCCCAAAGGAATTTAGGACTGCCTTCCTGAAAAGGGGGTTCTAGGCAGACCCTCAAGTTTAAGGATAAAATAATAAGGCAATACATAATAAACAGATAAGACTTCAATTACAAGGGAGCATGGAAGACAAATGAAATGTTCAGATAGACCCCACACACAGTACACATAAACAACATGACTCATACAAAATTAAGGTTTAAATTGATACCCCAAACATGGTATCCAAATGATAACAAAAGAGTCAGAGTTATTATATAACTCAGAGATGAAGTGCTAATTAGACTTGCCTACAGATTTTAACATGTTGACAGTTAAAACATTAATCACAAAGATGGTTCTGGTTTTATTTTTCAAGTTGATTACCTAAGGCTTTCCTAGGTGTAAAATAATATGCAACAATATCCAGAATTATTAATACAGTCCAGAAGTTACTTTACAAAAAGCATGTTGTTTTAAATGTTGCAAATACATGCAGGGATTGTGACCAGTTTCACTTATACAGGATATTCAAACTTGATATTGTTTTATGTCCTTTTTCATGCACCAGTAGATTAACTAGGTGTGACTGAGTGAGAATGAATGATATCCTAAAAAAGGGTATCTAACATGCACACATGAAAATGCAGAAACATTGCAGAATTCCTAAAGCATGATTTGTAAATGCCCAAAGAGTTACATCATGATTGCAAGATGTGCAGGAGCAAGATTTCATGTTGATGATGTTATTTAGCATAAAGCATGATCTGTAAGTGGTAAAATATTGTCAAATGAGATGCTAAAATAGTAAACCTAAGAACATGGTATCTAATGCATGACATGCTTTGAATGTGTTAGTCTTACACATGGATTCTAATGCTATGAGAAATGTAACCATATGGCATTGTTTCTACCGATTGATGTTGATAACATATATAACTACCCTCCCCTTTTCACTAGCCAACCCCAATATTCCTTTACAACATACTATTATAGACCATTATTGAAATGAATTACATAAGTTGAAAAGAAAATAAGAAGTTACACTATAGAGAGCCTAAAAATAAGCCCAGATTTCCAAAACCTCAAATGCCAAGATTGTTTCATAGCCTTTATCATATCCGGGTGTGTTAGAGTTCCCTAAAGACCTCAAGTCATCTCGAACAGTGCTTACATCCAGATTTCATAGACAAGACTGAGTAATTGCAGTGTGGAAAGGCCAGCTTATATGTGTACAAGTTCAGAGAGAGCTGAAGGGTCCCAAGGCAAGGCTCACACAAAAGGGGCAGAACTTAGTGGACTAAGAGTAGAGTAAGAGTGCTTGACATAGTATTGAAAAGGTTAAAGCAGGGAAACATTTTAAGAAAGAGACTGGTTTGAAATAGTTTATAAAAACAAAAAATAGGGGGATTTTTTCAGTAGGGCAGCTTTGAAAAGAGAGTAGAGCGACAAGAAATGGTCCAAACACAACACTCAAAACAGGTTCACACATAACCAATTGTTTGAAAGTCAGGTACGTAAGGCAAGAATCAATTGCTCAACAATTATTCAATTATAAAATCAATTAAGAACGAGAATCATCCAAGTCTCCCTTAATTAAGGGAGTACTTTACCGACAGTAGAAAATAGGTTACAAGTAAGGAAAGAATTCAAACAACATAGGTACAAAATATATTCTTAAGGATAGATACATAAATGTCCAATTAATGAAATAACAAAAGGAATTAATTAATAATACAATCAACCACATAATAAGGCAAGAAACTAAAACAGAAGTCGAAAATGAACATAGTATCATCACATGAAATTAGTAAAAGATATCAATCACAGGAAATCAAGGATTCAATAAAAGTAGTACTGATTACGGGAAATGAACAAAAATTCTGTGAATAAACAAACAAAATAGACATAATATAGGCAAGAAGAATCAAGTCAAAAACCCTAATAAGCACAATAGGGTAAAAATCATAGAAACATTGAATGTATTCATGAATAACGGGCATGCGAGCAAATTAAATGAGTAAATAAGCAAGGACAGTTCTTAAAACATGGGATTAAGACCAATATATTATGTTTTAAACATGATAAATAATATAAAAGGGGAAAACTTAACGAACCATTTAAACAAAGTAAGAATCATATAATAATACAAGAAAATTAGGGGGAAAGTCGTTTTGAAAAGGGGTTAAGAAACCCTAGCTTGAAGATGAAAAGACTTTTTTGAGAAAATTGGAGAGATTCTTAAGAAAACAGTAAAGATAATTTAGAAAACTCTTAGATCTATTACAGATCTAAGAATTTAAGAGATAAAATTTGGGTTTGAGAGAGAAATAACCCAGATATAGTGAGATTCCGGCCTAGAAGCCATGGATCTAGCCGGAAAAAGAAAGATCTTACTCAGACAGGCCAAGGTGACCAGAGAACGGCATAGAAACTATGGGAGCTGAGTCAAACTTCTGTTGGTTCTCTTGACGGCTTCAAAGTTGGAAGGATCCGGCATGTAATGGGCCACAAAGGCTATGGGTAGTGGTGGAACCACCATTGATAACGGCGAGCCAACGGCCAGTGGATAGGAGCCATAGTTGTGTAGAGAGCTTCAGGGAGAATGGGAGAGTGTAACGGTGGAGTGAAGAGAGGAAATGATGGTTTGGGGGGGTAGTCTTTTAGGTTAAATTAGGTATGGGGGGATGTAGATCGTTGATTAGAATTGATCAACGATCCAGATTAGACCAAGGGTTGGGTCGATTGAGCTGATTTAATTAGATTTTGGGGCTTGTTTAATTGGGTTATAGTTGAAATAAAATGAGGCTATTTGTTAAATATCAAATTAATTTGAATGAAAATAATTTATAAATTGGCTAATTATTATACAAAATAAATTTAATGCATAGAAAATAGCTAAAAATGATTACTTAGTATTTAAAAATAAAAATGATTAATTTTCGATAAAAAATAGTGTAAAATCATATGATTGGGTTATAATTGTAAAGTTATTGCAATTATAACCAAAAGATGCCAATTTGCCTAATTATGAGATGCATTGATTTATTTAGAAGAATACATAATAAATTAAATAAAGAGATGCTTTTAAAGTCATTTGTAATGCCATTTTGTTATTATTTACTGGGAATAAAATACTTGATAAATTAATAAAAGTATAGAAAAGTTATAGAAAATATCAGTTGCTTCTAATGCATGATTTTGAAAGGTATATGTACAATTTTATATATTTTGAGGATAAATTGGGTATCAACAACTACCCCGCTTTACTCTGGAAGGATGAAAGAGTTTTGGGTAAAGAAATGAAGGCCAATTTTGACCGAGCGACAATAGTTCGAGAGATTAGGCCGCACCGTGACACATGAGGTGCCTCATATCCCTAGTTACAGGAATCAGGTCGTATGTCTTACCGGATCCATTGGCGGAGTATACTGATGAAGCCATTTCAAGAACGGATGCAACATCTAGGGTTGGGTGACTTAATAAATAACGAGAATGGTTAGATTTGATATGGCTGAGGGAACTGGAGATGAATCGCTCCTACTAGGATAGTTGTTGCTCGTCGGCTTACCTGAAAATAGAAACAATACAAACGTATATTGTGTATTAATTTAATCATGATACAAATTAATGTGGGACCATTAATGTTTTCTTTGGACGATTAGGGATGGCGTCCTCAGACCATGATGTCCTGGACATGGGTTGTTTGATGCAGGATTCGCAGGCCATGAAATGATGTTCTCGGGCTGTGAGGATGGTGCCTTGGAACTATGATGCTTCTAAATAATGATATATAAAAGATTGAAAGAGATCATTTGGCCATGAGATGGTATTCTTGGGATATGAAGATGGTGGTCTCGAACGCTGACGCCTTTGGATGTGTTGGTAATATTTTAGCCCATGATATACTAGTATGCTGCGGACAAGACAGAGTTGCCCCGGTGTTTATTGTCTTTGCTTGACTATTTTGTTGAAGGCTCTAGACATTCTTTTCTGATAGAGCTGACCATGGAAAACTGCATTCATTCTCTTTCCGTCTATAAGGGCTAGTTGCTCATAATGACTTCTTACCCACTCTGCATCGTCGAGCTCACCTTCTCGTATGATCCTTAGGGAAGGAATTTCTACCTCAGCGGGAATAACAACCTCTATGCTATAGACCAGCATATAGGGGGTTGCCCCAATTGATGTGCGGATTGTGGTGCGATACCTCAGTAGAGAAAATTATAACTTCTCGTGCCATTGTATGTGATTCTACATCATTTTCCTCAATGTGTTCTTGATATTCTTGTTGGCGGCTTCTGCAACTTCGTTCATCTGAGGCATGTCGGTTGTGAAATTCTTGTATTTGATCTTGAAAGTTTTGCAAATAGCTTTTATCAAGTCGCCGTTAAGGAAGGAGCCATTATCAGTAATGATTGACTCTGGAATTTCGAATCGACAAACCATGCGGTCGCGGACAAAGTTTGCTGTTAATTTCTTTGTCACTGATTTGTATGATGCTGCTTCGACCCATTTGGTGAAATAGTCGATGGCTATTAGGATAAACATGTGTCCGTTGGAAGCAGCAGGCTCGATTTGTCCAATAACGTCCATTCCCCAGGTGGTGAATGACCACGGTGAGGTTGTCTTGTTGAGCTCTCTTGGATGTACCTTTATCATGTCTGCACGTATCATACATCGGTTGCATTTCTGGGATATACTGGATGCAGCCGTTTACATAGTAATCCAAAAGTAACCAGCCCGGAGTATCTTCTTCGCTAAGACAAAATCATTCATATGTGGACCATATGTCCCAGCACGAATTTCCTCTAGTAGCCTGGATGCTTCCTTTGCATCGACACATCTAAATAATCATAAATCAGGAGTCCTCTTATACAGGATTCCTCCGTTGTTAAAGAAGTTGTTGGACGATCTCCGAAGTGTGAGTTTTTTAGTTGTATTCGCAAACTCCGAGTACTCTGTTTTGGTTTTGATAAATATTCATTGATATCATGAAACCAAGGCTTTCAGTTTGCTTCCTCTTCAATATGGGCATAGTAAGATGGGTGATTGTGGATTTTCATCAGAATGAGATCAATAAAATTCTTTTTGGGATGTTGTATCATAGATGCTAGAGTAGCTAATGAATCAGCGAACTCATTCTGGATTCTGAAAACATCCTGGAATTATGTCTTCGTGAACCTCTTGCTCAATTCATGTACATGAAGCAGAGATGGGGAGTATCTTGGACTTCTTTGTTGTCCATTCTCCTCGAAGCTGATGTATAAGTAAGTCTGAATCACCAATCACTAGAAGTTGTTTAACGTTCATGTCAATGGCCACTTTGAGTCTTAAGATGCAGGCTTCATACTCGGCCATATTGTTGGTGTATGGGAACCTTAGTTTGGCGGACACTGGATAATGCTGGCTGGTTTCTGATATTAGAACAGCTCCTATGCCAACTCCTTTGAAGTTTTCTACTCCATCAAAGAACATTCTCAAACCGTCATAGGATTCAACAATGTCTTCTCCTATATATGATACCTCTTCATCAAGAAAAAAAATTCTCAGGGGTTCATATCCCCCATCCGTGGTGTTTTCCGCAAGGTGGACTGCCATTGCCTGTCTGTTGACCGCTTTCTGAGTTACGTAAATAATGTCGAACTTACTTAACATGATTTGCCACTTGGCTAGCATACCGATGGGCATGGGTTTCTGAAAGATGTACTTAAAAGGATCCATTCTCGATATGAGATATGTATTATAGGAACCGAAGTAATGTCTCAGCTTCTGAGCTACCCAAGTCAAAGCATAAGAGGTGCGTTCTAATAGAAAACACCGGGCCCCATATGGGATGAAATTCTTACAAAGATAATAAATGGCTTTCTCTTTCTTCCCTGTTTCCTCGTGACTACCTAGAACACAGGCAAAAGCTCCACCTATCAATGCAATGTAGAGTAATACTGGTTTACTTGGCTCGGGTAGAGGTGTTTTGTCGAAGGACTTTTGGTAAACATCAGTCCACTTGGTGGCGGCGCCCTTCTTTAATATCTTAACAATTGGCTCATTGATAACTGTAGAGTGTGCTATTAATTAGCAGTTAAGTCTTCCCAAGAAACTCATGACATCCTTCTTATTCATTGACGGTGGTAGATCTTGGATGGTTTTGACTTTTGATGGATCCACTTCTATTCCTCGGTGGCTCACAATAAATCCAAGCATTTTGCCAGTAGTAACCCCAAATGCGCACTTTGCGGAGTTTAGTTTCAAGTTGCTTCTCCGCAGTCTATTGAAGAAATTCCTCAGATCTTCTATGTGGTCAGTGGCCTTCTTGGATTTGATAGCATCATCCACATAAATATTTATCTACTTGTGTATTATATCATGGAAGATGTTAATCATGGACCTCATTTTAGGTGGCCCCTACATTGTTCATGCTGAATGGAATCATCTTGTAATAGTACACTCCTCTCGGCGTAATGCAAGTCGGTTTCTCAGCATCTTCTTTATCCATCCAGATCTGATGGTAACCATCAAAGCAATCTGCGAGTGATTGTAGCTCATACTTGTCGCAATTGTCAATAAGGATGTGCATATTTGGCAGAGGGAATTCATCTTTCGGATTGGACCATTTGAGATCCCAGTAGTCCACACAGACTCTTACCTTCCCATCCTTCTTTTGCATTGGCACTATGTTGTCTAACCATGTCGTGTGTTCTACTACCCTGGGAAGCGTTGATATGCTTGGTGACTTCTTCCTTGATTTTAGAACTCAAATCAAGATTGAACTTTATGAGCTTTTGCTTCTTTGATGGGCAAGATGGAATTGTTGAAAGTTTGTGAGCCACAATAGACGTACTCAGACCAGTCATGTCATCATACGACCAAGCGAATATGTCCTCATACTCCTTTATAAATTCTATGTATTCATTGTTCTCTATTGGAAATAGGTGAATGCTGATTCGTGTTTCCTTGACATTTTTTGCATCTTCTAGGTTGACAACTTTTGTCTCATCCAGGTTGGACTTAGGTATGTCATCTTCCTCTAAATCCATAATCGTTTGTTGCGTTGTCTTATTGCATATCACAATCATTGGTTCATCAACACAACTAATAGTAATACTGTATTGGTAAAACAAGAAGAGATAGCAATAAATATTAATTCATAAGAAATATCAAAAATGCTTTTGATAAATTGAATAACTATTTTGAACATCGAAGATCTTATTACGGGAATTGAAAAATGCAAAAGAAAATCATTTAGTAAATAAAACAGTAAATAATGTTTGTTTTAGCCTTGCTACCCTAAGGCTCGTCGGGCTTTGGTTGTCCTGATGGTCCAATACTTGAGATGTGCCCCTCTACTCACAGCCTGTATGGAAGGGTCTTCCTCCCCTTCCTGCTCGAGAATAACACAACAATCCATATCACTGTTCTCTAGAAATAGGTTCTTCAATGCTGCAAGTGCATCTTCTTCATCTAACCTATAAATAATGTCGGCATGTTGGAAAGTCTTATCCAGATGCGATATTGGTTGCTCTAGTGGGAAATAAAGACCACGCCAAGGTGGCGACCAACTATTGAATTCTTCCCAGGTGTATTCATACACCAAACCGAAGGTAGTGCCATGTTTCTTGAGTTTTATTGGTTTAACGATTCCTTGGAGGTTCTTGCCAAGCCCTTTGCCAGGCCCACTCAAACTCAGTATACTCTCATATTTGCTATCCCATAATTTTTCTTTGTTGATAGAATTGACTCGCTCAATGTTGTGGTATGTTTCTCCAACCAGGTTTCTTCTTCGCTCGATCACTGGAATGGTCTGGCGACTATATATGGGGTTGCTATCGTAACCTTGAATGATGACTTCCTAGTGAATCCATTCAACCTTTACTGCCTGATGCAACGTTGATGCTACAACCCCAACAGTTGTTAGATCATGTTTTAATGACGCAATTAATATACATGTGCAGGAACTCGAAGAAGTAAAGAATAACTATTGGAATAGCGTGTGTCGAACAAGGGAAGAACTCTCTCGCAAAGGAAGTTACCGGAATAACTTTTGATGTACAAGGAAAGCTATAAATCTGTATCGCAAAATCAGGATTAGCTCCATAAAATTGGGAAATCAAATCAACATCAAATATGCAATATCAGTAAATAATGGAGAAGGAATAATCAAGGCATGATGAGATTATTGATTAATTGAATCACGGGAAAAAAAACGATGCCAGAAGATCTGAGTAGTGGAATCACAGAAGAATATAAGATGCCAGTAGATCTGAGTAGTGAGCGTAATTGGAAGATCCAACAATCAAGGACAAATCTCTTTAGAACAATCGTTTGCCGAAGGAAAAGATATCAAGAGAAGCAACGGCTCACTCCTTATCTTGGAAAGAATCAACTCTTTCCATGTATCAAAACCCTTGGGTTGACAAGCCTTCACCATTCATCATAATGTATATTCTAATTGTAAAACCCTCCTTAGATATTCTTTGATGAAACCAACTCGCTCTCTTTATTCAACTACAAACAAGCATAGTAGCTTACACAAATCTGATGTGTAACTAGTCAGGGATAGAAAGAGGGTACACAACTGGTCAGGCATTGTGTCGAATGAGTGCTATAGAACTTGAGCGATATACATCACATCTATTATCAAAAGAAAACTCATTTACCTGAAGAGAAATCCCTTGCATCCCAAGGGAATTGGATTAGGATTCACATGGAATCTGATTCATCATAATAATCCAGGTGTCTTTAATTTCTTCATTTACTTTTTGCACATTACTTCCAGTTATCATATCTACAATATTTTCATATTCAGTCGACTACTATGGTTATTAGTCAACTTATACGTGATTTATTTTAATAAATTACAATTCACCCTCCCTCTTGTTCTTTCAATTCGCAACATAGCCAGGCTCACATTTTTGCTTTTTCTCTTAACAGCTTCTGGGGAAAGATCATGGCAAATCAGGTTATCATAGGAGCTCTCTTTCAGGAAGGAACTTCACAAGTGAGACATCCATACTTCGATGGACAACATTTCTCCCCCTGGAAAATTCGAATGGAAATCTTCACCAAAGCATATGATGTTAAAGTATGGAGAGTTATCAAGAAGGGAAACTACCCACTGCCTGCTAGCACTCCACTTGTCGCTGATCCTAATGACATAGACTCATATTCCAAGGAGCAACTGAAAGCTATACAAATAAACAACAAGGAAGCAAATCTCCTTCACAATGCTATAAGTGGTGAAGAATATGAAAAAATATCGAGTTGTGATACAACCAAAGAGATGTGGGACAAACTTGAGGTCACCTATGAAGGAACCAGCAAAGTAAAGGAAACTGACATCAACATGGTAGTTCTTGACTACAAACTTTTCACTATGAAAGAAAGAGAATACATTAAAGAAAGTTTTGCCAAGTTTAATAAGATAGTCAGTGACTTAAAAGCTTTTGGCAAGCCCTACACCATTGGTGATCAAGCTAGAAAAATTCTCAGAAGTCTACCAACCACTTGCAGACTAAAGTTGTCATACTAGAATCTCATAATCTTATCAAATCATCATATGATGAAATGTGAGGAGAGCTCACTGCTTTCGAAAGAATACATCTGAAGAAGACTAACCAAGAGGACAAAAAGAAAATTATTGCATTCAAAACAACTACTGTGTTGACTAAAAAAGAAATTGATGATCCTGAAGCTCTATAAGAAGAGATTGCTATGATGTTTAGAGATATCGATGGATTAATAAGAAGATACAGAAACACAAAGAAGGGAATATTTCCAAAAGGATGATCCAGGAAATACAATGAACTATACAAGAATGTTGGAAAATGCTACGAATGTGAAACATTTGGGCACATCCACGCTGAATGTCCAGAACTAAAAAGGAAGATCTATAAAGGCTTCAACATGAATAAATCTTTTGGAATCTGGAGCGATAAGGATGACTAAGACCACGAAGAAATAGCAATTCTCTATTTCGTGACAATTCTAGAAAATGAGATAAACAAAACCTCATGATACTGGACATATGAAGATAATTCATGTGACAAAAACTTTTTCATGGCACGTGGCGAAATGAGGGAGGTAAGATCGTATGACTGCGAAAGATGTAATAAATTGCATGATATGCTTGATTCAACCCTAAAAAAGTCTCAAAAATGATGAATGAGCTTAAAAGACTCACTAAGATAATCAATGACTAGAAAATTTAACACGAAGTATGCGAAATTGAAAAGGAAGTACTTCAAGAAGAGTTTGAGGAGTTGCAAATGTAGCTTAACAGCTTGTGCAAATCCACCAGTCATAGTTCCTTTAGGTCAAACCATATGACTTATAAGCCAACTGCAAAAGAACCAATTCGACCAGTCGGTCTGACCAGTTGAATTACAAGTCAACTAGAAAGGAACCAACTAAATCTATGTCGACTAGTTCTAATAATTATGGAAGATCTATAAACATATCTGGAGCTAAAAAACATTACTATAACAAAAGTGGGCATAAATATTCTAGTTGTTACTTTTGTAAATCACATATATCAGGATGGGTTTGGAAACCAAAAAATTCCGAACCCAGTAACACTAACTCACCAAGACCTAAGCAAGCTTGGGTACCTAATAGAAAGTGATAATCTTGTCATGCATGAACATCACAACGTAAGTCGCAAATGAAAATGGTATCTCGACAGTATGTGTTCCAGTCACATGACATGTGATGAAAACCTATTCAAGGAAGTTACAAAGATTGATGAAGGAATTGTAAATTTTGGCGATGATTCAAGAGGTAAAATAGTTGGTACCAGAACAATTCCCTTCAACAACTGTGACTTTACTGAAGTATATCTTTTTGATGGGCTTAACTACAATCACATAAGAATAAGTAAACTCTGCGACTCAGGGTATGAGGTAAATTTAAAAGAACACGTTGTGCTATTGAAGACGAATCAGGTAAAATAATTCTCACTGGAAAAAGGTATGGAAATATTTACATATTCGATGGATTCAAAAAGATTGATGGTCACATTTGCTTAACTTCTATGTATGATGAACCCTGGTTGTGGCACAGAAGGCTAGGTCACACTAGCATGCATTTGATTGAAAAATTGTCTAAACATGATTCAGTTATTGGCTTGCCTAAACTTAATTTCTCTAGAATTCATATTTGTGATTCATGTCAGATGAGTAAGAAAATCAGAAACTCTTTCAAAAACAAAGACATAGTGTCTAAATCAAAACCTTTGCTATTACTTCATATAGGTTTATTTGGACCTACTAGAACTACTAGCATAGGAGGCAAGAAATATGCTTATGTTATTGTTGATGACTTTTAACGTTTTACCTAGGTAATATTCCTGTCTCATAAGGATGAAGCCTTCAGAAATATTGAAGTTTTTTGCAAAAGGATTGAAAGAGAAAAAAGATATATGATCTAAAAAATACAAAGTGACCATAGAGGCGAATTTGAAAGCAGAGCTTTTGAAGACTTCTGTAATGATCAAGGATACACTCACAATTTCTCTGCACCATGCCCACCACAGCAAAATGGGGTTGTGGAAAGAAAGAACAGAACTCTTCAAGATATGGCAAGAACCATGCTATTATAACATTCATTGCCAAACAATTTCTATGCAGCAGGTGTAAGTACTGCATGTCACATCCTCAATTGTTTCCTCATAAAACCCATTTTGAAAAAGACTCCTTAGGAACTCTGCAAAGGTAAACGTCCAATTATTAGTTATTTTTATCCAGTTGGAAGCAAGTGTTTTATTCGTAATAATGGTAAGGACAATCTTGGAAAATTTGATCCAAGAAATGACGAAGGTATTTTTTTGGATACTCATTAAATAGCAGATATTTTAGAGTTTATAATAAACGTACTTTATGTGTAGAAGAATTTATTTATGTTATATTCAATTAAAATAATCCCTTGGTTGAGAAAGGATTTACTCCAGGTGACAAAGATCAAACTCATGAAGCTCAGGACAAAGGAATACAATATGAGTCGACAAATACATCTGGCTTGATCGAGTCGACCAAAGAAACAACAACTCTCCAGATCAAAAGTAGAGTCGACTACAAACACTGCTTGACTAATGAATGGAGAAGTGAACTTGAATATCCCTAGAAATATATCATAGGGGATCTAGAAGGACTGAAAACCATGGCTGCCCTAAAAAAGAAAGAAAATAAGGCATTAATTTCTCAAATAGAGTTGAAAAAAGTAGAGAAAGCATTGAAGGGTTCAAGCTAGGTGCAAGCCATGGAAGAGGAACTAGATAAATACATCAAGAATCAAGTGTGGAAATTAATACCAGACATGATAATGTATCTATGATCAGAAAAAAAATGGGTACTTAGAAAAAAACTGAATAAAGATGGAAATGTCATAAGAAATAAGGCTAGATTAGTTGCCCAAGACTATTCACAACAAGAAGGACTCGACTATGATTAAACCTTCACCCTAGTAGGTCGATTGGAGTCTATATGAATTCTGCTAGCATACGCATCGTTTAAAGAATTCAGGCCTTTTCAAATGGATGTCAAAAGCACTTTTCTGAACGGATTCATCAAAGAGGAAGTTTTTGTAAAACAACCTCAACGATTTGAATATTCAAAATTCTCATACCATGTATACAAGCTTACGAAGGCATTATATGGACTGAAACAGGCTCCACGTGCCTGGTATGACAGGTTGAGCACTTTTCTTGTTGATCATCGCTTTACCAAAGGTAAAATAGACATTATCCTATTCATTAAACGATTAACAGAAGGTAATCTCATTATTCAAATTTATGTTGATGATATTATCTTTGGTAGTGCTAACCCTCTTATGTACAAAGAATTTGCAAATCTTATGCAAAGCGAGTTTGAAATGAGCATGATGGGTGAGCTCACACTTTTCCTTAGGATACAAATTCATCAAACCGAATAAGGAACCTTTAGTTATCAGACTAAATATAGAAAGGAGCCGATCCAAAATTTTGGCATGAGTAATGAAAAATCAATTGTTACTCCAATTAGCCCTCCTACAAATTTAGACAAAGATGAACAAGGCACTCAAGTTGATGAAACCAAATACAGAGGAATTATTTGAGCACTACTATATCTGACAGCAAGTCGACAAGATATTATATTCAGCGTGTGTAAATGTGCCAGGTTTCAGTCTCTTAAGGAGTCACATATGACTGTTGTAAAAAGAATTATTCGATATCTAAATGGCATAGTATCTCATGGATTATGGTATACTTCTTATAACTCATTTAAATTAGAAGGTTTTTTAGATGACGATCTAGCAGGTTATAAAGAAGATAAAAAAAGGACAAGTGGCATTTGTCAACTAGTAGGAAATGCTTTAATATCCTGTAATAGTAAAAAGCAACCATCGGTCGCCTTGTGCACAACTGAAGTTGAGTATATAGCCATTGGATAATGCTGTGCACCACATCTGTGGATGTCTTGTCAATTGGGTGACTATGAATTTACTTTTAAACATATAAAAATTTTTGTGATAATTTCGGTGTTATTTCTCTTTCGAAAAATCCCGTGCATCACTCTAGAGAAAAGCATATAGATATTAAACATTATTTTTTTAGAGATAATGTTCTTAATGGTGACATAGAAATAGCTTTTGTTGTCACCTCTGCTCAATTAGCTGATATTTTTACTAAGCCTTTTTTAGAAGAATGGATTTGCACTTAGAGAAAATTACTTGGTATTATTTTCTTTTCAAAAATATTCTTAGGACCTATACGCTTTTTTTCATCAACACGTGTTATCATAACACTTTTCCAATGCATTAATTGCGCCTCCGATCTATTTCTTTCTCTTTTAACTTTGTTCACATCAGTTCGTAGTTCGAAGATGGAAACCCAATCATCACGTCTCCTAAACTAACACCCCTTCCTTTTCTGTACTCAACTGTCCAATCATTTACTTAGTGCTAAACACTTTTTGTCACCCTCATCCCCATCTTTTTTCCAACCCTGTGAAAATCCTCCCTTAACCCATGGAAAAACATTCCACGAACCCCTCTGCATATACAAGAAAGAGCACTCGCTCTAAGGCAAAACGCCCATTCGTGCCTCTTGAGAAAGTAGACCTAGGGTTCGGTCACTCCGAAAGCTTCATCTCCTCTTAGGATGAGTTCTCTGAACATTCACAACTTCTTGGAGAAAAATGGTTTTGGTAAAGGACCTATGTAAGATCCTCTTATCTCATCCAGTCCAAAGAAATCAAAGGTTGATTTCTTAGCCTCCCTCGATTCTGAACTTAATTTCTGGGATTCCCCAAATAGGGATTTTTTTATTTCTCTCAAGGATAAGCCCATCTCCTATGGAAGAGTTGCGGATCTAGAAGATATAGAAGCCTTCAACTGCAAGGTAAAAGATCTCTTTGTCTATAAGGGGTGCTAAATTCTTCTCTAAATTCCTTTGCCTAAGATGTATAAACCCTTAGTTCGTATGTTTTATGCTAATCTCATCTCTAGTAAACCAGATAGACTAGAATCTCTTGTCCTTGGTAAACGCATTGTCCTTGACTACCTTGTTTGATTCTATTTTTCACTGTTGTTACTCAAGTTTCCCCACTCTCTTTAAAATTGTTTGGCCTGAGAACATTGAAATCTCCTTTGACCAAGCCAAACAATGCATTGTAGAAAATCCCTCTGAAACTCTTCCCAACTAATTGGGTTCCAATGATGTGAGTTTCGAAACTCGGGTTCTAGCTCATATTGTTGCAACCACTCTGCATCCCCGTACTGGTTCCTTCTCCACATTATCTCAAAGGGACACCTTCTTTGTCTATTGCCTCATCACCAAACTCAAACTCAAGATTTCTTCATGGGTCATAAATTTCATGATAGAGAGTGCTGAAGATCCTACTAAGGTGTGGGAATGACCCACATTGTAGTATTCCATGAAATTTAACTATATAATTATCCCTTCATAATTGTCTCCAAGTCCTACAATTATAGAGCCTTCGTTAGTGTGGGACATATGATTATTAGGGGTTCCTAGATGAAGAAAAGTGAGAGTGAAGCCAAATAGGAACCTATGGAAACCAAGCCCTTATCCGCTATTCCTCCTCCTCCTCTTGTTAGGTTTGAGCTAAGTGAGAAGCATATCTCCATTGATTCCCAAATCTAATATATTAAGACCCTTCTTTCTGCTACTCAGTCGACTGTGGGTGATGTTAATGCTATTTAAAAGGAAACAAGGTCTGATATGTCTAAAATCAGAGTCATTGTTCACAGAGTAAGGAAGAGTGTAGTCAAAGCCTTCAAGGAGGTTCATGACAGGCTAGATGGACTGAGCGTCGTTGCAAACCAGTTTCAAACAGTTGAAGGAGTACATCTGCAACACTCTTACCTACTTCCTACGTCGCTAGTGTGGATGTGTTTTTAAGACTATTTTCTTTTGATACTTGTTTTGATGGTGTTTTGGGCTATGCCCATGGATATTTCTTGTTTTTTTTGGATACTATGAGAAGTTTCATCAGCCGCTACTAATCCCTCTTTGTTGATGTCAAAAAGGGGGAGAAAATATATATATCTGCAATTTATGCTATTATGTGCATTTGTAAAAGTTCAAGTTTACTATGCTATACATGCATAGATAGTACTATATATATATTATGTACAGGTATAAGTCGACTATGCTTTTCATGAATACATAGTGTCTATATATATTGAATAGGTACAAGTCGACTGAACACGTTGAGGGGAGATCAAGCCAAGTCAAGTTAACTACAAACATTGAGGCGGAGCCAAGTCGACTAATAACACACATGGAAGTCAGCTATTGTTTATAAGTATATTATTTTGCCATCATTAAAAAGGGGGAGATTGTTCAATCTTGTTTTAATAATGTAATTAATATACATGTGCAGGTATTCAAATAAGTACAGAAGAACTAGTGGAATAGCCTGTGTAGAACATGGGAAGAACTCACCCGCAAAATAAGGCTACCAGAATAACTTGTAATGTACAAGGAAAGCTACAAATCTGTATCAGCAAATCAAGATTAACTCCGTAAAATTGCGAAATCATATCTACATGAAGTAATCAATATCAGTAAATAACAGAGTAGGAATAATCAAGGCATAAGAAGATCTATGATTAACGGAATCACAGAACAATAAATGATGCCTGAAGATCTGAGCAGCGGAATCACGGAAGAATAAAAGATACTAGTAGATATGAGCAGTAATCGTGTTTGGAAGATCCAAAAATCAAGGAGAAATCTCTTTAGAACAATCATGTACTGAAGGAAAAATTATCAAGGGAAGCAAGGACTCACTCTTTATTCTTGGAAAGAATCAACTCTTTCCAAGGATCAAAACCCTTTGGTAGACAAGCCTTTACCTTCCAACATAGTATATATTCTACTTGTAAAACCCTCCTTGGATATACTTTGATCAAACCAAATCACTCTCTTTATTCTACGGCAAACAAGCATAGTAGCTTTCATAAATCTGTTGTGTAGCTAGTCAGGGATAGGAAGAGGGTACACAACTATGAGGCATTGTATCAAACTAGTGCTAGAGAACTTGAACGATATACATCACATCTGTACTCAAAAGGAAACACATTTACTTGAAGAGAACTCCCTTGCAGCCCAAAGAGACTGGATTAGGATTCACATTGAATCTGAACCAGATAAAGATAATGGTGTCTTTAATATCTGTATTTACTTTTTTCACATTAATTTTAGTTATCATATCTACAATATTTCCATATTCAGTCGACTACTCCAGCTATAAATCAACTTATACGCGATTACTTTTAATAACTTACAATTCACCCCTCTCCCTCCTTGCACTTTTAGCAGCATGAATCCATGGTCATCCCAGCAACAAGTTGTAAGACGCAGGTACATCTATCACCTGGAAATCGACCTCGAACAAAGTTGGTTCCATATGCAGGCATAGACTAATCTCACCAATGGTGGACCTCTGAGAACCATCAAAGGCTTTCACAATCATTTCTCCATCCTTTATCTCATGCAACCCTTTACCAACTTCTTTAGTGTTACAATGAACAAATGTTAAGACTGGAACATCCATCGATCAGGATTCTGGTGATGAAATAATCTTTGCATTGCACGGTGATGTGTATGGCTTTGTTGTACCCCAGCCCCTGAGGTGGCAACTCGTCTTCATAAAAGGTGATATTATGGATTTCTAGAACTTGTACTACCATATTAGCCACTTCCCCACAAGTGATGTTACTTGGTATGTGCGCTTCATTTAGCACTTTTAACAAAGCATTCATATGCATCTTAGAATTTTGCAGCAAAGAGAGAATGGATATTTGTGCTGGCATCTTGTTTAGTGGTCGATGACCAAATATTCCTTGCCATTTATTTTTATCCTAAATTTGTCTTGACCTGTCTCAATAAGGGGCGGTCGATTGGAGGCCTGCTTGCCTGATTCAGCTAGATGTTCAGTGGTATACTCTACCCGTTCTTGTCATACCCTATGCTACAACAATTTCTTCTATCCTGTCCTTGACATTCTTTCTCACCTTGGCAGTATGGTCCTAGGGTACAAAAATTTTATTGAATTGTGGAATGGTTGACATCGCCACTTAGATCAGCATGTCTATCCCCACTTCTAATGGAACATATGCCTTGGGTAGCAAGACTGCAACCTCAAATGGTTCGGGTGCATTTGTCGGAGATACGAATTCAACCTCAATTGGTACCTGTGTCTTTGCGGATGTCTCGATTGAGAGTAATTGTTTGTTTCTTTTAGGCTATCACCTTCTGCAATCAACCCAATTGATCCCTCGGAATCCCAGTAATATTCTCCTTCAATCATGTGGATATCTCAACCCTTATGGTCTAGCAGAGGGTTATTGTGGACGATTGGAGCGATTTCCTTTGCCACAATGATCTTGTTATTAATCAAAAAATATATATAATCTTTAAATAAACGGTATTCATATATTGTGTGCCCTTTCATGCCGGAGTGGTATGCACAGAAGTTGTTTGGGTTAACCCAGTGAGAAGGATACTCAGGGGTTTCAGCATGGGTATGGGTGACATAACCAGCAACATTGAGCCTCTTATATTGGTTGTCGATGGGTTCAGCGATGACTGTATATTTCATTGGAGGTCTGTGATCAAAATTAGGTCAGGTTCTAGAGAAATTTTGGCGTGTAGAGGGTGATTGATAACGAGATGGTTGAGCATTATAAGTTTGGTAGAAATGGGCAAGTTCAAAGTATCTGGGTAAAGTAGGTTGATATTAAGGAGGTAGAAATGACTGATATGTTGGTGGCAGATCTTGGTATGAAGGTGCTTGGTAATTTGGGGTTGGCTATTATATGAATGGAGGTGTTGGGTAAGCTTGGTATTCAAGGGGAGACTTGGTTCTTTTTACAACCATCACAACTCCTACGTCCGTTTTCTGTGACACACCATCGGACTGTAAAGACTTTTTCCTAGCATGCAAGGCTTTGAATTTGTAAGCATACCACATTAAATACCTTCATCCATTCTTTCACCTAATATGATAATTTCGGAGAACATGTGGTTCGCAATCATCATCAGCTGTTCATAGTACTGTGGGTCTTTAGCTCGGACAAAGAACTTATTCATTTTCTCCTGTTCTCAGGCAAGTTTAACCTTAGCAGCTTCGGGCCTCCAACAAGTAGCAAACTCGCCAAACGTCTCCGTAGGATTCTTCTTCAAATTATGGATGTAGAACACGTCTGGTGTGTTCTCTGTATTATACCTGAATCCATCCATAAAGTCAGATTCCATGCCTACCCATCTCTACCACTTATTGGGATGTTGGCTAATGTACCAAGATAATGTATCTCCTTTCAAACTCCTTATGTAGATCGTTTCATCCTTCCCTACTCCAAACAGCTTGTTGCAATATTTCCTTAAATTGACCTTCGGATCATCTGTACCATCAAACATTTCGAACTTAGGAGGTTTGTACCCTCAGGAAGTTTGACATCAGGCTGTATGCAAAGGTTATAGTTCAGCCCCTCAATTCCTTTACTTTCCTCAATGCCCTAAATCCGGCTAGTCAGTTTCTTAAGTTCCTTGACCAAGTTCCTGATAAGCAAATCCTTTTCATCAGACTCAGGGGTGCATGAGATAGGTTGGGTGAGGTATCGTATGGTCTCCACGTAGATAGGAGTGTCATGGTGGCCTGGTGTATGGGTGCGAAAATGGTCATTTGTTCAGTTCTGAAGTTCTGGGATGAGTAGTGGTGTGTTGTTTAGGGTATACCAGGTGTTAACACTGGTTTTTGGTGGAGCAGTGTGATGATGAGGCACGGGATGATTCTGCTGTTTTGAGATATTATTAGGAGGTAGGGGTTTGAGCGTTGGGGAAGTTGATATCTGGGGTGTTGCGGGAAAATGACAGGTTTGCCAAATTTCGAACGTGGTCAAGCTTTTCCAATAATTTCAATAGTTTCTGTTCAAGTTGTGAAATATACTCGTTAGGAACCCGAATACCCTGGCAATCAGTGGCCTTTGCTCATTCAACTGTGTTTACCTTCATGTTTAAATCTTCCATTTTATTCTTGCATTTGGAGGGACTAAGAGGAGGAGTGGGTGGAGGGCCCCTCGATCTTCTAAAATAAGATGATGATGTCATAATGCACGAACTAACGTTTGGGGAGGGGAATAAAATATAAAACAAAAGGTAATCAAGTAAGTAAAGATTATAAATGGTAGTCCAATATTTAAAAACATAGTGCAGGAATGTAAAACGTGTCTAATTTGAGAACCTTTTTGTGCCCGAGGTAGGCCTAGCGACAAATAAACTTGGAGAACATTTAATGCTAAATGCCTCATTTTATTCATAAAGATGGGCGAATCCTAAAAAGACACTAAATAAGAAAGAAATAAAAGTCACTACTGGCCATTGGCCTTAATACATTAATGAAAAAACTTAATTCCTATTTATTTGGTCCCAAAAAGGATCTTCCCCAGATTCGACATCCTTGCCTCTGTTGAACAGCTTCCCCAATTCGTGAAGTCCCAACAACTTGGTATACTCTGGCTAGATGTCCACTTTCGGTCCCTTCATCCTTTTGACAGTGTTCATCCCATTTGAGAAATTTCCCGTCTAGTTCTACTATGCCTCGCTCCAAGTATCATAACCTTTTGTTGGCACTGATAGCCATGTCTTTCCATTCCTCAATCAGCGTCATGTTGGACTCTTGTATCATGCTATGTTCTCTCTCGCATTGAAGGATCCTTTTGCATAGTTGGTTGTACTTGACTTGTGTCTCAGACTTTTACTCTATAATTCTATGACCTCGAATGAAACCCAGCTGGCCCAGAGCATCCCAATTGTCTTACAACCAACCAAAATAGAACGGGGCAAAACCGGCATGATATATGTTTGGCTCAATGGTGTTTTTCTCCTTAATGATCTTGCAGTGCCACATGGTCTGGGCTTGTGCACTTGTGGGGGCTATCATCATTTTGGAAGTCGGCTCGAAGATGGCTCATCTTGTCGACCTTGTGTATGACTTGCTTCCTACCTTGTTGACTCATAACTCAAAGAGGGGCGTAAGGGTACGCTGCTTTTAGACCAATTAGTATCAGGAGAGGTGCATCTCTGGATCAGGCGATGAACTCTTCTGTTAAAAAAACCATTCAAACATCCATTGAACCGATTCTTCAGAACCATTAACAAAGAGCTCAACCCATTCTTTCGCATTCTCAGGCTGAGCGAACATGTCATGGATGTAATTCATTCGCTTTTGGATGGTACAAATCGATGTGGTCATCCCAGGTCCTTTGATGAATTTTTTGTCGGTACTCGCCTTTTTGGTGATGTTCCATGAGCTGAAGCGTATGTAGTAGATTGCAGCCTTCGAAGTGTCTTGCTCCATATTGGCACTTCTCAAAGGCTCGGTATATGTCTTCGATGATCATGGGTAGAATGCAGAATCTTTGCCATTAATTTCCTCTATTAGGGTCTTGTTTACCATAGCCAACCTAGTATGGATTCTCCCTTTCTTCATTGGAAACACGATCAAACCCATAAAGTAAATCATGAATAAGAATACCCTACGATGGATAGGTCCCAAATACGTGATGGCAAACTTGTCATGGTAGGTACTGTATGATTTGTTGTTACCGTAACTTTCTTCTTCAACCCCTTAATTTTTCAAAAAACTTTGCCTATGCGGTTTTCAGCCATTAGCAAACCCAGGATTTCCCATGCTAGACCGACCAGTCCTCCTACCTCCTCTAGCAAAGGTGCAATTTCGACATCCCCAAAGAGGAACACGTTCCTTTCACAATCCCAAAATAAGGTAGCATCTTTTATTTTCATGTTGTTAGGTTGAATCTCCAAGAGGGATGGTAGATTACCTAGATATTTTCTTATGAGGGTTTTGTAACTAGAATGTAAATTTCCCAACAAACTTAGCAATCTTAGGTCGATATTGGTGACCACGCTAAATCTAGGGACTTCGTGCCTCATATTTATCCTAGGCAAACAAGGTTAGGCCCTTACCCCGACAAGACTCGACTATTTAACATCAACAAATGGCATGAGTCATTTAGTTCTACACAAAACGAGATGACGTTCATTTCTATTTAGAGAAACCTAGTGGACTTTTGGACAAGGCAATCTTAAAGGGTCATTACGCTGACAACATAACAGACCTGACTTGCTTTGACCATGACGCATGTGCAATTTAAATAAAGTAAAGTTTCTATGGGGATAAGGTTTATATGGAGTATTGGACTACCCTTGAGTGGAAAACTCACGGGGGAAGACACGGATTTGTCAACTGCACCTCTGATCAACTAGTTTTACCACAAATAAGCCTTTTCGAATTTGGGGGTAATGATATAGGAAGGGCGCAGCCACTCATCAAGCGTTGCTATAGTATCTCTTTGGCACGAGTGCACTGTGATGTTGATCATGATTATTCAATAATTAAAAGCATATTGACATGTATTTCTACGTTAAAAAGCAATAAATACAACATTTATATAATTAAAAGCAGCTATAAAGGATGGATATGTCAGTTTTGCTTTTGAAGAAGAAATTAAACGCTTGAAAATAGGGGGTACAAATTCACAAAAATGGTATGAAATGGTAAAAGCCTAAATATACGCGGCAGAGTCGCTATGTTGTCGCCCTCTTTTCCTTCACATAATCGAGTTTATGACATATTGGTTGGGACAACTCTTTCCTTCTGCAAAGGGGGTTAGCATTTTTGAAGAGTTGCGACCTATCGATTTAAGGTGCATTAGGGCACCTATAGAATTCATTTATAACTATGTTTGGTATCCAGAGACATGGTAAGATCTTGAAATTATCCTAAGGGAAAGGTGTTAGGCACCCCTTAAGATCCAGTAGTGTGACTCCTGACCAAACGGTTTTTGTGAATTCGTATAATTATCAAATAGACAAGTATGGCTCAAATAGAATCATATTTAAGTTTGAATACACAGTTGTGAAAAACAATTAATGAAATGCAATATTTTGAAAAGAACTACAATCTAGGCATATTTGTGAATGTAAACTGTATCCTAGGTTTGAATGAGATGGATAACGTCAATGCAATACCGGTATGACACTCCTCAAAGAGGGGCGACACGTGGTATTAACACACCGATAATTGTATCCATATCTACCATTTCCCACCCTATGAAGGTAATCAAAGCGGGAGTTGGTCTCGATCCCTATTGCATGCTATTACCAATCCTGTGTATCAGTTCGAGAGTAATTTAGGACTCCTATCGTAAAAAGGGGGTTCTAGGAAGACCCTCAACTTTAAAGGTAAAATAGTAAGGCAACACATGATGAACATATAGGACTTCAATTACATGGGAGCATGGAAGAGAAATAAAAGGCTCAGATATACCTCCACATACAGTACACATAAACAACATTACTTATACACAATTAAGGTCTAAATTCATATCTTAAGAATGGTTTATAAATGATAACAACAGAGCCAGATTTATTACATAACTCAAAGAGGAAGTGCTAATTAGACTTGCCTACTAATTTTAACATGCTGAAAGTTAAACGTTAATCATAAAGAGGGTTCTTTTATTTTTAAAGTTGATTACCTAAGGCTTGCCTAGGCATAAAAAAATAGGCAGTAGTTACCCGAATTATTAAAACAGTCTAGAAGTTACATTACCTAAAGCATGTTGTTCTTAATGTTGCAAAGACATGCAGGGATTGTGACCAGTTTCACTTAAACAAGATAATCAAACATGCGACGATTTAATTTCATTTCTCATCCATTAGTAGTTGAACTAGGTGTCACTGAGTGAGTGTAAACGAGATCCTAAAATAGGTTATCTAACATACACATATGAAAATGCAGAATGATTTCAAAATTTCTAACTCATGGTGTCTAAATGCCCAAAGAGTGACAACATGATTTCAAGATGTGCATAAGAAACATTTCATGTTGATGCTATTATTTAGCCTAAAACATGATTTCTAAGTGGTAAAATGATGTCAAATGAGATACTTAAATTGTAAACCTAAGAACATGGTATCAAATGCATGACATGCTTTGAATGTGTCGTTATTACACATGGGTTGTAATGCGCATATAAAAAATATAAACCTAAGGCATCGTTTCCTCCCATTTTCACTAACAAACCTTTATATTCATTTACAATAGATTTTTACAGATCAGTATTAAAATGAATTACATAAGTAGTAAAGAAAATAAGAATTTACACTGCAGAAAGCCTAAAAAAGGCCTAGATATCCAGAACCTCAAATGTTAAGATTGTTTCATAGCCTTTCTTCTATCCGGGTACGTCGGAGTTTCCTAAGGATCTCAAGGGATAACGGGTAGTCCTCACACCTAGATTTCATAGCCAAGACAGAGTAAGTGCAGTGTAGAAATGCCAGCTTTCCTGTGTCTATGTTCATAGGGAGCTCAAGGGTCCCAAAGCAAGGCTCACACAAAAAGGACAGAACTTAGTGGTCTAAGAGTTGAGTGAGAGTGCTTAACATTGTTTTGAAAAGATTTAAGCCTGGAAACAGTTTGAAAAAAAGACTTGATTGAAATAGTTTTATAAGAACAACAGGGAGAGTTGTTCAATAGGGCAGTTTTGAAAATATAGTAGAGAGACAAGCAATAGTCCAAACACAATACTAAAAATAGGTTCACACATAACCAAGGAACACAAGACCAAGGCATGTTCAACAACCACAAAAAAGGGTAGTGGGATTTAAGGACACATAGGTTGCATAAGTAAATTCATAGTTGCAAGGGTGCTTAAGAATAGAATCAAGAATATGTTGAGGGGTTAGAGAACTTCAAATTTAACATAGAATCATGTGACTTAATGATAGACATCTATTTTGCACAGAGAGGTTCAGCCTGAAATCAGAGACACATAAGTGAGGAAGGTCCATATTTGGGTATATTTTAAGGGGATAACGTTTTTATATACATGATGAGTCTAAGGGAGAAGAGACATTCAGAAGCATGCTGATGAAGTGATGAAGTAAACGTATTAATTGCAAGGTGTACAATAGAACCAAAAGTAAATACATACTAGAAATAGGATGAACTGAAGCAGTAAATGTAACATATTGTTTTTAAACATGAATAAAAATTAAAACATACCAGTAAATAAGACAGTAAACAAAAAGTGAGGGAAAAGATAATAGAGTAATCAGCCATGGCTTGCAGCCAGCTGACATAGAACAATAGCAAGTATCTAAAGAAAAAGAGCAGAAGAATGTTTTTCTTTTGTGTGAGAGAGAATTTTTGAACTAATATTTTCATGTGTTCTATAATAAAACGAGAAAAGAGTATATATAATAGTTAGAAAGTCAGGTCAATAAGACAAGAATCAATTGTTCAATAACTATAAAACAACAAAACTGATTAAGAACAAGAATCAGCCAAGTCTCCCTTAATAAAGGGAGTAATTTAACAATGGTAGAAATCTGGTGTGCAAATAAGGAAATAATTAAAACAACATAGGTACATAATATGTGCATAAAGGTAGATACATAAAGGTCCAGTTAAGGAAATAACCGTAGGAATCAATTAACAATAAAGTCAACCAGATAATAAAGAAAGAAAATAACTTAGAAGTTGGAGATCAACACATAATATTATCACATGAAATCAATAAAAGGGTATCAATCACAGGAAATCACGGATTCAATAAAAGTAGTACTGATCACGGTAAATGAATATAAATTTCTGTGAATAAACCAAAAAAATTGACATAATATATGCAAGAAGAATCATGTCAGAAACCCTAATAAGTACATTAGGGAAAAAATCATAGAAACGTAGAACATATTCATGAATAACGGACATGCGAGCAAATTAAATGAAAAAATAAGCAAGGACAGTTCTCAGAACCAAGGATTAAGACAAAAATAATTAGGTTTTCAACACGATATATTAGATAAAAGGGGAAAACTTAAAGAACAATTTAAATACACTAAGAATCTAAAATAATACGAGAAAATCAGAGGGGAAGTCATTGGACGAAGGGGTTAAGAAACCCTAGTTTGAGGACAAAAAGTCTTTTTTGAAAAAATTGGAGAGATTCTTAAGAAAACATTGAACATAACTCAGAAAACTCTTAGATCTATTATAGATCTAAAATTTCAATAGATAAAATTAGGGTTTGAGAGATAGAGATAACCTAGATATGGAGAGATTCCGGCTTAGAAGCCATGTGTCACGATCCAAAATCTATGTCGTGGTGGCACCGGACATCGCTGTCAGGCCAGCCAACTCAAATGCTAAAGTAAATCTCGTTTTATCACTTTTGAAAATACATGATTTTTCTTTCATTATTAAGAAATTTTTAAAGAACAAAATTTCAAATCAAATTTAAAAGTTCAGCAATAATACAATCCCAGAACCCAGTGTCACAAGTTCATGAGCATCTACTGATAAGAGAAATAAATATACAACATCCACCTGGAATACAATGGATAGAAAGTAAATACAGTGCAAAGGAAGGGACTACTCTAGCTGTGGCCATATCGAATAAAGCAACTCATCATGTCCCAGAATCATCCGCGCTTCTATGCTTAGCAAACCACTAAAGTCACACATACATGTGCAACAAAATTCACAAAAAATGTAGTATGAGTACAAAAACAACATGAACCCAATGAGTGCCATGCCTAATCCTGAAGGGGTAGAGACAAGATGGTCAACTTTGACACTCACTAGTAGTCCAATGATTATTTATCCAAAATAAATATATTAAGCAGTTGATTTATTTTATAAACGTAATTCTAATCCAGATAGCGGAAACAAGTAAGCTTATAATTATTTAATGGAAAATTTCCTTAGGTTTCTTGTTGTTATTAACAGTATAATCTTGAGCCATAGTGTGGCATAACACGACTCAAATGAGTCCAGGCAGCAATACAAGCATACGCAAATCATACCGTGGCGACGGCCTGATCAAACTGAAATAAATGTGCACTTGCTGAGGGTCAACGGCGCGCCTATAGATGCATCTATTAACCTGCCGAGGCGTATGTCCAGTTCCAAAATAAACATACACAGACAGATAATCAGTCAAACAGTCAACATGGAGAAAATATCCAAGAAGGTCAATTCTCTTTAATAATTTTAGAAAATAAAGCTTAGGTCTTTCTTTTTGAAATCCATTTATAAATTTCATATGATATAAGCAGTTCAAGCCATCAAGGGTTCACAATTAATCCAAGTATAACATTCTTTTGGGTCCTATACTACACGGAGAATAGCATAATAGTAGGTACACACAGACTCTCATCACCTCGTGCGTACGTAGGCCCCACAAAAAGGATCATATAATCAAATTAACTCACCTATGGGGTAATTTCCCTGTCCCAAGATTAGAAAGGAGACTCACCTCGCTCTGAAGATCCACAACAGACATTCAACATTCTTTTAAAGACTTGCACCCACACACAATGCTCCAAAACTAGTCGATGGTCATTCAAATTCATTAATATATGCTCATTTATACTTCACACCCCAATTTACAACAACTCCTAACCCCAAAAAATAAGTTGACAAAAATGCCCTCGAGACCACATACCCGGAATCCAAAATTTCTCAAATATAAACTTTGCCCATGAACATAGGAACTCAAATACATATATTTCTCTTAACTCCATACAAAAAATCATGGCTAAATTCCAAGAATACTTATTTTCTAGGTCTTCCTCTAACCCTCTATTTTCTACCAATTTTCATACTAAAATCCATACATAATTAATGAATTTAACTAAAAATAGATGTGACTAACATCCATTAACATTGTTGGTGAAGATCCTTTCTTGAACCCTTCCAAGAATCGCCCAAGCCATGAAAAATGTGAGAAGATTGAATAAAATCTGACCTTTAAAACAATGTTTCTACTTCAACTATTTCCACTTCTGCAGAACAATTCCTGCTTATGCGGTTTTGCTTTTGCGGTCACAAGCCGCTTCTGCGGTCCTGGGATCATCCCATTTTTTCCGCTTCCGCGATGCCCCTTCCACAGATGCGGTTTCGATTGTGCAGATTTTTGACCGCATTTGCGGTCCTCAATCCTTGGATCCAAAACAACTTCTGCGGCTCCCCATTCGCTTATGTGGTTCCACATCTGCGGTCAACCAACCGCATAAGAGAAAATACCAGCAACCAGATGCCTTCAACCTTATTCCAAATTCCAACTGCGTCAACAACCCAGAATTTACCATAGGTCCCCTTGACCTCAACCAAACCTACCAACAAATCCCAAAATACATATGAACTTGCTCGAGGCCTCAAATAATATCAAATAAAGATAAAATCATCGTTTGACCTTCGATCCAAACTTTATGAACTTTGAACATTTGAACTTCTACTTCTGATGCTTAACCTTGTGAAATCATGTCCGATTGACTTCAAATTTTGCACACAGGTCGTATTCGACATAACTGACCTACTCCAACTTCCGGAATCAGACTCTGACCTTGATATAGAAAAGTCCACTTCCAGTCAAACTTCTCAAATACCTACAAATTTCTATCTTTAGCCAAATTGCTTCAAAATAACCTACAGACCTCCGAATTCACTTTCGATTGTGCTCCCAACTCCATAATCAACATTTGGAGCTACTTCTAGTATCGGAATCTCGAACAGACATCGATAACGCTGAACTGCAGTTCAAGCGAATCTTAAGAAATTTCTTCCAAAATGTTAACTTGCACAGTAGGTGCCATAACGCTCCTGGGTTACCCAAAACCCGAACCGGGCATACGCCCAAGCCCGAAATCTTCATACAAACATACTGCAACCATTAGATCGTGATTTTGAGTTCGTTTACTCAAAAATCTAGTCCTAGTTCATTCTTTCAACTTAAAGCTTCTTAAATGGAAATTTTCATTTAAATTTAAATCCGATCTTCCTGAATTTCAATTCCGTCCATGTGAACAAGTCATAACACATGAAATGAAGCTGCTCATGGCCTCAGACTACTGAACTGCGTGCTAGCGCTAAAAAAACCGGTTGGATCGTTACATTCTCTCCTACTTAAACGTACGTTCGTCCTTGAATGTGCTGAGAACTATACCGATGTAGTTTGAAATCGTTGTTTAGCACCTCGTACAACTTCGATACTATCACAACTTAGATGAGCGTATTAGCTCGATAAATTCTGAAGATACTCCCTTTTATTCAGGCAAATAAGTCTTGGAGCCCAATTTCAACATCTGGAAATCTATACCAGGCCTGATTTCAACATAAGATCACCAAATCATTCATCACACACTGTACCCAGCATGACTCCATAACATTGTTGAATTCATACTTTGCATCACATTACTCATGGGACCATAATAACATTTTCTGATCAACTTAGCCAAAAATATTCAACGAATCAGTTACTCTCATTGCACCTCATGAGATATATAGGTCTTGCTCCAACTTTTATTACACAAACAGGACGGAAGAGATATTCCGAAATTCGTAAGAAAAAGTTGAATCATTAAATCATTGGGTCTATACCCCTGACAAGAGACATTGCCACTTCCTGAACCCTCTTATGGCTTTAGCTACTTAATACACTTCATATAATCAAATTGCACGGGTCCTAAATCCAACAAATCACGTCTCACCCAGTACGAATTGATCCAGTAATAAGCCACTCTGAATGTAACAAAAAGTATCAAATGACGCCACAATGTGCCACTAGGCCATCAATCATAATACAACACAAACCGGAAATCAATCTTTGGAGAGAATTACATTACCCCGAATTATTACGGACTTTCCCTAGAATAAAGGGAACAAAACACACAAAAAAGCATATATGAAACAAGACTCAACGTCACACTATTGCGGCGTGCAACTCGGTCCGAATAATCTTAGAACTCAACAAAGGAGATGCACATCGAGCTAGGTTGCTCATTACAACAAAATATCGAGTATCGGTCATAGACACGCTAAAGTGTATAATACCATCCCCGAGGACACATATAGCGCTATAGGCTACAAAATGCAAGCACAACTGAGGTGGAATACATGATCTAAATCTCAAGAGCCACCCTGCTCATATGACATTACCGCCGAGTGGAACCTCAACACATAGGAAGTTACCATGCCGTCTCACAACTCATACGGTGCAATATATCGCAACATGAAATAGCTGACCACGAAATAACACCGCTAATACTCTTTTATTAAGAGCGCATTACCGAAATGAACAAAACTGACCTGACGTAAGGCTCACTTACACGTTGAAATACATCGACCGACCTCAAGTTGATCCTGATCGGGAAAAACTAGGCCAATGACCTTTTAACGGTCCATGCTAACTTCCCTCTTCTCATAGCACACAAGAACATCCATAGCAACTGTAGCAACCTCTTCGGTTCAAATTTTCAATTTAATGATATTAACAAAATCCTCATACTTTGTTTAAATCTATAGTCAATCAAGGGACTGCATGTCACACTTATATAAACTTCCTATGGGATGTGCTCGCACAACCTTCCAAAATAATTAACAGTTCTGCACATCCAAACCACCATCTGAACCAACGGTGAAATGCGATCAAGAATCCTTAATGATGATGCAAAGCCTTTCTCATAAAACACCGATCTCAGGTTATACTGACGACAATACCAACTTACTCAAAACACTGCAACTCCCTTCCTGCTCATCCGAGCTCGTGACATCATTATCATTACAAAACTGTAACCTTGATCCTTACATCACATTCCATACCGCTCACTGCACTCAACGTGCAGATATATGATAGACACGATTTCCATCACAACTCTGGAACCACTTATAGGATAATAGTTAATCAAAAACAACTTTTCTTTTAACTCGGTTCAGGAGAACTATAGAAACATACGGCGAATTCTCACAACCATTGAATTTGCCAATCTCTAAGTAGTGGTCCAAGACACCATTACCCTTCTGGGATCCGCCTACTCATAACATGCCAAAATAGAAGAATACGTCTGAATAACATCAATCACTGCGGCAAACAAGCATCGTACACACCTCCACGAATCACATGCATGACTTGATCACGCTGGATAAACTGCTCACCCCTACCAATATACCAAGTTAACCATGGCTGATCAATCTATTTCGTTCGACTAAATCCTTGATTGCCATAGAAATAATACTTCTTCATTCAACTCATAACATACCCCATCTGCACTCATCCCGAGTGACCTTGAATCACGAGACCATGCTGTCTCAAATCCCAAAAACCATTTCGTATCTCTCAAATGCAACTCGTAAGTATCATATGCTGCTACAAAGCTTGATTCTTAACTGTACTTATAGGCTCGAATTAATGGGCACCATATTTTAACTTCTGAATTCACTGTGACCATTATTGAGAGTCACCCACTCTATAAATCTTTATAACACATGAATTGCCCCCCCCCCCCCGATGCAGCACTCGGTAAATTCACTTCCTCTGAAACCTGCATCAATACAAGGCATAAATCCTGGATTTTTTTTCCAAGTTCGAACATGAGCCAATAAGGCCAACCATCGCATGCCTCCAACAAATCATCTGCTCGAATTACCACTTATGGTCTATTCTCACAGCTGAATTAATCCATTAATTTGATGATAACCAGAAATCTTGATTGTAGTAAATCATAAAGCCCAATCATAAGCGGTGGGACTCTCTCACTTAGCTTGAAGCCATCATTTCACAATTTCTGAGTTCGCCCAACCTTTTTAATTTTGATTGGCGTACCTTGCATCATAATTAATAATGATTTCTTCGAATCTTCCTGTAATTCCCCATCTTCCAAATTCTGAATTATCATCCACATTCGCACGATTGATCTTTTTGTTGAACAACCAATAAAAATCCTTCTAGAAGTTTCGCTAGCCACGCAACCGCTAACCTGCTCACGAGGAATAACCCATCTGGGGGAATCATCGCCTGACATATTCCTACGTCGTTGCACGAGGTACATTCACTATGACACCAATAGGCCCTCCTGAGTCTGTTCACTTTCCAGTTGCACAAGTCCATTCACCCCTCACGGACATCAACTAAATGTGCAGTAATATCCTCCCAATTCAGAGTTATGTTGTATTCTCCTTCACGTCATGCAGCTCCTTTTTGCTATATCAAATCTTTTTCCAAATATTGGACCATGCTTCAAGCTCGTTCCGTATGCCCCAATCAATATTCTCCGAAATTCTCTGTTCGTTCCAAACTCTTGTTAAGGTGCGTAGTCATCCTACTACAAAGCCAATATGCAACCCCCGCCACTCTCCCACTTTTGCGGAACTCATCTCTCTAATCGAGAACTTGGCCTTGCTCCTCGTACTCGGACCTCTAGAAGTTTTAATCACCGCCTGACACTTCCACATGTCCTTCCTCCTACCTTGCTTCCTAGTTGTTTCTTTAAACAAAATCTATCTTTCCGGCACATGAATCCACCATTTCTGCTAACTTTAGAACCTTTCCAAAGGTCATATATTTCTATCCATCAACATTAGAAATTCTCATTTGATCTTAAACTACCGCACCATGCGATATCTGACAGCTGTATCTCCCACACTATTTTACAATATCCTGCCTTAAAGGCGATTCATAGTGAATTATACATTGACAAACATTTTACGTTCCTTTAGGACCAAGACACCACATCATATAAGAAAAAGCACCACCATGCTTGCAAATACCAAGTTTCATTACTTCCACCAGCCCAAATCTGACCATCCTTAGTCCGACTACCTTTCCAATGCCAGGAATATAATACTTGATCCCTTGATTATACGGTAAGTAAATATTCCTTCGATTCATTTACTGCTCCGAATAAGTAGGAAGTAATCAATGGCATATGCCTCAAAGGAATCTAACCGCACGATAAGGAAATAAAGAAGGGAATTACTCTTAACAACCCTGTAGTATCCTGATGATAAGTACAGACGTCTTCGTACCGATCTGCGAGACTCTACTAGACTTTCTCATGACTCGTGCGACCGATGAAAACCTAGTGCTCTGATACCATGTTGTCACGACCCAAACACCACAAAGGGTGATGATGGTGCCAGACACCACTGTCAGAACAGTCAACTAAAATGCTAAAGTAAATCTCGTTTTATCACTTTTGAAAATACAGAATTTTTCTTTCATTATTTAGAAATTTTTAAAGAGTAATTTCAAATCAAATTTAAACATTAAGCAATAATACAGTACTTCAAACCATCCCAGAAACTGGTGTCACAAGTGCATGACCATCTATTGACAAGAGAAGTAAAAATACAACATCCGCTCGGAATACAATGGACGGAAAGTAAATACAGTGCAAAGGAAGGGACTACTCTAGTTGCGGTCGTCTCGAATAATGCAACTCATCATTTCCCAAAATCATCCGCGCAGCTATGCCTAGGAGACCACTGAAGTCACATATACCTGTGCAACAAAATGCACAACAAGTATAGTATGAGTATAAAAACAACATGTACCCAATGAGTGTCCCGCCAAATCCGAAGTAGTACAGACGAGATGGTCAACTATGGCATTCACTAGCAGTCCAATTATTATATATCCATAATAAATATATTAAACAGTGGATTTGTTTTATAAACATGAGTCAAATCCAGACAGAGGAAACAAGTAAGCATATAATTATTTCATGTAAAAGTTCCTTTGGCTTCTTTTTGTTATTAATAGTATTATCTCGAGCCATATTGTGGCATAACATGAGTCAAATGAGTCTAGGCAGTAATACAAACATGTGCAAGTCATACCATTGTGACGCCCCGATCCAATAGAAATAAATGTGCACTTGCCGAGGGTCAACGACGCACATATAGATGCATCTATTAATGTACCGAGGCGCACAACCCCTTCCAAAATAAACATACGCAGATAGATAATCAGTCAAACAGTAAACGTCCAGCAAATATCCAAGAATGGTTGATTCTATTTAATTATTTGAGGAAACAAAGCTTAAGTCTTTATTTTTGAAATCCATTTATAAATTTAATATGATTTAAGCCATTCAAGCCATCAATGGGTTTACAATTAATCCAAGACAACATGTTTTTGGGTCCTAGACTACCCGAACAATAGCATAATAGAGCTACGCATGGATTCTCGTCACCTCGTGCGTACATAGGCCTAAAAGATGGAGCACATAATCAGTTTAACTCACCCATATGGTAATTTCCCCCTAACAAGATTAGAAAGAAGACTCACCTCGCTCTGAAGATCCAAAACCGGCATTCAACATTCTTTCGAAGACTTGAACCTACGCAAAATGCTCAAAAACTAGTTAGTGGTAATTCAAATTCATTAATATATGCTCATTTATACTTCATATCAAATTTTATAACAATTCCTAACCCCAAACGATAAGTTGAGAAAAATGCCCTCGAGCATACGTGCCTGGAATCTGAAATCTCTCGAACATAAACTTTGCCCATGACCTTAGGAACTTAAATAAAAAATTTTCTCTTAATTCCATACTTAAAATCATGGCTAAATTTGAAGAATACTAATTTTCTAGGTCTTTCTCTAACCCTCCATTTTCTACCCATTTTTATACTAAAATCGATACATAATTTATGTATTTAACTCAAAATAGGTGGAAATAACTTACCTTAACATTGTAAATGAAGATCCTCACTTGAAACCTTCCAAGAATCGCCCAAGCCATGAATAATTTGAGAAGAATGACCAAAATATGACCTTTAAAACAATGCTTCAGCTCCAGCCATTTCCTCTTCTGCTGAACAATTCCCGCTTAAGCGGTTCCACTTATGCGGTCACAAGCCGCTTATGTGGTCCTTGGCTCAGCCCCATTTTTTTCAGTTCTACGATGCCCCTTCCACAGTGGCGACTCCGCTTTTGTTGAATTTTTACCGCATATGCGCTCCTCAAGCCTTGGATCCAAAACTGCTTGCAGCTCCCCGTTCGCTTCTGTGGTTCCGCTTCTGCGGTCAACTAACCGCAGAAGCGAAAATACCATCAACCAGATGCCTTCAGCCCTCTTCCAAATTCCAACTTCGATTCGTTATCTACCCGAGATGCCCAGGACCTCAACAAAAACTACCAACCAATTCCAAAACACATTGTGGACCTGCTCAAGGCCTCAAATCACATCAAACAATGATAAAATCATCGATCGGCATCTGATCCAAACTTTATGAACATTAATTTTTCCAACTTCTACTTCCAATGCATAAACCTATTAAATCATGTCCAATTGACGTCAACTTTTTCACACAAGCCATATTCGACATTACAAACCTACTCCAACTTCCGAAATAGGATTCTGACCTCGATATAAAAAATTCCACTTTCGGTCATACTTTTCAAATACCTTCAAATTTCTATCTTTTGCCAAATGGCTTCAAAATGACATACGGACCGCCGAATTCACTTCCGCTCGCGCTCCAAACTCCAAAATCAACATAGGGATCTACTCCTAGTCTTGAAATCCCAAAAAATCATCGATAACGCTGAACTGCACTTCAAGCTAAACTTAAAAAATTTCTACCCAAATGCTAACTTCCACAATAGGTGCCAAAACGCTCCCACGTTACCCAAAACACGCACTGGGCATACGCCCACGTCTGAAATCATCATACGAACCTGCTAGAACCTTCAGATCTTTATTCCAAGGTCATTTACTCAATAATCAACTCCTAGTTCATTCTTTCAACTTAAAACATCTGATGTGGGAATTTTCATTTAAATTTACTTCGATCTTACTCAATTTTAATACCGCCCATACGAACAAGTCATAGCACCTGAAATGAAGCTACTCATGGCCTCAGACTGCTGAATGACATGCTAGGCTCAAAACGATCGGTCGAATCATTACACCATGGATCTAGCCAAAAAAGAAAGATCATACGCGGACAGGCCAAGTTGACCGGAGAACAACATTGAAACCATGTGAGATGAGTGAACCGTTATGTGATGGGACATGGAGGAGATGGGCGGTGGTGGAACCACCACTGATACCAGCAAGCAAACATCCAGTAAATAGGAGCGAATGTTGTGCACAACGCTTGAGAGAGAATGAGAGAGTGTAACGGCAGAGTGAAGAGATGAAACATAGGGGTAGTCTTTTAAGTTAAATTAGGCATGGTGGGATATAGACCGTTGATTAGATTGATCAACAGACCAAATTGGACCAGGGTTTGGGTCGGGTAGGATTTAGTTTTGGCCCTGGGTGTTGGGTGTATTTAATTTGATTTTGGGTCTTGTTTGATTGGGTTATTAATGAAATAAAATGATGCTTGAATACCCAATTAAATTTAATAAAAATAATTTCTAAATTGGCTAATAATTATACAAAATGCATTATATGCAAAGAAAATAGTTAAAAATGATTACTTAGTATTTAAAAAGACAAATGATTAATTTCTGGTCAAAATAGTGTAAAATCATATGATTAGGCTATAATTGCAATTTTATTGCAATTATAGCTAAAATATGCCCAATTTGGCTAACTACGAGATAATTTGGTTTAAATAGGACCTTAAATAAAAAATTAATTCAAGAGATGCTTTTGAAATCATTTGAAATTTGTAATTATTTATTGGGAATAAAATTATAGATAAATTAATAGAAGTATAGGAAAATTATAGAAAAATACTAATTGCTATTAATGCATGATTTTGAAAGTATAGATGCAATGTTAATTATTTTTGGGAAGATTTTGGTATCAACGGGTGCTAAAAGGGTTGTGTATATTTAATAATACATTTGAGTTCATGGTATTCGTTAGTCCCAATTGATTCTTGATGAGGTTACTTAAGTAAATAAAAAATTATCCTTTCTTTAACCTTGAGGAGGTGGGAAGTACTTTGTTTGCTTGAGGACAAGCAAAAGCATATCTTTGAGAGAGTTGATAACTAAGGATTCTAGCCTATTTTATGATCCTTTTTACTTAGGTTTTAGATTAAAAGTGTGTACAAGCATTCCCCAAAGCTAACTAATTGTGCTTATTTATAGTGTTTGGGAAAAAAGAGACAAGAAACTCAAAACCAGCTTATAAAAGAGTGAAACTTGCACAAGTTCAAAGTTGAGTGAAAAGGGCTCTGACAGCGAAGAAACAGACGCGGAAGGTCCACTGCTGAGGTGGTCTTGATTACGCCCCCACAAGTGACAAAGTTCAAAGAGTGATGTCTTGGGCTTAACAAGTTACCGCCTCCTCGCAGTGAAACTGTGTCTCTGATGTGACAACAGTCAAGTTATCGCCCTCAGCAGAAGCGTGAATTAGAGAATAAAAACTGGAGCTAAAAATTGAAGAGCGCAGTCCGCGCTTGGTGTTGCGAGGCTACGATAGTCATAGCGTTATAACGGTCTATTTTCCTCTGTCAGCTGAATCTTCATAGGGGCATAATATTTGAAAACTTTTGCCGTGCATAAATAATTCTTTTTAATATTTTTAGGTCATTTGTTGTGAGAGGAGCAGATAAACAACAACTTTTCGTTATTTTGAGTTATTTTAGACCTTAGTTAACCATTAATCTTACATTCTTCTCATGTAATTACTTTTTACGGATTATATTTCATCTAAATCTTTTATTTTGAGTAGCTAAACCCGTTAGCTAGGCTTCTGGCTGAACCCTAGTGTCGGTATTTAACGGGTCTTCAATTTTAGGGCTTAAATATTTATGAGTCACAGATATTTTGCTTGATTTATGCTTCAAATGTTGAATTGGTGGTTGCAAATAATGATCTGTACCTTTTTTATTTAGGCTCTTCTTCAGATAGAGCGACTAAGTCTAGAAAATTCAGGACAACAAGGAATGGGAGCGCATTTAAGAGATTAATAGCCCCAAATTAAAGAGTTAAACCTAGAGATAACAATACCCGATTTTACACAATTTTTCTTTCATAAAGTAAACACCCAATAAATCTTGAGCAAGCCAATTCGGACCAAGTCACTCAAACTACCCAGAGTTATAGATTGAGTGACTATGTAAAATAGTTCTGTCATAATCCCAATTACAACAAGTTTTCTCTAAGTATTAGACCTTGTTAGATACCCACGTAGGTGTAAGTCACTTCCTTAGTGCTTTGATACCAATTTAGAAAACCTTACAAAAACATTATACTTAGCTTATTTTCTTGCATTATTAGTATTAAATCAGAATAGTAAACAATGAATGATTGGGAGTACAATTAAGAACATCGCACATGGCAAGATTAGATAGGAACCCAATTCCAAACAAATATTAGCTCTCTATAGATTTGATCTCGACCTTTTGGGTAAAAGTTGCATCGACTGGTCTTGCCATTTATTGTAGAATAGGGTTTAAGCCGAGCACTACCGCCTAAGGATATCCATGCCTTGAGGGTGTTCCTTGTTCTATGCAACATCTATCGGCGATTTGTGAAAAATGACCACTCATCGCAGTGTCATTGACATAACTCCTTAAGAAGGTTATGCCTTCGAATTGGGGACCCAGACAATCAGAGGTCATTAATCAATTGAAAATGACTATGTTTAGTAGCTCCATCATGGCCCTCACTAATTGGCCAAGACATTCGAGGCACAAACGGATGCCTTCGACTATGCCCTTGGTGGAGTCTTGCTACAAGAAGGCATCATTTAGCGTACGAGAGTTGGAAGCTGAAGGATGCAGAGCAGCGCTATGACACCCACAAGAAAGAATTATTATTTGTAGGTGCTATCCACCACCATCAAAGACCATATACATGATCTACTCATCAAGGATCCTTCTGCACAGTATTTGGTTGATTTTGTAGGAGGGAAAGACTTGCCAATTCAATATGGAAGATGGTTTCCTGAATGTTTAAGGGAACCGACTCTATATTCCAAAAGGAAGAGATCTGCATAGGACTCTATTAGCAGAATGTCATGATAGTTTGTGGGTCGGCCATCCCACCGCACCATGGCATTACTTCGCCGTGTATATTATTTCCTTCAAATGGATGATGATGTTTCTCAGTACGTGAAGAGTCGCCTAGTATGCCAGAATGACAAGACAAATCTCTTGACACAAGCAAGACTCTTGGAACCACTAACTGTCTCAAAGAGACCATGGGAAAGTGTTTTCCAGGATTTCATCACCGGATCGCCCATGGTCATAGATCTCATAACTATCTTGGTTGGGGAGGATCGGTTTCCAAGTACAACAAACTTACATCAACCCCACAATACATCTCAGCAGAGGACACAGCTTGACTCGTATTCTCTCATGTCGTCAAATATTAGGGTCTGCTGATGTGTGGCTATAATTCCATAGTTCGTACATTATGTGTCTTGCATTTTACATGCCTTAGTGATGAACTACACTTTATTTTCATGTAATGGAGTCTAGTTTGTGTGTATGTGAATTGGAGATGAAACTAGAGCAAAAGGGATAATTAAACGTTAAAAGTGTGCACGAGAACCGTGAAAAGGAAAGACTTGGCGAGGCAAGGCAAAGGCCAGCTCAACCAGGCTTTAGCTTGGCGAGGCCAGGGAAAGTCCAGCTTAATCAAGCTTTATCCTGGCGAGGCCAGATAAAGGCCTGCTTAACCAGGTGTTATCCCGGCGACGTCAGACCTGGGCGTGCACATTTCGAATTTTGAACACTTGTTTTTTCTCCTAGTTTTACAAGGACTTGGCCTACACATTTATGTATTTTTTCTAAACATATAAATAGACCTTAAAATGTCACTTTTGACACACTTTAGACGTTGGGGGAGAAAGGATCCGCCGTGGAAACCGTAGATTCGACCTAAGTAGGCAAGAAAACACTCGGAGCAAGGCAGAGAATTCATCTACGAGTTTTCTGTTGAAACACGTTCTCAAGTCGCTAAACTAAGCATTTGTTCATATTTGTTTATTTTGATAAATGACAAAGCGACGCGGAACATTGACATATGCCGAAGTCCAAGCACAAGAGAAACAAAGATCAAGATTTAGTAAAGCAACAAAGTTATACATGAGTCGTTCTATAATTGTGATCTTGATCCGACAATTGATTCAAGACTTGGCTTCTCTCGTAAAATAATTTTTATCAAACCATGCATCATTAATTTAAAGAAAAATAATTTTCAAACATTTCATTTTAACCAAAATGAATTCTAAACATGTCTTTCAAATCTGGACAAACAAAATCGATTATGTACTTTATGATAATCGATTCTGTTAAAGCAGTGTACACCAGATTTTACAAAGCTGTAAGATAATCGATTAAGCACCTTATGATAATAGATTATGTTAAGGCAGTGTACACCAGATTTTACAAAGCTGCAAGATAATCGATTATGTACCTTATGATAATCGATTATGTTAAGGCAGTGTTCACCAGATTTTACAAAGCTGCAAGATAATCGATTATGTACCTTATGATAACCGATTATGTTAAGGCAGTGTTCACCAGATTTTTTAAAGCTACATGATAATCGATTGTGTGCCTTAGACTAATCGATTATGTTGAGACAGTGAGCATCAGATTTTACAAAGTAGCAAAATAATCGATTATGGCTTTTCTGGTAATCGATTATATTAAAGACCGTTGCCAAAGTATTTTCAAACACTGAAAGATAATCGATAATGTACAATCAGACAATCGATTATGTTAAGCATAAAATCGGGGATTGATTTTTGAACGTTGTCAGGTATTCGATTATACGATTTGGATAATCGATTATTATGCTTAAAATCGGGTATTGATTTTTGAACGTTGTCAGGTAATCGATTATACGATTTGGATAATCAATTATTATGCTTAAAATCTAGGAATGATATTTAAACGATTGGCAGATAATCGATTATGCAGAATCAGATAATCGATTATCCTAGCACAAAATCAGCAATTTGTGATTGGCAATTAAGCAACGGTCTTGGGTGTTTTGAGCACTATAAATACAACTCAAATTCACTCTTCTAAGTACAACAACTGATTACATTCTTGCTAAAGCTTACATACTCTCTTTGCAATCATTTTATATTCATATAAGCTTTTGAGAGCTAAACTCTTGACAAAATTTTTGTGTTCTTGAGCGTATTGTTTTTACTCATATCTACTCTATTAAGAGAGTCTTGTCTTGAGGGCTAAGTGTTTGTACAGACTTGAAGGGATATTCTAATCCCTTGTTGTAAGAAGGAAAAGTAGTTCCTTGGTTTGAATTCTTGAGGTGCGATATCCTCGAGCAAGTTGAAGTCTTGTAGAGTGTATATCTACGAGCAAGTGTAACGGTTTGTTAGACACCCGTAAGCTTAACGAAGTTAGTGTAAAACTCGAGAGAGTCTCTTGGGGACTGGACTAACCACACGTTGTGGTGAACCAGGATAAAATCTGGTGTGTTCTCTCCTTATCATTTTAATTACTGCACTTACGTTATTCCTGCAATTTTTAATTCCGCAAATTTACATTGTTTTTTATTATAACGCTATTCACCCCCCCTCTAGCGTTAAGCGTATATTCTAACAATTGGTATCAGAGCCATACTCTCTGAAAGACTTAACAGTTTGAGAGAAACTTTCCATGGCTTCTACTCGTAGTGTTTATGCAGGACTAGGTGAAGGACAATGCTTCACAAGGCCACCACTTTTCGATGGCACCAACTACTCTTACTGGAAGGAGAGAATGAGGATTTTTATACAATCAAACAACTTCCAATTGTGGAAAATTATCAAAAATGGAGAACTACAACCTACCAAAAAGGTTGGAGAAGAACTCGTTCCAAAAACGGAAGACGAATACGACGCCGATGATATCAGAAAAGTAGAGAACAACGCAAAGGCAATAAACATGATGTATTGTACTGTGAACCCCGATGACTATCGAAAAATATCATGTTGCACCACTGCCAAGCAAATGTGGGACAAATTAGAAATCACCTACGAAGGTACGGACCAGGTAAGGGAAGCTAAAATTGATTTCCTAACCCACGAATATGAACTGTTTCGCATGAAGGAAAACGAGAAGATAGATGACATGTTCGAACGATTTTCAAAAATCGTAAATGACCTACACGCCCTCAAAAAGACATTCACGGATAAGGAGCTTGTCCGGAAAATTCTACGAAGCCTCACTCCGGAATGGCGTTCCAAAGCCGACGCTATCGAAGAATCAATCTGCATCACAAACGTCACCATCGACGGACTACGAGGTAATCTTAAAACTTATGAATCAACTATTCATAACTCTCCTTTTGATGATCAAAGGAAAAGAAAGATTGCGCTCAAAGCATCAACTACTCAACCTCAAAACGATGAGGAGTCAAGTGATGAAGATGTCGAGCTTGGACTCTTTATTAAGAAATTTCACAAGTTCATGCAAAAGAAGTATGAACGAAAAGGTAAGAAACAAGGCGACTAATTGAAGTGCTATGGATGCGGAGAAATCGGGCATATCAAATCAAATTGTCCAAACATTAAAAAGGAGAAGAAACCATTCAAGAAACAAAGAGCATACATCTCTTGGGGAGGCGACTCCGGAGATGAATCAAGTGATGGAGAAGGAAACGAGACTGCAAACTTGTGTCTTATGGCACACGAAGAAATGCAAAATGAGTTATGTACTACTTCTAAGAACTACTTCACTTTAGAAGAAATGCAAGATGCATTTGATGAGTTGTATAAAGAGTTTATTAGCGCTTCTAAATCTATAAAAGATTTAAGAAAACAATTTTCTTCAAAAGAAAAGGATTTTAAAAAACTTACTATTGAAAATGAGAAATTAAAAGAGGAAAACAAGTTTTATGGCAAAAGATGCGCCGATAAACCCGAAAGCTCAAATAAGGATTGTACCTCTTGCAAATCTCTAAAGGAAGAAGTAGAAAGTCTGAGAAGCAATTTGCACAAATTCAATTCTTCACACAAAAATCTCAATGAAGTGCTTGTAAATTTGAAATCCACTAAGCACGGTATAGGCTTCAAACACGAGCCAAAAGAAAAAGTTGAGTCCATTCCTAAACCACCTAAGACCCAACTTAGGCCAAACAAAATAAATGTCATTACTCAACCTAGAAATTTTAATCCTAGAATTGCAACTCATCCTAGAACAAATGCTAGAAGAAATATTGGAAATCATAGACCACCTAGACAAGATTTTCGAAAACCACATCAAAACTATTTTCCTAAAAATAGAGTGGATGCTAGAAGAAATGGTGGCATGCATAGATCACCTAGACAAGATTCTCGAAAACTACATCAAAACTATGTTCCTAATAAGAGAGTGAATAAATTTAGACCCCCAAATTACTATCATCCTAGAAGAATGCACAATCCGAATGTCATTTGTCATTATTACAATAAAATTGGACATATTGCTCCCGCATGCTTCACTAGACATAGACATTTCACTGCAGGACAATCACACCAATATGTTGCACCTAACACACAAGGACCCAAAATAGCTTGGGTACAAAAATCTCATTAATTTGTTTTGTAGGTGTGTTTGAAAGGATCAAGTGCACTTTGGTATCTTGATAGTGGATGCTCCAAACATATGACCGGGGATGCATCAAAATTCCTTCAACTAAAACCCAAGGAAGGAGGAAATGTCATTTTTGGAGACAATAACAAAGGAAAGATTATCGGCACTGGATCGGTCGGTAAGGACGAATCCTCCTCCATTAAGCATATTTTGCTTGTTAATGGTCTTAAACATAATCTCTTGAGCATAAGTCAATTATGTGACAAGGGAAATCTTGTATTGTTTGACTCCGAATAATCCTTAGTTATCCATCGTAGTGATTTTAAAATTATTCTTCGTGGTATTAGAATGGATGATATCTATATGGTTGATCTTGAAAATTCTTCACAAGTTATGTGAATTGTCTTTTGAGTAAAGAAGACGACATGTGGTTATGGCATCGTAGAGTAGCTCATGTAAATATGAATCTTTTAAAAAAACTAGTTTCACAAGAATTAGTAATTGCTCTTCCAAACATGAAATTTGAAAAATATTCTTCTTGTGATTCATGTCAAAAAGGGAAACAAACAAAAGCCTCTTTTATATCCAAAAATGTTGTTTCAACCACTAGACCCTTACAACTTCTTCACATGGATCTTTTTGGACCATCTCGTGTTGAAAGTCTTGGTGGAAATCTTTATGCTTTTGTAATTGTTGATGACTACTCTAGATTCACATGGACGTTATTTCTTGCTCATAAAAGTGATGCCTTTCATGCTTTCAAAAGTTTTCTTAAACGTGTTCAAAATGAAAAGAACACAACCATCACATCCATAAGAAGTGATCATGGGGGGGGGGGGTTCGATCA
Organism: Nicotiana benthamiana; assembly: GCA_034376525.1. Taxonomy (NCBI): domain Eukaryota; kingdom Viridiplantae; phylum Streptophyta; class Magnoliopsida; order Solanales; family Solanaceae; genus Nicotiana; species Nicotiana benthamiana. The sequence goes on from CM067330.1 coordinate 122,107,099, forward strand.
CAATCTCTTCGCGGATTTTTGTGACGAACTCGGTATTGAACATACATTTTCGGCTCCATGTACACCACAACAAAATAGAGTGGTAGAACGTAAAAATCGATGTCTTGAAGAGACGGCTAGAACCATGCTCAATGAGGCCGAAATTCCCAAATATTTTTGGGCGGATGCCGTGAGTACCACAAGCTATGTTTAAAACAGAGCTATCATTAGACCGATACTCATGAAAACTCCCTATGAACTCTATAAGGGAAGGAAACCAAATCTTTCCCATCTTAGAGTCTTCGGTTGTAAATGTTTATTCACAACAACGGAAAAGATAACTTGGGAAAATTTGATGCGAAATCTGATGAAGGAATTTTTCTTGGTTACTCATCACGTAGCAAAGCATATAGAGTGTTTAATAATCGAACCAAAACTGTTGAGGAATCTCCTCATGTAGTATTTTGTGAAAATGATGCTCGCTTGGCGAGAAAGGATTCTTGTGTTGATCTTGCAGATGCTTTAAGAAAATCAATCTTCAAGACGAGGTACAAAAGGAGGATCCAAAGGAAGTTCAAGATGAAGTCATGGAACAACCTTCGGAAGAAGTACCACCACAATAAGAAGAATCGATGATGCCTAAGGCTTGGAGGACGTCTAAAGACCATCCTCTTGACAAGGTAATTGGCAACATCGAGAAAGGGGTAAGTACACGAAACCTTCTTAAAGATACTGTAGGACATATGGCTTTTGTTTCACAAATGGAACCTAAAACCATTTCTGAAGCAATTGGGGATGAGCATTGGACCTTGGCAATGCAAGAAGAGCTTAACCAATTCAAACGTAATGATGTTTGGGAATTGGTGCCAAGACCCGATAATCACACCATAATTGGTACGAAATGGGTTTTTCGGAATAAATTAGATGAAAATGTTATAATCACTAGAAACAAAGCTAGGCTAGTTGCTAAGGGATATAATCAAGAAGAAGGCATTGACTATGAAGAAACCTATGCACCCGTTGCACGCCTAGAAGCCATTTGTTTATTACTTGCTTTTTCATCATTTATGAATTTCAAATTATTTCAAATGGATGTCAAAAGTGCCTTCCTCAATGGGTTTATTCAAGAGGAAGTGTATGTTGAACAACCCCCGGGCTTTGAAGATTGTACATCTCCCGACCATGTCTTAAAGCTAAAGAAAGCTTTATATGGTCTTAAACAAGCTCCTCGAGCTTGGTATGAACGTCTAAGTAAATTTCTCTTAGACAATGAGTTTGAAAGGGGAAAAGTTGACACCACACTTTTTATCAAAAATAAAAAAAATGACATTCTATTAGTTCAAATTTATGTCGATGATATTATTTTTGGTGCTACTAATGATTTTCTATTCGAGGAATTCTCTAAGTTAATGACTAGCGAATTCGAAATGTCAATGATGGGTGAGCTAAACTTCTTCTTGGGGCTGCAAGTGAAACAAATGAAAGAGGGAACTTTCATTTGCCAATCCAAATATTGCAAGGAGTTGCTAAATCGCTTTGAAATGAGCGACGCCAAAGCAATGGCCACCTCAATGAGTACATCCGACTATCTTGACAAAGACGAGAAAGGTAAGGAAGTAGACACCAAGAAGTATCGAGGTATGATCGGATCTCTTCTCTATCTTACTGCTAGTAGAGCGGACATCATGTTTAGCGCATGTTTATGCGCTCGATATCAATCATGTCCGAAAGAGTCGCACCTAACTGCGGTAAAACGGATAATGAACTATCTTGTTGGAACTATAAATGTGGGATTATGGTATCCCAAAGGTTCTTCATGCCAACTTGTTGGCTATTCCGATTCCGATTTTGCGGGTTGCAAATTGGACCGCAAGAGCACTAGTGGCACTTGCCATTTGCTCGGTAGCTCTCTAGTTTCTTGGTTTAGCAAGAAACAGGTAAGTGTTGCGTTGTCCACAACCGAGGCTGAATATGTAGCCGCGGGGAGTTGTTGCTCTCAAATCCTTTGGATGAAACAACGACTCTCGGACTATGGCCTTAGTATCGATCATATCCCTCTTCGATGTGATAATACTAGCGCCATTAGCTTGACGAAGAACCGTGTTCTTCACTCAAGAACGAAACACATAGAAATTAGACGTCACTTTATAAGAGATCACGTTCTCAAAGGCGATGTCGAAATTGAATTTGTTGAAACAAAAGACCAATTGGCCGACATCTTTACAAAGCCTTTAGAGAAAGAGTCCTTCTTCCGAATTCGTAGTGAACTCGGGATTCTTGACTCCACGTTGATCTAATTCATGCATTGCATATTTATGTTTTAACGATTACTAACTTGAGCGTCGGAGGCGCCTAATTCTTTTTTGCAGGTATCGCCCCAAAGACAGGGGGAATTATCAGACACTGGTGCAGAATAATCGATTTCTCTAAAGTCAATAATCGATTATTCCACATCTACGTTTTATGGTTATTATGCTGGAAAATGGACATAATCGATTATACAACACTACAATCGATTATCTAACAGTTTTGGCTTTGCAGGATTTTAGCTGTTAAATATAAAAATCGATTATCACATTTCCCTAATCGATTATGTTGACATTTATTTTCAGGTGTTAAGTCACTGTGTGACAATAATCGATTATCTAAAATAGTGTAATCGATTTTCCTATTACCGTCTCAGATGTCCGTTACTTCATTTCCTGAAATAGATTATCTCAAAAGCACAATCGACTATTCCTCGAGTCAGAAAATCACTGGGCACACTGTGTCAGAATAATCGATTACCATAATTCCATAATCGATTATTCTCAGTCAGTATTTCAAAATAGTTACCGTTTCTGACTGTTTGCTCCTTAAATTTTTGCAGATTTCTTAACTTTAATGCAATTTCATTCATCACACTATAAATAGGTGCATTATATCTTCAATGTCTTCACTCAAACATCAATCTTAGCTCCCAAATTCTCAAAAATATCTCAAAACCCTTCAAAGGCTGTTACTATTTATTCAAAATGACGGCAAAACTTCCAAACGATCTCGTTCCGGCAAAAATGTTGCCTCCTCTTCCGTCACTCGTCCACTAGTTCATTGTTATACAGATGGTTCTTATTTACGATTCAATAGTGAAGCAGAACTTATGCGCTTCATGGAAAAATTTGAAAATCGAAAAATCCTTCCTCCTCGATTTTCCGCGGATCGTTTCCTTAATCAAAGCGCCCCTCCATCCACAGCAAATTTGCTTATACAAAGCCAACTCCTTGAATTCCTATATCTTCACACTCCTTACATTCACCCTCCTCTAATTCGGGCCTTCTATTCAAATCTCGCGAAGGACGAAGATGGTGAAATTGTCTCGAACGTCAATGGCACTTCAATTCTTCTATCTGAGGCAAATATTCACGCCCTCACTAAACTCCCGTGCAATGGGGAAGACATTTCTCACTATACTAGGGAAGAAGGCGCATTATTTGATGAACAACTTCTCTTCACCCAAATTGGCATCGGTGAATTTATTGCAACTCCGGACCATCGTCGTCCAACCATCACAAACATGCTCCCGGAATATCGTCTAATTTTTTATTTTATCACCCGCGTTCTAAAACTGTGGAAATTCAATCACACAACTATCTCTCATGAGGATTCAAAAGTCATGCATGCCATTATCACCGGGGCTCGCATCAATTGGTGCAAGTTCGTCATGACTCACTTATATGATGCAATTGGGGAAGATAAGCCACTCCCCTATGCTTTTGTCGTTATGACCATTCTTGTTGCTTCCGGTATCGACACCTCCGTCGGCCCTCACAAAAAGGCGACAAAACATTGGGAAATTCAAGAATCTTCATTTCCCAATATCGGTGAGCATCCTCCTCCTCCACCTCAAAGACGTCGTCATCCGGCCCCGTCCTATGCATCCCTCCAATCTATTTCTGAGCAACTTGCCTCCATGTCCACATCCTTAAATCGTATTGATTTGAATGTCAATCGATTGACTCACGAGCTCCATGGCTCTTTTGATCACGTCAATTATCCATATGCCCAAATTTTCCTTCGGGAAGATGTACCGGATGTCGAGACGGAAGTCAATGATGATAATGAATAATGTCTTGTCACTTTGTTTTTCTAGTTTGCATAATATTCTGTCTTTTATTTTCATGTATTTGCAATATTGTTTAATCAATAAAGAGTTAGTTATTTTTTTCCTAATGTCAAAAGGGGGGAAGATATGGGCAATGCACATATATACATATTGGCATAAATTGAGGGGGAATTCATAACTTGAGGTGGAACTCGTTGCATATCTATATACTTGTCTTGGATCGTCATTATGAATTAATTAATATGCATATCCCGATATTGGTTTGCCATTATCAAAAAGGGGGAAATTGTTGAAACACGTTCTCAAGTCGCTAAACTAAACGTGTGTTCATATTTGTAGGTTTTGATAAATGACAAACAGACGCGGAACATTGACATTTGCCGAAGTCCAAGCAGAAGAGAAACAAAGATCAAGATATAGTAAAGCAACAAAGTTATACATGAGTTGTTCTATAATTGTGATCTTGATCCGACAATTGATTCAAGACTTGGCTTCTCTCATAAAATCATATTTATCAAACCATGCATCTTTAATTTAAAGCAAAATGATTTTCAAACATTTCATTTTAACCAAAATGAATTCTAAACATGTCTTTCAAATCTGGACAAACAAAATCGATTATGTACTTTATGATAATCGATTATATTAAAGCAGTGTACACCAGATTTTACAAAGCTGTAAGATAATCGATTATGCACCTTATGATAATCGATTATGTTAAGGCAGTGTACACCAGATTTTACAAAGCTGCAAGATAATCGATTATGTACCTTATGATAATCGATTATGTTAAGGCAGTGTTCACCAGATTTTACAAAGCTGCAAGATAATCGATTATGTACCTTATGATAATCGATTATGTTAAGGCAGTGTTCACCAGATTTTTTAAAGCTACAAGATAGTCGATTATGTGCCTTAGACTAATCGATTATGTTGAGACAGTGAGCATCAGATTTTACAAAGTAGCAAAATAATCGATTATGGCTTTTCTTGTAATCGATTATATTAAAGACCGTTGCCAAAGTATTTTCAAACACTGAAAGATAATCGATTATGTACAATCAGACAATCGATTATGTTAAGCATAAAATCGAGGATTGATTTTTGAACGTTGTCAGGTAATCGATTATACGATTTGGATAATCGATTATTATGCTTAAAATCGGGGATTGATTTTTGAACGTTGTCAGGAAATCGATTATACGATTTGGATAAACGATTATTATGCTTAAAATCTGGGAATGATTTTAAACGATTGGCAGATAATCGATTATGCAGAATCAGATAATCGATTATCCTAGCACAAAATCAGCAATTTGTGATTGGCAATTGAGCAACGGTCTTGGGTGTTTTGAGCACTATAAATACAACTCAAATTCACTCTTCTAAGTACAACAACTGATTAGATTCTTGCTAAAGCTTACACACTCTCTTTGCAATCATTTTATATTCATTTCATAAGATTTTGAGAGCCAAACTCTTGACAAAATTGTTGTGTTCTTGAGCGTATTGTTTTTACTCATATCTACTCTATTAAGAGAGTCTTGTCTTGAGTGCTAAGTGTTTGTACACGTTTGAAGGGATATTCTAATCCCTTGTTGTAAGAAGGAAAAGTAGTTCCTTGGTTTGAAGTCTTGAGGGGCGGTATCCTCGAGCAGGTTGAAGTCTTGTAGAGTGTATATCTACGAGCAAGTGTAATGGTTTGTTAGGCACCCGTAAGCTTAACGAAGTTAGTGTAAAACTCGAGAGAGTCTCTCGGGGACCGGACTAACCACATGTTGTGGTGAACCAGGATAAAATCCGGTGTGTTCTCTCCTTATCATTTTAATTACTGCACTTACGTTATTCCTGCAACTTTTAATTCCGCAAATTTACATTGTTTTTTATTATAACGCTATTCACCCCCCCCCCCTCTAGCGTTAAGCGTATATTCTAACATTTTCCACTTCCTTCTTCCTATTTCTATTATTGGTAATGAATTCTAGTATTGTAGTTATGCATACTATTATGAATACTAAATTTTTAATTTATGGTTTGATGGAACCTATTGGAGGATGAATTTCCTAACATTAATGTAGATTTACTGTATTATTTTCTCTATTTCTTTAACTACGTTATTCTTGTGGTTGCTCAAAGAGCTCTTAATCGATTGTGCCTATTTAGTGTGTATTACTCGAGAGAGTGCATATTTAGGTAGTTTTTGAACAACATCACTTCTAACGTATATGAGGGATCAATGCGAAGGGTTTAAAGGTGGTATTAGGAAAAACAAAACGTTAGTGCGATCCGAGTGAGTCATACTTATTGCCGACTAGCGTAATTTGGGAGAATTTGTCTAGTAAATTGTGGTAGTTAATGAGGATGACACTCAGATCCTTCATTATCGGTAGAGAATACTTATGCAAAAATATAGAATATTTAGCAGGAATGGTTCCTATAATTGGGAAAATCATAACTCTAGACCTCCTTAATTTTATCTCTAACCCTTAGTATCCCTAGTTTTTAATCTACTAATTAATTTGTTTGTTAATTAGATACAAGAATCTTAATAGTTATAAAATAGGAATTCTAAATATGTGTGAAAGTATCTTAATATTGTAGCTAAGCCTTAGTTCTCTGTGAGATTCAACTCCGGACTTGTAAATCGGATTATATATGCAACGACCGCTTAGTCCTTTTTATAATGCATAGTTTGGCATGATCACCTGCCTAACGACATCATTTGTGATCGTGACTCACGATTCACTAGCAATGTTTGGACCTAACTCTGTAAGTGCCCGGGGTCAAAACTGAGTCATAACTCAAGTTTTCATCCGCAATCTAATGGCCAGAAAGAGCGGTTCAATGGCATGCTGGAGGAATATATCTGCCACGTTGTAACCGTATCGTAGAAGGACTGGTTGAAGCTTCTGGATGCTGCTGAGCTATGTTTCAATTCACGAAAAAGCTCTAGTACAAAAAAAAACGCTTTTCATATTATTAATCGGAAAACAACCGCTATGCCCACACACCGTGAATGCACAAAATATGTCAAAATCTCCTTGAGCTGCTAGCTTCTCAAAAGAATCAAAGCCAAATTTAGAGATAATAAGGCGTTATCTTGTGAAAGCCTAAAAGTGGATGAAAAGGCATGCTGAACAAAATCATCACATTGTTGTATACTAAGTAGGAGACAAAGTGATGGCCTAAATTCCAAAGTGATACTCATTTGCAGAGGTCCATGACCCTCACCTATTACAAAAAATACATTGAACTCTTGTTTGTTGAAAAGTCTACAGGGAAAGTTACATACCGAGTGGATACCCCAGCTTGGTGGAAAATCTATCCCGTCTTCTATATCAGTCTTCTAAAACCTTTTCGGGAAGACATGGAGGATCCTACAAAGATCCAACTCAAAATACCAAGTATTTGAGGCCCCAATTCAACCAAGAAAAGGCGTGCTCAGGCTATACTCGATGATCGAGTGATGCATGCCTCAAGGAAAGATCACCAAGAATTCTTGGTGAAATAACAGGTTTGTGATGAAGAGGAGAATACTTGGGAGGGTGGAACAAACCTCAAAGCCTACAAAAGCCTAACTGATTATTATCTTACAAGTATGGCGTCGAGGACGTCGCCAACTCAAGCAGGGGAGAATATCATGGGCGGTTTTCCATCCATGCCCCATGACCACTTGGACGTACCATGTAGCGTCCTAGGAAATCTCCCAACGCCTAGCACCACAGGCGGTCTCGTGGTCTTGGCTGCACCAAGTGACAAGAGCGCATGTGCCTTTGTCGCCCTACCAAAATCCTTTGCCAGCGCCCAGCCGCAAGCAGATGCCAACAACGTCGTGCACGCAGGCAATGTCGTGCATGCAGACCGTGATGCCATAGACAATATTGCTGATAATGGACATATTTCTACCTTGTAGAAAACTAGGTCCTTTTCATTGTAAATATAGAGTAGTTTTATTTCATGTAATTCTATTATATATCTCTAGATTAGTTAGGTATAGTCTTGTAACTTTGGTTTGTTTTTCTTAGAACTATTGGGGTGATCAAGTAATTTAAGTTTCTAGGAATATCAGGAAGGCATCGCATAACAATTATTACGTTTTCAGCAAGTGTTGTTTAAATAATTTAATCTCTTAGTTTTTTCAATTCACAGGGCACGACCTAATAAGCTATATATCCTATTTTCGTATTTAATTTTGTGCATAAGATATCTATAAACCAAGAAAATCATAAAGCAATATGAACTAAATATGAGAAAAGTTGCATTTTTACCTTGCATCTAGGGCAATTATGATTTGCATTGCCCTTGTTTTGAAGACCTTTATAAGGATAGGGGTTCCAAATAGTCTGGGAAGATCGGAGGAGATGAGCAGTATTTGGATAATTCACATCCACGCAGTGAGAATACAAATGATGAAGTAGTTGAAGATGATGAGCTACATAACCCTCAACCAAGAAGATATGAGAACAGGGTATACTTTGATCCTTCTTGCAAGAAAATTTATTTCCAATTGAAAATGGTTTTTGAAAGTGTTAAGCAGTTCAAAACTTCTTTGGAAGATTATGTTGTACAAATAAGAGTTCAAAAATTAAGTTGACGCCAAATGAGAAGCATAAGGTTAGAGCAAAATGTGTGAACTCAAAGAGATGGAGATAGCATATTTTGGGAAGTTTGGAAGGACACACACACAATTTTAGCAGTTACTATCATGTTCATAAGTATTTCAGAGCAACCAGAAACCAGATGGCTAAAACATTATGGGTAGATAAACATTCAAGAACAAGATTATCAACTAACCTAACATAAAGTTTAGGAATTTGCACTACAACATAACGTATTTGTAACTATGAATTCTCAGCTACAAATATGAAAATCGTGGTTAATACCTTACAATAGCACAAAAATTAAAATCTCGTGGCTATTTATTATTTTTCTATATTAATAAATGTTATTTAACCACAATAAATTCATTGTAACAATACATCATAGTTAATAAATATATTTTCTTTGATTATAAAAACATTACAAGAGCTTCTCAACAAATATTAGAGAATTTGACGACCCAAAGGGTCTATCACCGTAATTTCTTCTTTTTTCGTACTTCCCAGATCTGGAAAACCTCGCTTTTAATTTCCTCGATTTGACTTCGCAGTTCGGGCGCGAAGCCGGAAAATTTTATGTTAAATTATGTGAATTCTGTGAAAAATTTGAAGAATTTTTATATTAATATTGATATAGTTGTCTTTGGTCAACATTTTGGGTTAATGGATCCGGACTCATGATGTGATGGTCCCGGGAGGTTCGTAGAAAACTATGGGACTCGAGCGTATTTCCGGAATCGAAATCCGAGATCCCAAGCCCAAGCATAGAATTTTAAAAGAAATTGTTTTCCAGGAAATGGTATGGGATTTTGAAAAATAATGAATTGGAAAATATAGGTATCGGGCTCGTATTTTAGATCCGATGTCCGGTACAAGTCATACATAAGTGTTAAGCTCTTTGTGTGAAATTTAGTCGAAATCGAACGTCGTTTGATGTGTTTCGCACCTACATATTTGAAGTTAGAGTTTTATGAACTTTGAAATGAAAAATAAGAAATTGGAGCCTTAATTCTTTGATTTTGATGTTATTTTAGCGATTTGATCGCTCGACTAAGTTCGTAGGATATTGTTGAGTTAGTGTGTGTATTTTGTTGGAAGACACGAGGGCTCGGAAATGATTTCATAGGTAGTTCAGAGTGTTTTTGGACTTAGAATACATTAGATTTTCCAATTTGTTGCAGACAGACATTTGTTCTATGCGAACACAGCCCTCATTCGCGTTCACGTAGATCTGAACTTCTTCCCTTTTGCATTAAAAGTGTCCCATCGCGTTCGCATAGCACAAAGTTAAACCCCATAAATTTCCTTCTAAGCATCGTACACCTCCCTCGCGAAGCGTAGACCAAACTGGACCCTCCCTAGATTTCCCTCTTCGCATTCGCACACTCCTACTGCGAACGCGATGCCTTTCCGGCCAGTCTTCTTCATGAACGTGATCGCATATGGTTATTCTCTCGAGTTATTTTAAAACTTAAAAATAGAACCCATTTCGGGATTCTTCCATATTTTCACGCGAGCTCCTTCCCCAAGCACTCCATAGGCGAAATTCAAGCCATATTTCCTCTATAACTCTTTAGCTAAGTAATCTTAATATCATTCCCTCATTATTTCTTCAACTAATTATTATTTCCTAGCCTTAAATCATGAAATCAAGGTAGAAATAGGGGTTTTGGGTAGAGTTAGGGCTTTTGGGATTTTGGGCGGTAAAACCTCAATTTGGGGTCGAATAATTAAACAAATTGCATACTTGAACTCGTGGGATTATGGGTGATTGGGTTTTGGTCTGAGCCAAGAGTTTAGACCTTGTGGGCCCGGGCTAAGATTTTGTATTTTCGGAAGAATTATAGGAAGTTTATTTCTAGGCTATGGAATTTGAGCCATTATTGATAATATTGAACTAAATTGTATGTAGATATCATTGTTTCATACTTTGAGTCTAGAGGAAAGGCGTTGTTAGAGACTTGATTGCTATTTTTGGACCGAGATAAGTGTTTGATCTAAGATTGTCTTGAGGGAATAGGATTAGAGTGTTTTGATTGCTATTTGCTAAATGATCGGGTACATTGTATAGGCATGGTGAGGAGTATCTATACACCAGTGTCTAGCATGACCGTGAGTCGTAATTGCTTTTAATTCGAAAGATGTGGCACAACTGTCTTGCTTCATTGATAAATTCCATGTAAAGTGTTAGATATGTAGGAAATTAGCTAAAAGAAAATGTAATGAAATGATTCCCATGCCTGGACGAGTAAACTGTTACTATTGTATTTCTCCATTTCCCGGATATTTGGGCTGTAAGTTGTAAGCTTTCCGGATTTAATTTTTAAGTTGTTGAACTCCCTTAATGGGACATCCTTTTGAGAGATTATTTGTTCTATTCATTACAGCATGGGATCGTGTGGCACGGCGTCCACCTATGAATTATAATATGGGATCGTGTGGCAAGTCGCCCACCTATGAATTATAACATGGGATCGTGTGGCACGCCATCTACAAATGAATTATAATATGGTATGGTGTGGCACGCCGTTCACTTATGAATTGTAATACAGGATTGTATGGCACGCCGTCCACCTATGAAAAACATGAATTGGGGTTGTGTGGCACGCCGACCACTTATGCACTTATAAAAAGTATCGTGTGGCGTGCCGTCCACTTATACACATATACGAGTCATAGCATTGAGATGGTTACGTTGTTATACCCATTGATTTGTTGTTTAATGTATCTCCCCAAGCATCTCCCTTTCCCCTTTTTCTTTTTGGAATTGCCTTGTTGTAATTTCCGTTACTTTGTATATATATATGTGTCTGCATAGGTTAATTTTGGTAGGTCCTGTCTAGCATTGTCACTACTTTGCCGGGGTTAGGTCAGGAACTTACCAGCATATGGGCTCGGTTGTGCTCATACTACACTCATGTGCTTTTTGCATAGATTACAGTATCGGAGCAGCTTTTGGACCACATCAGTAGCCTATTCGATCGAGAGCTGACTTATGTAGAGTGACATCGAGGTAGACTAGATGGCGTTCGCAGGCCGGACTCCTACTCTATGTTTAGTTTGCTTTCTTTGTGCCGAGACAGACATTTTGTATTTCCATTCAAACCTGTTTGTAGAACTTATTAGTAGTCCCTGAGTTTGTGACACCAGTTTTTTGGTAGAGATATGTTTTAAACATCCGATTATGAATTCATTTTTATTAATCTAAAAGTCTTTCATTATTATTTGATTGTTTTCCGCATATTTATATTGTTGAGATTTATCGGAGAATGTTAATGTTTTGTCTGGCCTAGATCCATTAGTAGGTGTCATCAGGACTCTCGATGGTGGGAAATCTGGGTCGTGACAAGCTGGTATCAGAGTAGTAGGTTACATAGGTCTCACAACTCACGGACAAACTCGGTAGAGTCTGAAGGATCGGCACGAAGACATCTGTATTTATCCCCAGAGGCTATAGAGTTAGGAAAATTTCACGTTGTTCATTCTTGTCATGTGATTCTATTTCTCATATACTGGTTTTCATTATACTCTATTCTTTCGCAGATGGCGAGAGCACATGCGTCCTCTTCTGCGTGAAGCCGTCCGAGCCCCCATAAACTGCTCCTATTAGGGACAAAGTGCGGCGAATGAGGCCGTGATAGAGTCCGAGTTCGGGGCAGAGCTCAGCCCCGAGCAGTAGTCCCAGATGTGCAGCCACATGTCGAGTATGATTGGGAGGTTCCAGCACCAACAGTTCCAGTTGGTCCGACTAGTAGGCTTTATAGATAGCATCTTTAGAGCGGGTTTGCTTCCTGTAGCACCAGCCACATCTTAGGTTGGGGAGGAGTTCAGACTCCCTCTATGTGTACTTCGGAGTACGTAGCTCCTCAGCTTCAGGTTCCAGCAGTTCAGCCAGTTGTTGCAGCCCAGCCGAGTATTCTAGCTTAGACCGGCGATCGTGCGGCAATGTCCACAGATGCTTTGTAGAGGCTTGATAGGTTCACCAAGCTCTTCACCACCACCTTCAGCGGTTCTTCTACGAAGGACCGCCAGGACTTCTTATTCAAGTGCTAGTTTCTTTGGACCATGGGTATTCTGCAGACCAATGGGGTCGACTTCATCACTTTTCGGCTTGTAAGATCTACCAAGACTTAGTGGAGGGACTATTGTTTATATAGACCAACAGGGTCATCATTATTGACTTGGGATCAGTTCGTAGAGTTATTCTTGGAGAAGTTTCTCCCAGTGACTGAGCAAGCTGCTCTACGTAGGCAGTTTGAGCATTTTCATCACGGTACTATGACAGTCATGCAGTAAAAGACTCGTTTTATTGATTTGGAACGTCATGATATTGTTATGCTCCCCGTTGAGAGGGAGAAGGGACGGAGATTTATTGATGGGGATATTCAGCCTATCCGACTTCATACGGCTATGGGAGCTGGTAGTGATATGTCTTTTCAGGAGGCAGCCAATGCGACCTACAGGATAGAGATGGCACTTGCACGAGGAGGCGGTCAGGGGTCATATAAGAAGCCTCGTCATTTTGGTCGGTTCAGAGGTACCTGATCTGGAAGTAGGAATTAATATGGTAGAGGCCACCCTCAGAGGCTTTTTTTAGTAATCACTTAATGTTTCACATGGTGTTACAGGTGGTCGTGGTTCCCAGCCATAGTTTTCTAACCAAGAGTTTTCTAGATCACCATCATCACCTATCAGTGCATAACCACTCTGTTATTCTTAGTTGACAAAGGCTTGTTACACATGTGGTGACACGAGCTATATTGCCAGGTATTTCCTTTGAGCATCTGACATCTCTCAGCAGCAGGGTCCTCGTCCCATGATTCAGGCAGCAAGTGATCCCCAGGCTGCCTAGCCAGCTAGAGGGAGGGGTAAAGGCCATATAGGTGGTTGTAGGGATCATACAGGAGGAGCTCGGATCGCCAGAGGCTGGGGTCAGCCAGAAGCCGATCATCCTAGAGACATGATTCGGGGAAGTGGGGCCCAGACCCATTGTTATGCTTTGACAGCCAGGCCAGAGGTCGAGTCATCAGATGATGTCATTATATATACTATTCTGGTCTCTGATACAGGTTCTTCTGTGTTGTTTGATCCAGGATCTATGTATTTATATGTATCGTCCTATAATGCACTCCATTTGGTTATGCCTAGTGAGGCCTTGGGCATTCCGTTATATCTGTCTACGTTGGAGGTGATTCTATAGTGGTTGACGGAGTGCATCATTTATGTGTGGTAGTACTTGAGGTTCTTCAGACATGTATTGACGTATTTTTCTTAGATATGGTGGACTTTGACATTATTTTACTGATGTATTCGTTGTCCCTTTATCATGCTATTCTGGATTGTCACGCCAAGACTACCACCTTGGCTTTGCCAGACTTGCCCCGACTTTAGTCAAGAGGGACCCCAGGTCATGCCAGCCGTTATGTTATTTCATATGTTAAGTCTCGACGCATGGTAGAGAAGGGGTGTCTAGCACATCTAGTGTATGTTTGTAACACCAGCGCAGAGGATCCTTCTATTGACTGTTCCTATTGTTCGGGAGTTCCCCGAGATTTTCCCTTTAGACCTGTCGAGTATGCTGCCCGATAGGGATATTGTTTTCTGTATTGATCTTGCTCCGGGCACTCAACGTATTTCCATTCTGCCGTATCGCACGCCCCCGCCAGAGTTGAAAGAGTTAAAGGAGAAGCTTCAGGACTTGCTTGATAAGGGTTTTGTTAGACCCAGTGTATCGTCTTAGGGTGCGCCAATGATATTTGTGAAGAAAAAGGATGGGTCGATGAGTATGTGCATTGATTGCAGATAGTAAAACAAGGTAAAAAAAATAACATGTATCCACTGCCGAGGATTGATGATTTATTCGACCAGCTTCAGGGTGCTAGGGTGTTCTCGAAAATAGATTTGAGATCTGGTTATAATCAAATGAGGATTAGGGCGTCTGATATCCGCAAGACAGCATTTCGCCCTTGGTATGGGCATTATGAGTTTTGGGTCATGTCATTTGGGTTGACCAACATCTCGGCGGCATTTAAATAGTTGATGAACCGAGTTTTCAGGCCTTATTTTAATTTGTATGTGATTGTATTCATTTATGAAATTTTGATATGAGGAGCATGAGCAGCACCTCAAAGTGGTACTGCAGACTCTGAAGGATAGTCAGTTATACGCCAAATTTTTGAAGTGCGAGTTTTAGTTTAGTTCAGTTGCATTCCCGGGTCACGTTGTTTCAGCGGAGGGTATTCAGGTGGACCCGAAGAAGATTGAGGTAGTCAAGAACTAACCTCGACCAATGTCAGCTACAGAGATCCGGAGTTTCTTTGGGTTATCAGTTTACTATCGACGGTTCATGGAGAGATTTTCATCTATGGCAGCCCCGATGACTAGATTGACCCAAAAGGGTACCTAGCTGAGGAGGTAAGATGAGAGTGAGGCGAGCTTCCAAACGCTCAAAATAGCTCTGACTACGGCACCGCTATTAGTTTTGCCCACGAGATCATGGTCTTATACCGTCAATTGTGGTGCGTCCCGTATTGGGCTTGGAACAATATTGATGCAGAATGGTAGATTCATAGCATATGCTTCAAGGCAGTTGAAGATCCACGAGAAGGATTATCCAGTTCATGACCTAGAGTTGGCAGCCATTGTTCATGCCTTGAAGATCTGGAGGAATTAATTGTATGGTATGACGTGTGAGGTGTACAAAGATCACAAGAGCCTTCAGTACTTGTTCAAATAGAAGGAGTAGAATTTGAGGCAGCGGAGGTGGTTGGAGTTGTTGAAAGACTATAATGTTTCTATCTTATACCACCTGGGAAACGCCAATGTGGTGGTCAATTCATTGAGTAGGAACTCCACCAGAATGGGTAGTCTTGCATATATTCCGCTTAGCCAGAGACCGCTTGCTTGGGATGTTCAGGCCTTGGCCAACCGATTTCTGAGTTTGGATATTTCGGAGCTTAGAAGGGTGTTAGCTTGCATAGTTGCTCGTTCATCATTGATGGAGCATATCCTTTAGCGACAGTTTGACGATCCGCATTTGCGTGTCCTGAGAAACACGGTGCAGCGTGGAGGTGCCAAGAAAATGACCTTGGGAGATAATGGTGTATTAAGATTGCAAGGGCGAGTTTGTGTGCCCAATGTTGATGGTATTCGAGAGTTGATCTTAGCGAGACTCATAGTTCTCGGTATAATATTCATCCGGGGCCCGCAAATATTTAGTAGGATTTGAGGCAGCATTATTGCTGACACAGAATTAAGAAAGACATTGTGGCATATGTCTAGTTCAGGAATTCTTGGATATGGTCAAGATCATTCAGGATAGACATCGGTCAGCTTAGTCCAAGCAGAAGAGTTGTACAGACCGCAAGGTCAAAGTTGTTGCTTTCATGGTTGGAGAAACCTATTTTGGAACCTATATCTCTTAGCTACGTTATAATGTTCTTGGTTCTACAATGCTTGTGGTAAATTTTTCAATGTATAGCAATGTAATAAGAATTTCGTAGCTAAGCGCGTATAAGTAGTTGCCACGTATCAAGAGTACAGTTATATATTTTCACTGTCAAAACCCAAATTCCAATTCAAGTGGTGACGTCCAACACCAGAGTTAGGCAAGCCAATCCTAACAACTACCGAGTTCTCAATTATATTATATAAACGTTTCTAACATTCACTTAACTTATATTTTAACCGATCAAAAATCAACACTTTCATAACAATAAAAATGCAACCCAAAATAATAGTCTACACTGTGTGCCAGGAATTATTGTCACAAATACTAAGGCAACTACTAGAATATACAAAATTCCACTATCCTACTACCTAAAATATAATAGACAATACATACAACAAAAATCCAGTATAATCATACTTAGTGGGGTCTGGGGAGGGTAGTGTGTACGCAGACCTTACCCCTACCATTGGGTAGAGAGGCTGGTTCAAAATAGACCCCCGGCATCCTTCCCTCAAAGAACTTCCCACCTTGCTCTTGGGGAGACTCGAACTCACAACCTCTCGGTTGGAAGTGGGGGTTGCTTACCATCACAGCAACCCATACCCTTGTATAATAGACAATACATAATCAATGACAAAAAAGAGAACTCTGGTATATCGCGGAATGGCTCAGAAAAGGCAGCTCACCGTGAGATCTCGATCAGGAATCAGGAATGTGCGTCGGAGGGATAACTAGATGCACCTGCCTCAAATCTTGTACAGTTAAGTACAGAAGCGTAGTATAAGTACATAATAATAGGCTAAGTTGTTCAATGTACCCTATGTTTGAGCTCAACTTAAGAATGGGTTACTATTGTAAATGTTGAATTACATACAATAATTGGCTCTAATAGTGATTTTAATGTACTACGGGAGTTCAATAAATAAATGAGTATTTATGATGGTAATCAAGTGAAAAATGGAGTTAAACGACAAAAAGTGGAGAAGCAACAATATAACAGAGGAAAACTCCACTAGCGCGGGCTTTGCGCTCCCGCACTAGTTCAGAAATCGTAGGAAGAATGAAACCTCACTAGCGGGGGTCGTGCGCTCCAGCGCTTGTCCCGTCCGGAAAGGCAATTAATTAGAGTTAAAATTGGAAAATTGAGTTTAATCCACTAAAACTACAATAAAGCAAAAGTTCCACTAGGAAAAGATGATCAGATCTTGAGGGAAGAGTGGAAAAACACTATTCATTTTGGAGAGAGAAGCCATTGAAGACTCATCTTGGAGCAAGGAGAATGAGGAAATATACTACCTTGGAGCAAGAATAAAAAGAGTTGTTTCAAACTTTCTTCTATATTCTTGTTCATATTATGGTTAATACTTTTATTGTTTGAGTTTTGTATGATCATGACACTACAAAAAAAAACCCCAATTACCAACAAAAAAAATGTTGGTAAATTGATCAAATTGGTTGGCATTTTTAATTACCAACCGATTACCAACGGATATTGGTCTGTTGCTAAAAGTCTTGATGGTAAATTTTACCAACCATATTGATTTGGTTGGTAAACTTACCAACTAAAAATTAGTTAGTAAACAACAAATAAATTTGTTGTCAATTTTTGAATCTTGAGTCCAAGATTTTTGTTGGTAAATTTACTAAGAAAAATTCAATAGGTAGTTCGTTAGTAAATTTACTAACATATAGAAATTGAGTTTGTAAAATTGGTTTTTGATTATTTAAATTATGTTTGTAACTGGTTGGTAAATATAGTAACATGAAAAATTCTATTAGTATTCTGTTAGAAACTATACTAATGGATACCAATTTGGTTGGTAAATCTGATAGTACATTTTTAAAAATACATTGGCGATCGGTTGGTAATTTTGTCGACAGAAAAGTTCTGTTTTGTACATTGTAGGCAATTTACAAATAAATTTCAAATTCGTTAACAAATATGGTTTTAACAGTTGTATTAATATTCATTTAAAGCATTAAACGATCCCAAAGAACGAAAACAAAATAAAAAACATACAAAAACTTTATATATAATAATATCTATCATGAAATTGAAAGTAGAATCAAAGATGTGTCTAACATAAAAGAAGCTAACATAAATCTAAATGTGACTCGTGTCATTTGGCGACGAGTCGCAGTATCCAAAACGTGTCTAACATAAAAGAAGCTAACATAACTCTTCTGCTTGGACTGTAAAATATTTTGAGATTTTACTTGAAACCTATTTTGGAACCTATATCTCTTAGCTATGTTATAATGTTCTTGGTTCTACAATGCTTGTGGTAAATTTTTCAATGTATAGCAATGTAATAAGAATTTCGTAGCTAAGCGCGTATAAGTAGTTGCCACGTATCAAGAGTACAGTTATATATTTTCACTGTCAAAACCCAAATTCCAATTCAAGTGGTGACGTCCAACACCAGAGTTAGGCAAGCCAATCCTAACAACTACTGAGTTCTCAATTATTTTATTTAAACGTTTCTAACATTCACTTAACTTATATTTTAACCGATCAAAAATCAACACTTTCATAACAATAAAAATGCAACCCAAAATAATAGTCTACACTGTGTGCCAGGAATTATTGTCACAAATACTAAGGCAACTATTAGAATATACAAAATTCCACTATCCTACTACCTAAAATATAATAGACAATACATACAACAACAATCCAGTATAATCATACTTAGTGGGGTCTGGGGAGGGTAGTGTGTACGCAGACCTTACCCCTACCATTGGGTAGAGAGGCTGTTTCAAAATAGACCCCCGGCATCCTTCCCTCAAAGAACTTCCCACATTGCTCTTGGGGAGACTCGAACTCACAACCTCTCGGTTGGAAGTGGGGGTTGCTTACCATCACAGCAACCCATACCCTTGTATAATAGACAATACATAATCAATGACAAAAAAGAGAACTCTGGTATACCGCGGAATGGCTCAGAAAAGGCAGCTCACCGTAAGATCTCGATCAGGAATCAGGAATGTGCGTCGGAGGGATAACTAGATGCACCTGCCTCAAATCTTGTACAGTTAAGTACAGAAGCGTAGTATAAGTACATAATAATAGGCTAAATTATTCAATGTACACTATGTTTGAGCTCAACTTAAGAATGGGTTACTATTGTAAATGTTGAATTACATACAATAATTGGCTCTAATAGTGATTTTAATGTACTACGGGAGTTCAATAAATAAATGAGTATTTATGATGGTAATCAAGTGAAAAATGGAGTTAAACGACAAAAAGTGGAGAAGCAACAATATAACAGAGGAAAACTCCACTAGCGCGGGCTTTGCGCTCCCGCACTAGTTCAGAAATCGTAGGAAGAATGAAACCTCACTAGCGGGGGTCGTGCGCTCCAGCGCTTGTCCCGTCCGGAAAGGCAATTAATTAGAGTTAAAATTGGAAAATTGATTTTAATCCACTAAAACTACAATAAAGCAAAAGTTCCACTAGGAAAAGATGATCAGATCTTGAGGGAAGAGTGGAAAAACACTATTCATTTTGGAGAGAGAAGCCATTGAAGACTCATCTTGGAGCAAGGAGAATGAGGAAATATACTACCTTGGAGCAAGAATAAAAAGAGTTGTTTCAAACTTTCTTCTATATTCTTGTTCATATTATGGTTAATACTTTTATTGTTTGAGTTTTGTATGATCATGACACTACAAAAAAAAACCCCAATTACCAACAAAAAAAATGTTGGTAAATTGATCAAATTGGTTGGCATTTTTAATTACCAACCGATTACCAACGGATATTGGCCTGTTGCTAAAAGTCTTGATGGTAAATTTTACCAACCATATTGATTTGGTTGGTAAACTTACCAACTAAAAATTAGTTAGTAAACAACAAATAAATTTGTTGTCAATTTTTGAATCTTGAGTCCAAGATTTTTGTTGGTAAATTTACTAAGAAAAATTCAATAGGTAGTTCGTTAGTAAATTTACTAACATATAGAAATTGAGTTAGTAAAATTGGTTTTTGATTATTTAAATTATGTTTGTAACTGGTTGGTAAATATAGTAACATGAATAATTCCATTAGTATTCTGTTAGAAATTATACTAATGGATACCAATTTGGTTGGTAAATCTGATAGTACATTTTTAAAAATACATTGGCGATCGGTTGGTAATTTTGTCGATAGAAAAGTTCTATTTTGTAAATTGTAGGCAATTTACAAATAAATTTCAAATTCGTTAACAAATATGGTTTTAACAGTTGTATTAATATTCATTTAAAGCATTAAAAGATCCCAAAAAACGAAAACAAAATAAAAAACATACAAAAACTTTATATATAATAATATCTATCATGAAATTGGAAGTAGAATCAAAGATGTGTCTAACATAAAAGAAGCTAACATAAATCTAAATGTGACTCGTGTCATTTGGTGACGAGTCGCAGTATCCAAAACGTGTCTAACATAAAAGAAGCTAACATAAATCTAAATACGACTCGTGTCATTTGGCGACGAGTCGTGTCTACGAGAAGGCGGTATAGGTAAGCCAACTATGAGGACCGACAGACGGTTTTGGAGTAGTTGATCAACTTGCTCGCGCACCTCTTGCTGCATTTCGTGTCTCATTTCTTCACGCATCTTCTCTCATTTCTTGTCTAATCTCTTCTCTGATCTCAGATATCATCTCATGCTTCATCTCTTCCATTATTTCTTGAAAATGATGTCCTACACATTCACTCACCCGAGCATTGAAGTCTAGATCTTGAGGTGGAGATATCGAGCTGGAGGAAGCACCAGCCCATATAAAGGAGCTTGAGAACCAAGACCATTAATGCGCGACTTCTTAACAGCGACTTCCTCCAAATAAATTTGTGAGAAGTCAACTTCAGGAGGCTGAGTGGACCCATCTTCAGGCTGAGACGCAGAAAGAATTTTAGACATTATGGCGTCTTGGACAAAAAGAATATGATATAAACTCTATAATAATAGCTTTGACAGAGAAAACATCAAGAACACAGTCATAAAGGTAACAAAACTGAAAACTCAAATGTCAATAAATGAGCTAAATTGAAATAATTCCTATTCGATAGAACTAGAGGTTAAGTTAACATCAACCAAAGAAACGAAATTGAAGTGAATTAGTAGGTTTTTGCAGGTGATATGTATCAAGAACTCTACAAGTGTTTTGTACCAAGAAGATGGCAATAACTTCAATTGGATACTGCTGATAACCATATGAGCTTCAGGAGAACATCAACCACATTTTACACAATCCAGAAACAACCTACAGAGTTTGAGATCAACAAAAAACCTCTACTTGAGGAACAGAGAAGCAAGCCTACATGGTCATGATGTATAGTTGCATCTGATAATACTCATATCTGCAAGTTTCCCACAACACATAAGTTCAGCTCACTTTTGATGGATATTGGAAGCTATGAAGCCAAGGCATAGGTAGCAGGATGCAGACCATTCAGGAGTCTGCCCCCCACCCCTATTTTAACTAATAATTTTCCTATTTTTACAGGTACAATTGTGTTTAACTCTGCAAGTAGTGTAGTTTCCATCCGTGGTATTAGCACTTATGTGCTCACTCTGATGAAACTATTCCATTTGAACCAATTATTCATCCATACATGCCTCCAGGAATACAAATATACTACTGAAACAGCATATCAATCTCACCAGATACTACTTTGAATTACAGCTACTAAAAAAGTGGTTTCAAGGAACCTGAGAAACAAACATACTGCACTACCAGCATTCAACCTTCATGGAGCCATTCAAGATGGGCATTTCTACAAAATTATATAGTCAACCTTTATGGTTGACATGAAGAAAGGCATGAGAAGTTAACTAGAGACGCATCAACAACCAGCAAACAAAGCCACTGCCCCTATTTACTCAACTAGCCAGGCAACCACTCACTCAGCTGATGGATCCTTCTTGATTGCTCTATTATCTAGATTTTATTCTCACATGGTATTTGAAATACACTTGTACGACTGGTGCAGTTTCAATAAGTGGTATCAACACTCTATTTGCTCATGCTTGTTGAAATTGTGCCAGTTGGTTCAGGTTATTCTACAGTTCATGTACACTAAAGTGCAATCTGATCAACCAGTCCCAGCAACAATACAGAACATTTGCACCTCCTTCCAGGAAATAAATCTCACTAAATCAGTGCAGAATTTCCATCAACAACAAACTGGAGGTTCAATCATAACACAACAGTTATATGCGAAATCATATAATATGTCTTGTGCATTCACCAGATACCTCAATTGTCCACAAAGGACCAGTGTAACTGAAAATGGACATTTGCAGCAAAACAAACTTCAGGCTCAATCACTTATGTCACAACCACAAGACAACTATCAGTTATACTTTGCCTTGGAGATCATCTTAATACGTGTCTTCTACTATGCGTTAAACCAATTGTGTGATGTCGACTTGAGTGAGAAAGAGTATAGAAATCGCAAGTCCTAATTTTTCTTTTAAATAGATCGTTGTTACAACCTTGTTCTTTTCTTTTCTGAAAAAAGGGACGCTACAAGTCGCCTCATGCTACATGTCGCCACACAATACAAAGGCAGAGGCGCTTGCTTTTTTTGAAAATTCTAAACCACACTGTAAAATACCAATGGCAGCTCACATCGCCTCGCCTCACGCTATTAGCGCTGAGGCGAGCTGTTTACAATAACGGTACAACCAGTTGCTAGAACGTAAAAACAGCATGTGAAGACATATCAAAATATTGAGCAAGTAAAAGGTGGTATACATAACCTATAGTTGGGACCCTTAGATATAATATTGAAGATTCGCAAAATCTGAAGAATGCTTTCCACTGCAAAATGACATTCAATTATAATCAATTCTTTGACTCTTAAGTAACATCTTGCATGTTTTGTGCTAATCCTATAAATTGTGACACTAACGGCTATAGAAATATATGTTAAAACTGAATGGCCATTGCAATCAAAGTAGCAAACGTCACAGCAAAAATGGGAGAGTAACTTACATAGGTGCTCTTAGATTTGTGGTCCACAAACTCCTTGTTCGCCTTGGAATACACTTGTAAAACTGGTGCAGTTTCGATA
Organism: Nicotiana benthamiana; assembly: GCA_034376525.1. Classification (NCBI taxonomy): domain Eukaryota; kingdom Viridiplantae; phylum Streptophyta; class Magnoliopsida; order Solanales; family Solanaceae; genus Nicotiana; species Nicotiana benthamiana. Next base: position 122,130,299 of record CM067330.1, read on the forward strand.
AGTGCTATCAGCACTCTATGTGCTCATTCTTGTTGAAATTTTGCCAGTTGCTTCAGATTATTCTACATTTCATGTACACTAATGTGCAATCTGATCCACAAGTCCCAACAACAACAAAGAACATTTGCACCTCCTTCCAGTAAATAAATCTCACTGAATCAGTGAAGAATTTCAATCAACAACAAACTGGAGGTTCAACCATAACACAACAGTTATATGGGAAATCATATAATCTGTCTTGTGCATTCACTAGATACCTCAGCTATCCAAAAAGGACCAGTGTAACTAAAAATTGACATTTGAAGCAGAAAAAACTCCAGGCTCAATCACTTCTGTCATAGTCACAAGACAATTATCAATTTCACTTTGCCTTGGAGATCATCTTGATACCTGTCTTTGCATTAAACCAATAGGGTGATGTCGACTTGACGGAGAAAGAGTAAAGAAATTGCGAGTCCTATTTTTTTGTTTTAATAGATCGCTGTTACTGCCTTGTTCTTTTATTTTTGGTAAAAGGGACACTACAGGTCGCCTCATGCTACATGTTGCCACATGCTACAAAGGCAGAGGCGCTCACTTTTTTTAATATGCTATGCCAAACTATAAAATATCGATGGAATCTCACATCGCCTCGCCTCACGCTACTAGCGCTGAGGCGAGCGTTATTTACAACACCGGTACAACCAGTTTCCAGAACGTAGAAATAGCACGTGAAGACATATCAATATATTGAGCAAGTAAAAGGTGGTATATATAACCTTTAGTTGGGACCCTTAGACAAAATATTGAAGATTCGCAAAATCAGAAGAATGCTTTCCACTGGAAAACGACATTCAATTATCATCAATTCTTTGACTCTTAAGTAACATCTTGCATGCTTTGTGCTAATACTATAAATTGGGACACTGACTACTATAGATATATATGTTAAAACTGAATGTCCATCGCAATCAAAGTAGCAAACGTCATAGCAAAAATGGGAGAAGTAACATACATAGGTGCTCTTAGATTTGTGGTCCACAAACTCCTTGTTCTCTTTGGAATACACTTGTACAACTGGTGTAGTTTCAATAAGTGGTATCAGCACTCTATGTGCTCATTCTTGTTTAAATTGTGCCAGTTGCTTCAGATTATTCTGCAGTTCATGTACACTAAAGTGCAATCTGATCCACAAGTCCCAACAACAATACAAAACATTTTCACCTCCTTCCAGGAAATAAATCTCACAGAATCAGTGCAGAATTTCAATCGACAACAAACTGGAGGTTCAACTATAACACAAGAGTTACATAGGAAATCATATAATCTTTCTTGTGCATTCACCGGATACCTTAATTGTCCACAAAGGACCACTGTAACTCAAAATGGACATTTGCAGTAGAAAAAATTTCAGGCTCAATCACTTCTGTCACTGTCACAAGACAACTACCAGCTTAACTTTTCCTTGGAGATCATCTTGATACATATCTTCTATTGTGCTTTAAACCAATAGTGTGATGTCGACTTGAAGGAGAAAGATTAAAGAAATCGTGAGTCCTAATTTTTTGTTTAAATAGATCGGTGTTACTACCTTGTTCTTTTCTTTTTTGCAAAAAAGGACGCTACAGGTCGCCTCATGCTACATGTCGCCACACACTACAAAGGCAGAGGCGCTCGCTTTTTTGATAATGCTACGCCACACTATAAAATACCGATGGCAGCTCGCATCGCCTCGCCTCACGCTATTAGTGCTGAGGCGAGTGCTATTTACAACACTGGTACAACCAGTTGCCAGAACGTAAAAACAGCATGTGAAGACATATCAAAATATTGAGCAAGTAAAAGGTGGTATATATAACATGTAGTTGGGACCCTTAGACAAAATATTGAAGATTTGCAAAATCAGAAGAATGCTTTCAACTGGAAAATGACATTCAATTATCATCAATTCTTTGACTCATAAGTAACATCTTGCATGCTTTGTACTAATCCTATAAATTGTGACACTGACTACTATAGATATATATGTTAAAACTTAATGGCCATCGCAATAAAAGTAGCAAACGTCACAGCAAAAATGGGAGAAGTAACTAACATAGGTGCTCTTAGATTACTTGTCCACAAACTACTTGTTCGCCTTGACATGTGTCTTCTTCAGAAGCTCATGTGGATGAGCTGGTCTTCCCAGTTCTTTAGCCTAGAATTGAAAACCTCGTTCAGTATTTTAATACATAATCACTAGCTTTGGAGATATTATAACTAGGCTAATAAAAAAGAAATATACCATTTGTCTTGCATGTTCTCGAAGACTTCTGGAGCCTCCTTTATGGTATGAGGGACCAGAACCTTCACAACCTTTTCACTTAGCCGATTCCTTGAGCATTGTGTAGACTTGGCATTAAAAGCCTAAGTCTCCCCGTGAGGCTTCCAGCTGTCCCAAATAGATACTGGAATAGTTTTTCGATTCTTCTCACAACTTCTTGCTTCAGATAACATACGCTTGTATCGTTATGCATATTTGCTCATAAATTTATCCTTTACGGAACCTTCAATTGCTGTGTCCCACTGAAATTGTTTCTGTTTGAGAAGATCAAATGAAAATAACACAACATATTGATAATAACAACAAAAACAACTTATACCGAGTGGAGTAAATCCTCGGCTATTGAAAGATAAAGGAACTTCAAATATTATTGATCTTATAATACTATAACTTTACCTTAAACTCTTCCCAATAGAGGACTTTTTTCTCTGGTGTAGCAGACTTCAAATTATGTCCTTCAGGATCCAATTTCTCCTTGAAGATTTTTGTGACAGACCGAGCGACGTCATTGCCCGGGTCCAGTTGGGTAAAGTAAATAAGAAATGAATTATGTTGTTGCTCCATTCCATTTAAGCCTTTCATATTCTTTCAAGAAGCATTTGAGATGCATTAATACATACCAGATAAGCAAGAAACAAAAATTAAAAAAAAATATAAACAAGTGACACTTTTACTCTTACCCTCCAGGGATGGTTGTAATTGGGATACGGTTATCGCCAATTGTATTGGACGAACTTGCTGATCGGATTTCATCTGCATGTGTACCAAGATCAGAAGAAGAAGATGGTAAGGATCTGCTTAGAGTTGCATCCAATTGTGGTGTTTCTGTAACTGGAGGTTCAGGTGACTGATCAGGTTTAGGTTACTGATTAGATGTGGGACTCAACATCTCACGAGATCTCGGTGTGTTTGAATTCTTGTTTTCAGCATATCTACGTGCTCCACCTCCTCTAGGTGCCATATCTGTGATTCCAAAGCCAGATGCAGATGAACAAATAACATATTTAATGAATCATTGTCAAATCTAATTGGATACAATAATTGATATATTATTCCAAGAGTAATTAGATGATATGTTACTCCAAGAACAAATTCCTTTGAAAAAAATAAGGCTTACAAGTATCAATATAGACATGGCGGATTAAATAGACAAACATCTAAAAAGGAACAAATTTACTTTATAAATTATTTCAAAAGACAAACATCTAAAAAAGAACAAATTTACATAAGTTAAAAAATCAAGAACCCATAAAATCTGAAATTCAGGAACTTTTTCTTAAAAACTAAAAACTAAAAATAAATTATATACTATGTTTCATTCATTAAGACTCTATAATTGAAGAGATTGAAGAACTTTGACTCTATTAACTGTCATTTTCATCATATATCTCTTCATTCTCATTATCCTCCTCCTTCGCTTCATCTTCGTCCGATCCAAATTCAACATGAAGTTCTACCTCATCATCTAAATCATCATCCTCGTCTCTTATGTTTATGAATGCACCATTTGGATCATTAAGGAGAATAATTTCATCGTTAGGTGCCACATCAAATGTTATACCAACTTCCTCAGATTGGAATGGCTCAACACCATCTGTTAGAGTTGACTGTGAAGATGATGGAGGCATGTCCACCAAACCCTGTGCTTTTAGTTTGCACACAGCCCACCACTCACTCTTATCAAGTCGTAAGCTGGGATAAGTTGTATAATACACTTGAGCTTCTTGCATTGGTGTGGGATAAAACCACTGGCACTTAAATAAAACAGTTCTCTTTATATACTCACTACCCTTGTACTCCAATTCAAGGATATCAGTTAGCACGCCATAGTAGTCACTATCATCTGCACTATAATTAGTTCCTTTTATGCATACACCGCTGTTTTTAGATGATCTAGAAGAATTGCGGCTTCTACTGTGAAATTTAAAGTCGTTGACTATATAACCAGTCCATGGTTGTGCTGTTTGACATGGACCTTCTGCAAGGGCCTTGATGAACTAATTATCTATATGGACGCGTGCCTATAAAAGAAAAATAATTAGTGTTTCTTATAAGTGAGGTAAGTATAAGTGGAAGGATATTATACAAGTACTCACATATCTTTTAAACCATGATGCAAAATCTTCATCAAGTTTCTTATCCACTCCCTTCTCCGTAATTTGTAGGAAATTTTGACGAAGGGAGTCAATTAAAATCCATTGAATCACATCCAAGAAAATATTATATTAAGGTTTTGATGATTTTGCTAATCTATAAATGAAAACAAAAGCTTGAAGTCTTACTCAATATATGGGTGTACTTCTGGGAAGTTTAATAAAATATAAATATGAGCTGCATCACTTCTTCTTCAGTCATATATCTTGGTTTACATCTCCCAAATGCTTTACCTGGATAGGTAAATATAGAAAGATTACCATCGCGCTCTTCTTTTACCCTTGTACCACCATCATCATTCCGTGGAACTTTCCTTTGCCTTGTTTATACATGAGGTTCAAAGTAGTGTGAACAAAAAGATGAAGCTTCCTCAACTAAATACGCGTTGCATATTGATCCTTCAACTTCTGCCTTATTTCAAACATTATTTTTCATTTTCCGAAGGTTCCTGTAAATAACACATAAGCTAAAATAAGAAGTCTGAATTAAAAGAGTTTCTGGGAGCAGAAGATTACAATAAACTACCGCTTTTATGAATTTTAGCAAAAACAGACCCCATTTTCAAAACAAAAAATCAGCACTTGCATTTGAGAACATAAATTGGAGTTAAAAGAAAAAAAAATTAATGACCTCCTCCTTTATCATCCTTGCCACTTTTCCCAGTTCTACTTTTCACCAAGTTTTTTTTTTGTCCATCGTGTTTAGCCTTAAATCGGGGCAGTAGCTGTTTTGTTAGAGGCTTGTTCTGCATTATTCTACTGACCATCAGGAGAAATATTTTGTGCATCTGTTTGAATATCCTGCATACCTCTCCCTTTTGTTTCTTTTGGTTGTTGTTCCAATCCATATGCCTATTCCTTCAAGAGTTGTATATTAGATTGCATCCCCTGCTGCATTTGATCCCTAGTTGCAGACACTGCATTGGTTTGATCTGCAACAGCTGTTTTGTCAGAGAGCTGCCATTGATTTTTTTTCTACTCACCTCATGTTAGATTTTGAAAAATAGGATCCACAATATTAGCAGCATCACGTAAAGTAATATATCCCATATCTACCCTATTTTTGTCAGCATTATTCTGAATTTCAACAACTTCATCTATTGTTCCATTCCCTTGGTGTACACTACCATTTACTGCTTTATTCCCCTGCTGCACACTAATAGAGGTTCCTGCAGCATTTTTTGGATCCAATACAGGTTCCAACAGTTGTTGTTCCTCGATCTGTTCCACCTTCTGGTTTACACCTTTGCCAATAGGATCAATATGGATATTAGTACAATTGTCCAACTTTATAGCCATAGCAGCAGTCCATGTTGGACATGTACCAGGTGACAAAAGTGTTGCAGCAGTGGCCAGATTGTCGTAGGCTTGAACTATTGGATTTACAACACTAGAGATCCTTGCTAAAGCAACCTTAGCAGGTACATCTCGAGAAGGTGGATTTGGACCTTTATCTACCATTGAAACCTCACCAACATTGTTTACCATAGCAGATCGAGTACCTACATTGTGATAAACTCGGCATAGCTGGAAATAGTGATCGGGATCAGAACTTGATGGACGTCTAATTAAGCGAACTATTAAGCTTCATTAATTTATTGCAAAAATAATAAAGTGTGCTCTTTTTGCACACGAGCTGCTTTAAATTAATCTGGTGAATCATTACCTATTAATCTTTATGATGACGCTTATCACTAATCGAAGCTATATCTTGTTTCATCTATAATCCACTTAATTTTTATGTTGAATTTGAGTCAAAAGCTTATCACTAATCAGAGCTTCGTTTGCTGCATTTATATCTTCTAGTTAAATATTTATGTCGAATTTAAATCAATGTAGTACTATCAAAACGCACTTAAAGTTGACCACTCATATAAACAAGTAGCAGAATGCCTTGCAATTCAATGAACACAAAATGTTCTGCTTCCTCAATAAGAGAAAAATAAGCTTTGTGAATGCTCTGTTCAATATTAGAAAAACTATGCAGTGCAGCAACTATAAACAAAAACTGTAAAGATACAAGGCAGATGGTGATGGTGTTAATATGGTGCAAAGGCAAGAAATTATTAGGATTCTGGTAACTAATCCAGCTGCGAATGATCGAATAACAACTGTTATCAAATCTGGACAACAACAAATTGAGGTTACTAATCTAGTTTTGGATGCAGGGCAGCAACTATAAAGATACAAGTATAAACATCAACTTTAAAGATACAACTATAAACAACAACCACAAAGATAAAACTATAAACAGCAACTACAAAGATACAACTATAAATAGTAACTATAAAGATACAAGAAGAAAGATGAAATTTTACCTCTCAAATGGGTACATCCATCGATATTGCACCGGACATGCTATCCTTGCTTCGTAAGCAAGATGCACGGGAAGATGCTTCATTGAATCAAAGAATCTGGGAGGGAATATACGCTCAAATTTACAAAGAATTTCAGGTACTTCTTGTTCAAGTCTAACCATATCCTCTTCCCGAATTGTTGTTGAAGTGAGATCCCTAAAGAAAAGGCTCATCTCATCAAGTGGTTCCAGAACTTTTTGTGGTAATAGCTTACGAAACGCAATAGCGACCAATATTTGCATGAATATATGACAATCGTGGCTTTTCGTACCAAACAATTTTTGTTTTTCATGTCTACACACCTTCCCATATTTGAGACATATCCATCTGAAAATTTCAGATTCTCCACCCATTCACACAACACTTTTTTCGACTTCTTGTCTAGTGTATAACAAGCTTTCGGTTATTCGTCACCAACGGTATGTAATTCAGCGCGTCGGCAGAACTCTTTCAAGTCTTCTCTAGATTTGGCATTATCTTTTGTTTTGCCATCTACGTCTAGCACTGTGTTGAACATATTCTCGAAAAAGATTTTTTTGATGTGCATAACATCTAGATTGTGTCGGATCAGATTTGTACTCCATTACGGCAAATCCCAAAATATGCTTCTTTTCTTCCAACCCGAAAACTTACTAATTTTGCCATTAACAATATCAGCCCCAGGTTCTCTCACCTTTTTCAACCCAAATTATTTAATCTCCTTCAATATATCATCACCTGACCGTACCAGGGGAGGATGCGTTTGGACCACTTTATTTTTTGTAAATGATATTCTGTTATTTCTGTATGGATGATCCAGTGGTAGGAACATACGATGATTGTCAAACCATGATTGTTTGCCACATTTAGTCAAAGTAAAAGCTTATGTATTCTCCATACAATATAGACATGCTAGCTTGCCCGCAGTACCCCATCCAGACAACATCGAATACGCAGGAAAATCACTAACTGTCCACATCAAAGCAGCTCGCATGTTAAAATTTAGCTTATTGGAGATATCATATGTGTCCACACCTATACTCCAGAATTATATTAGTTCTTCAATCAAAGGCTGCAAGAAAACATCAAGCTTTTGCTTAGGGTTCTTCGGTCCAGGAACTATAATCGACAAAAATAAATAGGACTCTTTCATACACATCCAAGGCGGCAAGTTGTATGGTGTCACAACTATTGGCCAAGATAAATAATATTGACATGTGTGTCCGAATGGTTGAAAACCATCTGTGCATAGCCCTAATCTTGTTGGAAAAACGTTCTCAATGCGATATACTAAACGTGTATTCTTTTGTAGGTTTTGATGAATGACAAACAAAGCACAAATTGATATATGACGGAGTTCAAGTACAAGAACACAAATGTTGAGATTGAAGCCCAAGACGTTGTTTTTTAATTGTTATTATTGAGTTATTCTTAAATGTGATCTTGATCCTATAACTTGACTCCATAACATGGCTTCTCTCATAAAACTATTTTTCCAAAATCATGCATACTTATTTCTGTATCAAATGATTTCAAATGATGCATATTTACATTAGACAAAATGTTTTCTAAACATGCCTCAAAAATCTGGGCTAAAATAATCGATTATGAACTTATGATAATCGATTGTTTCTGAGCCAAGACTGCATGACAATCGATTATAAACTAATGGTAATCGATTGTGAGTAAGACAGTGAACATCAGGTTTTTCCAAATCTGCATGATAATCGATTGTGATCAAATGCCAATCGATTGTTGTTGAGGTAAAGTTTTTCAATACTCAAAATAATCGATTATGAACTAATGGTGATCGATTATATTGAGACAATGTCTTTCAGTGATTTTAAATTTAATTAAGTAATCGATTATGTCTTTAGATAATCGATTATCACTGAGACAGTAAGTTTTATGATTTTCAGAAAACAACAAGTAATCGATTATGTCTTTAGATAATCGATTATCACTGAAACAGTAAGTTTCATGATTTTCAGAAAATAACAAGTAATCGATTGTTGCAAAGGACAATCGATTGTTGAAGCTGACCGTTGTCAAATGATTTTCAAATACCTCAAAGTAATCGATTATTGGTTTACATATAATCGATGTTTTGCTTAAAATCTGGAAATGATTTTTAGAACGTTGCTGAGGTAATCGATTATAGATTTTATATAATCGATGTTTTGCTTAAAATCCGGAAATGATTTTTAGAACGTTGCCAATATGATCGATTATGGATTTGGTGTAATCGATTATCTGTTTTTGAATTTTGCCAGTAATCGATTATAGATTATGTATAATCGATTGTGAAGCGTTAAATCTGGGATTGATTTTTGATCTGACTGGCAGATAATCGATTGTTCGGTCTTGACAATCGATTATCACTGAGTAAATTCAGCAATTCTTAATTGGCAATTAGACAACGGTAAGACCAAGTTTTGCACCTATAAATACAGCTTCAACTCAGTGTTTTACACACAACAACATACACTAACTGATCATTACATTGCTTTAAGCTTTCATTCAATTGTTCATCATTTTCTACTCATTTCATAAAGCTTTTGAGAGCCATATTATTGTTCAAAGTTGTTGTGATCTTGAGCGTATTATTTTACTCATATCTACTCATCAAGGAGTACCTTTGTTAAGTGAGTGTTCAAGTATTTCAAATACTTGTAAGAGAATTTTGATTCTCTTGTGTTGAGGAACTTGTGCTTCCTCTGTTGAAGTCTTTGGGATTGTATCCCCGAGCAAGTGAAGTCTTTGGGATTGTATCCCCGAGCAAGTGAAGTCTTTGGGATTGTATCCCCGAGCAAGTGAAGTCTTTGAGGTGAGGAACCTCCGAGCAAGTGAAGTCTTTGAGGTGAGGAACCTCCGAGCAAGTGAAGTCTTTGAGGTGAGGAACCTCCGAGCAAGTGAAGTCTTTGAGATTGTATCTCCGAGCAACTGTAAAGGTTTGTTAAGCACCCGTAAGCTTAACAAGTTAGTAGAAAATCTCGAGAGAGTCTCTCGGGGACTGGACTAACCACTGTTGTGGCCAACCAGGATATATCCTTGTGTAAGTTATTTTTATTGCACTTATTTACTTCCTGTAAAATTTAAATTCCGCAAGAAAACGCTAAATTTCATTAAAACGCTATTCACCCCCCCCTCTAGCGTAGAGCGTTATTTCTAACAATTGGTATCAAAGCCATACTCTCTGAAAAACTTAACAGTTTGAGAGAACCATCCATGGCTTCTACTCTAGATTCTTTTGCAGGAATTGAAGAAGGACAATGCCCTACACGACCTCCTCTATTCAATGGCACAAATTACTCATACTGGAAGGAGAGGATGGAAATCTTCATTCGGTCAAACTGTCCCTACCTTTGGAAGGTGTACACTAAGGGAAATGAAATTCCAGTCAAGAAAGTGGAAAGCGAATGGATTCCCAAATCCGAAGAGGAGTACACCACAGAGGACAATAGAATGATTCAAAATAATTGTAAAGCTGTGAATTTATTGTATTGTGCTATTAATGCTAACGATTACAGGAAACTTTCATGTTGCAAAACAGCAAAAGAAATGTGGGACAAATTAGAAGTCACATATGAAGGGACTGACCAGGTAAGAGAAGCAAAAGTTGATTTTCTTACTCATGCTTACGAATTGTTTCATATGAAGGAAGGAGAAAAAGTAGATGAGATGTTTGAGCGCTTTTCAACAATAGTAAATGATCTACACGTCCTCAAGAAGACGTTCACGGATAGAGAACTTGTTCGAAAAGTTCTTAGAAGCCTCACACCGGCATGGCGATCCAAAGCCGATGCTATCCAAGAATCAATTGGGGTCTCAAACGTCACCATCGACGCACTAAGAGGTAATCTTAAAACCTATGAATCTACTATTCTTAACCCGTTTGCTGATGATCAAAGAAGGCAAAAGATTGCTCTAAAAGCGAGCACAAGCCAACCAAAGATTGAAGAGGAAGAAGACAACGAGTTTGGATTAGTCATTAAAAGATTCCAAAAGTTTATGCACAAGGAATATGAGCGCAAAGGGAAAAAACAAGGTGAGCAAATGAAATGCTATGAATATGGAGAAACTGGACACATCAAAACAAATTGCCCAAACATCAAAAAGGAGAAGAAATCTTTTAAAAAGCAACGGGCATATATCTCGTGGGGAGGCGACTCCGGAGATGAATCAAGTGAAGAAGAAAACGACGAAGCTGCAAACCTTTGTCTCATGGTACAAGAAGACAACCAAAATGAGGTACGTCAAATTTCGTCTAAAAACTTTTCACTTGATGAAATGCGTAATGCCTTTGATGAGTTATATACTGAATTTTTAAAGGCTTCAAAAACTGTCACTAGCTTAAGAGAAAACGCTTCTCTAAAAGAAACGGATTTTCAAAAATAGATTTCTTTAAAAGAAAAGGAATTAGAAAAACTGGTTTTGGAAAATGAGAAGCTACACGAACAAAACAAGTTTTATGGAAAGAGAAGTGCCGACAAACCTGAAAGTTCTACTAAAGGTTGTGTTTCTTGTGTGATCCTTAAGAATGAAGTAGGTAGACTTAAAGGCACACTAGATAAGTTTAATTCCTCGCATAAAAACTTGAATGTTGTTCTTGATAACCTAAAATCAACTAAGCACGGAATAGGTTTTAAAAATGAAGAAAAGGTTGATGCTAAACCTCAAAAACCTAGAGCTCAACCTAGGAACAACAACAAAAATGTGTATCCTAGAAATAGCTATCCTAGAACAAATTTGCATGCTAGACCAAGAAATGACCCTCCGCCTAGAAATAGTCACCATAGACATGATGCATATTTTAGGCAAAACTGTGAACCTCCTAGAAGACCCCAAAATGGTCCTCAACCTAGATATCATCACTCTAGAAACACTACCCATCCTAGAGATCAAAGTAGGAGAAATGATAGCGTTCAAAATAAGGTAAGCAACCTTCATTCATCTAGCTACTATGAACCTAGACGAATGCATAATCCGAATGTGACATGTCATTATTGTAGACGCATTGGTCATATTGCTCCCGCATGTTTTACTCGTCATAGACATGTTACTCAAACATATTATTACAATATGTCTAACCCTCAAGGACCCAAGATGGCATAGGTACCCAAAGAAAATTAATTTGTTTTGTAGGTATGCTTGAAGGGATCAAGCGTACTATGGTACCTTGATAGTGGATGCTCCAAACACATAACGGGAGATGAATCCAAATCCCTTCAACTAGAGCACAAAGAAGGAGGAAGCGTCATATTTGGAAACAATCATATTCAGGTCGGTTGATATTTTAAGCAATTTGAAAAACAAAATACAAGAAAAGGCATCGAAGGAAATCAATTGTGGAACAATCAACGGAAGAAGCTCCACATTTGGGGAGTGAGACAAAAGAACAAAATGAATGAAGGACGATCAAAGATCACCCTCTTGATCAGGTAATTGGCGACGTCGGAGGAAAGGTAAGTACCCGAAACTCTCTTAAGAACACTCTAGGACACAATTCTTAAGAGTTCACGATATCACTTGATAACACTAGTGTAATTTATTCACGTCACTATAAAATACTGACTTGAGCGTCGGAGACGTTTAATTCCATTTTGCAGGTACTTCCCCAAAGATAAGATAAATTATGAAGTCTTAGCACACCGCAATCGATTATCCCAAGACCATAATCGATTATCTACTGTGCAGTACATCGATTATCAGTATCAATAATCGATTGTTTTGACTGATTAGTTTTATTATGCAAATGTGTTTAATTTGTTAACTCCTTATATTGCATAATCGATTCCGTCACAGTCATTCAGCAATACTTTTCCAGACAATCGATTATTTCTTCCTAAAATCGATTAGTTGTCATATTCAGAAATTCTCCGAGCTCTCTGTATCAACCATATTTCAATAATAATCGATTTCCAATATTGACAATCGATTATTTCCTGTTTAAACTTTGTTACCGTTTGGCTCCAACATCGATTTCTGTCAGGACATAAATGCTCCATAATCGATTATTTTGTGTTGATACTCGATTATCTCATTCAAACTTTTTTTACCGTTTGTCTCTTAAATCGATTTGTCAGGTTCAAAATTCAATCCAACAGTAAATACAATCGATTATCTCTGCCACATAATCGATTATCTAACGGTTAGCAAATTTATTTCTTACCGTTTTTGACTGTTCCAACTTTCAATTTTCAGCAGGTATCTTTAGTAAATGGCTTATCACTCCTTCTCCTATAAATAGCCCTCATATAGGATCATTCTCACTCACTCAAGCACCATTTCTAAAAATCAAAGGTAAATTCCTTGCATCTTAGTCTCAAAAATTCAGCAGTAAAAATTTTCCAATATGTCTGGACGCTCCTCCAAACGTTCTCGTTCCAGGCAAGGTGCCTCAGCATCAACAGTCCCTCCTCCTTTAAACTTCCCATATGAAGACGGGTCCGTTTTGTTCTTCGAAACTCAAGCTGAACTTTCTAGGTTTCTCTCCAAGTTTGAGAAGCGATTTATTCTTCCTCCTCGCTTCTCAACAAGCAAGCTCCTTGAACCTTTCGCCCCTGCCGCCAACATGCTCAAAGAGTGTCAACTCTATGATTTCTTGCTCCTTACCCATCCTCATATTAACACAACTTTAGTTGAAGCATTCTATTCAAATCTTCACAAAGATGAAGATGGTGAGGTGGTCACCTCCATAAATGGCATTCACATTCTCCTCTCTGATGAGAACCTTCACACCATCGCCCGCATTCCAAACGATGGTGAAGATCTTATCCGGTATATTAATGAGGCCGGCTCTCTCTTTGATGAATCAAATTTTTTCCGCCAAGCCGGAATCTCTTATGATCAAGCCTCTTCTCGTCGTCCTACCATATCGGGCATGTACCCAAATTATCGATTTCTCCTCTACTTCATCACCCGTGTCCTAAGACCTCGTAGGCACAATCATACCACCATATCCCTAGAGGACTCCAAGCTCTTACATGCCATTGTCACTGGAGCCAAGATCAATTGGTGTCGGCTCATTAAAATGCACATGCTCGATGCCGTCGCCGATAACATGCCCCTTCCTTATTCTCTCCTCATCATGAAATTTCTTGAAGCATCCGGATTTGTCACTGAAAATGGTCCTCTCAAAAGGAGTACCAAAATATGGGAAATCTCGGAATCATCCTTCCATCATGATGGTGATCATGCTCCAGCTCCTCCTCCTACCCGTCCTACCCGTCGTGCTCGTCCATCTCAGGAGCCCACTCTCCAAACTATATCCGACCAGCTCTCTCAGTTGACACACGAGATCCATGGTTATTTTGACCATGTCCATTATCCCTATGCGGGTCTCGTTCCCTTTGAAGCTGCGCCGAATGACGAGGCGGATCGTGACGGAGATAATTGATATTGTATTTTTTATTGTTGGATGTCCCTCTACTGTACCCCTTTAAATTTTCAATAAATAAACTTTGTTTTATTTCGTCTTTGTGTATCTTTCCTTACTATTTTTGCTAATGGCAAAAGGGGGAAGATAACGGGATAACGGGTATGCACCACCTCTAAATTGCTAAATTGCTTATAAGCTTAAATTGAGGGGGAATTCTTAAATTGAGGGGGAACAAGAACAAATATGCATACTTGTTACTTGTCTTGAATCGTCAATATTATTTGTCAAAATTGCATATCCCGCTTAATGTTTGCCACTATCAAAAAGGGGGAAATTGTTGGAAAAACGTTCTCAATGCGATATACTAAACGTGTATTCTTTTGTAGGTTTTGATGAATGACAAACAAAGCACAAATTGATATATGACGGAGTTCAAGTACAAGAACACAAATGTTGAGATTGAAGCCCAAGACGTTGTTTTTTAATTGTTATTATTGAGTTATTCTTAAATGTGATCTTGATCCTATAACTTGACTCCATAACATGGCTTCTCTCATAAAACTATTTTTCCAAAATCATGCATACTTATTTCTGTATCAAATGATTTCAAATGATGCATATTTACATTAGACAAAATGTTTTCTAAACATGCCTCAAAAATCTGGGCTAAAATAATCGATTATGAACTTATGATAATCGATTGTTTCTGAGCCAAGACTGCATGACAATCGATTATAAACTAATGGTAATCGATTGTGAGTAAGACAGTGAACATCAGGTTTTTCCAAATCTGCATGATAATCGATTGTGATCAAATGCCAATCGATTGTTGTTGAGGTAAAGTTTTTCAATACTCAAAATAATCGATTATGAACTAATGGTGATCGATTATATTGAGACAATGTCTTTCAGTGATTTTAAATTTAATTAAGTAATCGATTATGTCTTTAGATAATCGATTATCACTGAGACAGTAAGTTTTATGATTTTCAGAAAACAACAAGTAATCGATTATGTCTTTAGATAATCGATTATCACTGAAACAGTAAGTTTCATGATTTTCAGAAAATAACAAGTAATCGATTGTTGCAAAGGACAATCGATTGTTGAAGCTGACCGTTGTCAAATGATTTTCAAATACCTCAATGTAATCGATTATTGGTTTACATATAATCGATGTTTTGCTTAAAATCTGGAAATGATTTTTAGAACGTTGCTGAGGTAATCGATTATAGATTTTATATAATCGATGTTTTGCTTAAAATCCGGAAATGATTTTTAGAACGTTGCCAATATAATCGATTATGGATTTGGTGTAATCGATTATCTGTTTTTGAATTTTGCCAGTAATCGATTATAGATTATGTATAATCGATTGTGAAGCGTTAAATCTGGGATTGATTTTTGATCTGACTGGCAGATAATCGATTGTTCGGTCTTGACAATCGATTATCACTGAGTAAATTCAGCAATTCTTAATTGGCAATTAGACAACGGTAAGACCAAGTTTTGCACCTATAAATACAGCTTCAACTCAGTGTTTTACACACAACAACATACACTAACTGATCATTACATTGCTTTAAGCTTTCATTCAATTGTTCATCATTTTCTACTCATTTCATAAAGCTTTTGAGAGCCATATTATTGTTCAAAGTTGTTGTGATCTTGAGCGTATTATTTTACTCATATCTACTCATCAAGGAGTACCTTTGTTAAGTGAGTGTTCAAGTATTTCAAATACTTGTAAGAGAATTTTGATTCTCTTGTGTTGAGGAACTTGTGCTTCCTCTGTTGAAGTCTTTGGGATTGTATCCCCGAGCAAGTGAAGTCTTTGGGATTGTATCCCCGAGCAAGTGAAGTCTTTGGGATTGTATCCCCGAGCAAGTGAAGTCTTTGAGGTGAGGAACCTCCGAGCAAGTGAAGTCTTTGAGGTGAGGAACCTCCGAGCAAGTGAAGTCTTTGAGGTGAGGAACCTCCGAGCAAGTGAAGTCTTTGAGGTGAGGAACCTCCGAGCAAGTGAAGTCTTTGAGATTGTGTCTCCGAGCAACTGTAAAGGTTTGTTAAGCACCCGTAAGCTTAACAAGTTAGTAGAAAATCTCGAGAGAGTCTCTCGGGGACTGGACTAACCACTGTTGTGGCCAACCAGGATATATCCTTGTGTAAGTTATTTTTATTGCACTTATTTACTTCCTGTAAAATTTAAATTCCGCAAGAAAACGCTAAATTTCATTAAAACGCTATTCACCCCCCTTCTAGCGTAGAGCGTTATTTCAAACAAATCTGACATTACGACTTTCTGCTGCAAAAGATGGATGCATCTTACTAAAGTATTTCCATGCGGGCGCATCTGAACAGTGACACATCAGATTTTCCTAAACTTCATGCTCGGCATGCCATCGCATATGTGCAGCAGTGATGTCGGAAGCATATAACTGTTGTAATCGTGGACTGAGGGGAAAGTAGTACATATGTTTGAAAGGTACAAGATTTCGGTTTGAATTTGATATTTGCCTAGTAGGCTTGTACCTGGATGGCGACAAAACTTGCAATGGTTAAGTTCAGTGTCTTCTCCCTAATAAATCATACAGGCATTTACACAACTGTGCATTTTTTATACTGGCAAGTTCATTCCCTGCATTAACTTCTTAGTTTAATAGAAATTATTTGGCATTAGGTTATTCGGAGGAATCATCTCATTCACATATTGATAAATGTCATCAAAACATCTATCAGATAGATGGTGTTCAGACTTGATGTGCAATAAGCGTGCAACAGCTGACAATTGAGAATATGTTTCACAGCCAGGCCACACCTCTTGATTTGCAGAGTCTACCAGATCATAAAATTTCTGCGCAACAGGATTCGGTACATCATCTCTATCAATCGGATCGAATGAGGGGCCAGCGGCGCCAAGCACCATTCCATGGTATGAAGTAGGTGATCCAGGCTTATCAATTGCACCCACATTTACCGATTCGGTATTCATAGACTGATCCCAATTTTGCATCTCTTCATGTTGATATATATTTCTCGTAACCTTATTTTCTCCACGCAAGTACCATATATGATATGCAGGTACAAAGCCATCGCGCAATAAATGCTCGTGGATAGTAAGAACATCTTCAAAATTTCTATTCTGACACTTTTTTCGATTACATGGGCACCTTAGTCTCTCACCATCCCTCCCTTCACGATGATTTTTTGCAAACTCGATAAATTGCTCAACACCCCTTATGGATTTGGGATTATACAAACCTCTCGTTAGCCTTTTGTACATCCACTCGCGGTTTGAAGTCATTTTTCTGATAAACTTTCTTTCCTGATAATGTAAAAGGATTACAGTAGAATTTATTGATTACTAAAAATCTTTGGATAATAAAAAAAGAGTACTAATAACCAAATTAGGTCTCAAATCCCCGTATAATGAGCACGAGCTTTCAAATATTTAGAAAAAAAATGGCAGAATAAAAGTTCACAAAGAGATTGGAAGAGATAGTTACATACCAATAGCAAAGGAGTAAAAAACAATTAAGTGAAGCTCACAAGAATATCTGGTATCCTTATATTCTGCCTTCTTTAATCTATATAAGCCATCAACTACAAAATATACTAAACCAAACAAATATAGCATATCAACATATCTACAATATACTTAAAAAATAAGATTGATAAGAAACACTCACCACTTAGCCGAGTGGGTTATGGAATTGAGAAAAATCCAAATAATAGCTTGTGAGAGACTTACCACTTAGCCGAATCGATTGTGGAATTGATCAGAAGAATCCAAACGATAGCTTGTGATGAGAGGCTGCTTGAGATAATCTTTCAGCTGGGAAAAATAATTGCAAGGATTTAGTGATCGTGGGTAGAGCTGTAGAAGAAACTGATCGAAAAAGGCGCGGGATATTTAGAGACAGAGGAAACGTTTTGGCGGCATATATTTCTTTATTTTCTTCTTCTTTTTTTGTTTAATTTCTTCTTATTTTTTGTTTAATTTATTTTTATTTTTATTTAATTCTTCCGCATTCTCCATTTTTTTGGGAGTATTTTAGTAATTTTATTTTATTAGACTCTTCTACTATGTTATTAGTAACCAGTCACGTGGCATATATAAGTATCATTGATTATTAAATTATCATATAAAATAATAAATTTTAATTGCACCAAACTATATTTGTGTATAATAAATAAAAAAATAATTGCATTCATGTTTAAATTACAAAATATAAACTAAGTCCACAAATAACTTACAGCTTGTTTGGATAGTTATACCTATTGTATTGTATCGTATTGTTATATTAAATACAATATTTTTTATTGTTACAAAAATTGTATCTTATCGTATCGTTAAATATGTCGTTACATAATGACGACATGTGCCACTTTATATAATGACCGATTTAGTGTGGTCGCGTCGTTACCTTGTATTTTTCTCTCAATTTCACCTTCATTATTATTAAATAATTTTATTTTATCATTTACCCTACCTTTTATATAATAATTTTACCATGTATTATACTTTCTTTGGGGTCTTCTTTTACTTATGTTGCTTGTTTGAAATATCTTGATTTCAAATCTTGCTATTTTTGCCAATATTTTTAATTAATCATAAAAGAAAATACAATAGTTTGTTCTTTGGTGATAAAATAAAATAAAGATATTCTCAACCCCTAGGGTCTCCGGTAGCGCGGATTAATGGAGTACGAGGCTTAAAGCTGAATTGTTATTGGAGGCCTTCGGCGGCAAAGATGTTAACTATATTTTACAATCAACTTCTTTTAATATTTTTTCTCTAATTTATAATATAAATAATCTATTTAATTATTCTTGAGATATTGTTGATCTTAGGTAGAGTTTTATTAATTTTATTTTCAAAAACACTTTCCTTTGGAGGAAATGTCTTCATGTTTTTTATGAGCAATAGATTTTTTCATATAGGCACATGAAATTAATAAGAATTAGTAAATCTTTTATTTCATTGAGTATATTTGTTAATTAGAGTATTATTTTTTACTTGTAAAGTTATTCGTAGTATAGTTATTACAAAATTAGTCCAAAAATTATTATTGAGCCAATTATCTCAAGGTATTTACTGAATCCACTGTAAAGTGAAAATTAATCAAAGTTGAAGAGAATAGGAGGAATGAAGTGGAAAATTATTTAATTAAGTACATATCATTTATTTGTTATAGTTCAACCAAATTTGCGCTGAACAATAGCATAATGTTTGGAACTATATTGACATAGCAAATAGCTGATCAAAGAATTTACTTACCATTATAAATAATTACAGGAGTAATTATTTAAAATGAACTTATTATATACTTATATGAACAATATTTGGGGCCTAAAATATTTGCTTTAGTTGCTTTGGGGTTGAGAGACGTCTGATCTGTTGGGTCCATCACATTTAATCCATGTGGAAAAAAAAGAGTTTTTCCTTGGTAAGAATTGCATCGTCCAAATGATCAATCTTGTTATCGTCATTAAAGTTATAATTTAGTGACAAATGTGTCACTAAAGTTACAATTTTCTATAGAGTGTTGCATAGGCCAATTAGGCGATATTAGGTAATCATTGAAGGGTGCTTGATTTTTGATATTAGATATGGCATTTGCCTGTAGAGGTAATTTGCTAGAATTAAATACCTCATTAAAAAAGGAGGCGACAGATGTAGAGATTTGAGGCAAATATTGTTAGTAAAATAGGGATAAAGTCCATTTGGCCCTGGTGCTTTGAGGGGTTGGAAGGACAGAACGGTTTGGTATATTTTCTTTATAAATAAAGGTCTTGACAAATATAAATGATCAGTATTTGTAAGAGTGTTACAATCGCGGTTTATTATTTTAATAGTAGATTGTGTGTGAGTAGTGGTAAATAGTGAGTCGTACTAACTCACTATTAGGAGAGTCAACTAGTGGTTGCTGCGTGACCCAATTTCCAACTAAGTCTTCGAGGGAAGTGATTCAATTTCTTCTCCTCCGTTGAAGGGTAATTAGGTGGAAAATTTTTGTATTTGCATCTCCGAGGTGTAGCCAATTTATCCTTGATTTTAGTAGCTAAAAATCTTCTTCTAGTCATAGTTAGTGTGATTGTGTCACCACCCGCTCTTATCGTAGGTCGTGAATACATTCAATATGTTGCATTAAACTAGCCAGCCATAAATTATCACCACAATTGATCTTCCATAACACTTAAAAATTTGATTAATAAACAATATTATGATTAAGGCGTAGTAGCTTATGAGATGACGATAAAATACTATAATATCTTCATGTAGCTACGTAATATAAACAAAACATAAAATAAAATAATGTATAGCAAATACAACCAACATCTGCTAAAAATCCTCAAAATTCGGTGTCTCAAGTGTACTATTAAAAGGCTTGCCAAGTCACATTAAATGGAAGAACCAATTATAGGACCATGTTACATGTCAAAATGACAAGGCATGTCAAGTCACATGATTAAAAGGCTAATAAAATCATGTGTGCAAGTGACATGTTCTGACCAATTGAATGCGGTCATGTCATACATCAATTGATTGGTCGAAAATAGTTTATTTTTATCACAACTCATCCCTTCAATATATAACTATAACTAGGTCTCTTCATAACTCAGGAAAGACACTACCTAGAAGTTATAACAAGAAGCAAGAGAGAGCTCGTGGATCAAATGCCGCAAATTTTTCTATATGTTTCAAGCTTCAAGCAATCAAGTTCAAGCTCATGTACAAATCAAGAACAAATCGAGGTCAAGTTCAAGCAATCAAGCTAAATTCAAGCTCAAGAACACGATCATCGATCGTTTGTCAAAATAACAGCATATTCAAGATCAAGATCAAATTAAAGGCCCTTAATTTATTTATTATTGAACAGAAGAATCTGATGATTCTTAGAGATCGTACACACATATAAAGACCCTTGAATTTATTTACTATTGAAAAGAATAATTACATGATTCATAGAGATTGTATACTCATATTATTTGAAATCAAATATATATATATATATATATATATATATATATATATATACGATTGTCGCGATATTTCTCGGTCTTAGCTTGATTTTATTTTTTCGATGCTTATTGTCTACATAATGTAAGTAATATTAATATCTAATTTTAATCTGTTAATAAATAACAAACAACAATCTTAATGTATTAGTAAAGATTTCCAACCGATTTAGTATCCGTTGGAAAGTTTACTAACACATATTATTCGGTTGGTAATTTACTTACGCATTATAAATTGGTTAGTAAAATTAGCAACAAAATTCTCGTGCTGGTAAATAATTGGTTGGTAATTCGGTACCAATCTGTTAATAAACTATACTTTATTTTTCTACCATATTTACCAACGGATATGTACTCCGTTGGTAATATTACCAATGAAAAGTGTCTGTAGGTAATGTTTCACTTGGTAATCCGTTAGTAGGCGGTTACAAGATTAGCCGCCAATTTTTCCCGCAATATTTACCAACTAAATTATTCCGTTAGTATAATTTTTGTTGGCAATTTATTAGAAATATGTTACTAAATTCTGAAAAATAAATCAGTTACGTTTTTGTTAGTAATTTATTGATAATATACTAACAAATTCGGTTGGTTGGCAAAATTCGTTTGGAATTGAGGTTTTTTTTGTAGTGTGAGTGACTAAAACACCCATTCTTTTGGGGTTGTGAATGAATATTGTTGTTTGAGATTAACTAGATCTTGATTATAATTCATTCATCTATAGTTGTTTCTTCAATTCTATGTTTAAATTACTTAATTATTTGGCCATCACTTGTGTTCTATTTACTATCTATACTATGCTTGAAAAGCCATGATTAAATTAGTGAAGAATTGAAGAAAGCATGATCTTAACCTTTAACGGGAGCAGATTTGTGGTTATGATTGGAATATACCTACTCACCTTGCTTCAATGATTATCGTGATCTTAATGCGTTCTTAATAGATTGATTTCATAGGAGTGTAGAAGTTAATCTATTGAGAATAGGTGAGCAGTACTTCGGAAGAAAACTATGAGAGCATTTATCGATTAATTAACAACCACGAGTGAAATATATGAAAAGACGAGTTAATTAGAACACAATCTAATTGGTGAATTAATAACAACCCTGGAATATTTGTCTCTATTAATTACACAACTATCAACATGATACTTGATAATTTTGTTGTTACTTAAAATTATAATTTAGCATAACAAATCTCTTCAACTCGAACTTGGTTTGGCGGAATAAAAATATTGGAGTATTAGTGAGTTGTTGATATAATTTTCTATGGGTTAAACTTTCAACTTATCATTTTATTACTTGTACTATCACGTATACTGCGGGTGCGTTTGGGAGCGACAAGTTTTTGGCGTCGTTGCCGGGGAAACTTAATATTAGCTACTGCTAGATTATGCTTTAATTGTTTATTTCGTCAAGTCTAATCTTACTTGATTGTTGCTAAAATCTCAGGAACATTGATTTAATGCGTAGTGTCCGAGGTCAGGACAAACTTCAAGGCTTTCGTCCGGAACCTGAGAGAACATTTCATAGGAGGTTGAGGGAAGCAAGGAATTCAAATAGTATTCAGGAACTTGTTCAACTTCCTGTGGACATGGCAGAAGAGCAACCCACAGCTGTTCAGGAGGTGGCGATGCCAAGCATTGCTAATGTCACCCCTAGTATAGTGATGCCCAGGATCATTGGGCACTTTGAACTGAAACAAAGCATGATTCAGCTGTTTCATGCAAACGGGCAATTCATGGGTCTTCCACACGAGGATCCACAATAGCATATTCTGAACTTCTTGGAAATTAGAGATACTTATATCACTAATGGGTCACTACAGATTATGTATGGCTCACACTCTTCCCATTCTCTCTGTTAGGCGAAGCTAAGCGATGGCTAAAGTTAGAACCATCTAATTCCATTACATCATGGAATGATTTTGGCAAGAAAATTTTTGGCAAGGTTCTTCCCTTCCGGCAAACCTGCAACGATCCGAAGTGAAATAGTTGCCTTCAAACAAAAAGCAGGAGAATCTTTATATTCAACTTTGGAAAGGTTCAATGGGCTACTTAGAGACTGTCCTCATCGCAATCATACGAATGAGGTTTGAGCCCACACTTTCATAGAGGGGCTACATTCTGAAAAAAAAATTTTGGTAGATGTTGTAGCTGGAGGTCAGGTATTGGAGAAAAGCTTTGATGAAATATATGCACTGTTGAACAAATTTTCCAAGAGCAATCTTAGATGGCAGGGAGAGCGTAGTAGACACACAGTGCTAAAATCAGCAGGGGTTCTTGAGTTAGATGCCATCTCGGCATTATCAGCACAGATTTCTGCACTAACAAATAAAGTCATCCAAATGAACTTAGGCTTCAACAAGCAACAGGTACAACAGGTTCAAACGTTTTGTGAAATATGTGGCGAAGGGCACACGAGCGACATATGTCTATCGAATCCTGAGTCTGTCTGTTTCGTGGGTAACTCGAACAGGGTCCAACCAAATCAATATGGGAACACAACCACCCAAACTTTTCTTGGGGTGGAAACCAGGGCACTCAGAATCAATACAGGCCTCAAGAACCTCAACAACAGTATAGACCACCTTAGGTTGAACAGAAAAAGAGTTCTACAAGTCACCTTGAAGACATGTTTAAAAAGATGATGATTGGACAGCAAACCCTTACAACAACAGTGCAAAATTTGGAGCGTCAAATGAGACAGCTTGCTAGTGCTCAAAAAACGAGACAAACTGCAGCTCTTCCAAGTGACACTGAAGCAAATCCTAAGGCACCAGTTAATGCCGTGTAGTTGAGAACTGGGATACAACTAGAAGAACTTCCTTCTAAAAAGAGGAAACAAGTGACTTTTGAAGAGAGGCCAGCCACTATAGAATCAACATTAGAGAAAGCCAAGGAGCTAAAGAAGACAGCTGAAGAGGTGGTAGCTTAGCAATCACAACAATTAACTCCATTCCCTCAAATATTGCATGTAAATGATAATGTTGCATATAAACGTTACTTGACATCTTCAAGCAGGTACAAATTAGTATTCCAATAGTTGACATCTTGCAAGAAGTACCCAAATATGCAAAGCATATTAAGGATATTGTGGAAAATAAAATGAGGTTGACGGAGTTTGAGACTGTGGCACTTACTGAGGAGTTCAGTTCTGGAATTCAAAGCAAGCTACCTCAGAAATTAAAGGGCGAACTTTATGTGATCTTGGAGCGAGCATATACTTGATGCCGCTATCTGTGTTCAGACTGCTGGGATTGGGTAAATCACGCCCAACAATGGTTATCTTGCAGTTAGCTGACCATTCCCTTGATCATCCCGATGGAGTAATTGGACACGTTCTATTCAAGTCGGTTATTTCATATTTCTTGATGATTTCATCATCCAGGATTACGAGCCCGATCAAAAAGTCCCATTTATTTTGGGGCGTCCACTCTTAACCATAGGCGAGCTATTATTGATTTTTGCGAAGGAAAGATGACAATGAGAGTAGGAGACTAAGTGGAGGTATTTAATGTTTATAGAGCACTGAAGTTGCCAAAACCATTATGAAGAGTTATCCATGATATCTATGGTGGAGAATTAAGCTACATCATTTGTACCCTATATGAGCTCTTCAGATCTTGTTGAACGAGTTCTGATCGGGGATGCAGAAGATAGTGAATATGATCCAATAAGAGAGATAGATCAAGAGTTAGATATGTGTTGCAGCTATGTACATGGGTTTAAAAAATTTGAAGAGTTGGACAGGCCTGTAACTCTCGCTGTCCCCAAGCCATCTATTGAAGAAGCTCCAAAGCTAGAACTCAAGCCTCTTCCAGCACATTTACGCTATGCTTATTTTATTACCATTTGAACTCATGTGTGATGCAAGTGATCTTTCTATTGGGCAGTACTGTGCCGAAGGAATAACAAGGTGTTTTATTCAATATGATATGCGAGTTAAACTCTTAATGATGCACAGCTGAATTACACCACCACTGTGAAGGAATTGTTAGCTCTGGTGTGGGCTTTTGAGAAATTCCGAGCATACTTGGTGTGAACAAAAGGTCATAGTCCATAGTGATCATAAAGCAATCCAATATTTGTTCACTAAAAAAGAGTCTAAGGCCAGGTTGATGCTCTAGGTTTTGTTGCTGCATGAATTTGATGTGGAAACATGAGATCCAAAAGGGACAGAAAACCAAGTAGCTGACCACTTATCAAGGCTGGAAAATCACGATAACATGGAGGAGGGTAGCCAAATTAAGGAGGTGTTTCCGGATGAGCAACTCTTTACTATAACCCAAGACCTTCCCCCATGGTATGAAGACTATGTGAATTACCATGTGAGCGGGGTCCTTTTCCCCGAAATGAAACATGAAGTAAGAAAGAAGTTTCTACATGATCTGAATTTCTACTACTGGGATGAACCTTATTTATACAAGCATTGTGCCTATCAGTTGATGAGGAGATGTATTCCTGAAAAGGAGGTAGAATTGGTGTTGTATGATTGTCACGCATCACCTTATGGGGGCCATCATGGAGGGGATAGAATAGCTCCAAAAGTGCTACAATCCGGTCTCTTATGGCCGACTTTATTCAAGGACGCCCATACATTTGTAAAAAAGTGTGATCATTGTCAACGAACAGGAAGAATCACCAAAAGTCATAAGATGACATTAAATAACATCCTGCAAGTCAAGCTTTTCGATGTTTGGGGGATAGATTTTATGGGGCCATACCCAGAGGGAACAAATACATTCTGCTAGCTGTTGACTATGTGTCAATACTGGTGGAGGCAATTTATTTGCCAACAAATGATGCCATGGTGGTGGCTCCATTAGTTAATAAGAACACATTCTCAAGATTTGGGACTCCACGTGCCTTAATTAGTGATGAAGGGACTCATTTTTGTAATCGATTGTTGAACAACCTTCTAGCTAAAGATAGATTTAGCCAAAGAGTTGCCAAGGCATACCACCCGCAAACAAGTTGGAAAACAGAGGTCTCAAATAGGGAAATTAAGCAAATACTGGAGAAAACTGTTGTAACGACCCGATCGGTCATTTTGAACTCTTGCACGTCATTCAGAAGTTTGAGACCATGAGCTGTTTCATCTTAGGTATATTGACTTGTGTGTATAGTCAGAATTAAAATTCAGGAAGTTTGGAGTCAAATCTAAATGGAAATTCTCATTTTGAAAGCTTAAAATTAAAGAAATGAACTAGGATTGGAATTTTGAGAAAATGACCTCGAAATTGGGACCCTAAGGTTCCAGCAAATTTATATGATAATTTCGGACTTGGGCGTTTGCTCGGATCGGGTTTTGGATAACCCGGGACGGTTTTGGCGACTGTTGTGGAAGATAGCATTTTAGAAGAAATTGCATCAGTTTGGCTTAAAATGCATTTCAGTGTTATTAATGTCCATTTGGCATTCTAAGACTAGGAGTAGCTCTATATGGTGATTCTGGATTTTGGAGCGCGATCTGAAGTGAATTCGGAGGTTCGTAGGTCATTTTGAAGTCATTTGGCTAAATATAGAAATTTTAAGGTTTTTGAGAAAATTCGACGGGAAGTGAAAATTTTGGTATCGAGGTCCGAACGAGATTCCGAAAGTTGGGGCAACTGTATAATTTTGAATGTGAATTGTATACAAAATTTGAAGTCATTCCAGAATGATTTTGGTAAGGTTTGAGACACTTAGTCTCTTTTAAGGAAGCTTAAGTTGGAAAAGTCAACTGGTTATTGACTTATGTGTTAGAGGGGTCGAAATGCAAATTTTATGGTTCGGATAGCTTCGTTAGGTGATTTGGGACTTAGGAGTGTGTCTGGAATATATTTTTGATGATCAGTGTAAAATTTAGCTTGAATTGGTAAAGTTAGTATTTTGGCGAATTCCGGTTGATAGGTGAGATTTTGATCCAAGGGTCGTAATGGAATTCCGAGAGTTGTTGTAGCTTTGTTATATTATTTTGTACTTGTTTGCAAAATTTGAGGTAATTCAGACTAGTTTTGACGTGTTTCGGCATCAGATGTGAAATTTGAAATAATTCTTGCATTTAAGGCTCAAATCATTGATTTTGATGTTATTTTAGCAATTTGATCGCTCGAGCAAATTCGTGTGATATTTTAGAGTCATCGTGCATATTTGGTTTAGAACCCCGAGGGCTCGGGAGTATTTCTGAGGTGTCTCGGGTTAATTCCAGACTTCGAAAAATATATAGAAATTGCAGAAAATTCTGCTGTGAGCAGTACCCGTGAACATTACCCGCAAACAGTACCCGTGAACAATGCCCGTGAACAGTGACGTGAACAGTTGTGGGCAGAATGTTAAGTTCGTATAAAGCAATTTTTTGAGGGATATTTGGAGAGAACAACGGGGTAAGTGTTCCTAACTCAATTTTTGTTGTATAACTCGAATCTATTGTAAGTTTTGTTGTTCAATTTGAGAATTTTTGCTTAAAAGGTAGAAAACCCTCTTGGATAGAAAAGATGATTTGAGGGGTCAAATGAACACCGATTTTTGTGAATTTGGTATGTATAGACTCGTGGCGAGATAAGGATTATATTGATGTAAAAATTCATAATTTCGAGACGTGAGGCCGGGGCTCGGGTTTTAGTAATTTTTGGAATTGTGCCCGAATTTGATTATTTTTGATTGGGTATTGTTCCCTTATCATAATGTAATATATTCGATGTGGTTTTGGATAGATTCGACGCTCGTGGAGGCCGATTTGAGGAGGAAAGTCATCGCGGGCTAGAGATTTCGTTGTCTTGAGGTGAGTAATGACTTTAAATGATGCACTGAGGGTTAGAAACCCCAGATTCCACAACATACTTCTATGTTTAGATAAGACACGCATTGTGAACTAAGCTACATTTATACTCAACTCAAGTTTCGATGATATTTATAGTATTAATAGTTGAGCACCATTGTTTAACTGATGCCCAAGAGGCTTATGATTATTTTTTGGACTGATTGAGGCTTATGGCCATCTGTGAGGATATATTGAGTGATGTGAAGAGGCTTTTAGGCCTCGAGTGTTATGTGAGGAGGCTTCCAGGCCTCGGCTGTTATGTGAGGAGGCTTTCAGTCCTTGTGTGTGATGTGTGAAGACTTTTAGGCCTATTGATATTGCGATTGGGATGTAGGAGCCCCTCTTGAG
This sequence comes from Nicotiana benthamiana, assembly GCA_034376525.1. Taxonomy (NCBI): domain Eukaryota; kingdom Viridiplantae; phylum Streptophyta; class Magnoliopsida; order Solanales; family Solanaceae; genus Nicotiana; species Nicotiana benthamiana. The sequence continues at coordinate 122,158,642 of CM067330.1, forward strand.
TCTTTACACACCCCCAGTGAGCGTAGGGTACCTAGGTGAGTTTGGAGTGGGCCCGAGAGGCCGATATTTGTGTTTGGTGAGATGGGAATGAGCCCAAGGGGCTGATGTTGTGTGCTGGTGAGTTGGGAGTGATCCTGTGGGGCTAATACTGTACTAATAGTTTGATATTGAGCCTGAGGGGAAAGCTTTTCAATACTCCTTACTTGTTGAAGTTGTTGTTTTCACTGTTTTAAAAAGAGAATTACCTGATACTTTATGGTCTTATTGTATAATTGATTTTACTACTTGAGATAGCGGTATATTGTGCCTTTATGAGATTTCATTCTTTTAGTCGTTATTTATTTTTATTAATCACTGAGATAGAGTAGACTCCATGCACCTCGTGTGTAGATGCAGGTATTGATCACCCGATAGCGGGGTATTGGCTGATTGAAGGTATTTCTATTGTAGCTGAGCAAGGTGACCGCAAATGTTCGTGGCACCGTATATCTTCCTTTGATTCTAAATTTCCAATATATATATTACTGGTTTTATAGTAGTGTTCAGATTCCTTAGATGCTCGTGTCTTGTGACACCCCGGTCAGGATATGTTGGGATGTAAACACTGGTTATTATTGTGTTAAGTAGTATTTATTTATTCATTTATGCTTAAAAATTGTTAAAGTGACAAATTGGAATAGTTGGCTGGACTTGTCTTCACAAGAGGCGCCGTCACGACCGGGTTGGGGATTTTGGGTCGTGACAAGTTGGTATCAAAGCCTAGGTTACTAGGTCTCGCGAGTCATGAGCAGGTTTAGTAGAGTCTCGTGGATTGGTACGAATACGTCTGTATTTATCCTCGAGAGGTTGCAGAACCTATAGGATAAACTTCACATTCTTGAATTCTTATCGTGCGTCCTTGGTTCAGCTTGAAAGAAAACTCTTGAAATTCCTTCTGCGTGATCGTGTGCACTAACAGGCACTCAGTACCAGATGTGCCTCTGTTGATTTTGATTCCCTGATCAAGGGGCGAAGTGTAATCTCTGTGAGTTGAATTAGGCCAATCTAGAGGACTTGAGGTCGAATCTTTGTCAATGGCTCGAGCACCAAAGTGATGATTTTGTGAGCAAGTGCTTTGAACTCATATGTTCATTAGTCCTTATTAGTTGGAATGGAGGATGAATATCCACCTGATGAGTAATGTGTAAGACATTGCAAGGCATAAAAAAATATTAACTAAAGGTAAAGCTAATGGGTAATTATCTTATGAAGGGAAGCTATTTATCATACTAGTTAGATAAGTCTGGGGGGCTGAGATCGCTTCTGTAAATGTATTATGACAAAATCGTTGTGTCGAGGAGACCACCTTGAAGGTAGAAAATATTATAGAAAGAATATGTTCTTACTCAATTGAAAAACTCAATAATGGAGGATTGAAATGTATTTTTCTATGTCTTATGATTTGAGTAGGTGCAACGCATGTCCATGTATTAATTTTGATAATATAATACATATAGCATTGAGATAAATGTTGTTGATATACATATAGTATATAGATTAATGTTGTTGATATAAAATGTGATGCTTTGTCAAGTTGTGGACGTGTTGTTAGGATTGTTTTGGTGATTATCTAGCAGATGGATAGGCCCAATTACAAAGAAAACTCTGCCGAAACTTTATGAAAAAGTTAGGACTTAGTAAAAAATTTATCCCCTAAAGAGTGGGCCGAAGGGTTAAAATTTTTGATGATTCGTGTTTCCACAAGCTTATGAAGGAGTGAGTTTAATCTCACCATGGTATTACAGCATCAATAAAGTATATATGTTGTGATCTATGGCTTCGAGCCAAGTTGGGGAGTTTGCTATTGATTAGATAATTGTACGGTTATGTGCTATGCTAGTTCTGGTTCAAGGCATGCTGGTGAATCAGCTCTGGTTGCGGAAATTGGTCCGAAGATGGAACGGGTGAGGGAGAACTTTGACAAAGGCTACATGGTGCTTCATAAAAGTGTGAGAATCACAGTATGTCTTAAGTTGTCTTAGGAAATGCTCGTTGCATTGAGTAGGACGATATTTGGTTGTATTGGAATAAGGTCATATCTTGCGGTGTCAGAGTACTAATGAGGCAGGGTGGTTATGTTCCTTGGATCAGGTGAATTGCAGTTTGAATAAGAGTAAGTGACTCGAGAGAATGGTTCTAATGTGTTCGGGAGTTGTGTAATGGTGGATTTGAGCTAAGCGGGGGAGTCCCACCACTTATAGCTGGGATGCATGGTTAATTACATGTGTGAATTCTAGTTATTGGCGAATTAATGGCTTATTGTAGCTACGTCAAAGGACCATGAGTGGTAATTTTAGTAAATGAAGATTCAATAGAGTTGGTTGCATTCAAGGCCAAGTTAGAGCTGGGTGTCTCTCAGTAGCGGTCCTAGTTAATTTAAGAGGTATAGTGTGGTGCCTAATGATTTTGAGTCTGTAAGTATGGTTAAGAGTCAATCTTTTGAAGCAGCTTATGAAGAAAGGCACAAAATGTTCTATGATGTTTTGACTTGCGGTGTAGAATTTGAGAGACATGAAATGGTCATGGTATTTGAGAAAGCATGGTTTCGTGATTTATGGTTACTCGGGGTGAGTGCGGTTGAAATAAGTTAGGTGTTAAAGAGAGATATTATTATTTCTAAGGCAATCAAGGATAAATTGGAAGAATGTAGATTGATTAGTCATAGTTGAGTTAGCATATTGGTGTCAGTGATCGGTTCGTTCAGCGTGATCGAGTTATGCATGTGATTGTGGCGGTGCATGTGAGGCTTGTCGGCCACAACGATATATATAATTCTGAAGCATTCTTTTGTTAGGGCCTACTATGAGTAGGCGGATCCCAGAAAGTGTTATGGTGGCTTGGACAACTACTTAGAGATTGGCATATGCTACAATTATGAGAATTTGCCTGTAGGTTGCTATTGTTCTCATGAAGTGAGTTAAATGGAAAGTCTTATGTGATGAAGTATTAGCCTATCGGCGGTTCCAGAGTTGTGATGGAAATCGCATCTATCGTATATTAGCACGTGAGGTGCAGTAAGTGGTATGGAATTTGAATTAAGGACCACGGTTGTAGTTTGGTCAATGACTTTGATGTCACGATATTATATGAGCAGGATATGTGTTTCAGTGTTTTGAGTAAGATGGGTATTGACGTCAGCATCACATGAGATCGGTGTTCTCTAAGAAAGGTTTTGCATCCTGGTTAGGGATTCTTGATCAGTTTTCGGCATTAGTGCAGCCGGTGGTTTGAATGTGCAGACCCATTAATTATTTCGGAAGATTGTGGGAGCTTGTCCCATAGGAATATTGTATAAGTGTGACATGTAGTCACTTGATTAATTAGAAATTTAAACCAAGTATGAGGATTTTGGTAATATCATCCATTTGAGAATTTATTCTTGGAGGACACTCTTCTTATTGGGTTATGGACTTGTGAAATATTATTAGCCTAGCTTGGCACGATTAGGATGGACTTATGGTCGGTGGATAGATTTAAAATGTGGAAGTGAGCCTTACGTCGGGCTAGTTGAGTTTATTTCATCCATGCGCTCTTTATGAAAGGATAGTCATGGTCTTATTTCGTGGTCAGCTAATATATGTAAAGATATATTGCGTCGTATGAGTTGTGAGACACTTAGTAAATTCTATATGTGTTGAGGTTCTACTCAACGGTGATATTATATGAACAGGATGGCATTTGAGACTTAGATCATGTATCGCCCTCAGTTGTGCTTGAGTTTGTAGCCTATAGAGCTATATGTTTCCTTGGGAATGGTATTATGCACCTTTGTGTATTTATGACTGATATCTGGTTTTTTGATGTGATGAGCTTTTTAGCTCGACGTATATCTCCTTATCTGAGTTCTATATGTGGATCAAGTGGCAGACCGCCATGGGTAACTTGTTTGGATTGGGTTGCGCTCCGTAACAGTACGATGTTCAGTACAGTTCCCCATATTTGCTTTTGTGTGTTCTGTTTCCCTGTTTCTTGAGAAAGTCTATGTTAGTGTGTGGTTGAGTATTTCCTCCCAAAGTTCGCCTTCCTTTTGTATCTTGTTCGAATTGATAGCATACTAGCACATTTTGGCGTCTTATGGGATTTTGTGATTATGTTTCAGGTGGGTTATTGCCTGAGAAGTTCGTACTGGGTAAGACGAGGTTACTAGATTTGGGGTCAGTGCAAAATGATTATATGAAGTATATTATAGAGCAAAGATCATTCTTTGATTTGGGACAAGGTAATAGAACTCGCCAAGAGAATAGATCCAACGAATTGTTGATGCAGCAGTTGGTTATGAATTTCGGCACATCTCTTCAAATGTATTGGTGTTGTAAAACCTAGAGCAAGACCTGTGTAGGTCATGAGATTCAATGGGAGCATCAGATTTGTGGAATTTCGACTATTATGTTTAAAGAATGTTATTGTGGTCCTATGAGTAAAGTGATGCAATGTGTGAATTCAACAAAGTTATGCATTAATGTTTGGGTACAACGTGTGGAAATTGATAAGGTGGTCGTATGATGGAAACAGACTTGGCAGGAAATTCAGGATGTTGGAATTTGGCCTAATGGCTTATTTGCTTGAATAAAGAATTATATCTACATAATTATCTAGCTAATGTGCTCAACTGAGTAGTGGTAGCACGGGAAGGTGCATGATGTGTTAAACAAGTTATTTTAGATTTAATCATTGTAGTTCCGAGCACGTTCGAGGATGAACGTATGTTTAAATGGGGGATATTGTAATGACCCGATCGGTCGTTTTGAGCTCCGGCGCATCATTCAGCAGTTTGAGGCCATGAGCGGCTTCATCTAAGGTACATTGACTTGTGTGTACGTTCAGAATTAAAATTCAGGAAGCTTGGAATCAAATCTAAATGGAAATTCTCATTTTGAAAGATTAAAGTTGAAGAAATTAACTGGGATTGGAATTTTGAGTAAATGGCCTCAGAATCGGGACCCGAAGGTTCCAGCAGGTTCGTTTGATGATTTCAGACTTGGGCGTATTCCTGGATCGGGTTTTGGGGAACCCGGGAGCGTTTTGGCGACTATTGTGGAAGATAGCATTTTAGAAAAAATTGCATCAGCTTGGCTTAAAATGCATTTCAGTGTTATTAATGTCCATTTGGGATTCTGAGACTGGGAGTAGCTCCGTATGGTGATTCTGGATTTGGGAGCGCAATTGGAAGTGAATTCAGAGGTTCGTAGGTCATTTTGAAGTCATTTGGCTAATATAGAAATTTGAAGGTTTTTGAGAAAATTCAACTGGAAGTGGAAATTTTGATATCGGGGTCGGAATGTGATTCCAAAAGTTGGGGCAAGTCCATAATGTCGAATGTAACTTGTGTACAATATTTAAAGTCATTCCGGAACGATTTTGGTAAGGTTTGAGACACTTAGTCTCTTTTAAGGAAGCTTAAGTTGGAAAAGTCAACTGGTTATTGACTTATGTGTTAGAGGGGTCGAAATGCAAATTTTATGGTTCGGATAGCTTCGTTAGGTGATTTGGGACTTAGGAGTGTGTCTGGAATATATTTTTGATGATCAGTGTAAAATTTAGCTTGAATTGGTAAAGTTAGTATTTTTGCGAATTCCGGTTTATAGGTGATATTTTAATCCGAGGGTCGGAATGGAATTCCGACAGTTTCTGTAGCTTGGTTATATTATTTTGGACTTGTCTACAAAATTTGAGGTCATTCAGACTAGTTTTGATGTGTTTTGGCGTCGGATGTGAAATTTGAAAGAATTCTTGGATTCAAGGCTCAAATCACTGATTTTGATGTTATTTTGGCAATTTGATCGCTCGAGCAAGTTTTTGTATGTTTCAAAGTAAGTGTGAATACTTGGTTTGGAGCCCCGACAGCTTGGGAGTGTTTCAGAGGTGTCTCGGAGTAATTCCGGACATAGAAAAATATGCAAAAATTACTGAAAATTTTTGCTATGAACAGTACCAATGATAAGTACCCCATGCACAGTGCCCGTGAACAGTACCCGTTAACAGTGATGTGAACAGGGTCGGGCAAAATGTCAACTTCAGAAAATGGGACTTTGTCCCATTTTCCATTTTTGACGATTTGGAGCTCGCAGTGAGTTTGGAGTGAGCCTGTGGGACTAATACTATGCTGAGAGTTTGATATTGAACCTGAGGGGCAAGCTTATGATTACTCCTTACTTGTTGAAGTTGTTGTTTTCACTGTTTTAAAAAGAGAATTACCTGATACTATATGATCTTATTGTATAATTTATTTTACTGCTTGAGATATCGCTATATTGTGCCTTAATGAGATTTCATGCTTTGTGTCATTATTTATTTTTATTACTCACTCAGATAGAGTACTCACTTTACTCCCTGCACCTCGTGTGCTGATGCAGGTATTGATCACCCGGTACTGGGGTATTAGCTGAAGAAGGTATTTCTATTGTAGCTGAGCAAGGTGACCGCCAGCGTTCGCGGCACCATATCTCTTCCTTTGATTCAAAATTTCCAATATGTATGTTACTAGTTTTATAGTAGTGTTCAAATTCCTAGATGCTCGTGACTAGTGACACCCCTGTCGCGATATGTTGGGGTGTAAACAATGGTTATTATTATGTTAAGTTGTATTTATTTAGTCCTTTATGTTTAAAAATTGTTGAAGTGACAAATTCTGTTAGTTTGCTGGCCTTGTCTTCATGAGAGGCGCCATCACGACTGGGTTTGGTGTTTTGGGTGCTAACAACTGTGAGTGTGAATAGAAAGGATTGGGCTGCCAAGCTGGAAGATGCTCTATGGGCACACAGAACTGCGTATAAAATGCAAATTGGAGCATCCCCTTGCAAGCTGGTTTACAGGAAAGCATGCCCCTTACCAGTTGAGCTTGAACACAAAGCGTATTGGGCCATCAAGAAGCTCAACATGGACCTTGAAGCTGCAGGTGAGAAAATACTGCTGCAGTTGAATGAACTAGATGAATTGAGGCAGCACTCTTATGAAACTTCCAAGCTATACAAAGAAAGAACAAAAAAGATGACATGACTAGCATATAGAATCGCGTCACTTTGAGCCAGGACAATAGGTATTACTATTCAATTCTAGACTGGGGTTGTTCCGTGGAAAGCTCAAGTCGAGATGGTCAAGTCCTTTTGAGGTGGTAAGAGACACTCCTTATGCTGCATTCTAGTTACGAGCTTTAAATAGCGATAGGAAATTCTTGGTGAATTGTCATAGAGTTAAGTACTATCGTGAGAAAACTAATATTGTGCTCACTAATGAGTGAGCAAAACTCCGCGTCGTGCCGTGACATTAAATCAGGCGCCGTGTAGGAGGCAACCCACAAGTGTATTGTAAATATAGGTTGTAAAAATAAGAAGTTTATGACGTGGCCTTCTTGATAGGCCAACTGAAAAAAGAAGAAATTAGTCACATGACTAGCGTGAGAGAGCATGACCAGCACGGGAGCGCATGACTAGCGCACAGCCCGCGCTAGTACGGTTATATACTGCCTCACCCTTTAGTGATTAGCGCAGGAGCGCATGACTAGCGCACAGCCCGTGCTATTGAAGTTATGTTCTGCCTCGCGTTCAGTAAACTAGCGCGGGCACGCTAAGGTACTGCACGACCCGCGCTAGTCCAAGTAATTTAACATTTACGCTAATGTAGGGCACTCTGTTTAGAGCCAGTTTTTGTATTTAATTCAACATTTACAATAGTAACCCATTATTAAGTTTATCTCAAACATAGGCTATATTTAACCATTTAGCCTTTTATCAACACCCCACACTTAGTTTATTGCTAGTCCTCAAGCAATCCACAATATTCTTTTAAAAGAATTCTTCAATCCACCATTTCCCTTAACGCACTACACCTAGAATATTGTACATACATGACACCTAGCAGTGAACAACTCTAGCCTTAAAGTTGATTCTTAAGTGCTACTCAATATTCAAACTTTCTCCACTTACTCTTCACATAAGTCAAGATTTGCTCTTCTGTCATAAGTCATATGCCATCACCATCATGCCAACAAGAAATACTTGAGATTTACTCTGCACCTTCAAGTCATATGCTTATAATCATAAATGAAAGCACTCACTATCTCAATAAAAGTCATGTGCCTGCAATGTTACCATAAGCTTGCCCATAATATAAATCTGTACTAATTTAGGTTAGCTCGACTTATAATAAATTAGAACTTTTTCACGGTTACAATGTGGGCTTAGGGATAGGTAGGATGCATTTAGGAATAGTGACTGACTAACCAAAGCACTTTAACACATCACAAATTGCAGTCATTATTCTTTTTTTTTAACCTTTTTTTTTTCAATTCACAAACAATGCATCACCCAAATAATAACTTTTTCTATAATCACTAGATAAATTCATACCCTCTTGCTAGAATAAAACACAATGTATTTAATCATTCAATTTCCGCTAGTGGTGTACATGTTAAAGAATAAGTGCACTTTCTAATCTTTTCATGGTTTCCACTCAAAAGCCACCTCACACTTAATTCCTTCTTAACTCTTTTAGCAATCTTCTAAAAATTAACGTGCTTTAAGAAGAAAAGGGCTCCAAACAAGATCAATTGTGAACAAAAAAAAGGTATGGGCTTATAATATGGTTGCCAAACAATAGTCTATAGGCTCTATAGGGTTAAATAGAGATAAATTTTATTTGTGATAATCAATTATGCTCAAAAAGGTCAAAGAAAGACTATGAGCATTTTTTAAGCCGAGAATCACCTGGTGTTTCGCTTTAATTCACATAGCGGGCAAGTTCTAGACACAAATACAATGCATGGACTATATAATTCCCACCGCACATAGTATATGACATACGTAGATTAGCTAATCAAGACGCTCCATTGCAAGCAGCAATTCAGTGATAAATATACAAATCAAGGCACTTTATGTGAGATTCGACAATTAGGACTAGTTGTAACACTCTAAGGTTTAATGTGTTCAGGTGTGTCCCACTAAGGGTTATATTCATTAGCTTGTATCCCTTATTTTAAACTAAAAATAAAAATAAAAACAACAATCTACCTATTGTAGGTTCAAGATAAACCCTTGGTAAAGAACCGTGGCTTAAAGAAAAGAACCCTCGGATAAACCCTAAGGATGTGCGCTAGTAGGGTTATAGACTGCCTCATCCTTCAGTGATTAGCACGGGAGCACATGACTAGCGCACAGCCCGCGCTAATGAGGTTATATTCTGCCTCGCGTTCAATAAACTAGTGCGGGCGCGCTAAGGTAGCACACGACCTGAGCTAGTCCAGGTAATATTTTTTTTTTCTTTTATTCCGAGCTATATACCAAAACTAACCCCCATTCTAAATCCCCCCATCTTAAACTCCACACTCTCTAATGACACAACCCTTCTTCAAACCCTAACCCCATTCTTCATCTTTTTCACCAAATTCCTCCTTTCTTAATTCCACCCATACCCTATCTATACTCACTAAGGTATGTTTTCTTCTTTATCTCCTTCTTATTATATAGGTTTATTTAATTTGTTTTTTCAGATTAATTTTGATTTTCATGGTGTATCTTTAGTATAATGTCTTAATTTGTTCTTCTGTAGCATAACTATGTAACATGATTATGGGGTGTCAAGTTGTATTTTTAGGGTAGTTTCTTAAAACTTTAGAACAGCATTTTTAATGTCTAAACTATTTGGCACAACAATAAAGCATAATAAGAAGGTTAAACATATGTTTGTTGTGTTGTTGGGCTGAGAAGTTGAAAACTAGGAGTATGGTGGTATAATGTAGTTAGTGGGTTGATTGATGGTGAATACATTGTGATAGAGGTTTGGATGCAGCTTGAAAATTACCATGCTCACAATGTATTTGACAAAATGCCTCTTTGGAGGAAGTTATGTGACCAACTATACGGTGAAGTTTAAGCAACTTGGATTGGTCACCCAATTTAATAGGGCTAAACTCTACGCTACTTAATGGAACCATGGCCCCGCTACAACAAATGTTGGTGGACAACCCCGCAAATCAGTTGATACTAGGCCTTTCAACAATCAAAATTTTGTGTCCGCCAAGGCGCAAGACAGATTTAACAAAAAGAAGGAGAAAAAAATAGTTCCAGAGCAACCAATGGATGCAAATGCTTTGGCTATTCACTATCCAAACATACCAACCGAGTTGAGAAGGCGAGGACTTGACATATTCTTTGAAGAGCCAATGACTTCGAATGTAATGCTAGTGCGGGAATATTATACAAACCTTCTTGAACATGATAACTACAATGTTACAGTTCGAAAGAGACCAGTCAATGCATCCATAGAAATGATTCGAACTGTCTACAGGCTACCCCAATGCAAGAAAATCACATTGATATGTTCCAAAGCTAAAACAACAAACGCCAACCATGGAACAAATTCATCTGCAGGATGCAAATATCCAATGTTATAAATATGGAACAAAATTCCATGCCAGTGCCCTGAAGTTTGAAGCCAAATGTTGGTTGTACTTCATCAACAGTAGCCTCCTGCCTTCAAAGAATGTGTCTGAAGTATATATTCCTCGAGCTTGTTTAATCTGGTTTTTTATGCCTGGATGGTGGTTTGATTGGCATTTTCGATACATAAGGAAATGTTCCAAAGGGTTAGAGTTCAACGCTACGGGTTGTATTACCCATCTCTTGTCACCCTCCTATGCGTCAAAGCCAATGTGCCAAACAAACTTGCTGCAGATGGCCGACTAGCTAAAGCCAATCCTTTTACAGCTGAAAGGATCACCACAGGTAAGAAGGTTGAACATCCTGCTGAATTGGTTGCTAATGATTCTGATGACAGTGACGATGAGGAATGAGATGACCAACAAGAAGGAGCTGACGATGTCGAGATGGAGGAAGATGCACCATATGCACAACCACAAGCTTTTGATGTTGCAGGTTCGTCTAGGGCCAGTCGGGCACAAAAAAAAGAATGCATGGAGCAGGAAATGATAAGAATAAAACATCAGTGACAGATCTGGGAAGATGAGTTGATGAAATGCAAGTTCAGTAGAAGAAAACTAAAAACCGTATCATGGGTTGGCTTCGTACACTGGGTCGGGCATCAAATGTGGATGCTGGTTCAGTCTCCGACTAGGACTGAATCTTCGGGGAAGTATCTTTACCTCATCTCTGTTTATAATGAAAGACATGGGGACATGTCTCGCTTTAAGTGTGGGGTGGAAGGAGTCCCTTGACCATATGTTTAACTATTTCAACTATGTTTTGGATGGAGATAGTTATTAAGGATTTTTAGGTTGATGGTTTCAATTATTTTGTTTTTGGTTGTTTCAATTATTGTGGATTGTTGGAATGTTTTCGTAGTCTAGTGCATTATAATGTTTTGGATTGCTTGACTATTTTACTTTTGAGCTTAAATGTTTTGGTTTTGTAGTATTGATTAAAGTACTATTGTTGAAGTAATGTGTGTTGAAGTATTTTTTAGGTTTTCGTTTTTTAATATTGGCGCGGTCTGATGAAAAATTCTTTTAGATAGGAGTTCTTGAGGGACTGAGCTTATAGAAAATTAAAAAAAATATTTTTTTTTTAGTTGTAGATAAGTGTAACAAAATCCTCTTGGATTTTCTTTAAGCCACGGTTTTTTCCAAGGGTTTATCTTGAACCGGTCATTGGTATATTTTTGTTTTTTTTTCATTTTTATTTGTAGTGTAAAATAAAGGGATACAAGCTAATGAAGATAACCCTTAGAGTGACACACCTGAACACATTAAACCTTAGAGTGTTACAACTAGTCCTAATTGTCGAATCTCATAGAAAGTACCTTGATTTGTATATTTATCAATGAATTGATGCTCGTAATGAAGAGTCTTGATCAGCTAATCTGAATAAGTCATAATCCATGTGCGGTGAGAATTAGACGGTCCATGCATTGTATTTTTGTCCTGAACTTGCCCGATATGTGAGTTAAAGTGAAATACAAGGTGATTCTTTATTTAAAAAATGATCTTATGCTTTTTTTAAGCATAAGCCTATACCTTTTTTGTTCTCAATTGATCTTGTTTGGAGCCTTTTCTTCTTAAAGCACTTTAATTGTTAAGACATTGCTAAAAGAGTTAAGAAGGAATTAAGTGTGGGGTGGCTTTTAAGTGGAAACCATAAAAAGATTAGAAAGTGCACATGTTCTGTAACATGTACACCACTAGCAAAAATTGAATGAATAAATACATTGTGTTTTATTCTAGCTAGAGGGTATGAATTTACCGAGTGCTTAAATAAAAAGGGATTATTTGGGTGATGTATTGTTTGTGAATAAAAAAAAGAATAATGACTGCAGTTTGTGATGTGTTAAAGTGCTTAGGGGAGTCAGTCACTATTCCTAAATGAATCCTACCTATCCCTTAGCCCACATTACAAACATATTAAATTCATAATTGATTCTGAGTCGAGCTAACCTAAATTAGTAGAGATTTACATTATGGGCAAGATTATGGTACCCATTGCATCCACGTGACTTCTGTGAGAGAGTGAGTGCTTTAATTGATGATTATAAGCATATGACTTGAATGTGCAGAGTAAATCTCAAGTATGTCTTGTTGGCATGATGGTGAGGGCATATGACTTATGACAGAAGAGCAAATCTTGACTTCTGTGAAGAGTAAGTGGAGAAAGTTTGAAGCTTAGCACTTGAGAATCCGCTTTAAGGGTAGAATTGTTCACTATTAGGTGTCATGTATGTACAATGTTCTAGGTGTAATGCGTTAAGGGAAATGGTGGATTGAAGAATTCTCTAAAAAGAATATTGTGCATTTCTCGAGGACTAGCAATAAGCAAAATGTGGGGTGTTGATAATAGGCTAAATTGTTCAATATAGCCTATGTTTGAGCTCAACATAAGAATGGGTTACTATTGTAAATTTTGAATTATAAATAAAAAATTGGCTCTAATAGTGACTTTAATGTCTTACGGGAGTTCAATAAACAATTGAGGATTTATTATGGTAGTCAAGTGAAAAATAGAGTTAAACGACGAAAAGTGGAGTAGCAACATTTTATCAGAGGAAAACCCCAGTAGACGGGCAATGCGCTGGTCATGCGCTCCCGTGCTAGTTCAGAAATCCTGGGTAGAATGAAACCTTACTAGCACGAGTCGTGCGCTGGTCATGCGCTCCCGCACTAATCCCGTCCGAAAAGGCTATTATTGAGGGTTAAAATTTGCAAATTGAGTTTAATCCACTAAAACTACAATAAAGCAAAAGTTCCACTAGGAAAAGAATATTAGATTTTGAGGGAAGAGTGGAAAAACTCTATCCACTTTCGAGAGAGAAGCCATTGAAGACTCATCTTGGAGCAAGGAGAAGGAGGAAATATACTACCTTGGAGCAAGAATTAAAAGAGTTCTTTCAAACTTTCTTCTATTTTCTTGTTCATATTATGGTTAGTACTTTTATTGTTGAGTTTTGTATGATCATGAGTAGCTAAAACACCCATTCTTCTAGGGTTGTGATTTAGCCATGAATATTTTTGTTTCAAATTAACTATATCGTGATTATAATTCATTCATATATGGTTGTTTCTTCAATTCTATGTTTAAATTGCTTAAGTTTTTGAAAGCACTTGGGTCTATTTACTAACTATACTATGCTTGGAAAAGCCATGTTTAGATTAGAGAAGAATTGAAGAAAGCATGATCTTAACCCTTAAGGGGAGCATATTTGTGGTTAGGATAGGAATATATCTAATCACCTTGCTTATTTAATTATCGTGATCTTAATGCGTTCTTAATAGATTGATTTCATAGGCATATAGATGTTAATCGATTGAGAGTAGGTGAGTAGTACTTCAGAAGAAGACTATGAGAGAATTTATCGATTAATTAACAACCATGAGTGAATTATATGAAAAAACAAGTTAATTAGAACACAATATAATTGGTCAATTAATCACAACCCTAGAATATTTGTCTCTATTTATTACACAACAATCAACTTGATACTTGATAACTTAGTTGTTACTTAAAATTATAATTTAGAATAACCAAACTCTTGAACTCGAACTTGATCCGCAAGACTCTATTAGGTTTGCCCATGACTTGTGAGCCCTACATGAACCTAGTCCTCTGATACCATGTTGTCACGATCCAAATTCCAATTTGGGTCGTGATGGCTCCCAACACCGGGGCTAGGCAAGCCAATCCTAACAACTAGTGAGTTCTCAATTATTTTATTTAAACATTTCCAACATTTACTTAACTTATATTTTAACAGATCAAAAATTAAAATTTCATAACAATAGAAATGCAATCCAAAAAAGATAGTCCACAGTGTGTGCCAGGAACTAGTGTCATAGTTACTAGGGCAACTAGTAGAATATGCAAATTATCACTATCCTACTACACAAAATAGAATAGACAATACATAATTGATGACAAAAGAAGAGAACACATGTATGCTATGGAATTGTATAGAAGAGGCAGTCATCGCGGGATCTCGATAAGAAATCAGGAACGCGCGCCAGAGGGTTAACTAGATGCACCTACCTCAGATCATGTACAATTAAGTACAGAAGCTTAGTATGAGTACATAAACAACATGTACCCAGTCTAACATAAAAAAAGTAGTGACAATGGGTCAACCTCACACTCACTAAAGTCAATATCAATAATCGTATATAAGGATTACAATAAGCATGATTAGAATGAATATAATAACAATCTTAGAACTGAGGAGAAAACGATATATCTATTTCAGTTATGCCATATAGTAATTGCACTTCAAAGCATTTAAACAAAGTAATCATGGATTTATTTCCACATATATATAATGCGCACATTATGCCGAGGTCATATGGTCCGGTCAAATATAATAATAACGGTGCACTGCTAGAGGGTTCAGTGGCGTGAATCGTAGATGCATCTATTTGTACCGAGGCGACCGCCCTGATCCACAAATAGAAATTATTATCAAGAAGGCTCGTATAGGCACATTTATGGTCATTCATACAAGTTCGAAAGTGAGTGCGTACCTTCATTTATATTTATTTTCAACCCCTAACATATCCTAAGTGATCCCATTAGCAAGTAAGAACATTACCATTTGCAAGTATTGAATGTTACGGGTCTTAAACTACCCAGACAATTAGCACAATAGTAGCTACACATGGACTCACCACATACGTATGTAGCCCCCAGATACAATCACATCCATTTATTTAATTCACCTAGGGATTTGTTTCCCTCTTACGAGATTAGAAAGGAGACTCACCTTGCTCCTAAGCTTATTCAAACCCTCAATTTGGAGCCGGCCGATCCAAAACAAATCAAATGGGATAAGAACTAGTCAATACAAGCTACAGCGTTCATATTCTAAACTATTAAAGTAATTTCCTAACCCTAAATACAAGTTCCCTAAATTCCATCCCCGGGCCCACGTGTCCGGATTTTGGAATTTCTTTAGGGAAGGTGTTACCCAGAATTTATGGACCAAGAATAGTTGATTATTACATCATTCCATAGCAAATTTTATGATTAAATCTTATTTTTATCAAGACATTAGTTTTTACTCTAAATCCACAATTTTCACTAATTATAAAGTGTAATATACCCCTAAACTATGCATTAAACTCAAATTAAGTAGAAGTAACTTACCATACAAATGCTAGGTTGAAATCCCTCTTTGGAAGCTCCCAAATTTCCCAATCAATGAATGAAAGGTGTCAAAAATGACAAATTATCGTATTAAATGAATGCACTGCATTCAGCTATTTCCGCACCTGCAGTTAGAGGACCGCATCTTGTGTCTTGCTTATGCGAGGGAAGGTCCGCATCAAAAAATTTGGGCTGGGTTGGCTGGGACCGCTTATACGTTCTGGGGGTTGCTCTTGCGGTTCCCCTTTTATATAAGAGGAGCCGTATCTGCGGATTCCTGGGCTTCTCCCGATGGCCACACCTGCGAATGGTTTACCACTCATGCATCGCGCACCTGCGGCTGGCCAACTGCAGGTGTGGTTATGACATCAATCTGTAGCTTCAATTATTTCCAATTTTCTAACGCAACTCGCGCTTTACCCAATTGATGCTCGGGCCCCCGGAGCCCCACCCGAACATAGCAACAAGTTTAATATCATAAACTTGACTTGCTCGAACCCTCAGAAGACCTGAAATAATGCTAATTCTAGGAATCGCCCCCTAAAACCCCTTGAATCAAACTTATGAACTTCAAATTCTTATATTTCACATCCAACGCGACGAAACACACTTATACTACTCGTATTTGCACCAAATTGTGCGTGCAAGTCTTAAATGACAATACGGAACTATTCCCCATCTTGAAACTACGTTCGTACATCGATAACACAAAAAACCCCGCTCCAAACTAAGTATTTAAGAACTTTAAAATCCTCAAGGAATCAACTTTAACTATTAGGCGTCAAAATGCTCGTGAGTCATCCAAAATCCAATTCGGACATACGCCCAAGACGAAAATCATCATACAAACCTATTGAAACCTTCAAATTGGGATTCTGAGGTCGTTTACTCAAAACGTTGACCAAAGCCAAACTTGGCCTTTTAAGCCAACCTTAAGGAACTAAGTATTCTGACGTCAACCCAAACTTTTCAAAATCCTGAACTAACCATCCCCGTACGTCATAAATTAGTAAAAGCAAGTTCGGAAGGTTTTATCTAGGGAAACATTCTAAAAAGAAAAATTAACGGTCGGATAGTTACACTCACTTTCCGTAACTTATAAAAGAATTTTGTAGCTATAATTCTATATATTTATTAGCAAAACAGAATAAAGTCTTAGCTACTAACAAAATATTTGTGGCAATAACTTCAAATCATAACTATAAGTTTCTAAATTTTTAGCTAAATGCAAGTACTATTGCCACATGACTAAACTATAAAAATAGCCACAATTTTCCGTAAAACCAAATTAAACACTTTTCCACAATAAAATACGTTGTAGCAACAATATAGAGACTGCTACATATTTTATTTGTCGTGTTAAAAGAATAAGATTATTTGCTATAAGTCTAAATTTCGTGGCAAAAAAGTTTTATCAATATAGCTACAACACAATAAATATTCATGCAATAAGTATTAGTCCTTAGACACAAAACATATAAAGTTTGTTGATAACTTTTAGCTACGCTACACTTTCTACGGAAAAAATTATTGTGGCTAAAGCTTTTTGCTATGGAAATTTTCATATTTAGCTACGATATATGCTTAGCTACATATGCATGATGTTGTAGTGTTGCAAGATTTGATTAGGATAATGTATGCTGTGTATGTGAGAAAATTTATATGTGCGAGGGCTAAAAATCATGTCAAGGGTAAGTATCTGCGTGATTACAAGCAGGAGTTTGCTAAAATATTATGATTATGTTGACATGCTATAGTCTACAAACCATGGCAGCACTGTTGTTAT
This sequence comes from Nicotiana benthamiana, assembly GCA_034376525.1. Lineage (NCBI taxonomy): Eukaryota > Viridiplantae > Streptophyta > Magnoliopsida > Solanales > Solanaceae > Nicotiana > Nicotiana benthamiana. The sequence continues at coordinate 122,176,039 of CM067330.1, forward strand.
GAAGACTTCAAAGGAGACAATACCTGATAAAGAGGTATTGGTGGGGATCTACATTTATCTACATGCTTGCGAAGTAGGTTGGTTGGAAGGAAGTAGAAATTTTATTGGCTTTGATGGAGCATTTTGAAGGGTGTGCGTAATGGTTAGCTACTATTATGTATTGGTAAATATTGTAACCAAATGTACCCTGTTTCCTGGGCAGTTATTGAAAATGAGATAAAGAACACATGGTCATGATTTTTTATGTGCCTGATGCATAATTTGCAGCTCATAGAATCCCAAGGTGAAGGGCTGACCATCATGTTTTATATGCACAAGGTATATATTTCACCCCTATTCTTCCTATAATTACTTTGCATATGTTTGTGATATTCTAGCTCTTTTTCTTGTTAATTAAGGGACTTGTTCAATCTGTAGCTAAGTTGATGCAAAATGTTGAGCACAATGTGTGTGCAAGACACATATGAAGCAAATGGAAACAAAAGTGGAAAGGTGAGGAAAGAAGGAAGAATTTGTGGGCCTGTGCAAGGGCTTCATTTGAAGAATATCTAAAGGATAAGATAGATGAGTTGGCAGAATTAGGTGACAATGAGATCATCGAGGATTTACCGAGATACCCTAAATAATGTTTGTATAGAGTATTTTTAAAGACTAGAGTAAATGTGATTTAGTGGAGAACAACATGTCTGAGACTTTTAACAGTTAGATTGTGTCTACTAGGCACAAGTTTATTATAACCATGTTAGAAGAGGTTAAGAAAAGGTGATGGAGAGGATGGCTACCATGATAGAATTTGCAACAAGGTGGATTTCTGATGTATCTCCTTTACATAAAGGAACAATCTCAATATCCAATTAAGCATGAATTTAGATGGAATGAGGATACAAGGTATGAGATACAACATGGGGTTTACAAACATAGTGTTTATTTTTTCAACAATACATGCAAAAGTAGATTGTGGCAGCTCAAAGGAATATCATGCTCCGATGCAATATGTGCAATATATTTTTTAAGCAATTTGAGAATGCTAACTATGGTGTTCACTGGTACAGGAAATAAATATGCCTGAAGGCTTTTAATTGTTACATGCACCTAGTAACCAACATGGAGTTATGACGATCAATTCAAAATCCCACTGTTGAGCCTCATGTAATTACAACGATTCCTGATAGACCTAAGAAAAATAGAAAGAAGCTCAAGATGAACCTAAAAAGAAGTTTTTTGAGAGATCAAAGAAAGGAACACCAATGACATGCTCCCATTGTAAGATAGTAGGCCATAACAAGAAGGAATGTCCTATCCTGTAATAATCAGATAATCCAATCATTTTTTTTCTTGATTGTGACATGTATTTTGGTTGTTTCAATAACTCATTTTAGTTTATCGAAATTTCAGAAAGGATAAGGATCTGGAGTTTCATGTACTAGAAAAGCTAATGCTACTCAAGGAGCAACTGCTGCAAGTGTTTCTAGAACTATTATTTAACCATCTCAGTTAGCAAGTGGATCAGGAATTGCTACTACCAGAAATACTCAACCATCAGTTGTTGCAAGTCCATCTATAAGTATTCCTTTTTTAGTTTAATTAAGATGTGTTAGGACCATAATTTTTAAATTATTAGATAATACTTAATCTTACATTAGGATACTGGAAGTGTAAGATCAAAGACTTATGAGGATATTGTATCTAGTGTTAGAGAAAGGCCAAAAGCTACTGGACTTCGAGGAAGATCAAGGACTACTGAATTTGGTATTTTTTTTTAGTGATTCAGGAACAATGATATAAAGGGTAATTGATTTAGATTTGGATTTTTATTTAGATATTAGTAGTTTGGGTGCTAATTTGACTTCATTTGCAGTGTGTATCAAGAGATAAGGCACTTCCTACTCCTACAAAAATAGTGGATGATGGGCAGACCAATATTGATCTTGGATACAGTGCACCTGGACTAAGGTGACAAGGAAGAAATGCTATACCACAAAGGCAACTTCAAGTCTTCAACAATATTAAGGAGAAGACAAAATCAAGCAAGTCTTTTAGAACCTCAAATCCAATCCTCATCTTATCCAAGTCAGTCTCCATGTCCAAACTGGAGCCAATCTCAACAAAACATCAATCAATATAAACCATGATGATAGGCTGAATATTTATTTTTGTGATAGCTTAAGTCTTTTAATTGCATAACCTAATTTATAGGTGAACTATGGATGGTTAACTATGCCATTTATTTTGTCACAATGTTTAAACTGCTTCTGCTGCTAGACAACTTTCGGTAGCAAATGTTGTCAACCAAGAAGGCTAATTGAACTTGGTTGTTTATATATGTCTACCTGTTTATGTCAAAACATTGATTTTCATTCAATTAAAATGCATCATATATTTTGTCATTATCATTGTACATAGGATTATGAAGATATTGATTAGTGCTAACTAAACTAAGAAGTAAATTACAATGATTATTGTTAGTATAATAACTAATGTTACAATGATCTCCATCGTTTGTTACGTTGTAGTCGATCTCTCTCTCTCTCTCATTCATAATAACAACCCTGAAATTATAGTGATCTGGAAGAGGTGGGTCAACTACCTAAAAAGTTATAAGGATTGTTTAGACCATAATTTGAGAATTTATAAAGCATTCTTCTTAGATTTTTGGACTTCCAAGTGATGCAAAACTTAGCTTCAACTCCACAATGACAAAATACAGGACTTTGCATTATTTTCACGATAAAAAAATAAAGCTTCAAATTTTAGAATAATGAAGGAATGGAGCTTCAAATTCTATATAGTGGAGGAATAATGTATATTACAATTAATGGATAAGAACTCACTTAAACATGCACCATTTTGGATCGTTGGGCATTGGGAAAAGGGCTCTCACGCTTCTAAGCGTCGTGTTCCTCAGGTTGTAGGTTGATTAGGACCAACTGACACCATATGGGCATAATTAATGGTCAAATGTGTTTATTAGTTAAGGGAATCATGAGTTCAATTGTTGAAATGGGAATGTATAAAGTTCCTATATCGGTTTTCAAATACCCCAAAAGTCTAAGTGGTTAGGAAGCCGTTACACTTTGGCTTTTTAGAGGACGCGAGTTTTGACCAACCAGTTTACTACTTGCCCATTCCCAAACCAGACGAAAATAAAAGAATCAGATCCCGACATGCGCCAGGACAATGAAGCAAGTCCCCAATGTGCAACAATCAGTTAAAGTTTCGAGCTTTAGGGGTCGTTTAATAGGAGGTATTTTTCACGATAGGGATCGTGATGGCGCCTGACTCTTAGAATGCTAGGCAATCCAATAGATAAAGATCTAACACACTAATCATTATTCAAATAGTAAATAACAATAATTAAAACCAAAACAAAGTAGAAAGTGTGAAAGTTTATAATAAATCAAACACTAAGACACGACTATCAAATGATCGTGTGTCACAATCCACGAACACTAAGAATTTCTACAAATACTGGTATAAAGAAAATTCATTTGTTCTCGAAATACAAGAATATAGGGAAAATAGGATATATGGAAGTGGACTCCAGGGTCTGCGAACACCAGAAGATCTACCTTGGGTCTCCTAATGTACTGAAGGCAACAACCTAACTTTGATCAATGCGATCCAGTACAGAAATCTGCACAGAAAGTGCAGAGTACAGTATCAGTATAACTGACTCCATGTACAGGTAAGTGCCGATCCTAGCCTCGGCAAAGTAATGACGAGGCTAGGATATGACAATAACATGAACCTGTCTAGTTAAATCATATACGAGAAAATTACAACAATGGAAATTTAGCAGAAAATAACGGGAAGGGGGAAAACATGCTGAGGGAAAATATCAAATCCTGAAAATAGTACAGTTAGGAAACGCAACAAAAATCATTCTTTACACCAACAGTAATATGACATAGTGAAACCTTTGCACGGCATCCCTCTTCGTGTTTTTTTACTATCGTCCTTACCATATAAAATGATAGGAACAGCATAACATCACCCTTTGTGCATTAACTCTCTCATAACATGGCATGATATCATCCTTCGTGCAATAATACTCACGGAATATGGAACGGCATCACCCTTCGTGTCATGAAATATTGCACTGCATAACCTTCGTGCTTTACACCTTCCTCACCCAAACAACAGAACAATTACAACTTGTCAAGGGAAATCATCAATAAGCAAACTTGTCAGTGTTAAATTACACAATATAATCCCAACTTGAATCAATTCTCAACCAATATCTAATTCCAGTAAAGCATGATAAGATTTGTTTAACATGAAGAATAACCAGTTTAAGCATGAAAAGTATAAATAAAGAATATAAGAGTCACAATTAAAAAACTTACTCGCATGCTATGACTTGACGACAATGTATAGGTACTCGTCAGCTCACCTATATGTCGTACTCAACAAACAAGTATATAGAAAATGAGGCAATATAACTGAATCCCTCAAACCAAGGTTAGCCACAACAAGTACCTCGATTCCACGACCAAACTCAAGCCTCAAACACCGCTTTTCCCTTAGTTTCCACCTCTAAAATACTCGTATCTAGACATAATTAAATTAATAATATATATTATTATTAAAGAAAACAATTTCAATGCATAATTTCAAGTTTTCTAATATTTTTCCCAGAAATTCAAAAGTCAACCCCTGCCCCACCTGGTCAAAACTCGAGGTTCGGACCAAAATCCATTAACCCACGAGCCTAAATATGTAATTGGTTTCGGAATTCGACCCCAAGTTGAGGCCCAAATCCCAGTTATACAAAAATCTCTAATTCTACCCAAGCTCCCAATTTCCACCCTGAAAATCCTAGATTCTAAGATGAAATCTTGTAGAAAGAAGTAAATGAGTGAAAGAAATGAGTTAAGAATCACTCATTTATGATTTGGAGAAGAAAAAGTATTTGAAAAATTGCCACTTATATTTTAGGGTTATGAAAAAGTAAAAAATGGATGGAAAGTCTCGTTTATATAGCACCCCTGGATCCTCACTAAGCAGTCTGCTAAATCTCGGGCGCGACCGCGAACATTCACAGCGGTCCGCAAAATTATGGGCGTGGCTGTGAATCTAAACCTTAGCCTATCTCGCTCGAGAAGGCCCCCAATGCGGCCGCGTTCTTCAACCCGCAGTCCGCGAATTTCACTCTGCGGCGGCAATCCTGAGAGCTGAGACCTGCAATCTCTGAATCTGTCCAACATCTGGTCTTTTCGTAAGTCTAAAAATTCTGTAGCCTATGTGTAACTCAACCGAGCCCTTGGGGCTCTAAATCAAACACGCACATAAGTATTAACATATCATATGAACTTGTTCAAGCAATCGCATCACCAAAATAACACATAGAACTGCGAATTTAGCATCAAATGGCATAAAATTTTCAAGAAAACTTCAAACTTTCTATTTTCTCAACCAAAGGCCTGAATCACGTCAAATCAGACCCGTTTATCACAAAATTTCATAGATAGTGCATAAATGTCATAACAGAATAGGGCTCCAGAACTAAAATACAGACCAGGTACCAAAAATATCTGCTATTAACCATTTTCTCAAAACCATTATAATTGCAGTTTTACCATTTTCATCAAAATATCATTTCTCAGGCTATGGAACTCGGAACTTGATTCCGGACATGCACCCAAGTTCCATATTTTTCTATGCAGCCTACGAGACCATCAAAACATTTGTCCGGTTCTGTTTACACAAAATGTTGATCGACGTCAACTAAAATACTTTTAAAGGTAATTATTATTTTCTCAAATATTCACATAAAGGCTTCCCGGAAATGCACTTGGACTATGCACGCATATCAAGGAGAATTATGATGAGGTATTAAAGGCCTCAAAATCCTGAATTAGATTCAAAACACGACATCACCTTTTGGTCATCACATTCTCCACATCTAAAACAACTGTTCATCCTCAAACAGACATAGAAAAGTACATGAGCTAAGAAAATCTGCTCCACATATCGGACTCCGACTTCTAGGTAGTTGCCTCAACAGCCTAACCTGTCCACTGCACACGAACCAAAGGATAAATCTTCAACCTCAACTCACGAACCTACCGATCTAGAATATCTAATGGCTCCTTCTTTTAAGTCAAATCCTTGTCTAGCTGAACTGTGCCAAAATCTAACATGTAGGATGGATCGCCATGATAATTCTAAAGCATGGAGACATGGAACACTAGGTGTACTGCTGATAAGCTTGGTGGTAATGCAAGTCTGTCGACCACCTCTTCCACTCGATCAAGAATGTGAAATGGCCCAATGAACCTAGGGCTTAACTTGCCTTTCTTCCTAAACTTCATAATCCTCTTCATGGGTGACACTCCAAGCAACACTCTCTCTCCGACCATGAATGCTACACCACGGACCTTACGGTCGCCATAACTCCTCTGCCTGGACTGTACTGTATGAAGTCTATCGTGAATGATATTAACCTTATCCATGGCATCTTGTACCAAATCCGCACCCAATAATCGATCCTCTCCTAGCTCAAAACATCCAACCAGTGATCAACACCGTGTATCATACAATGCCTTATCGGGAGACATCTGGAGGCTTGACTGATAACTATTGTTATAAGAGAACTCCACTAATGGAAAGAACTAATCCCAAGAACCTCCAAAGTTAATAACATAGGCGCGAAGCATATCCTCCGATGTGAATAGTACGCACGGACTATCCATCCGTTTGAGGATGAAATGACATGCTCAACTCGACTTGCGTACCCAACTCACGTTATACTGCCCTCTAGAAACGCGAAGTAAACTTCTTACCTCGATAAAAAATGATAGACATGGGCACACCACATAGATGAACGACATCAAGGATGTAGATCGCTGCCAACTGCTTCGAAGAATAGGAAACTGCCATATGAATGAAATGCACTGACTTGGTCATCCTACCCACAATAACCTATACTTCATCGAACTTCCTCTAAGTCCATGGGAGTCCAACAACTAAGTCCACAATGATACGCACCCGCTTCCACTCAAGTATCTCAATCTTTTGAAGCAAACCATCAGGTCTCCGATGCTCGCACTTCATTTGCTGAAAATTCAAACACTAAGCTGCGTGAGCAACAATATCCTTCTTCATCCTCCTCCACCAATAATGATGTCACAACTCCTTATACATCGCAGTGGCGCCCTAATGAATAGAATACCAGGAATTGTGGGCCTCATCTAGAATCAACTCACGAATCCCATCCATATTAGGCACACAAACAAGACCCTGCATCCTCAAAACTCCATCATCTCCAACTATAACCTACTTGGCATCACCGTGCCTCACTCTGTCTCAAATGACAAACAAATGAGGATCATCATACTGTACCTTCCTTATACGCTAATATAAGGAAGACCGTGCAACTGTATATGCTAGAACACTGTTGGGCTTAGAAACATCCAACCTCACGAACTGATTGGCCAAATCCTAAACATCTAAACCAAGCGGTCTCTCACCGACTAGAATATAAGCAAGATTGCGCATACTAGCTGATTTCCTAGTCAAAGCATCCGCCACCACATTGGCCTTCCCGGGATGATACAAGATAGTTATATAAAGCTCTTTGTTTTTCCAACCACTTTCTCTGCCTGTAATTGAGCTCCTTTTGCTTGAACAAGTACTGCAAACTCTTATGATTCGTGAACACCTCACACAACATGCCATATAGAAAATGCCTCCAAATCTTTAGCGCGTGAATAATGGTTGCTAGCTCAAGTTATGAACTGGATAATTCTTCTTTTGAATCTTCAACTGCAGTGAAGCATATGCAATAACCTTACCACCCTGCATCAATACTACACCAAGCCCAAGACAAGATGCGTCACAATATACCGTATATGCCCTTGAACCTGTGGGCAACACCAACATCAATGTTGTAGTCAAAGCTGCCTTGAGCTTCTGAAAGCTCACCTCACACTCTTATGACCACCTGAACTCGACACCCTTCAGGGTCAACCTAGTCATCAGGGTTGTTGTAGATGAAAACCCCTCCACAAACCAATGGTAATAACCCGCCAAACCCAAGAAACTCCGGATATCTGTAGATGATGTGGGTCTGGGCCAGTCCTTGACTGCCTCAATCTTCTTAGGATCAACATGAATACCCTATGTTGATATAACATGACCAAAGAATAAAACTAAACTCAATCAAAACTTACATTTCGAAAATATAGCATATAATTAGTTGTCTCTCATAGTTTGAAGAACGACTCGAAGATGCTGCTCATGCTCATCTTGGCTATGGGAGTACATCAAGATATCATCAAAAGAAAATTATGAAGGAATCCAGATAGGGCATGAACACTCATTTCATCAAATCCATAAATACTACAGGGGTGTTTGTCAACCCAAATGACATTACTATAAACTCATAATGTCAATACTGAGTCTAAAAAGTTGTTTTAGGGACATCGGATACCCTAGTCATCAACTAATAGTAGCCAGAACTCAAATCATTCTTTGAAAACACCTTGTCACCCAGAAGCTGATCAAATAAATCATCAATCCTCGGCAACGGATACTTATTCTTGATGGTGACATTGTTCAATTGTCGATAATCTATGCATATCCTCATTGATCCATCCTTTTTCTTTACAATCAACATAGCCCACCCAAAGGCGAGACATTGCCCTAATGAATCCCTTATCAAGAAAATCTTGCAACTGCTCCTTCAATTATTTAAACTCTGGCGGGGCCATACGGTATGGCAGAATAGAAATGGGTTGAGTGCCCGGAGCCAAATCAATGTAAAAGTCAATATCCCTATTGGGTGGAATCCCCGATAGTTGTGCAGGAAATACCTTTGGAAACTCACAAAGAATTGGTACATAATCCATCGAAGGAACCTCCACACCGGAATCATGAACATAAGCCAAATAAGCCAAACACCCCTTCTCGACCATACGCCGAGCCTTCATATAAGAAAAAACCCTACTGGTAGAGTGACCAGGAGTACCTTTCCACTCCAATCGAGGCAATCCTAGCAAGGTTAAAGTCACGGTGTTGGCATGACAGTAAAATATAGCATGATAAGGTGACAGCCAATCCATCCCCAAAATAATATCAAAGTCAACCATATCGAGAAGAGATCTACGCTAGTCTTAGAACCCCCAATAATGACCACACACGAACGATATACACGATCTACAATAATAGAATCACCCACTTGTATGGAAACATATACGGGACCACTCAAAGAATCACGAGGCACAACAAAATATGATGCATAGTAAGATGAAATATACAAATAAGTAGATCATGGTTCAAATAATGCTGAGGCATCCCTACTGTAGAGTGGAATAGTATATGTGATAACTGCATCAGATGCCTCAGCCTCAGGCATGGCTGGGAAAGAATAACATTAGGGCTGGGCCCCTCCATTCTGAGCTGCATCCCTGAGACGGTCTCCTTCTAGTTGTCCTCCACCTCTAGTATCCTGACCTTTACCTCTAATACCTCGACCTACACCTCTTGATGTCTAGCCCCTTCCTCTATCTGAGTGAGTGGGCGGTAGAACACCTGGTTCTATAACCATGGCTTGAAAACCCTGATGCTGGGAACTACTCGATGTTCAAGGGCAATACCTAGCGATGTGCATCGGATCACAACAAGTATAACAAGACCGCAGATGCTAAAACTATTGACCCTGACAGTCTAGGTAACAACTCTGGAAACTTTGGAGCGGTTGTGCACTGATAAGAACTTGTGGTGCATTGTACGGCATATGATCAAATTATTTCATGTAAGAGCCATGACCACCTAAAGCACCATGAGAAGCTTGAAGTGCTGGATGAAACAGCCTTGAAGGATGGCCTCTACCAAAAGAATCCATGCATCCAGACGAGGCACCACATAACCTACCAAACTGACGAGGCCTTTTGACAAATCTCCAACCACTCCATTGAGCTTAACCCATCTCCACTTGCCTTGCTACATTTGTCGCATCCTGGAAAGAAATCTTTCTCCCTGTCTTCTTAGCCATCTACAACCTCATAAACTGAGTGAGTCCCTCAATAAACCTCATCACCCTCTCTCTCTCTCTCTGTCTCACTCTCTCTCTCTCTCTCTCTCTCTCTCTCTCTCTCTCTCTCTCTCTCTCTTAGTGGGGAGTATAAGAAGGGCATGACGGGCAAAATCAACAAACCTAGTCTCGTACTGAGTGAAAATCATAGAACCCTGTTGAAGATGCTCAAACCGCCTACGATAGTCCTCTCTGTGAGTAACAGGAAGGAACTTCTCGCGAAATAGCTGAGAGAAGTGGTCCAATGTCAAGGCGAGCGAACCAGCTGGTCTAGGCAACACAAAATCATTCCACAGTATCTTGGCGAACCCTATCATCTAAAATACAACAAACTCGACCCCATTTTTCTCCAGTATCCCCATGTTATGCAATAGCTCATGATAGTGGTCAAGATTCATGTAGGTCCTCAAAAGCGTCCTTACTATTATGAATTGGGAAAAGCTTGGTAGACATGTCCAACCTCAACAAATCCTTAGAAGACATGACTAATCCACCAGCGGCCTGTGCCACAATAGCTGGTTGGAATACTCTAACTAGCTGAGCTGCCAGAGTCTAAAACAGAGGAGCCATCTTCTCTGGAGTATTGGTAGCGAGAGTCTGTGCTTCTCTCTTGTCCTGAGATACACTTGATGCCAGTCTGATGTACGCTCTCCATACGGCCTATTATAAGAACCAAAGCATCTTGAAGCACAGGGGTGGCTGTGAACCCCTCCGGGACCTGAGCTGTTCTTGCTATAACAGTCTGCGCTGGAGCCTCCTCATCAAACTCAACCTGAGGCTCTGTCGTATGTGCTGTTGCTCGAGCTCTAGGCTGAACCTTTCCCCTGCCTCTGCCTCTAGCATGGTCTTACCTTTGTCCTCTGCCCCTCGTAGAAGCTGCCACTAGGGATCGGGCTTCTACTCAACTAATGAAGCGGTACATATTCTCGCCATCTTCGAAGGAACAAGAATAGAAATTTTGATTAGCATTGAGAAATCAAATCGCACGATAGTGAAGAATAGAAATGAAGTTGTTCCTAAACCATGTAGTCTCTAGGGATAAGCACAAACATTACTGTGTCGATCCCTCAGACTATACCTAGCTTTTTTTTGAATTGTGAGACCTAGGCAACCTAGTGCTCTGATACCATCTTGTCACGCCGAATTTCCACCATCCAGATCGTGATGTTGGCTAACTTTTAAAATATCAAGCAAGCCAAAAGACAAAGATCAAACACACAAATCACTATTCAAATAGTAAATAATAATAATTAAACCAAAACAAAGTAGAAAGTGCGGATGTTTACAATAATTCGAACACTAATAAACTACTACTCAAAGATATGGGGTCACTGTCCAATAACACTAAGAGTTTCTACAAATAATGGTTTAAAGTAAATACATTTGTTCTAGAAGTACAAGAAAAAAGGGAAACTGGGATATATAGAAGGGGGCTCCAGGGTCTACAAATGCCAGCAAATCTACCTTGGTTCTCCTGATGGATTGAAAGCAGCAACCAACCTCTGATCAGTGCGGTCCAGTACCGGAATCTACACAGAAAGTGCAGAGTACATTATCAGTAGAACCAACCCCATGTATTAGTAAGTGTCAAGATAACCTCGACGAAAGTAGTGACGAAGGTAGAACATGACAATAAAATGAACCTGTGCAGTTAAATCATATACGAGAAAATAACAACAACGAAAATTTAGCAAAAAATAACAGGAAAGGGAAAACACGCTAAGGGAAATATCAAATCTTGAAAATAGTACAGCAAGGAAACACAATAAAAATCATTCTTTACACCAAATAATAATATAATAGTGAAACCTGTGTACGGCATCACCCTTCGTGCTTTTACTCCCGCCTTTACCGTAAGAAAGAATATGAACAACACAGCATCACCTTTCCTGCATTAACTCTCTCATATCATGGCACGACATCACCCTTCCTGCATTAACACTCACAGAATATGGAATGGCATCGCCCTTTGCGCATTATCACTCGCTCACAAAACATTGCACGACATCACCCTTCATGCGTTACACTCTTCCTCAGCCAAACAACAGAACAATAACAACCTGGCAAGGGAAATCATCAATGACCAAACTTGTTTCAATGTTAAATTTCACAATATAATCCAAAATTGAGTCAATACTCAACCAATACCTAATTCGAGCAAAGCATGATAAGATTTGTTTAACATGAAGAATAACCAGTTTAAGCATCAACTATAAAAATAAAGAATACAATGCTGACATGTATAAAAGTCACTCGCATGCTATGAATTGATGACAACGTATAGGTACTCTTCACCTCAGCTATATGTTGTAGTCAACAAACAATCATATAGCAAATAAGGCAACATCACCTAATCACTCAAGCTAAGGTTAACCACAATACTTACCTCGATTCCACGGCCAAACTCAAGCCTCAAAGACTGTTTTGCCCTTAATTTTAACCTCCGAACCACTCATATCTAGTCATAATTAACTTAATAATATCAATTATCGCTAAAGAGATCAACTCCAATACACAATTGTAAAATTCCAATCATTTTTCCTAAAAAGTCAAAAATCGTCTCCGATCCCGCTTGGTCAAAACTCGAAGTTCAGACAAAAATCCATTCATCCACGAGCCCAAATATGTAATTAGTTTCGTAATCTAATCCCAAATTGAGGTTCAAATCCCAATTATACAAAAATTCTTAATTCTACCCAAACCCCCAGTTTCCACCATGAAAACCCTATATTCGAAGATGAAATCTTGTAAACAGAAGTAAAAGAGTCAAAAGAATGAGTTAAGAATCACTTACTTATGATTTGAGGAAGAAAGACCATTTGAAAAATCGCCTCTTGTGTGTTACAGTTCTGAAAGTGAAAATGGATAAAAAGTCCCGTTTATATAGCAACACTGGATCCTCACTACACAATCCGTTAAATTCCGGCCGTGGCTGCGCACCTTCCCTGCCGTCCGCAAAATTATTGGCGCGCCCATGAAACTAGGCCTTACCTACCGCGTTTGCGAAGCCCCCCACCGTGACCGCGTTCTTCAACCCACAGTCCTTGAATTTTATCTGCGAGCGAACTCAAGAGAACTGAGACTTGCACTCTCTGCAACTACCAATATTAGGTCTTTCCCTAAGTTTAGATAAGTCGTAGCATATCTGAAACTCACCCATCCCTCGGGGATCCAAGCCAAACGCACACATAAGTCTTAACGCATCATATGAACTTGTTCAGGTGATCGAATAGCCAAAATAACACCTAGAACTGCAAATTTAATTAACATTAAATGGCATGAAATTTTCAAGAAAGCTTCAAAACTTCTATTTTCTCTACAAAAGGCCCGAGTCACGTCAATCAATCCTGTTTCTCACAAAATTTAACAGATATGGCATAAATATCATAACAGACCTATACCGGGGTACGGAACCAAAATACAGTCACAGTACCAACGAGATTGACTATTAGCTATTTTCTCAAAACCATTATAATTTCAGTTTAATAAATTTCATAAAAAAATCATTTCTCGGGCTAGGGATCTTGAAATTTGTTAATGGGCATACGCCCAAGTCCCATATTTTACTACGGACCCTCCCGGACTCTCAAAGTACAAGTCTGTGTCCGTTTACTCAAAATGTTGACCGAAGTCAACTAAAATCACTTTTCAAGGTATTGTTTCTTCAAATTTTAACATGAAGGCTTTTCTGAAATGCGACCGGACTATGCATGAAAATCAAGGAGAAGTATAATGATGAAGGTCTCGAAAACCCTAATTGGGTTCTAAAATATGAGATGACCTTTTGGGTCATTTATTAGCAAAATCAACTAGGTATTGTACTTAGGGTTGATTTTCATATATATAATATAAAGTACACAAATGGAGGGGGATATAAACCTGACCTCCAGAAATAAGATGAAAGGGAATTTGTTTGTCCAACATTGACAATAAAATGACATTTGTTTGCAGCGAGAAGTTAGACCTATCATGATGTTCCAAATATCTACCTCGAAGTGGTAGATGGTCAGTTATACAAAACAAGTTGAAGATAACCTAGGTCACCTATACATTATAGCAAAAGTAAAGCTAAATCTATGCAAAAGATAAGTGTGAAGCATATCTTCCATAAACAAACACTTCTACAACTAATGAAATTATAGAGTTTCCTATGAGAGTATGACAAAAACCTTTAGTGATTGCAAAAGCTATATTAATGCTAGCTGTGACATTGGATACAAAGAAAGCTATGCTGAATATATCAAACGAAACAATCAAATCATTCTGAAGCAGTTTCCTGAAGCTAACAGAATGGAGGGAGCATGATATGTTTCCCAAAGTTAGGATGTGCTCTTCATATTATTCCTGGATGTTGTATTGTATCTTTGCGGGAGATTTGTTTTGCTGTTGATCTAAAATTTGAGTACTTGCCTGCTTAATGATTGCAGGCTATTGTGTATCCTTCAGCTACAGAGAGGTAGAGGTATGTAATGTTTGTTCTTTCTTAGAATGCATTCTACTCAAAATTGGAGGGGAATAAATGTCAACTATGAAAGTAGGTGGAGAGACCTGAGTAAACTGATACATTTCCATCAGCTTGAGCATCTGGGATGCTAATACCATTTATTTAAACCGCATCAATTGGTCAATTCTACTTCCCGTACCTGCAATGAATAAAAACCTTGTTAGAAAATGGGGGGCTCATAATCTAGGTTCTTTTGGATTCTTGATATGATACTAGGAAGATGCGGGATGTTATGACCCTTGTTTTGTAAGGAAGAATTTATTGCAGGCTCTTGTGTTGACGGAAATTAGTTGGTTTGTTATTGATTTGTGAAGATAGGATGCAGGTATATGAAAACCTTCAGATGACGAAGAAGAAATGTTGCAAGAGTAATAAAATACATTTTTGCACACCTACATTCCATACATGAATCAAATGGTAAAGAACTCCATGATTGGAGGCATGAATTAGATAGGAATGCTTTTGTTTTTGGGGATTCCTGAAACGCTTGTTGATGAAGGTTACGTTGCAGGGTGCTGCAACATGAACTAGGACTGTTGCTGCACTCAATTGATAGGCTTACAGGGAATGAGCATCGTGGATTCTAATACTACACCGTGTGAGCATATCAGCTGTGTGAGCACCAAAACATTGAGAAGACCTGCAAAAAAGAAAGCTGAATTAGAGAGTAAAAGGGCATTTCTGACAAGTTTTCCTTGTCTACTTTCTATAGACAACTTTTTGTGCTTCCTTAAGGACGGGTTTGCTTTTGAGTTCTTGTGGGTCCTAAGAACAATGGTGGGATGGGACTTTAAGAATTTGGAGTGCATTTTGTTTTGTATTCCTTTATCTTTGTTCCAACATTTATGGGGTTTGCAGGGTTTTCTGTTTTGAAGATTTCATTGAATGAGTAAGTTTGAGGCTATAAATATCCATTTATTTCCCTTAAGTAGTTTGCGAAACATTGTTGTTGATATCACACTCTGAAGGCATGCCAATGGATTGTACAGTCCCTTTCTGATGGTATCTGCAAAAAAAGGAACTAATATTAGAAGAGGGATTAATTGCCCACAGCTGGCGAATGTAGTGTTTCATTTGGACTTATAACTGGAACCCCTTCCTTGGAGTTGGTTCAACCATCACCATTTAATGTTGAAGAAGAACTTGAATTTTGAGATGAGAACAAAAGGCTATTCGTTTTCTTGAGCCTAAAAGCTGGTGTGCCCCATTGCTTATGGACAACTTGTCCTATGATGAGGGATGGGATTGAAGAGGCAGTGGTGAAGTTTGTTATGGTATGGAGATCATGCCTCAATTTTGAGAGGGAATCAGCGGGATAGTTTCTTTCTCTATAAACATGTGAAGCTTTGAATCCTTCAAACTGAGCACACAACAGCCTTAGCTGGGAGATCTTTTCTTGCAAATCCCAAGGAGAGTCATTTTCCTCAGTCAGCCATTTAACTAGGAGTGCAGAGTCTGCTTCAAAGTGAACTCTGGGATACCATTTTCCAAACACCATTGAACTCTTATTCTGGCTGCTTCAGTTTCAGCATAGTTATTGGTACCTTCTCCCAAGGGGAAAGACATTGCATGAATAAAATGGACATGATGATCTCTAATAATGACACCTCCTCCAATCTTTCCAGGATTAATCATAGCACTTTCATATGAATTAATCTTCACATAGACAATGTCGGGTTTATTCCATGTGACTTGGGTTATGGTGGTATGATGTTGAATGTTTTCAATTAAAGAATGGAGTTCCCCTAATTTAGAGGCAAATGGATTTCAGGGAAGTTGGATCTTAGAAGTAGGCTTATGTCTTAGTTGATGGAGTAGAGGGTCCTAGTTAGGGAGGATTTTTTAGCTCCATACTTGGCACTACATCTATTTTTTCACAAGTTCCAACAGAGGATGATGGAGAGGGTATCTAATATGAGCTTTTGCAATAAATTAAAAGTCTTCAACATTCACCATTTCATTAGGAGAATTCTCAAAAGCATTTTCTCAGTTTGAATGCCCATATGACCCCCATTTTTTTTCCATATGATTCTTGCAAAGTTCCCAAAACTGAGATATGTTCCACTGTTTCCAGATCATGCATTGAGAAGTATACACACCTGGTGACAGTTGGACCATCGAAGATGCATTTGTCATCAGTTGGGAGTTTGTTTCTAAGAAATCTCTACAAACAAAAGGACAATTTAAAGGGAATCTTCTTATGCAAGGTCTTCATATTTGTGAAGTTAGGTGATTTTTTCTTTATGATGAGGTTCCATGTTGAGGCACGTGTAAACTCACCCCTAACAGTAGGAGTCCAGATAAGTTTGTTTGGGAATTCAGGATTGTGAAAGATAGTTGTCTGCATGATCTTTGAGATTTTGTGAACTGGTGCCATTCCATTGAGATTTTGGACATCCCATATACCTTCATTCCATAAATAGGACACTTGTTTGTTGCTAGGTCTTTCCCTTATATTGTGCTATGTGCCAATGGCCATGAACCAAGCTAATTGTCCCACCAAAAACTGCATTTCCCATTGTGAAGTCTCGATTGGATTACTTTTTCTACTTCTTTCTTATTGACCATCAATCTCTTCCACGCTTATGACTGTCCTGAGTGCCATTTCTTGGATATTGGATTTTATCTTTGACAGTATTTTGCCTTAAGGAATGAGAACCAAAGAGATTTGGTTGTTCTAAAGGGCCACCATTGCTTGAGCTCCATGGATTTACATGAATCCTGAACAGTTCTGAAACCCACACCAACACCACCTTCATTTTAAGGGAATGATAGTTTGGACCATGATGCCCAATGATACTTGATTTTGTCCTTATCGATTCCCCATAAGAAGTTTGTTGTCAACCTTTCAATTTTTTTCATGACAGTCTTAGGAGGGGACACAACTGAAATGAGATTAATTGGTAGGGCTAGGAGGACATATTTGATTAAGGCTGCCCTGCCTCCATTAGATAGCATCCTGCCATGCCAGCCTTTGTTCTTCCTAGCACCTTATAGATAAGGCCATTGAAGTACATTATTCTAATTCAGCCTATGTACAGAGGGCATCCTAAGTATGTGAGAGGTGATTCTTTCCTAGAGAAGCATGTTTCCTTTTGAATTCTTCTGATAACACTTGGCAGGGCACATAGAGTAGTCATGAAGTGGATCTTATGTCTATTAATGAGTTGGCGAGAAGTGTTCTCATAATTGCTAAGAATCCACATGATTTTCCTCAAAGATATTTTTATGTAAGAAGTAAAGATAATGATATCATCATCAAAATCAAGTGGTTGATTTGAGGTCCCCTTTTCTCCATATTAAATCTATGAAATAACTGGTTATGATTGAGCATGTCGAGCATTCTGGATAAGAGTTCAGATCCTATGATGAATAGTGAGGGGGCAGTGGAACCCCTTGTTTGAGGCCTCTTGAAGACTTAATGAAACCATATCTGGCGCCATTAACTATTACTGAGTACCAGTTGTTGGACATTGTTCTCAAGATCATGTCAACGATCATTTCACTGAAGCCCAATCTTTTGAGCACAATGCAAGTGAAACTCCAAGAGACTGTATCATAACACTTGGCCATGTCAAGCTTGATGACCCTATTTGAGCCCACCAGGCTTATTGATACTATGCACTATTTTATGTGCAAGCATAATGTTTTTAGAGATATTTCTGCCCTTAACAAAGCCTGATTGATTTGCAGAGATTATCTTTGGAAGGATAGGGCCAAGTTTTGAGTCGATAACTCCGGAAATGATCTTATTAATGAAGTTGCTAAGATTGATTGGCCTGAATTCTGTAAGACTATTAGGGAATTCAACTTTGGGAAAGAGGACAAGGAATGCATTGGTCTATATATAGGCATTGAACTACCTCTGAAGAATTCTAGCACTACCATGAGTAAGTCTTCCACTATCACATCCCAGCAAGCTTGGTAAAACTTCCCATTCATTCCATCAGGTCCTGCTGCACTAGTAGGACTCATGGAGAAGATAATGTCCTTGAGCTCTGACAAAGATGGGTCTCTAGTGAGTATGGCATTGTCATCAATGGTTATCATGGTTGGAATAATGGCCAGCAAATCTTCCCTAATAGTTGAACCAGGATCTGTGAAAAGGTTTTGAAAGTAGTCACATGCAGTTTTCCCAATGTTTTCATCACCGTGAACCTACTCATCATCTTCATTTCAGATTTTGTGGATGTACAATTTCCTTTTTCTTCCACTGATCAGGGTGTGGAAGTTTCTAGAATTGGCATCCCCTTTTGTGAACCATTCCAGTGGTGTGTTCTGTTTTAGAACATCTTGCTCCACCTTCAAGTGTCTAACATACTGAGCTTTGACTTCATTAAGAGTTAATATGTCAGCTTCATTCTTTGTCTGAGCCCATATCATCTCTGCATCACTCACCTTTTGTTCATATTCTTGTCTTTTTGGAAGATATCACCATATTGTTGTCTGGACCAGAGACTTAGAGCATGGCTCAGGGCTTTCAATTTATGATGGAACACCCACATCGCATTACCTTTGACTTCTTTGTTCCAAATTTCATAAACAACTAGTGGTAGAAAACGTTGATTATCCACACGACAGTTGAGGAATTTGAAGTACTTTTTGCCACTATCTTGTCTTGTATGAAGTTCTAATAGCAGGGGGTTGTGATCAGATCCTGATGAAGCTAAATGAGTGATTATGGCAGCAGGAAAGACTTCCAGCCATAGATCATTGGCTATTCCCTTGTCCAGTCTTTTCCATACAATAGCACATTGCCCTCTACCGTTAGACCAAGTGACTTTAGATCCGTAGAAACCCAGATCCATCAGGCCACAATCCTCCACCACGTTCAGAAAATCAAGGATTTTGGACATTTGGTATGGAAGGCCACCAATTTTTTCTTCAACCGAAGCAATGACACTGAAATCTCCTATGACACACCATGGTACATTGTATGAAGTTGATTTATGTCTAAGAACATCCCACAATGGTCTTCTAATAGCTGGCTTGCATTTTAAATAAATAACAGTTATGTGGAACATATTTCCATTTTCAACATGTTTCATTTCTAATGACAATTATTGCAACTTGACGCATTGAAAGCTGGTTTTTGAATTAGTTAAGGTGAGAGTTATCTAGAAAAGGTTCAAGGACAAATATGAAAGAGAGGTTATGAATTTGTTTCATGAGTTTGAGCCTTTCAATTTCTCTAGAGGTCCTGGTGCCTCTTACATTCCATATGATTGTACTAATCATTGGAATGGAGGTTTTTAGTTGTGCTTTGGTGGGACACTGCTACTTCTGATTCTAGCTTCCCTATTTCTCGTAAGTCTTTGGGAGGGGTTTTTTCTGGTAGATAAAGAATCAGCAGCAGCATTTGCCTGATTTGGTTCATCATTAACTGCAGCAGCTAGCATGTCATAGTGTTCTTCTTTTTCTTGATCTTTATCACCAAAGTCACTCTCATCATCACGATTTCCAACAATTTCATCCTCAAACTCAATTGGTCTATGCTCATCCTGTTGTGGAGTGTATTTTTTGAGAGTTAATTCGTCCATGACCATGTTTGAGGGGTTCAAAAATTGGTGATTTTTGGTATTGCTTAGGGAGACAAAGGTGAGTTTGTCAGTTTTGGATTTAGGAGTTTTATCATTGGTGGGAATGTCTTATTGGTTGCCATCAGATCTTGGTTCTTTATTGGTTAGAAGGGATCAGGAAAGTGATGGATTGGCTATGACTGAGTTCCTATAGCCAAGGGATATAGCAGATGTGTAAGGACATGATATTTTTGAATTGGAGGGCTCAAAAATTTGAAATCATCAAGGGGTTCATTTATACTAATTCCTGCATTTCTTTTTTTCATAGCCTTTCTCTTTTTCTGACTGGGTTTATTTTTTTATTTTTGAGTCTAAATTTGAAAATGAGGAGCAACATTGGCTTTTTCTTTGAGGAGAGCTTTCATTTGTGCAGATGGGTTCTATTCATATCTTAAGGGCTCAGAAACGTCTTCCACTGTCACACTACCATATTAATCCACTTGTTGTGAGTCTGATATATCTGATGATTGTGTTGCTGCTGAATTTCCTTTGAGGCAACCTTTTGTTGTGGTGCATTTGGTTGCTTTGGAATGTAGGCCTGTTGTTTATTCTCATTCTGGGTGGTAGCCTTATAATTCTTCCTTTTTGTGTTTTCCATTCTTCCTCTACTGCTTCATTCACTGAACTTTGGTGTTCTACTACTTTTATGTATTCTACTGGCAAATGGTTTTCGTTTTGATTCTGTTCCTTATTTTTTTTCCTTCCCCCTTGAGCAATTTTCTGCACTACCTTGGTTGTACTTGTAGTTGCTTTGTGGTGGTTGTCTTATAGTTTTTTGTTCTTCCTCTTTTCTCTTCTTTTTATCTTCATCATTCAATCTGATTTCACAAGTGTATTCAGAGTGACCTAAGTGTCTGCAATGATTGCAATATGCTCGAACAATATCATACTGGACTTCCAAGCATTCTCCATCTCCATTTTCATTCTGATTATCATCATATCCAAGCCAGAGATGATGAGGTCTTTCCTTAGTGAGGTCAATTTTGATCTTTCCCTTAAAAACACTTCCCCTGGTTTTTCGAATGATGCCAAGACAAGATATAAGGTTTTGCCAATGGGTGACATCAGGGGTGTGATAATTTCCATGAAATAAAAATGCCATGGTAGTTCTGGGATAACCACCCATAGTGGCACAATGGGTGAATCTTCATTTGGCTTGAATGTTGGGGACCATGCTTCCAATTTCATCATTTGGCCTTGGATGTACATATGTTGTTTACCAGACAGTGGAATGATCATACTCATTTTCCAAGATAATGTAGGCAGTCCTAACATATAAATGAGCTATCTTGACTGACCCTCTTAGTTCAGTCTGGGTAGTGAAACTTTTTCTAATGACTTTCATTCTAGGGATAGTAATGGAGAATTTTCCTACTACTGTGAATTTACATCTGTCAGCAAATCTTACCATGTAATTATTTCCTTTGAAAATCACAGCAGGCTGACATTGCTTGGTAGTTATCTTTGGATGTGTGAATCTTATGGGTTTGATATCAACTTCATATCTAGCTATAAGCCTTGTGACATATGAATGAGTGACAATACCAGCTGGTGGTGGTGCATTACCAGCTGATTTGGTTTTATTAGGAGGATTGTTAGCTTGTGGAGTGGTGTTGGTAGATGGTGAAAGTTGTTTGGAAGGTTGGATTGCTGGTGGGGTATTTTTTGGAGAGGGAATCGGAGTTTTTTTATTATTGGTTGGTTTGTCGAAATTGGATGAGATCTTAGGTGGAGTATTGGCAATAGAGGTAGAGTTTGTATTGGCGAGGGGCAACTTAATGGTTAACGGCTCTTTGTTATCTTTTGGGTGCACAGGTAGGGGTGTGTTACCTGAAATAGGACCTTTGACATTTGGATTTGTGGCTGAAGCATTCTGAGAGGTGTTTAGCAGAGATACTTGATCCCCTTGAACTGATAATTCACCATTAACATACTCTTGTGGTTCTAGCAAAGCATGGATTGATTGACCATTGTTTTCTTGAATAAAGGAACTGGAATTCTATTGACGATTATTTTACTGAGAATCTTGTGAGTTTTGTACCCTATCTTGAACTCCTGTTTGAGTATTACAGGTGGCATTAGCATTTGGTCGAGCATCTGGCAATTCAATGACTGCAGAGCCCCTTTTTTAGGTATTCGAGTAGGTTGGCTCTTGAGAAATTGGATTTGAAGGTTGGGGTTCAATCTCCTGGGAAATGGGAATAGATTAGCATTGGTGTTGAAGCAGTTCATTCACCAGAACCCCATGTCTAGCCATCCGCTGCATAGCTGGACCTGTCAATTTATCAAGGTGACCAATTGTGTTGTTAGATTGAGCTGAAACTTTACTTACTTGTTCCTTGCATAACTGTAGGAGGTTTCCAATCAATGGTTGGGGTGGAATTGACTCAGGATGGAGACCTACATTTTTTTTATTAGGGCTGTCTGAGATCAATGATTTCAAAATTGAAGCTGTTTATTGGTATCCATATAAACTTGATAGATCTAAGCTCTATTCTCTCTATTATGATCATTTTGGTACTCAGGTCTTCTAAATTGACGAGCTGGAGTTCCATCTCCGTCGAGTTCAGCATTTCTCAGTTGGTCATTGGTGATGATTTCAATGATGGAATCATCTAGATTTTGGTGATGATGCCCATTTGGTAATGAAGAAGAGTCTCCATTGTGTGGAATTACAAGCTTTGGACCAGAACTGAGCTAGGAATTAACAGGATCACTGAGGCAATTATTTTCTGTGTTCACGCCCCATTTTTTAGATTCGTAGCAGATGGGTTGGAGTTTTTTAGTGAAAATTCTTGGGATTTTTTTCCTTTGGGAGGCGCTTCAATTGGCGTTGGTCCGGTGGTTTTACACCAGTGGATGGAGGAGCAATGGCTATTCCGCCACTGCGTGGTTACTGTAGCTGTGAGTCGCATGTACGGATTTGAGCGGTTGGGGAGACTTGGGTCATTACACTATTAGAAAAAAATAAACAAGACAGTAAGCAAGGACAAATGACAGTCCCAAGACACAGAAATACTATTTGAACCTCTACGATTTGTTGTTCACAGTGTTGTGTCCATCAGTTGCTGGTTAATTTATTTCGTCCTCCTTTTAAGAGCTCGAGGAGAGTTCTAAATGATGGAATCCTTTCAGCAACCATAGATTTATATAGATTATCTTTAGGTTTCTTTAATAAAATTGTAGGTTTTTTGTGTCAACTTTACATCAAGGTTTGATATAAAGTTCACAGTGTGGGTGCAATTGTAGTTTATTTGTAGTTTTTTATGTACAAATTTTGTAGATGAAGAGCAAATTTTGTTGACAACATGTTTTCTTTTACATACAATTGTACTTTAATTGTAGTATAAATGTAGTAATTTTGTAGATACTTGTATAAACAATACAATTTTATACAATACTTAAACTGATTTTTAGTTTATTTGTAGAAATTATATCTACAAGATATCTACAAACTGAATAAATTGAATTTTAATATCCGAATTCCCATTTCAATTGTAGTATAATTGGAATTTTTGACATAATTGGAGAAAACTTGTAGAATTTTTAGTCTTCCCAATCTACAATTTATCTACAAATTATCTACAATTTTTGGAAATATGTCTTCTTCTTCTTCTTCGACGAGTTTCAATCTGAAATTCAGTCAAAACCAAGTCTAATCTTCACCAAAACCCCTCAAAATTGAGATATAAACTCCTAAACATATTCCGAATAATTTACAACAACACCAAATCCAAACAAATAATGATTTTTGAAAACCCAAATTTGAATTCAAAGCTTTCAAGTTTTTTAATGGCTATCAATAGTGGACAATATATGGAAGAACATATTTTTAAAACTTTGGGATTTTTTACATAATTTTTTGTAGTTGATAGAAAAAAAGACGAAGAATAGATACAGTTTTGACAATTTGAGTACTAATGTTGACGAAGAACAATTTTGTATTCTACAATTTGTATTGTGTTGTAGAATTAGTAAAAGCAATTTGATTACTGGAGCTTCTGAAGCTTGCGTTTTTTAAGAATTGTAGTTGAATGAGAGAATAGACAATTACGTTGTAGAAGGAGAGAATTGTGCAGTTTGTTGGATTGTCTTTCCATTTCAAAATTCATATTTAATGGGGACAAAATCAAACGCAAATTTTCTTCCTTAATTTTAGCGCATTTTTGTCACGACCCAAACCCGATCGTGATGGTACCCATCCCTAAAGCTAGGTAAGCCTGACTCTACGGGGTCGAGGAAACTACCTAACTCACCGCAATCATAGCAACAAACTAACATAAGAGAAGGGGACTGATGAGAACCCCTCGCTGCAGACGAACCCTGAGCTGAAGGAGCAGGTGCAGATCTCTAAGCTGGAAGAGCACTCAATGCAGTCTAACTCTGCTAATGACCCTGATGTCCCTGGCCTGAAGAGGCTCCACTGGACTCTGTGCGTCCAGAATGAGGGGCCTGAAGAAACGACCTCTACCTTGCTGGAAATGGCCCCTAGATGGAGCACCGCTGAGGTTACCCGAACCTCGAGGCCTCTTGGCCTTTCTCTGCACACACTCCCGGCGGCGATCTGTCTCAATCAGACGATTCGCATCAACAACCTCCTCAAAAGTAGTTGTTGTAGCCCTCTCTCTAGTCATCAATATACGGATCGGATAGTTGAGGCCATCTATAAACCTCCTGATCCTCTCTCCATCTGCCGGGATCGTCCACATAGCATGCCTAACCAGCTGAGTACACCGCAACTCATAATGAGTCACTGACATATCACCTTGAGTCAACCACTTGAACTGACGACGCAGCTCCTCCTTGTGAGACTGGGGCATATACTTCTCCAAGAATACCGTGGAAAACTGCTGCCAAGTGAGGGGCGCTGCCCCAATAGGCCTACGCCTCTTGAACTCTTCCCACCAAGTAAATGCAGCTCCAGTGAACTGAAAAGTTGCAAAAGCACCTCCATTAGACTCCAGAATACCCGTCTTGCGAAGCATACGCTGGCATTTATCCAGAAAACCCTGGGCATCCTCGCCCTCAGCACCACTAAATATCGAGGTTGAAGCCTACCAAACCTCTCCAATCGCTGCTCCTCATCATCCGGCATAGCTGGGACCACATTAGCTGGAACAGGTACGACCGGCACAACTGGAACAACCGCTGAAACTGGCTACAATGGAGGAACTGGCTGAACTGGAGCAACTGGCTGAACTGGCTGAACTGGCTAAACTGGCTGAACTGGCTAAACTTGCTGAGCTGGAGCTACCTCAGGTGTCTGTAAACCTTGAACAACCTGCTCGGGAGTGCGAGCATCGGGGGTCTGATGACTACCCCCGGTTTGTGAAGTAGCCGTTACTGTACTGGCTTAAACCGCCTGAGCCAAGCTAGTGCAGAATCACGATGGCCACTGCCGGTGCCTGAATATGTGCAGCTGGAGCATCAACAACTGGAGGTTGATCCTCGACCTGGGCAGCTGGTGGGCTTGCAGGTGTTGCCCCTGCTGGTCCGCCTCGTTCAGCACCACGACCGCGTCCACGACCTCTAGCAGGAGATACTGGTGGTCGTCCTCCACGTCTATTATCCAGAGTTCTTGCCATCTGCGAGAGAATAGAATAAAGAATTTTAGTTTTCACGTTATCAAACCGCACGATATGAATTTCAAGAAAATGAGATGTTTCCTAAAAGTTATGTAGCCTCCTGCTTATAAGTGTGGTGGATGACACACCCATAAACAAGACTCTACTAAACCGGCTCATGACTCGTGAGGCCTATTAACATGGCTCTGATACAAACTTGTCACGATCCAAAGCACTCACCCTTAAAGCTAGGTAAGCCTGACTAACAATCGCTTCCAACGTAACATTTAAATCTCAAACCGAGAATTTAACAAAAATAATAATCCAAGAATATTAATAATGTAATATAGGTAAATACAAAAATCGAAGACACACCCATATGATCTGGGGGTCACGAATCTAGAGCCTCTAAAAAACTGAGTAATAATAATAGTATCTGAACACCAAAACAAAAATCTGGGAAAATATATATAATAATAATACAATGAAGAAACAATGAAGAGAAGCCAGGTCTTGTGAACGTCATGCAGTTACCTAAACGACCCTGAAAATATCTCTGGAGACTAGGAGAATCAGCTAAGCCTCCGGTGTACCTGAATCTGCACACAAGGTGCAGGGAGTTGGGGCGAGTTCTACCGACTCAATGAATAATAAATATAGAAAAATGACTGAAAGTAAGAAATCCACGAAAGAAAACAACGCAAAGCTATAACTAACAATCATATAACTTAGCTACAGGATGAAAGCATAAAATTATCACAACAACAACCAAGTATCAGATAGATGCAATGCAATGCACATGAATATGCTGCGGCGTGCAGCCCGAGTCAACCATGCATATGATTTAACGTCGACGGCGATCACTGGGGGTGTGAACATACTCCGGAGGGGCTTCTTCAGCCCAAGCGCAATATCAGCCATGTATCGGCTTAGAACAGGCACTCGAACTCAATATCAATATGTAACCGCTGCGGCGTGCAGCCCGAGCAAACCATGCAGTCCACAGTATGCACGTAAGTCATATAACATATTCAATCTGATTCTTTGCCAGTTTCCAATTTTTTAAGGTGAAAACAATTTAATTAGTCAATTTCAGAAATACGGTGACTTAAAATTTGTTAACAGTGAATAATACACGACTGAGATCAATGATTATGCAAATCATGTTGTCTCACACATATTCACCCTAGACAGGTACAACAGATCGGCACAAGGCCCCAAATATAGCATCAAGCCTATTTATCAACAACACAATCCGCGTATCAGATTCCAATAGTTAATATTCAGCTCTCGGGATGGACAAGGTCACAACCCCTAATTATTTACAATCCCGCACATGCCACAGGGTGCGAGTCACGCCCTAACATAGCATCACGATGTGATAAACCGGGGTTTCAAACCCTCAGGCCCTCATTTATACAAACTACTCACGTCTAACCGATGGTAGCCTCGTCTACAATGCCTTTTCCCTTCGAATCTTTTCCTACGAGCATCGAATCTACTCAAAACCACAACTAAGAGGTTATTATTGGCTTAATAAACATAAACCAATTGAAATTATTCGAAAAACATTTAAATCACGAAGTTGGTAAAACTCGAGCCCCGGTCCCACTTCTCGGAAAATTCTGAAAATTACATCTTTGGATTCCTCGTCTCACCATGAGTCCGTACATATAAAGTTCACCAAAAACAGAGTGCATTTGACACTTCAAATCCCCAAAAATCGTTTCTAAAAACTAAGCCCTAGTTCTTCACAATTTCTACACAATTTCATGGAATTAGGGGTTGATTTTTCCTAAAAATGATGTGTTTAAGCCTTGAGACTTACCTTCAATCGACACCCGCTGAAAACCCACTTTAAATCGCTCACGAAGCCCTCTTGGTTGCATAACAATGGGGGAATATATGTTTAAGTCACGGATGAAATATCATATAAAATCCCTTCTGACGCCCAGTTTTTTACCATACGGGAATGCGGTCCAAGCCACGCGTTCGCGATGAACAACTTCCCACTGATCCCCATTTACCCTTCGCGAACGCAGCAACACCATCGTGATCGCGATGTTCTGAGTCCTTCCATTACGCGAACGCGACCCCCTCCTCGCGAACGCATCGAACCAACCAGGAAGGGCCCCAGGCCTTTTCTACAAGAACGCGATCAGCTGTACGCGATCGCGATGCTTCAGGCCATCCACTTTACGTGAACACGAGCCTTCCTTCGCGATCGCGAAGGCCAAAAATAGGCTTGCACTGCTGCTGCATTTTTTGCTGCACATTTCCAAGTTTAAACTCTCCATTGGCCATGCGAATTCACCCCGAGGCCCTCGGGACCCCAACCAAAAGCACATATGTGTCTTAATACTCCATTCAAACTTGCTCGTAGCATAAAACAACCTCCAGAAACATCAAAATCATCCAATTTCCACGGATTTAAGCCTAAGTTAAACTAAAACTTCCGAAACTTGCATTTGCTCCAAAACCATACCTAAACACCTCCGAATGATCTGAAAATTTGTACACATATCTAAATTCACCTGAAGGAGGTACTGCAATTGTTCGAATTCCATTCCGACCCCTGGATCAAAATCTCACCTATCAACCGCACTTCGCCAAATTTCTAACTTAGCCAATTCAAGCCTAATTCAACACCAGACCTCCAAATTCAGCTCTGATTTCTCTCCTAAGTCAAAAATCACCATCCGAAACTAGTCGAATAATCGGAAATCCATTCTGATCCCTCTAATTCATAAGTCAACGTTCGATTGACTTTTCCAAACTAACTTTCTATTAAAGAGAGTAATTGTCTCATTTCTATCCAAACTCAATCCAAATTGTTTCAAACTCTCCAAATACATATATTGAAACATATAACAGCATAAAACAAAAAAATGGGGCGGTAATACACGGGACGACGGGTCAGGTCGTTACAGTTTTTAATGGAAAAATCTACCTATTTATGGATTGGTTAAGGCTGTATTCTGTCCCGGTTCAGGCCCGGGACTGGACCGGGATCGCAGTCCTGTGCGGGCCTGCCGGTCCTACTTGGCCGGTTCTGGCGGTCCGGTCCTACCGGTCCTAAAAGACCATGACGGGTCGGTCTTACGCGTATAACCGTCAGGCCCGGGACCGCCAAGCGGGCCTGGGCCGATCCTGGCGGGCCCAACTGCTATTTTTTTTTAAAAAAAAAATTTTAATCAGTAACGGCTCTTGCAAAAAGTAGCCGTATGGAAGTTTGAAAAATAGCCATTTGGCCCCCAAACTTTAATTTAACCCCAAACTTTATATAATTACACTTTTTCCCATTTCTCAACTATAAATACCCCCTCATTCTTTCATTTTTATTCACCAATTCATCAGTATCTCTCAATCTCTCTCAATCTCTCTCAATCTCTCTTTCAATCTTTCTAGTACAAGTGCTTAATTTATTGTTGAAAAATCGTGAAAAATTGTGAAGTTGTTGAATTGAAGTTTTCAAGAGTTCAAGTTCAACGATTTTCAATTTTCAAGAAGCTGTTCGGCAATCCGGTAAACTCGTTTCAACTCTTACGTGCTAATAATATATTTTTGTATTTTTTAGTTTGCATAATTCTAATTTGTATGGCATTTTCTTTGAAAAAAATGTTCGGTAAAGGAAAAGGTGAAACCGGTGAAAGTAGTGGCCATAATACTATCCTTCCCCTAGCTCCCCGACCCAAAAAATATAAGCAAGTTGAAAGTAGTAGCCAACCAAGACGTCCTAATCCGCCTCCCGTAATGCTTATAGTGATCACGCTTGTTTTTAATTTACCGATAGTGAATTTCTACATGCTGTTGAAGTAGGTGATAGATTAGATGATGAAATTATGAATGCTCTTTATCCTAATGAACCTATCTTAGAGGAAAATAAGGATGATAATGATGATGATGAAACCCAAGCACCAGATTTAGATGATACACCTACTAGTCCTGCTCATAACTTAGGTAATGAACCGGCACACCCACCTGTATAAACTCCCACTTTTAGTAGACAACCTGCTAAACATCAAGAAACATCATTAGTTTGCCATTTTATACTCAAGTAAGAGAGCACGACAAGGCTAAGTGTAAAAATTGTGGGAAATTACTTGTTCATAGGTATACTGGAGACCGTAGCGGCAGGGGTAGTTTGACTAGGCATATAAAATTACACCCTAGAGATAGGGCTAGATATTTCCAAATGCAAGCGCAACAAGAGGGGGGGACAAGTGTAGATTCTCAAGTTAACCCTTGTACTGGTTCAAATCTAGTTCAACCAGGAATTAACCTTGCCCGACTAGGTGGAATTAAATGTACAAAAGTTTAGTAGTAGCGTATGAATATAGAAACTCAATTAATGCTACGTTTAATTCTCGGATAGGTGGTGAGGATAATGATGAAATGCTAACTACCTTAGATTGGACTAATGTTAAAATTCTTTTAGATTTTTTAGAACATTTTTAGGTTGCTACAAATGCTTTTTCTGGGCAATATTATCCGACTATTTCTAACTGTTTAGTTTATATTGCCGCACTAGCTGATTTGTTTGTTGAATTTAGTGAGGGTGGGGATATTTATGAACTTGCAATAAATGAAATGAAACAAAAGTTTAAAAAATATGTTTTTTCCTATCCCTCCTATTTTTGGTGTAGCTGCTATGTTAAATCCAACAATGAAATTAGGAGGTCCTCACTTTTGGTATTCTAATATTTATAAAGCTTTAGATCTTTCAGAAGATGAAATTGCTACACTTGCTGATGCGAAAGCATCAATTAATATTAATGCTCAAACTGTTTATAATGCTTATAAACAGGCGTTAGAGCATGCTAGGCCAAACATTCCAACCCTTACTTCGTCTACATCACAATCGTCTAAAAGAGCTGCTGGCTTAACAACTCTTAAATCGTGGACGGAGTTTTGGAATGGTGGAAGTCAAGGGAAAAGCATTTTCCCGTTCTTGCAAGGATGGCTCGGGATGTTTTGTCAATTCAAGCTTCAACTGTTGCATCGGAGAGCGCTTTGAGTCAACCAAGACTACAAATCGGTGATCACAGAGCATCGATGTGGGAGAGCTTGGAAAAATCAGTGCTTTTTAGAGATTGGATCAGCGTGGAAAGAAGAAACTTTGGCATAGCAGAATCACAACCGGCAATAGATGAGGCATATGAAGAAATGATAGCAGAACTTTCTGAGGAATCGGCTTCACCCAGAAGTGGTGATAAACAAGCTTCATTTCCACAACCGCCAACACAACCTCCTCCCAACCTTGACGGATTTATGAGATTTGTTAGAAATACAACGTAAATTATGATGTAACTTGTACATTGGCACGTCTTCTTTTAGTTTTTTTTCCTTTTAATGGTGGTATTAGTACCTTATTGTGCTCATTCCATTGGGGGAAGGAATACTAAGAAAGATATGACATTTTGGTCAATAAATATGCTCTTTATCATATCCTTGAATATTTTTTTTCTCAATATTTCTTTGTCTTTACTTCGATATCAATCCTTGAATATTTATATAACATATAATATACAACATACAACACAATATATACATTATATACAATATATACTAATTATTACAACAGAATATATATATATATATATATAATATACAACACAATATATACATAATATACAATATATACTACTTACTACAACACACTATATACATAATATACAATATATACTAATTACTACAACACATTATATACATAACATATATCCACATATACATAACATACAATATATACTACTTACTACAACACACTATATACATAATATATAATATATACTAATTATTGCAACACATTATATACATAACATATATCCATATATACATAACATACAATATATACTAATTACTACAACACAATATATACATAACATATATATCCATATATACATAACATACAATATATACTAATTACTACAACACAATATACATATAATATATAATATATACTAATTACTACAACACAATATATACTATACTAATAACGTAGTACACCATATAAAATATATTCTACACTATACTAATGACTACTATACAAGATATTGACTTAAAAAAAACCATCAGGCCCATTAGGCCCGCCAGGCCCAGGACCGCAGTGTGCTTAGGCCCTTAACGGGCCGGTCTCTACCGTGAGGACAGCCAGGCCCGGGACCGCCAGGCACACCAAGCTTGAGGCTGTGAAGCCCGGCC
Source organism: Nicotiana benthamiana (assembly GCA_034376525.1). Classification (NCBI taxonomy): domain Eukaryota; kingdom Viridiplantae; phylum Streptophyta; class Magnoliopsida; order Solanales; family Solanaceae; genus Nicotiana; species Nicotiana benthamiana. The sequence continues at coordinate 122,207,923 of CM067330.1, forward strand.
CGCCAGGCCCATTTAGGCCCGGGCCCGTCAGGCCCATTTAGGCCCGGGCCCGGGACAGAATACAGCCTTAGGATAGGCATATAAATTATAGTAAAAGTGTAAACTGAACGGGTAAATAACAAGTTATAAACATTTATGGTAATAAGTTTTGATATATGATATAGATAGATAAAAATCCCATCAAATAAATGGTCCAAAAGGTTTGCTCACTAATTACTAATTTTCAAGTTGTCTTCAAGGAAAAGTTAAATTTGCATTTAACATATGAGTCCTTTCTGGTACATATTGCTTTTGTTGTCATTGAGTTAAAAAACAAACAGTAAAATACCTGGTATATTAAAAGAAGAAAAATAGCTAATTTTGGCATAAAAATAGGTTGATTATGGCTGTGAAGTGGGCATGTAATTCTTCTAAATTAGGTCCATACTTTTAGTTTTTATATGACACTTTTTGGTCTTTCTTTTAAGCATTTGGTTTACTATCTAATTTTATGTGCAGTTTGTTTAATTGGCTGATCGAACTGGCCGGCGAACAATTTACAAATTTGGCCATCAAAGAATACAAAGTGATATCAAAATGAACCACCCCCAAAAGTTAATGGATGGCTCTGTAGAGCTTAGCTTTCGACAAGTAAGTTCTTATTAAAGTTATGTAGATTCTCTATTAGTCTTGTGATATTTAAGGAGTCCAATAAAGGCAACTTTGATGCTTTATGATGAGATTATGAGCCAACTTGAGAGTAGATCATTTACTGGTAAGCTTTGGAAAAAATTACAGCGGTTGTTGAAGCACTTTTACTTTAGGGGTATGCAGTTTTTTATTTGAAAATTTGATGTTTTGACAAGATAGACATCAAACAATGTATTACGAGTTCAAAATGTTAAAGGAAAAAGGCATCCAAACTTTCATTGAGTTTACGAATCCTACAACTCTCTTTATTGAGCGAGACTTCGTCCATATTCCTACTAGTAATTTTTCTTTCATTCAATCATCACTTGTTTGACAGATCAAACTAAGTTCCACATTAGAGTTAGATTTTTTATCTTAATTAAAATGGGTCAAGGGGTTGGAACGGTCTTTGAACGCATGTGAGGAAGTTTATGTAGTGTCTACAAACCTTTTAGTGGCAGCTAAAGTCGAATGTTGATGGAGAAAGAGGATATTTGACCGAGAAGGACACGTGGATTAGCGTCAATTTTAAGCAGATTATTTAGCATGATGAACGATTCATAGGAAGTAGGCTTACCTACGCCATGCCTGTTCACGTAGGTGCATGAAGTGTGAAACTTAAACGGGTATATGCTAAAAATGGTAAGGAAAAAAGAGGTTATAATTGTGCTCCTCTTTACTTATTCAACAAAACTCTAGAATTCTAAACTTGATCAATTTTCATTATTTTTCCTTAAACGAGAAAAGTAATTTGGATAAAATATTGTAGAACAATAACAACAGAAATAACAATCCAGTATAATCCCACTTAATGAAGTTTTGGGAGTATACTATGTACGCAGACCTTACACCTACCTTGGGGTAGATTGTACAACAAGAATGAAATAAAACAAATAGAGTTGGTGTACCTCTAGAATTGAGTAGAGGTGAGAACTTCAATCTTTATGTGTTTTATTGGCATAGCCTTCTTGGTAGCAAATGAAAGCATCAGGGAGGTTAATAGTTGTTATAGATGTGTCGTGCTTGATTTCTTTGTTTAGCTCACCAGGTTCAGTAGATGGCTTTTATGGATTATAATAAAGTACACAGGGTATTTATAGGTGAATTATTATAGCTTTTATGGCTTTTTTTTTTGTTTTTGTTTTTGTTTTCCTCTCCTTTACTGAGCCGAGGGTCGATTGGAAACAGCCTCTCTACCCTTTCGGGTAGGGGTAGGGGTAAGGCTCGTCTACATATTACCCTCCCCAGACCCCATTTTGAGATATTACTGGGTAGTTATTGTTGTTGTTGTTGTAGTACTGATCTATGTTCTTTGGCAGATAAGATAGCAAAATAGTACTGCTTTGGTGGACGTTAATTAAGATATTTTATGTTCGTTCAAGTTGGATAGGATTTTACTCTACAATTAAGGTATTGCATGTTCAATCTCTCTAGGTATTTCATAGTCATCCCTCTCTTTACTTTGACTCGATGTGATCTACTTATTTTGCCGCTTCATATTTTAGCAAACATAAGAGAGCACAGTTTAATTATGGCGCCTCCCTTAATGGTACTAGCATACTGTTGAATGTTCCTTGTGGTCAAGAAGAGCAACAATTTATGGTGGAATGTAATACCCTATACAAGAGTGTGAAAAACTATGTCAATCAAGGGGAATATTATCAGTAGATGAAAAAGGAAAAGGAGAAAAAAAATAACAGAGTTGCTTCAAAGTTTTCTTCACGAATGATCGTAGTTTCTCCCGAAGATGGTATCCATTTATCCTGCAATCACAGACTTAGGAATGAGTCCCCTTTGCTGTACAAATTGAAGCCTCAATGGCTTTCTGTACAAGCCATAAACTGAAGAGACCATTTGAAAGAAGGACATGCTAAAAGAAAATAATAAGAGTCAATGTGCATCACTTATTTAATAATGTCTCTCTACATAAGCTGCTAACATTTATTAAAACCAATACTCACTGTTCTCTTCAAGCATCTAACAGAAAAATTCACAATTAAACAATGGTTGAAGAGATTACTAGCTTTCAGAAAGTCAAGATTCATTAAGTAGAAAAGCCTCAGGTTGTAAATTACATGTTGAAGGTACCATCGCTAAGCTACACTATATCGTGATATTAATCCAGTATTATAGTTTTACTGGTGACCCCACTAACGAAATTATACTGGGTTTGTAGTTGTTGTATAGTTGTTACCCTTCACTGCTCTTTATTGGAAGTTCAGCCAATTTCCTCAACACAAAAGTTCATTTGACGGCCACTGTTATTGGTAAAGTTCCTTTTTCGTTTTTCTGGTAGGTTCAAATGCCATTGGATATTTGATTACGGTATAACGTTGAATGGTATTGCTGAAAAGGGCTAATAGCATGTTCTAAGATGGTGCACTTCATGCGGGCGAGGAGTGATATTGGATAATGGGAGGAAGAAGTATTAGCATGCATGTTTCTTGATATTGGATAATGGGAGGAAGAAGTATTAGCATGCATGTTTCTTGATATTGGATAATGGGAGGAAGAAGTATTAGCATGCATGTTTCTTGATATTGGATAATGGGAGGAAGAAGTATTAGCATGCATGTTTCTTGATATTGGATAATGGGAGGAAGAAGTATTAGCATGCATGTTTCTTGATATTGGATAATGGGAGGAAGAAGTATTAGCATGCATGTTTCTTGATATTGGATAATGGGAGGAAGAAGTATTAGCATGCATGTTTCTTGATATTGGATAATGGGAGGAAGAAGTATTAGCATGCATGTTTCTTGATATTGGATAATGGGAGGAAGAAGTATTAGCATGCATGTTTCTTGATATTGGATAATGGGAGGAAGAAGTATTAGCATGCATGTTTCTTGATATTGGATAATGGGAGGAAGAAGTATTAGCATGCATGTTTCTTGATATTGGATAATGGGAGGAAGAAGTATTAGCATGCATGTTTCTTGATATTGGATAATGGGAGGAAGAAGTATTAGCATGCATGTTTCTTGATATTGGATAATGGGAGGAAGAAGTATTAGCATGCATGTTTCTTGATATTGGATAATGGGAGGAAGAAGTATTAGCATGCATGTTTCTTGATATTGGATAATGGGAGGAAGAAGTATTAGCATGCATGTTTCTTGATATTGGATAATGGGAGGAAGAAGTATTAGCATGCATGTTTCTTGATATTGGATAATGGGAGGAAGAAGTATTAGCATGCATGTTTCTTGATATTGGATAATGGGAGGAAGAAGTATTAGCATGCATGTTTCTTGATATTGGATAATGGGAGGAAGAAGTATTAGCATGCATGTTTCTTGATATTGGATAATGGGAGGAAGAAGTATTAGCATGCATGTTTCTTGATATTGGATAATGGGAGGAAGAAGTATTAGCATGCATGTTTCTTGATATTGGATAATGGGAGGAAGAAGTATTAGCATGCATGTTTCTTGATATTGGATAATGGGAGGAAGAAGTATTAGCATGCATGTTTCTTGATATTGGATAATGGGAGGAAGAAGTATTAGCATGCATGTTTCTTGATATTGGATAATGGGAGGAAGAAGTATTAGCATGCATGTTTCTTGATATTGGATAATGGGAGGAAGAAGTATTAGCATGCATGTTTCTTGATATTGGATAATGGGAGGAAGAAGTATTAGCATGCATGTTTCTTGATATTGGATAATGGGAGGAAGAAGTATTAGCATGCATGTTTCTTGATATTGGATAATGGGAGGAAGAAGTATTAGCATGCATGTTTCTTGATATTGGATAATGGGAGGAAGAAGTATTAGCATGCATGTTTCTTGATATTGGATAATGGGAGGAAGAAGTATTAGCATGCATGTTTCTTGATATTGGATAATGGGAGGAAGAAGTATTAGCATGCATGTTTCTTGATATTGGATAATGGGAGGAAGAAGTATTAGCATGCATGTTTCTTGATATTGGATAATGGGAGGAAGAAGTATTAGCATGCATGTTTCTTGATATTGGATAATGGGAGGAAGAAGTATTAGCATGCATGTTTCTTGATATTGGATAATGGGAGGAAGAAGTATTAGCATGCATGTTTCTTGATATTGGATAATGGGAGGAAGAAGTATTAGCATGCATGTTTCTTGATATTGGATAATGGGAGGAAGAAGTATTAGCATGCATGTTTCTTGATATTGGATAATGGGAGGAAGAAGTATTAGCATGCATGTTTCTTGATATTGGATAATGGGAGGAAGAAGTATTAGCATGCATGTTTCTTGATATTGGATAATGGGAGGAAGAAGTATTAGCATGCATGTTTCTTGATATTGGATAATGGGAGGAAGAAGTATTAGCATGCATGTTTCTTGATATTGGATAATGGGAGGAAGAAGTATTAGCATGCATGTTTCTTGATATTGGATAATGGGAGGAAGAAGTATTAGCATGCATGTTTCTTGATATTGGATAATGGGAGGAAGAAGTATTAGCATGCATGTTTCTTGATATTGGATAATGGGAGGAAGAAGTATTAGCATGCATGTTTCTTGATATTGGATAATGGGAGGAAGAAGTATTAGCATGCATGTTTCTTGATATTGGATAATGGGAGGAAGAAGTATTAGCATGCATGTTTCTTGATATTGGATAATGGGAGGAAGAAGTATTAGCATGCATGTTTCTTGATATTGGATAATGGGAGGAAGAAGTATTAGCATGCATGTTTCTTGATATTGGATAATGGGAGGAAGAAGTATTAGCATGCATGTTTCTTGATATTGGATAATGGGAGGAAGAAGTATTAGCATGCATGTTTCTTGATATTGGATAATGGGAGGAAGAAGTATTAGCATGCATGTTTCTTGATATTGGATAATGGGAGGAAGAAGTATTAGCATGCATGTTTCTTGATATTGGATAATGGGAGGAAGAAGTATTAGCATGCATGTTTCTTGATATTGGATAATGGGAGGAAGAAGTATTAGCATGCATGTTTCTTGATATTGGATAATGGGAGGAAGAAGTATTAGCATGCATGTTTCTTGATATTGGATAATGGGAGGAAGAAGTATTAGCATGCATGTTTCTTGATATTGGATAATGGGAGGAAGAAGTATTAGCATGCATGTTTCTTGATATTGGATAATGGGAGGAAGAAGTATTAGCATGCATGTTTCTTGATATTGGATAATGGGAGGAAGAAGTATTAGCATGCATGTTTCTTGATATTGGATAATGGGAGGAAGAAGTATTAGCATGCATGTTTCTTGATATTGGATAATGGGAGGAAGAAGTATTAGCATGCATGTTTCTTGATATTGGATAATGGGAGGAAGAAGTATTAGCATGCATGTTTCTTGATATTGGATAATGGGAGGAAGAAGTATTAGCATGCATGTTTCTTGATATTGGATAATGGGAGGAAGAAGTATTAGCATGCATGTTTCTTGATATTGGATAATGGGAGGAAGAAGTATTAGCATGCATGTTTCTTGATATTGGATAATGGGAGGAAGAAGTATTAGCATGCATGTTTCTTGATATTGGATAATGGGAGGAAGAAGTATTAGCATGCATGTTTCTTGATATTGGATAATGGGAGGAAGAAGTATTAGCATGCATGTTTCTTTCTTAAGAAAGAAAAAGAAATTTAGCATATTACATGATGAAGTTCATTCTGATTATTGCCACTAGCTCTGTTTGGAATGATTTTTTCCTACCATGTTATTGCTTAGGTAACTTGCATATGGTCTATGTACCATATAGATTAGATTTTTGCAGTGAATTGCCAATGCTATACTACTCTTACTGCCACCATTCTTGCTGCACTTGGTAAATAGTTTCTAACTTTTACGGGCGAGATTCACAACAACATTCTTTTATATTTCAGCTCTTTTCATGTCCTGTATAAAATTTTCACGGAATTTGGCTTGTTTCTAGCTTGAATGTAGCGATATTGTAGCAAAATGGGTGATTGAACTAGGTTAACTATTGAAAATTGTCCAACATTTGATCATCTAATATTTTAGCTAGACTTGGTACGATATGTTTTGATTCTAATGCTTCATTTTCTTTTCATTCAGTGGATACCAAGATGAAAGCATGTGCTGTCAACTGCAGTTGTTAAAATTTAAAATTTTTTTCTTTTAATTGTAGCATCAATATTTGGTGAGAAATTTATAAATAGTCAGAGTTGCCACTGGTCGTTGAAAAATAGCCAAGTTTCAAAATTTATTGAAATTTAGTCACTTTTTGTGTAAAGATAAATCTCAGCAAAAACACTATTTAAAATCCGAAAAATACACCCACAAATTTTACGGGAGTTCCAGCATGAGTATTCTTGAACTCCCGCAAATTTTACGGGAGTTCCAGGATAACTATGCTGGAACTCCCGCCAGTTTTACGGGTGTTCAAGCATAATTATGGTGGAACTCCCGCATATTTTATGGGAGTTCCAGCAAGTATAAAGGTGTAGTATAATATACTGGAGTTTGGAGCATTGGTGTTCCAGTCTCCCGCAAATTTACGGGAGTTAGCAAAGTATACTGGTCCAGCATAATATGTTGAAGTTCGTACATAAATGCACGAGAACTTCTGTATATTATACTATACCGGTCCCTGTTGTATTAAAATAATAGTTATTTTTTATTAATTTGCTAAACCTTGTCTATTTTTAATTGATAAATATAAAAACTGACTATACCATGATATTTTAACTAATATTTGTATTAGTTGAACCACCACAAACATGAATAATCTAACTGTTTTTGTATCAAATTTAGTCAGCTTAACGGTATTGATTCCTTTTTTTTTGGATATTCCTACTATACAATTATAATAAGTATGACTTCGTCAGTGTCAGGCCACTTTCGTACACTGATGTAGCCCGTGCACAGGACGGGTACACGATATATTTATATATATATATCGTTATGTTATGACATCTTTGTGCCTTGCAGTAATGGTTCCTCAGTCCTCACATTGTCTCCATATGGAATCGAAGACAACAAATAAAAATTTTGAGGGGAAAAGAAATAACATTTCAAGACCAATAGCAATTAATTAATATATAAAATTCACCAATATATATTAGAAGTGATGTTCAAATGAAGCTTAACACAACTATGTTGTTCATTAGCCCTTTACTGTTACCTGTTGGTTCTTTTTTGCCCTCTCAAGTACTACTTGGTCTTCTTTCTGACTACTTGGCACTATGGAAGATTTTGATCCTTTAATAATTCACGAGACTTGGCCAGAATCGGTAAAAATTTCCCATATGATTTTTGGGGAAATGAATACATAATTTAGCCGCCTCAATTAACTGCGAAGATGGGCTTGGTATGTAAGATTTGCAGTGCATAATATGTACAAAGCAATAAATTAGATGAGGAAAATTGGAGAATATGCAATATAACTTGTTATTCAATAACTGGAGGAACCGGCTAGGCTTACAATAGGGAACTAAATAGATATACGAAATACCATAAAGACAAAAAAATGAGCTTATTTACTAGAGATTTAAGAAGAATGGACATTTGATGCATGTATACATTTTTATGTATATTTTATTTACTAGCTATTGCTTTGTGAGATACACATATCTTATGATGGTCTCTGATGTTATTTTAGCCTTTATTCTTTGAACAACTTCTAATATGTACAATGTAAGTTGACTTGATAGTGGACTGAGCTATGAATCGACTGATATAGTGTAGTCTAGATTTTTATATTCTTTTTAAAATTTGATTGGTTATATTTTTCAAGAATTTTCATTTTATACGTGAAACTGGGGTTGAATTAAAATGCAGGTTGAGTTTCCAATTTGATTTAATTTTGAATTTTAATAAGGTTGTTGATATTATTATTTTATATGGTACCACATATTGTATTAATTTCATTTAACACGTATCATTATTTGCTTTCATCGTTCAAGATCTTTACAATGTTGATTTGAATTATATTACTAACACTACAATATATTTCAACTTTTGCTTCTGCTATAGTATCAGTAAGTTCGTCCATCACATTATTTTAAAATTTTTAATTATATTACAAACACTAAGACGTGTAAAAAGGGGGGCTCTACGACCATCTGAAGATGAGGAATACATTTTTGTTCATTCCGTTTTTCTTTTTCTTCCTTTTATTCGATCAACATTGCCTAACACAATGAAACCAAAAACAAATAGTAGTTGGCAACAGTAACAAGCTCTTTTCTTTTGTTTTACTACTATTACAAACTAAAGGCAGTTTCAAGTGTGTCATTATAGTTCTATTGAAAAACAGGAGGAGGAACACATTAAACTTATTTGTCGCCTTACTTGTTCCTAGTTTGAAACTTGAAGCACTATACAGTGTTAATGTAACAACACAACTCATTGGTGGCATTGTCCGCTTTAGGTCTATTCGCAGTGATTTAAAATGTTTTATTAGAGTTTAAGCTATATCTTCTTATATACCAGCATCTCTCTCGTATTTTGTCGATGTAAAATTCGCCTAGGGTATAACAATTAAAGGGTAAGAGAGCACCCACAAAGTTACATAATTTGGTTGGAGAGATTAAGTGGATTATCCCGATATAAAATCTAGGATTAAATTTATCTTATACTTGGACGAGGATATTAGTTAATATTGAAAAATAATTTATTCTACAACTATAGAATTATCTAATCCATATAGAAGTTAATCTTGATTATAGTTCCAGGATAATTTAGGAATTCTTTTATTAGGGCAATCATGTTTGTAATTCCACGATAATCAATCCCACATAAGAGATTTATGATCGATTCTCCTCATCAGCAGGCTTCTCAGTCAGAGCTCGTTGACCAGGTTTGTCTCGTACGATTTACATTTTTTGTGTGATTTGCGAACTAATGTATAGTGAGCAAGTTACCCAGTGCGCACCCAAAGGATAGCGGCTGCGGATTTTCCCGGAAATTTTCCAAAAAAGTAAAACATTTCTCACATAAAAAATCTTTGTTCTTATTCCTTTCCGTCGGCGTATAATTAATATATATATATATATATATATATATATATATATATATATATATATATATATATATTAACCGTAGATACGATCCGCAAAACCGTGATTTGGGACGCATGTGCAGAAATGCCTGGGCAGAAGATACAAATTAAACCATTCGCGAATTTTTTCCCATTTCTACCATTTTTTAGATGGGATTAGATTTTTTGGAGGGTTTTGAAGAGGGATACAATGGGAAACTTGTTGGGGTAAGATTTTTGAATTTAATACTTGCATATATGGTGAGTTTCAGTTAATTAATCATGAAAATTGAAGAGATTAGGGGTAAAAATTTGGAAAATTAGGGCTTGAAATTGGAGAGTTTAAATTGGGGATTTGAGGGGCCATTTGAGATCCGATTTTGATGATTTTTGCATGTATAGACTCGTTAGAGGTTAAGGATTCTATGATTTAATTTTTATCGGATTCCGAAATATGGGCTTGGCGGTCGGGTTTGACCAATTTCAAGATTTTTGAGTTAATTTGATAAATTTCGCGTGGGCTTTATTCCTTTGGCAAGTATTGATATTACGATTATGATTTTGGATAGATTCGGGTTGATTTGAGGTCGTGTCGAGAGGCAAGGGCATTGCGGAGTAGATTTTCGTCAAGTTTGAGGTAAGTAACAATTATAAATCTAGACCTGAGGGTATGAAACCCCGAAATTTCATACTATTTTCAAAAATGAGGTGATGCACATGCTAGGTGACGGGCATGTGAGTATGCACCCGTATGTATTATGATTTGGTCTGTCCCATGGCAACTGTAGAGTTGCATATTTTGATAAACTCTATATGATATCTCTTTGTTTTAGAAATGAATCTGTTAACTCTGGCTGAATACCATGTTTGGGGCCTTCTGCCGAACTATTTGGACCCTCAAGGATGTTTTACTACTATTTTCACACTGTTTTGATTCGAAAGACTTTCCTTATTTTCACTAATATGCCCCAGTGGCTGTGAGGTTAATGATAGAGAGAGGTCAAGGATCTGATGGTGTGCATTATATATATTTATGCACCGGGCTACATGCCGCAATGTTTTTTGTATGTATATGGATCGGGTTGCATGTCGCAGTGATATGTATTGGATCGGACTGCATGCCGCAATGATATAGCGCTTGGGATGTAGGAGCCCCTCCGGAGTCGGCACATCCTCAGTGAGCGCAATCGACTATATATATTACAGATTGGGTTGCACGCCGCAGCGGTTATTATTGTGAGATATCTATTAAGTGGGAATGCTTAGTGTGAGTGCTGGTTGATGAGAGTTGAGTCACGAGTGACTGAGAGGCTTGCCGATGGGGTCTATATATGAGTGATACTTTGTCCGAGGGGCTTGTTTATGAAATTACTGAGCCTTTATCGAAAAATGTTGAGCAAGTGTTTTAAATAACTTTCATTGAAACTGAAGTTTTTACGAGATGTTCAGAAATTGAACTACGAATTTGACTTTGTTATTTCCATTGAGATTCTATATTAAACAATGTATATGATTTAAATGCTCGTCACTGCACTCAGTCTTTATTTACTGTGGTTACTTACTGAGCTGGCGTACTCACGTTACTTCATGCACCTTGTGTGCAGATCTAGGTGCTAGAGCATCCGAGTGAGAGCATCCAGCAGCTTCTGAGTATTTTTCAGAGATAGAAAGGTAGTTGCACGACGTCCGCAACCCTACCGTTTTCCTTCCTATTCATAGTATTATCTATTTCATTCTTATCTTGTATTGAATAGACAGTATTGGACAGTATCTTAGTGGCTCATGACTAGTGACACTAAGATCTGGTAGTATGGATGTATTTGCATATTTGTTTTTTCGCGTATTTTGTTATATTAAAGTGAAAGACTTGTGATCATAATTGATTTGAAAATGAATTTAAAAAAGGGATTTATGTTATTTGTGTTGAATCCGCTGACCTAGTACCGTGATAGACGACGTCACAACAAGGATGGTCTGGGGTGGTAATATTTAATAAAATATTTTGGGTATATAAAAGTTATATCTTTTCATAAATGTTGACATAAAATTTAAAACTTTTCAGTAATTGACTTTCGTTTAGAAATTAAATTAAAATATTTAGTGGGTGTTGAAAGCTTGTGTGCATCTATTAATAAACTAAACTTTTTGCATCTTTTAAAATAGTTATTTCTAGGAACCACCAGTGAAAGAAAATTATAGGGTTGACTTTATATATACAACTTTTGTAGTTAAGCAAGTTTTGATATCAAAACAGATTCTGTTAGTACAAAAAATAAAATCCCCACCCGTGTTCTGCCACGTATTATTTTTTAAATTAAAAATTAAACCCGCCATGCAACCACAAAATCTCTCAAACTCATACCGTTCCGTTAACGTTTAAACTCGCCTCGCACCGCACCCGCACTGCCTTATTACCATCTCTACCCAACAATGAAGCTAAAAACAAAAAGTAGTTGGGCATAGTGAGAAGCTCTTTTCTTTTGTTTTACTACTATTACAAACTAAAGGCAGTTTCAAGTGTGTCATCATAGTTCTACTGAAAAAACAGGAGGAGGAATACATTAAACTTATTTGTTGCCTTAATTGTTCCTAGTTACAAACTTGAAGCACTATACAGTATTAATGTAGCAACATAACTTATTTGGGGTATTGTCCGCTTTAAGTTTATTTGCACTAATTTAATATATTTTATTAGAGTTTAAGGCATATTTTCTTATATGTTAGCATTTCTTCCATATTTTATTGATATAAAATTCACCTATGGTATCACAATTAAAGGGTAAGAGAGCACAAAGTTACATAATTTTGTTGGAGAGATTAAGTGAATTATTCCGATATAAAATCTAGGATTAAATTTATCTTATACTTGGACAAGGATGTTAGTTAAAACTGAAAAATAATTTATTCTACAATTATAGAATTATGTACTCTATATATAAGGTAATCTTGATTATAATTCCCGGATAATTTAGGGATTTTTCTTTTAGGGAAATCTTGATTATAATTGCACGATAATCAACCTCACATACTCACCAACAGACTTCTTTGTCAGAGTTCGTTGCATCAGGTTTGTCTAATACGATTTATATTTTTTGTGTGGTTTGCGAACTAATATATAGTGAGCATGTAACCTAGTGCGCACCCGAAAAATAACGGTTGCGGATTTTTCCGAAATTTTTCAACAGTAAAATATTTTTTTCATAAAAAATCTTGGTTCTTATTCCTTTTCGCTGACGTAGATAGGAATTTTGCTCAAAAAAAAAAAGGACATAGATAGGAATTTTTGTACCCGACCCATTAATTGTCGATGGCTTCACTCCCTAATTTTTTGACCCACTCGAATAGATACACAATAAATTGACGGACAAGATCAGATCTGAAATGATGACAATAGCTGAATTTTTTCGAGCCCAACCATTACAAACCATTCAATTTAGCTATGACAACGTCACTTCCATTTTTTTTTTGGCAACTCATTCCTCATCATTTATTATTGCTTGTTCATCTTTATTTTGGGTTATATTGCAAACACAAAATTATTTAAGAGCCTGTTTGACATTTTTTTTAATTTTTTTTAAATCAGTATTTAGCCATAAATTTTTAATATTCACTTAAAAATGAATTTAGAAATTTTTCAAAAATTTTAAAAACTCGAAAAAGATTCAAAATTTTTACTCAGATAACTCACAAAACATAAAAAAACTACCCAAAATTATATTCATGTTCAAATATAACTCTAATTTTAAAATATCATTTTCACTTAGCTTTTTTAAAAAAAAATTTGTTTGAAATTTTACAATTCTTATGTCCATGGTATGATTAGCTAGTTAGGAGTTAGTTTTAGGATGCTAGTGGTCATCTACTAACGCAGACTCTTATCCGCTGGTTATTATCGTATACTCCATCTATTTTCGTATTTCTTATATTGTTGTATTTTATTACGATTCTATTGATGGTATTAATATATCATCTCTTGTGGCCTTCTTGAGCTGAGGGTCTCCAGAAAATAGCCTTTCAGCTTCACGGGGACAGGGGTAAGGTCTGCGTACATATTACCCTCCCCAGACCTCACTTGTGAGATTACACCAGGTCGTTGTGTTAGCTCCAAGGTTTCACGCATTAATTTTGATGATAACCAACCAAAATAATTATTAATCAAAGAACATTTACTTGTGGTAATCTTATTCTGGTACAGAAAGGAAAATTCAGGTAAGACCCCAAAAAATTTTGGAAAAGAAAATATCTTGTGAAGACTTTATCAAGGAAGACTATTTTTAGAGATTTAATCTATAAGGAATAATATTTGAAAGTAAAATTTCAAATATTGAAGAATCTATGAAAATTATGGATGTAAAGCTTTTCAACATCTTGAAAGGAAAGTTGTTAAAATCATTGAGAAGATCTATTATTTTGCGGAAGAAAGATACTATATGAAAAAGATACTACAAGGACAAGAAAGAATATATTTTCTATGTAAAGAAAATATATTATGAATATAGTACAATTTATATTATGGAAAGATATTAATTTCCAATATCAAAAGGAATATTTTTAATATAATGGGAGAAGAATATATTTTCTATGGAAAGAAAATATATTATGGGTATAGTACAATCTATTTTATAGAAAGAGATTATTTTTCAAGACCTACTAAAGGACATTAGAGAATTATGGAAGAATGGTTCCTATAGTTTTGGACAAGATCTACTATGTATGGAATATTCTTACTACAATATTATAATAAGAAATTATATCTCCAAGAAAAAGGCAGAGAATCGCTAAACTCTTTCAAAGAAGAAAAATTCAATATACTAGTGCATGGTTGACAATACTTCAAATGGAAAGATATCATTGTATGGATACACAATAATATTGCCTATTTCACAATGAAAGAACTCGAATGAACTTAAGGCATGGAGTCCAGAATATCAGCAAATTGGAAATCTATTTGTGCCCTTTAGCAAGACACATCATCAATCAATAGGTACAAGATATAAGGAATAAATTCCAATAAATTAGTGATTGATGGAAGGATTTCAAAGTAGTTAGAAAGGTGCAAATAAAATTTAGCAATGAAATTAATTGGAAGTCACGTTGATATCTACTCAATCAAAGGATAAAATCCTCTGATTGAATATTATCAAAATCAAGGGGTCAGCAAAATCAAGCACAACAGCCAGAAGCTTTTGAAGACTATAAAAAGGAGAGCCTGGAAAGAAGAAGACATGCAACCTTCTATACAATTGTCTATCCAACCACAAGTTCTTTATTCTACTCTTAGCAAGTATTGTAATTTACTGTGTACCCAAAAAAGAGAAGAGAGATAAAAAAACATTGGAGAGGCAGTGTGTCCAAAAGGTTGTGTCATTGTTCATTTTTTTGGTGAGCGAGTGAAAACCAATGGGCCGTTGTTGGTGAGCGATTGAAATCCAAATCTGTCAGTATTGATGGTGATCATTGAAAATCACAAAGGTTGTACTCAATTCAATTTACAAAGAGCTCTTACAGATAACATTTTTTCAATTCAATTCAATCCTGATGTCATTTACTTTATCGCTCTTGTATTATGTTCTATTCCCTTATTGTTTACTGTAATTAATACTTGTTTAATTAGAAAGAACTAATAGTTTTGTGCAAGCTGTCTCTGTATAAGTCTACTAGGTCTGAAGAGTAGTCGACTAGAAATTATAAAAGGCTCCAATTCTCCCCTCCCCCTCTTGTACTTTCTAAAAGTACAAGAAGGGGGGAGGGGCTTGAATTGTAAGTTATTAAAATTAATTGCTTATAAGTTGACTTATAACTAGAGTAGTTGACTGAATATGGTAATCTAGCAGATATGATAACTGAAAGTAAAGTACAGAAAATAATTGCAGAAATTAAAGACACTAGGATTTTATACTGGTTCGGATTCAATGTGAATCCTAATCTAGTCCCCTTAGGTTGCAAGGGAGTTCTCTTCTAGTAAATGAGTTTCTTCTGAGTACAGATGTGATGTATATTGCTCAATTTGACCATCTGAACTAGGCACCTTTCTGGGTCAACCTGGTCATCGGGGTTGCGATAGACGAAAATCCTCCACGATCCAACGTTAGTAGCCTGCTAATCCACAAAAACTCCGGATCTTTGTAGCTGATGATGGTCTGGGCTAGTTCTTGACTGCCTCAATCTTCTTCAAATCAACATGAATGATCTCTGCTGATACGACATGACCTAGGAATGCAACTTAATTCAACCTGAACTCACACTTCAAAAAAATTGCATACAACGGACTATCTATCAAAGTTTGAAGAACCACTTTAAGATCTTGTTCGTGCTCGGCTGCGAGAATATATTAGAATATCATCAATAAAGACTATCACGAACGAATACAAGTAAGGCCTGAACACTCAGTTCATCAAATCCATAAAAGTTGTTGGGCATTTGGCAACCCGAAGGATATCATCAAAAACTCATAATGCTCGTACCAAGTGCAGAGAGTTATCTTAGGGACATCAAACGCCCTTATCCTCAACTGATGATAGCCATATCTCAAGTCAATCTTTGAAAATACCTTCGAACCCTGAAGTTAATCAAACAAATCATCAATCCTCGAAAATTGATAGTTCTTCTTGATTGTAACCTTGTTCCACTACTGGTAATCAATACACATCCTCATTGATTCGTCCCTATTCTTAGCAAACAACACCGATCACCCTAAGGCGAAACACTCGGTCTAATGAATCCTTCTCAAGCAAGTCTTGAAATTGCTCCTTCGACTCTTTTAACTCACGCGGGGCCATACGATATGGCAGGATAGAAATGGGCTGACTGCCCAGAGCCAAATCAATGCAAAAGTCAAAATCCCTATTGGGTGGCATACCCAGCAGGTCTGAAGGAAATACCTCAGGAAACTTGCGAACAATAGGCACAGAATCAACAGAAGGAACCTCAACACTAGAATCACAAACATAGGCCAAATAGGCAAAACACCCCTTCTCGGTCGCCGAGCCTTCATATAAGAGATAATAATATGGGTAGAATGAACATGAGACCCTCTCCACTCTAAACAAAGTAATCCCGTAAAGGCTAAGGTCATTGTCTTGTCATGATAGTCCAAGATAGCGTGGCAAGGTGATAACCAGTCCATCCCCTATAAGACATCGAAACCAATCATGTCTAGAAGAAGCAAATCTACACGAGTATCAAGCCCCCCAATCACAACTATACATGAATGATGGACTCGATCTACAACAATACAATCACCCACCGGTGTAGACACATACACATGAGACTCAAAGAATCACTAGGCATGACCAGATACAATGCAAAATAAGATGACACATAGGAGTATGTAAATCTTGGATCAAATAAAACTGAAGCATCTCTCTTACAAAACAGAACAGTATCTGTGATAACTGCATCAAAAGCCTCAGCCTCGGGATTGGCTGGAAGAGCATAACATCAGGGCATAGCCCCACCACCCTAAACTACATCTCTGGGATGACCTACTGCTGGCTGGCCTCCACATCTAGCGGCATGAGCTCCCCCTCTAATACCTTTGCCTCCACCTCTAGCTGGCTGGCGAGCTGTGGAACACTCGGTGCCTGAAAGATGGCACGGAACCTTGATGCTGAGAGCCACTCGGTGCTCGAGGGAAAAACCTAGCAATGTGAGCCATATCACCGAAAGTGTAACAAGCCATCGGCTGTTGAGACTGCTGACTCTGACGACCTGAATGACCACCCCAAACGTGGCGGTGCAATGATAAATGATGGTGGTGCAATGTAGGATTTATCAGAATATTGCATCTGAGGACCATGACCATCTGAAGCACCATGAGAAACCTGAAGTTCTGACTTAAAAGGCCAAGGAAGATGGCCTCTACCATATGAATTCCTACCTCCAGACGAGGTACCACTAAATCAGCTTGAATGACGAGGCCTCTTGTCAGACCCTTGACCAGCTCCTTGCGATACAACCATCTCAACTTTCTTGACCACATTGGCCGCCTTCTGGAAAGAAATCACACTCCCAGTCTCCTTCGCCATTTGAAGTCGAATAGGTTTGATAATTCCCTCAATAAACCTGCTCACCCCCTCTCTCTCTCTCTCTCTCTCTCTCTCTCTCTCTCTCTCTCTCTCTCTCTCTCTCTCTCTCTCTCTTTCTCTCTCTCTCTGTGGGAAGTATGATACGAGCATGGTGGTCCAAGTTGATGAATATGGTCTCATACTGAGTAACAATCATAGAACCCTACTAGAGACGCTCAAACTGCCTCCGATAGGCCTCTCTTTGAATGATAGGGGGAAACTTCTCCATAAATAGCTGAGCAAATTGCTCCTAAGTCAAAGCTGGTGATCCGGATGGTCTAGCAAAATAATAAACTCTCCACCAACTCTTGGTGGATCCAAACAAGCGAAAAAGTGCAAAATCAACCCTATTGGTCTCTAACATCCCTAAGTTCCTCAGAACCTCATGACAGCTGTCTAGATAATCCTAGGGATCCTCTGAAGATTCACCGCTGAAAGTAGTAGTGAAGAGCTTGTGAACCTGTCCAACCTCTACAGATTATCGGCAAACATAGCTGCTCTACCACCGGTTTGAGCTACCACACCCAGATGAACTCCGTTAACTGGCTGAACTGCTGGAGTCTAGAACTGGGGAGCTACCTGCTCCGGAGTACGAGTAGTAGGAGCTCGGGCTCCTCCTCCATCCTGAGAGACGGTTGGTGCTACATGAAGAAAACCTGTCCCGGTAACACTCTCCAAAAGGCCCACTAGATAGACCAGAGCATCGTAGAGTACTAGCTTAGCAACAAACCCCTCTGGGATCTAAGCTGGGCCCACCGGAACTGTTGGGGTCAGAACCTCATCATCAAAGTCAACTTGCGGCTCTGCCGCAGGTGCTATTGCTCTGGGCTGATCTCTGCCCCCACCTCGGCCTCTAGCACAGCCCGGCCTTACCCTCTGCCCCTCGTGGTAGCTGCTTCTTGATGCTCGGGCTACTAGTTAGAGGATGAGGAAGCATTTGTTCTTGCCATCGTCGAAAAATAAAGTCGAAATTCAATTAGCATTTAGAAACTAAACCGCACGATAGGAAGGAATAAATGTAAAGTTTTTCCTAACTTTCAGCCTCTGGGGATAAATACAGACGTCTCCATACAGATCCCTCAGAATCTACTAAGCCTGTTTGTGAACCGTGAGACTCATGTATCCTAGAGCTCTGATACCAACTTGTCACGATCCAAATTTTCCACCCTCGAGAGTTGTGATGGCGCATACTATTGTGAGCTACGCAAGCCGACTATTGAACAAATTACCCTTGTACCCATTGTATACTCGTTAACAATTATAAAGTAATAATGTGTAAACAACATAAATTTCAATAAGAGGAAGAAATACAGTAAACTATCTGAAATATGAATCTAATACAACTATTTAAGCCTCAACCACCCAGAACTGGTATCATAGTTTCACAAACGATCTAAGAATACTACATGCAATGTTTGAAAAATAAACGATACATTATTTCTGAATTAAGGAAATAAAACAGGAATAAAGGGATATAGGGAGACGCCTGGGCCTGCGGACGCCTGCAGGTCTACCTTGGATCTCCACGTGGGCTGAAGGTAGCCACCAATTCCACGGTCCAAAAGCTTCCCCAGGGTCTACACATAGTGCAGAGTGTAGTATCAACACAACCGACCCCATATGCTGGTAAGTGCCTAGCCTAACTTCAGCGAAGTTGTGGCGAGGCTAGGACCAGTCTACCAAATAAACTTGTGCAATTCAACTATTTACAGCGGGAAAAAAGAACAATAAAATATAGTCAAGCGTGTGAGGGGTAACATGCTGCAGGGGAAATTTCAGTTTAGATAGAAAGACAAAGAGAAATGAAAGAAGCAACATATCTCAAATATCAAAAAAGAATCTGAAAATAATAAGTGCACGGCATCACCCGTCGTGCTTTTACTCTTATCCTCAACAAGCCGTCAAGTAATGAAAATATACGTGGCATCACCCTTCATGCTTTTACTCTCTTTCTCACTATATAATCAATATAACCATCACAGAATGGTACATCGCGAGGTATGGCATCACCCTTCGTGCTTTACACTCTTTGCTCACAAATCATACACGGCTTCACCTTTCGTGCTTTAACACTCTCGTACCAAAGCAATACACGACACCACCCTTTGTGCTTTAACAATCTTCCTCACCTAATGAACAATCACTAATAATAGGGCAAGGAAATGAATGAAATTACAATAAGAATCTCGGCAAGGGAACAATAGTTCAACAATTAAGTCCCGGCAAGGGACAACATCGAAACAACAACAATATCCCGGCAAGGGAGTCAATATAGTGATTCTTTTCTCTTTTTCACTTTTACTTCACAACGAACTTTACAACTTGAGCAAAACTCTAAAGGGTTCAATTACTAATCATACTTTCACAATTCGTTATACAACTTGAGCCAACGCTCCTCAATGTTTGAATGTCACAATTACTTACACTAACTTCGCCCAACAAAAATAGAAATCATCACCAAAGCATAAATAATAAAAGGAAGTCATGATAATCACAATATAAGACTCACGGGCATGCTTGACTCCAACGTATAGATACTCGTCATCATTCCTATAGGTCGTACTCAAAAAATACCACATAGTAAATATGACTCGACTCATTATCCCTCAAACTAAGGTTAGGCCAAACACTTACCTCGATGCCACGAACACAATTCATGTCTCAACTACCGCCTTACCCCTTGATTCCACCACCAATTCGCTCGTATCTAGCCACAAGTTACTTAATTACATCAATAAACACTAAATGAATCAATTCTAATGCATAGGAATGAGTTTTCCAAAGTTTTACCCAAAAAGTCAAAAATATACCCCGGGCCCACATGGTCAAAACTTGAGGTTCGAACCAAAACCCGGTTACACATTCCCCCACGACCCCAAATATATAATTTATTTTGAAATCGGGCCTTAACTCGAGGTCCAAATTCCCAATTTTGAAAGACCTAGGTTCTACCCAAAAACCCATTTTTTCCCATAGAAATCATTGATTTTGAGTTGAAATCATGTGAAAAAATGTTAATGATTGAAGAAAATGAGTTAAAATTGACTTACAATCGATTTTGAAGAAGAGTTGTCTATGAAAAATCGCCCAAGAGTGTTTTGGTATTGAAAGAGTGTGAAGAACGAGAGATTTTCGGCTAAGTTATAAAATTGCAGGTTGCATATGTCGAAATTACGATCAGGGTTTGCAAGACTTCTGCTAAGTTGGGAATTGCGAACAACTTCTTGCGATTACGAGATGGGAATTGCGAAGAATTCGTCGCATTTGCGATGACTGGCTAAAAGGTGAGGCATCGCATTTGTGATCAATCCCTCGCATTTGCGAGGTTAGCCGGCCTGGCTATTGTTCGTATTTGCGACAAAGCCTTCGCATTACTCGCATTTGCGAGCCAGGCGTCAAAAATAAGAAACATGCAGGCCTGCAATGCAACAGCTAAAGTCTGCAACTTTCCATGTCCAAAATTCACCTCGTGGCCTATCCAAAAGTCACCCGAGCCCTCGGAGCTCCAAACAAAACATGCACATCAACCTAAAAATATCATACAGACTCGCTCTCATATTCAAATCACTAAAATAACATTAACTACTATGAATTAAGAATCAAAATCATGAAATTTCTTAAAAACATCGAATTTTTCAATTTTCTCAAATACGATACGATTCACGTCGTTTCAGATCCGTTTCTTATCAAATATCACGAACTTAACATAAATCACATATAAGACATGTACCTGGGGCCAGAACGAAAATACGGGTCTGATATAATCAAATTTTAAATACCTTTCATTTCCAAAATTCTTAAATATTTCTAGAAAATAATATTCTTTAAAATTTTATTTTTCGGGCTTGAGATCTCAGAATTTGATTCCAGACATACACCTAAGTCCCATATTTTCCTACAGACCCTCCGGGATCATCAAATTAAGGGTCCGGGTCGGTTTACCCAAAATATTGACCGAAGTCAAATTAATTCATTTTAAAGTAAAAATTTATGTTTTCACCGATATTCACATATTGCTTTCTGGGTATGTGTCCGGACTATGTACGCGAATTGAGGTGAGACAAAAAGAAATTTTTAAGGTCTCAGAATGCAGAATTTACTTTTAAAATAAGTGATGACCTTTTGGGTCATCACAATGGTCTAGAATTCTTTTTATTTACCTACAATGACAGATGATTATTTTACAGCTTTGAGTTAATACTTTGGATATTTTGGTCGGATTAAAAAATTTTAACTGTCTTTCTGCTTATGGCTCTTAAAAGAAATTACTACCACATATTTTTAATAACTCCTTGGATGATTATAAGTTATAATTATACTTTACTTGAATATTCCCTTTAAGTTGCTTCACCCTTTTGATTATGCCAAAAAGGGGAGAAAATAATATGTACAAAAGTTCGAAAAAGGTACAATGTATGGAGACAGGGGGAGCATGACGAAGGAACGCTTAGAATAAGGGGAGCCTTTATGTTGCATGACGTCTATGAATGAAAGAAAAATCTCGACATTTCAGGGAACTAATCTTTACTGTATGTTAATTAAGTCTTTGATTAAATTTTCTTATTTTGTACTTAGTGGTTGTCATTTTCAAAAAGGAAGATATTGTTAGCTCTAAGGTTTCACGTATTAATTTTGATGATAACAAACCAAGTAATTATTAATCAAAGAATATTTACTTGTGGAAATCTTATTCTTGTACAGTAAAAAAAATGGTAGTAAATATCCAAACAAATATGGGAAACAAAATATCTTGTGAGTACTTTATCAAGGAAGTTTATTTTCAGAGATTTAATCTAGAAGGAATAATATTTGGAAGTGAAATTTTAAATATTGAAGAAGCTATGGAAGTTATGGAAGTTATGGATGAAAAGCTTTTCAACATCAAAGGAAAGTTGCTAAAATCATGGAGAAGATCTACTATTTTGTGGAAGGAAGATAATATATGGAAAAGATACTACAAGGACAAGGAAGAATATTTTTATATGGAATGAAAATATATTTGGATCTAGTACATTTATATTATGGAAGGATATTAATTTCCAAAATCAAGAAAGAAATATTTTCAATATAAAGGGAGAAGAATATATTTTCTATGTAAAGAAAATATATTATGCATATACTACAATCTATTTTATGGAAAGAGATTATTTTTCAAGACCTACTAAAGGAACATTGGAGAATTATGAAATGCTTCCTAATGTTTTGGACAAGATCTACTACATGTGGAATATTATTACTACAATATTATAGTAAGAAATTATATCTCCAAGAACAAGGTAAAGAATTGCCAAGCTCTTTCAAGGAAGAAAACTTCAATATACTGGTGCATGGTTGACAACACTTCAAATGGAAAGATCTTATTTTATGAACACACAATAATATTATCTACTCCACAAGGAAAGAAATCGAATGAGCTTAAGGCATGGAGTCCAGAATATTAGAAAATTAAAAATATATTTGAGGCAGTTAGCAAGACACATCATCAATAAATATGTACAAGATATTAGGAATAAATTCCAATAAATCAGTGATTGGTGGAAGGATTTCAAGTTAGTTTGAAACTGCAAATGGAATTGAGCAAATGAATTAAATTGGAAGCCACGCTGGTATCGACTCAATCAAAGGAGGAAATCTTCCGAATGAAAATTATTGAAATCAAGGGGTTAGCAAAATAAAACCCGACGGTCAGAAGCTTTTGAAGACTATAAAAACGAGAGCCTAGGAAAGAAGAAGACACGCAATCTTCTATATAATTGTTTATCTAACCACAAATTTTTTATTTTACTCTTAACAAGTATTGTTAATTATTTTAGTAGATTTATTATATATCCAAAAGAGAAAAGAGAGACAAAAAAATATTAGAGAAGCAGTGTATCCTAGAGGTTATGTCATTGTTCGATTCTTTAATAAATGAGTGAAAACCAAAGCTTCACTATTGGTGAGCGAGTGAAAACTAATCATGTCTGTTGGTGATGATCGCTGAAAATTACAAGGTTATGCGCAATTCAATTTACGAAGAACTCTAACAGATAACACACTTGCAATTCAAGAGGACTGGATTAGGATACCATATTGATTCCGAACAATTATAAAATTCCTGATGTCATTTACGTTATCGCTCTCATATTATATTCCGTTCCCTTATTGGTTACTGTAATTAATACTTATTTAACTCAAAAGAACTAATAGTTCTATGCAGATTATAACCACATAAGTCGATTAGGTTTAAAGAATAGTCGTCTAAAAATTTAAAAAAATTATAATTCATCTTCTATTGTACCTTCACGTTGTTGTTGTATGTCCAAACGCCCACTTAATCTTGTTACTATACATCGCCAATAAGGGAATTGTTGATCCATTAGTAAGTCACGAGACTTCGGTAAAACAGCAAATATTTCCCAATGATCTTTGGGAAGTGTGATCTTTGGGAAGAGTAAGTATGTAATTAGTATCTGCTTTTTTTGCCACTTTCGTTTCGGTTTACAAATATTTTCTTTTCTACTTAATTTTATAATATTAATCAAAATTTACTTCATCCGCAAATAAACATTTAATGTACCAGTGGAGTTGGTTTAGGATAAAAAGATAGAGCAACTTATATAAATGTTCCAAATAAGTTCTAACTTACCAATATTTAATTATTAATCATAAATTTACTAAAACTAACAAAACACCTATAAAATTTGATAACCCAAATAAATAAAGGTTTTTTTTCTTCAAGAATTACACGCAATGATCTCATTCCATATTTTTAAGCGTCATTGACAACATTAGGTGCAAGACGGAAATAAAATTTCATAAATGAAGTGGCAAACAGGGTGATGAAATACACGATTCCAAAAATTTAAGCAAAAAAAAATTCTTTTAATGCGTATGGTTGAAACTAACTGAAAACATATAGATGAGTCAATATATAAATTTTGAGAAAGATTGGATGTGTTTTGGCCTGATTTGATATCAAAATTCTTAACAAAAATTGAGTTAATAAAATTCGTCTGGGACACATGTATCACATAGGTATCTCACAAACAGATCAACATGGATATGTGGTACGCATTTGATAAAAATATGATACATAAATGATACACATATCATCTTTTTTCATGTTCATCTTTTACATCGAATTTTCAATTCAAACAAACTCAAAGCTCTATCAAATGTCACGACCCCAATTTCCATGCCCGGTCGTGATAGCCCTCTCGTGAAAACAAGGTCATCCAATAACCGTAATTACTCTTTAGGCAGCTATTAAACATAAATTAATAGGAATATTACTTAATGCCACTAAACTATGAATCATTTCACTACAACCCGACCGAGATGTCATAAGTCACGAGCATCTAATGAGTATGGACACTACTATTGGGCCAACAAAATATATATCCAAGGTAAAACTGGAACTCAAAGTAGGAATACGGTGCCGCGAACGCTGGCGGTCACCTTGCTCAACTATCAAAATATGGCCTTCGATCCTGCTAATAACCCACTACCGGATGAACAATACCTGCAACTCCACGCAAGGTGCAGGGAGTAAAGTGAGTACTTCCAACTCAGTGGCAATAAGAGGAAATAATATCTGGCGATAAGAGAATACGTAAGAGCACACCAAACAGCTATAAAAGATAGAACAACCCCTTTTTGAGAAAATCGAAGTACAGTGAAAATCCCTTTAGAAAATTCCAAGTTCATTTAAAAAATCTCTTTTGAAAATATGCTTTTTCAACAATTGCAAAGGTAATTCCAACAAGTAGGAAATAATCACAAACCTGCCCCTCGAGCTCAGCATCAACCTCTCAGTACAGCATCAGCCCCGCGGGCTCACTCCCGACTCACAACATATAACATCAGCCTCTCGGGCTTAGCACTCCTTAACATATAACACCAGGGTATCTGGTCAATAAGGCAAATAACAGCATGTATGCCAATGATATATGAGTGCTAAATATCGTTCCACGTAGTACAAACAGGAGTAAATTCGTGAATGTAATGCAATGCACATGACCGCTGCGGCGCGTAGCCCGATCCATGGGTACCCTACGCTCATTAGGGGTGTGCACGCTCCGGAGGAGCTCCTTCAGCCAAACGCAAAAAGTTTGCGGTGTGCAGCCCGATCCAATATGCATAATGTTGCGGCGTGCAGCCCGATCCGATGTACTATATATAATGCTGCACCGTGCAGCCCGATCCATGCAGTATGCTACTGCGGGGTGCAGTCCGATCCATGAAATATGCTACTGAGTCGTGCAGTCCGATCCATGCAATATGATGCTGTGGCGTGCAGTCCGATCCCTACATGTATAAGCACATGCTCACACAATACTCGAGGCCTAAAAGCCTCCTTACAGCATCTTCATACCCTTACATATGTCCCTCAGCCTCAATTAGTCCAAAATAGTCAAAAGCCCCTCGGGCATCCGTAAACAATAACACTCAGCTCAAATGATAGTTCAAATATCGTTTAAAACTCCAAGTTTGAGTAAAAATATAGCCGACTTCAATAAACAGTGTAAATCACACGGACTGAGTTCAATGATATTTCAAATAGTGAGGAAAAATAGTGATGATAGTTCAACGAGGGTTCAAATAATCGGCAATAAGCCCCAAGTATGGCAATGAGACCATGTAATAATGGTAAAAATAACTCATTTGCAATTTCGCGGTAAAAACCAATAACCGGACGGACCAAGTCACAATCCCAATGATACTCTACCCCATGCTCAAGTCCAGCGTGCAAGTCACCATAATACAGCACTAAGATGTGCAAATCCGTAGTTTCAAACCCTCAGGATATCATTCCCAAGTATTACTCACCTCGAACCGGCAGAATCTCAAGTTTCGCGACACCTTTGCCTCGAGAATCATCCTCTGCGGATGCCAAATCTGATTAAAACCAATAGGAATATGTCACAATAGGCTAATGGAACATAACCCACTCGAAATAACTCGGAATACACCCAAAAACACGCAGTTGACGAAACTCGAGTCCCGGGCCCACTTCTGAAAAAATTACGAAATTCCCATTTTCAGAATCCTCGTCTCGCCACAAGTCCGTACATATCACATTCATCACAATCAGAGTCCAATTGCTTCTTCAAATCCCCAATTTACATTAAAAATTCCAAGACATAGTTCATCCCCTTTTTGATTTGACTCCAAAACTTTAAGGGCTAAATTCAAGTTTAAAAGATGTTTTGAGTCCATAAAACTTACCTCTAATCAGCCCTCTTCGAATCCCTCTTCAATTTTCTCAAAAAGCTCTCCAAGATGTCTAACAATGGAGGAAATAAGGCCTTGCTCGCGGATGAAATGTCTCTTAAAACTCTTTGCCCAGCTGATGCCCCCTTCTTCGCAAACGTGGATGCACAAATTCTATGGGCCCAAAACTCTTTCTTCGCGAATGCGGTGCCGAGCCTCGAACGCAAAGCACTCAGCAACCTTCTTCAACACGAATGCGGGACCCAGACGCGAACGCGAAGGGCAATTGCCCTTGGAAATCCTACACGCGCCCAACACTCTACGCAAACGCGATCCCTGTACGCGAACGCAAAGGTCAATGGAAGCCAGATCTACGCGCACATGTAACTACCATGCGAACGCAAAGGCCATTCTGAGCCTGCAATAGGTTCTGCGTTTACAGCAGTCCAACCAACTTCCAAATTCCCCGTTCAACCATCCGAAACCATCCCGAGGCTGTCAAGGCCTCAATTAAAAGCACAAAAATGTTATAAAACTTCATTCAATCTTGCTATGGCCATAAAGACACTACCTTAAACATCAGAAATCACTAAATTCCACGGATTCAAGCCTAAGTTAAACTAGAACTTCCGAAACTTGTATTTGATCCAAAACCCGACCTAAACACTTCCAAATGATCTGAAAATTTGCACACATATCCAAAATCACCTAACGGAGCTACTGCAACTGTAGGAATTCCATTCCGACCCCCGGATCAAAATCTCACCTATCAACCGGAATCCGCTAAAATTCAAACTTCGCCAATTCAAGCCTAATTCTACACCGGACTTTCAAATTCAATTCTTATTTCACTACTAAGTCATAATTCATTCCCCGAAACTAGTCGAACCATCAAAAATCCATTCTGAGCCCTCTAACTCACAAGTCAACATCTGGATGATTTTTTCAACTTAAACTTTCCTTAAAGAGACTATTTGTCTCATTTCTATCCAAATTCAATCCGAAACACTTCAAACTCACCAAACACATATAATTACACATGGAGAGGCATATAACGGGGAAAAAGGGGCAGTAACTCACGTGACAATGGGTCGGCTCGTCACATCCTCGACAATTTAAACAAACGCTCGTCCTCGAGCGTGCCCAGATTTGTACTAGAAGCAACCCAATAGCTGAATGACCTTACCAAGCATATACTCGGGGTGATCCCACGTCACCCTATCTTACATAGGTCCGCTAACACAACATAGCCAGTAATTCACAGTCCATCTAAACCATAAACCATAGGACCGCATCGCACTTCCCGAAATGATGCACCAGATAAAAACCTCACATCTATACGTAGAATTATCCCGAACAGTTGTAATAATCCATACCTGCAACCTCGGCTGCAATCATATGATATCCCACTTAGCTCAAACACATGCAGCAATAAGCTCCATTCACAGCAATTGCCAACGATAGCCGGACACCAATAGAAAACCTTTTTGTTAGCTGAAGTCTTATTCCAACACTTTCATATACCGCCAACGGTAACTGAAACAGTCGATAAACCGAACCCATCTCAGATCACCCATTTATGAGTCCATTTTCTTTCTGAGTGATACTGCAACAGATTTCGAAGCCAAATCTCAATATTACCTTTCTAACAGGATAAAATCAAATATGCTCGTGCTCGGTAATGACTCCAACGATCATCTGAACTACAACACGCCACTGAGTGATATGACACCTCAACACCGGCCTAAGCCACATCGTTTTCAACACAGACACCAATAAGAAACTATCTGAACACACTCAAATCATGTCAACTGACTCAAACGAAAGAGCTGTACTTCAAATTCCTCCTCATGATCACAACACACAACTGAGATCCCATCTCACATCATAGAAATAGAGTACCTGAAATCCTCCTCGAAAGGTCACAACATCACGTGGCCTTGCCGCAACGCTCGATTCTATCCAAGAACTAATACCTATGAAGCACCTCAAGTTACCATGCTCAACAAAGATAGCCGCACACAGATTAAGTTCTGAAACCAAGCAATCCATCACACCCACGGGGAAGAAAGTATTATACACTATTCAATCCTGAAGGACATAACCGATGCGCTATTCGCCGAGCAACACCCAACACGGATTTTTCTCATAAACCAATAAACAAGGCATACAAAGTAACATATAGGAAACTATTCTCCACATTACACTATTGCGGTGTGCAACCCGGTCTAAATAACATACGCGTGGAGGCGTGCCACCCGATCCAGATACCATACCCATGGTGGCGTGCCACCAGATCCAATCAACATACCTATGGCGGTGTGCCACCCGATCCAAATAACATACCCGTGGTGGCATGCCACCCGATCCGCACATATATCTCACAAAAGGAGAGCACATAGAGTAAAGGTTTTTCATTACGATAAACGCATATAGCCTCATGCCCGGCCGCAAGAAACGCATCCGAAAAGTCCCTCAATATAGGAAATGAATCAATGGTAGTAACATCTGCACTGACATCCCCCGCGAAGGCCCTATAAATAAGCAATGCTTGCCAGCTGTCTGCTGGTCTCCGTAATACAAGCTACCCTGCTTGATCATAATCCGATGTACCTTGCCATGCAGCCTGGGGCATTTCCGAACATATCCCATAACATATTAGTCTAGAAAATCTGACCCTGGAACAACCAGTCTGCCACCAACTATCATAACCTAAATTTAACACACCAAGCAAAGAAAGATCCACTCGAACCTCCAGTTTCCAATAACTGCTAGACGATGTCGATACACACGACCCACAACCACCGTATGGTCGATCACAAGAACTTCTAGTCTCCAATTAACGCATGAATCACTTTGCATGATCCCACACTCTGCAGTATGAATACATAACACACCTCAAGTATCCATTCATACCACGAAAGATATTTAAAATTCCCTGCGCTATCAACAACCTCAAATATCCGCAGTCGATCCAACAAGAAACTGTCGCAATACTACTGACGTATCATCAATTTACATCACCTTCATCATCTGAAGACCTGTTCTTACTCACCTGTAGCTGTCCGTGCTACTCAAGAATTAATGATTTCCCATTATGAACTGAACCAAAACCTTGAACACGCGAACCTCAATTCTCCATATCATGACACATAGACCATACCACACTAGGATAATATGAGGACTTCTATCTCTCTCATTTTCCGCAAACATCGACGCACTCAACTAGTCAAGAACTTTCAGGATCCCATATATGAGAAAAATTATTACACACTCCATGTTTCACATGCCCATAGGAAATATACGCATCTTCGAACCACGGTAAAACACATCAAGAACTCTTTCTCCCAATTCCATTGCACAAGCTAAACTGCCAGGACTGAATCCTTCTACCCAAACCAAGCTGAGCAACTGCTAGCACGCAAGAGCTTCGCTGCACAATTCCTGTAAGGCTCATTGCCTCAAACATATACAAGAATTAATTATACTATTACCATACTGATTCGGTTTATTATCAAGCTATTCCAATTATCATATTTCCTTCATGATTCATCATTAATTGGATATTCTCCCTTGTTGTAGCACCACAATACCTCAAATCAGGTCACCACATGAGACTCGCTCATAAGACCACACTATCTAAGACCCATAGGCCACTGAATACCCTCTCGAACGTTTCCCAGAAGCACCACATTCCAGAAGGCTTTACTCTGGAGGACTTTCTGCGAATCTGAATTCATTACCATTACATCCCTGATATTGATACATAGAATCCCATAATTGACATATCATACCAAGTCTTGATCTTTTCTAATGAAAACACAGTCTCTAGCCACATACACAAACTTAAGACACCTGATTGTTACATGCAAAACCTTAAACACAGTAAAACCATTCTCGAGAGTCGTTCACTCTTATTCAGCTGCAATTCACCCGCTCTACACGAACAGAACCACTCGTGCATCATTAGCACCCTAACACCGCAGAACATGATTTCATACAGATACAAACAACCATTTTCCCTCTTTATACACCGAGCATTCTTTATCAACAGCATCTCAAAACGTCCTAGTATTTTCTCACATTTACGAAAGCACCATATAACCTTTGTTGAAATTTTCCTTCACATCTGCCATCCTCGGCTCAATCTCTGCAACCAGAACTGATCCTCCATCATACCTCAAAACGGAACCAACATAGCATATAACCATGCAATTAGCTGACCAGCAGCAACCGCGCCGACTTAGCTCGAAGCCATATATTAAGGAACTCTTAACAACTCATAACATTTTTACTCTAATGATGCCACAATGAGATCAAACTCAAATCATTTAAAAGTTTTGTGAATACACAGATCATCTAGTCTTCCAAAGTATGAACTCATACCGCCACCTGCATTGCACCTCACTTTCCAGCTAGAGGATACGAAAATATTCTTCACGCGCCCATGCCTCGGGCTGCACAACAGACCGCAATAGGAAACAAGCACCTAACAGCTCATCTATTATCCATCAGACATCTCCATGACGACCAAAATTATATAGATACACCTCGCAGTACTAACATACTGCTCACATGGATATCCGGCTAATAAGAACAGCACCTAACATACAAGTTCAAAACACTTGCTCAAGAATGGGAAGTTTTCCGAATGGTTATGCAGCCTTTCGAGGATAAATACAGACGTCTCCGTACCGATCCGCGAGACTCTACTAACCCTACTCATGACTCGAGAGACCTAGTAACCTATGATCTGATACCAACTTGTCACAACCCCAATTTCCATACCCGGTCGTGATGGCGCCTCTCGTGAAGACAAGGCCAGCCAACATTCCTAAATATTCTTTAGGCAACTATTAAACATAATGAATAGGAATATTACTTAATGGCATTTAATTATAAAATTTCATTTCATTACAACCCGACCGGGGTGTCACAAGTCACGAGCATCTAATGAGTAAGGACACTACTATTAGGCCAACAAAATATATATACAAGGTAAAATTGGAACTCAAAGTCGGAATACGGTGCCTCGAACGCTGCAGGTCACCTTGCTCAACTACCAAAATATGGCCTTCAATCCTGCTAATAACCCACTACCGGGTTAACAATACCTGCAATTGCATGCAAGGTGCAAGGAGTAAAGTGAGTATTTTCAACTCAATGGTAATAAGAGAGAATAATATCTTAGCGATAAGAAAACACGTATGAGCACACAAAACTACTATAAAAGATAGAACAACCCCTTTTTTATAAAACCAAAGTACGGTGAAAGTCCCTTTAGAAAATCCCAAGTTCTTTTCAAAAATCTCTTTTGAAAATATGCTTTTTCAACAATTGCCAAGGAAATTTCAACAAGTAGGAAATAATCCGAAACCTGCCTCTCGGGCTCAGTATTAACCTCTCAGTACAGTATCAGCCCCGCGGGCTCACTCCCAACTCACAACATATAACATCAGCCTCTCGGGCTCAGCACTCATTAACATATAACACTAGGGTATCTGGTCAACAAGTCAAGTAACAGTATGTATGCCAATGTTATCTGAGTGCTAAATGTCGTGCCACGTAGTACAAACAGGAGTAAATGTGTGAATGAAATGCAATGCACATGACCTTTACGGCGCGTAGCCCGATCCATGGGTACCCTACGCTCACTGGGGGTGTGTACAGACTCGGAGGGGCTCCTTCAGCTCAAGCGCAAAAATGCTGCGGCGTGCAGCCCGATCTGATATACTATATATAATGTTGCGGCGTGCAGCCCGATCAATGCAATATGCTACTGCAGCGTGCAGTTCGATCCATGCAATATGCTACTGAGGCGTGCAGTCTGATCCATGCATGTATATGTTACTGCGGCGTGCAGACCAATCCATGCAATATGCTACGACGGCGTTCAGTCCGATCCATGCATGTATATGCACATGCTCATACAACACTCGAGGCCTGAAAAACTCCTTACAGCATCTTCACACCCTTACATATGGCCCTCAGCCTCAATCAGTCCAAAATAGCCAAAAGCCCCTCGGGCATCCGTAAACAATTATACTCAGCTCAAATGATAGTTCAAATATCGTTTAAAACTCCAAGTTTGAGTAAAAATATAGCTGAGTTCAATAAATAGTGTAAATCACATGGACTGAGCTAAATGATATTTCAAATAGTGAGGAAAAACAGTGATGATAGTTCAACGAGGGTTCAAATAATCGGAAATAAGCCCCAAGTAATGAGACCAAGTCATAATGGTAACAATAACTAATTTTCAATTTCGCTGTAAAAACCAACAACCGGGACGTACCAAGTCACAATCCCAACGGTGCTCTACCCCACGCTCAGGTCCAGCGTGCAAGTCACCAAAATACAACACTAAGATGTGCAAATCTGGGGTTTCAAACCCTCAGGATATTATTCCCAAGTATTACTCACCTCGAACCGGCAAAATATCAAGCTCGCAACACCTTTGCCTCGAGAATCAACCTCCACGGATGCCAAATCTGATCAAAACCAGTAGTAATACGTCACAATAGGCTAATGGAACATAACCAATCGAAATAACTCGAAATACACCCAAAAACACTAAGTTGGCAAAACCCGAGCCCCAATCCCACTTCTCAAAAAATTACGAAATTCTTATTTTCAGAATCCTTATCTCACCACGAGTCTGCACATATAAAATTCATCAAAATCGGAGTCCAATTGCTCCTTCAAATCCCCAATTTTTATTAAATATTCCAAGCCCTAGTTTATCCCCTTTTTGATTTGATTCCAAAATATTTAAGGGCTAAATTCAAGTTTAAAAGATGTTTTGAGTCCATAAAACTTACCTTTAATCAGTCCTCTTCGAATCCCTCTTCAATTTGCTCAAAAAGCTCTCCAAGATGTCCAACAATGGAGGAAATAAGGCCTTGCTTGCGGATGAAATGTCACTTAAAACTCTCTGCCCAGCCGACGCCCCCTTCTTCGCGAACGCGAGGTCCTTACGCATTAGCGATGCAAAAAATCTTTGGGCCCAAAATTCCTTCCTCGTGAATGCGGTGCCCAGCCGTGAACGCGAAGTACTCACCAACCTTCTTCAACGCGGACGCGGGACCAAGACGCGAACACAAAGTGCAACTGCCCTTGGAAATTCTACACGCGCCCAACACCCAACGAACGCGATCCCCCTACGCAAACTCAAAGTTCAGTGGATCCCAGGCCTACACAAATGCGGAGCTACCATGCGAACGCGAAGGCCATTTTGAGCCTGCAATAGCTGCTGCATTTACAATTGTCCAACCAACTTCCAAATTCCCCGTTCAACCATCCAAAACCATCCCGAGGCCCTCAGGACCTCAACCAAAAGCACAAATATGTTCTAATACTTCATTCAAACTTGCTCGAGCCATAAAATCATTACCTTAAACATCAAAAATCACTAAATTCTACCGATTGAAGTCTAAGTTAAACTAGAACTTCCGAAACATGCATATGATCCAAAACCCTACTTAAACACTTCCGAATGATCTGAAAATTTGCACACATATCCAAAATCACATAACAGAGCTACTGCAAATGTCGGAATTCCATTCCGACCCCCAGATTAAAATCTCACCTATCAACCGGAATCCGCCAAAATTCAAACTTTGCCAATTCAAGCCTAATTCTACATTGGACCTCCAAATTAAATTCCGATTTCACTCATAAGTCATAAATCATCCCCTGAAACTAGACAAACCATCAGAAATCCATTGCGAGCCCTCTAACTCACAAGTCAACATCCGGTTGACTTTTCCAACTTAAACTTTCCTTAAAGAGACTATTTGTCTCATTTCTATCCAAATTCAATCCGAAACACTTCAAACTCACCAAACACATATAATAACACATGAAGAGGCATAAAACGGGGAAAACGAGGAGGTAACTCATGTAAAGACGGGTCGGGTCGTCACACCAAATCATTCCAAAATGAGTTTAACAACTCCTTAAAATATAATCGATTTACTTCAACAATATTCACTCAAAATAAAGGAAAAAATTTATATATTTTTATTACAAATATTTAATTAGCTAACAATTGTAATATTTCATAAATTGATTAATTGTGTACTAACTTACTTATGGGCTGACATAACTAGTGATTTTCCTAAAAAATTTGAATCGATAACGAGTCGTCTTTCAATTCTTCTTTTGTTCTAGAATGTTCAGTAAATATTCCATGTTTAATTTCGTTCTAATAAATAATTGTAATTAACTGAAAGAATATTCTCATTACTCCAAAGATTATTAAATTCTATTGAAATGAGAATTCAAAATACACATTGATTAAACACATCAACAAACAACCACAACAACCCAGTAAAATTTCACTAATGAGGTCTGGAAGAATAGTCTGTATGCAGACCTTACCTCTATCCCGAAGAAGTCGAAAGGCTGTTTCCGCAAGACCTTCGGCTCAAGAAAACAAAAAGATAAAAATGAGACAATATTAGTAGCACCACAAAAATCATAGAAAAAATAGAAATAATATGAAACCTATAAGAAAGATGCAAAGAAAAAGCGAAAGCTAATCGAATGATCCTGCATTGAAAAGCGAATAGTAAGATACAACATTGCCATTAACAATCTTAGACAAAAAATTCTAACAGAGTAGTCCTACAAAGGTGCGAAGTAAGACAAGACTCAATTAACTCCTAACCTACAACTCTAATACTCGACCTCCACATCTTCCTATCAAGTGTCATGTCTTCGGAAATCAGAAGTCTCGCCATATCCTGCCTTATCATCTCACCCCAATATTTCTTAGGTCGCCTTCTAGCTCTTCTCGTGCCCTCCACAACCAGGCGTTCACACCTCCTTACCAGAGCATTTGGGCTTCTCCTCTTAATATACCCGAACCATCTTAGCCTCGATTCCCGCATATTGGCACCAATGGGAGCTACGTGCACCTTCTCCCGAATAACATCATTCCTAATCTTATCCATCCTAGTATGCCCACACATCCACCTCAATAATCCATTTCTGCTACTTTCATCTTCTGGATATGTGAGTTCTTAAAAGACTAACACTCTGCCCCATACATCTTGGCCGGTCTAACCACTACTTTGTAGAACTTTCCTTTAAGTATCGATGGGACTATCTTATTACACAAGACTCTAGATGCTAACCTCCATTTCAATCATCATATCCTAATACAGTGTGTGACATCCTCGTCGATCTCCCCTCCCCCTGGATAATCGACCCGAGGCACTTGAAGTTGCCTTTATTTAGGATCAGTGGAGAAGCCACATGGTCACAAGGGTGGTTAATTGACCAGCCATTGCCGAAAAATTACATTATGTATATAAGTAAAATATTATATTTTAAAGGTATATAAAGCATATTAAACACCCTTTGTCGAGAATTATTTTTTCACTTATTTCAATTTGAATACTCTTGGAAAAATTTCTAGCTTCGGCACTGCTTGGGAGCCTTTCATCCATGCCAACTTCCACCGGCTCAGTGCTGAACTTACACCCCATTATTCTTTCTTCGTATTCCTCCGCTTGAAACCCTTAGACTCAAGAGTCTATCTCTAAACTTTCTGCATATCGTTGACACTGGTTCGCGACACATCAATAAGAACTATATCATTAGTGAATAACATGTATCATGACACCTCCTCTTGAATATGGTTTGTTAAAGAGTCCATGAGAGGACAAATAAGAACGTACTTAGCGTAGAACCTTGGTGTAATCCCATTACAACTGAAAAATGCTCAGACTCGCCTCCTATTGTTCTAACCCGAGGACAAATATAATTAGATCAAAATATAACTAGTGTGACATTTTGTTATATTAGTTAGATGCTATTCCCTTCGGCTATTTTTGTCACGACCCGGATTTTCCACCATCGAGAGTCATGATGGCACCTACTGACGAAGCTAGGCAAGCCAAACAATACAACATCTCTACAGTTTTTATTTAAAAAATTATAAAAAATTGAAATAATAATCAATTCGGAAGACATATATATACTTAATGAACTACAAACGGAAATGCAGAAGTTTCAAAATTTACCTCTACCCATTATCTTGTGTCACTACTCACGGACTACTACAGAATACTAAAAACAATGTCTGGAAAAGAAATACATAGTGTTTGTCTGATACATGATGAACAAACGAAAAATAAGGAAAGGGACTTGTGCCTGCGAACGCCAGCTAGGCTACCTCGAGAGTCCCTGGACTGAACATAGCTCTCAGAAATCCTACTGCTGCGGTCCATAAGTTGCGTCCTGATTTGTCCACAAAAATGCATAGAACGTAGCATCAGCACAACCAACCCCATGTGCTGGTAAGTGCGTGGCCTAACCCCAGCGAAGTAGTGATGAGTCTAGATATGACATACCAAAATCAACCTGTGCAGATATATGTATGTACAAAGCAACTGAAATAACAACAAGGAAATACCAACAAAAAGGGGAAGGGACATGCTCGGGGCGATACAGTGAAGAAAAAATCAACAAATATAACAACATAACTATCTCAATACCATAACTCATATATATGTATAAGTGGATGGCGCGCTACACGATCTCATTTATCAGTGCATAAGTGGACGGCGTGCTACACGATCCCATTTATCATTGTTCATAGGTGGACGGCATGCACACAATCCCAATTCATATTTCATAAGGGGTCGGCGTGCCACACGATCCCATATTATAATTCATAAGTGGATAGCATGCCACACGATCCCATATTATAATTTCTAAATGGACAGCGTGCCACACGATCCCATATTATAATGAATATCACAAATAATCTCTCCAAGGATGTCCCATTAGTGAAGTTCAACAACATAACAATTAAACCCGGCAAGGGTACAACTAATAGCCCAAATATCCTGGCAAGGGAGAATACAATAATAATAGTCTACTCATCGCGGCAAGGGAATCATTTCAACACATTCTATTTTACTTCATTTCCTTCTTAGCTAACACTTTATATGGAATTTATCAATTTAACAAGAAAGTTGTGGCACATCTTTCGAATTAAAAGCAATTACGACTCACGGTCATGCTAGATACCTGTGTATGATATTCGTCACCATGCCTATACATCGTACTCGATCATATTAACAAGTATCAATCAAAGCACCGTAATCCTATTCCCTCAAGCGAAAGTAATATCAAACACTTACCTCGGTTCGAAAATAGAAATCAAGTCTTCTAACACTGCCTTTCCTCTAGAATCCAACTCCGAAATAATAATATCTAGGAACAATTTAGTTCAACATTATCAATAATAGCTCAAAGACACAATTCAATATCCTGGAAATGAATTCCCTATCATTCTTTCAAAAATAAAAGAATCCGACCCCGGGCTCACATGATCCAAACTTGAGGCTCGGACCAAAACCCAATCACCCATAAGCCCACGAGTTCAAATATGCAATTTGTTTCAAGATTCGACCCCAAATTGTGGTTGAATCGCCCAAAATCCCCCAAAGTCCTAACTCTACCCAAAACCCCCAATTTCTTCCATGAATTCACAATTTAGGGCTAGGAATTTGGAGATTAGATGAATAAATTAAGAGAAAATAAAGTTAAGATCACTTACCCAAAGAACTATGGAGAAAGAGGAGCTTGAAATTCGTCTATGGAGTAGTTTAGGGAGGAGCTCCTGTGAAATTTTTTGAAAAATCCCGAGATGGCTCTAATTTTTAAACTTTAAAATCACTGGAGGGATTAACAAGATGCGAACGTGGGAGCTAGGTTGCATTCGCGAAGAAGGCTGGGCGGAAGGCATCGTGTTTATGACTAAGAGAATGCGAACGCGAAGAGGAAATCGGGGGAGGGACAGTCCTGGGGTTGTTCTATGCGGACCTTAAATCTGGGATGCGAACACGATGAGAAGGGTTACCATGCTACGCGAATGCGAGGGGTACACTGCGAACGCAAAGGAGGATCTGACAGTGCTATGCAAACACGAGCCTAACGCCGCGTTCGCGAAGGGTAAAACTGGTCTGCAACAACAAAGAAAAAACTGATGCATTTCCTAAGCAAAAAATCACCCTGAACCACCTCCAAATCACTTCTGAACCCTCGAGGCTCCCAACCAAACACACACACTAACTCAATAACATCCTACGAACTTAGTCGAGCGAATAAATTGCCAAATTAACATCAAAATCAACGAATCAAACCATAAAATCATCATTTTTCATTTCAAACTTCATAAACCTTTAACTTTAGATATTTAGGTCCGAAACACGTCAAACGACGTCTGATTTGACCAAATTTTACAGAAAGCGCTTAACGCTTAATTAAGACCTTTACCGGGCATCGGAACCAAAATACGAGCCCGATACCTATATTTTCTAATTCATTTTCGTTTCAAAATTCCATATCATTTTCAGGAAATTATTTTCTTTAAAACATTCTTGGGATCTCAGATTTCGATTCCGCGAATATGCCTGAATCAAATATTTTCTATGGACCTCCCAGGACTGCCACATCACGGTTTCGGGTCCGTTTCCCCAAAATGTTGACTAATGTCAAGTATATTAATATTAATATAAAAATTCTTTAAAGTTTCCACAGAATTACATATTTTAACATAAAAATTTTCTGGCTTCACTCCCGGACTATGCTTGCAAATTGAGGCAACTAAAAGCGAGGTTTTCAAGGCCTCTTAAGCATAAAAAAGGGAGAATCACGGTGATGACCCTTTGGGTAGTCACATCTTCCACATCTAAAACAACCGTTCGTCCTCGAACGGAAAAAGAAAGAAGTACCTGAGTTAGAGAATAGATGAGGATAACGGCTCCGCATATCAGACTCGGACTAGTAGGTTGATGCATTAGGAGGCTGACCTTTTCAATGAATACACACTGAAGGAAAACTGTTCGACCTCAACCGTCGAACCTGCCGGTCTAATATAGCCATCGGCTCCTCCTCATATGACAGGTCCTTGTCCAATTAGACAGTGCTGAAATCTAACACGTGGGTTGGATCGCTGTGATACCTAAGAAGCATGGATACATGAAAAACTAGATTCATGGCTGACAAGCTAGATGGCAAGGCAAGTATATAAGCCACCCCTCCCACTCGCTCAAGAATCTCAAATGGGCCATTGAACCTAAGTCTAAGCTTGCCCTTCTTCCCAAATCTCATCACGCTCTTCATAAGCGATAGACAGATTAATACTCGCTCACCAACCATGAAAGCGACATCTCTGATCTTACGGTCTGCATAGCTCTTCTGCCGGGACTGAGCTGACCAAAGTCTGCCCTGAATGATCTTAACCTTATCCAAGGCCTCTTGAATTAGATTTGTACCCAATAATCGTGCCTCTCCCAGCTCAAACCATCCGACTGGGGATGGACACCACCTACCATACAACGACTCATATGGAGCCATCTGAATGCTGGACTGGTTGCTGTTGTTGTAGGCAAACTCTGCTAAAGGCAAGAACTGGTCCTACGAGCCTCCAAAATAAATGACGCAGACTCGGAGCATATCCTCAAGAATCTGAATAGTCCTCTCCGACTTGCCGTCCGTCTCGGGATGAAATGTTGTACTCAACTGAACCTGAGTGCCCAAGCCCTGCTGTACCGCTCTCTAGAAATGCGAGGTAAACTGCGGACCCCGGTCCGAAATTATAGATATAGGCACCCCATGAAGGCAAACGATCTCC
The DNA here is from genome assembly GCA_034376525.1 of Nicotiana benthamiana. Taxonomy (NCBI): domain Eukaryota; kingdom Viridiplantae; phylum Streptophyta; class Magnoliopsida; order Solanales; family Solanaceae; genus Nicotiana; species Nicotiana benthamiana. The sequence goes on from CM067330.1 coordinate 122,248,483, forward strand.
CTAATATAAATCCCAGCTAATCTCTCGGACGAATAGGTGGTGGCAACCAGAATGAAATGCACTGACTTTGGTCAACCTATCAACAATTACCCATATAGCATCAAACTTCTTCTGAGTCATTGAAAGGCTAGTGACGAAATCCATGGTAATCTTCTACCACTTCCACTCAGGATGCTTGATCCTCTGAAATAACCTATTGGGACTCTGATGCTCGTACTTAACCTGCTGACAGCTCAAACAAGGAGCAACGTATGCAACAATGTCTTTCTTCATTCTGCGCCACCAATAGTGCTGCCTTAAATCCTTGTACATCTTCACGGCGCCTGAATGAATAGAATATCAAGAACTATGGGCCTCCGCTAAGATCAACTCCCGGATTCCATCAATATTGGGACACAAACTCGTCCCTGCAATCTCCACACACCATCATCTCCCAAGGTCATTTTCTTGGCACCTCCACGCTGCACCGTGTCTCTCATGACACACACATGAGGATCATCAAAGTGTCGCGCACTATACGCTCTATCAACAATGAATGAGCGACCGTGTAAGCTAACACCCTTCTAGGCTCGGACATATCCAACCTCAAAAATTGATTGGCCAAGGCCAGAAATCCAAGGCAAGCGGCCACTGGCTGACTGGAAAATAAGCAAGACTACCATGCCAGCAGACTTCCTACTCAATGCATCGGCCACCACATTGGCCTTTCCCGGGTGGTATAAGATAGAAACATCATAGCCTTTGAACAACTCCAACCACCTCCTCTACCTCAAATTCAACTCCTTCTGTTTGAACTAGTACTGAAGGTTTTTGTGATCCGTGTACAGCTCACACGTCACACCATATAGATAATGCCTCCAAATCTTCAAAGCATGAACAATGGCTGCCAACTCTAGGTCATGAACTGGATAATTCTTCTCGTGGATCTTCAACTGCCTCGAAGCATATGATATGACTCTGCCATTCTGTATCAACACTGCGCCAAGTCGAATACGGGACGCATCACAATAGACGGCATAAGGCCCTGATCCCGTGGGAAAAACCAATACCGGTGCCGTAGTCAGAGCTGTCTTGAGCTTCTGGAAGCTCGCCTCACACTCATCTGACCACCTGAAATGGGCACCTTGTGGGTCAATCTAGTGATCGGGGCTGCAATGGATGAAAACCCCTCCACAAACCGTTAGTACTAACCTGCTAACCCCAAGAAATTTCAGATCTATGTAGCTGACGTTGGTCGAGGCCAGTTCTTGACTGCCTCCATATTCTTAGGGTCCTCCTGAATACCTTCTACTGAAACAACGTGACCCAGGAATGCAATAGAACTCAACCAAAACTCGCACTTCTAGAACTTGTTATACAACTGAGTATCCTTCAAAGTCTAAAGAACCACTCTGAGGTGCTGCTCATGCTCCTCCTGACTGGGGAAGTATATCTGAATGTCGTCAATGAAAATAATCACGAACAAATCCAAATAGGGCCTGAACACTCGGTTCATAAACTCCATAAATGATGTCGGGGCATTGGTCAACCCAAATGACATGACCAAAAACTCATATTGCCCATATTGAGTGCGAAATGTTATCTTAGGGAAATCAGACGCCCTAATCCTCAACTGATGATAACGAGATCTAATATCTATCTTAGAGAACACCCTCGCACCCTGAAGCTGGTCGAATAAATCTTCAATCCTCGGCAGTGGATACTTGTTCTTTATCGTTACCTAGTTCAACTGTCGATAATCAATGCACATCCTCATCGACCCATCCGTTTTCTTCACAAACAACACTAGCGCACTCCAAGGCAATACACTAGGTCTGATGAAACCCTTATCAAGCAAGTCCTAAAGCTGCTCCTTTAACTCTTTCAACTCTGCTGGGGCCATGCGATACGGCACAATGGAAATAGGCTGAGTGCTTAGAGCAAGATCATTCTAGAAATCAATATTCTTGTCGGGCGGCATACCCGACAGGTCTGAACAGAAAACCTCAGGGAACTCCCAAATAATAGGAACAAAGTCAATAGATGGGACCTCTGCGCTGGAATCACAAACATATGCTAGATATGCTAGACCACCCTTCTTGACCATGTGTCGAGCCTTGACATATGAAATAACACTGCAGGTGGCATGACCTGGGGTCCTTCTCCACACAAGTTGGGGAATATCTAGCAAAGCCAAGGTCACGATCTTGGCGTGAAAATCCAAAATAGCATGATGTGGGGAAAACCAATCCATCCCCAATATAACGTCGAATTTCACCATATCAAAGATCAATAGGTTGACACGAGTCTCAAGACCCTCAAATGCTACCACACATGAACGATGCACTTGGTCGACCACGATAGAATCACCCACCGGGGTAGACACATACACATGAATACCCAAGGCCTCACTAGGCAAAACCAAATAGGGCGCAAAATAGGACGACACTTATGAATACGTAGATCCCGGATCAAATAACATTGAAGCACCTCTATTACAGACCAGAATAGTACCTGTAATCACAACATCTGATGACTCGGCCTCTGGCCTGGCGGGAAAAGCATAACAACGGGACTGGGCCCAACTTCCCTGAACTATGTCTCTGGGATGATCGACTACTGGCTGACCCCTACCTCTGGCGGTCCGAGCTCCACCTCTCTGATCCCTACCTCTACCTCGATGGCCTCTACCCCCGCCTCTGACTGGCTGAGCGGCCTGTGGATCACCTGCTGCATGAATCATGGGATGAGGACCCTGCTGATGAAAGCTGTTAGATACTCAAGGGCAATACCTGGCAATATGTCTCGTGTCGCCACATGTGTAACAAGCCCTCGACTATTGGGAATAACGGAGTAGTGGTGCACTGATAGGTGCTGATGGTGAGCTAGAAAGCTGCTGGTCAGAATACTGTGGCTGGGAACCATGGCCACCTACTGAAAGGGCATCGGAGGATGGCCTCTACCATATGAATCCCTACCTCCAGATGAGGTACCTCTGAACCTACTAGAATGACGAGGCCTCTTATCTGACCCTGACCACCTCCGCGTGCAAGTGCCATCTCTATCCTGCCGGCCGCATTGGCCGCCTTCTGAAAAGACATATCACTACCGGCTCCCACAGCCATCTAAAGCCGGATCAGCTAAATCAACCCATCAATAAATCTCCGTACCCTCTCCCTCTCAGTGGCAAGTGTAACAATAGTATGGCGTGCCAATCAATAAAACAAGTCTCATACTGTGTGACTGTTATAGTACCGTGATGAAAACGGTCAAACTGCCTGTGTAGAGCATCTCGCTCAGTCACCGGGAGCAAGAACAACTGTCCAAACTGATCCCAAGTCAATAATGGCGACCCTTTTGACCTAGATAAATAATAGTCCCTCCACCAAGTCTTGGCGGATCCTGCAAGCCAAAAAGTGATGAAGTCGACCCCATTGGTCTCCGTAATACCCATAGTCCTGAGAACCTCGTGGCAGCTGAATAAGAAGTTGTAGGGGTCCTCTGTAGAAGCACCGCTGAAGGTGGTGGTGAAGAGCTTGGTGAACCTATCAAGCCCTCACAAAGCATCCGTTGACATCGTTGCACCATCGTCGGTCTGAGCTATAATACCCGGTTGGGTTGCCACAACTGGCTAAACTGCTAAAACCTAAGGCTGAGGGGCTACCTGCTCCGGAGTACGCGTAGCGGGAGTGTGAACTCCTCCCCCAGCCTGAGATGTGGCTGGTGCTACGGGAAGGAAACCCTCTCTAGAGACTCTTTCAATGAATCCTACCAGTCAGACCAAAGCGTCCTGGAGTACATGAGTGGCTATGAAACCTTCTGGGACCTGAGCTGGACCCATCGGAGCTGCTGGTGCTGGAACCTCCTCATCGTAGTCAACATGAGGCTCTACCTCTAGGACTACTACTACGGGCTGAGCTCTTCCCCGGCCTCGCCCTCACCCTTTCCCCTGATAGGAGCGCGCGGTAGAAGAGTAAGCATGTGTTCTCACCATCTGTGAAAGAACAGATTAGAATGACAATCAGTATTTGAGAAACATAATCGTACGACAAGAATGAACAAAGTAAAATTTTTACGTTGTATACTCTAGGGGATAAATATAGACGTCTCCATACCAATCACTCAGACTCTACCGAATTTGTTTTTGAGTTCTGAGACCTTTGTAACCTAGTGCTCTGATACCAACTTGTCACAATCCGGATTTCCCACCATCGAGAGTCGTGATGGCGCCTACTCTTGGAGCTACGCAAGCGAAACAATACATTATCTCTACTATTTTTATTTAAACAATTATAATAAACTGAAATAATAATCAAAGCGGAAGACTTATAAATACCTAATTAACTGCAAACGGAAATGCGAAAGTTTCAAAATTTACCTCTACCCAGTATTTGATGTCACTACTCACGGACTACTACAGAATTCTACAAACGAAATCTAGAGAAAAAATACATAATGTTTGTCTGATACACGATGAACTAACAAAAAATAAGGAAAGGGACTTCGGCTTGCGGAGGCCAGCTAGGCTACCTCGAGAGTTCCTGGACTGAAGATGTCTTCTAGAAATCCTACTGCTATGGTCTGTAAGCTGCATCCTGATCTATGCACAAGAATGCACAGAGTGTAGCATCAACACAACCGACCCTATGTGCTGGTAAGTTCGTGGCCAAATCCAGACGAAGTAGTGACGAGGCTAGAAAGGACCTATCAAAATCAACCTGTGTGTATATATATATATATATATATATATATATATATATATATATATATATATATATATATATATATATATATATATATATATATATATATATATATATATATATATAAACAAAGCAACGGAAATAACAACAAGGAAATACTAACAAAAAGGGGAAGGGACATGCTCGGGGAGATACAGTGAAGAACAAATCAACAGATATAACAATGTAACTATCTCAATACCATAACTCGTATATATGTATAAGTGGACAGCGCGCCACACGATCCCATTTATCAGTGCATAAGTGGACGGAGTGCCACACGAACCCATTTATCATTGTTCATAGGTGGACGACATGCCACACGATCCCAATTCATATTTCATAAGTGGTCGGCGTGCCAAACGATCCCATATTAAAATTCATAAGTGGACGGCATGCCACACGATCCCATATTATAATTTGTAAGTGGACGGCGTGCCACACGATCCCATATTATAATGAATATCATAAATAATTTCTCCATGGAAGTCCCATTAGGGAAGTTCAACAACATAATGATTAAACCCTGCAAGGGTACAACTAAAATCCCAAATATCCTGGCAAGGTAGAATATAATAGTAATTGTCTACTCGTCCTGGCAAGGGAATCATTTCAACACATTCTCTTTTAGTTCATTTCCTTCATATCTAACACTTTATATGGAATTTATCAATTTTACAAGACACTTGTGTTACATCTTTCGAATTAAAAGCAATTACGACTCACGATCATGCTAGACAACGGTGTATAGATACTCATCGCCATGCTTATACACTGTACTCGATCATATTAACAAGTAGCAATCAAAGCACTCTAATCCTATTCCCTAAAGCCAATGTTAGATTAAATGCTTAACTTGGTTAGAAAATATAAATCAAGTCTCTAACACCGCCTTTCCTCAAGAATCCAACTCCGAAACAATGATATCTAGGCAAAAATTAGTTCAACATTATCAATAATGGCTCAAAGACACAATTCCATAGCCTAGAAATGAATTCCCTATCATTCTTCCAAAAATATCAAAATCCGACCAAGGCCCACATGGTCCAAATAGGCTTGGACCAAAACCCAATCACCCATAACCGCAGGAGTTCAAATATGCAATTTATTTCAAGATATGACCCCAAATTGAGGTTGAATCGCCAAAAATCCCCAAAGGCCTAATTCTACCCAAAACCCCCAATTTCTACCTTGAATTCATGATTTAGGGCTAGGAATTTAGAGATTAGATGAAGAAATTAAGAGAAAAAGAAGTAGAGACCACTTACCCAAAGAGCTATGGAGAAAGAGGAGCTTGAAATTCGTCTATGGAGTGTTTAAGGGAGGAGCTCGTGTGAATGTTTATGGAAAATCACGAGATGGTTCTGTTTTTAAGCTTTAAAATCAATGGAGGGATTAACACTATGCGAAAGCGGAAGCTGGGCCATATTTGTGAAGAAGGCTTGGTGGAAGTAATCGCGTTCATGACTAAGAGAATGCGAACGCGAAGAGGAAATCAGGGGGGTCCTGGGGTTGTTCTATGCGGATGCGAAATCTGGGATGCGAACGCGAGGAGAAGGGTTACCATGCTACGCGAACGCGAGGGGTACACTGCGAACGCGAAAGAGGATCTGACAGTGCTATGCGAACGCGAGCCTAAGGCCACGTTCGCGAAGGGTGAAAATGGTCTGCAACAACAAAGAAAAAATCTGATGCATTTCCTAAGTGAAAAATCATCCCGAACCACCTCCACATCACTCCCGAGCGCTCGGGGATCCTAACCAAATACACATACTAACTCAATACCATCATATGAATTTAGTCGAGCGATCAAATCGCCAAAATAACATCAAAATCAATAAATCAAACCCCGAAATCATCATTTTTTTTCAAAGTTCATAAACCTTTAACTTTAGATATTTAGGTCCGAAACACGTCAAACGACGTCCGATTTTGACCAAATTTCACAGAAAGCTCTTATCACTTATTTAAGACCTGTACCGGGCATCGAAACTAAAATACGACCCTGAGACCTATTTTTTCTAATTCATTTTATTTTCAAAATTCTATATCATTTTCAGGAAACCAATTTCTTTCAAAATTTCCATACTCGGGATTGGGTCCTCGTATTTCGGTTCCGGAAATACGCCCGAGTCCCATATTTTTCTGCAGATCTGCTGAGACCGTCACATCATGAGTCCGGGTCCATTTACCCAAAATATTGACCACAGTCAACTATATTAATATTAATATCAAAATTCTTTAAATTTTCCACAGAATTCACATATATTAACATAAAAAAATTTTGGTCTCGCACCCGAACCATGCACAAAAATCGAGGTAACTAAAAGCAAGATATTAAAGGCCTCAGAAGTACGGAAAAAAGGATGAATCACGATGATGACCCTTCGGGTCGTCACAATTTTCAGCCTTTATAGTACAATCCTTTCTTTCTTTCTTTCTTTCTTTTGTACTAACTTGAAAAAATTTAATATAGAAATAATGTGATGATACTAGTACTCCATCCGGTTTATAATAAGTGTCCAATTTACTTTTTTATTTTGGTTCAAAATAAGTGTCCAGTTATGTCATAAAAAAAGAGTTCAATTTGTTATTACAAAATGACCCCTACGTATATATTCCTAAAAAGTTTTCTTACTCTTCACATTAATGTTTATTAGGGATAGTTTAGTCATAGTAAGTATTTTGTATAGAATTTAATATTTTTTTAATGAGCATGCTAAAAGCAAATTGGGGACTTATTGTGAACCAGATGGAGTACATGATTAATTAGTGATTGAAATGAGTCCGAAACCGAAATGATAATTTTTTGGAATCAAAGTAATTTTTTAATGTTAAAAAAAGTTACATTTCTACCTATTTCGCTGTAAATTACTGCGAATTGATTAGATTTTTTTTAGAATACAATTCGCAATAATTTACTGTGAATTCCCGTTAAACGAGGCATCTATATGTCGCAGTAAATTACTATGATTTAGGCTAATTTGCAGTAATTTACTACGAAATAGCCATTCAAATATAGCAGTCGTCTTCGTCATTCAACGAGTCCACCATTTTTATAAACCAAAAATCTTTTTGGTCCCCTTAACCCCACGTCGTTATATAAAACAAATTTCGGCCCACCCAGACTAAACAACAATGGGTGTAGGTCCCACATGCTGTTGGTTGATTTCAATTGCGTATTTCGGGTTCAAAATTTCGAATTCCAAAAATTTACATCGGGGTATTTCTATTTACTTTATGGCGAAACTCTTATATTTATGCATATTAATATATTTTATTAGTTTACATGTGAATTTATATTATCTTTGTGTTCTTTAATACACCCGAATTGATTTATTTGATACCCGAATTTATGTATTATATTTGTTTTATAAACCTAAAAGCATGTTATTTTTAGTTATAAATGTAGATTCTTGTAGTGTAGTAAAATATAGTGACTTTTAGCGTAGTAAAATATAGTGACTTGTAGCGTAGTAAAATATAGCCTTTTAGCGAAATAAAACATAGCCTTTTAGCGTAATAAAAATGTAGAGCTTATTAGAGCCTTGTACCATAGTAAAATATAGAGCCTTGTAGCGTAATAAGGATAACTCGGTGCTATGGGGCCTATAAAATGAAGCTTCGAACCCATACATAATTATTCTCTACAAATAAGAAATTTATAATTAGCTAAGAAAATTGTGAAAGTGTTGAAATTGAGAATTATAATAATTAACGATAACTCAGTGCTACTGGGCCAAAAAAATGAAATCCGAACCCATACATAATTATTATTTCCAATTTGAAAAAATGAAGTCTGAAACCCATATATAATTTCCAATAATAATTATAATTTTTAATTTAAATGTTGAACCCGTACATAATTAGGTGGTAGCGGACTATTTAAATCAAGTCTGGAGCACCTAGATGACTATTTTCTCCAATATTAATTGTAATTAATTGTTTAATTTATTAAAGTAACATAACCAATTGTTTTTTCCGAACAATTTTATTTTAATTGCGTTTGAACAACAATTTTACTTGTATAGTACATCACAACAATAAACATTGACAACCAAAAATAAAAACAAACAGTAGAACTAACGAAATAAGTTGACAAAGGAAACATGAAGATTGACTAACGAAAACACTTAACATGTCCTTATTTAGGAACGACCGGGTAATATTCTCTCCTTCATAAAATAACAACTTCTTTTCTATCTTCTTTTTCTCTTTTCCCATCTCCTCTATTTTCGCCTTCAATTTTGCAATTTCTTGCTTTGATTGGCGCGCTCTATCCCACTGCCCCGTACACACTCCATGAAGATAGTACAACTTGTCTCTGTAGTATTTCTGGTCACATGGTTTATCAGTCCATACCTTAAAGTTGCATATAGGTATGTCGGGCTGCCTATAAAACTTGTTCAACAATCCCAATGGTGTCGGCCAGCATCTTCCCAATCACAATACATCATGGTCTTAACTCCACATTCGCAATTCGGGGCACGAATGGGGCGTTGAGATATTTCTTGCAGAAAATTTTTGGTATATTGAATTGCTCGATGATAGGTTATTGTTAAGTGTTGAAATAACTTGAAGGCACTTTTTATTTATATGGAATATGTCCCAACAATACGTAGTATTATACTACGAATTCCATGTACATTTTTTGGGAAAAAACAGTTTTTTTCTATATGGGTTTGAACCTTTTCAAAATGACATGACAACTTAATAATACGAAGTATTATACAACGAATTCCATGCACATTTTTCGGGGAAAAAATAGTTTTTTTCTACATGGGTTTGAGCCTTTTCAAAATGACATGATAACTCAACAATACGTAGTATTATACTACAAATTCCATGCCCATTTTTCGGGAAGAAAATAGCTTTTCTCTACATGGGTTTGAACCTTTTCAAAATGACATGGCAACTCAACTATACGTAGTATTATACTACGAATTCCACGCACACTTTTCGGGGGAAAATAGTTTTTTCTACATGGGTTAGAACCTTTTTAAAATGACATGAGAACTCAAAAATACGTAGTATTACAACTCCAATAGTAGCGTCCAGCTTCTTCCCAGTCATCATACATCATGCTCTTAGTCCGACATTGGCAATTTGGGGTTCTTTGAGACATTTCTTCAGTTGCGTCTTGATTAATGGAAAAGCTAGATTAAAGGTTGCTGTTAAGTGTTGAAAATAACAAGAATCAGTTAACACTAGTGTTCTTTGAAAACAATAATAAGGTAATTAGTAGAATAATATTTTTATTTGAACGGGTTACTCAAAATACAAATACTACAAACATAAACACCCAAACGGTAGAACTAGTACAAACACTAAAAAAGGCAAACACAAAGAGCAAACTACTACGCTTATCAGGTAAAAGGTACTTTGCAATCAAGTTCCGCTTCCGACAACATTCTCCAACCACTCGAGTTGGTCTTCCAGCCCCTTTTTCTCTTCTTCTACCTCATTCAGTTTGGCTTTCAACGCCTCAATATTTTCATTGGTTTGGCGCTCTCTTTCAGCTTGCCTAGTACACCTATAATGAAGTTCATAAATTTCTTCTTTGTAGAACTCGATTCTACACTCTTCATCAAACCATGCATCAAATTCACACGTGGGCTTGTCTGGTTACTCGTCACGCTTGTTCTTACAACCTTAGTATTAGCGTCCACCTTCTTGCCACCATTCGTACAAGCGACATGGTTCTCCACAGTATCACCTTGGGACATAAACGTGTTGTGCAGACATTTCGTAAAGAGAAATTTTGCTTATTGTTAAATGCAAAAAACAAGTAGCGTGCAACCGTTACTTATAGTCAACATTTCATATAATACGCAGAAACATACTGCGAATTAGTTTAAAATAGCCTTTTGCCGTATTAAAATATTGAGCCTTTTATCGTATTAAAAATCAAGCCTGGAACCCATACATAATTCCATTATTAATCCTAATTTTTAATTTAATTATATTTTATTATTTAATTTATCAAACTAACACAGCCAATTAATTTTGTTTAAATTATATTAGACGTCATGGACTTTCCTCTGCCTGTGCATCCCGCACTTGTGGAGGATCAGCTATTAGAGCTACAGGGCAACCATAGGTCCTCCTATGTTTGGGAGGGACAGCTTTCAGAGCAGGCTCTCCGGCCTAGGAGACCTGATGATCTTTGGGAGTTTATTGCCGGCCATCCTTTGCACGAGCGTGTAGTACACATCCTTCAGGATACATGATTATATCCCATTTTTGAGCTATGGTGGATGCAGCTAGATTGGTCGCTCATCACGGCCTTGATAGAGCGATGGTGACTGAAGGCGCATACATTTCATTTGCCCACAGGCGAGGCTACTATCACCTTAAAGGATGTACATGTCTTATACGGACTACATATAGATGGACGCGCCTTGACACTGCCCCACTGCATTAGAGGAGCGTCACGTGCATAGTTGGCGGAGCTGATGGGGTAGTGGACTGGACTTAGACCTGAGGGTCAGCAGGGGGAGTTCGCGTTGCTTTATCATCAATCAGAGATCATATGGCGGATTTGCACCCTATATTACCCACCAGACGGAGGATCTATAGGTAGCCCGGTACACACGTTGTGCGTTGCTCTTCAGGTGTGTATTATTCCCGGACACTTCGGGAAGTAAAGCGGGCATGCGCTTGACTCATCATATAGTAGAGCTGGGTCAGGTATCCCAGTACAGCTGGGGTGCTAGTATGCTTGCGTACCTATATAGGAGCATGTGCGGCGCGAGCATGGGTCCAGCAGTTGATATATGGGGTTTTATCCCCCTCTTACAGGTGACCAAATTTCTGAATATTTTATTCTTTACTTTAAATTCAATATCGCTAAGTGACTGATAAATATTACATCAACATTTTATATTAGGTTTGGGCCTGGCAACGGATCATGCTGTTGCAGCCACCTACACCAGCACTTCCGCACGGTCAGCATTATCCATTTCTCCCTCTAGCTATTAGATGGATTGCGCGGCGTTGGGTATATTGAGGGACACAAGCTCACCATAATCTCTCCCTCCTCAGGGATGTCTTATATCTGTTGGTGGACAGACAGGTAAATATGTACCTACAGTTGTTTTTTCCGAACTGAGTTGCGTTTGCGTACTAACATTTATGTTATTATTTGGCAGTTCATCTGGATGCCATACAGCGACGAGTTGCTTGCTGAGCTGCTAGCTTGTTGCTCAGTCGGCCGGCTTATTTGGAGCACCTCCACCCCGATGATATTCTAGGATTACGTTGAGTATCATGCCATGAAGCGTGCTAACTTATTAGTTGTTTTGTAGGATGTTGACGACCCTACGGTCTATTCTTTCGATCCTGCCACTTGCACAGTCGATACGGCTGCACATCCTCCAAAAAAGAGGCAGCTAGATGACGCTGATCCAGATAGTGTACCCGACCGACGGGGGATGCGACTCAGGCCAACGGCGACACGAAAGTACACAGGCTGCAGGACAAATTGATTTATTTTGTTTGTAATTTATGTAAATAGTGCATTATGTAAATACTGTTAATAATTATATGAGAGCAACAACTTTATTTTAATTGTGCTTGAACAACGATTTTCCAGGAAGACATGAGAATGTAATAATACGTATTATTTAACTGTGAATTACATATTCAGATTTTCACATGCTTTTCAAACACAAATAAGTTTAATATTGGAACAACCATATCAAAATATAATGTTAAACAATAAGATGAAATTTGGAATATTCTTTTATTTCATTAAATTGTAACTAACGCAAGTACAAACTTTAATAGAAACAAAAAATTGAAATACTAGGGGTTTCCATGATAGTTGGGTACGTTAGACGAACTTGCACCGGGATCACCACCGCCTTGCACACTAGCTGAAGGACATTTACGACAGTCGTGTCCTGTTTGCGAGCATATGCCAGATTTGCGCGCGTAAATTGTTCACCAACATCCATTTGGTTTTGTATGCGCGTTCTCTTTTTCACATGCAACTTGCGCAAATAGTCCTTGTTACGTACAATCTTAAAAGGTTCTGGCGGCCAATAATGCTCAGCACTTAATGGCTGCAACTTTCCACTATATGTGTCTACATATGCAGCAACACTGTATTGCCTATCAATATAGTCTGTTGCCCCATATCCAACTTGCTAAAAGCACTTCAATGCATGTGCGCTCGACATGTGGTAGATGGTCCATTTTCCATACGCACACAACCTTCTATTTTCATTCACCGTTTGTAGATTATTCCCACGGTGTCCGCTGATGGATGTCTTAACTTCCAAAACACCTTGTTCGTGATCGTACTGAAGAAATAAATGCCACTGTGCTCACTCCTCGACCTTTAAGATCTTCTCATAGGTATTGGCATAAATTCAACACCCCGGTCCATCAATGCTGAGGTATCTGCATGCCTTTCAACATACCTCTCCGCGCTCTGTTTGAATGTCATGTGAACAATGGCAGTGATAGGTAGTCCGCGGGCATATTTCAGCAAGCCGTTGAATGACTCCAACACATTTGTAGTCAACGCTCTCCATCGTTTGCTGCCATCAGCATGCAATGTCCACATGTAAAGCTCATGCCCCATCAACCAAGTATAGGCTCTTGGTTCTATTTGCCGGATCACTCCATGCACCTCATGAATTTTCATTGATGGTGCTCAGTTGCAGCCATCCACATTAAGTCATTCAAGGTCTTGTTAGAAAATTTCTTCTGAAAATTGGCCTTCAGGTGCCGCACACAGTAACGGTGATATGCATATGGTTCCTGCCATGCAGGCAAGTGATGCACAGAACTTAAAATACCACCATGCCGATCATATATTAGAAAAATACCTGAACTTTGTTTGACAACGTGCTCCTTCAAGTGGTTCAAAAAAAGGGTCCACGTCTCTTCGCTTTCGTTGGCACATATGGCAAAGGCTAATGGAAATATCTGCTCGTTGGCATCTACAGCAACTACAATCAAAAGCTTACAGCAACTATAATCAAAAGCTTAATATCATACTCTCCATAAACATAGGTACTGTCTATGGAAATAACAGGACGACAATGCACAAAACCATCAATTGCCGGTTTAAATGACCAGAATACATAGTTGAAAATATATTCGGGTATGTCCGGACTCCGGTCACGCCTCCATTAAACAACAGTGCCAGGGTTAAAGTGTTGCAATGTGGCCATGTACCTGGGCATATTTGAAAAAGACTTATCCTAGTCGCCATAATAAGTTCAAAGGCACGTTTGCCACTGCGATATGCCTTTCTTTTAGTTACAGTACAACCATACTCCTTATGGACTGTTGTGATATACTCTTTAATCTTGAACCTAATGGACACTTCCAAATATGGAATCAAGACAAGAGAAATCAAGTCTACATCCAAGTTGAAGTGATTCTCATTGTATGTGTCCATTTCACATCTGTGCTCGCTAATAAATTTACCCACTTTCCACAAACCTGATACCTTCTTGGTGTCACGCAACATCCAGTGACAACCCATAAAAAATCTACAGCATACAACCTTTCATTTATCCGTAGTTGAGGCACTCTTTTATGCTGTAGATTTTTACAGCCCTAAGTAGGCAAGCTTTATCGGGGAAATACATGCCCTTAGTCAACACAGATGGCCTAGAATCATCCCACATTTGTGATCGAAATTCATCATCTTCTCTTGTGAGGGCATCCACGTTTGGCATGCTTGGAAAATTATCAAGGTAGGGGATATTCCGCTCCTGAAATGGCATGTGGGACTCGTAGACTCTAGGTCGCACGGGAGGTGGAGGAACATGCTCCCTCGCCGGTTCAGGATCAACATTCACTTCCTCCTCCTCATCACCAACCACAAAAGGGAAGGGTGTGTCATCCACAAACTCATCCGCATTATTGTCATTGTCGCTATCATCTTCCTGACTCTGCGCATCAGCCAAATCACGAGTGAATACGTCATCTATGGAAAGTTGTGTTAGGTCAAGAGCTTCAACTGGTTTTTACTGCACAAAAAGAACAACAAGATAAGTTACCTAATACTCTAGAAAAATATTTTAGATATAGCTATATCACTTTACTTACAAGTCATATTGTCTTGACAATTCTTGTTGGTGATGACTCCTGGATGGACCACCGTGATCCAACACTCCAGAACTAGGAATATTCCAACTAGGGGTCGGCTCATAACTCGTAAAATTCATATCCGGACGGTATCCCCTATGAAAAATATGACCGTTAATACAAATCATATTCAAATGTAAAATAAACAACGCAAAACCATAGCAAAATTGAATTTTACCAATCCTCTGTTGATTATATAAACTCGATATATTAGTTTGTGTCTGCTCATTCACCGGTGGTGACAAGTTTAAATCAATGCAAGCTCTTTCTTCACCAATCTGTCTGGCAAAAATTTCTCCAAAATAACCACCCGATGATTGGGGACTATCCATGCTACGCACGCCCTCTTCCACCTAAACATATATTTCCAGTAATTTTATTACGATAAATTCCCTGTATTCCTCCGGAATCAGCAAAAAATCTCTAAGTGTATCATCATCATCGATGTTAAACTCCGAATAATAAGCAAACCCCTGTCGAGTCACTGAATACGGAAATCTACCGGTTACTTTGAAGTTAACCGAACGTCCCCTCTCACTTATTTTTTTACATAACAACAAAATTAGTGTATCGTACTCCATATTAAGCGGTAATTTAATGTGACAGTGTGGAGGTGAACTGTACCTCACAGAGTTATTCTCCAGCACAACCTCACCACCCCAATATAGAGAACCCTTATTTTTTGCACTTCAGACATAGTAAAAAGGTTGATAAGAGAAGAGAGAAGTTTATTGAATGAATGTTCATGAAAATCAAACGCCTTAAAATAAGGCAAGTCTGATCTCAGGACAAAGAATTTTTCAAAAGAATTCGCAATAAAATACTGCGTTTTATATTTTTGAATTATTATTGTTGTGTCAGTTAAAATATTTATGTGGAGCCCAAAAAAGGGACAATTTGAAGTAAATTACTGCGAATTGCTATTTCGCAGTAATTTAATGCGAATTGTTTATTTTTTTCGCATGGAACAGGTAATTAATAAAAATAAAAATATAATGGAATTCGCAGTAAATTATTGCGCATTGTATTTTTTTTAAAAAAAATTAATCAAATTCGCAGTAAATTACTGCGAATTAGGTAGAAATGTAATTCTTTTAGCATTAAAAAAAGTACTTTGAGTCCAAAAAATTATCATTTCGGTTTCGGACTCTGATTGAAATTAATATTAATGGTTTCTAGACTTGAGTCCGGAACCAAAATGTGGTTAATTTGGACTCAAAATACGTTAATAAGTGTAAAAAAATAGTGACTGAAATATATATAAAGCCATCAATTCTGGCGCCATACAATGCACTTTTTCTGACATGTCTGCATGGCGCCACCAACTTTGGCGCTACGTCAGCTTTTTCTGCGACGGAAAGGAATGGTGCCATCACTGGTGGCGCCATACCCCTTTTTCCCTGACCCCACCAATAATTGATGGGGAATAATTCA
Source organism: Nicotiana benthamiana (assembly GCA_034376525.1). NCBI lineage: Eukaryota > Viridiplantae > Streptophyta > Magnoliopsida > Solanales > Solanaceae > Nicotiana > Nicotiana benthamiana. Next base: position 122,264,748 of record CM067330.1, read on the forward strand.
AAAGTGTATGAAGCCACTATTCGTGGTGCTATATACATAAAAAAAAACATTCCGGCTTGCCATCTCCTATATAAACATCGTAAGAATGGCATATGTTCATTCAAAAATTTTCTTTAACTCTTATTGCTTTGTATTATTGTTTAATCTCCAACATTTATTTACTATGTCTAAAGAACGTAGAATAAGAGTGTCATTATATTGGGGTGGGTGAGGTTATCATGGAGAATAACTCTGTGGGCTACAGTTTACCTGCTAAGTGTATTGTTAAATTGCCACTTTTAATGGAGTACGAAACATTGATATCATTGTTATGCAAAAAAAAATTAGTGTGAGAAAACGTTTAGTGATACTCAAAGTAACCGGAAGATATTCGTAGTCCGTTATGCCGCAAGGGGTTGCTTTTTACTCAGAGTTTAACATCGACGATGATGAAACTTTGAGTGATTTCTTCAGGACTCCGGATGAATGCCGGGAATTTCTTGTAATCACAATGTTGGAGATGTAATTGAAGGTCGAAGACGTTCAAAAAAAATGAGGTTTATGCATAGTAGAGATCCTCAGTCATCGGGTGGTTATTCTGGATCAGTTTTTTCCGGACATGTCCAGATGAAAGAATTTTTCTTGAATTAAACATATCACCGTCGGCAAATGAGCAACGAGAAAATAATTTATACACTGCTTTCCATAATTCACAAGAAGAGTGGTAAACTTCAATTTTCATTTGAGTTAGTTATGTATATTTTTGGCGTATTGAATTTTTATTAACGCTCATTTATTTAATAGGGGGTACCGGCCGGATATGAATTTTACAAGTGGCCCATCCGGTAGTCATCACCTAATGGGAAATGTCCATCATGGAATGTCATCACATTACGACTTGTAAGTGAAATGATATAGCCATATGTAAAACATTTATTAATTTAGTAGCTTATATTTTTGTTGAAATGTGCAGTGAAAACGAGCAAGTTGAACTACCCGTTCTCACTCAATTGCCCGAAAATGATGTATTACATAAGGATTTGGCAGATGCACAGAGTGAGGAAGAGAATAACGATTACGATAACAATGCCGATGAATCGGGAGGCGAGACACCATTTGCCCGTGAGGATGCTGATGAAGAGGATGAAGAGGAAGGACCCGATTGAAAAAATCCCCTTAGACAAAAGGTGTACGAGTCTGAAGTGCCATTCCATTCAAGGGAGATTCCACATATTAAGAACTTTCCAGCCGTGCCGGATGTGGAAGCTCTCACAAGGGATTTTGATGAAATCCAGACAGCAATGTAGGATGAGTCTAGACCAACGGTGCTTGCAAAGGGGATGCTTTTTCGTGATAAAGCACGCGTAAGCAGGGATTGTAAAATGCACAATGTTAAAGAGTGTTGTGAGATGCAGGTATCAGAGTCAACTCCGACGGTATACAAGGCTATTTGTCGCAGGTGGTTTTGGCCATGTGACTGGATGTTGCGTGTGTCGAAGAAGAAGACAGGTGTGTGGAAAGTGGGTAAATACATTCCCACCCACACATGCGAAATGGACAGCTTCAACGGGAATCACTTCAACTTGGATATTGACTTGATATCTTTTGTACTTGTTCCGCACATCGAAGGATCCATAAGGTATAAAATCAAAGAGTGCATTATAGCAGTCCACCAGAAACATGTCTACACAATTACTAAAAGAAAGGCATATCTTGGGCGTAAAAGAGCGTTTGAAATAGTCTATGGTAACTGGGATAAGTCATTTGCCGATCTGCCAAGGTACATGGCTGCACTGCAGCAGTTTAACCCCGGAACAGTTGTTCAGCGGAGTCCGACCAGAATATTATATTCAATTACATGTTCTGGGCGTTTAAGCCAGCAATTGATGGTTTTCCGTATTGCCGACCCGTAATATCTATAGACGGAACTCATGTCTACGGAAAGTACGATATCAAGCTATTGATAGCAGTGGCAGTGGATGCTAATGGACAGATATTTCCTTTAGCCTTTGATATTTGTGCCAATGAATGCACAAAGACGTGGACAATGTTTTTGAACCACCTGAAAGAGCACGTTGCCAAACAACGTGCAGGTATTTGTCTAATATCTGATCGGTATGGGGATATATTAAGTTCTATGGAGAACCTTCCTGCATGGCAAGAACCTTATGCATACCACCGTTACTGTGTGAGGCACTTTTAGGCCAATTTCCAGAAGGCACATCCCAAAAAGGATCTACACGATTTGATGTGGATGGCAGCAACAGACCTCCAACAACATAAATTCTGGCGGCATATGGATGCTATCAGGCAAGAAGACGAGGTAGCATATCGTTGGTTAATGTGACATGACCCTGAAAAGTGGACATTGCATGCAGATGATGGCAGACGATGGAGAATTCTTACTACAAACGTGTCAGACTCCTTCAACGGGTTATTAAAGTCGGCAAGAGGATTACCCGTCACAGCCATGGTGCGTATGTCATTCAAGCATATGGAAGAGAGGTTTGTGCAACGGTCTGAGCATTACTTGTTGGAAACACGTTCTCAATGCGATATACTAAACATGTATTCTTTTGTAGGTTTTGATGAATGACAAACAAAGCACAAATTGACATATGACGGAGTTCAAGTACAAGAGCACAAATGTTGAGATTGAAGCTCAAGACGTTGTTTTTAATTGTTATTATTGAGTTATTCTTAAATGTGATCTTGATCCTATAACTTGACTCCATAACATGGCTTCTCTCATAAAACTATTTTCCAAAATCATGCATACTTATTTCTGTATCAAATAATTTCAAATGATGCATATTTACATTAGACAAAATGTTTTCTAAACACGCCTCAAAAATCTGGGCTAACATAATCGATTATGAACTTATGATAATCGATTGTTTCTGAGCCAAGACTGCATGACAATCGATTATGAATTAATGGTAATCGATTGTGAGTAAGACAGTGAACATCAGATTTTTCCAAATCTGCATGATAATCGATTGTGATCAAATGCCAATCGATTGTTGTTGAGGTAAAGTTTTTCAATACTCAAAATAATCGATTATGAACTAATGGTGATCGATTATGTTGAGACAACGTCTTCCAGTGATTTTAAATTTAATTAAGTAATCGATTATGTCTTTAGATAATCGATTATCACTGAGACAGTAAGTTTTATGATTTTCAGAAAATAACAAGTAATCGATTATGGCTTTAGATAATCGATTATCACTGAGACAGTAAGTTTCATGATTTTCAGAAAATAACAAGTAATCGATTGTTGCAAAGGACAATCGATTGTTGAAGCTGACCGTTGTCAAATGATTTTCAAATACCTCAAAGTAATCGATTATTGGTTTTCATATAATCGATGTTTTGCTTAAAATCTGGAAATGATTTTTAGAACGTTGCTGAAGTAATTGATTATAGATTTTATATAATCGATGTTTTACTTAAAATCCGGAAATGATTTTTAGAACGTTGCCAATGTAATCGATTATGGATTTGGTATAATCGATTATCTGTTTTTGAATTCTGCCAAATAATTGATTATCTAACGGTCAGTAAATTTATTTCTTACCGTTTTTGACTGTTCCAACTTTCAATTTTCAGCAGGTATCTTTAGTAAATGGCTGATCACTCCTTCTCCTATAAATAGCCCTCATATAGGATCATTCTCACTCACTCAAGCACCATTTCTAAAAATCAAAGGTCAATTCCTTGCATCTTAGTCTCAAAAAATTCAGCAGTAAAAATTTTCCAATATGTCTGGACGCTCCTCCAAACGTTCTCTTTCCAGGCAAGGTGCCTCAGCCTCAACAGTCCCTCCTCCTCTAAACTTCCATATGAAGACGGGTCCGTTTTGTTCTTCGAAACTCAAGCTGAACTTTCTAGGTTTCTCTCCAAGTTTGAGAAGCGATTTATTCTTCCTCCTCGCTTCTCAACAAGCAAGCTCCTTGAACCCTTCGCCCCTGCCGCCAACATGCTCAAAGAGTGTCAACTCTATGATTTCTTGCTCCTTACCCATCCTCATATTAACACAACCTTAGTTGAAGCATTCTATTCAAATCTTCACAAAGATGAAGATGGTGAGGTGGTCACCTCCATCAATGGCATTCTCATTCTCCTCTCTGACGAGAACCTTCACACCATCGCCCGCATTCCAAACGATGGTGAAGATCTTATCCGGTATATTAATGAGGCCGGCTCTCTCTTTGATGAATCCATTTTTTTTCGCCAAGCCGGAATCTCTTATGATCAAGCTTCTTCTCGTCGTCCTACCATCTCGGGCATGGACCCAAATTATCGATTTCTCCTCTACTTCATCACCCGTGTCCTAAGACCTCGTAGGCACAATCATACCACCATATCCCAAGAGGACTCCAAGCTCTTACATGCCATTGTCACTGGAGCCAAGATCAATTGGTGTCGGCTCATTAAAATGCACATGCTCGATGCCGTCGCCGATAACATGCCCCTTCCTTATTCTCTCCTCATCATGAATTTTCTTGAAGCATCCGGATTTGTCACTGAAAATGGTCCTCTCAAAAGGAGTACCAAAATCTGGGAAATCTCGGAATCATCCTTCCATCATGATGGTGATCATGCTCCAGCTCCTCCTCCTACCCGTCCTGCCCGTCGTGCTCGTCCATCTCAGGAGCCCACTCTCCAAACTATATCCGACCAGCTCTCTCAGTTGACACATGAGATCCATGGTTATTTTGACCATGTCCATTATCCCTATGCGGGTCTCGTTCCCTTTGAAGCTGCGCCGGATGACGAGGCGGATCGTGACGGAGATAATTGATATTGTATTTTTTTTGGTTTTAATTGTATTGTTGGATGTCCCTCTGCTGTACCCCTTTAATTTTCAAAAAATAAACTTTGTTTTATTTCGTCTTTGTGTATCTTTCCTTAATATTATTTTTTCTAATGGCAAAAGGGGGAAGATAACGGGATAACGGGTATGCACCACCTCTAAATTGCTTAATTGCTTATAAGCTTAAATTGAGGGGGAATTCTTAAATTGAGGGGGAACAAGAACAAATATGCATACTTGTTACTTGTCTTGAATCGTCAATACTATTTGTCAAAATTGCATATCCCGCTTAATGTTTGCCATTATCAAAAAGGGGGAAATTGTTGGAAACACGTTCTCAATGCGATATACTAAACATGTATTCTTTTGTAGGTTTTGATGAATGACAAACAAAGCACAAATTGACATATGACGGAGTTCAAGTACAAGAGCACAAATGTTGAGATTGAAGCTCAAGACGTTGTTTTTAATTGTTATTATTGAGTTATTCTTAAATGTGATCTTGATCCTATAACTTGACTCCATAACATGGCTTCTCTCATAAAACTATTTTCCAAAATCATGCATACTTATTTCTGTATCAAATAATTTCAAATGATGCATATTTACATTAGACAAAATGTTTTCTAAACATGCCTCAAAAATCTGGGCTAACATAATCGATTATGAACTTATGATAATCGATTGTTTCTGAGCCAAGACTGCATGACAATCGATTATGAATTAATGGTAATCGATTGTGAGTAAGACAGTGAACATCAGATTTTTCCAAATCTGCATGATAATCGATTGTGATCAAATGCCAATCGATTGTTGTTGAGGTAAAGTTTTTCAATACTCAAAATAATCGATTATGAACTAATGGTGATCGATTATGTTGAGACAACGTCTTCCAGTGATTTTAAATTTAATTAAGTAATCGATTATGTCTTTAGATAATCGATTATCACTGAGACAGTAAGTTTTATGATTTTCAGAAAATAACAAGTAATCGATTATGGCTTTAGATAATCGATTATCACTGAGACAGTAAGTTTCATGATTTTCAGAAAATAACAAGTAATCGATTGTTGCAAAGGACAATCGATTGTTGAAGCTGACCGTTGTCAAATGATTTTCAAATACCTCAAAGTAATCGATTATTGGTTTTCATATAATCGATGTTTTGCTTAAAATCTGGAAACGATTTTTAGAACGTTGCTGAAGTAATCGATTATAGATTTTATATAATCGATGTTTTGCTTAAAATCCGGAAATGATTTTTAGAACGTTGCCAATGTAATCGATTATGGATTTGGTATAATCGATTATCTGTTTTTGAATTTTGCCAGTAATCGATTATGGATTGTAAGTAATCGATTATGAAGCGTAAAATCTGGGATTGATTTTTGATCTGACTGGCAGATAATCGATTGTTTGGTCTTGACAATCGATTGTCACTGAGTAAATTCAGCAATTCTTAATTGGCAATTAGACAACGGTAAGACCAAGTTTTGCACCTATAAATACAGCTTCAAGTCAGTGTTTTAAACACAACAACATACACTAACTGATCATTACATTGCTTTAAGCTTTCATTCAATTGTTCATCATTTTCTACTCATTTCATAAAGATTTTGAGAGCCATATTATTGTTCAAAGTTGTTGTGATCTTGAGCGTATTATTTTACTCATATCTACTCATCAAGGAGTACCTTTGTTAAGTGAGTGTTCAAGTATTTCAAATACTTGTAAGAGAATTTTGATTCTCTTGTGTTGAGGAACTTGTGCTTCCTCTGTTGAAGTCTTTGGGATTGTATTCCCGAGCAAGTGAAGTCTTTGGGATTGTATTTCCGAGCAAGTGAAGTCTTTGGGATTGTATCCCCGAGCAAGTGAAGTCTTTGAGGTGAGGAACCTCCGAGCAAGTGAAGTCTTTGGGATTGTATCCCCGAACAAGTGAAGTCTTTGGGATTGTATTCCCGAGCAAGTGAAGTCTTTGGGATTGTATCCCCGAGCAAGTGAAGTCTTTGAGGTGAGGAACCTCCGAGCAAGTGAAGTCTTTGAAATTGTATCTCCGAGCAACTGTAAAGGTTTGTTAAGCACCCGTAAGCTTAACAAGTTAGTAGAAAATCTTGAGAGAGTCTCTCGGGGACTGGACTAACCACTGTTGTGGCCAACCAGGATATATCCTTGTGTAAGTTATTTTCATTGCACTTATTTACTTCCTGTAAAATTTAAATTCCGCAAGAAAACGCTAAATTTCATTAAAACGCTATTCACCCCCCCCTCTAGCGTTAAGCGTAGTTTCTAACATTACTGGCCCCCAGAACCATTTAAAATGGTGTATAACAAGTCCTATATGCGTAAAAGATACGTACAGAAGAGAACACGTATACGGAACCAAATGGATGTTAGTGATACTATATATGCGCGCAAATGTGGTATGTGCTCCCAATCAGGACACGATCATAGAAAATGTCCTTTGGGTGGAAATAGTAATCAAGCTCAGGGCGGGTGTTCTTTTATTGTACCTAATAACCCATGAGTTCATGTTATAATAATTAGTTGTTGTGTATCTTTTTGAAATATTTATGAAATAAAATTTACTTATTTGTTAATTATGATTTGTACTTTCCCATTTTTCTTATTTAAATAAAAATTTGATATAATTATCGGTATATTTATTATGTGTGTGTTGTCTTGTCGAAGGAAAAAACTGACCGACTGACATAAAGTCGTATTGTCAACATCACGATATTTAATACACAAAATATAGCGCCATTATATGGCACTATGTGAGTGTTGTCTTGTCAAACTGAAAAAGCGTACCGGCTTACATAATGTCGTCTTGTCGGCATCAAGATATGACGCCATTAGATATGGCGCTCTACAATATAGTTCCATTACATATGGCGCTATATGTGTGTTGTTTCACCTATAAATAGTGGGGTCATTGTAGTTTTTTTGTGTGTTCAAAATTTCCCCTAGAAATATTTCATTAAAAGTAAGGCTTTTTATTATAAGCAAATATTTAAAAATGGGCTCAACCTGATCGTCCACCAATTTGCTTCTGTGGAAAATCATGCATGACGGACTGTAGATGGGAAGGGGCTGACACTGGACGCCGCTTCTGGTGCTGTATGAACACATTGTACAAGCAACCGGATGAACCTATTTGTGAATTTGATGAATGGGCTGAGGAACCATGTTTTCAGGAAAGCTACAGGAAGAAATTCCAGGATCTTCATGGTATGTGGTTATTCCAGGTGATAATGCAAAATAAGGGAGATAGAATTATTACAGAAATGAGGGAGAAAGTGAAGGAGTTGGAAGATAAAAATTGGAGAGAAGAATGGAATTGTCAAGCATACAAGGAACGTAGCGAAAAATATGAACTGGACCTTGCGGAGTTGAAGGCGAGAGTGAGAGAGTTAGAAGAAGAAAAAGAACAAATGGAAGAAAGATTTAAGTGGTTGGAGCGAAGAATAAATGGCATCTAGGACTAAACATTGGCGTGTATATGTTAAGTGTCATTTTCATATTGCATGTATTTTTATTACGTTGGCCTGTAATGTTTTTTCTTGTGCTGTAGTATGATGCTATATGTGTGTTATTTCACCTATAAATAGTTGGCTCATTGTAGGAGTTGTTGTGTGCTCAAAATTTCCCCTAAAAATATTTCAATAAAATTATATTGTCTTACCATAACCATTTCTGGATAATATTGGACTCAAAATACGTTAATACGTGTAAGAAAAATACAAAAGGGATATGGCGCCACAAGTGATGGCACCATACCTATCCGTGGCAGAAAAAGCTGACGTAGCATCAAAGTTGGTGGGGCCATACAGACCTGCCAGAAAAGTGCACTGTATGGCACCACAACTGATGACTTTATATATATTTCGATCACTATTTCTTTTACACTTATTAACATATTTTGAGGCTGAATTAACTATATTTTGGTTCCGGACTCGTCTATACTCAGGGGTTTTAATGCTCTTTGACATTTCATATATTCTGCAAAAGTACACTTTCTAGTTCGGATATTTATAACTCTGCTTTACATTTCAATAGGTCCGACTTTTCCAAAACTGTAGTCTAAAAGTTATCAAAACTCAAAAGTAGTAAAACCACAGTGTCAAATTTATCTTTCTGCATTTTGGCTAAATTAGTGAAGGGAAAGTTCCATTCATATGGCTCAAGCAGCCTATATTTGTAATCACATTTTTTTAGGAAAGTTAGAGGGGTTAATCGTTTTGTAGAATTTGGCAATCATTGATTGATGGACGGTCTAAAAGAGTTGTTGAATTCGAATTTTTTATTTGATGATGGATATATTAGTTTAAGTTTTATGTACTAATAATGAATGAAAAATTTATGTTTTGAATTAAATTACTTATAACATAATTATAAGTAAATTATTCAAATAATTATCACTTGATAACCTTAATAAAAGTGATATTATATATTAATAGCGGTAATAAGTTGTATTTTGTTTTTAATCTTGTCAATGTACTCGCATCCTAGGATGTTGCCTAATGATTTAAAAAGTGGGCTGAGAACTATGCGGACTGAGGTTTAAATTCTATCATAGACAAAAATATTACCTGATTTTTTTTCATTTGTCCAAATTTAGTAGACACAGTTAACGGTTGTACTGGTGGAAGGTGATACATGTGCTGGTCATGGGTGAAGCCACATGGTCATAAGAGTAGTCAATGGTCATTTGACCATCCTTAGTGAATAAATTATATTATATATAGGTACAATATTACATTTTAAAAGTATATAACATATGTTAAATACTTTTTGTCGGAAACTTTTTTTATTTATTTTAAATTTGAAAACCCTTGAAAAAATTTTAATTTGCTACTGATATCGATAGGAAGTAGTAGATATCATATAAATTTAACCGAAGTATGCGTAAGGTGACTCGAATGCTACTGGTAAATAGTACAAACAATATACTCCTGTGTAAAGCATAAACCCTTTACGCATATTGGTTATGAATTTAAAAGGTTACTTTAATATGTTGGGCAGTGAATAAATGCAAGGGAGTGTGGAAATTAATGAAAACCAGATCTTTTGTGGGAGTGAGAGAAGATTTGAGTGCCGAGATTAGCAACGCACATTATTTAGCCGCCTTAAATAAATTGGCTGCAAAAAGAGGCGCCGTGTGCTTCATTTGTAGTGCAAAACATGAACAAAGCAATAACTTATAGATAAGGACAATAGAGATCTCATTAATTGAAAGCAAATAATTAAACTTCAACTTATTGAGGAACTAATTTGACCGATAGTAGCAAATTAGTACTCCCTCCGGTTATGGCTGTTCGTATATTCGAAATTCGAACTCATTCATTTAATTTTAGATTTCGAACTGGATTGAATTTCAAATTGTATTTATTAAAATTTCAGATTTTTTATCAAATTTGAATTGATATATTTTAATCTAATTCAATCCAAAATCTGAAATTATTAGGGCATATATAAATTACACTTTAATTTTGGATAGTCCGTATTTTCTTTACCTCTTCCTCCAAGCTATTACCTTCACAATTACTAAATTTAGCTATATTGGCACCATGTACTCTCATAATTGGATAAATATGAATCAGGTAAAAGATTAAAAAAAAATTTTAAAAATTTTATTGAAAACTTTTTTTACCTAATTCGCAGTAAAATACTGCGAATTACAAAAAAAATTATTATTTTTATTTTTTAATAATTCGCAATATTTTATTGCGAATTACTTTAACAGCTAATTTTTGTCTAACTAATCTGCGAATTATATTTTTTAACAATAAAAATATACTTTATGTCTAAAAAATTATTAATTAAGTTTCGAATTCTAGTTATTTATGGTAGGTGTAAGTGTTATTACTTTTGAGTACCAATTATGTGGGATTGAACTGGACATACACATGAACAAAAAAGGGAGTACATATTGATAACGAAAACTCAACGCGTAAATAAAATGAGCCATGCCGATATGTGATGATCAGCTGCATAAGGACTTGTGGTCCAAAAATTAAAGAGAAACCACTGATATGCTAAATGCCAAAAAAAAAAAAAAAAAAAAAAAGAATAACCTCCCACCATCAATGACATACACAAGATTTTATTTTTATAATGTCGACCTATTATCATAACTCAATCTATAGAGTCTCCTCTCTTGTTCTTTTTGGGTTTGTATGGAATATTTATATGAGGGATTGTTGCCTTGTATAACATGGAGCTCATTTAGAGATTCATACTATTTTTTGGAGACTAAGTCTACTGTGATTATGGAGTATAATGAAGTAGTTGATCTTTATGACCGTGGTGCATCTAGTATTTTTAAGTCATGAATGCAAAACTATTATTTCTTCTGTATCAATTTATGTGAAGTTATTTTCTTAATATTCCGTGCAAAAAAATGACTTCTTTCCTTATTTGGAAACAATTTACCTTTATACAATGATTTATAGCCACACAAAAAATATGTGCTTAATTTTACACCATAAGTTCAAAAGTCTTCTCTCTTTTCTTAAACTTTGTGCCCAGTCTATTAGAATTGAGAGTCAAAATTAATTTCAAGCTGCCATTGTTGCGGCAATTGAGCTCAAACGAAGAAGAAGAGAGAATAGCAGAGACTTCTAGAAGAAGAATATTTGGGAGAAGATATCTGATTCTATTCTTGTATATCCTTATGTACATGTAAGAGAAAGGAAAATTATAATGACGACTACTATTACCTAATTACAAGAATACCCTTACTAATCTACTCAATTTGTAACTAACTATGAATATGCCTATACAACTATACATAAATACAACTGCTGCTCTCAATACCCCCCTCCCCCCCCCCCCCCCAAGTTGGAGTGATGGACTCACTGCCGACTTGTTGAGAACATAAGTGTGCTTGATGCCGGTCAAGGACTTAGTAAGAATGTTTGCTAGTTGAGCATATGTGGAGATGTGATGTAAGGTGATGGGGCTATCATACAATTTGTCATGGACAAAATGATAATCTGCCTCTATATGCTTGGTTCGTTCATGAAACACTAGGTTTCTTGCCATTTGATTGTGGCATGACTATCACAGAAGACTGGTATAGGATGTGGGAAAGGGACTGTCAACTCTTCTAGAAATTGTTTGAGCTAGACTAGTTCACCAATAACCTTCCTAATTGATATGTGGTCTGCTTCTGCGGAGAAAAGTGAGACTGTTTCCTGCTTCTTCGATTTCCCGCTAATGGGACTATCCCCCAGTAAGATAAGATATCCACTCACCGATCGTCTAGAATCAGGGCATGCAGCCCAGTCTGAATCACAATAGGCTCTTACAGTGCAATCTGGATCGTTGGAGAGGAATATGCCCAAGGATGGATCATTCGTAAGATACCTCAAGACATGGAAAGCACCTTAAGGTGTGGCTCTCTAGGTGTTTGCATGAACTGGCTTAAGTGTTGTAACTATAAGCAATGTCAAGCCTTGCATTGGTAAGGAAATTGAGCTTTCCAACTAGTTTTCTGTAATAAGGAGGGTCTGCCAGTAAGGTTCCCTCTTCTGCCTTCAACTTGAGTGTACAATCTAGAGGAGAAGAGACTGTGGTTTATTGACTGTCATATTCTTTCAATAAATCTGCAGTGAACTTACTTTTTGAAATGAGAACTCCATTGTTTTTGTAGAACACCTCCAGTCCTAGGAAGTAGTAAAATTTTTTTAGATCCTTGATTTTGAACTGATCATGAAGGAAAGCCTTCAGTCCGTTAATTTCTTCTACATCTGTGCTTGTAAGGATTACATCATCAATATAAATAGCCACAAATACAATTGAAAACCCATTCTTTTTATAGAACAAGTAGTAATCATTTTCTGAATGTCTGAAACCCCTGGTGCATAATGTTCTAGTTAGCTTGTCATACCACTGCCTGCTTCAGTTTATATAAGGACTTGTTAAACTTGTAAACCAGACCAGGAACCTCAATCTGCAGTCCCTGTGGTGCCTCCATATACACTTCCTCATGTAGATCTCCACGTAGAAATGCGTTGTTTACATCCAATTGAAACAGATCCCAGCCTCTTTTAACTGCTATAGTAATCAAGGTCCTAACAATTGTCATCTTGACAATTGGAGAAAATATTTCATTATAATCTATCTATACCTGCTTGTTGTGTGTATCCTTTACTAGAAGTGTTGCTTTAAATCTCTCAACAGTCCCATCCACTTTGTGTTTGATTTTATACACCTATTTGCATCCTATGACCTTCTTACCTATAGGCAGTGTCACTACGTCCCATGTATGGTTAGCATATAGAGCCTCAAACTCTTTTATCACAGCAGCTTGCCATGTAAGGTTTAAGGCTGTCTCCTCATAAGAGGTTGATTCAGAATGATGTCAAGTACTTCTAATCATATGTTGTTTATTGTTATTTAAGGTAGTAAAGCAAATGTGTTGAGGTTTTGAAGGGTTAAAATTTAGTAAGGCAGTGTGTGAGGTATTTTTCTTTAGATTTGGAAGAGAGTACACATATTCATTAAGGTAACTTGGTGTTTCAACTATTTTGGATGGTCTTGTATCACTTCTGCTATTTATAGTATTGGTGGAATGATGGTTTGAAGTGTCTGATGAGCTGGGTGAAGTCTCAGAAGAATTCATATCAACAAGTGGAGAGTTATTTTGACCTAAAGGTGAGGAAATATTTTGATCATTTGGTGGCAAAGTGATGGTGCGGTCTTATTTGATGGTTGACTGTTACCAAAGTTTCATCTTCATGACTCACACATGTATGATTAGAGTGAAAAGATGGCAAGACACAAGGAAAAGAAGTATGACTATAAAACACTATAAAAGGAAAACATGCTCATGGAATTGTACATCCCTAGAAATGTGCATTCTCTTAGTGGCTAAGTTCAGTACCTTGTAACCTTTTGTGCCAAAGGGGTATCTCACAAAGACATGGAATTCTGTTCTAGGTTCAAATTTGTCTTTATGAGTTTTGAGAACAGTGGGGTAACACAAGCATCCAAAGATTTTAATGTGTGAATACTTGGGTTTCTTCTTGTAAAGCATTTGAAAAGGTGATTTGTTATTTATGATTGTAGAGGGTAATCTGTTAATCAAGTATGTGGCTGTAAGGATTCATTCACCCAAATATCTAATGGGTAATGTGGATTGGGATAATAGGGCTCTTGCAGCTTCTAACAAATATCTGCATTTTTTTCCTACCACATCATTCTGTTGAGGTGTGTATGGACATATTTTCTGGTGTATAATGCCTTTGGAATTGAAGAATGACGAGGTTTCATTGTTGACAATTTCTATTCCATTATCAGACCTCATGGACTTAATGGAAGAACTGAACTGGTTTTCTATCACGTATACAATGTTTTTTAGCACTTGTAGGGTGTTGCTTTACAGCTTAGAAGATATGTCTATGTGGACCTACTGAAGTCATCAACTATTGTGAGAAAATATTTGTAATTATCATGGGTCACTGTGTGTTATGGTCCCCAAGGATCTATGTGTATGAGGTCAAAAACATTTGTGGAACAAGTGGTTTTCTGAGGGAATGTCAATCTTGTATGTTTGTCCATAGGGAAAATAGAACACAAGAATAGAAGTTTGGGTGCAAAATTTACCGGTATAGAGGATATTCCCCACATCTTAACAAAAGTCACATGACCTAATCTATTATTCCACAAGTAATCAACACATTTTCCATAAGATGAAAAATTTGGAAAAGATGCAGAAACACTAGTAGAACAAGAAGATATACAAGACCCTTTCGTATTGCTTGAAGATGAAACATTTACAAATGATTTTGGTGAAAGGGGATCAGCAGGATATGTTCCTAAATTTTCATTTATCAGCAGGATATGTTCCTAAATAGTCATTATTTACAGTGAGTGATATGTGTGATTGTGAACTGTTTCAATTTCCAAAAGTAACAGAATGTGAAATGAGAGGAGTAGAGACAGTAGAATAACTAAGAAACTGACATCTTTAGCATTGACCTACCAATCTCCAGAGGCCTCTTCATTGAAGGGCCCTGTAAAATACAGGACAAATAGGAAAACTGAACAATAGACTTAAGATATGATGTTAGACAATGAATTGAGATCAAATTAAACCTAAAACTGGGAACAAACAACACTTTATGTAATGTCAGTTTGGGACTAAGGACTGCATCGCCAATTTTTGTCACTCTAACCTTGTATCCATTTGGTAAGGTTACTAGGAATTGATAAGGTAAAATGCTAATGTTGATTAATAGAGTTTTATTATAAGACATGTGATTTGTAGCCCGGAATCTAGAATCCAATATTCAGCAGATAATTTGAAATATTTACATGAAAGATTACCAATAATTTCCTTATGAATAGAGCAAGCCAGTATACATGCAAAATTTACTGCTCCACTAGTAATGTTGTTTGAGACTTCAATTGCATTTCCACTATGAATGTTTTCCAGTAAATGCAATAGCTGATTGTACTGCTCCTTTGTCAAGTTTTGAAACCCTACACCTTGATTTCCAGCATCCATTTTACTGTGTCCTCCTGAAGCCATCTCTTATGTCCCTCCATGTACATTTGCAGCTGATGCTATATTTTTACCTTTAGTGAACATTAAATCATGGGGGAATCCGTGCAATTTGTAGCATTTTTCTCTAGTGTGCCCTTACTTCTTGCAGTAATCACAAAATAGGCATTCCCTATTTGATATTGCTTTTATACGAGTTGCTCCCTATGTTATTTCTCCGTTGATCAAAGTTGGTCCTAAAGCCTGGATTTTCAAGTCCATTGACATTCATTGAGGTAGACTCTATCATTAGATGATTATTTGGCCTAACTTCCCTTTGCTTTTCCTCTAGGGTTATGATAAAAAAGGCTTGTGCAATGCCGGGCAACATGTTCATCATCAAAATGCTCCTTCTCAGGACTGTATAAACCTCGTTCAATCCCATTAAAATTTGATTAGCCTCCTGTCTTGTTATGCCTTTTGCATATTTGCCTTGGCACCACAAGTGTATTTGCATTTGCATTGAGCGTGTGAATTTAGAGTGTTTAATTCTTCCTAAAGCATCTTCATTTTCGTATAGTATCCTATAACGTCTAGGGTTCCTTGACTTAGGTCATTGATTTCCCTTTCAAGATGGTACATTTTTGCTCCATTCGTCTGATTGTACCTATACTCCAGTTCCTGCCATAATTCTTTCGCATCGACTACATATTGCAAACTACTTGCTAGATCATTTGAGATTGAGTTGAGAATCCATGATGTTACTATATCGTCGTATCTCTCCTATTGTTCAAATATTGTATGGCTAGAATCTGGATTCTTACACTTTCCATTGATGAAGCCGACATTATTATTTACTGAGAGAGCTCTGAGAACGCCTCTTCTCCAAGATCTATACCCAGTTCCGTCAAATACTACCGGCACAAGTGTCGATCCGACACTTTTTGAAGGATACATGTACAAAGGATCGGTTGAATCTAACGTATCCTTGTTTAAATTTGGTAAATCAGTTAAATTCGAAGTACCACCATCTACCGCCATTATATAGGATGTAACAATTCACAAATTTGTGGAATTTGGGTGTAAAATTAGGGTTTCACGATCCTCGATCCATGACTGCTAATCGACCAGAAATTGATGACAAAAATGACGAATCTGAATGAGAATTGAGCTATATGTGAGCCTGGGCTTTGATAACATGTTATAATTGAGAGATCAAGACTAATCTCAAGCTGCCATTGTGGTGGCAGTTGAGCTCAAACGAAGATGAAGAGAGAATAGCAAAGACTTCTAAAAGAAGAATATTTGGGAAAAGAAATCTGATTTTATTCTTCAGTGTATATCCTATATGTACAAGTAAGAGAAAGGAAAATAATAATAACTACTACTATTGGCTAATTGCAAGAGTAACCTTACTAATTTACTCAATTTGTAACTAACTATGAATATGGCTATACAACTATATATAAATACAACTGATGCTCTCAACACAGTCAAATGGGTTTATATAAATTGAAACGAAGGGAGTATTTATTTAAAGTTTACTATTAAGATGAGTGCTCAATAAATATAATTATAAGAATTACTAGCCTTTTCTTATTATATAAATGCAGAATACATAGACAGACACTTAAACTATCAACGAAAGTTCACTTGAACACCTCAACTAAGATATTTTCAACCGAAATACTTTTACTATACTTTTCCTATACTTTTACTATACTAGTTTAACATATATGACCAGTTTAACGCGTCTGACCTTTAGGTCGGATTAATGATTATATTCACCTTTACGTTATTGATAAAAATAACCATATTGATAAATAACCCTATTGTCTTAATTGTCTTAGTACAACATAAAGGTCGGACGTGATAAACAAGTGTAGTAAATATATAGTAAAAGTGTTACGATAGAAAATATATTAGTTGAGGTGTTCAAGTAAATTTTCGTTGATAAACTAAGTGTCTATCTATGTATTCTGCCTTTTATAAATAATAGTTTATGACTTCAAAAGTAATGGGTGCTTAACTCCCATAACCATCTAACATACATCTGTCACTGCTTTTGATGAAGAAAAGAAAATGAGTCAATACTATGAACCTTAAAAGAGCAATTTGTTTTGGCTCAGTTTGAGTGCTAGCACTTGAAGTGCCCACCTAATCAGCTTGTAGGTTTAATTCTCATTGTGCCCCTTCCCGCTAAACTCCCCGATTATATAATTAAAAAGAATCGAAAGATCATTGAGTAATAACAATATAATAACAATAAATTATTCAATAAATTCTTGAAAGTAGGGTTAGGGGAGCGTAGTGTATCAACATACTTTATTGGAAGGATAAATAGACTGTTTTCGATAAATTCTCGAATAATGAAAAAATAAAAACAAACGGTAACAACAAGATATTAAGAAAATCTAAGTGAAAGATAACAATCAGACAATAAGTAATAATAACAATTTAAGAATAAGAAGATACCATACTAATGCTAATACTACCGGTACGGAAAAGAAAAAAATAAAACGTTCAATTATCTATTATCTTTTGGCCTAATTCTCAACCTCCTCACCCTCCTATCAAGAGTCTATGTCCTTGGTAAGTTTAAGTTGCGCCATGCCCTGCCGAATTATTTCTCTCCCAATACTTCTTTGGCCAATTCCCACACCTACCAAGTCCAATTTCTCATTCCTCCCAACTAGGGCATCTGTGCTTCTCCTCTCACATGCTGAACCATCTCATCTTCGTCTCTCGCATCTTATATATCCTCCACTGAAGTCACTTCCACCTTTTTCCGAATATCTTCTGTTCTAACTTATATTCGAGAAAGACAAATCTAATTAATCCTAATTAAATTTTGTGGAGAAATTATAAGGCTACGAGACCTGTATAGTATAATTATAGTAGTTAGGGGTGTACATAGACCGGGTTGGTTCGGATTTTACAATTACCAAATCAAACCAATTGTGTTGGGCTATTGAATCTAAAGACCAAACCAAACCAATAAATTCGGGTTTTTTCTAGGATTTTTTCGGGTTTTCGGGTTATTCGGGTTTTTTCGAATTTTTTTTCCGGTAAAATCTTTGTACAACAAAATATAAAACGTATGCTCAAAATATTTCTTTAATCAAAGTAAGATACAACTATATAAAGTATTTTTCAAGAAAATAATACAAAATATGAGAATGTCATGACTCATGACATTATCCTAAAATATTCAACAATAAAAAATAATAAAATTATGTACTATAAATATTGCTAATTAAAAAGTCATAATAAAAATAAACATAATCTAAAAGCACAAATTCATGCTAAACTAGATAGACTAATGAGGGAGTATTAGTTATATGCCTAAAAGCTAAAAAAAATAAAAATAGGTTATGTATTTTTATCTAAATTATTGCAAAATAAAAAACAGATATTTAATACATTCCGGTTCGTAATATTGAATTGAATGTCTTTTGTTAGCATTAGTATTAATTGCTAGCATTATTTAATTTACTAATATTAATTACTTTAAAACTTATTGGAGCATTCAAAAGTTCTAAATCAAACCTTGAAATAATACCTTAAAAGATAAAATTATGAATTTTTTTAAGAAATATTTATAAATTACATTACAATAACTATATTTATATATTAAATATATCTAAAATTGCTATATATGTAATATCGGGTTGGTTTGGTTTCGGTTTGACTTTCTTTAGTTAAAACCAAACCAAACCAATTATGGTCGGGTTTTTTTCTCCAACACCAAAACAAGTCAAACCAAACCATAGTCGAATTTTTTTTCTCAGTTTAATTCGGATTATCGGGTTGGTGCGGTTTATCAATTTTCTTTGTACAACCCTAATAGTAGTTATCTTATAGTTTGAAGTGTTGTTATCCTAGAATTTGAATTCAAATATCAAGTAATCGGATGAGATAGTTTAAATTATATCACCTTGAGAGTTTGAGCATAACTGCTCAACTTTTTGAAGTCTTCCATTAATGATGTACACGAAAATATTTCCTGTACTTTGCAAATTATTACAGCTTGTATAAAATATCCTATTACTTGAACTTTGACTTCAAATTCTAGTGTATCTACACTTCAAACTCTAGATTAATTACAATAATTGATAAGAGAAGAAGGTCACGTCATTTTGCTTAGATTCAAGAATGGAAAGTAGAGTAAGCCTAGTAATTCTAGGCTGCAAAATATTAAAGTAATGAGTACGTACTATCTGATAATTTTTTCCACTGAATCCCACGCTGTAATATTTTCAATAATTCAGTGTCAGTTGAGTAAATTAAATAATAGAGACGATGATGACGATATCAACAACTAACCTACTAAATGACCCTTCTCTAACATAAGACTCAACTCCTCATTTAATTCATCTAAAGTACGTGGCTACATCAGCATGACCACAAGTTTTAATCTTTGTCTATTTATACCCTTTTTTAGAAACATATCTTACACATACACTCCAAACACAAAAAAAAAACGAACTTTTCTTTTCTTTGATAGTTTTTTTGTTTTGTTTACCACAATGCCTCGACCAAGATGGAGTCCAACACCACAACAGCTGATGATTTTACAAGATTTGTATAGAAAAGGGTTGAGAAATCCAACTTCTTTTCAAGTACAAAAGATCACAGCTCATCTTTCTCTTTTTGGAAAGATTCAATGCAAGAATGTTTTTTACTGGTTTCAAAATCACAAAGCTAGAGACAGGCAAAAGCTAAGAAAACAGCTGCTTCACCAAATAGAGAAAAACCCTACTGAAGATAACGATAATACTCAATTACCTCTGCTCATCAACAACACCAACAGCAACGACGTCGTTGACTTGGTTGACAATTATCCTTTTTTTCTTCCTAATGTCCATACACTTTACCCTCACTCTCCTACTATTCTTCTTCATCAGGTATATATTCATGTGTATGGTATAATGTATGCATTACCTCTACGTACGGTCATAATTGGGACACCAATTTGACTTACGTGCACTGATAACTTTTACATTATCAGTATATTAACGTGTCATAGAAGGTTACATGCCTTATTTCTAGGTTATTACCCACTTTTTATGGACTGTTATCTTATGTTCTCAAGACATAAATAAGTAGATAAAATGTGCTCTCACTAATAGTTTAAAATTTTAGATGAGATAGTTACACAATTAACATGGTATTAAAGCAGGAAAGGAAAGAGTTCTTGGTTCAATTTTCATGCACTTGGCCCATGAAAGAATAATCAGGCCCACACATAATGGAGTTTATTAACAACATAATTAAATAGACAACAATGTGTTATCATGACTAGTAGCTGAAGTTTTTAAAGGAGATGGTTGTCACACAATTTAATTCTACTCTTTTAAGTGACCTGATAGTGTAGTTTATGTTATATTATTCGTGCATACAAGCTAAACTCAAATATTTTGTCGTTTCCATAATTTTAAGTAGTACTTAATTAGAACCTTTCTCATTTCTCTATTCTTTCCATTATTATAGACCGAAGGAAAAGAGACATCGTCAGCTCAAATCATGAACAATGTTGGGAAAGTGGATCTTCGTTTAACAGAGAATGATATGATGAGAACAAATGTTCAAGGTTGGGTATTGATGATGACAGACAATATGGGTCAAAGTTCTGTTCCCTGTTGTAGCAACGTCAGACCCCTCGAAACCCTACAACTCTTCCCCGTCAAAGAAACTGGAGTTACGGAGTAGGGTTGTTGAGGCTACGTAAAAAATTACTAACATCCGGTGTTTACACCAACCTATTGATAGCATGAACCATGTATGCAAATATCGGATGTGGGTAAGTTTTTACCGGCCCTTGAGCAATAATACTTCATGATATTGTTTCTTGCTAATCTGTGTAATACTAACAAGTTTCTAGCATTAGAATAGCAAGTATTTCCTCTGAAAAGTGTACTCTAATTGACTTCTTGAGTCGTTGGCTACTCTTATTTGTGTAATGTCCATAAATTTGTAAAATATCTGACCATTCTGTTAACCAAGCTTCTAATAAATTGATGGCTGGGGGACACTGTGGTTTTACACATATTTTGTAGTTTAACTTTTCTATGCTAACAACGCAAGAGAATTTTCCATAATTATCAATTCACCGAAAAAATAATTACAGATAAATGTACATAACAAGTGATAAATTATTACTTAGTTAGAAAATCAGGTTAGCTATGATAATAGGTTAAGATATACTAATAGTGTCACAATTCTTTATGTTGTACAAAAGTTAAGGGTTTAAATTCTATTATGCTAAAAATATCTGGACAATCAAGTTAGGTTGCTTATTTATTGATCACTGATAAACTTTTTAATAAGTATTACTCCCTCCGTTCCAATTTATGTGAATCTGTTTGACCGTACAAATAATTTAAGAAAAAATAAAAATTTTTAGAATTTATGGTCCAAAACAAGTAAAAAAGGCCACATTATTTGTATGGTCATAAAAACTTCTCTTTGAGGGTAGAATTCTCAGTTTAAACTAAATTGTTACTAATTTAAAAATGAGCTATTGTTTTTTAAACCGACAAAAAAAAAGATTCATGTAAACTAAAATTGCATATTTTTTTCTTCTTCTTAAAATACTAATCAACTTATTTGAATGCCTTAAGTTTTTCATAAATTTAAATGTGCTGAAATCGATGTGTATGTAAGCGAAGCCGCCAAACTGGAAGGACATTACAAGTCAAAGCAATGCACGTGTGCTGGCACCAGTCGTATAACTGAAGTCTCTCTCTCAGTTATATGAGCATATGATTAAAATCCTTTAAAATTAAGTAAAGTCACTAATATGAAATAACTAATTTAAATAGAATAACTGGAAAGTAATTCAGCAGGAGTTGAAGTTTTGGATTGAATAATAAAAATTTCAGACAAGGGTCAAAAACACTCCTTTATTATGGGAAAGGAATCATATATATACCCTATTATATTTTTGGCCTATTTTTATACTCGACGTTATAAAACTGATACAAAAATATCATTCTTCCATTAAGACCCTCCAACATGGATAAAATCATTCCATGTGATCCGATATCTCGCCGAGATGTCGGTCACATGGTATGGCTCCCATTACTCTTACACCGTTCCCCCACATCTTTCACCACCTCCCAACTTCACCTAAAATGAATATAACATCTATATCCAGATATAACTAACAACTATTAAAACAAAAAGAATGCACTAAACCAAATCGAATTTATCACAATTTACCAACCACCAGATATATCAAGCTTTAGAACCACCCAAAATCCACATAATTTAAATTAAAACTAAAAATAGTTAAATCAAAGAAAAAACAAATTAAATATATACATCGATCACTCTATAAATGTAATAAAAAGAGACCTTTTTATTAGAATGATTCATTAGACAAATTCCCACATTTGGTTTGTAATTTTTGTACAGGGTAAAATATATTCATATGATCGCATAAGAAAGCGACACGTGGAACCGAAGATAGAAGATAGTTGGGCTCGGAGGCAATGATCTTGTATTCTATTGGAGAAAATATTATTCATAAAGATAAAATAAATGCATTCCATCCTATAGCATTCGACGAATACATGCACGGTCCATTACAAAAAATATGACATTCATTGCTCACCATTATACATTCTTCAATGGCCCTCGTAATTGTCATTTAAGATGGGCATGATATTAAGACCTTGATCCCTATGTGTTACTATAAATAGTGAGCTCTACGATCATTATAAAAAGGATGAATTTTCTGACAAGCATACACTATATTCTATCAAAACCTCAATAATATTTTATTTTCTTGCTTATTTATATTGTTCTTACTGCATCCGGTGGCTCTGTGCCCAGGATTACGATATCCACCGTTTTTATTTCACTTTCAAGGCTAGTCTTACATTTTTGTGTAATGCATCTATTATTTTTTGATCAAATTGATTCACTTGTCTGTTAACCACTTACAAATTCAATTGTACCATTTTATGGGTAAACTGTTTGGCTCTCATCGTGGGGCATAGACAGTCGTGTAATTAAACTGATCACTGCATCTATTACTAACTTGTTTGATTCTTTATTTTCAGAAAAAAACATTAAAAATGGCAAATAACGATGTGAACACCACACACAATGTTGAGGCTCAAGAAAATCAGTTTCAACACGAAGATTCCATCAGTGATACCCGTAACGAGGGGAACGAGGCCACACCAATTCATGACGGGCAATATTGATCTGTGACATGTTCGAGAGGCAACCTCTGACAGAGCTGAAGATGAGCACGTTGTTGAAACATTAAGGATCTTGATAGAACAATAAAGGTCCATTATCGGCCAGCTCTCGTGGCAGGATCTTGGTCATGACGGAATTAAAGAAGGCACTATCGGGTGCTTCCAACAACGTGAATGGACGAGGTTAAGTTCTTCCTGGTGCTTCCTCAAATCAAACAACGCAGAGGGTTGACAACAATACCCCGAAGGGAAACCTGACATGGTATTCCTTTTTTTTTTTCTGAGCACTCCAAAGACTCCTTTGAGATTCTCGTGGATTCTTTCATTAAGGCCCATGCCGGGGCCCAAAAGGCTGACATATTCAAGATTTCACAAGGAGAATCTGAGTTGCTGCAGGAGTTTTTGACCAGATTCCATAAGGAAAGGATGTCACTACCGGCCATACCGGACGAATGGGAAGCTGAAGCATTAACTGAAGGTCTGAATCCGAGAAGTTCCAACACTTCTTGGAAGTTGAGAAGGTTTTCTCGAGATCCAAGCAACAACTTGGGTGGATGTTCACAACCGGCACGAATCAAAGATAATGATTAAGGATGATCAGCTTGGTTCCCGGAATTGGCCAGGCATCAGGACCTGGACAAGAATAAAGAAAAATTGAAAGATGATTCCGAGATAGGTCGATGGTCTTCAAGGGAAGGTTTTTGGCCTATGAATAGGCTGAAGGACACGATAGAGGTTTTCGATCGGCGCATATATTCACTACCGATATGAGAACTGACAGCTGCTAAAATAACATGTCATTGCACGATAATAAAATGTAAGGTTCTCGAGATTTTTCCTACCCAATCTTTCCAAATATAACTTCGACGTCAGCATAGTGGAGCTGGCGTTGGCTATGAGGAATATTAAGGAAGCACGATTTTTGAAGCGAATAAGAGCCGATCCCAGCCAAAGGGATCCTAATTTATGGTGCGAATACCACATGACAAATGGTCACCAGACTTGGAATTGTCGGCATCTATGTGAAGAGGTGGCAACATTGCTGAAAATGGCCATCTTAGGAAAATTTTGAGTAATTGGGCCCAATACAATTATAGTCGCAATCCCGATAACAAGGAGCCTTCAATAACAGGAGAGGATCCTCCAGGTTTGATGATTAATATGTTTTTTGGGGGGAACGATAATAATGGTGTGATATTTTCTGTGGCAAAAAAGACAAAGGTATCAATAACATACAGCAAAAGACTCCAGAAAGTTGTCGAGGATGACATAACTTTCACGGAGGAAGACGCAGACACACTGCTACTACCGCATGATGACGCCCTGGTAATCTTTCTAAATGTCTTTGATTTTAAATTTAAACATGTTACGGTGGACCTAGAAACCTTGGCCAATATTATCGAGTGCAGAGTGTTAGAGCAATCTAAGCTGCACGGAAGTATCATTACGGTCACAAAACTTCTCACCGGGTACAATCTGGCAAGCGTGGTAACCCAGAGAGAGATATTGCTGGCCATAAATGCCGAGGGGCTGACGAAGACGACCTTTTATGAGGTATGACGGTGATATGGGTTACAATATCATCATGGGGATACTATTGTTTCATGAGATGAAGGTTGTGCCATCAACATATCATCAGTTTCTGAAATCCCTAACTCCCGAGGGAATTAAAGAAATAAAAGGTGACCAACCAACAACAAGGGAGATGAATACAATCTTAGTCTCCAGTAGCAAAGGGAAGGAGCATGCGATATAGAAATTACAAGAACCGGTGTCTGCTCTCGAGCCGAGCGAAGTCATCTACGGAAAAGAGTCGGCCGATATCCTATAAGGTGCCAAGGTATTTCCAAGTACGAGAAAAGATAGACACAACACTACATCGGAAGAACATGAACAAGTCGCATTATTTGAAATTTTCTTCTAGAGAAAGTTCCACTTGGGGATAGGACTGCACCCCGAACTTAGGTTTGGATTTATTGGATTTATTAAATTTAATGTTGATTGTTTTGGTTGGTAGCATATGTATATGAAATGTATCTTTCAAGAAGTGGTCGTGCACAAGCTATTCTTGGACCCCAGCATCCCTCCGGTAAGACTGAAAAAATGTCTTATTGCAGATGTCAAAAAAAAATTTTTCAAAGAAGAGGTAACTCGATTGCTCGATGTCGGTTTAATCCGAGAGGTAAGGTATTCAACTGACTAGCTAACATAGTAGTAGTTCCAAAGAAGAATAATAAGTTTCGAATGTGCGTAAACTATAAGGATTTGAATAAGTCATGCCCAAAAGACTCGTTTCCATTGCCACATGATCAAATGATTGATATGACGTCCAGACACGAGTTGATGAGTTTTCTCGATGCTTACTCTGGTACAAACAAATCAAGATGAACTTGGAGGATTAGGAAAAAACTTTGTTCATAACGAACTTTGGCATATATTGTTACAATGTGATGCCTTTCGGGCTATAGATCACCGGAGCCACTTATTAACGGCTCGTAAAAAAATGTTTGAGAAGAAAATATGAAAAACTATGGAAGTTTACATAGATGATATGGTGGTTAAGTATTTGAACACAGGTGACAATCTGAAACACTTGAAAGAGACATTAGACATCTTAAGAAAACATAACATGAAGCTTAACCCCAAGAAGTGTGCATTCGGGGTCAGCTCCGGTAAGTTCCTAGGATTCCTCATTTCGCAAAAGGGGATAGAGGTTATCCCTGATAAAATCAAATCCATCAATGACATCCCGGACCAGCTATCAAGCGTAAAAGAGGTTCAAAGGCTAATGGCGGGACTCGCCGCTTTAATCAGATTCATTTGATGATCTTCTAAAGAATGCCATCATTTCTTCACAATTCTCAAAAGGAAGAATAAATTTTAGTGGACATCGGAATGCTAGCAAAGTTTGAAGGATCTGAGGTATTTATCAAGTCCTCTGTTATTTCCAAATATGGAGGAAGGCGAAGAACTATTGATCTAATTAGCGTTCTCGGAGGTAGCGGTAGGTATTGTTTTAGTCCGCGAGCATGAAGGTACACAATCTCCTATTTATTATGTAAGTTAAATATTAATGGGAGCAAAAAGTCGCTACCCACATCTGGAAAAATTTTCCTTAGCTCTCGTAATCACCGCTCGAAAGCTAAGGCCTTATTTCTAGTGTCACCTTATAAGTGCGGTGACCACTTATCCTCTTCGAAGCCAAGAGGTCTGTTGAAATGAGAAAATTTGACATAGAATATAAACTCAGAACTGCATTTATGTAGCAAGTTTCTACCTACTTTGTGGATGATTTCAGTCTGGGACTTTTACCTCTGGCTACCAAAGAAGTAGTAATGGTGTAGGAATCGACATTATGCATTTGGAACTTATTCACGAACGGAGCTTCCAATATGAAAGGGTCTGGGCTTGGCGTAGTGTTAACCACGCCTTCGGGAGAAACCCTAAGGCAGGTCATAATAAATGTACCTTTGACTAAAATAAAGCAGCGTATGAAGCTTTGATTGTAGGGCTCGAATGGGCCCGGGGATTGGACTCTGGGGTCATATAAATCAGATGGGACTCCTAGTTGGAAGTAAATCAGGTCTACGAGATCTTCGAAGTCAAATAGGAACACATGCAACAATAGGTAATGCAGACTCTGCTTGCTCGAATCTGGGAGTGGTCAATTACGTATATCTTGAGGGAAGATAATGCAGAAGTAGATGCACTAGCTAACCTTAGATTGTCCATAGAAATGAAGGGATCAAACTCTGGTACGGTGGTACATTTTATGCATTCGGTGTTGTACGCAGATAGCTATTTCGAGGTAAACACGTCTAATTTGGTCTGGGACTTGAGAAACAAGATTATTAATTATCTCGCGCATGGAAAATTGCCTAAAGATCCTAAGGCATGTTGGGCGCTGCGCATTAGTAGTTAGACACAACTTCTAGGGGAGTCAATTGTACAGAAGATCTTTCCAGGGCCCGTTGGCCCAATGTTAGGGAACCTATGAAGCTATCTATTTTATGCGAGAACTCCACGAAGGGATCACAAAAATCATTCAGTCCAGAGTCCTTAGTATAAAAATTAATTCGGGCAGGATACTAATGGCCCGGGATGGAACAAGACGTCAAAGCTTATGTTCAATAATATGATAAATGCAATGCTACACACCGTTGGTACATCAACCAGTAGAGCCATTGCACTCAGTTTTGTCACCATGGCCATTCATGAATTGGGGAATAGATATCGTTGGACCACTGCCACTGTCCCCCAGTAAGGTAAGATTTCCTTTTGATTTTAATTGACTATATTTCTAAGTGGATTGAAGCATGTCCTTATCAGAAGATTGGCGAACATGAAGTGGTAGATTTCTTGTGGGAGAACATAATTTGCATATTTGGATATCAAAAGAGATAGCATGCGACAATGGACCACAATTATAGGTTCAAAATTCACAAAATTCATTGACGACGTGAAAATCAAGAGAATCACATTATACCCTATCATCCGAGTGCAAACGGCCAAGAAGAAGCGAGCAAAATAATAATGTAAAATATCATGAAGAAATTGGAAGCAACTAAAGGTAAATAGCCCGAAGAGCTGCCATGTGTATTTTGGGAGTATCGAATGTCACACGTCCTTTTTTCATACACCTCGTAAAGGGTATAAAAGAGTTTTTTCAATTAAAGGACAATCGAAACAAGATTTATTTAAAAGATTCAGAGTTGCCACTTAGGAGATTAATGGTGTCCCAAGTCACCGCTTGAATCCCGAAACGAGGAAAATATGATTCTGTTAATAGTCCGCGAACCAGAAATCCAAGTAAGGAATTTTATTTATCCGGGAGAAGGTGTCAAGCATTTCTGGGTTCTGTGGTTCTAGCAGAGTCACTCAACTGTTGTTTAGCTTATTTATCTAATTTTATTACATGAAAAACCTATGTACCCATTTTTACTTTTAACCTCTTATTATTTACTTTTTAAGAAAGTTGAACGTCGTTTAAAACGTATCTTCGAATCCCGCTGCATGAAATGCACCCGCAATTCCAAACTCATTTTACTCAATATTTTAGAATTTGATTTGGGTCACATGAAATAAACACCCGGTTTAATTAATAACTGTGAATTATACATGTTTTATGCCCCCTTCTTACCTTAGCTTTGTGCATAAATTGCCCTTGATTAGTCTTGAATTACTTACAAGTTGCGCTTGATTGCAGATTTTAGCGACAAGATGATGAAAATCACAAATCCGCTTAAGAAGGAGTAAAATCTGCCAAGTGTCAAGAAGATGACATAAATGGGAATTAAGAGACGTAAGCGGACCGCATTGTTCTAGTGTGCGCCCGCGTAGGCAGGTTTAGAGACTGATTAATCACCAATGCCATTTGCGGGAACCGCCAGATTTTGTGGTCCGGCCGCATGGAACTAGTTCAGAGACATGACAACTTTTAGGAAAACCCATGCGGGCCGCATCCGTTTCTATGCGGTCTACATTGATGAAGATTCAGAGGCAAACATATTCAAGGCACAAGACCCACGCGGCCGCACACAAAAAGCAGGCGGTCCGCGTGGGCACAATCAGAGAACCAGCTATTTGGCAAGTCCTTCTGTGCAGCCGCATACCATTTCCATGTGGTCCGCCTTACTCGACCTACGCGGCTGGAGTGCATTTCCATGCAGTCCACCTGACTCGACCTACGTGGCCGCGGTGCATTCCTTGTTGTTCGCTTGACTCGACCTACACGGCCGCGGTGCATTTCTATGCGGTTCGCATCCCTTATCCAGAGGCGACTGAAGTGAAGACACATTGCCCTAAGCGGCCGCACATCATTTCTGTGCAGACCGCACCAGACCTTAGGGGTATTTCTGTCCGGTTTTTTCTATGTGGTACAAAATAGAACACTTTACTTTTTTAGGTTAAGTTGGATCTTCTGAACAATAGTTGCGCTTGTGATATTTTATATTAGCCTATTTTAGGCAAGTTTCTCTTGTAATTAGCATGGATTCAAGTAGATTTTAGCATATAGTTAATGACTATGTTCATCTCTTCTATTATTTCTGGTTTTTCTACTTCTTCCATGTCTTGCTAAACCCATTAGCTAGGGTTGTGACTCAACCCTAGTGTGGGTAATTAATGAGTGTTTTTGCCTAATACTTGGATGTTGTTGGGTGTTTTATAATTAGGTTGTTTGTACGTTTTGACTTTGATTTGGTGGTTGCAAACACTAAGTCAAGCTTAGTGGGTCTTAACTCTTCTTGAGAAAGAGAGTCTACGACCTCACATTCAACCCAACAAGGATTTGGGATGGACCCATGAGAATGGTAGTCCCAAGTAACGGTTAAATCTCGAGAGAGTAATTACCCCACTTGAACCTTGTGTTGCTTGGGCAAATTGGCCTACCCAATTCGTCTAGAGAGAGTAAACTGGGAAAAATCATTCTCTTTACCAAAAGGTGTGAGAGCGAGTGCCAAAAGTGCAATGGTTATCCATATTCCCCATAATTAGCATCCTTGTATTAGAACTCTACACCCGTTGATTAGCCACCTAGGTGAGTGTCACGACCCTAGTGCTTTTCTCTTATTGCTTAAATATAGCATCAATCATCTTAGCATAACTTTAGACCATAATAGCAGTTGATATTAGTAGTTGATAACCATATAAAAACCCAAAACTGATAGAAGATCAATTTGAAGCTAGAACACATCTCTAGGTCATACAATTACTCATCTCCAACTTGAAGCTCCCTGAGGAATTATCGACCCCGATACACTATTGGTTTATTAGTATTATTCCCGCTCATACTTAGGTGTGATTCCGCATCGATCATTTATAAATGAAATTTTATTAAAATACCCGTCTAATGCGACTAACGCGTTATTATCTTTGGGGAAGGCCGTGAAATTCACTAAACAGACCATCTCGAAGTCTAAATTTTTTTAGTATAAACAATTATCAAGGGCCCCGCAATTTATATATTTTATTTAGCGAGTCTCATCTCATTATATCATTTAAATACAAACCTAAAGCAACTACAATTTTCTATTTTTATTTGTCTCTAAAAATACAAGAAAAAGTCCTAAATAGTTTGTTATTGGAGTGAAGCAAACTAAATGGTAACTTTGTACCAAAGCCAAATATTGGGCTCCAAAACAAGCCCATCGGTGGAACGCTAAAACTGGCCAGCCGCACGTTTCAGCCCAGGCCCAAATGTACACAGTCATAAAAGAGGACCTGGGCCGCTCGTTAGTGAACTGAAAGCACCAGAGTTTCCTGGGCGGAAGCACAACACTAAACGGCCCCAATTAATCCCCAAAGCATGTTATAGACGTCATCTTTGCACTTAACGCCAACTTCATATTTTAATACCTTGTTCACTTGATTCGCTTAACACTTAATTCAACACATGCTGATAAATTTAAATTATGGAGATCTAAATGAGTAGTCCAATTACCCAATTCTCTATGTGTCGAAATTCAAATAAATAGGATGTTGATTATTCTGATTCCAATTCTATGCCCACATTATTTTATACATTACTCTACTGGTGGTTTCACTGAACAACACATAAAAGCAGGTTGATAACCCAAACTCAAAACAAACCAACTATTTTAAAACTGATTCAAACCAACATTACCAAAGCTGTTTACTACGTTGGGACCTAAGCATGAGTTTGTATGTTAATTCGACTCAACTTCCAATTCTAAGCTACAACTACCACAGGAGTCAAATTACACTTCATTGAAGTTACAAGTTTAGAAGGGATGAAGTCAAACCTAGAGTTTATCAGTCCGGCTAACTCAAATGCAGTTTTCAATTCAGTACAGTCTAAACAGTGAATCTAGCTACAATTACATATGAATAACTAAGCTATATGTTTACAGTTAATCCATAATTCTACATGAACTCAGATGAACAACGAGCAATTCTTCATTTATGGATTCCATAGGTGGTTTATACAAGTGAGTCAGACTTCCATATCAAAGGACAATAAAAGCGCTAGAGATATGAAATATAAGAATAAGAAGAGGAAATCAACAGCAGTAATCATAGTCAATATCCAGCAACCAAGAGATAGCAACAACAGACGTGATTTACAAAAAAATTTGATTGACAAAATCCAGGAATACCAAAGCAATCAAAAACCCACTAAGCTGATCCTAATACTAACTTGTTTGAACTCAAAACCCACTCTAAACCAAGCCATGAATAATTCCGAACTTCAGCTACCAGAACTTGAGCTAAAAATGCAAATCAACTAACTAAAACTATAAATAAGCTAAGAGATTGAATGGAACAGTACTGTTTTTGTAGTTTTCTCCAATTTTTCTATTTTTGTTTATTTTTTGAAGATTTAGGAAATTTGAAATTCAAAATCAATATTGAAAACTGATTGAATAACTTCAAAACTGTGTAAACTTAGAGAGGTTTTTAGAGGGAACTTTTGGAGGTTCTAAACTTGTCGCCTATGGCATGGGAGCGCCATTTTATAGGAACAATGAGGTGCTACTTTCTGATTTCACTTATTACATTCCAATCCTTCTTTTATTTCTATTTTACCCTCTATTTTCTGAGTTGTGTCACAAGTTAATACATTCCAATTACTGAAACCTATACTTAAGCCCTATTCTAGAATATTCTATTAAATTCTATTCTAATCTACAACATTCATGTTCAATTCCAATAGCACAATACCCATGACTACCCCAACCTACAACATTCATGTTCAATTCCAATAGCACAATACCCATGACTACCCCTAAAACTACCAATCTAACACATCTATACCAAAACAATTCCCTATACTCTAAGAAAGAATTTCAACTTGTAAAAATGTAATACTAATTTACTAATATCTAATTATCGATTAAACAGAATTAATATTCAGGATTAAAGATCAACATTA
This sequence comes from Nicotiana benthamiana, assembly GCA_034376525.1. NCBI lineage: Eukaryota > Viridiplantae > Streptophyta > Magnoliopsida > Solanales > Solanaceae > Nicotiana > Nicotiana benthamiana. Next base: position 122,297,141 of record CM067330.1, read on the forward strand.
AACTATACTAATCTAACTAATAATAGATGAAAATTATAAGAAAAAGCCTAAACTACGATGGCATTAATCAATTATAGCAAACATATTAATCTCAAGAGAAGAAACCAATTAAGATGAACAATTACTAAAATTAAAATCCAAGAAAAAAACTTATATACTAACTCTAATTTGTTGGAAACACGTTCTCAAGGCATTATACTAAACGTGCGTTCATATTTGTAGGTTTTGATGAATGACAAACTATGCGCAAATTGACATATGACGAGATCCAAGCACGAGCGCAAAATTGATATATGACGAGATTCAAGCACAAGACAAAGATCGAGATTAAGTTTTATATGAGTCGGTATTTAATTGTGATCTTGATCCGACAACTTAAACTCAAGACTTGGCTTCTCTCGTAAAAATAATTTTAAATCATGCATATTTAATTTAGAGCAAAATGATTTTAAATAATGCATATTTACGTTAGTCAAAATGATTTTTAAACATGCCTCAAAAAATCTGGACTAAGATAATCGATTATGTACTTATGGTAATCGATTATGTTTAAGTCAGCTGCTTGACAATCGATTGTGAACTTATGACAATTGATTGTGTTAAGGCAGTGAGCATCAGATTTTTCAAATCTGCATGACAATCGATTGTGAACCTTATGACAATCGATTGTGCTGAGGCAGTGTACATCAAAGTTTTTCAACGCTCAAAATAATCGATTGTGAAGTTAATGACAATCGATTGTAAAGAGACAGTGTCCATCAGATTTTTCAAAGTCACAAAATAATCGATTGTGTTGAGGCAGTGTCTTCCAGACTTTTTCAAATCTATTAAATAATCGATCGTGAATATATAACAATCGATTGTCACGAGGCAGTGTCTAAGTTGATTTTTCAAGTCTGATATATAATCGATTGTTAACTTAGTATAATCGATTGTATTACTAACCGTTGCCAAAATATTTTCAAATACCGTCAGGTAATCGATTGTTGATATTATATAATCGATTGTTGAAATTAAAATCTGGAAAGGATTTTTTGAACGTTGCTGAATAATCGATTATTGATTTTGTATAATCGATTGTTTTACGTAAAATCTGGAAATGATTTTTTGAACGTTGCCAATAATCGATTGTTGATCTTAGATAATCGATTGTTAAGCGTAAAATCTGGGATTGATTTTTGGAACGATTGGGAAACAATCGATTGTGGCTTCTTGACAATCGATTGTCACAGAGTAAAATCAGCAGTTCTTAATTGGCAATTAGGCAACGGTAATACTAGGTTTTTCAACTATAAATACAGCTTCAATTCAGTCTTTTGAGCATAACAACACACAACAACTGATCATACAATTGCTAAAGCTTGCATACTTTATTACTTATCATTTTATATTCATTTCATAAGCCTTTGAGAGCCAAATTCTTGTCTAAAGTTGTTGCGATCTTGAGCGTATTCTTTTACTCATATCTACTCATTAAGGAGTGTCTTGTTTGAGTGCTTAGTGTATTGTACACTTGAAGAGAATTGTTATTCTCTTGTTGTAAGAAGGAACTTGTGTTTCCTTGGTTGAAGTCTTGGAGTGTTGTATCTCCGAGCAAAGGTGTTGAGGCTTGTGTCCTCAAGTTGTAAAGGTTTGTTAAGCACCCGTAAGCTTGACAAGTTAGTGGAAATCTCGAGAGAGTCTCTCGGGGACTGGACTAGCCACGGGATGTGGTGAACCAGAATACATCGGTGCGTTCTTTCTTATTTATCGCACTTATTTATTTCCTGCAATTTTTAAATTCCACAAGTTTACGCTAATTTTTATTATATCGCTATTCACCCCCTCTAGCGTTAAGCGTATTATCTAACAATTGGTATCAGAGCCCAACTCTCTGGAGACTTAACCGTTTGAGAGAAACATCCATGGCTTCTACTCGTGACTCTTTTGCAGGAATAGGTGAAGGACAATGCTCCACCCGACCACCGCTATTCGATGGTAGAAATTATACATACTGGAAGGAGAGGATGAGAATATTTGTGCAATCAAATAGTTTTCATCTTTGGAAGGTCATAACAAATGGAGAACAAATCCCAACCAAGAAGGTTGAAAATGAATGGGTACAAAAGTCCGAAGATGAATACGATGCGGATGATATCCGAAAGGTGCAAAATAATGCTAAAGCTATTAATTTGTTATATTATGCTGTAAATGCTGATGATTACAGGAAGATATCTTGTTGCACAACAGCGAAGCAAATGTGGGACAAGCTGGAAATTACGTACGAAGGTACGGACCAGGTAAGGGAAGCTAAAATTGACTTCCTAACCCATGCTTATGAATTATTTCACATGAAGGAAGGTGAAAAGGTGGATGAGATGTTGGAACGATTTTCAATAATCGTAAATGACTTACATGCTCTCAAGAAGACATTCACGGATAAGGAACTTGTTTGAAAAATTCTTAGAAGTCTCACTCCGGCATGGCGATCAAAGGCCGACGTGATTCAAGAGTCCATTGGCGTTTCAAATGTCACCATCGACGCATTAAGAGGTAATCTTAAGACTTATGAATCTACTATACTTAACCCTCTTGTTGATGATCAAAGGAGGCAAAGAATCGCTCTAAAGGCAAGCACAAGCCAACCGCAAGTTGATGAGGACGGAGACAACGAGTTTGGACTCGTTATCAAAAGATTTCAAAAGTTCATGCGAAAAGAGTATGAACGAAAGGGCAAAAAGCAAGGAGAACAAATAAAGTGCTATGAATGCGGAGAAACCGGGCACATCAAATCAAATTGCCCAAACATCAAAAACGAAAAGAAACCTTTCAAAAATCAACGTGCATATATATCTTGGGGAGGAGACTCCGGAGATGAGTCAAGCGAAGGAGAAGAAGAGGAAAGCGCAAACCTTTGTCTTATGGCACAAGAAGACAAGCAAGATGAGGTATGTCAAATCTCTTCTAAAAATTTCTTTTCCTTGAAGAAATGCAAAATGCTTTTGATGAGTTATATAGTGAATTTATTAAAGCATCAAAAACTGTTAAAAGCATAAAAGAAAATGCTTCTTCAAAAGAAAAAGATTTTCAAAAACAACTCTCATTGAAAGAAAAGGATTTGGAAAAACTGGTTTTAGAAAATGAGAAGTTGAAAGAGGAAAACAAGTTTTTCGGAAAAAGAAGCGCCGACAAGCCCGAAAGCTCTATTAGAAATTGTACTTCTTGCATGCATCTCAAAAATGAAGTAGAAAGGCTTAAGGGCACCTTAGATAAGTTTAATTCTTCTCACAAAAATTTGAATGAGGTCCTTGTTAATTTGAAGTCAACCAAGCATGGCATAGGTTTTAAGAATGAGCCTAAAGAAAAGGTTGAAGCCAAACCTCAACCACCTAAGGCTCTACCTAGGATTAATAAAACAAATGCTCATCCTAGAAATAACATCCCTAGAACCAATATGCATGCTAGACCAAATGTTGAACACTTTAGAAGACCTAGAAATGACTTACCACCTAGAAATAACTACTCTAGAAATGATGCATATTCTAGGCCAAACAATAGAAGGAATTTTGAACCTTCTAGAACACCTAGAAATGAATTCCAACCTAGAAATAATTATTCTAGAAATGATGTACATCCTAGAACAAATAGTAGGAGAAATAATGTTCATGAAATGCGAAATAGTCATAGTGTCGAAAATAGAGTAAACAATTTTCGTTCGTCCAATTACTACGAACCTAGAAGGATGTATAATCCTAACGTGACTTGTCATTATTGTAGACGAATTGGTCATATTGCTCCTGCTTGCTTTACACGTCATAGACATAACACTCAAACGCATCATTATGATATGCCTAACCCCCAAGGACCAAAAATGGCTTGGGTACCTAAAACGCATTAATTTTTTTTGTAGGTGTGTTTGAAGGGATCAAGTGTACTATGGTACCTTGATAGTGGATGCTCCAAACACATGACGGGAGACGAATCCAAATTCCTTCAACTAGAACACAAGGAAGGGGGAAGTGTTATTTTTGGTGATAACAACAAAGGAAAGATTATTGGCATCGGATCGGTCGGTAAGGATGAAATCTCTTCCATTAAGCATATATTACTTGTGAAAGGTTTAAAACATAATATCTTGAGCAAAGTCAATTATGTGACAAGGGAAATCTTGTTTTATTTGATTCAAATGAATGCCTAGTTTTTAGACGTAGCGATTTTAAAATCATCCTTCGTGGTTTTAGAATGGATAACATTTATATGGTTGATCTGGCAAACCCTTCACCCGATTATGTGAATTGTTTAATGAGCAAAGAGGATGATTCTTGGTTATGGCATCGTAGAGTAGCTCACATCAACATGCATATTTTGAACAAATTGGTTTCACAAAATTTAGTTGTTGGTCTTCCAAATTTGAAATTTGAAAATGACTCTATTTGTGATTCTTGTCAAAAAGGGAAGCAAACAAAAGCATCTTTTAAATCGAAAAATATTGTTTCAACTACTAGACCATTGCAATTGCTTCACATGGATTTGTTTGGACCATCTCGCATTGAAAGTCTTGGTAGAAATCATTATGCTTTTGTTATGGTTGATGATTATTCCAGATTTACTTGGACTTTATTTCTTGCCCATAAAAGTGATGCTTTTCAGAATTTTAAATATTTCCTTAAACGTGTTCAAAACGAAAAGGAAACAACCGTCACTTCAATTAGAAGTGATCATGGGGGAGAGTTTGATCACAATCTCTTTGCGGACTTTTGTGACGAACTCGGTATCGAGAATACCTTTTCCACTCCACGAACACCACAACAAAATGGGGTGGTGGAAAGGAAAAATAGGTGCCTCGAAGAGATGGCTCGAACCATGCTCGAAGAGGCTAAGATTCCCAAACATTTTTGGGCGGATGCCATTAGTACCACATGCTACATCTTAAATAGAGTAGTCATAAGGCCAATACTCATGAAGACCCCATATGAACTCTACAAGGGAAGGAAACCAAATATCTCCCATTTTAGAGTATTCGGTTGTAAAGTTTTTATTCATAACAATGGAAAAGATCAATTGGGAAAATTTGATGCTAAGTCCGACGAGGGAATTTTTATTGGGTATTCTTCACGTAGCAAAGCATATAGGGTTTTTAATAAAAGAACCGAAACTGTGGAGGAATCCCCTCATATTGTGTTTTCGAGAATAATGCTCGCTTGGCGAGAAAGGATTCCGATTTTGATCTTGCAGGTATTTTAGATAGCTTGAAAGACAAAATACAAGAGGAAACGCCTAAGGAAAATCAAGACAAAATTTTGGAACAACCAACGGAGGAAGCGCCACAATTGGAGAAAGAAACTAAAATGCCTAACGAGTGGAGAACAATCAAAGATCACCCTCTCGAACAGGTAATCGGCAACGTCGGAGAAAAGGTAAGTACCCGAAACTCCCTTAAGAACACCTTAGGACATACTGCTTTTGTGTCTCAAATTGAACCAATAACCATCTCCGAAGCAATTGGGGATGAATTTTGGACCTTGGCAATGCAAGAGGAGCTTAACCAATTCAAACGGAATGATCTTTGGGATTTGGTGCCAAGACCCGAAAATCATACCATAATTGGTACGAAATGGGTTTTTCGAAACAAACTAGATGAAAATGGTGTAATCACTAGAAACAAAGCTAGGCTTGTAGGAACAGGCTATAATCAAGAAGAGGGTATTGACTGTGAAGAAACATATGCTCCCGTAGCTAGATTAGAAGCTATTCGTCTATTGCTCGCTTTTGCCTCTTCTATGAATTTCAATTTATATCAAATGGATGTGAAAAGTGCTTTTCTAAATGGTGTTATTCAAGAAGAAGTTTATGTTGAACAACCCCCCCGGTTTTGAAGATTTTAAATCTCCCGATCATGTTTTCAAACTCGAAAAGGCTCTTTATGGTTTAAAATAAGCTCCCCGAGCTTGGTATGAAAGATTGTGTAAATTTCTATTGGAAAATGATTTCATTAGGGGGGAAGTTGACACCACTCTCTTTGTTAAGCATAAAAACAATGATATTTTATTAGTTCAAATCTATGTGGATGATATTATATTTGGTGCTACTAACAATGTCTTGTGCAAGGAATTTTCTGATTTAATGACAAGCGAATTTGAGATGTCTATGATGGCATGAAGAACCTTTGGGGTACCATAGACCCACATTTACAGTACCAACAAGATACTTCAATATCCGTTTCACCGCAGTTAGGTGAGACTCCTTCGGACACGATTGATAACGAGCGCATAAGCACACGCTAAACATGATGTCCGAACGACTAGCAGAAAGATAAAGGAGAGAGCCAATCATACCTCGATACTTTTTGATGTCGACTTCCTTACCTTCTCATCTTTGTCTAGATGATCGGATGTGCTCATGGGGGTTGCCATTGCTTTTGCATTGGTCATTTCAAATCGTTTCAGTAATTCTTTGCAATATTTCGCTTGGCAAATGAGAGTTAAAATGAAAGAAGGTACGTTCATTTGCCAAGCGAAATATTGCAAAGAATTACTGAAACGATTTGAAATGACCAATGCAAAAGCAATGGCAACCCCCATGAGCACATCCGATCATCTAGACAAAGATGAGAAGGTAAGGAAGTCGACATCAAAAAGTATCGAGGTATGATTGGCTCTCTCCTTTATCTTTCTGCTAGTCGTTCGGACATCATGTTTAGCGTGTGCTTATGCGCTCGTTATCAATCGTGTCCGAAGGAGTCTCACCTAACTGCGGTGAAACGGATATTGAAGTATCTTGTTGGTACTGTAAATGTGGGTCTATGGTACCCCAAAGGTTCTTCATGCCAACTTGTTGGCTATTCCGATTCCGATTTTGCTGGATGCAAATTGGACCGCAAGAGCACTAGTGGCACTTGCCATTTGCTCGGTAGCTCTCTCGTTTCTTGGTTTAGCAAGAAACAAGTAAGTGTTGCGTTGTCCACAATCGAGGCTGAATATGTAGCCGCGGGGAGTTGTTGCGCTCAAATCCTTTGGATGAAACAACAACTTTTGGACTATGGCCTAGGTCTTGATCTTATCCCTCTTAGATGTGATAATACTAGTGCCATATGCTTGACGAAGAACCCCGTTCTTCATTCGCAAACAAAACACATTGAAATTAGACATCACTTTATAAGAGATCACGTTCTCAAGGGCAATGTCGAAATTGAATTTGTTGAAACCAAAGATCAATTGGCCGACATCTTTACAAAGCCCTTAGAGAAAGAGTCCTTCTTCCGAATTCGTAGTGAACTCGGGATCCTTGACTCCACGTTGATCTAAGTCATGCATTGCATTTTCCCTTTCACATGTTTTCTAACTTGAGCGTCGGAGACGTCTAATGTATTTTTGCAGGTATCGCCCTAAAGGCAGGGGGAATTACAAAACTTGACGCACAGAACAATCGATTTCTCTTTTATATAGTCGATTATCCAATATCAATAATCGATTGTCTTGACATTATTTGTGTTATTATGTCTGAAATCGCGTTCTTTTTAAATAACCAAGTTTTTTTCTAATTATTCCATATTTTTTTTGCTAATGGCAAAAGGGGGAAGATAACGGATATGCACTCTCAATACTTATTGGCATAAATTGAGGGGGAATTCATATATTGAGGGGGAACAACTTGCATATCCATATACTTGTTGCATATCTTTTCTTGTCTTGAATTGTCATTATGAATTGCTTAATATGCATATCCCGATTAAAATTTGCCATTATCAAAAAGGGGGAAATTGTTGGAAACACGTTCTCAAGGCATTATACTAAACGTGCGTTCATATTTGTAGGTTTTGATGAATGACAAACTATGCGCAAATTGACATATGACGAGATCCAAGCACGAGCGCAAAATTGATATATAACGAGATTCAAGCACAAGACAAAGATCGAGATTAAGTTTTATATGAGTCGGTATTTAATTGTGATCTTGATCCGACAACTTAAACTCAAGACTTGGCTTCTCTCGTAAAAATAATTTTAAATCATGCATATTTAATTTAGAGCAAAATGATTTTAAATAATGCATATTTACCTTAGTCAAAATGATTTTCAAACATGCCTCAAAAATCTGGACTAAGATAATCGACTATGTACTTATGATAATCGATTATGTTTATGTTAGCTGCTTGACAATCGATTGTGAACTTATGACAGTCGATTGTGTTAAGGCAGTGAGCATCAGATTTTTCAAATCTGCATGACAATCGATTGTGAACCTTATGAAAATCGATTGTGCTGAGGCAGTGTACATCAAAGTTTTTCAACGCTCAAAATAATCGATTGTGAAGTTAATGACAATCGATTGTGAAGAGACAGTGTCCATCAGATTTTTCAAAGCCACAAAATAATCGATTGTGCACATATGACAATCGATTCTGTTGAGGCAGTGTCTTCCAGACTTTTTCAAAGCTATTAAACAATCGATTGTGAATATATAACAATCGATTGTCACGAGGCAGTGTCTAAATTGATTTTTCAAGTCTGATATATAATCGATTGTTAACTTAGTATAATCGATTGTATAACTAACCGTTGCTAAATATTTTCAAATACCGTCAGGTAATCGATTGTTGATATTCTATAATCGATTGTTGAAATTAAAATCTGGAAAGGATTTTTTGAACTTTGCTGAATAATCGATTATTGATTTTGTATAATCGATTGTTTTACGTAAAATCTGGAAATGATTTTTTGAACGTTGCCAATAATCGATTGTTGATCTTAGATAATCGATTGATAAGCGTAAAATCTGGGATTGATTTTTGGAACGATTGGCAAACAATCGATTGTGGCTTCTTGACAATCGATTGTCACTGAGGAAAATCAGCAGTTGTTAATTGGCAATTAGGCAACGGTAATACAAGGTTTTTCAACTATAAATACAGCTTCAATTCAGTCTTTTGAGCATAACAACACACAACAACTGATCATACAATTGCTAAAGCTTGCATACTTTATTGCTTATCATTTTATATTCATTTCATAAGTTTTTGAGAGCCAAATTCTTGTCTAAAGTTGTTGCGATCTTGAGCGTATTCTTTTACTCATATCTACTCATTAAGGAGTGTCTTGTTTGAGTGCTTAGTGTATTGTACACTTGAAGAGGATTGTTATTCTCTTGTTGTAAGAAGGAACTTGTGTTTCCTTGGTTGAAGTCTTGGAGTGTTGTATCTCCGAGCAAAGGTGTTGAGGCTTGTGTCCTCAAGTTGTAAAGGTTTGTTAAGCACCCGTAAGCTTGACAAGTTAGTGGAAATCTCGAGAGAGTCTCTCGGGGACTGGACTAGCCACGGGTTGTGGTGAACCAGAATACATCGGTGCGTTCTTTCTTATTTATCGCACTTATTTATTTCCTGCAATTTTTAAATTCCGCAAGTTTACGCTAATTTTTATTATAACGCTATTCACCCCCCTCTAGCGTTAAGCGTATTATCTAACATAATTCCTACTTGACGAGGCAGAAGAATCATGATAAAGAAGACAAAAATAAAAACAGAGGGACTCAATTAAACAAATGGGATGGCGGACTTATTAAGACAAGAACAAAAAAAATAAAAGACAGGAAAACTCATTGGAAAATTCTCAATTCAAAATTCAACAGATTCCAATGAGGTTCGAGGGCCAATAACCCTGAAATCATCATGAGGGAAGCGGGGAGATCCTGTGGTGTTAATTTTTGAAGATTTATAAATGCGAGGGTTTTTGCAGGAAAACTTGATTCAACATTCGAGACGTTTCGGTCAGATTCACGAAAATTAGCCAGGGATTTGGATAGGCTAAGGGGAGAGGGACCTAGGGTGTTAATTTGGGCGAGTTTGCGAAAAGTGTTGTTTTGGCCGGAAAATTTAGATTGAAGATGCAAACCATTTGGTGGGGATTTGAGTTAAAATATGCTGGAGGTCGGAAAAAGGAGAGTGAGGGGTTCTATGGTGTATTTTTTGGGCGGGAAGGGGGATCGACGGCGGTGCAGTAGGGTGGTGTTACACAGGGTCTGTGTTTGAGGGTTTGGGGATGATGACGTGGGGGGTGGGCTTTTCTGACCGATTTATATCTCTCGACCGTAGCTTCCTAGCCGTTGATTTAATCAACATCGACGACTGGGATTTAATAGCCACGAAATGGGGTCGTTTGATTTAGCCCCTAAACCGGACTAGGTTAGGGTGAACTAGACCTGAGCGGGTGGATTTAATTAGCAAATGGCCCAATTCACTTCTTTATATATAAAGTAGTCCCTTTTCATTGTTTACCTTTATTTCTCTTTTTTTTTAATATTCCTTTTATTTATTTTCTGATTTCAATTTGTATTTGCTTTTATATTTTTCTAACTTTATAAAAATACAAAAAATTAAAAAGTAGTCGTAATATATTTTCAAAAGTAAGCTAATTAATTCCTAAAATGTTTAAGATATATTTCGTGACAAATTCAACAATTAACAATTAAAAATACAAAAGTGGACTATTTTTGTTGTTTTCTTTATATTTTGTATTAAACGCAATTTCACTACTAATTAATCTTAAAGCATGAAATTAAATCCTAAATTCACATGCCAAATGTATTTTTTTTTTATATTTTTCATGACTTAAAAATGCACAAATAAAGCAATTAACAAAAAATAACACAATCTTCACACAATTGTGAAATAATGAAAGAAAATCATTTTATTTAATTTTTTGGGAATAATTCAGTTAGGGCAAAAATCACGTGCTCACAGTTGCCCCTCTTTGCTCAGAACCACAAAAAGTTTTTGTGCAAAGATAAGTGAGCAAATACGAGCGATTATTGCCCGTTTGAATATTCCTTGTGAATTTTTAAAAGAGTTGACTGCACACTGATTCCGAGGCTGCCTACATATTCTTGGCTAAAAAGGAATCAGGTTAGTGTTTCGGGATTGTCTGGTAGCTGGGACTAACAGGAGTTGTGATTTCACTGCGACTGTTGCGGCTACTGCTTCCCTTATTACATTGTCAACATAAAAGAAACTACGCTAAGCTATGAACTATGAATTACAAAAGTCCTATCTAAATTCTTCAAACTTGATCTTGTACTTCTTGTTGCCTTGTTGTCTTGTGTTTTCTTGTGTTCTCCCAGTGAAATCCACTGTTATCACTTCGAATTGTAAACCGAGATGTTTTCCCTTTTCTTCAAAGTAGTTAACTTGAATGTATTCCTCTCTTGTCTAGGCGGGCTCCTGACTTCTGAACTTGAACGTGAATGTATTCCTCTATTCTCTAGGCGAGCTACTGACTTCAAAAAAATAGACAAAACAAAGAAAACTTTCTGCTCCAGTTTGGAAACTAGGTACATGTTACTGGATGAGAATTTAAAAACTAAAACTTGAATGGTAATACCTCTATTCTCCAGGCTGGCTCCTGACTTCAAAACTTGAATGTATTCCTCTGTTCTCCAGGCAGCTCCTCACTTCCAACTTGAAATATATTCCTCTGTTATCCACGCGGGCTCCTAACTTCACAAAACAGATAAACCAAAGAAACTTTCTGCCCAGTTTGGAAACTGGGTACATGTTATCGGATATTAATAAGAATCTGAAAACTAAAACTTGAATTATAAAACCTCTGTTCTCCAAGCGGGTTCCTGACTTCAAAGCTTGAAAAATATATTCCTCTATTCTCCAGGCAGGCTCCTGACTTTAAAACTTGAATGTGTTACTCTGTTATCTTGGCGGGCCCCTTACTTCAACAAAACAGACAAAACAAAGAAAATGTTTTGCCCCAGTTTGGAAACTGGGTACATATTATCGGATATTAATAAAAATTTAAAAACCAAAACTCGAATTGTAATACTTTTGTTCTTTAGGCGGGCTCATGACTTCAAAGGTTGAAATGTTTTCTTCAATTATCCAGGTGGGCTCCTGACTTCACAAAATAGACAAAACAAAGAAACATTTCAGCCCCAGTTTGGAAATTGGGTACATGTTACCAGGTATTAATTAAAACTGAAAACATAAATCTTGAATCATAATACTTATGTTCTCCAGGCGAGCTCCTCACATTAAAATTTGAAAATATATTCTTTGTTCTCCAAGCAGGCTCTGGACTTCAAAATAGACAAAGAAATTAGTTGAGAACTAAAATTTGAATGGTAACACCTCTGTTCGTCAGGCGAGCACCTGACTGCTGAAACTTGAATTGTATGTCTCTATTCTCCAGACGGACTCCTGACTGCTAAAATTCGAAATGCATGTCTTTATTCTCCACGTAAACTCCTGACTTCAAAATAGACAACCAAAGAAAATTTTCTGCCCCAGTTTGGAAGTTGGGTGTATGAGTGAGTGTTAACCGAATCATTATACCAACTATTACTACGAATTTGAAAACTAAGTCATATTATCCAGAGAGGTTTTGTTCCTAACAATTAAGAACCTAAGTTATATGTTCTAAAGGTATTACTCTTACTACATCATTCTATCTACAAGGGTATTTGAACTACTTATCCAGGAAGGTCCTGTCAACTCTTACTTGAATTTTATCCTAATCATGCAAACTTTGAAACCAACTTACATTTCCCTATGCTCTTCATCATTATTTTGTATTTTAATTGAACCACACTTTGCGGTCAAACCTGATTACTGCTTGTTTTTGCCTTTATGGCTAGGTCCTCCGAAACAACCAACTTTCTGCCCCTGTTTCAATGAAAGAAAATTTCGCCAGTTTAAAATGGTGGTTGGTTTGTGGCCTTAAACTTTGTGGAGATTTTGCTTCACTTGCCATGATGACTGATTTTCACTCGAAAGCCTTGCTTGTTTATGGACCAACCCCTTTTATGTTGCCCTCATGACATAAAAACCACTTTTCCGATTCGGACTCAATACCTTCTATTTGTTCAAGTGGCATCTTCCCAACCTTTGTGTCACACATAAATCCCAAAGCACATCTGTTGCCCCCACAGTATGTTGTTGTTTCATAAATCACAACCCCTAGCCCCTTGACCTTGAGGTCCATTGCTCTTTCGCTTGCCATGATGACTTTGATTTCACCTTAAAAGACATTGTTTGCTTATTGACGAACCACTTCTTCTATCATCCATATCATGATCATGAACCAACATCTACCAAACTTTTGTGTTTCACCAGGATCCCCAAAGCATGTTGATTATTTCCAGCTCAGTACTCTTGTTATTTTTCTTGACTTGTGACACTTTGATATGCTAGCCAGACCTCATTTTGTGCAATTGGAAACTGGTGGAAAATTTTGAAGTCAATTCCCACTTGTTATGATCAAACAACCTCATAAAGAGGAAGTGAATAAAGCAGAGGGACAGAGCAAGAGATGGTTCCTAAAAGAGAAACTACGAAGTAGAAACCTACCAGATGAGGATACCAATTCTAATGACCATGACATGCACGTGTAGATATTTTGCCAATCAAACCTGATGTTCAGTTCTTGTTGTACCTTTTCATTGTGAACTAAGCTTCAATACATCGCTTATCTAATCTGATTCACATTCCTTATTCGACTTATAGTGCCTGAAGCGTTTCACTATCACGACTCTCTTATTTTGTTCTTTTCTCAAATTACCGTCACCTCAAAGTGCCCATGCGGGTTTTTACCAATAAAACTCTCTCATTATTTCTCTCAGCTCTCATCACCTTACGGTGCTCGTGAAGGTTTTCACCAATAAGACTCTCTCATTTTTTAATTTTTCCTGCTTGAACCATAGTGTTGCCCCAGACATAAATTACCTCTACCTATTTGCATTGGAATTTCTCAAAGACTGATCAGAAGGTCCTTCTTTAGACCGTAGTGTGGTATTTGAACGAGGTTAGAAAGAAAGGGTATGCAAGGCTCAAAAAAATTTCAAAATAGGTTAAAATTACAACTTTTGGAATCAGATTCTTAAAACAACCAACACTTCTGCCCCAGTTTCTTGCCTGGGGACTTTTGGATTTTTATTTTGGTATGACTGAACCTTAGAGGAAGGCAGCCTACGTATCCTTTTGTGATCAAGTCAAATGTAGTTCACGTCATAGAATTCACTTTGTTTTTTGTGATTTTCTTTCTCTTCTTTTCATTTTTCTGTTCTTTTTTCGTCTTTTCTTTTCATTTTTTCTTTTCTTTTCTTTTTTTTTCTTTTTCTTTCTTTCTTTTCTTCTTCTTTTTCTTTCTTTCCTTTTCGTATTTTCTTTTCTTTTCTTCTTTTCTTTTCCTCTCTTCTTTCTTTCCTTTTTATGTATTCATCTTCTGCACTTGCGTTTTTTTATTATGCCATTGATTCCAAAAGCGGGGTGTGAAAGAATACAAATGAGGCTCAAAGGGGATGACAAGGGGTAAAGTGCTTAGATAGCAGAACAAAACGCCTTCATCATCAAACTTCAAAATATGCCAAACACAAACATATACAATCAAAATAAAGAAATTATACACAGTATCACTAGAGTGCACCGGAATTGACAGCCTTTTCCACACATTTTCCTTCTATATTTGTCAAATATAATGTGCCATTGGGAAATATTCTCACTCTCATTATCATGAACGACCCCTTATCAATTTGGAAAATTTACCTTTTATGATTTCTTTATGTTCTATCTGCCTCGGCTTCACATGGTTCGGGCTTCAAACCATCTCAAAATGTTCAAATCTGTTGTTATTTCCCTCAAGTTCCCCTATCATCTTCAAAATGGTTTCATTACTTCCCGACTAACTTTTAAAGATCAGACTGAGAATTATGCATGCATGTGATGTCACTAGAAGCAACATTAGACAAAAGACAAAATAAAAGGATAGAAAAGAACTAAACAAAGAAAATGATTGGAAGTAGCAAAAGATCGGAATTTGCATTAGACAAATGATGAAACATTTCGAATAACAAAACTAGCAAAAAAACTGGAGTACAACCCTAGAATGAACTTGTAACAAACCTGGACAACACTAAAAAACCACTACGACTAAACAAGTAATACAAAATGAAAGGATACGAGGGTTTAAATCACAAGACAATATTCAGATCACAACCCTGCAAATAAACAAAAAACCAAAAATGACAACAAAATGGACCACCAAAACTCCTCACCGATTAACCAAGAAAAGGGCGCCTTCCCAATTACCAAGCACGGTATCTTAGCCACTGAATTTCGCATCAACAATACAAGGTACTTCATAAGTCTTCATAAAATTGTTCTTAACAGGTTGTTTTTGGGCCCCCGAGGTTCTCAGAAACTCTCACATTCCTTTTAAAATAAATCATATCCACCATGTTTGTCTCATTGTGCGCAGGTGATGGATTTTGGTTGGTGTCCGCCGCATCCAGATTTTGTACGACAATGTCATGTGCATCAATAAGCTTCTGAATTTCTTTCTTCATCTTCCAACACTTTTTTATGTCATGCCCGGAGCATCTCAGTAATATGCACACTTTAGAGAAAATTGACATTTCTTTGACATAGGGTTTGGCATTTTTATCTGAATCAGCTTCAGCATGCCCAATTGCATTAACTTCTGTAACAAACTGGCATATGATTCTCTAATAGGGGTGAAAGCCTTTTCTCTCTTCAGCAACCTCTCACTTCTAAATGCTTGACTTGGCCTAAAACCTGACACAGGGGAATTCAGTATGCTCGTGGGGGTGGATAGGAATTTTGTGGAGATGGGTACTTGGAAAGTGAAGTATGTCTTTGGGAGTCCCGTGGAGAGGAGTAGCATTGGGTAGGGTCATGTAGTGCATGAGGATATTCACGGGTACAATGTCGATGTTGGAAATATCGATCAGGAGAACTCATTGGATCATCCTTTCTGCTTCTCTTTCTTCTTTCTGAGCTTATTAATATGTTCTGGATGTCTTTCAAGCAACTCATGATTTTCCTGATTTGATTCCCATTTCCACCAGCTCCCCCATTTTCATCACATCATTGAAAGGATTTCCCAAGACCGTGATCAAATGACTGAAGCAGGTAGGCCCCTCTGCTTGTATTAAAAGTTCAACCTTAGCTTCTTCACCGATCGGGTATTGATTCGTGCAGCTTGCTCCCTCCATCTGAGCCAAAACTCTCTAAAGCTTTTGCCTGTCTTCTTTTCCATTCTAGATAGGGAAGTATGGTCTGGGGTAATGCTTGATTTGTATTGAAAGTATCGAACAAAATCTTGAGCCATGTAATCCCAAGTATGCGACTTACCAACACCCTGATGAGTATGACATTCCAAAGCTTCCCCGGTCAGGCTCTCACTAAAATATGCCATTAGCATGTCATCTTTCCCGCCAACATTTCTCATTTCCACGCAATAACCCCTCAGGTGGGCTACATGATCTCTAAACCCTTCATACAATCTGAATTTGGTACTTTAATCCCCATGGGTAGGCGAATGTGAGGAGACACAGACAGTTCTTTCAGGTTACTGGTTTCCCTGTCTTTCCATTCTCTTTCTGTTAACCTTCCACTTTCAGCATGAGGCTCATCTTGCGGGCCTTGCTTGTACGAGTTTGGAACGTTATGAGTAAACTCGGAGGGGTAATGTTGGGCATCATGAGCTCTGGGTGGGTGTTCTTTGTCGAGAACAATGGATGTCACCAGAGGATACTCTTGGGAAAAGATAGTTGGACGACGAGTGATGGAGCTACTAAGATGGTTGGGAAAGCTTTCATAAGCGGATAAATGTGGAGAGTATGGAGGATCATCTGGCATTGTGTTAGGTGTTTGGGTAAGGACAGAGTCCAGGAGGCTATGTGATGGCGGGGGTGGTGCTTTCCCAGTCATCCATTCCCGATACATGTCTGCCACATGCTGTCTCAACATTTTTACCTCTTATACCAACCTGTTGTCCTGTTCAACCGGCTGCTTCCGGGTACCGGTACCAACCCACTTATTTATGTTATTCTTTGTCATTGTCATTTGCCTTTGTGTTTTAAGGAAGTGTTACTTTAAAACAACAAACCAACCACCTTTCTGAAATGCCATGCCAAAACGAAACCATCATGTTGGGGTTAGGGCATTTAACACATTGGTAGTCACACATTTGGAGATGAATGCACCTAAGCAGTTGACAATTTCTATTATGAATTTTCTCGGCTGCTTGCATCATTCCGACTTTCCTTATTCTCGATTGCAACTCTTTTTCCTTTTTTGTTTTTCTCTTTTCTTTCTTTCTCTCTTCTCATTCTTGTGCTTTCTTTTGTTCTTGTTCTCTCATCCCTATTATATTGTCGTTTTTCCTTTCTTTTGGTTTCTATTTTCTCTTATTTGTTTGTCTTTCCTCTCTTGTTTTTCACCCCTTTTCTGCCATTTCCTTTCTTATTTTTCCTCTATTTTCTTTTTCTCTCTTTTCTTGTTTTTCCACTCTTTTCTTTCTCTTTTTTTTATTTGGTTATGGTCGAATTCTATGAAGATTACCTACGTATCATGACACCACATAAACCAGACCAAGTATAGTTCTTGCAAATAAATGCGGAAAATAAAGAAATAATTTTTGGGAATTTTCAATTTTCATTCATAAAACATTCTATTACAAAACTAGACATTTTTTGGAAATGAAAATAACGGACTCAAATTAAAACCAAGTACAAACTCTAGACTACAAATACATTAAATCTTTAAATTGGTGCTCGCGGGGCGTTATTCGGCCTCCTCGCAATGTTTAGGTGCAAGACCCCTTTACAGTTGTTACAATTCATACATTATCTGCTTGACACAGATCGTTACCGCCTAAAAGAAGGTAGTGTGGTTCATGTTTTTGCACACTCGACATTTCCTGGTGATGGCATGAGCAATAGTCAGAATCCTATATCTGGTTCGGCCTTTTCCTAGGAGCAGGCGCTCTATCTGATCACCTCTAGCTTTCAAAACTTTAGAGTCATGTAGATGTTGTTTCTATAACTGATGTATTTCATCTTCCATTAGTGCCATTAAATTATAGCAGTGTTCACTTTCGGTTTCAAAAGCAATGGCATCTTTAGTTGCCTCGCTCTCCAGGGTGGTTACTTTCCTTTTCAAATTGGCAATGATCTTTTCATATCCTTCTTCACCTGCTGTAAGTATTACGTGTGATCATCCGTTCTTTTGCCAATTGTGCCCGAAGTTTTTCTTTGCTACCATCATACTTCTTTAGATCTTCCTGGCACTCGGTAATTTTCTCCTTCAACCCACTTATCAACTTTTCTTCCGACCGACTTCTCCGTTGGTTGTCAACGTCTATTCTCATCTATCAGATTTGGGCTTTAAGAGCCTCACTTTCTTGGGCCAATTTGTTCTTTTCTCCCTTATCATCAGCAACATGCACACTATTTTAAACTATCAGGTCCCTAATCAGTTGTTCCATCTTGCCAATTTTTGCCCTGTAGCCTTCTTCTTTTGCCAACCAACTCCCTTGCTCTTGTGAATCATTAGTAAACTGGTGGACATGGGCTCTTTTAGTAGGCCTTTGAGGAATCTAAAACCTTTTCCCGAACTAGGCATTGTACTCCAGGTCCACCTCACCTTTGGCTAAATCTCGGACTATGGTTCTAGGCTCGAGGAATCAGCATTCATTCCATAGCTTTCAAATTTTATCCTCTGGAAATACGACTCTCGGATTCAACTCAATTACATGCTGACTCAAATCCTCATCGTTGGGGACAAATTGAAACCTTCGCAATTGGTGCAATACCTAATGTGGTGCATATTGTTGGATACTCCGGATTCCCATTAAAAGAATATGACACTCTTCGGCCGACATGTATAATACCTCGGAAGCAGGTAACCACCCAAATTCCCATTAATTTTGATCAGCAGTCAATGACCTCAGACGTACAAACCATGCTTTAGTACCCTCAGGAAATGCAACACCCATTACTTGCTTTCAAATTCCTCGATCCAGGTTAACCCAGTCAACTCGTAGTTCATATGTCCCACTCGGTGGCAAAGGTATTCCTACATCCACAATTGGAGTACAAAGTGCAACCATAAAAGAAATTTCCTCCCCCTGCACACAGTCAATGCTCGGTAAATTTCTGACAAAATCTGGGGAACTATAGTGTTATCGGCCATTTTGACTGCAACATCAACCATCCCCTCAAGACCTATCTCTATTTTCTTATCTTTGCGCGGATAGACCACGATTCCTAAGAATGCCGTTATGAATGCGAAAGTTCATCGTGGTTCCTATTTACTTCTATTTCCAGCATGGGTTAGTCCAAAATTTGGCTCTTCGAAGCCCTGAGGATTACCATATCATTGGTAAAGGAACTGGAGAGTGCAACATTCTCCCGAAAAATCATCATTCTGAACATTCCGGCTAATAATTAGTAGATCCAAAAATTTGTGCGGAGATACCGGTCATGGTGACAACAGATATTGACCCCTCATCCTGCGCATTTATTAAGGTGATTAAGCAAAAGGTAAAATTTATTTGACTCAAAACAAAACTACTATTTATGTTTTTTCCCAAATTAAAATGAAAGACCCGACTTTTGAACACAGTCTTTCAGCACTTTGGGGAAGAAGATTTTAAAGCTGTGTGGGTTAACCTGTCAACATCTAAAAAATGACCAAAGGTGGGTGTTTATGCAAAGTCAGCCTTCCGGCGTCCCTTTTGGGAACATTCGGCTATTTTTGACAAAAACGGCGCCATCCGAGTTATTTATGACAAAAATTAAACTTTTAATATTTTTGGCTATTTTTGCAAAAGGGGAGATTGGACCCGATGATGGTTGCTTATGTATATCACATCCGGTGAGAATCAATTCTGCGTAGTTTGGGCAAAGAAAAACTAGCTATATCGAAATCAAGACTTTCTCCGTTTTTTTCTTTTTTAATGGGAAATAAACATGCTATTTTTCTTTGGCAAATAAACTATTATGAGAACAAGAAAAAAACCAAAAACTAAAACTTTTTTTCTTTTTCATTTTTCATGGCAAAACAAACTATTTTTTTCTTTTCCTTTTTTTGGAAAGAGACAAACTAAAAAAAATGAAAAGCTCTTTTTATTTGCTTTTGAATAAAACAACTATTTAAAATCAACGCATTCTTTTCATTTTCTCAAAATTTCGATAGAGTTTCGATAATATTTGGGCATTGGTTTTTTCTAAAAATAGGTAATTGCACTGCTATTTCCCTCTTTTTATCCTTTTCTCAATTTTTTGATATTCTCGAAATTCAAAATCCGGTCAACATGCAACGCAAAATAAATAAATGCACAAAAAATAAGTAGGATGCATCAGGATGGTCTTTTTCATTTGAGATTGCTTGTCCTAGACAGACCCAAACCCTAAGTTGTGTCCCCTAAGTCAAATGCACATGATGCAAATAATCGTTCCTACCAGGGATCCGGCATGAGGTTGAGTTATTTTAGATTCAGAACATGGGTATTTGTTCTAGACCCGGCTTACCCGAGCAAATAGCTCGAGCCGAGGGGGAAGCAGCGTACCGGGAATACAGAAGCTTCGTTGGCTTTGCAACTTATCCGAACATCGTTTTAAATTTGAAATTAGTCTTTATATAGAAAAGCAGTTACTCGAAGTTCGCCCTTCTTCATGATTTATAAGATTCAGACAGGAGACGGGTTTCAACGCAGTTTATATACAGTTCACGAAATATCAAAGCGATAAAAGCAGTCAATTAGCACATTAGGCACATATCATGTAAAAAAATCAGATAAAGCCAAACAAAACAATGATTCTAAGCTCGAATTCTTAAACATGAACAAAAGCTCTGGGTTCTTGTCCCCAGCTGATTCATCAGAGGTGTCACAACTCCTTTTTCATACACCTCGTAAAGGGCATAAAGGCGGTTTTCTAATTAAAAAACAATCGAAATGAGATTTATTTAAAAGATTCAGAGTCGCCACTTGGGAGATTAATGGTTTCCCAAGTCACCGGTTGAATCCCAAACCGAGGAAAATATGACTCTATTAACAATCCGCGAACCAGAAATTCAAGTAAGGAATTTTTTAACCCGGGAGAAGGTGTTAGGAATGTGACGACCCGGCCCATCGTCACGTGAGTTAGCACCCCTTTTCCCTCTAATTATGTTTCTCTATGCTTCATAATTGGTATTTGAGGTGATCGAGTATAATTGGATTAGTTTTAGATGGAAATGAGACACTTAGTCTCTTAAAGGAAAGCTTGTAAAAAAAAAAAAGCAACGGGAAGTTGACTATTGAGTTAGAGGGCTCAGATGTGAATTCTGGTGATTCAGTTAGCTTTGGGGGTGATCTGTGACTTAGGAGCGCGATTGGAATTTATTTTGGAGGTTCGGAGTAGAATTAGGTTTAAATTGGTGAAGTTAGTATTTTGGCGAATTCCGATAGTTAGGTAAGATTTTGATCCGAGGGTCAGAATGGAATTCTAAGAGTTGAAATAGCTCTGTTAGGTGTTTTTGGATATGTGTGCAAAGTTTCAGGTCATTTAGAGGTGTTTAGGTCGATTTTTTGATCGAATATGCAATCCGAAAGGTTTTAAGAAACTCAGGCCTTGATTTGGTGAAATTTTATGATTTTGATGTTGAGGATAGTGTTTTGATGGTTCGAGCAAGTTTGAATAAGGTAATATAAAATTTTTGTGCTTTTGATTGAGGTCCCAGAGGCCTCGGGGTATGATCGGGTGCTAATACGAGAGTTTTGAAGTTGGCTTCAGTTTTGTATTACTGTCATCTGGTATTTCTGCTTTTGCGAAAATGGACCACAGAAGCGGTTCTGCAGAAGCGGGTGAGTGAGCGCAGAAGCGATAAGGTGCAGAGATGAGGAGTTTCGCAGAAGCAGAACTTGTCCGCATTAGCGGGTCCGCAGGAGCGAACTTTAAGCTGCAGAAGCGCAATTGGGGGATCCGCAGAAGCGAGACTTAGGTCGGAGAAGCGCTCGTGAAGGAGTTAGGTCAAAACCACTGAAGCGATTACTTGGACGCGGAAGCGATACCACAGAAGCAGTTATGGGAACCGCAGAAGAAAAAACTGGATTGTGTTTAATGAACAGTGACTTCGTGAATTTTGAAAAATAGCAAACACTTTGGACTTTAAACTAAGAGGGTTTTCGAACAATTTTGAAGAGTGTTTCGAGGTCTTTCATCAGGTATGGATTTTTGGACTTAGATTATGACATTATGGTGCAAAATCATAGATTAACACTGAAAATTCGAGGAATTAAAGGGTAAAAATGGATGTTATGACTTGAAACTTAAGAGAGTTTAAATTTGGGATTTGAAAGGGCATTTGAACTCTGATTTTGGTAAATTTGATATGTATAGATTCGTGGCGAGACAGGGAGTCCGGTGATATAAATTTTGTAATTTTTTGAGAAGCCGATTCGGGGATCGAGTTTTTCCAACTTCATGATTTTTTATTTTTTTGAGTATTTTCGATTGGGTTATGTTTCTTTGGCACATTGTAACGTATTCGTTGTGGTTTTGTCCAGTTTCGACGCGCGAGGAGGTCGATTCGAAAGGAAAGGGCATTGTGAGCTAGTCCTCGGCCGGCTAGAGGTGAGTAATAGATGTAGATGATGATCTGAGGGTACCCTTGTATATCACACTGTGATACTATATTGAGGCGAGACGCACACTCTATGACGAGTACGAGGTCATTTGTGTTTAGGGATTATGGCTTAGTCGCCCCGAGTGGTGTCCAAGATGTGCTTTGGACTGTAGACTGATTATTAAACATCCTACTTGGATTGTTACGATATATTTGGGATGTGCGCCAATTATTTGAATCCCTTGGGGATTGTTACCACTGCTTCCATGAAGTTAGCATGCTATATGATTTTAGTCCTGAATTTTAAACACTGTTCGAAATGCTTAGTCGCATACCTAAGGTTTTAAAGACTCAAGCTATAATGTCCTAATAATTGGAACTCAGAATTATAATTTGACCTTGCTGTATAACTTACATGCATATTCTGGACTGAGTGTCGATCTTGCTACACGCTGCATCGATGTTATAATGATATGCTCTATGGTTGTAGGAGCCCCTCCAGTGTCTGAACCCCACAATGAGCGCGGGTACCCAAATGAATCAAGATACACGCTGCAGCGGTCATGCATTGCATTGCATGCTTTGATGTTATCTGATTTATCTGATTCTGTTTTGTTGCCATTTCACCGTTAATTATGCTAAATTGTTAGTTATAGCTTTACATTGTGGTATTATCGTGTATTCTCAACTTCAGTCATTATATATGCTTATTACTCACTAAGTTGGAAGTACTGAGTTTACACCCCGCACCATGTGTGTTCAGGCACGTCGGGAGCTTAATTGAGGGGTTTGCTGTCTTTCAGAGTTACTCGGAGTTATCGAGGTACTGCCTAATGTCCGCAGGACCTGACTTCTCCCCCCTATCCATTTATATTTCCGCATTCTAGACTTATGTATTTTGAAAATTTATTACTCGGTTGTGTTTAGAGGCTCTAAACTCGTGACACTAGATATTTTTGGAGTTAAATTTGTTTTTTTATAGCTTTTCAGTATTATTCTATCTACTATTAAAATTATTAATCTTGTTAACTATTGTAATAACTCCATTACTGTCAATGAGTTTTCATACTTGGGTTGTGAATGCTGAAATGGTCGGGCTTGCCTAGCAATTGTGTTAGGCGCCATCACGACCGGGATTGGGGTCGTGACAAGCATTCTCGGGTTCCATGTTTTAGCTCTGTCGCTCAACTGTCATGTTTATCTCATTTATCTAAATTTATTAGATGACGAACCTATGTACCATTTTTTTTTACTTTTAACCGCTTATTGTTGAATTTCTAAGAAAGTTGAACGTCGTTTAAAACGTGTCTTTGCATCGCGCCACATCAAATGTACCCGCAATTCTAAACACATTTTATTCAATGTTTTGAGATTTGGTTTGTGTCACATGAAATGCTCACCCGGGTTTAAGAAATTATTTTTATTATAATACGTGTGTAACGCGACTAACGCGTTATTATGTTTGAAGAAGGCCGCAAAATTTGCTAAACGGCCCATCCCCAAGTTTAAATATTTTTAGTGTAAATAATTATCGAGGGCACTGCAATTTATGTATTTTGTTTAGCAGGGCTCATCTCGTTTAATTATATAAAGCAAACCTAATGAAAATACAATTTTCTATTTTTATTTGTCTCTAAATATACAAAAAAAAGCCCTAAATAGTTTGTTACTAGACTGAAGCAAACTAATTGGTAACTTTGTACCAAAGCCAAATATTGGGTTCTAAAACAAGCCCATAGGTGGAATGCCAGAACTGGCCAACCGCAAGTTTCAGCCTATGCCTAAACGTACACAGTCATAAAAGAGGACCTAGACCACTCGTTAGTGAACTGAAAACACCAGAGGTCAAGACTGGGCGGAAGCACAACACTAAACGGCGCTAATTAATCCTCGAAGCAAGTTATAATCGTCATCCTTGCACTTAACGCCAACTTCATATTTTAATACCTTCTTTCACTTGATTCGCTTGACACTTAATTCAACGCATGCTGATAAATTTAAATTATGGAGATCTAAATGAGTAGTCCAATTACCCAATCCTCTATGTGTCCAAATTCAAAGTAATAGGACGTTGATTATTCTGATTCCAATTCTATGCCCACATTATTTTATACATAACTGTACTGGTGGTTTCACTGAACAACACACACAAGCAGGTTCATGAGCCAAACACAAAACAAACTAACTATTTTAAAACTGATTCAAACCAACATTATCAAAGCTATTTACTCTGCCAGGACCTAAGTAGGAGTTTGTACATTAATTCGACTCAACTTCAAATTCAAAGGTACAACTACCACATGAGTCAAATTACACTTCATCGAAGTTACAAGTTTAGAAGAGATGAAGTCAAATCCAGAGTTTATCAGTCCGGCTAATTCAAATTCTGTTTTCAATTCCATACAATCCAAACAGTGAATCTAGCTAAAATTACATATGATTAACTAAGCTATATGATAACAGTTAATCCAATTTCTATATAAACTCATATGAACAACGAACAATTCTTCATTTATGGATTCCACATGTGGTATATACAAGTGAGTCGGACTTCCATATAAAGGACAATGAAAGTGTATCTGGAGATGTGATACATAAGAATAAGAAGAGGAAATCAGCAGCAGTAATCACATCCAATATCTAGCAACCAACAGATAGCAACAACAGACGTCATTTAGAACCAAAAATGATTCACAACATCCAGGAATACCACATCAATCAAAAACCAATAAACTGATCCCAAAACTAACTTCATTAAACTCAAAACCACTTGGAATAAAGCCATGAATAATTATGACTTCAACTACCAGAATTTGAGCTAAAAATGCAAATCAACTAACTAAAACTAGAAATCAGCTAAGAGATTGGATGGAACAGTACTATTTTTGTACTTTTATCCTATTTTTCTGTTTTTGTTTAGTTTTTTCACGATTTAGGAAATTTTGAAATTGAAAATCAAAATTGAAAACTAATTGAATAACTTCGGATCTATGTAAACTTAGAGAGATATGTTGGGGGAACTTTTGGAGGTTCTAAACATGTCACCTAAGGCATGGGAGTGCCGTTTTATAGGCACAATGAGGTACTACTTTCAGATTTCACTTCTTACAATCCAATCCTTCTTTTATTTCTATTTTACCCTCTATTTTCTAACTTGTGTCACAAGTTAATACATTCCAATTACAGAAACCTACACTTGAGCCCTATTCTAGAAGATTCTAGTGAATTCTATTATAATCTACAACATTCATGTCCAATTTCAATTACCCAAATACCCCTAACTACCCTCTGAAACTACGAATCTAACACAGCTATACCCAAATAATTCCCTATACTCTAAGAGCGAATTTCAACTTGTAAAAATGTAATCCTAACTTACTATTATCTAATTACCGATTAAACATAATTAACAATCAGAATTAAAGATCAACATTAAACTATACTAATCTAACTAATAACAGATGAAAAATTTAAGAAAAAGCCTAAACTACGGTGGCATTAATTCATTATAGCAAACATATTAATCTCAAGAGAAGAAGCCTATTAAGTTGAACGATTACCATAATTAAAATTCAAGCAAAAAAAACTTAGTTAAACTAACTCTAATTCCAACTTGAGGAGGCAGAAAATCATGAAAAGGAAGATAAAAATAAAAATAGTGGGACTCAATTAAACAAATGGGAAGGCAGACTTATCAAGACAAGAACAAAAAAAAGGTAGGAAAACTCACTGGAAAGTTCTCATTTCTAAATTTTACCGATTCCATTGAGGTTCGAGGGCCAATAACGTTGAAATCATCATGAGGGAAGCGGGGTGACCCTGTGGTGTTAGTTTAGGAAGATTTGGAGAAGCTAGGGTTTTTGCCGAAAAACTTGATTCAACATTCTAGTCGTTCCAGACAGATTCGAGGAAATTATATAGGGATTTGGATAGGGGACATGGGAGATGTGAGAGGGACCTAGGGTGTTAATTTGGGCGAGTTTGGGAATAGTGTTGTTTTGGCTGAAAAACTTAGATTGAAGATTCGAGCCTTTTTCCGGGACTTGAGTGAAAATATGTTGGGGGTTGGAAAAAGGAGAGTTAAGGGTTCTATGGTGTATTTTTGGACGGTAAAAGGGCATCACCGTCGGGAGCGAAGATTTTCATCCGGCGGCATGGGGCGGCATTATACAAGGTCTTTTTTTTTAGGGTTTGGGGGCGATGACTTTGTGGGGGGGGGGGGGGATTTTCTGACCGATTTATACCTCTTGACCCTAGTTTCCCAGCCGATGATTTAATCAACATCGAATGCTGGGAATTAATAGCCACGAAATGGCGTCGTTTGATTTAGCCCCTGAACCGGACTGGTCAGGGTGAACTGAGTCTGGGCAAGTGGGTTTAATTAGAAAATGGCCCAACTCACTTCTCTATATATAAAACAACCCTTTTCATTGTTTACCTTTATTTCTCTCTTTTTTTTAAATATTCCTTTAATTATTTCCTATTTCAATTTGTATTTTTATATATTTTCTTACTTCATAAAAATGAAAAAAATTAAAAAGAAGACCTATATATTTTCAAAGTTAATCTAATTAATTCCTATAATTTTTTAAAATATATTTCGTTATAAATTCAACAATTAACAATTAAAAATGCAAAAGTAGACTATTTTTTTTATTTTCTTTATACTTTCTTTTTAAACGCAATTTCACTACTAATTAATCCAAAAATACGAAATTAATTCCTAAATGCGCATGCCAAATGTATTTTTTTTAAATATTTTCCATATGAATTAAAAATGCACAAATAAAATGCCAAAAATTAACAGAAAATAACACAATATTTACAAAATAATAAAATGCTGAAAGAAAATTATTTTATTTGAATTTTTGGGAATAATTGACTTAGGGTAAAAATCACATGCTCACACCGAACAATGGCCAAATCGAGCACGGGAGAGGTGACTTTTTTCTCGTATATGGGGAAGAAGCCTTGATCCTAGTGGAAGCAGGGGAATCTACATGAGGTATTTCTAGGCAAAAGAGGAAGAAAACAATGAAGCAATGTTAGTCAATTTAGACGTGCTCGATGAAAGCAGGGACTTGGCGCATATGGGGATGACAGCCCAAACGCAGAGAATAGCTCTATATTATAATCGGAGAGCCAATCTCCGTTATTTCAAAGTAGGAGACTAGATTTTAAGAAAAGTAACTCGGAACACTCGGGAGCTCAATGCGGGAAGCTAGGTCCAACATGGGAAGGCCATTATAGGTTTTCAGCTATCACCGGAAAAGGGCCATGAGGTTAGAAAATCAATATGGATAAAAGTTGTCAAGCAACTGGAACATGGCACACCTCAAGAGATATTATTGCTTATAAATATCGCATGTATACTGATGCTGCACTCTTTTTCCCTTCGTCCAATTTTTGAATCAATTGGATTTTTTTCTCACAAGGTTTTTAATAAGGCAGCAACATAAAGCATACTATGATGGAAGCTTCAGCAAAAACAACAGACATTTAAAAGACAAGGAACGCAAGCAAAGAACCATTGTAAAACAGTTAGATAGTGTCTTGCTCGATAGCAATGTTCCTAGCGGGAAGTTGAGTTTGTTGTCAAATAGAGATTACCCGACCGTTCACAAGTGCAAGCCACTGGGCGATTTTTAGATATTCTTTGGCTCGATAGCAAAAATTCCTAAGGTGAAGTGAAGTTTGTTATCGTACTGAAGATTATCTAGCAATTCCCTAGTGAAATCCTCAAAGGTGTAAAACTTTCATCATTCAAATTCGCACTCTTCGCATTCAAACACTTGGGGGTGGGCGATGATATGAGGGTACGACATGAATTGACTGCCACATTGACTAGAATATAAAACCCAAAAATATAATTGTATCATCGGGATCGGGGACTACACAACCATCTCCATAGAAATAAGTTTTACAAGTTAGCCACAAGAAATGATAATTTTTTAGCACAAAGAACGCCTACGTACTTTAGAAAATGGAAGGAATAAAGTAAAGTCCTTTTGCTTCTATGTTGTTTCATTTCTAAAAAATGAATTAATTTTATCATTTGAAATTTAAACAAGTACTTCAAATGCTAGTGGCAAAATGAACAGGAGAGAACCTCTTGAAAAGCACCGTAAAAATAAGAGGGACCTCTCTTATGAAAACCCTCACGTTAAAGGGTTGATTTTGGAAGAACTTATGCCCGAAATTCAAATGCTTTTAAGGAAAAATACACCCGAATCTTCGCATAATTTGACGTAGAAAGTAAAGCTTTCACAAACACATAAATGAAAAAAAGACAAAAAAGCAAACTTGCACAAATACTTAAACAAAAAGATACAAAAGCAACTTGCGCAAATACTTAAACAAAAAGGAGTCAATGAGAAAAACTTTCACAATACGCAAACAAAAAGATACTTATAGTCACAATAAATGTGCCAAATAGCACAAGACTAATGTGTGAAAAAGAAAGCAAAAACTTAGTTTGCATCTACGGAGCTCGGCTGAAGAGATATATCTACGCCCCCAGGAGAAGTGGGTAGATCCGCCGGCGTTCGATATCTTGGCCTTCATCATTTTAGCCTTCAAATTCATCACCTTGCGGTTCTTTTTCAGTTCTGGAGAAATCAGATTCAGGGCCAGAAGAATCAGTACCATCAGGCCGGATCGGAAGACCCCTTTTTATGTTTAATCCCAGCTCATGAGCCTTAGCGATTTCGGCATCAAAGTCAATGACATCCGGTTTGGCCTCATCAAAGGTTTTATTGCAATTGCGAAGAAGTCCAAGCCAATATTTATTCGCATTTGCGAACATCATTTCGCAATTGCAAAGTCAGCAAGGAGGGTCAAAGAACGCAGTTGCGACAAATTGCAGCAGGCATGTACCAGGGTGTCATTTGTGAAGCTTGTCTCGCATTTGCGAGCTTCGCAATTGTAACATCTGCACCTGATCAAAACACCATTTAGACGGGATTTTCACTTCATTCTTCAAAATTTCAAAACATAAACTCCAAAGGGCGATTTTTCCTAGAGAAAGTTCTTCTCCAAATAATAGGTAAATGAATCTTATCTCCCTTTCTTCAATCAATTTAACCTTTTTACATGATTTCATCCCAAAATCTAGGGGTTTTTCATAGGAAATTGGGTGTTCTTGGGTAGAAATTGTGAATTTCGAAATTTGAGGTTTTGGACCTCAGTTTAGGGTCGGATTTCAATATCAATTGCATATTTGAGTTTTTGGGTGAATAGGTAATCTGGTTTTGGTTCGAACTTCGAGTTTTGACCAAGCAAGCCCGGGGTCCTATTTTGACATTTTAGGAAAACTAATGGGAAATCTATACTCATTCATTAGAATTGGTTTATTCAGTATTTATTGATGTTATTAAGTAAATTATGACTAGATTCAAGCGCATTGCAAGTGGAACTGAGAGGTAAAGCGGTAATTGAGGCTTGACTTCGATCGTGGAATCGAGATAAGTGTTTGGTCTAATTAACCTTTGCTTGAGAGAATAGGTGTTGTGGTCTTATTTGCTTCGTGTTTGTGTTGAGTACGACATATAGATGTGGTAATGAGTACCTATACGTTGGTGTCGAGCATGCAAGTGAGTCTTATACTGTAACTATTGTGGCTCTTATTATGTATTGTTCATGCTTAAATTGATGATTCTCCATGTTGAATAATACTTATGAAAGTTTTTTGGTAATTGACCATTATTGAGTATTGACTCAAGTTGAGATTTATTTCGTTGAGTAACTATTGAAACGAGATTGGTTATAGCTGATTCCCTTGTTGGGATGTATTATTTCTATTATTTGGGTGAGGAACACTGCAAAGCACGAAGGGTGATGTCGTGCATGATATTGTTAGTGAGTGCAATGCAAGAAGGGTAATGTCGTGCTGATATTGTATGTGTTAATGCATAAAGGGTGATGACGTGCCATGATTTGAGAGCTAATGCACAAAGGGTGATGTCGTGCCATGATTATGAGAGTTAATGCATGAAGGGTGATGCCTTGCCGTTTTTATTGTTTCATATGGTGAGAACGAGAGTAAAAGCATAAAGGGTGATGCCATGCACGTGTTACTCATTCATTATTCATGTTGATGCAAATATGGTGTTCATTATGCTTCTCTGTTGAATTACTGTTAGAATTTGATGTTCTCCGCATCATGTTTTCCCTTCCCATCTTTATCTGTTTTTTTTTGTTATTGTTGTTCTTCTCGTATATGATTTAACTGCACATGTTTAAATGGTTATCGTATCATAGCCTCATCATCACTACTTCGGCGAGGTTAGGCTCGACACTTACCAGTACATGGGGTTGGTTGTACTGATACTACAATCTGCACTTTTTGTGCAGATTTCAGTGCCGAACCTTGTGAGTAGATTCGAGGTTGCTGCCTTTAGTGCAGGGAGATCAAGGTAGATCTGTTGGCATTTGCAGAGCCTAAAGTTCCCTTTCCCTATTTTAGTTTCTTCTATCTCTTCTATTTAGAGAACAATTATACTTCCTTTAGTCTTATATTTGTAGTAAATCTTAGTCGTTCGTGGATTATGACACTAGATCATTGGTGTATCAGAATTGTTAGATTGCTATATCACTTCCGTCTTTCATATTATTTTATTTTAGTTATTATCTGTTCCTATTTGAGTTAATAATAATGGTGGTATAACTATAACTGTCGACTTGCCTAGCTTTTACGAGTAGGAGCATCACGATTCCCAAAAGTGGGGAAATCCGGGTCGTGACAACCATCATTGTAAAGAAGATAAATTTTCTGATAAGCATATAATATATTCTATAAAAAGCTCAATAATATTTTATTTTCTTGCTTATTTACATTATTCTTTCTGTCTCCGATAGCTCTGCGCCCAGGATTAAGGTATCTGTCGTTTTATTTTAATTTCAAGGCTAAGTATTGTAATTTTGTCTAATTCATCTATTATTTTTGGATCAAATCAACTCACTTGTTTATTAACTACGTACATGTCATGCCCCATATCATGGCTTGGGCGTAACACAACACTTAGTGCCTGACTGCATGTGACCGAGCGAACCAACTATATCGTTGGATCAATATGTCGTATAACTATAAGCTAGAGGTAAATGTATGGCATGATAATCTACTAATGATTTTGACTGAGGTATCATAGATGCGGAAAATACCGAAAGGTTTAGCAAGCATAAACAAATAGCCGACAAGGATAGCATATAAAAGCGTGCTAATATCTGACTGACTGGGTTATAGTCTACGAAGCCTCTAAAGAATGCTGAAAATGCCAAAACTGTTCACCGAGACAAGGTCCCCGGTATACCTTATTAACTGAAATACTATAATGATTAAAACAAAAGGGAGATAAGTCCCCGAAATACTGGAGCTCACCAATAGCTGATACGAGATATCCTAGCAAGCACAATCGTCAACCTGAAAATTGTTACCTACATCGTGAGTGCAGGCCCTCAAAAAAAGATACATCAGTACATTTGAATTGTATTGGTATGTAAAACAGCTAAATAAATAATTGTAAATACTGAAAGTGAACTGAACTACTAGTTGATAAAGCGATAACTAAACAAGGAAGAAAGGATATGAATACTCCCTCTTCTGAATGATGAACAACTTGTTTAACTGAATATTAAACTGCAGCCTCAATATATATATATATATATATATATATATATATATATATATATATATATATATATATATATATATATATATATATATATATATCTGTGTGTGTGTGCGCGCGTGCGCTACATAACAGCAGTCTCAGGCCTAATGATGCATAAAGCATAAACTACGGTCTCAGGCGCAAATACAGGTGTTCAAATTTCAAGAATATAAAAATTACGAACTGAGAATCATACTGCAGTATATGATACTGAAATAATGAGCCATATTGGGTTACATGATACTGGAATAGTTAACAGGTTTACATTGAGATGGTTACTCTATAAGTTGATTTGTCATAACTGAGACTCATATAATATCAAATTATTATAAAATTATTCCATCTAGAGAATAGAAGTTCTACTGCTATTAAGGAAACTAAGGCATAGTTACTTTCTGAGGGAAGTGATAACGGTCATAATGAATGGGACGTATGGAGAATGATAGACATTCCCAAACGTAAAGGGTTAGCCTTACATACCTTACTTTCCTGCCCTTGAGAGTAATACAATGTTTATCAACCCTCTCAACATTAATCTACAACAATACAAGTCAAAGAGATTCCATATTAGCTATGATGCTCATGTTTTGGTTACTTAAGCATCTTATCAAACACTTGGGAAGAATAAAGTTTCATAGTCCTTATTAATGGTGTCTCTACACCCCACAAACCATTCTCTTGTTCGTAGTTAAATTCTAAAGTCTTAAACGATTTTATTCAGCATTATTCTTCATCACCCATGAGGTAAACAACACTCTTAACCAATAATCAATAATCAACACCCCAACCCTATAATCATTCATTCTTTTCTCTCAAACCCAACAACTCATATCTCATGAACTAGGATTTATAATCATTAAGCCAATGCTAGAATCAATTAGAGGGTGAAGACATTGCCTTTTTGAAGTTCAAACCCTTTTAAATTCGAGTTCTAGGCTTCCTTCTCTCAACAATGATATCCCAATTGAATATCTAATGATATAGAGGGTTTACCCACGTTAATAAGATGTTGGAAAATTGAAATTAACTTAGAATCACCATTAAAACTTACCTTGGGTGGTGGAGGGACCCTTAAGGAGTTAGATTTTTGAGAGCTTAACTTTCTAGAGCAAGTTTTATGTTTTGGGCTGTGGGGGACCAAATAGGGCTAAAAATAACTTCCTATGTTGGCTACCACATTCCAATTGGCGTGACCGCGGTCCCAGTAAAACGTTGGGACACTATCTCATCAGTGCAGTTGCGGTAAAAACACGACAGGACCGCGGCGGTTACACACCATTCTGTAAAACAGGAATAACTTTTTGCATAGAGCCGTTTGGGCTCCACAATATATCGTTGAAAAGCTATTGCAATGGCCTACAACTTTCATGCTTGAATATTTCCAAATTCCTTATACATTTTCACTAAACTCTGCTGGAAAATAGATCTTTTGCAAACTTAGTCGATTTTGTCAAATCTTATGCACCTCACTTCCCATCTTGGTTTGAAACGATTATTTTCAACCATAATCATCCCAATGAGACTTCACATATTCAAAATATAACCTTACTACTTCTTCAACTCATTCATAACTAAGTCGAATTTATGGGATATTACAGTATAAATTTAACTGTACCATTTTACGGGTAAATAATTTTCAGGTGGATTCTCCATGGATAGGGCTACAATGGATAAGGCTTGTTTTACTGAAGCAAAAGAAGCAATTTTGTAGCAAAACCTTCAATTACGAACCTATCTTTACTCTGCTTATCTCAATTGTGGTTGATAGGGATAAATGATGTAGCTCTTTAGAGGTCTAATTTATGGCACATACATAGATTAAAATGGCAATTAATTACATAAAGGTTGAAGTAAAATTCGGTTCTTAAATTAACTACCATAAACTGAACTACTAAATAAGGAGGCAACGGTGGTTGTGATTGGGTAGGCGGAGATTGTGTGGAAGAAGTGAGTAGGTTGGGATAGTGAAGTGGCAATGCCATGTGGCATCCACCTTAACAAAATGTCAAATCACGTAAAAAGATGTTGTTTATATTATGAGAATCTACGAAAGAAGGGAATTTTTGCATTAATTTATAGCGTCCAGTGCCGCCTCAATGGCCAAACAAATGAAGCGATGTCTTTAGGCCTCCAAATTTTCTGAACCCCAGTTTAGAATTAATATGTTAATTCTATGGTAATTTTCTTTAAGAAATATGAAATATCTATGGTAAAAGATTATAAGATGCATAAAATAGGAAAAGCATTATTTTGTCAATCTGATAGATGAGGACGAGTAGTTAATTTATATTCTAATATTAATATTTTATTTTTTCTCATAATAAAACTCATATTTTATATTCACTTTTTCCCTCTAATTACTAAGTTGTCTATTCTCTTAAAAACAAGGGACGAATTTAAAAAAATCCATTTCCTCAAGCATTACAACAAACAAATTAAAAAATAGAGTTTTATTCTTAATCAAATTATAAGCTTCTAGAATCATATTAATTCTACTATTCTAATTTTCTATTTTTGAGCTTTATATTTACACTTTAATGTTTATTTTCTTATCGCATAGTAGCATATTACTTTTTATTATTTATCAGAATGCACATATATCAACTATATTGCATTAATCAAATTACTCAATATGATTTCTTTTAATCGTTTGAGGCCTACTAATAAAGTTTGGCTTTAGATTCTCAATGTTCTTGAGCCGTTTCTGATAACTTCCAAGGTAAAAATAAATTAAAAATATAACGGAATGTATATATGATACTTTTCTCATAGTAGATTGATATTTTTGACCTTCAGATAAGATTTCCCTCTCGAGAAAAACGATCATTGGCTTTACCTGTAAAAGAACTAGTAAAAAGAAAATTTATGTGGGTTCTTGTAGCAAGAATTTTATGTCGTACTAGGCTACTACGATTTTTTTGGAACCAAATAAGTTTATTTATCTCAATTATTTTATAGAAAAGTCTTAGGTCCTGGCTGTATTTTATTTATTTCTACGCAGATCATGGTCAATTACACGCAATTGTAAGAGAAACATTTTTACGACACTTAAATAGAGTTGAGCGAGTTTTAGTTTAAAAAAAATGACATAATGGAAATTAAACGAGTGACATTTTTGTTTTTAAAAAAAAGGCTTTTGAGATTCAAGGCAACATGTCATGTCAATCCTATCATTAATGAAATATGAAAATTTTTAAGATTAAAGAATTCTCAGAAATAGAAAGATGTGAATTAGGGCGCAAAAAAGATAGTGTTATATAAAATTGGAGAAAATACTTTTCTTTACACTAATCTTGCAAAGTGAATCTCACTTATGTCCTTTTTCCTTTTGGGAGGTGCATATGTTCATCTTCAAGCTCAAGTGTCAGCAAATGTGTAAAAGATAGGACAAACAAAGCAAATATTGGGGCCGATATAAAATCTTTCAAGGGCAAAATTTAAAATTGGACGATTTGCTGAAACTAATTACATTTTTTAGTCAAAATGTATAAAATATATTTAATATAATATTATATATATATATATATATATATATATATATATATATATATATATGCCCACAGATCAACGAACCGGAGGGAGCAAAGCACCACAATAAATATGGAATTATATTTCCAATTTCAATTTCACCTCGTGACTCGGGATACGTGCAAGAAAAGCCCGGGGAGGGGCAAGGGGTTCACCCATTTTTACGAGTTTTTCGGAAAAATATATATGTGTCTGTGTTTCAAGTAGTTAATCAATTTCGTCGTGGACTTCAAATAAATGTGGCCCAAAAGCTATTTCTGATGAATGAGAAGAGGAATTCTTTTTGTATTGCTTAGGGGTGTGCATTCGATTTATCGATTCGATTTTGACCCTTATCGATAATTACTTATCGATTATCGATTTGTACATATGCTTATCATTATTGTTTCAATAAGGTTTCGATTTTTTCGATTTCGATTTATCGATTATGGGGGCTTATCGATTCGGTTATTGATTACACCAATAAGAAAATTTGCGGGATTCCACGGAAAGTATATCGCTATAAACGCGCCTAACTTATATGGACAAAAAGAAGCTAAAATAAGACGAACACCATTTATAACATAAAAATTGTATAACAAGCACATGCAACAAAACTAAAGTAGGTATCAAATGTATGCCGCCAACACTCCAATGGTATAAAAAAAAAATACATCATCACGGCTAATTTTGTTTTCCATTAATATGAACGTCATTACCTTGATTTTTAAATATGATAATTCCTTAAATGTGGTAGAGGAAATAATAGGGTAAGAGACTTAGGATAAAGGAAAGGGTATAGATTAGGTAAAATGATATTATATAGCCGCTTTCAAAATAGTAGCAGAATATATATACATTCTGTATATTATATTAATCTAAACAAATAGGTAATTACTCATTTTATTAGTGTCTACAGTCTAGGGGTGTGCATTCAATTTATCGATTCGATTTTGACCCTTATCGATAATTATTTATCGATTATCGATTTGTACATATGCTTATCGTTATTGTTTCAATAAAGTTTCGATTTTTTCGATTTTTATTTTTTCAATTTCGATAACAAATAATCGATTCGATTTATCGATAAATTGATTCGAATGCACACCCCTAGTATTGCTGAGAAATGGGAAATATGATGCTTGGACCCGTATACGATCTACACAAGAATCTTAAATAAAATACGTATTTTGGAAATTTCTGATTCATACTTTATTTAGTTTAACTGATTAATAAAATTCCTTATTATGCAAGATGAGGAAGTAAAGGGGAGCCTTCTCGTAATATCAAATGTTGTCCCCCGTATGATCAGGAGGTCATAGATTCAAATTGCAGAAATAAATTTTTGCAAAAAATAAAAAGATAAGACTGCATACATAAAATCCAAAAATTAAGGGTGCTTTAATAGTACATAGGTTTACCCTTCATATTTCTTTTGCAAGATGAAAAATCATGTGAATTTTTTAGCTAGTATTAAAAAAAAAGGTAATCCGAAGTACAAGGCATTTCGTATTCACATAGAATCACGGATATGATGTAGCAACATAACCTAATATAAGTATTAGTAGCTACTTGCATTACTCGAACCCGTAGACTATAATAAGTTTTACGAAAACAACTTTATCATTATTACTAGGAATGTACATAGGTCGGGTTGGTTCGCATTTTTTAATTACCAAATCAAACCAATTGTATCAGATTATTAAACCTAAAGATCAAACCAAACCAATAAAATATGGGTTTCTAAATTTCGATTTTTATCTCGATAGACATAGAATTTGTGCTCCAAATATTTTTTAATCCTAATAAGATGGAACTATATAAGGTGTTTTCAATAAAATAACATAAATACGAGATGATTCATGGCATTGTACTAAAAAGTTTAACATTAAAGATAATAAAATCTCATAAAATAAATATTATTGTCATAATGAAAACAAACATAGTTTAAAATTACTAATAAGTTGCTAAAATAAGTATGACTAGTAAGTACTACTATTTACATGACTAAACACTAAAAGAAAAATAAGTTATGCATTTTATTTAAATCATGGAAACACTAAAAAATAGATATCCTACACTATTTTTATTCATAGTACAACTAAATTGAATTTCTTTTATTAGCATTAGTATTGATTTGATTTTGGTTTAGGATTTATTTGAGTTACTGATATTCATGGACTATAAAACTAATTGGAGCATCCAAAAATTATAAGTCCAAGCTTAAAATAATACGTTAAAAGATGAAACTATGAAAAAGCTTAAGAAATATTTATAAACCGCACTAAATAAATATATTTATGTATTTAATTTATTTAAAACTTCTATACATATAAAGTCGGGTTATTTTGATTTAGGTTTGACTTTTGTTTAGTTAAAAATAAACTAAACCAAATATCGTCGGGTTTTTTTTCCAACACCAAACCAAATCAAACTAAATTATAGTCGAATTTTTTTTTCTCAATTTGATTCGATTTTCAAATTGGTATAATTTATCGATTTCATTTGTTCACTCATACCCCTAATAATTACAAGGCTCCTTTCTTAGCTAGTGTTACACAAATAGTTATTTGCCGTAATAAAATATGTGAGTCTTATAGTTGCGTATTCATATATGGAATAAAAGTGTTGGTCCATGCCTGTAAAGATAATAAGGACGTACAACAGTCCTATGGTCCTGATCATATTTAATCAGTTTTGTATTTTAAAAGCTGAATTTTACGTATTAAAAATAAAGTGGAAATTTATTTTCCGCATAACATAGCTATTGATCGGCACTTACGGGACATATTAGAAATTGAAATTATAGTCGGATTTTTTTTTTCAATTTGACTCGAATTTTCAGATTGGTATAGTTTGTCGATTTCTTTAGGGATGTGCCTCTCTTGTTTGCCTTGGTGATGGATGCTCTAACCCGACATATTCAAGGGGATGTGCCTTGGTGTATGCTATTTGCTGATGACATAGTCTTGATAGACGAGACGAGAGCCGGTGTTAGTGAGAGGTTAGAGGTATGGAGACAGACTCTCGAGTCTAAGGGTTTCAAAATAAGCAGATCTAAGACAAATACATGGAGTGCAAGATTAGCACTGAGCCGAGCGAAGTAGGCAGGGACGTGATAATTGGATCTCATGTCATCGCCAAGAGGGACAGTGTGAGATATCTTGGGTCGATAATTCAGGGGGACGGAGAGATTGAAGGGGACGCCACTCATCGTATAGGAGCGGGGAGGTCAAAGTGAAGGCTTGCATCAGGAGTCCTGTGTGAC
This sequence comes from Nicotiana benthamiana, assembly GCA_034376525.1. Lineage (NCBI taxonomy): Eukaryota > Viridiplantae > Streptophyta > Magnoliopsida > Solanales > Solanaceae > Nicotiana > Nicotiana benthamiana. Next base: position 122,335,974 of record CM067330.1, read on the forward strand.
AAGAAAGTTCCATAGAAACTCAAGGGGAAGTTCCATAGAGCTGTGGTTAGACCTGCCATGTTGTATGGGGCGAAGTGCTAGCCAGTGAAGAACTCTCATCTTCAGAGAATGAAGGTTGCGGAGATGAGGATGCTCAGGTGGATGTGCGGTTTCACCTGGTTAGATAAGATTAAGAATGAAGTTATTCGAGAGAAGGTGGGGGTGGCCCCGGTGGATGAGAAGATGCGAGAAGCGAGGCTGAGGTGGTTCGGGCATGTGTGGAGGAGAAGTTCTGATGCCCCGGTGAGGAGTTGTGAGCGGCTGGCATTGGTCGGCGTTCGGCAAGGCAGAGGGAGGCCCAAGAGGTATTGGGGAGAGGTGATTAGGCATGACATGGATAGAATGCGAGTTTCCGAGGACATGGCCCTTGATAGGAAAGCTTGGAGGTCTAGTATCAGGGTTGTAGGATAGGGGCTGCTAGAGTTTTTCGTACTCCTCATCCGAGGATGGGTGAGTCTTGGAGGGCTACCCATAGATGATTTGTGTATTAGATTGTGTCTCCCTTATGGTAGTTATTTATGACAGTTACTGTTTGATATAATTGCATACTATTTTATTTATGGTTCTTATGTTTAAATAATTATTTATGCTATTTCTGCTGGAGTTACTAGTGCTCTTTTATTTTTGTTTTTGTTTTTTTTTTCCTTTCCTTCACTGAGCCGAGGGTCGATTGGAAACAGCCTCTCTGCCCTTTCGGGCAGGGGTAAGGCCCGTCTACATATTATTCTCCCCATACCTCACTTTATGAGACTATGCTGGATAGTTGTTGTTGTTATTGTTGTATAATTTATCGATTTCATTTGTTCACCCCTACCCCTAATAGTTTCAAGGCTCCTTTCTTAGCTAGTGTTACACAAATAGTTATTTTCCATAATAAAATATGCGAGTCTTATAGTTGGGTATTCATATATGGAATAAAAGTGTTGGTCCATGCCTGTAAAGATAATAAGGACGTACAACAGTCCTATGGTCCTGATCATATTTAATCAGTTTTGTATTTTAAAAGCTGAATTTTACGTATTAAAAATAAAGTGGAAATGTATTTTCCGCATAACATAGCTATTAGTAAGTTAAAATATGATCGGCACTTACGAGACATATTAGAAATAGAAATTGTTTTTTTATATAAAAATTTAGTGACATAACACATTAATAGTTCTAAATGTTAATTTTATGGCAAGCTCACATGGTATAACGACCCGGCTGATCGATTTGAGCAATTGTATCCGGTTCGGCAGTTTGAGGTCGCGAGTAGCTTCGTACAGTGTATTATGACTTGCATACATCATCGGTTCGAGCTTTTGAAAAGTTCGAAAAGGATTTTTAGGAGTGACTTTCATTTGAGAAGCTCGAAGTTGAAGAAATTGACATAGGCTTGACTTTTGAGTATTTGACCTCGGATTGGAATTTCAATGATTCCAATAGGCTCGGGTGATGATTTTAGGCTTAGATGTACGTCTGAATTTGGGCTTAGAGGTCAGTAGGATAATTTGAAGTTATTTGGAGAAAATTGAAAAGTTGAAGTTTTGGAAAATTGCGAGGTTTGATCGAGAGTAAACTTTTGTTATATCGGGGTCGAAATGCGATTCCAAAAATTGGAGCAGCTCCGTTATGTCATTCGGGACTTGCCTACAAAATTTGGTGTCATTTCGAGTTGATGTGATATGGTTCGGAAGCGTGGTTGCAATTCTATAAGTTCTTGAAGTTCGTGGTAATTTTCATGTGTTTTGACATCCGATTCGTGGTTCTAGAGGTTATTTTGGTATTTCGATCATGCGAGCGAGTTCGTGTTATGTTTTCAGACTTGTGTGGTTGTTTGGTTTGGAGCTTCGGGGACTCGAGTGAGTATCAGATTAGCTTCAGAGTGTTTTGTTAACTTTTGTGTGCTGGTTCTGATTTGTCATGACCCAAAACTAACGCGATCGTGATGGCGCCTATCATGAAAATGGGTAAGGCGACACACTCCCAAACAATTCGATATTTCATTAAAAGATAGATAATAGCATTTTTCATACTGAAATTCCGTAAAAGAGGTTAATTCAAAAACTAAAATGCAAAAATAAAAGCCCGATCTCAGGTGTCACTGTCACGAAGTCATGAGCAAATACTACAACTGTTCTGAAATATAACAAGACTAACATAGTTTGAGAGTTTCAAAAATACACCAAAAGGGAAGATAAAGAAGGAGAAAGGTAGGACTGAGATCCAGGCAACTACCTTGCTATCTCCAATAAAGGACCGCGACTGGAATAGTCAATAGCCACTACCGTGACCTTAGATACGTTGATCTGCACACAAGGTGCAGAGGATAATGTGAGTACACCAACTCAACAACTAACAAGTCCAAACTATGGACTAATAGGTAGTGCCAAATGTAACCTCAACAGGTAATAGAAATAAACGGTGTAGGAAAAGTAGGAATATTATCAGTCAAAGAATACAACTCAAACAGAAAAATAAATACAAATATGAACAATGTGAGATATAAAGCTCAGCTTACTCTACATGCTAATACACACAATGTATAAAACGTACCATGTGCTCCAATTCTCAAGTGCGCAACCACTCGGTACTGCATATTGCCATCCGGCCAAGGGAAATCTATCCCGGAACATATACAATACTGACTGCAAGACAACCAGTACCGAGGAACAAGGATAATCCAACTCTGAGGAGAAATCCATCTCCAGGCACATATATATACACACACACTCGACTACTGTATATGGCCATCCGATCCAAGGAAATTCATCCCGGAATATATTCATCACTGACTATAAGTCACTCGGTACCGAGGAAAAGGGTAATCCAGTTGCATGGAGAAATCCATCCCCACATATCAATACTTCGGAAAAATCCATATCCAGGGAAATCCATCCCTCAGAATATCATATGCGCTCTTTGGGGTGTGTTAAAGACTCCATAGAGGCTCCTACAGCCCAAGAGCTATCATAACCATCAACATAACTGCTGCAGCGTGTAGCCCTATATGATAACTGTCTCTCATAATTAGGCTCTAGGCCTCACTCAGTCATCACTCTCCAGTATTATACACGCGCGGGCTCACAATGTTATGAAACTAGCCCGAAACAATGATATGTTGTGCCAAATAATAACAACCGAGACAGAGACATGATATGATATGCATGAATAAGACTGGGTACAGAATATCAATGAATCTTATAAAATGACAACAAGAAACCATCACTCGGGTGCCAATAGTATCGGCGTAAAGGCCTAACAAGATATCTAGCATGATTTATATCACATTTACTTAATCTCATGATAGAAACATGAATATCAGCAAGAAAGAGTCATTAAGCGGTGCCATAGAATGAACCAGGCCACAATTCTCACGGTGCACGCTCGCACACGCGCAAGCTCGTCACTTAGCATTTGAGTCACCTCAATTCAAATGATATAATACATAGTTTGGGGTCTGAAACCTTCAGAATCAAGTTTGAAAGAGTTACTTACCTCAATCAAGCCAAAAGCCAACTCTGCGACGCCCTTGCCTCGCGAACCGGCCTTTGAACATCCTGAATCTAACCAATAGTAAAACAATGCAATTAATATAGGCCGAGGAACCAATTCCATACGAAAATAATCAATTTAGACAAAAATATTGAAATTTGTCCAATCCCGGCCCCACATCTCGGAATCCGACAAAAATCACAAAACTAGACAACCCTTTAACCCACAAGTACATACATACAAGATTTATCAAAATTCATCTCCATTTGACCCCTCCAAACCTCAATAAAATTCTCCAATAATCCCAAGCCCTAACCCCTCAGTTTCACCCATAATCTTCACTAAATAGATGATTAAACAACGGAAAATCATCACATACACGAGTATTAGAGCTCAAGCCACTTACCTTACTGATAAACCGCTGAATTCCTTCTCAAAATCGCTCTCAAACGCTCTAACGCCGAGTAAAAATGGTGGAAATGACAAAAAATTTGCGAAGTCCACCATTGATATATTCTGCCAGAACTTCCGCATCTTTGGTCCTCATGTCACTTCTGCGATGCTCGGTTCCCACTTAAATTTTTAGAAGCCACTTATGCGGTTAAGAAGTTGCATATGTAGTCTCGCAGGTGCGCCCCAAAGCTCGCACTAGCGCTTCCATCCAGCCTCAACGTTGGCCGCACCTAGGGCCTCTTGTTTGCTGCGGTTCCCACTATGCATGTGCGGTTATGACAGCTGAGTTCTTCTCAAATTACAACCTTGTTCCGTCAATTACCCGAAATCAACCTGAGGCCCTCAGGGGCTCTACCCAATCCTCCAAAGCACCTTAAAAATCCCTATGAACCGAGGGCTCAGCTTGCTCTGCTTCCCAAATCTCATAACACCCTTCATGGGTGAAATCTTTAGTAGAACCTTCTCCACAATAATATAAAACACATCACAAACCTTTCTGTCAGCATATCTCTTTTGCCTTGAGTGCGCTGTATGAAGATGCTCTTGAATCAATTTTAGCTTGTCCAATGCATTCCTAACCATGTGTGTACCCAAAATCCTGGTCTCGCCCGACTCAAACCAACCTACTGGAGATCTACACCGTCTCCCCTATAAAGCCTCATACGGAGCTATCTAAATACTCGCCTGACAACTGTTGTTATAAGCAAACTCCGCGAGCAGCAGAAACTGATCCCATAAACCCTTAAAATCAATGACAGAAGCACGCAACATGCCCTCCATTATCTAAATAGTACGCTCGCACTTTCCATCTGCGTGACGGTGAAAAGTTATGCTCAACTCAACCTGAGTACCCAACTCTCGCTGCATAGCCCTCCAATAATACAATGTAAATTGAGTACCTCTATCTAAAATGATGGAAACTGGGATACTATGCAGGTGAAAGATCTCGCGGATATAAATCTCAGCCAACTACTCTGAAGAATAGGTAGTAGACACAGGAATGAAGTACGCAGACTTGGTAACCCTATCCACAATCACCCAAATAACATTGGACTTCTTCAAAGTCCGTGGGAGTCCACCTACAAAATCGGTGGTAATCTGCTCCCACTTCAACTCAGAAATTTCTCTCTGCTGAAGCAAGCCACTTGGTCTCTGATGCTCATATTTCACCTATTGAAAATTGAGGCACAGAGCTACAAACCCAAGTATATCTTTCTTCATCCTACTCCACCAATAGTGCTGCCTATCATCATGATACATCGTTGCAGCATCCGGATGGATGAAATACCGTGAACTGTGGGCCTCCTCTAGAATAACTTTCTGAAGCCTATGTACATTGAGCACACATATTCGGCCTTACATCCTCAATTCCTTGTCATTACCAATAGTCACTTCTATGGCATTATCATGCAAAACCTTATCCTCGACGACAAGAAAATAAGGATCATCATACTGGCACCCTCTGATACGATCAAACAATGCAGACCAAGAAACCACACAAACTAGGATCCGACCAGGCTTTGAAATATCCAACCTCAAAAACCAATTGGCCAAGGACTGAATATCAACCGCCAGAGGTCTCTCCCCAATTGGAATAAATGCAAGACTTCCCATACTCACCACCTTCCTACTCAAGGCATCGACCACGACATTGGCCTTTCCCGGATGGTATAAAATAGTAATATCATAGTCCTTTAGCAGCTTTGACCATCTCCGCGGCCTCAAATTGAGATCATTTTGTTTGAACAAGTGCTGCAGGCTACGATGATCAGTAAACACCTCACAAACAAACCATAGAGATAATGCCTCCAAATAATGAACGAGGTAGTTCTTCTCATGGAGCTTCAACTGACGATAAGACAAGCAATCATTCTATCGTCCTGCATCAACATACACCCAATACCGACCCAAGAAGCATACTAATAGACCGTATAAGAACCTGAAGCTGACGGTAAAACTAACACATGAGCTGTAGTCAAGGCAGTCTTAAGATTTTGAAAGCTTGTCTCACACTCATCCGACCACCTGAAAGGAGCACCCTTTCTGGTCAATTTGGTCAAGGGTGATGCAATAGATGAAATTCCCAGAACGAACCGATGGAAATATCCCACCAAACCAATAATTCTACAAATTTCTATGGCAGAGGATGGTCTGGGCCAACTTTGAACCGCCTATATCTTCTTCAGATCAACTCGAATACCCTCTCTAGACGCTACGCACCCCAATTAAACCATTGAACTTAGCCAAAACTCACACTTGGATAACTATGCATAAATCTTCTCATCTCTAAACCGCTGCAATACAACTTTCAAATGCTCTACATGCTTCTCTTAGCTAGGAGAGTACACCAGAATATAATCGATAAATACAACAAAAATGAGTCAAAATAGGGTCGAAACACGCTGTTCATCAAGTTTATGAATGTTGCTGGGGCAATGATCAGCCCAAAAACATCACAAGAAACTCAAAATGACCATATCAGGTCTTGAAAGTTGTCTTAAGAAAGCTCGCCTTGCATTTTCCTCGCAAATCGACCTCCTCGAGTGTGGAATCTAATCAAAACCACAAGGAATATGTTATAATAAGCTAATGAGACATAACCCAATAGAAAGACCTCGAAAAACACCCAAAAATACGAAGTTGGTAAAACCCAAGCCCCGGGCCCACTTCTCGAAAAAATTCAAAATTCACATCACCGGAATCCTCATCTCGCCGCGAGTCCGTACATATCAAATTTACAAAAATCGGAGTCCATTTGACCCCTAAAATCAACACTTTAAGCTCACTTGGGTTTCAAGCCCGAACCACCATTTTTAACTTCAAAAAACCTTGAATTCTTAGTGTTTAATCCATGGTTTTACACTATAATGACATATTCTAGGTCCAAGAATCCATACCTGATGATTTCCCCCAAAATCCTCTTTAAAATCGCTCTCAAACTTGCCTTAGTCCGAGGTCCAAATGTTCTTCTCTTTTAAAACTTGCAAAATCACTGTTCATTTAACCCTGCTCGATTTCCGCTTACTCGGTCAATGGACCTCTCCTGCGGTCTCTGCTGTTTCGGCCACATGACTGCCTTTGCGGTCCAACTTAAATCTCATAGCCCGCATATGCGGTCAAAGTACCGCCTCAATGGTAATCGCCTATGCGGTCTACTTTCCACTTTCGCTATCCAGGCCTTTCCTCAATTCGTACTTTTGCGGCTCACCCGCCGCTTCTTCGGGCACCGCGATCGCGACTCCCTTCTCCAGAAGCGGAAATACCAGAAGCCACCTCTGGATTTAATAAAAAATTCCAAAACCTTCGATCCACCATCCGAAATTACCCCGAGGCCCCCTCGGAACCATGACACAATCCATCAAGCTATTCTAAATCATCATACAAACATGTTCCAATCCTAAAACACAACATTCATCACGAAAATCATCTAATCATGATGGATTTAATCCCAAGTTTAACTAGAACTTCCGAAACTCTCATCCGATCAAAAACCCGACCAAACAACGTCTGATTACCTAAAAAATTTCAAACATATCCAAAATCACCTAACCAAGCTACTGCAACTCTCATAATTCCATTCCGACTCCCTGATAAAAATCTCACATATCAACCGGAATTCTCTGAAATTCAAACTTAGCCAATTCAAGCCTAATACTACATCGGACCTCCAAATTCAGTTCTGTTTTCACTCCTAAGTCTTAAATAAACGCCCGAAACTAGCCGAATTGTCAGAAATACAATCTGATTCCTATAACTCATAAGTCAAAATCCAGTTGACTTTTCCAAACTAGGTTTCTCTTAAAGAGACTAGTTGTCTATTTCCAACTAAATTATGTCCGAATCACTTCAACCTCTACAAACACATATAATGAAACATATAGAAGAATAAAACGGGGAATACAGGGCAATTACTCACGTGAAAATGGGCTGGGTCATCATATCCTCCCCAACTAAAACAAACGCTCGTCCTCGTGCGGGTCAAGAAACATTCCCGGAGCCTCAATCAAATGAGGATATCTGCTCCGCATCTCCTGCTCGATATCCCAAGTGACCTCGTCCACGGGCTGACCTCTCCACTGCACCTTTACCGAAGCTATGTCCTTTGATCTCAACTTTCGAACCTGTCGACCCAAAATAGCCACTGGCTCTATATCATAGGTCAATTCATCATCCAACCGGATCTTGCTGAAGTCGAATACATGAGACGGGTCCCCAACATACTTCCTGAGCATAGATACATGGAACACCGGGTGAACCCCCGGCAAGGTGGGTTGTAAAACAAGCATATAGGCCACTTCCCCAATTCTCATGAGAATATAAAAAGGTCCAATGAACCTCGGACTCAACTTACCGTTCTTTCCAAACCACATAATGCCTTTCATAGGCGAAAAATTCAGCAAAACCTTCTCGCCCACCGTATAAGATACATCTCGAACCTTTCGGTCCGCATAACTCTTCTGACGCGACTGAGCCGTACGAAGTCTCTCCTGGATAACTTTGACTTTCTCTAACGCATCCTGGACTAACTCTGTCCCCAATAGTCTAGCCTCGCCGGGCTTAAACCAGCCAACTGGAAACCTACACCGTCTCCCATATAAAGCCTCATATGGCACCATTTGAATGTTGGACTGATAACTCTTGTTATAAGCAAACTCTGCAAGAGGCAAGAACTCATCACAAGAACCTCCAAAAGAAATAACACAAGCACGCAACATGTCCTCTAATTTCTGAATAGTACGCTCGGACTGTCTGTCTTTCAGAGGGTGAAAAGTTGCGCCATTTGTATCTAAGTTCCCAAATCCCGATGAGAAGTCCTTCAGAATTGCGAAGAAAACTGAGTACTTCTGCATGAGTCAATAGAATCTAGAACCCCATGCAACCGCACAATCTCTCGGATGAAAATCTCTGCTAAACGCTCTGAAGAATAGGTGGTACACACCAAAATGAAGTGCGTAGAATCGGTCAGCCTATCCACAACTACCCAAACATAATCAAAGTTTCTCGAGGTACGAGAGAGACCACTTACAAAGCTCGTAGTAATCATCTCCCATTTCTGCTCGGGAATATCCATTTGCTAAATCACACCACCGGGTCTCTGCTGTTCATATTTGACCTGCTGACAATTTCGGCAACGAGCTACATGACTCACAATATCCTTTTTTGATTCTTCTCCACAAATAATGCTGCCTCAAGTCCTGGTACATCTTTGCAGCACCCGGATGAATAGAATAGCGCGAACTGTGGGCCTCATCTAATATCAACTCTCGGAGCCCATCCACATTGGGCACGCAAATCCGTCCCTGCATCCGCAACGCACCATCACTACCAATAGTTACATCTTTGGCATCATCGTGCTGGACCCTGTCCATAAGGACAAGCAAATGCGGGTCATCATGCTGGCGCTCCCGGATGCAATCATACAAAGAAGACCAGGAAATCACACAAGCCAACACCTGGCTGGGCTCTAAAATATCTAACCTCACCATCCGATTAGCCAAAGCCTGAACATCAACTACATGGTTCCTCTCCCCAAATGTAATGTAAGCCAAGCTATTCATACTCACCACATTCCGCCTCAAAGCATCGGCCACTACATTGGCCTTCCCCGGATGATACAATATGGTAATATCATATTCCTTGAGTAAGTCAAGCCAGCTCAGCTGTCTCAAATTAATGTCCTTCTGCTTAAACAGATGTTGAAGCTGTGATTATCCGTGAATACCTCACAAGATACGCCATATAAATAGTGCCTCCAAATCTTCATGGCATGAACTATAGCAGCCATCTCCAAGTCATGAAAAGGGTAGTTCTTCTCATGAGGCTTAAGCTGACACAAAGCATACGGGATAACTCTACCTTCCTATATCAAAACACATCTGATCCAAACTAAAGCATCACAATATACCGAGTAAGAGCCTGAAGCTGATGGAAATACTAGGACCGGAGCTGTAGTCAAAGATAACTTGAGCTTTTGGAAGCTCTCCTCACACTCATCCGACCATACAAACAGAGCATTTTTCTGTGTCAACTTCACCAAAGGCGAAGAAATAGATGAAAATCCCTAAACGAACCTGTGGTAATAACCTGCCAAAGCGAGGAAACTCCGAATTTCAGTAGTTAAGGACGGTCTAGGCCAAGTCTACACCGCCTCAATCTTCTTTGGGTCAACCTAAATACCATCGCTGGACCCCACGTGTTCCACAAAAGCCACGGAACTAAGCCATAACTCACACTTGGAGTACTTTGCATAAAGATTCTCCTTTCTCAACCTCTGCAGTAGCACCGTCAAGTGTTGCACGTGCTCCTCCTAGCTACGCGACTACACCAGTATATCATCAATAAACACGATTACAAAAGAATCCAGATATGGCTGAAATACATTGTTCATGAAGTGCATGAATGCAGCTGGGGCGTTAGTAAGCCCAAACGACATAACCAGAAACGTATAATGTCCATATCTCGTCCTGAAAGCTATCTTCATGATAATAGGATCTCTAATCTTCGGCAGGTTATAGCCTGAACAGAGATCAATTTTAGAGAATACCTTTGCCCCCTGAAGCTTGTCAAACAAATTCTCAATACAGGACAGTGGATACTTGTTCTTCATTGTCACTTTGTTCAACTGTCTGTTATCAATGCACATCCTCATTGTGCCATCCTTCTTCTTTACAAATAATACTGGTGCACCCCACGGCGACACATTCTAGCGAATGAACCCCTTATCTAGGAGTTCATGCAATTGCTCCTTCAACTCCTTTAACTCTGCTGGTGCCATACGATAGGGAGGAATAGAATTGGGTTCCGTGCCGGGCACCAAATCAATACCGAAGTCAATATCCCTATCCGGCAGCATGCCCGGCAGGTCTGCTGGAAATACATCAGGAAATTCCCTCACCACGGGGATCGAGTCAAGACTAGGATCCTCACCTACAACATCCCTAAAAAATGCTAGATTTGATAATCATCCCTTCCCAACCATCTGCTGGGCCTTTAAGAAAGAGATTACCATATTGGGTAGAAAATCTGTCGCGCCACGCCACACGTTCCTCAGAATACCCGGCATAGCCAATGTGACTGTCTTGGCGTGACAATCCAGAATAGCATGGCATAGTGATAGCCAATCCATGCCCAGAATAACTTCTAAATCTACCATGCTCAATAGCTTCAAGTCAACGGGGTCTCCATACCCCCAATAGTAACAAGACATGATTGATACACGTCGTCCACAATAAAAGTATCACACACCGGGGTAGATACGTGCACAGGTAACGCAAGACACCCTCGGGTAGTCTCCAAATGATGAGAAAAGTAAGAAGATACATAAGAATATGTGGATCCAGGATCAAATAAAATTGAGGGATCCCTGTGGCAGACTGAAATAATACCTGTAATAACAACATCCGAAGCAACAACATCTGACCTGCCCTGAAGAGCGTAGCAACGGGCTTGACCACCGCCCGATTGGCCTCCCCCTCTAGGGCGACCCCTAAATACCTGACCCTCACCCCTAGCTGACTGGGCGGTTGCTGAAGACACTGTTCCAGAAGATGAGGGCTGACCTCTCTTCTGAGATGAACTAGAAGAACGACGGCGACACTCCCTCCGTATATGCCCAAACTCGCCACACTCATAACAAATCCCTGTCGCTAGGGGCCGGGACAGAAGGGAACCCCTCGTACCATTGTGGTTGGCTAATGAACTCGGCTGGGATGAACCCTGAACTTTTGGGGCATGAGACGAACTCTGCACTGGAAGTGCGCTGAAAGATGAATGACCCTGCTGGGAGCCCTAATAACACCGGCCAGAAGATGAACCACGGTACTCTAACCGAAATGGCTGTGAAGCCCTAAAAGAACGACCCCTGCTCTGCTGAGACTGGCTCCAAGATGGAGCACCAATAGAGCCACATGATCCTCGAGTCCTCTTGGCCTCCCTCTCCTCTCTCTCTCTCTCTCCTGATTGCGAGCTATCTCAATATTGCGGGATATATCCACCTCATCCTCAAAGGTATGACTTAGGACCCTCTCTCGAGTCATAAGAATACGGATGGGATAAATGAGCCCGTCCACAAAATCGTTTGATCCTCTCCTAATCCGTCTGAACCATCCACGGAGCATTACATGCTAACTCTGCAAATCTCATTTCATACTTCGTCATAGACATATCCCCCTGTCGAAGCAACTCAAACTGCTTGCGTAACTCCTCCCTCTGAGTCTGAGGCACCCACTTTTCAGAAAGATAGTGGAGAACTCCTGCCAAGACAATAGCGCTGCACCTGCCAGCCTTTGCCGCTCATAAGCCTCTTGCCAGGTAAAGGCTGCTCTTGAGAACTAAAAAGTGGTAAAAGAAACCCCACTAGTCTCCAAGATCCCTGTCGTCCTAAGCATGCGTCGACACTTGTTGAGAAACCCCTGGACATCCTCGCACGGAACACCGCTAAAAGAAGGAGGTGAAAGCCTGTTGAACCTCTCAAATGACGCTGCTCGTCATCTGGCATCACTGGCACCCCATCACCCTGAACTGGAACAACTGGCTGAACAGGAGCAACTGGTTGAACCGGTGGTGCCTCTGGGGTCTGTGAACCCTGTGCACCCTGCTCAGGAGTGTGAGCTGCGGAGGTCTGATGACCACCCCCGGTATAAGACGTAGCTGCGGTAGTAAGTGAGACTGCCTGAGCCAGGCCAGTGCAAACCGATAAGATCATAGCCAGGGCCTCCTGAAGACCCAAAATCACAATGGGCATTATTGGTGCTTGAGCATGTGCTATTGGAACCTCTACACCTGGAGGCTGATCCTGAATGGGGGCAACTGGTGGGTCAACTGGTGCTACCCCTGCTGCTCTTCCCCGACCACGACCACGGCCGCGTCCTCGGCCTCTAGTGGGTGGCAATAGTGGTCGTCCGCCACATCCGATCGCATGCGTTTTGCCATCTGAGAGAGAATAGAATACGAAAGTTTAGCTCTCGGATCAACAAAGTCGCACGACAAGAATTTCAAGAATATGAAGTTTTTCCTAAAGGTTCTGCAGCCTCTCGAGGATAAGTACAGACGTCTCCGTACCGATCAGCGAGACTGTACTAAACTAGCTCAAGACTCGTGAGGCCTAGTGACCTAGGCTCTGATACCAACTTGTCACGACCCCAACTGGGTCGTGATGGTGCCCAACACATTGCTAGGCAAGCCCGACCAATCACACTCACACTCTGAGCTACAAGCTTCCATCCTTTACTCAAAATTCATTAACGTCGTAGAGAAAACCGATGCTTTTGCAGTTATATAAAAAACATCTCGAATAACCAGTACATAACAACTGCCCACTAATCTAGGGGACACGAGTCAAGAGCCTCTACCAGAATAGCATAATAGTACAAAAATATATAATAGTCTGAGTACGCGGAAATATAAAAAATACAGAAATAGTGGAGTAGTCGAGTCCTGCGGACGCCAGGCAGCTACCTCGACAAGCCCCGGAGAATGCTCTGAAAATCAGCTGAAAGGTCAACTCCGCTCTGAGGTACCTGGATCTACACACATGGTGCAGGGAGTAGAGTGAGTAATTCCAACTCAGTGAGTAATAGCAATAAATAACAATTGAATGTAAGAAATCCAGTAAAATCACTAATTGGTTCTATTACCAGCAGTAAAGACAGTAGATAAGTACCAAACAGGGAAAAGAATCTGATAAATACTTTCCTTTCCGTCCGACCAGTTTCTAACACTGCTGCGCCATGCAGACCGATCCAACACCACATCTATATGTATATATATTGTTGCGGTGCGCACCCCTATCCAATATAATATATAAGATGCTACGGCGTGCAGCACGATCCAATAAATATAGTCGATTGCGCTCACTGGGGGTATGTACAAACTCCGGAGGTGTTCCTTCAGCCCAAACGCTATAATACTACGGCGTGTAGTCCTATACATATATCATTGCGGCATGCATTCCAATCCGTATAATATATCACTGCGGCGTGTAGGTTGATCCATATAATATTCTATTGCGGCGTGCAGTCCGATCCATAAGTATACTACTTCGGCATGCAGTTCGATCCAATACATGTATATGTATATGCTGTTGTGACGTGCAGCCCGACCCAATGTATGAAAATCAAATAACCTCACCACGGGGTCCTTGACCCCTTTCAGTCAATATAGACTTCACCTCTCCGGCCCATTCAGCTAAGATATGGTATTCAACCCTATGTATTGCTCATTTAGGATGCAAGTTACAAAATCTGGTTTATTTTATGATTTACAGTCAATATCCAGGATAGATAGTATGTGTCCAATAGGTGAAGTGAGGTAAATCAGCTCAACATACTCCCTAGGAGTTCTACAGATCGGAACAAAGCCAAAAGTACAGTAAGTCATCAATCGGGATAGACCAAGTCCGAGTCCCCAACAGATACAACACCATGCTCATCTCAAGACGTATGTCTCATCTCAACATAGCACCTCATAGTGCAAATACGGGGTTTCAAACCCTCAATATATCATTCATAACCATTACTCACCTCAAACCGGCCAAAATCATATCTCGCCTTACATTTTCCTCGAACATGGACCTCCTCGAGTGTGGAATCTAATCAAAACCACAAGGAATATGTTATAATAAGCTAATGGGACAAAACCCAATAGAAAGAACTCGAAAAACACCCAAAAACATGAAGTTGGAAAAATTCGAGCCCCTGTCCCACTTATCGAAAAATTACAAAATTCACATATCCAGAATCCTCGTCTCGCCACGAGTCTGTACATATAAAATTTACAAGAATCGAAGTCCATTTGACCCCTCAAATCAACCCTTTAAGCTCAATTGGGTTTCAAGCCCTAACCACCATTTTTAACTACAAAAAAACCTTGAATTCTTAGTGTTTAATCCATGTTTTAACACTATAATGAATATTCTAGGTCCAAGAATCCATACCTGATGATTTCCCCCCAAAATCCTCTTCAAAGTCGCTCTCAAACTTACCTTAGTCCGAGGTCCAAATGTTCTTCTCTTTTTCAAACTTGCGAAATCACTGTTCATTAAACTGTGCTCAATTTACGCATACGCGGTCAACTGAACGCTCCTGCGGTCTCCGCTTTTGTGGCTAGGAGACCACCTATGCGGTCCAACTTAATTCTCATAGAACGCTTCTGTGGTCAAACTACCGCCTCAGCGGTAACCGCCTATGCAGTCTACTTTCCGCTTCCGCAATCCAGGCTTCCTCAATTCCTGCTTTCGCAGCTCACCTGCCACTTCTACGGTCATAGCTTTAGCGGGTCCCCTTCCGTAGAAGTGGAAATACTAGAAGCCACCTCTGGATTCAATCAACAAATTCCAAAACCTCCAATCCACCATCTGGAATTACCCCGAGGCCCCCCCAGACCCCAAACAAAATCACCAACCTATTCCAAAACATCATGCAAACATGTTCTAATCATAAAACACAACCTTTATGAGGAAATTCATCAAATCACGATGGATTCAAGCCAGAGTTCAACTATAACTTCCGAAACTCTCATTCGATCAAAAACCCGACAAAAAGACGTTCGATTGACCTGAAAATTTACAGACATATCAAAAATCACCTAACGAAGCTAATGCAGTTCTCGGAATTCCATTCTGACTAATGGATCAAAATCTTATCTATCAACCGAAATTCGCCGAAATTCAAACTTAGCCACTTCAAGTCTAATTCTACACCGAACCTCAAAATTCAGTTCCTTTTTCACTCCCAAGTCATAAATCACTGACCAAACTAGCCGTATCGTCGAAAATCCAATCTGAGCCTTATAACTCATAAGTCAACATCTAGTTGACTTTTGCAAACTAGCCTTCTTTTCAAGAGAATAATTGCCTCATTTCCAACCAAACTCTGTCCGAATCACTTCAAACTCTACAAACACATATAATGAAATATGAAGAAGCATAAAACGAGGAAAACGAGGCGGTAACTCACGTGACGACGGGCTGGGCCGTCACATATATGAATTGAAAAATAAAACTTGAATTGTGATAAGTATAACTTTAAAATTTAAAGTCGAATATGTATTCCCTTGTTATAGGGGTTGGCTCCCCACTTCTAAACTCAAAAACGTAAAGATTGAAAATGCTTCAAAACTTAAAATTTAAGGACTGAAATGTTTCAAAAAATAAAATTTAAAATTTATCTTAGGTGAAAAATACATCAGACTAAGACTTTATCTTTGGTAAAAGGTTCAACAGAGTAAGATTCTTGAAATACATCAGACTAAGACTTTATCTTTGGTGAAAGGTTCAACAGAGTAAGATTCTTGTGTTTATCTTAGGTGAAAAATTCATCAGACTAAAATTTTTATCTTAGGTGAAAGCTTCAACAGACTAAGATTCTTGTCTTTATCTTAGGTGAAAAAATCATCAAACTAAGATTCTTATCTTTGGTGAAAGAGTCAACAGACTAAGATTCGTATCTTTATCGTAGGCGAAAATTCATCAGACAATGATTTTTATCTAAGGTGGAACATTCAACACACTAAGATTCTTCTCTTTATCTTTGGGGAAAAATTCATCAGACTACGATTTTTATCTTAGGTGAAAGATTCAACAGACTAAAATTCTTGTCTTTATCTTAGGTGAAAAATACATTAGACTAAGATTCATATCTTAGGTGAAAGATTCAACAGACTAAGATTCTTATATTTTTATCTTAGGTGAAACATTCATCAGACTAAGATTTCTTCATCTTAGGGGAAAGATTCGACAGACTAAGATTTTTATCTTAGAAGATAAATCATCAAATTAGGTCCATTTTTCGAATCCAGACTTTTTTAATTTTTCAAACTCAAACTTCCTTCCATTACCTTTTCAAATTATGTCTTCCTTTCCTTTCCCAAATTATGCCTTCCTTTCGTTTTCCAACTTCTTTCTTCCCTTTTTTTCAAATTATGCCTTCCTTTCGTTTTTCCAACTTCTACCTTTATCTTAGGTGAAGGATTCATCAGACTAAGATTTTTATCTTAGGTGAAAGATTCAACAGACTAAGATTTTTATCTTAGGTGAAAGATTCAACAAACCAAGATTTCTTTATCTTAGGTGAAAAATTCATTATACTACGATTTCTTCATCAATTAACCGTTTTCCTCCGAAACTTTTTAATCTACCTTCTAAATTGAATAATATTCCTTCAGAATTTCTTCCCCAAAAAATGGTGTTATCCTCCTTCAAAAGCCACTTCCCTAAAAACTAGTGCTTCATTCCTCCGAAAATTACTTTTCTTAAAACTGGTGTTTCTTTCATGAAAACTACTTCCCCTTTTGTTCGTAAACAAAACTTGTATTGACCTTCATGTTCTTCAGATGGGTACCCGACATTAAGAAAATTTTCAACACTACCAAAAATTTTCTGCTCCAGTTTGATAATCCTCCTGTAGCATATTTTTCCGCCATCAATAACATTTCCATACCCTTGTTTCAAATCAAAAGAAAATTCTATCAGTTTAAAGGACGGTGGTTGGTTGTGGTACTCCTGCTGGGAATGGCTTTTCTTTTCTCCGTTTCATGTTTTGCATTGTCCGACCATATTTGAAACTTGGCTAATAAGTTCCGCCCTCTTTGATGACTACCTCTCAATAGTTACTTCTAATATTCTTATCTAACCCCGTATATTTTCTGTGACAACTGATTCTTCTTGAAGATCTTGCATGTTTACTGAATAACCAAAATACCTTTTTCCCGTTCAGATCCAATACCTTCTTTTGGGGCATTGCTCGTGAACTGGCATATTCCTGACCTTTGAGTCTTACATGAATTCCCAAATTATGTCCATTTCCCCCATAATATGTTGTTGTTTCCCGGCTTATCTGATGACCTTGGCCCCGTGGTCTGTCGCTCCATTAATTGCCGATAACTTTCATTTCGATTTGAAAACCCCGCTTGTTTCTGGATTAACCACGTCCGTTGTCATCCTTATCACAGAACACACCTTTTCTACATTCAAAACCCTATACCTTCTGTTTGTCGCACTGTTTCTGTACTGACTTTAACCAATCCTTTTGCCTCACCCAAATCATGTTGATTATTACCACTTTAAAGCTTTTGTCGATTTTCCTGACTTGTGACCCATTTTTTGCCATTGGAAAGCTGGTGGCAAATTTTGAAGTCATTTCTCACTTGTTACGATCAAACGGATTTAGAAAGAGGAAGTGAATAAAAACAGAGGAACGGAGTGAAGGAAAAAGAAAGAGATGAATCCTAATGGGAAAACTATGAAGTGGAAATATATCAAATGAGGATACCAACTCTAATGACCATGACATACACCTGTAGATATCCTGTTAATCAATTTTGACGTTCAGCTCTTGTTGTACCTTTCGTTGTGAAATTCGGCTTCAATGCTCCGCTTATCCAATTTGCTTCGTTGTCCTTATTCGACTTGTGGTTTCCTGAGGGTTTTCACCATCAAGCCTCTCTTATTTCATTCTTTTTCTCAACTTGCTTCGCCTCAAGGTGCCCATGAGGGTTTTCACTAATAAGACTCTCTCATTTTTCATTACTCTCAACTTCATTACCTTGCGGTGCCCGTGAAGGTTCTCATCACAAAGATTCTTTCACTTTTATCTCTCATCAGATTTCATCACCTTGCCGTACCCGTGAGGTTTCCATCACTAAGAATCTTTCATTATTACTTTCCTTGTTTGGACCGGAGTGTTTCCCCCGACATGAATTATTGGCACCTGCTTAGCATTTCTCAAAGACTGATCGGAAGATCTTCCTTTGGACTGTAATATGGGCTTTTGGATAGGGTTAGAAATAAAGGATAAAAGGCTCAAAACAATTTCAAAATGGGTTAAAATTACAACTATCGGAATCCAATTTCTCACAACAATCACAATTTCTGCCCCAGTTTCTTGCTTGGGGACTTTTGAGTTTTATTTTTGTATGACTGAACCTCAGAGAGGCTGCCTATTTACCCTTTCGGGATCAAGTCAAACGTAGTTCACGACATAGAAACAACGTTGTTGTGATTTTCTTTCTCTTCTTTTCTTTCTATTTTTTCTTGCTTTTTCTTTCGTTTCTTCATTTTCATTTTCTTTTTTTTCTTTCTTCTCTTTCTTTCTTTTTCTTTCTTCTCTTTCTTTCCCTTTTCTTCCTTTTTTTCGTTTTTTTTCTTTTCTTTTATTCTCCATTCTTTTACTTTTCTTCTTTCTTTTCAATTACTTATTTGCGGCACTTGCGCTTCTTAATTGTGCCGTCGATTCCGAAAGAGGGGTATGAAAGAAAACAAATAAGACTAAAAGATGTTGACAAAAGGGTAAAAATGTTTAGATAGCAGAACAAAATGCCTTCGTCTTTTCAAACTTCAAAATATGCCAAATACAAACAAGTACAGTCAAAATAAATAAACCATACACAACATCTCGTCTCACCCCTATTAATTGCTCAGGCAATAAGCAACCTCAGACTCTACTAGAATTCCCATATGATGCCACAATGTGCTAACAAGCCAACACTCGAATGTGATACATAAGGAAACGAAATCTAGAAGAATCAAAAAATGAGAAAAAACAAACAACGATATATATGGGAACTGTACTCAATATCACATTATTGCGCCGTGCAACCCGATCCTCACATTGTATTATTGCAATGTGTACCGGTCCAACCATATTACCTATGGAGGCGTGCCACCCGATCTAAATAACATAGTTGTGGAAGCGTGCCATCCGATCCATACATAATAATCAATAAGGAAATACTTACCAAGCTAAGATGTTCATAACTACAAAATACCCAAATATCGACCACAAGCACGCCCAGTGCGTAATACCATCCTTGGGAAGATAGACATCGACATACACCACAAAAATCAAGGACAACTAAGGTGCAATAAATGACCTTCATCTTGAAATCCATCCTGCTCATATAATACCACAAACTACACGGGATCTCAACAAGAGTGGGAATAATCAAACCGCCTCACAACCCACCTGGCCTAATATAGATTACACGGAATTGCTGACGACAAAAGCAACATCTAAGGCCCGAATACTCCTTCGTAAAAAACGTTATGCTGAAATGAACACCTCTGACCTGCTATAGAGCACACACTCAACTATAGATCCCTGTACGAACCTCAACCGATTCTGACCGTACCCTACTGTGACAATACCCCTCCACAAATCCATAATTATCTTCTTCCCATGACATACTAGAATAACCGACAAATTCGGAAAAAACTTCCACAATTCCCAACCAACAGAATAGAGCGCCTTTTAGGCTTATACTCTCACATAAGCGATAGTACCAAAAATCTCCACACTTGGTTTCAATCATCAATCAATCAAGTTACTATATGTCATACTTATACAATCTTCCCGTTGGACATTCTCCCATGACCTTCCGCACCATGTAACAAGTCTGCACATCCATACCACCTACCATACTAACTCTGTAAAGAAAATCAAAAAACTGCAATTAGTGCGCAAAGCCTCTTACATAAGACACCTATCTCAGGTGACTCTAAATACAATAACAACTTACTCTAACCAACTGAATCCACTCCCGCTCATCCGAGCTCTTGACATTCTTGTTAACACCATACTGCAGTTTTGATCATCAGCCTTCAAATTTCATGGCGCTCACCGCACCTATCTTATAAATATGCGAGAGCCCAGGAATTCCAGCATAACTTCTAAACCACTAATAAGATACAAACTTCATCATATAAAAACCTTTCACTATAATCATTCTAGGAGAACCATTGCAACACATGATTGAATATCCATAACCGTAGAAAACACAATCCTCAAGTAGTCGTCTAAACTATCATAACTCTTCTGGGATCCATCTACATATAATAGGCCATTATACTCGAATGCCTCCAAATAAAATCAATCACGGCGACCATCAAGCTTCGCACGCACCACCATAAATCAAATGCATGACTTAACACGCTGAAGGAACTGATCACTGCCACTATCGTACCAGTTCAGCCATTGCTAACTGATCAGATTTCTTCTAATTTACTCTGGACTTTCCTTAGGAATAATAATCTCCCCATTCAAAACATCATGAACCCAAATCTAGACTCATCTTGAGTGACCTTATTTCATGAGACCATGTTTTCTCCAAAACCATGAACCATCTCCCACCCTCCTTGTGTGCTTATTCACATCTCCAACTGGTATACCCATTATGATAATTTCTCTATGAATTCGATATTATTTTCTCCTATTCTTCCAATTCTACCAGCAAACCGAAGATAACATAGAACATTCTATGCCCCTTTTCATAATCCGTTGCAAGAACACGACACTCAACCGTACTACAAACTCGAAATCCTTAGGCACCGCACTATAACTTTTGAATCCACTAGAATCGTTGTTGAGAGTCACCCACTCTAACATAAAATCAGACTTCAAGGATCTGCTAGCACATGAACACCCTCTCAAAGAAGCACCCGATTGAATCACTTTCCTGTACATCACCTCTACACGAAGCATAAATCCCGAGTCATCCCAAATCCTAAACATGAATCGATGAGTCCAATTATAGCACACATTCCTCAAATATTTGCTAAAATTACCAATGATGTTCTCTTCCCTTAGTCGTAATAACCCACCAAAAATATCGATAAGAAGAAACCTCACAAGTAGACAACCATGTAATCCAATCGTAGGTGATGGGGCAATCCTACTTAGCTTGAAGCTACTATTACATATGGAACCCACCATGATTGGTTATCCCCCCATTGATACTATCTTGCACAATCAACCCGTCAAATTCCTCGAAATCCTTCTGTTAACATTTCAGGAACACTCTAAATCACTAGCCACATTTACATATTCAAACTATTACCGGCTAGCAATTAAACATCTCCACTGAAGCTTCGTCAATACCACACAACCATTAACCTGCTTACAAGAGATGACTCGCATGTGGAATTTCCATACTGACACCTTCCAAGGACGCTGCACTGAGTATCATTACTAAGAAATCCTTATACCATCCTGAGCCCATGCTCATTCACCAATTGTACAAGTCTGTTCTCTACTCATGGACATCAACTAAAGGTGCAACAATACATTCCAGTCCAAAGTCATGTTGTATATTTCTCCATATCAAGAAACTCTTTTTCGTTGTATCCAGCCTTCCTTCGTATAACGGCCAATGTTCTAAATTAAGCCTATAAACCTTGTCATTGTCCACCATGAATCTCTAAATCACTCCAACTTTCCTCAAGACATGTAGTTATCATACCATGGAACTCATATGCTACTCTGCCACTTTGGTTAAACCCTCTCTTTTAAGCAACTACTTAACTTCTGCTTCTTACACTATCCTTTTAGAAATCTAACCACCACACCTCCCGCATGTCCTTCCTCATCCTTCATGGCACAGCTTTTTCCTTAAATCAAGATCCATCTTTTAAGCACTTGAACCAATAGGTCACCATAATCTTTAAACATCTACAATGATCATCTTCGTCGAGCCGTCAACATTAGAAATACCCATTGTGGAGAAGGCATTGTTAATTGCGCATGGGGAGAGAGATTTTGAATGTAATTAGGGACCTTGTGGAGTGGATGGTGGGTGTATTTTCACTTGAATTTGAGTGTGGTTCTAGGAGAGGCACTTCAGTGTAATGGTGACTATTATGATTTCCCCATTAGAGGTTATCTCTAAGATAGTTGTAAGGGGCACGTAGGCGAGGGTCTAGAGTTGGATTTTTAGGCTGACAGCCTCCAATTGAGTAGGGGGCCCGATTGGTGGGCGTGGCTGGTCCTATTGTCCATTACCTCAAAATTAGGGTCTATTGCCTCATTGAATGGGCCAAAGCATGGGCCTTGTTAGGAAACTAAGTTGCGCTCAATAGTGGAGGTTGTGTCAGATCTTCGAGTCACATACCTACTTTGTGTTTTTCATTTGTTTTAGGCTGGGGCCGCCTGAGAGTGGTGGCCTGGTAATGGGGGATAGGGATTTGTTTGTTGATTAGGAAATTGGGCATGTTATATGGTTTTGGGATTGGATTTTCTTGCTTTGGAATTTTACGAAGGAGTTTTAGTTTGTAGGAACTTACCTAAATTTGAGTCGAACATGATTACCTGGAACCGTTGAGCATGTGGTGTATGGTTTTGATAGTGTGACGCTCCACTGTTCCATTATTTCATCTTTTGCTGGCCTTGTTTTTTCTTTCTTGGCAAGATAAGTGTTTTCCATTCAGTTTCTTCTCTTTGTTACGTAATATTTTGTGAAGTCTTCGATGCTTCTGTTGGAGCGGGAGGCTGTGGTTTCATATAGTTGCAACCCCTCGAAGTGTGTCCAATTATGCCATAGGATATGCATAGTGTGCCTTTTCCTTTATAGATCACTGCCTGTTTGTGATCTCTGATTATCACATATATCTCCACTGGTGTTTCTAAGGGTACTTGAATGTGTGTGCTTATCTTCCTCCGAGGATGGAGGAGGTGCATAAATGTATTTTTAGTAGTTTACCCAATTTTCAACCCTCTTTTTTCAGTATTTCTTTGTCATAGAATTTCGTTGGGAGTTGTGGGGGCCGAATCCAGATAGTTGTGGTAGAGTGTGTGGCATCTTGTGGTACGAATTTTGCTTTCTATTCACGTATTGAAAGGAAATTCCCAGAAATAAACTATGGTCCTAGGTGTAGTTCTTTGGCCATATTTTCCTCTAGACTGAATGTGACAATGAAGAAGTCCATCTTCGGTCAATCAAGATTAACTGTTAAGATACTTTCCATCGGTCAAGTAGTTTAGATCGAATATATTGGTGCGGCATTCTATGTCTAAAGACCTTTATGATTCCAGAGTAACGGCATGGGAGTTAAAGGCGTTTCTTGTCATCGTGGGATAGTGGGATTGATCCTTCGATGTTTTTCCCTTTATCATCTTTGACAAATATGGGTGCATCTTTCTCATTGTATCATTTTGCTGACTTACCAAGTTATCCAGTAGCATTTTCTTGTAGGAGTGTTATGTTTTTGTCTCTTCAATGTCCATCTGATTGTTCTTATCTGGGGGTTCCGGCGAAATGGGTGTTGTGGTCGTGGTTATATTCATGGAAGTCACAAATTTCTTTTAGAGAGAGAATTTTTGTTTCAAAAATTTCTTTTAGAGAGAGAATTTTTGTTTCTAAAATTTCTTTCAACCAAATATTTTCTTGATATGAATTCCTCATGTGTCTTCATAATCACCTATTGGATATTGACTTCCATTAGTTTGTTGGGCAAATTGGTGGGTTGAATTATAATGGTTCAGGTTTTAAATTAGTGTTTTAATATTTTTGTAAAATTAATTTTTGCCATATAACTAAATTCACTGAAAAGTAGAGAATCCGATAAAAAACAATCATTTAGTGAATTAAGTAAAGTTGAGTGAATTTTGAATAACAGCAAATAAGTTAAACGACTTTAATTGACAATACTTGAGTGACTATTTAAGTCATCCACTCCGTATCAAATTATGTTAGGTTTTATCTGGTTTATTTAGAGCTATTCATACACTCCAAGCATACCCTAAAAGCAAGATGAAAAAGTAATTGTATATCGGGTTGCCCTTCTTTCTTATTTTTATGCAAGACCAAAAAAGTCGTGTGAATTTTTATTTAATACAGCGGGTTGCTCCTCTTCTTCTTCTTCTTTTTTTCCTTTTTTCTTCTTAAATGCAAGACGAAAAAGTCGTGTGAATTTTATAGTTAGTGTTTACCCAAATAGTTAATAGCCATAATAAAGTATGTCAGACTTATAGTTATGTATTCATACGATATGGAATAAAAGTGTTGGTCCATGCCTGCATAGACAATATGGTCCTCGTGGGACATACAGCATTCCTATGGTCCTAATCATATTTGCAGTATAATTAGATTTGTATTTCAAAAGCAGAATATTACATATTAAAAATAAAATGGAATCTTCAAAAAGGTCGACCAACAATTTTAATTTTTGCAAAAAAATAGCTATTTTTAAACTACGATCGGCTCGTACGAGACATATTAGAAATTGAAATTGTTATTTTATATGTAAAGTTAGAGACGTTACACATTCAATTTAAAAAGTTCTAATAGTAATTTTACGTGAAAAAGGAACATATAGGAGGAGTATGATGTACAAATAGTATGAAATGTTGGGATTAAACATTGGTGAATAAAAAATGGAAGGAAGAAAGTGAAGGAAAAGTGAGTTGTCTTTTGCTTTGGAAAGAGCAAGTATCCCTCCTTGGTAAAAGTGAATGTATTTATATTGAGAAAGTACTTCTCTTAGTGTTAAATGGGTTGGAAAGAAAGTAAGATTTGCGCCACTGTCGTTGTTCGCTTGCTCGATTTTCGCTTCGGTCAAAGATTGATTGATTATCTTTTTGGAATTTTTTTTAATTATTTAATGTAATTAATTAACAAAAATCCAACCCAATTTGTTGCTTTCCCGGATTATATTTGAAAATAAATTATCAAAATATTTTAAACATGAAATGTTCTTACCTATTCCAATAGCCATGGCTGTTTCTAAAAGGTTGCAGAAACATTGCCAGAAAATAGCTATAAATATGCCTTGCCATTAAGTGGTTCGAAGTTCATTAGAGTTTTTGGATTGATGAGACAAATCGTTCCATCGTGAGAGGATAGTATTCCAGTACCTAGGGTACTTGAGCGGAATAATTTCCTTAAGGATACACTGTGCATTCAGAGAGCTCAATTTATTCCGAAATTATTTTTCAGATATTATTTCGAAATTTTGTTGCTACTAACTCTCTGTTTCTGTTCTCTATTTCAAAAAGTTTACTGTTTCATTATTCGTTATAGTAATACATATTCGCTAATACGACCATATAGGATTCTTCCCGAATCAAATTGAATTTATTTTATATGGTTTATATAGAGCTATTCATAAACTCCAAGCAAGAATTGGGGATTTTATATGGTTTATTTAGAGCTACTTGTTACGGCCCGGATTTTTCACCATCGAGAGTCGTGATGGCGCTCATCGTTGGAGCTAGGCAAGCCATACATTATAACATTTCTACTGATTTCAATTAAATACTTATAATAAACTAAAATAATAATTAAAGTGGAAGACTTTTAAATACATAACTAAAAATAAAAATATGGAATGTTCAAAAATATACCTCTACCCAGTATCTAGTGTCACGACTCACGGACTACTATGAAATGCTAAAACCAAAGTCTGAAAGAAATACATACAGTGTCTGTCTCGATACAATGAAAACAAACAATACTAAAGAAGGGACTTCGGCCTGCAAATGCTGCCTAAGCTACCTCGAAAATCCCTGGACTAAAGATAGCTCCCAGAAGTCCTACTGCTGCGGTATGTAAGCTGCGCCCTGATCCGTGCACAAAAATTCACCGAGTGTTGCATCAGCACAACCGATCCTATGTGCTGGTAAGTGCCTGGCCTAACCCCGATAAAGTAGTGACGAGGCTAGACAGGACCTACCTAGACAATCTGCTCATATATATATATATATATATATATATATACATATATATATATATATATATATATATATATATACATATATATATATATATATCTATATATATATATATATATATATATATATATATATATATATATATATATATATATATATATATATATATATATGTATATAACAATAGGGAATACCAACTGAAAGGGGGAAGGGACATGCTCGGAGGTGATATAGTAAAAAACGGATCAACAGTTATAACAACGTAACTATCTATATATATATATATATATATATATATATATATATATATATATATATATATAACAACAGGGAATACCAACTGAAGGGGGGAAGGGACATGCTCGGAGGTGATATAGTAAAAACCGGATCAACAGTTATAACAACGTAACTATCTCAATTCCATAACTCATATATATAAGTGGACAACGCACGACACGATCGCATTTATTAGTTCATAAATGGACGGCGTGCCACACAATCCCATTTCATAGTTCATAGGTGGACGGTGTGCTACGCGATCCCAATTCATATTTCATAAGTGGACGACGTGCCACACGATCCCGTATTAAAATTCATAAGTGGACGGCGTGCCACGCAATCCCATATTATAATTTATAAGTGGATGGCATTCCACACGATCCCATATTATAATGAATAGCACAAATAATCTCTCTAAAAGAGGTCCCATTAGGGAATATCAACAACATAACGATTAGACCCGGCAAGGGTACAACTAACAACCTAGCTATCCCGGCAAGGGAGAACACAATAATAACAGTCTACTCATCCCGGCAAGGAAATCATTTCAACATATTTTCTTTTAACTCATTTCCTTCTCATCTAACACTTTATATGGAATTTATCAATCAAACAAGACAGTTGTGTCACATCTTTCGAATTAAAGACAATTACAACTCATGGTCATGCTACACACCGGTGTATAGATACTTGTCACCATGCCTATACAATGTACTCGATCATCTAGCAATTAGCAATTAAAATACTCTAATCCTATTCCCTCAAGCTAAAGTTAGATCAAGCACTTACCTAGGTCCGAAAATAGCAATAAAATCTCTACCACCGCATTTCCTCTAGAATCCATCTCCGAAACAATGATATCTAGGCACAATTTAGTTCAATATTATAAATAATGGCTCAAAGACACAACCTATAAATTAATTTTCTATTATTCTTCCAAAAATACAAAAATCCAACCGGCGCGCCACATGGTCCAAACTCGAGGATCGGACAAAAATCTGTTCACCCCTAACACCACGAGTTCAAATATATAATTTATTTTAAGATTCGACCCCAAATTGAGATTGAATCACCCAAAATCCCCAAGGCCCTAACTCTGCCCAAAACCCTCGTTTTCTACTTTGATTTTGTGGCTTTAAGGCTAGGAAATTAATGATTAATGGAAGAAATTAAGAGAAAACGAATTTAAAATCACTTACCCAAAGAGCTATGGAGAAATAAAGGCTTGAAATTCGTCTATTGAGTGTTTAAGGGAGGCGTTCGTGTGAAATAATGGCAAAAATCCCGAAATGGGTTCTGTTTTTAGGCTTAAAATCACTGGGCACTTTTGTGCTATGCATTCACGACGCTACATCGCGTTCACGAAGAAGGCGGGACAGGTGCACATCACGTTCGTGTTGGGTTTATGCGAACGTGTATAGCAGGTAGGGGGGAGGGGGTCCAACATTGGCATATGCGTTCATGAAGGTGAGGATGCGAACACGTATAAGAGATAGGCAAAGCACTGCAAATGCGGGGAGCTTCCGCGAACGCGAAGAATGCTGGAGGCTGGGCTATGCGAACGCGAGCGTAGGGCCGCGTTTGCGAAGAGTAACCAATGGTTTGGAACAAACATGAAAATCTGATGTATTTTTCTACGTGAAAACCACCCCGAACCACCTCCGAATCACTCCCGAGCCTCAGGGCTCCCAATCAAACTCACACACTAACTCAATTACATCGTACGAACTTAGTGGAGCGATCAAATTTCCATATAACATCAACATCATTGAATTAAGCCTCAGGATCCTAATTTTAATTTCAAAGATAATAGACTTCTAACTTTAGGTAATTAGGTCCGAAACACGTCAAACGACGCCTGATTTTGACAAAACTTCACAGAAAGCGCTTATTACACATTTAAGACCTTTACCGGGTGCCGGAACCAAAATACGAGCCCGATACCTATAATATCTAGCTCATTTTTATTTAAAATTTTCATATCATTTTCAGAAAAATAATTTCTTTCAAAAAATTCTATACTCAGGCTCCGGACCTCAAATTTGCGATTCTCGGAATACGCTCGAGTCCCATATTTTTCGACGAACCTCCCGGGACCGTCACATCGCGGGTCCAGGATTGTTTACCCAAATTTTTGACCAAAGTCGACTTATCAAATTAATATCAAAATATTTCACAATATTTACATATTTTAACATAAAAGTTTCCTGGTTACGCGCCCGGACTGTGCGTTCAAGTCGAGGTGACTAAAAGCGAGGTTTTCATGGCCTCAAAAGCATGGAAAAAGAAATAATTATGGTGATAACCCATTTGGGTCGTCACATCCTCTACCTCTAAAACAGTCGTTCGTCCTCGAACGGACAAAAGAAAGAAGTACCTGAGTCGGGAATAGATGAGGATAACGGCTCCACATATCATACTCGAGATCTCAGGTCGATGCGTTAGGAGGATGACCTCTCCACTAAACACGCACTGAAGGAAAACTCTTAGACCTCAAATGTCGAACCTGCCGGTCTAAAATAGCCACCGATCCTCCTCATATGACAGATCCTTGTCCAATTGGACGGTGCTGATATCTAATACGTGGGCTGGATCGCCATGATACCTCTGAAGCATGGATACATGAAAAACTGGATGCTTGGCTGACAAGCTAGGCGGCAAGGCAAGTGTATATGCCACCTCTCCCATGCGATCAATAATCTCAAATGGGCTAATAAACCTAGAGCTAAGCATTCCCTTCTTCCCGAATCTCATCACGCCCTTCATAGGCGATACACGGAGAAATACTCGCTCACCAACCATGAAGCCAACAACTTTAACCTTGCCTTTTGCATACTCTTATGCCTAGACTGAGCTGTCCGAAGTCTATCCTGAATGATCTTGACCTTATCTAAGGTCTCCTGAAGTAGATCTGTACCCAATAACCGAGCCTCTGCCGACTCGAACCATCCGACTAGGGACCGACAACGCCTACCATGCAATGCTTCATACGGAGCCATCTGAATGATGGACTGGTAACTGTTGTTATCGGCAAACTCTGCAAAAGGCAAGAACTAGTCCCACGAGCCTTCAAAATCAATAATGCAGGCTCTGAACATATCCTTAAGAACCTGAATAGTCCTCCCGGACTGACTGTACGTCTGGGGATGAAATGATGTAGTCAACTGTACCTGGGTGCCCAACCCGCGCTTCACCACTCTCTAGAAATATGAGGTAAAGTGTGGGCCTAGGCACCCCATGAAGCCGAACAATCTCCCTGATATAAATCCCAGCTAATTCTCAGACAAAGAGGTGGTCGCAAGCGGAATAAAATGCGCTAACTTGGTCAGCATATCAACAATGACCCATATATCATCAAAATTCTTCCGAGTCATCGGAAGTCCAGAAAAGATATCCATGGTAATCCTCTCCCATTTCTACTCGGGAATCTCAATCCTCTTAAATAATCCACTGGGCCTTTGATGCTCATACTTAACCTGCTGACAGTTCAAACAACGAGCCACATATGCAACAATGTGTTTCTTCATTCTGTGCCATCAGTAGTGCTGCCTCAAATCCTGAGACGTCTTCGAAGCACTCGGATGAATAGAATGCCGAGAACTATGGGCCTCCGCTAAGATCAACTCCCGAATACCATCAATATTGGGCACACAAACTCGCCCCTGCAGTCTCAATACACTGTCAT
Source organism: Nicotiana benthamiana (assembly GCA_034376525.1). NCBI lineage: Eukaryota > Viridiplantae > Streptophyta > Magnoliopsida > Solanales > Solanaceae > Nicotiana > Nicotiana benthamiana. Next base: position 122,366,340 of record CM067330.1, read on the forward strand.
CTCCCAAGGTCATTTCATTGGCACCTCCATACTGCACCGTGTCTCTCTAGACACAAAATTGGGATCATCAAACTGTTGCTCACGGATACGCTCCATCAACGACGAACGAGCGACCATGCAAGCTAACACCCTGCTAGGCTCGGAAATATCCAACCTCACAAATCGATTAGATAAGGCCTGAATATCGAAGGCGAGCAGCCTCTGGCTGATTGGAATATAAGAAAGACTACCAATGCTGGCGGACTTCCTAGTCAATGCATCGGCCATAACATTGGCCTTTCCCGGGGGGTATAAGATACAAACATCATAGTCTTTCAACAACTCCAACAACCTCCTCTCCTAAAATTCAACTCCTTCTGTTTTAACAAGTAGGGAAGGCTCTTGTGATCCATGTACACCTCACACATCACACCACATAGATAATGCCTCCAAATCTTCAAGGTATGAACAATGGCTGCTAAGTCTAGGTTATGAAATGGATAATTATTCTCGTGGATCTTCGAGTGCCTCGAAGTATATGCTATGACTCTTCCATTCTACATCAATACTGCGCTAAGCCCAATACGGGAAGCACCATAATAAACAGTATAAGGCCCTGATACAGTTGGCAAAACCAATACTAGTGCTGTAGTCAGAGCTGTCTCGAGCTTATGGAAGCTCGCCACACACTCATCTGTCAACCTAAACTGGAAGGGTTAATCTATTCATCAGGGGTGAAATGGATGAAAACCCCTCCACAAACCGTTGGTAGTAACCTGCTAACCCCAAGAAATTCCGAACCACTATAGCTGACGCCGGTCGAGGCCAGTTTTTGACAGCCTCAATATTCTTCGGGTCCACTTGAATACCCTCTACTGAAAAAACGTGACACAGGAATGCAAGAGAACTCAATCGCACTTCGAGAACTTGGTGTATGACTAACTATCCTTCAGAGTTTGATGAACCACTCTGAGGTGCTACTCATGCTCCTCCTGACTGAGGGAGAATATCATAATTTCATCAATTAAAACAATGAACAAATCCAAATAGGGCCTGAACAGTTGGTTCATCAACTCCATAAATGTTGCCGGGGCACTGGTCAACCCAATGGACATGACCAAAAACTCATAATGCCCATACCGAGTACAAAATGCTATCTTAGGGACATCAGACACCCTAATCCTCGGCTGATGATAACCAGATCTCAAATATATCTTTGAGAACACCCTAGTACCTTGAAGTTTGTCGAATAAATCATGAATCCTGGGCAGTGGATACTTATTCTTTATAGTCACCTTGTTCATCTACTAGTAATCAATGCACATCCTCATCGACCCATCCTTTTACTTCATAAATAACACTGGCGCACCCCAAAGCAATACACCGGGTGTAATGAAACCCTTATCAAGCAAATCCTAAAGCTGCTCCTTTAACTCCTTCAACTCTGGTGGGGCCATGAGATAATGCGGAATGGAAAAAGGCTGAGTGCCTGGAGCCAGATCAATACAGAAATCAATATCACTGTCGGGCGGCATACCCGGCAGGTCTGAAGAGAAAACCTCGAGGAACTCCCGAACAATAAGAAGAGAGTCAATAGATGGAACCTCTGCGCTGGAGTCACGAACATAAGCCAAATATGCTAGCCACCCCTTCTCGGCCATGCGTCGAGCCTTGACATATGAAATAACACTACTGGTGGCATAACTTGGGGTACCTCGCCATTCAAGTCGGGGCAAGTCTGGAAAAGCCAAGGTCACGGGCATGACAATCCAAAATAGCATGATATGAGGACAACCAATCAATCACCAAAACAACGTCAAAGTCCACCATATCAAATAGCAATAAGTTGACATGGGTCTCAAGGCCTCAAATACTACCACACATAAATGATGAACTCAGTCGACCACTATAAAATCACCCACCGGTGTAGACGCATATACAGGAATACCCAAGGCCTCACTGGGAATAACCAAATAGGGTGCAAAATTGGACGACTCATATGAATACGCAAATTCGGGATCAAATAGCACAGAAGCATCCCCATCACAGACCAAAATAGTACATGTAGGCACAACATCTGATGACTCAGCCTCTGCCCTGGCTGGCAAAGCATAACAATGGGGTTGTGCCCCAACTCCATGAAATATGTCTCTAGGACGATCAGCTACTGGTGGATCCCTACCTCTGTCAGTCCGAGCTCCACCTCTCTGATCCCTACCTCCACCTCTGTGGCCTCTACCCTCGCCTCTAGCTGGCTCGGTGGCCAGTGGATCACCTACTGCCTGATTCATGGGATGAGGATCCTGCTGCTGAGAACTGTCAGATGCTCGAGGGAAATACGTGGAAAAATGTCTCGTGTCGCCACACGTGTAATAAGCCCGCGGCTACTGAGAATAACGGAGTGGTGGTACGCTGATAGGTTCAGATGATGAGCTAGAAAGCTTCTGGTCAGTACTATGGCTGGGAACCACGTCCACCTGTAGTACCATGTGAAACCTGTACGACTGACTGAAAGGTCCTCGAAGGATGGCTTCTACCATATGAATCCGTACCTCCAGATGAGGTACCGAAGAGCCTACCAAAATGACGAGGCCTCTTATCTGACCCCTAACCACCTCCTCGTGAAAGTTCCATCTGTATCCTGCGGGCTGCATTAGCCATCTTCTAAAAATACATATAACTACCTGCTCCGGAGTACGCGTAGCGGGAGTCTGAATTCCTCCCCCAGCCTGAGATGTGGTTGGTGCTACGGGAAGCAAACCCGCTCTAGAGATGCTCTCCAAAAAGCCTACCAGTTGGACCAAAGCATCCTGGAGTTGCTATGAAATCCTCTAGGACCTGAGCTGGGCCCACTGGAGCTGCTGGTGCTTGAACCTCCTCATCATAGTCAACATGAGTCTCCACCTCTGGGACTGTTGCTCGGGGCTAAGATCTTCCCCGGCCTCAGCTTCTGGAATGGCCTCGGCCTTGCACTTTGCCCCTGATAGGTGCTGCTACTGGGGGCTCGAGCTGTTGCGCGGTAGAAGAGGAAGCACATGTTTTTGCCATGTGTGAAAGAATAGAGTAGAATGACAATCAGTATTTGAGAAGCAGAATCGCATGACAAGAATGAAAAAAGTAAAATTTTTCCTAACTCTGTAGCCTCTAAGGGATAAATATAGACATCTCTGTACCAATCCGTCAGACTCTACCGAGTTTTTATGTGAGTTGTGAGACCTATGTAACCTAGTGCTCGGGTACCTACTTGTCACGACCCGGATTTCCCACCATCGGGAGTCGTGATGGCCCCCACTGTCGGAGCTAGGCAAAGCCAAACATTACAGCATTGCTAATAATTTCATTTAAACACTTATAATAAACCGAAACAATAGTTAAAGCGGAAGACTTTTAAATACTTAAATAATTGAAAACTGAAATATGAAAGGTTAAAAAATACACCTCCACCAAGTATCTGGTGTCACTATTCACAAAATACTATGAAATACTAAAACAGAGTTTTAAAGAAATACATATAGTGTCTTTCTCCATACAATGAAAACAAACAGTACTAAAGAAGGGACTTCCGCATGCGAACGCCAACTAGGCTACCTCGAAGATCCTAGACTGAAGATAGCTACCAGAAGTTTTACTGGTACGGTCGATAAGCTGCGTGCTGATCTGTGCACAAAAATGCACCAGGTGTAGCATCAGCACAACCGACCCCATGTGCTGGTAAGTGCCTGGCCTAACCCCGGCGAAAATGACCAACCTAAAACAACCTACACATATACATATATATATATATATATATATATATATATATATATATATACATATACATATATATATATATATACATATATATATATATACATATATATATATATATACATATATATATATATATATATATATATATATATATATATATATATGTGTGTGTATGTGTGTGTGCAAAAAGCAACAGAAATAACAACATGGAATACCAACTGAAAGGAGGAAGGGACGTGCTCGGGGGAGATACAGTGAAAAACATATTAACGAGTATAACAACGTAACTATCTCAATTCCATAACTCATATATATACAAGTGGACGACGTGCTACACGATCCGATTTATTAGTTCATAAGTGGACGTCATGCCACACGATCCCATTTCGTAATTTATAGGTGGACGGCGTGCCACACAATCCGAATTCAAATTTCATAAGTGGACGGCGTGCGACACGATCCCATATTATAATTCATAAGTGGACGGCGTGCCTCACGATCCCATATTATAATTCATAAGTTGACAGCGTGAGGTTCCATTAGGGAATATTAACAACATAACGATTAAACCTGGCAAGGGTACAACTAATAGCCCAAATATACCGGCAAGGGAGAATACAATAATAACAGTCAACTCATCCCGGCAAGGGAATCATTTTAACATATTCTCATTTCACTCATTTCCTTCTTATCTATCATTATATATGGAATTTATCAATTAAACAAGGCAGTTGTGTCACATCTTTCGAATTAAAGGAAATTACGACTCACGGTCATGCTAGACACCGGTGATTAGATACTCGTCACCATGCCTATATACCGTACTCAGTGTATAGATTCTCGTCACCGTGCCTATACACCGTACTCAATCATTTAGCAATTAAAACACTCTAATCCTATTCCCTCAATCGAAAGTTAGATCAAGCACTTACCTCGGTCTGAAAATAACAATCAAATCTCTAACACCGCATTTCCTCTAGAATCCCACTTCGAAACAATGATATATATGCATAATTTAGTTCAATATTATCAATAAATCAAAGACAAAATTCCATTGCCTAGAAATGAATTTTTCATCATTCTTCCAAAAGTACCAAAATATGGCCCTGGGCCCACATGATCGAAACTCTAAGCTCGGACAAAAACTCGTTCACCCATAACCCCACAAGTTCAAATATATAATTTTTTGTATGATTCGACCCCAAATTGAGGTTGAATAACCCAAAATTCCCAAAGCCCTAACTCTACCCATAACTCCTATTTTCTACTTTGTATTCATGCTTTAGGGCTAGAAATAAATGATTAATGGAAGAAATTAAGAGAAAACGAAGTTAAAATCACTTACCTAATGAGCTATGGAGAAAGAGAAGCTTTCAATTCGTCTTTGGAGTGTTTAAGGGAGGAGCTCGTGTGAAATAATGACAATAATCCCCAAATGGGTTCTGTTTTTAGGCTTAAAATCACTGGGCACTTTCGTGCTAGGTGTTTGCGACACTACATCGCGTTCGCGAAGAAGGCAGGGCAGGTGCACATCGCGTTCGCGTTGGGTTTATGCGGACGCGTAGAAGGGTAGGTGCGGGGAGAGAGGTCCAACATTGGCCTATGTGTTCGCGAAGGTGAGGATGCTAACGCGTATAAGAGATAGGCAAAGCAGTGCTAATGCAGGGAGCTTCCGCGAGTGAGAAGAAGGCTGGAGGCTGGGTTATGCGAACGCGAGCCTAGGACTGCATCCGCGAAGAGTAACTGATGGTCTGCAACAAACATGAAAATCTGGTGTATTTTTTTTAGTGAAAACCACTCCGAACCACCTCTAAATCACTCCTAAGCCCTCACGTCTCCCAACCAAACTCACACACTAACTCAATAACATCCTACGAACTTTGTCGAGCGATCAAATTGCCAAAATAACATCAACATCATTGAATTAAGCCTCAGAATCCTCATTTTCATTCAAAATTCATAGATTTCTAACTTTAGATAATTAGGTCCGAAAAAACGTCAAACAACGTCCGATTTCGACCAAACTTCAAAGAAAGCGCTAAATGCACATTTAAGACCTGTACCAGGCGTCGGAACCAAGATAGGAGCCTGATACTTATATTTTCTAACTCATTTTCATTTCAAATTTTCATATCATTTTCAGAAAAATTATTTCTTTCAAGAAATTTTATGCTCGGGCTCGAGACCTCAGATTTCGATTCCGAAAATACACCCGAGGCCCATATGTTTCTACGGACCTCTCAGGACCGTCACATCGTCCGGATCCGTTTACCCAAATTGTTGACCAAATTCAATTTTATCAATATTAATATCAAAATTCTTCAAATTTTTGACAGAATTCACATATTTTTACATTATAATTTTCCGGCTACGCGTCTGACCTACGCAAGTAAATCAAGACGACTAAAAGAGAGATTTTCAAAGCATGAAAAAAAATTATAGTAATAACCCCTTTGGATCGTCACACTATTCATACACTCCAAGAAAGAATTGGGGATCAATAAGGGAGCTTCTGCCTCTTTAGCTTTTTATTACATTAGATTTTAACATGAATGCATTATAAAATTTGGATTATTTCTCGATTTGGGTGTGTTATTTTTGGGCAGGGCCATTCTAATCTCCTTTTTATTGTTCCAATTTTGTTGAATGTCTTCAAAGGAACGCCTCGTTAGCTTTTAGGGTGTGTAATATAAGCATTTAAAATCTTTTTTAATTATTGCTATTTGGTTGCTTTCAAAGAGATAAAAATATTATTATCTTCACTTTTAGGCTGGTGTAATTTTCTTTCAAAATTATTTGAATTTAGAACTCTAACTAGTATACTTAAAGATTATTATCCAAAAATGTCCTTGGATCGCTATGTGATTTGCTAATTAACATTATAGGCCAATACCAGATACCAAGCAGACACAAATATTTATTGCTAAGATGGTATGATATATGACATATTTAATATTGAAAAGCTGGAAAATGACTGCTAATAAAGTTAAGCAAATTAGTACATCGAGTCAAAGCTACGGGATTAGCATAATTTCATAAATCAATCCTTACCTACATCCGCCCCTACTCCTATTAGACGGTGTTTGGTCGACAAGAAATATATACTACTATATGATCAATAGGATACAGGGAATTTCCTATATATATATGGTTTGGGAATTTCCTATATATATATGGTTTGAGCCATTGAAAAGGTTACGTTGCTTTCAGTGATGATCTCAACTTACTGAAGTATTTAGTATAGCAACGTCACAAGTGAATCAATTGCGTCACATGCAACGAACTATTAAGTATGATACGAATCATTGGATACTTTATTAGAGTTCCTACTCTCTAAAGAAAATAAATAAATAAATAATAATAATTATTATAATAAGTACAGTAGTAGTAGTGATAATAAAGAAATACGGGTCCTACCACCAATGCATGAAATCTCTAAGACACCGGAAAATTAACGTGGTAGAAATCTCGGCCCTCTCTATAAAATAGATGAGACGATACAAGATGTGAAGTTTATGGTTAGGCAATGTTACGCTTTAAATCTCTACTCCACACGCACGTTATATATATTCTTCTTCGAAGAGAATATGAAGAAGAAATTAACAAGAAAGTGTTAGGATCGATAAAACTCAGGCGTCATATAGAAGTTAGTAAACCAAACTCATAACGGTGAAAAATCAAATAACAAAAAAGAAATTTATCAAAGGAGACACAAACATATAACGTGGTTTGGTCAACTGGCCTATATTCACGGCGGAGATGAGCGATCCATTGTAAAAAAGAGAGTACAAATCATCGATAGAATAACCTCACGAAGAGTGATACACAACATTTATCCCATAAAGTTCTCCCCCTAAACACGGCTCTCAAACACATGTGACTACACTGTGGATGCTAATAAATAAAAAGGGCGGATCCTCAATTTATAAGACTCCAAATATTTTTATATAAGAAAATAGACTAGCCAAATATGAAAGAATTATATTTTCCTTTTAGCTAAAGAAAAACCCAGTTGTGGCAAATATGTTGTCCTTTCGTTCATAAAATAGGAAAATCAATTATGGTAAGAAAATCTCCACAAACACTTAACAATACGGCTCATCTTCCCTGTGGACGTAGGTTAGTTTACCGAACCATATTAAATGTTTGTGTTACTTTTTGATAAATTTCTTGTTTGCTATGAGGTTTATTATCGTTCAATATTTATTTTGCTAGCTTCCGTATGACAACTGCCTTTTCCGATCGTAACAGAAAGGATAAGAATTACATGCACGGCTAGAGAGTATGTGCCAATTTAATTTTTAAACAAAGTAGTAGGTTATAATTGAATATTTGTAAATATTAATTGGACAAATCAAATATAATACTTAATTGGTATTAATGACGTGACAACTATCATTTTTCCCTTTTGGGAACATATAATAAATTAGCCTGTCGAAAACTTTACTTTGCATTAAGTTATTTACCAAAAAAATCAGAGTTATGTACGTTGCCTGTGTCACACAAGCCAAAAGTTTAGATATGATGACCTCACTAAAGTTATGACTATTTATAGACTTCATAATTCTTATAACTCAAACCAGCTCACCAAAATTTAATGCGCGAAGAGGAATAGTTAATTAAATCAAAGTACACTTGCCGAGATTGGAGGTTTATTACGTCATTTTTAGAAATTTCAGTGTTTGAGGAAGTGCTATAAAAGAAATGTTTTAATATAAGGGAGTATCTATGTTACATCTAGCATACTGAAATGAATAGCGCTGTGATAATTCACACTATATGACATCATCACACAGAGTCTCTCTCACATTGAATGTAGGGATGAGATTTCTATGTTACAAAGTACTTATTCCGTTCATTTTTACTTTATATACATATTAAAAATAAATTTCTATTTTTACTTGATACTTTGCACATATTATGAGAACATAATTGTTTTCCTGTTATACCAACAGTATTTATTACTCATTTCAAATAATTTTCTTAAATTCCATAAAATATGCATCAACTAATATAGGTATTGTGATAAATTATACACTTCATTTATTATTTCTTATGCGACGTGAACAATCAAAATGTGCCAAGTAAAAGTGAACGGCTGGAATATGTCATTAAGAATAAAATAAAAAATTTAAATTTAATTATAAATGATACTCAAATCTAAAGAAACACTAGTATTCGTTTTTTTAAATGACTAACAAGGAAAACAATATCTAATAAAAATGTGTTGGCTAGCAGCTAAGTGACAAGCTGATAGCTAACCACAGTTAGGTCTAAGTATAATATTAAGTTAGTTAGTTAGGAGTTAGTGAAAGTCGGTTAGAGTTAAAGTTAATTTGTTAAATACTGTAGCAGATTGTACATAATTCATTTTTTTAGAAATGAAGTGAGTTGGTTCTCTTCTTCTCTCATTCTTCTCATTCTAGATTCTTCTTCACATTAGCTTTGGTCATTATTTCCATGGTTGTTACATAGTATCAGAGCTATATGTGTGGATCTAAGCAAGTTTGCGAACATATTTCATCTAGGTTGCTTGAATTCTGCAATTTGAGGTTCAGAATGATCTTAGAGTAATTCTCGATCGAAGCTAGAGCTTGCAAAGTGTGTTCTGTGAAGACAAATCCCAGTCAATAATGACGGTTAAAGATGATCAAATCAACAATACTAATCCTACTCACACTGCCAAGACCTCAGCGAATGGCAATTTCATGACTAGTACCTCCTTCCCCTTCCATTGATCATAATCACCATCTGTATCTACAACTAACCGATACACCAGGTAGTTCTCTGATCTTTCTTCAACTTACTAGATCTGATAAGTATGCTTTGTGGAGTTGCAGACTAAGAATTGGATTTTTATGTAAGAATAAATTAGGATTTATCGATGATAAGTTTCCTAAATTTAGGTTTGAGCCTGGACTCTATGATTTATAGGACAAAATGAATGCTTTTATTTTTCATGAATAATGAATATTGTGAGGTCGGGTTTGCTAAGTAGAGTCTGATATGAATCTAGTGCTAATAAAGTTTGGAAAAACTTAAAAGAGATTTTGATAAAGTAAATGGTTCAAAAATTCTGTACCTATATAGGGAGGTTCACACTTTGACTCAAGGAGTTATGATTGTAACTGACTATTTCTCCAAACTAAGAGAGATTTGGGATAAGTTTAATGCTCTTATGCCAGGCCCTGTTGTCGTTATCCCGAGTCAGAGAAATATGCTCAAAATATTGAATATCAAAGGGTCCTTCAGTTTCTTACTGGCTTAAATAAGTCATATTCTAAGTCAAGGAGTCAAATCATGATATTGTCCTTTTTGCCTAGAATAAATAAGGCATATTCTATGATAGTTGATCAGGAAAGACAAAGAAACCTTCTATATATGACACAAGTAGCTCAAGTTTTTGAAGACATGGAGAATGCAGCTATATATAGCAGCATGAACACAAATAATACTGGAAACTATAACCAAATAGGAGTCATGTTCAGTGTGAGTATTTCCACTACAAGGGACATGCAAAGGAAAATTGCTATAAGCTAGTTGAATATCCTCCGTATTCCAAATCCAAGAAGAAGGGAATAAATACTGGGCAGCATACAAATCAAGTGTGTGGTGCAGAGTGAATTGTTTAGACACATATATTATGGGGAACAATGAAGCTGTTAGTGTAACTCAAGAAGGAAGAAGAAGAAGTCACTCTAATTCATGTGTTGCACAACCAGCAAATCAACCTACTTTCTTCTAGCAAATGCCACTTCTTGCTCATGTCTTCTATTTTCCATACTTCTTCTAATGTGTATATTTCTAGCATTTGCAGTTTATAGAATAAGAGATTAGGACATGCTCCTATAGAAATAATAAAGAAGATATAGGCATTGAGTAAGCTAACAACATGTAACTCTAATTAGCCCTGCATTGTATGTCATGTTGCTAAACAAACCAAGATGACTTTTTAGTTGGGTAATACTACAACAAAACTGCTTTTGAACTATTTCACTGTGATATCTAGGGATCATGTAGAGCACCTACACATTATGGTAAAAGGTACTATGTCACTATAGTTAATGATTATAGTAGATTTAATTAGATTTTCCTCTTAAATTCTAAGTCAAAAGTAATTGTAGTTCTAAGAGCTTTTCTTACTCAAGCAAAAAATGTGTTCTTTACTACTGTTAAAATTCTAAGGACTGATAATAGAAGTGGATTTTTAGTACTGAGTTCAAGCACTTATTTTCTATTCTTTGCATTGTTCATCTAAGTACATGTGTTTACACACCCAACAAAATGGGGTGGTAGAAATAAAAGATAGAACTATTTTGGAAATAGATAGATCTCCGAGATTTCAAGAAGTTGTGCCTCTAAGAGTTTTGGGGGAATGTGTTACTACGGTAGTCTATTTACTCAATAGATTACCGTCTAAGGTAATTGGGTTAAAATCAACTTTTTGAGATGTTGTACTTGCTTCCATCTTCTTTATATCATCTCAAAGTATTTGGTTGTTTGTGTTATGCAACAACTCCTTAAGATTTGGACATGTTTTCACCTGGAGCAGTGCCTGCTATGCTTCTAGATTACTCCACTACTCAAAAAGGGTATATATATTGTATAACTTGCACTCCAAAACCTATACGATCAATAAAATAGTGAGTTCCATAAAGCTGTGTTTCCTTTCAAACATGTTAGAGATTCAGGAATTCTAGTTTTCCCTGTCCTGAATTTGTTATCTTCTGAATTGAATGATGCAACACCAATCTCTTCTTTAGCACCCACAGTAGAAGACTCAACTAAGCATGTTGCAGATCAGATTGGATGGGTTTTCAATGTCTTAGCCTTCTGTGTCTTATGTTTTGTTGTGAAGAACCAGATAGAGAACCTGACCCACAGGATATACATCTCATGTGAACTAGTCGATGTCTGAAAATTAGCAAATGGATGAACGACCACAGGGAGGAACACAAAAGGGATCTGATGACCTGGTCCCTTAGAGTTCTTCCACACAAGCAAGTCTGTAATTGTACGCAATCAATATAAAGAGGAACACAATAGGGACCTACTCCCTTAGGGTTCTCTAACAAAAGTGCAAGTCAAGTACACAGCTGGAACGTAGCAGAAGAAAGTGACCATCAAGCAACTATCGCAAAAGAGGAACACAACTAGGACTTGGTCCTATGGTGTGTCCTGACAGAAGTACAACTATCCTGCTGGAACGCAATAACCTAAAAGTGGCTATGCAGATAGTATAACATTCACTTCTCATTGGGAAGAAGTGTACACTAGGAGGTTACATCACTATCTATTATGCTATCTTTTGTTATAAAACTACCTGGTGCAAGACACAATATCACTTGTGCTTTCAGTGATATTCTCTCAAGAAGCAAATGCATTCATCTGGCATTGAAGTCATTGGTGTGTCAAGAACAAGAAGACAAGTCAACTAAGGATCAGTTTCTAAATGAGTTTTATGTACATCCATAGTTGAGTTGTTATCTTATTATTTGTTCGTCATTGAAGTTCCAGGTTTGCCTTCTTAGAAGCGCTGTATTTGGAAAACTTCATAATTTATGTTGTGACTGGGGATAGTCATTAGTTAAATCCTATATAACTAGGAGAGTTATTGAGTGGCTTGTGGTGGTTGCATCACAAGTTAGTTTAAAGTCTTTACAATAGGGCATTTGCAAAGTGGCTTATAATTGGTAGATTATAAGTTTGTAGAGTTAAAAGCATACAATAGTAGGTCATGGTTTTTTATCCCCTTGTGGGATTTTTCCACTAAAAAATTTGTTGCCTTCTTTACATTAAATCTTTACTGCATTCTACATATCAGTCTCATAGAGGACCTTGTACTCTATAGTTTGGTGGACTCTCATAAACTAACAATTGGTATCAGTGCAGGTTTCTCCTATTAGGCTAACACCTAAGAAGGAATTTCAATGGCTGTTCCACCAAATTTTGAGGAGTGACAACCAACCTATCGACCTCCAGATTCAAGATCAATACTACGGCTGGTGGAAGACCCGGATGCATGTTTTCATTATGGAAGAAGATTCAGAGTTGTTTGAAATTATTTGTGATGTTCCACATGTTCCCATGAAGAAACTTGAAGAAACAGGACCATTGGTGCCCAAATGGAGAAGAGAGTACAACGATATTGACACAAAAGTTGTAGAAAAGAACTATCATGCCAAGAAAATCTTGTTGTGTGGCATAAGACCTGATAAGTACAACAGAGTATCAGCTTTGGATACTGCCAAAGAAATGTGGACAGCTTTACAAACTGCACATGAAATAACTACTCTGGTCAAAAAATCAAAGATCGACATGCTCACCATTGAATATGAGCTCTTCAAGATGAAGGATGATGAGTCCATACAAGATATGTACACCAGATTCACCTCCATAATAAATGAGCTTCACTTAGTTGGAGATGTCTTTCCAAGAAACAACTTGTGAGGAAAATTCTCAGTGTTCTACCTGGGTGTTGGGAAAGTAAGGTAAATTCCATCACTAAAGCTAAAGATCTACAGACTCTGACCATGGATGATATGATTGGTAACCTGAAAATATACGAGATGAAATGAAAGAAAGACAGTGAAATAAGAGAACCTAAGAAGGAAAACAACCTGGTGCTTTAGGCTTAAAGCAGTGATTCTAATGATGAAGATAGTGACATGGAATATCTTACTAAGAGATTTCAAAAAATGGTTCGAAGAAATGATGGCGTACCAAAGTGGGTCAGTTCTAGTAAAACAATGAACAACGATCTATGTCACAGATGTGGAAAATCAAGGTATTTCATAAAACACTACCCACTCGCAAAACAGGAGTAGTACATGCAAAATCCTAACAAAGCTGGAAAAAGGAACATGGTTCGAGAGAAAAAATTCAATCGAAAAAATGGTGCCGACAATATCGTTAAGTAGACTCTTTCTATTTAGGGATACTTCTCAAGTGAATCCAAAAAGGAATCAGACGCAGTAAATAGTTCCATGATGGCAGTGGAGACTGAAGCAACGAAGTACGATTCACTTTCGCACTGATGGCTCAGTCAGATGGTGATTATGATGAAGAAGATGAAGACAATGAGGTAAACTTCAGGGATGTTTAGAGAAATATGAAATCCGATTATTTTAAGAAGATAAGGTCATTATCCAATGTCCTAATCGATGCCTATTATAGTCTTGTAAGTGATAAAGAGATCCTGATCATAGAACTAGGAGAGGCTGAACAATCTAGAGATGATCTAGTGTTCTGTGTAGTGAACTTAAATGAGACTAAAGCTAATCTTGAACAAGATAAGGAAGCATTGATTTAATGAATAACTAGTGTGGAAAATGAGAGAGACGATTTGATGGTAGTACTTGTTGACCTAAAATAAATAATAGAAGGCCTTAAAAATGAGAAACACACCTTAGAGGAAAGAGTTGCATCTACTGAAGAGGAAAGGGATGACATGTTAGTAATATGCACTGATCTAGAGGAAACCATTGAGGTACTCAATAGAGAACATTGGAATGTAAGTCTTGGAAAAGGGAAGGAAGTAGCCAATGAGTCGCATATCTTGCTTGAGAAGGAGTTAACTGTTGTAAAAACTAGTTTCTGCAGTGAACTCAAGAGGAGTCAACAACTCCAGGATGAGTTGGAGAAAGTATGAAATGATCTTGAGAAATCCCTAAAGTGGACCTGGTCCTCAGATATTGTCACTGCCATGTATCTTAACAATAGAGGGAATAAGCAAGGCATCGGGTGCCAAGGGGAGAAAACTCCATACAACCCACAAAACAAGTATGTTACTTACCTGATAATTGGTTATGTACCCACTATGGGAACAATGGGAATTTTAAAAAAAATTCCACGCCAGGGTTTAGTTGCTCACAAGAACAAAATGTTTACTGATAGAGTGACTACTACCAAAGGACCAGGTACCACTCGCAGAAAGAGGATGTTGCCTGCATGGACTAGGAAATCCCTCATTCACCCTTCTAATAGTAACAAGGGACCCAAACTAGTTTAGGTTTTTAAATCTAACCCTTGATGTGCATGATCAGGGAGCAGTGAGAGGAAGCACATTGCGATGGACTATGGACAGTGGATGCTCAAAGCACGCAGCTGAAAACATCATGAGTTTCTTCTCATTGAACGCCCTAGATGAAGGGAATGTATCCTTAAGAAGAAAGTAAAGGGTACATTCTCAGTAAATGAAATACAAGAAAGGTTCTTTTGGCACTCGAGTGGCAACGAGCGCTATGTGAATAGCCTAAGAAGTGCTGTCACCAATCTGATGACTCGCCAATTAGTCTTAGTGAACAAAGGAAACAAGAATAAGCACTCCTGCTAATCATTAATCTCTACAAGCTGGCGGTGTGAGATAAGTGAAGTCCCAATCATGGCATGAAGGGTTGGTGCATGCAAACTTCTTACCTCCGAATGAATTAACCTAGCCGATCCTGGTCTGTGGTCTACCAAACTCATTTGTCACCTGGACATGAGATCAAAAAATGATGGAGTATTGGGAGAAGGGATCACGCACAATTTCTCAACTCCAAGTATTCCACAGGAAAATGGCGTAGCTGAAAGAAAGAACGGAAATGAAAAATATTGCATGGACTATGCTCATAGCCAATGGAATCAACAAGAAATTATGGGCAAAAGGAATGAAAACGGCTCTCTACCTTGAGAACAGGTGTCAGACTAGGTCCCTCAAGAATCAAAACTCACCAGGAGCTGCCAATCGGAAGAAAATGCCTTGTTCTTGACAACAGGAAGGATCAGCTTGGGAAGCTCAATGCAAAAAGACGAGTGAAGGAATCCTTCTAGGGTACAATCCACGAAAGAAGGCCACAAGGTCTTCAAATAAGAGAGCAGTAAATGATAGGATATGCTCATGGGGTGTTCGACAAGACACTCTCCCTTTCCAAGAAAAAAATGGCCAGGATCAATATGATGAATCAATCATTTCTCTAGGAAATATTTGAGGCTTCAAATAGGGAGTATGACAAAGTGAGGAAGATGAAGGATACTAGCGAAAGACAATGCAACATCATTCTCCACACTCACAAAGAATCTACTACTTCACCTACTACCACTAAAGCTCAAGGAAGAATACAGATACAACTCATGTCACTACAGAAGCAGCAGAACATAAAGTACGGGAAATCAAATTAACCTCCATATCTCTCTCTTCAATCAACTTCGGTGACAAATTGGAAAACCAAAGTTCAGCTGTCATAATTCATGCCTCATCTTCTGGGAGACAAGGAATCAAATGGAATGACCTAATCAACAACTAGAAATAAATTTCAAACACATTGAAGGGTGAGATCCTCTTCTGAGAGTCAATTTAAAGAAGGGATTGATCAATTGAAAGCATTGCAGAACACAAGACCCAACTCTAGATATCTCTATCAAATCCTCAAGTAGAAATTATTTCGAATAAATCAAGGTGAAGATGGAGTCGTAAGAAACTAATGAAGAGCCGATTCCTCCATCTGTTGGTTGTGTAAGTGACAATCTGGTAAAGGTAGCTGTAGTTTTTTCTAACCAAGCCTAACTCACATCAATATCGTTGTAGGTAAACACACATGATGATCATAAAAGCTAAAGGAAAGGTTATGGATTTCGAGAGAGGAGCTACTAAAATTGTTTTCAAAAGATTGCTCTCCCATCAGGCTCATGTATCCTAGTTTAGAAGTAATGTGCTTAATTGTGCATGCCCTCTTAAAATAAAAAAAGGGGAAAATATTTTGTAAATAAACTACCACATCATTCGACTTTTAAACGTCTGTGTGTCATGTCTTGTCTTTCAACTCCTTTCATCCCCTATGCACAGTAACATTTCCCCGCAAACCTACTGCTGTTTTTAGAACTATTCAGAGCTTGTTTCGCTCGCCAATCATCATTAGCCCTTCTTTCAATATAACATTCTTTCTCTCTCATGAAAAGTCATGAACCTTAGTCTCTGTTGTATAGCTAGGATCTTTTCCCCATCTCTCTCATTCTTTCTCTACTCGTCTAGCAAGTACTCCTCTAATGAAGATCGAACAATCATCTCATTCCCCCTCCATTAGCACTGCTCCAACTTTGTCATTATCCTTAAATCATTCTTAGAGCATCATTATTTCACGCCTTTGGCCACCTTACCCACTTCTAGTTCCTCCTCCACTCCTATAGTTTTTCCATTTCTAATAAACCCTACTTATCACCATTTTGGGAATCCTATGTCTAGTAAATCCCATGATCTCATCAAAGACAACACATGAGGTTTTACTCCTCGAGTACCAGAAGCCCTTGAGGATGATCCTGACTAGTATCTGAATTCCTCCATGTTGGACTCAGTGACTTTCAAGGAGTCACAAGAAAAATAAGCAGCTCATAACGTCATGGCTATCGTTGTTGAGAGTTTGATGGATAAAGGAACATATTTCTCTTTTGAGTAACAGGGGGAAGAAATTCCATTCCTAGGAGATGTAAGAACCACAACACTTCTTGAATTATTGGCTTATGAGATGTTCTTAGAAAAGCCTTCTGATGAACATGATTCACTTCTATGCAGACTCACTCCTGCACCTCCTATTAACTCCAAGATCGTAGAGTATTCATCCAAGTCACCCACTACCAGGTCACTACAGCAAGAGAGTTTTGAATACTCATTGCAGAAAAGTAAGAGGAGTGTCAAGACAAGGAAAAAGAGGAAAATGAATCCAAAGGATTTCATCAAGAGTGTGTCAGTAAACAGAACAAACAAAGATGCTTCTAGGGAACCTTGTTCCTTAGTAAAATAATCTATTAAAATTAAGGAAATTGTTGAGGAATAGAAACTTTAATTTGTGAAGTACAACATCAAGTCCAAACGATGTCAAACTGAGCTAGCAGTGTATGAGGGCAATACTGTAGAAACAACAAGCTGAAAAGGAAAGTGTGTCGAAAGGTCTAGCAAACAAAAAGGGGAAACAGTTAGGGAACCTTGTTCAACAAGTTCCATGATATGTGATGGTGTTTTGTGGCAGCAGAGATTAAGAACTCAAATGGAGTTGTGGGGCCGAACATTTGATCCAGCAATTTTGGAGATGGCATGCATGAGAAAAATTCTCGATATTGTCAAATTTTAATAGTAGGAACACCAGTTTGAGGGGAGCATGCCTTTGGTGTATAAAGATGTAGTACAACCCTTCTACACATCTCTCTTCACTGTTGATGAGGATCATATCTGTGTGCTTGTAAATGGAGTGGATATGGTACTCGACACTTCAACATTGGGAAAAGTTCATAGATGTGTAAAGGTGTGTCCTCGGTTAAGCATGTGTGTGGAATAAACTGTTGTAAAGCCATCGTGAAAGAGCAAGTTATTCAAGAGAGGGAACATGTCTATAAGAAGGTATTACTTCCTGAGTACCAGCTTCTCTTTAAACTGGTTAATAAAGTACTCTTACTCCGTTCTGAGAGGTGTTCCATTGCTACAAAATTAGATTTGGTCCTGATGGAAGCGTTTGATAAGTTTGTACCAATCAATTTTCCAACAATCATAATAGATCATATGAATAAGGTGGACAATTTTTAGGGTGGAAATCATGGGATTACCTTATGGCTTTCTGCTTACTTAGGTGTTCAGATTCCATAAAGTCCCCTTGGGAAATCCCAGAGTGGGCACACGCAAGTAGACCTTCTCTAAGACCACTCTAGAAGAATGTGAATGTATAGAAAAAGTTGGTGGAAGCATCTTGACCATCTCTTAGCTGATCAATGCTGTAAATATGGCCTCGGAGCAAATAAGAAGGCTAAGGGCTCGAAATGCCATACTAAAAACTCAGTTCAGTCAAGAAGCTAAAGGACTTGATTCTGTACATGAGTAGGTTGCCCGACTCATAAAGAGAAATGAGAGACTCGGGCTCAATTACTTGAAGAACAACTGTCTGCAAATGCCAAGCTAGACGGGGTTCTCAAAACTATTGTTGTCTCTTCCTCCAAGCCTTCTTCCTTTAGTGTCCCCTAGGATCCTCTTTGTGTCAAGCTATTTTTGCTCCAACATCCCATGGTTGCTGTTTTACTTTTGTTTGCCTATTATTTTTTTGTGATGGCATGTTGAACTTAGCAATTACTGCTCCCGAGTTGCTCAATCTAATGTAAATATTAATGGAACAACTTCCTTTTTTTTGCTTGTACAATATTGTGTTCCTCTGGCTTTTTTTCTGTCATGTTCTGTGTACATAGGTGGCATGAACTAGCCGTGTTAGAGTTCTTTATGCTTATTGCCTGCTTATGATCTCCTTAACACATGTTCTTCTTAATGATGACAAAAGAGGAAAAAGAAGTGTGTGGTGTAAAGGTGAGCGTGGGGGTCATATATGCATTCTGAGAGGTGGTGAGGGGAAGTCTGAGATTAAGGTGGAACTACCAATTCTACGATTAAGAGAAAATCACAAAGAGGGATATCTAAGATAAAGGGAGATCCTCGTGCATGCCTTAGTTTTTCATCATCAAACAAGGGGAAATTGATGTGTTTTCAATGTCTTTGCCTAATGAGTCGTATGTGTTGATGATCTAATAAACTTGTAGTGAAGAACAAGATAGAGAACCTGGCCCACAGGATATACAACTCATGTGAACTGGTCGAAGTAAAAAAATTAGCAAATGGATGAACGACCATATGGAGGAGCATAACAGGGACCTAATGACATGGTCCCTTACAGTTCTTCGACACAAGCAATTCAGTGAGTGTATACAATCAATATAAAGAGGAACATAATAGGGACCTGCTGACTTAAGGTTCTCTGACAAAAGTACAAGTCAAGTACTCAGCTGGAACGTAGAAGAAGAAAGTGACCATCAACCAACTGTCACAAAATCGAAACACAACTAGGACCTGGTCCTATGGTGTCTCCTGACAGAAGTACAAAGTCCACTATCCAGCTGGAGCGCAACTGCGAAAAGTGGATATGCATACATTACAACAGTCACTTCTCATTTGGAAGAAGTACAGACCAGGAGTTGACATCACTATCCATTGTGCTATCTTTTGTGATAAAACAGCCTGGTGAACGACACACTATCACTTGTGCATTTCAGTGATATTCTCTCAAGAAGCAAAATCAATCATCTGACATTGAAGTCACTGGTGTGTCAAGAACGAGAAGACAACTCCACTAAGGATTAGTTTCTAAATGAGTTTTATGTACATCCATAGTTGAGTTGTAACCTTGTTATTTTTTCGTCATTGTAATTCCTGGTTTGCTTTCTTAGAAGCGTTGCCTTAGGAACAAACCGAATTTGTAAACTTCATATTTTATGTTGTGACTAGGGATAGTCACAAATTAAATCTTCTATAACTAGGAGAGATATAGAGTTGCCTGTGGTAGTTGCATCACAAGTTAGTTTGAAGTATGTGCAATTGGATGTTTCCAAAGTGGCGTGTAATAGGTAGATTACAAGTTAGTAGAGTTAAAATCCTACAAGAGTAGGTCATGCTTTTTTGATCCCTTTGTGTGGGATTTTTCCACATTGAAAATATCTTTCCTTGTTTACATTCAGTCTATTGCATTCTACGTATCAGTCTCATAGAGGACCAGGTACTCTAAAGTTTGGTGGACTCACATAACCTAACAAGGTATCATTAGAGTCCTCTGCATAAATTCCTTCCTTCCCTACAACACAACAGCTTTTGAACTTGTCATTCCTTCTATGAGTAACTATTAGGATGATGCTTATGCTAAAGCATCTGCAATTCAATCACATACCTCTGAGCCTCTTGAAAAATGCAGGAGATCCTCCAGACCAGACAAGCCACCTCTATGGCTGCAAGATTATGTCACTATCTGTAATTACCTTGCTGGTTGTTTTGCGAGTTATAGCCCCTTTCCTCCATTTATTTCTCCTTCCTGTAATCTACAACTGTTATACAATTTACTATATTAGTTGTTTCAGGTCCAAAGAGATTTCAGAGTGAATTGAAACACTTAGTCTCTTATTTGAATGCTTAATTTAGAAAAGTTGACGGGATGTTGACTTATGTGTAAACGACCTCGAATTTGAGTTATGATGGTGTGGTTAGCTCTATAGTTCATTTTGGACGTAGGAGCATTTCTGGATTGGGATTTGGAGGTCCATAGTATAATTAAGTTTGAATTGTATAAAGTTAGAATTTTGGAAAGTTTGATGGGGAATGGACTTTTTGATATCACTGTTGGATTGGATTTTCGGAAGTTGGAGTAGGCTCATGGTGTCATTTATAACTTGTGTGCAACATTTTTGCTCAATCAGACATGACTTGATAGATTTCGGCATCGTTTATGGAATTTTGACATTCTGAAGTACATTAGGCTTGAATCCTTGTGTAATCCATTTTTTTGATGTTGTTTGACGTAATTTGAGGATTGGACTAAGTTCGTATTAGGATATGAGACTCGTAGGTTATTTGAGGATTCGACTAAGTTCGTATCTAATGATTGAACGGGCTTAGATTGAATTTGAAAAGCAGCTAAATTTTTGTTGATGCTGGTGTAACCGCACCTGCAGATGGGCACCGTATGTGTGAATTCAAAGAAGCGAGAAGGGATCACAGAAGCAGTTAAGGAATAGGCTGGAAGAATTAGAAAGTGCGAGATCCTTTCCGCACTTGCATGACCGCAGATGCGGCAGAAAAGTCGCAGATGAGCATCTGGTACTGAAGGTTGACTTTGCAGAAGCGGAGATTTGTCTCACAGGAGAGAGTTTGCTGGTGCGGAAAGTTGGATGCAGGTGAAGAGCTATGCGCAAAAGAGGGCTCCAGGGCACACCTGTGAGATCGCAGAAGCGGCTAAGTAGCCGTAGGCACAAAAGGTCCGGGCAGAAACTATAAATACGAGACTTTGATATTTTTCACCATTTTTATCACTTTGAGAGGGTTTTTGAAGGGATTAGTGAGGTAAGCTCTTTGTGTTCATTCTTCTTCAATACTGATGTTTTCCCACTAACTTTATAGCTAATTGGTTAGTTTTTTAGGTTAAATTTGGGGGTGTAGGGCTAGTGATTTGGAGAGTGAATTTTGGGAATTTGAATGACCAAATGGTGTCAGATTTGATAAGTTTGGTATGGTTAGACGTATGAGTGAGTGGGCCTTCGGGTATTAGGACTTTTATTGGATTTCGAGACAAGACGATTTCTGATTTTAAGCTCTAAATCTCAAATATTTCTTGTGGAATTGATTGCTTTAGCTTGCATTGATTGTATTGTATTCTTTGTGGTTAGATTCAAGGCATTTGGATGCCGACTCCCAAGGAAAAGGCATTTTGGAGTAGAATTTTGGTCGGATTGAGAAAAGTAACAGTTATAAATCTAGTCCTGAGGGTATGAAACCCCACATTGGGTCATGTGATTATTTTGGAGGTGATGCACATGCTGGATGACGGGCGTGTAGGCATGCATCAATGGGATTGTGACCCGGTCCGTCCCGTGAAATTGTAAAGTTGAATACCTTGCTGTTATCTATATACTCTTTAAGTGTTATTGAAATTTTACAGTAAATCGTGTTAGAAATCATGATTAGGGTATATGTTGGTAATGTTGGGTCCCGCAGGCCACATTTCATGTTGAATTACCTGCTAAATGCTTTCTGTACCCAATCGCAATTTTACTCGCATATCATATCTTAATTTCTATCATTATTATTGATACATCTTTCTGCTGTTAGGGATGATTTTCCTGATTTATAAGAGCCCAAGTGACAGGAGAGATTGATGACTGAGTGAGACCCAGGGCCCGATTGTGAGGATATTCAAGGGATCCGGTTGCGCGCCGCAGCATGTTCCCTTGATTTATGCCATGATTGGCCTGATATAGCGCTTGGGCTGTAGGAGCCCTTTAGGAGTCTATGCACACCCCCATTAAGTGCATGTACCTACTGAGTACGAGTGCCAGGTGCCGAGTACCGAGTGCTTAGTGATCATGAGGAATGAGTGGATGTGGGGAATGAGTAATTATGAGGTTGAAGTAAATGGGAGGATTAAGTGTTGGTTGCTCTGAGAGCTTGTATATGATTTCATTATTGATGCACAAGTTGCCTTATATCATAGTTTTGAAAATTTCTGAAAGATTTTTTACCTTAGTTTTTACTTAAACTTGACTTAATGTGACGATTCGGAATTTTCATCGTCGGGACCTTGATGCGTCCTAACATTTCACTTGCTAGTCCAAGCCAACGTTAGAACAATTCATCTCTTCTAACAGTTTAAAGTTAACATTAAGAAAGAACTGAAATAATCTAAAGTATAAACGCGGAAGTTAAACCAGCCAAACATCTGTTACAAATCCATGAATATGGTGTATCAAGTGCACGAGCTACTAGAATAGTGCATACAAGGGTCTGAAAAGAAGATACACAACTAAATAAAAACAAGAAGGGGACTTTAGGAGTAGCGGGCACTGAGAAGGTGTACCTCAAGTCTTCTTAAAGTGTCTGATCTGAACACGCTAATAACCACCACTAGGGCCAACTCCAAAATATGCACAACAGGTGGAGCGTGCAGCATCAGTATAACCGACACCAAGTTATGGCAAGTGTCAAGCCTAACCTTGGCGAAGTAGTGGCGACACTACAACCTATATGCAGTAAATAATAATGACAGAGAAATAGCAATAGATGACAGGGCAAACCTGTCTACAGAAAATAAATAACACCGCCTCAAGAAATAAACTAGCGTCGTCTAGAATTACCAATCCTTAACAGCACAAAATCATCCCTTATTCCACTGTGATAGCATCAATATTATAGATAATATATATAAATATGTTGTGGCGCGCAACTCCATCCCACCATGTATCGCTATCAGTATTATAAATCATCCTTATTTTACCATGTCAATCAACTCTTATTCCACCGTTACGCCATGCAATCTGATCCCACCGTATAATACATATTCACCCTTATTACACCTGATGCACCATGCAGCCTGATCCTACCATATCAGTACAAAGTACTCAATGCACATTCAAATCAATTGTCAAAACCACAAAACTTTTACGATCAATAGAAATCAAGCTAAACCAAAAAATGGATAACATTGTACAGTAAAGGAATCTACACGAGTAATACTACACAGTGAGACCAATCCTGCAATTGATAATTAGAAGGTGCAAGTAAGTCAATTTAAGAAAATAGTAGAGAATCATGAAACTATGGAAGAGCTAACATTATTAACAGGAGAAGATAAGTAGCAGTTAAGCATGGAACACATTTAGAGCAAATAAGAGTTAAGACAGAAAAGGAAATAATTAAGGAAAAGAGCAAAATCATGGAAAATATATAATTCGGCAGCGCATAAGCACTTGTCCCCTCTTACATCACTCTGAAGTCAATTCAAAGCTCTACGGGGCCATTCCCATAGAATCTACCTGGAAATCACTCGTATCTAGCTAAAATTAACTAAATAATATCAAATATTTCCTATAGAAATCAACTATAATGCACAAATTTCGATTTCCCAAACTCCCCAAAAAAGGTCAAAAATCGGCCCCGGGCCCGCATGGTCAAAACTCGAGGTTCGGACAAAATTCATTTACCCATTTATCCCCAAGACAGATTATGTAATATTTTTCTAAATACGACCTCAATCGAGGTCTTAATTTCAATTTTACAAAAATCCCTAATTCTTTCCAAATCCCAAGTTTCCACCATGAAAATCGTAGATTTTAGATTGAAAACTCATGAAATGTAATGATAATTGACAGAAAGTATGTTAGAATCACCTACCAATAAATTGGGGAAGATAGCTCATTGGGAAAATCGCATGTAGGTCTTCTAGTTTTGAAATTTTGAAAGAATGGCAAAAATCCTGCAATTGGGACTATTTTATCACTGGGGGTTAGTGTTTATCGTGTTCGCGTGAACACTGACGCATTCGCGAAGATCAGAGCCTTACTGGCATACACAATCGCGGGAGACTCCACGCGTTCACGAATTTATAGCTCGCCTCACCTTCGTATTCGCGAAATAGGACTCGTGTTTGCATAGAGTCACCCCGGAATTCCCTTCCCCCACCTCAATATACTATGAGTCCGTGTGTGACTGGTCGTGTTCACGTAGAGATGGATCCCCAGTGCTCTGCGTTCGTTACCGTTGTCTCGAGGTCGCCTAGAAGAATAATGCACCAAGCCCAGTTTCGACTTCACGTTCGCAAGAGTACCTTCGCGAACATGAAGAATGAAACCAGAAGGCACCTGAAACTACTGAAAGAAAAACCAGATTTCTATGTTCAATTCACCTTGTAGACTATCCGAAACTCACCGGAGCCATCGAGGCTCCAAACCAAATATGCACAAAAGTCCAAACATTTCATACGAAATTGCTCGTGCGATAAAATCACTAAAATAATACCTATATTCACGAATTGGACATCAAATCAAATGAAATTATCAAGAAAACATTAAAACTTTTATTTTCACAATCGGATGTCTGAATCACGTCAAACAAAGTTCGTTTTCACCAAATTTGGCAAACAAGTCCTAAATATAATAATGGACATAACTAGGCTATGGAACCAAAATAAGGACCCGGTATGAACAAGGCCAAATATCAGTCAATTCTTAAAAATCATTAAACTTTCAAATTTTAAATTTTCAATAAATATTCATATCTTAAGCAAAGCGCCTCGGAATTCAAATCCGGATATACGCCCCGATCCCAAATACGATGTGGACCTACTAGGATAGTCAAAATACGGATCCGGGTCCATTTACTTAGACCGTTGAACGAAGTCAACTCAAATTAATTTATAAAGCAACAATTCATATTTTTATCAGTTTTTAACATATAAGCCTTTCAGAAAAACATCCGAACTGCGTATGAAAATTGAGGAAGGAAAAAATGTGATACTTAAGGCTTTGGAAGTTAGAGTTTTGATCTAAATTATAAGATGACCTATCAGGTCATCACATTTTCCACCGCTAAAACAATTGTTCGTCCTAGAGCATACATAGAAAACTACCTAGGCTAGAGAAAAGGTATGGATATACCCCACCCACTCTCGGAAGAATCTGAAAAGGTCTGATGTGCCTAGGGCTCAATTTGCCCTTATTTCCAAACCCCGTTACACCTTTTATGTGATATACTCAGAGCATCACCCTCTCTCCGACCATGAGTGCAACATCACGAACTCTACGGTCAGCATAACTCTTATGCCTTGACTGAGCAGTTCAAAGTCTATCCTAAATAATCTATACCTAATAACTGAGCCTCCCCTAGTTCGGACCATCCAACTGGCGATCGGTGTTGCCTACCATATAATACCTCATATGGAGCCATCTAAATTATCGACTGGTAACTCTTGTTGTAACCAAACTCCGCAAGTGGCATGAACTTATCCCAAAAGCCTCCGAAGTCTATAACATAATCATGGAGCATAACCTCCAATATCTGAATAGTGCGCTCGGATTGTCGGTCCGTCTAAGGATGAAATGTCATACTCAACTCAGAAGTGTGAGGTGAACTACGTACCTCTATCAGTAATGATAGACACGGGCACATCATGAAGATGAACAATATCGTGTATGTAAATATCAGTCATAGGTAACTACCTCAGGAATAAAATGCGCTGAATTGGTCAGCCTATCTATAACATCCCAAACTGCATCAAACTTCATCTGAGTCCGTGGAAGTAAAACAAAGAAATCAATAGTGATATAGAGATATGCTCCCACTTCCACTCAGGAATCTCTAACTTCTGAGGCCACACACTAGGTCGCTGATGCAAATACTTTACCTAATGGAAATTTAGATACCGAGCTACATATGCAACTAAATCCTTCTTCATCCTCCTACACCAATAATGTTGCCATAAGTCCTGATACATCTTGGCGGCACAAAGGATGAATAAAATATCGGGAACTATGGGCCTCCTCAAGAATCAACTCTAGGTCCATCTATATTAGGCACGCAAACGTGACAGTGCATCCTCAAAATTCCATTTTCTCCTATAGTAACCTGATTTCCATCTACGTGCCATACTGTGTCCCTAAGGAGAAGCAAATGATTGTCACCATACTTCCGCTCCCCAATGCGCTCCAACAATGAAGACCAAGCGACTGTACAAGCTAGAACACGACTGGCTCAAAAATATCAAACCTCATGAACTGATTGGCCAGAGCCTGAACATCTAACGTAAGTGGTCTCTCATCGACTAGAATGAATGCATGGCTTCCCATTCTCACTGACTTACTACTGAAAGTGATATCATATTCTTTCAATAACTTCAACCACCTCAAATTGAGATTTTTTTGTTTGAACTAATACTGCAAACTCCAATGACCTGTGAATACCTCACACGACACTCCGTAAAGATAGTGCCTCCAGATCTTCAGTGCATGAATAATGGCTGTCAACTCTAAGTCGTGAACATGGAAATTCTTCTTGTGAACCTTTATCTTCCATGACGCATATGCAATCACCTTGACACCCTGCGTTAACATCGCACCAAGTCCAAACAAGATGCATCATAATATACTGTATAAGATCCTAAACCTGTGGAAAACACCAACACCAGCGCCGTAGTCAAAGCACTCTTAATCTTCTTAATGCTCACCTCACACTCGTCCGACCATCTAAACGGGGTGCCCTTCTAGGTGAACCTAGTAAACGGGGCTGCTATTGATGAAAACCCTTCCACGAATCAATGGTAGCAACGGCCAATCCCAAGAAACTCCAGATCTCTATATAGCTGATCTGGGTCTAGGCCAGTTTTGAACTACCTCAATCTTCTTAGGATCCACCTGAATACCCTCTGATGATAAAATGTGCCCCAAGAAGGCAATTGAGCTCAACCAAAACTCACATTTTGAAAACTAAGCATATAACTGGTTGTCTCTTAGAGTCTGATGAAAATTCTGAAGATGCTTCTCATGCTCCTCTTGACTGTGGTAGTAGAAAAATATCATTAATAAACACAATCACAAAGAAACCCAGATAAGGATTGAACACTCGATTCATCTAATCCATGAATATTGCATGGGCATTTGTCAGCCCATACAACACCACTAGAAACTCATAATGCCCATATCGAGTCTGAAAAGTTGTCTAAGGGACATCGGATGCCCTAATCATCAATTCATTTAGCCAAACCACAAATCAATCTTCAAAAAAAACATTTCCACCCTGAAGCTTATAAAATAAGTCATCAATATTCAGCAATAGATATTTGTTCTTGATGGTCACTTTATTCAACAATGTATGCACATCCTGATCGATCCACACTTTTTCTTCACAAACAAAACAGGCGCACCCCAAGGCAAGACACTAGGTCTAATAAAGCGCTTATCAAGAAAATCTTGCAATTTCTCCTTCAGTTCATTCAACTCTAGTAGGGTCATACGGTATGGCGATATAGAAATGGGTTGAGTGCCCGGAGCCAAATCAATACAGAAGTCAATATATCTGTCGGATGACACCCCCCACAGATCTAGAGGAAAGACCTCTGGAAACTCACGAACAAGTTGTATTGAATCCATGGAAGGAACCTATACACTAGAATCACAGACATAAGCCAAATAAGCTGGACACCCCTTCTCGACCATATGCCGAGCCTTCATATAAGAGATAACCTTGTTGGTAGAATGGCCAGGAGTCTCTCCACTCTAATCAAGGAAACCCTAGCAAGACTAAGGTCACCGTCTTGGCGTGACAATCCAATATAGCATGATAAGGTGACAGCCAATCCATACCCAAAATGACATCTAAAACAACTATATCGATAAGCAAAAAATCTATACTAGTCTCAAGACTCCAAGTGGTAACCACACGGGAATAATAAAAACAATCTCACCCAATAACAACTCCCACAGGTGTAGGACACATACACAGGAGCACTCAAAGAATCATGAGGCATAACCAAATATGAAGCAAAATAGGATGACACCTATGGATAAGTAGAACCCCAATCAAATAAAGTTGAGGCATCTGTAATGCAAACTGAAATCGTACTTGTTATAAACGCGTTCGATGACTCAGCCTCAGGCCTTGCTAGAAAGGCATAGCATCGGGGTTGGGCCTTACCACTCCGAACTACATCTCTAAGACGGTCTCCTGCTTGCTGGCCTCCACCTTTAGTAGCCAAACCTCCACCTCTAACAGCCTGACCTCCACCTCTAGCGGTCTGACCTCTACCTTAGCCTCCCTGATCCCTACCACTAGGTGGCTAATTCGGCGGTGATGCAACCAATGCCGGAATTATGGCACGAGAACTATGCTATGGCGTGCCGCCCAATAATCTCTAACAAGACCTCCTGATATGCCAAAAACTACCATACTCATAACATCCATCATGATGTTGTGGCTGCTGAAACTAAGAGTGGCCCAAGCGAGCCGAATGACGATGGTAGTAGTTATGAATAGGAGGTTCCCTGATAGGAGCAGGCCGTGCACTGTAGACTATCTGCCTAGAGTGAGGCACATAAGGACTATGACTCATTGAAGCTCTATGGGATGCTTGAAGCGCTGAATGATATGGCTCGGAGGATGGACCCGACCAAAAGCACCCCTATCTCCATATGAGGCACCACTAAAACGATAGGAATAGCATGACCTCTTATCTGTTCCCTTCCCTCTCTTATGTAAATGAACATCCTCGATCCTCCTTGCGACATTAGCAGTCATCTAAAAAGTAATCTCACTCCCGATCTCCCTAGAAATCTGCAACTTGATATGATGAGCAATTCCCCTAACAAACCTCCTCACCCTTACTCTCTCTCGGTAGGAAGCGGAAGAATAGCATGACGGGCTAATTCCACAAATCAAGTCTCATATTGGTGACGGTAATACTGTCCTACTAGAGGCGCTCAAACAGCCTGTGGTAGCTCTCTCTTTCTCTAGGTGATAGGAAGGAATTTCTCAAGATATGGCTGAGAGAATTGGTCCCAAGTAAGAGCAACAACCCAACTGTTCTGGTCAATATATAATCCCTCCACCATTTCTTTGTGGAACCTGACAACTGAAATGCAGCAAAATTGGCCCCATTGGTCTCCATTATACCCCTTTTTCGTAGCACCTCATGACAATTGTCAATGTAATCCAGGGATCCTCTAAAGATACACCACAGGAGTGAACTAGAAAGATCTTAGTAAACCGGTACAATGTCCATATAGCCTCATAAAACATAGTTGATCTATCGTCGGATGGTGTCGCAACACCCAACTGAACTACCCCAACTGATTGGGCTGCTAGAGTCTACAATGGGGGAGCTATGTGCCACGGAATGTGAGTAGTGGGAGTTTCTGCTCCTCCCCAGCCTGAAAGATGAATGGTTCCATAGGGAATGTACCATCATGGCCTACACTCTCTATAAGGGCCACTAAACAGACCAAGGTGTCCTGAAGCATTGGGTGGCAATGAACCACTTCGGGACCTGAGCTGGTCCGATATGAACAGTCTAAGCTGGAACCTCCTCGTCAAAATCTACAAGAGGCTCCACTGCTAGTGCTTCTGCTCGAGCTCTAGGCTGAGCCCTGCCCCTGCCTCAGCCTTGACCTCTACCCTTAGTAGGAGCTGCCACTACGGGTTCCAGCTGATGCTCGGCTGAATATAGAGTGTGTATTTTCGCCTTCTGTGAGAGAAAAAATAGAAGGGTCCAATCATCAATGATAAAATAAAATAGCACGGCAAAAAATAATAGAAGTGAAACTGTTCCTAACTCCATAGCCTATATGAAACTCATCCGAGCCCTCCGGGCTCCAAACCAAATAACTACACATGTCCAAAAATATCATATAAACTTGCTCATGCGATCAAACTACCATAATAACTCCTAGAAACACGAATCAGATACCAAATTAAATGAAATTTTCAAGAAAATATTAAAACTTTTATTTTCGCAACCGGACGTTTGAATCACGTTACACCAACTATGTTTCTAATAAATTTCATAAACAAGTCACAAATATAATATTGGAATTGTACTGGGGTCAGGAACCCAAATATGGACCTGGTATCAACAAGGCCAAACATCAGTTAATTCATGAAAGTCATTGAACTACAAAACTTTCAATTTTCAACAAAAATTCATATCTCAAGATAGGGGCCTCGAAATTCGCTTCTTGACATACGCCCAGGACCCATATTACGATACAGACCCACCGGGGCCGTCAAAATATGGATTCGGGTCTGTTTACTCAAAACATTGACCGAAGTCAACTCAATTAATTTTTAAGGTAAATTTGTTTTTTTATTAGTTTCTATGATATAAGCATTTTCGATAGATATCTGAACTATGTACACAAATCGAGAAACGGAAAATGACATATTTAAGTCTTCAGAACACAGAGGTTTGTTCTAAATCATAAGATGACCTATCGGGTCCTCACACTTAAGCAAATTGAGTTGACTTGATTTTACCGAATTATGGAAGCATGTCCATTTTCCTTGTTGAGGCTACTGAAAATGCATTATAACTGTGTAGCTCATCACTATCTTTCAGTTTTTTATTTAATATTATTACTTACTCAGTTGGTTGTACTCACGTTACACCCTGCACTTCATGTGCAGATCCAGGAGTTTTTGGATGAAGAGGGTGTTAATGGTTTCTCTAGCTAATCATTGGAGATAGCGAGTTAGTAGCCTGGCATTCCCAGACCTTACTTTCTACATCTTTATCTTTTGTTTTTGTTGTATTTATTTTGAGGCTGTGATAGTCATGTTATATTCATATCGGTTATGCTTAGATGCTGATGGATTAGTGACACCCCGATGTTGGGGATATTTTTCCGCACTTGAATTTTTAGCTTAAACCCTATTTTCGAAACTCTGCTTTATTACAAAATTCTGATTTATATTTTTGCATAATATTGGAGGTGTTTTGAAAAGGTTTGCCTAGAACCATCACTAGGTGCCTTCACGACATGTTAAGATTTGTGTCGTGACACTATCTCAAATGGCTCAAAATATACTAATCCCATATCCTATTATGTAGAGTACTCTCACATCTCTCTAACTTTTAGACAAGCTCTCACGGCCTACTCAGCTCTCTTTGAGCCAACTACTTTTATGAGGTTGCTACTGATCTTAGATGGGTGAAAGCTATGTAGTTCGAGATTGATGCACTGGAGGACAATCGAACTTGGAGTATTGTAGATCTTCTACCTTGAAAGACACCTATTGATTCTAGGTGGATTTAAAAAATTAAGTATAAAGCATCTGGGGAGGTAAAAAGGTTCAAATCTTGATTGGTTGTTAGGGGTCACAGCCAAAAGGGAAGGTTTGGACTATGGCGAAACATTTTCTCCTGTGGCTAAGATAGTTACTGTCAGAGCTATCATTGCATTTGATGCTTCTAAACAGTGGTTGCTCATTCAGATGGATGTTAATAATGCTTTCTTTAATGGAGATCTCATCGAAGAGGTCTATATGCATATACCTGAGGGGTTTTCTAGACAGGGCAGTCTCACAAGAAGGTCTGCAAATTCCATAAGTCTCTTAATGGACTTAAATATGCCCCAGGACAATGAAATATGATGTTGAATGAAGCTTTACTTCATGTGGGATTTTAGTAAAGTCATTATAATTATTCCTTGGTCACAAAGAATGTTGGGAGTGACATAGTGATAATACTAGTGTATGTAGATGATCTTTTGATCACTGGGAACAACCAACAGTTGTTATGTGACACTAGGACATATCTCAAGAAAAGGTTCAAGATGAAGGATCTAGGAGAGCTAAAACATTTTCTAGGCACTGAGTTTGCGAGGTCTAAACAAGGAATTCTCATGTATTCAAGGAAGTACGCTCTAGAGTTAATATCTGAGTCAGGTCTAAGTTGTGCAAAGCCAGCTGGAAAACTATTAGAGCTGAATTAAAAGTTGCATCCACAGAATATGACAGTTGCTTCAATACCAATAGTGCTTACTTGGACGAATCTCTCACGAATCCTAGTGTTTAACAAAGATTGGTAGGAAGGCCGATATATCTTACTATGACGAAGCCAGACATTACTTTTGTGTTTCAGGTCCTTAGTCAGTTCATGCATTGTCCTAAGAATTCTCACGTGGAAGCAACACTAAGAGCGGTAAGGTATATAAAGAAGGCATCAGGTTTGGGACTGTTGATGCCTGCAGAATCATCAAGTCAATTTCCTACTGTGACTCGGATTGGGAAGCATGCATAAAGATAAGGAGATCAATTATAGGGTAATTAGTTACGTTTGGCAGTACATTAATATCCTGGAAGTTTAAGAAGCAAAATACTATCTCTAGAAGTTCAACAGAAACACAATTTAGAAATGTGGCATCATGTGCAGCAGAGGTTACATAGTTAACAGGTATGTTCCGTGAATTAGATGTCAAGATTGAGCTGCCTAAACTCTAATATGTGATAGAATACCAGCAATCCAAATAGCTACCAATCTGATATATTATGAGAGAACTAAATATATTGACATAGATTGTAATTTTTGAGAGAAAAGCTAAGTCAATAGACAGCTTAAAACTGAGTATGTGAATACAGAAGATCAACTAGCAGACTTACTCGCAAAGAGTCTGGGAAACGCTCAACATGAATATTTGTTGAAAAGAATGGGATCGAAGAACTTATTTGAATCATCATCTTGAGTGGGAGTGTTGGCTAGAAGCTAAACGACAAGCTGATAGCTAACTACCATTAAGCTTAAGTATAATATTAACTAGAGTTAGTTAGTTAGGAGTTTGTGAAAGTTGGTTAGTGCTAAAATAAGTTAGATTGTTAAATACTGTAACAGATTGTATAGAACGTAGCTTTTTTTGGAAATGAAGTGAGTTGGTTCGCAATTTTCTCTCATTCTCTCCATCTAGATTCTTCTTCGCATTTGTCACGACCCATTTCCATAACAGGCCATGATGGCACCCAACGACCTTGCCGAGCAAGCCACGTGCAGAAAACATTTCTATGTTTAACAACATCAACATTTTTGCGAAGGAGATAAGCATCCCAAAACGGGGTTTTTTTCAGAAACACGATACAGTAATCAAAGTAGGGATAATTGACGATCCTCAATGGACCCTCACCAGAGAAACCCTCTTGGACATTAACTGATAGTCATGTCTATCAACAATGACAAGTCGCTCCTCCTCGTAGCCCAAGCTCTCATCTAACTGAATGGTACTGAAATCCAACACATGAGAGTAGTCGGCATGACACTTCTGAAGCATCGATACATGGAAAACTGGATGAACTCCTGATAAACTGGGAGGTAAAGCAAGCTCATTGGCAACCTCTCCAACTCGCCTCAACACCTCAAAGGGACCAATAAACCTTGGGCTCAACATGCCCTTCTTCTCGAACCTCATAATGCCTTTTAATGGCGATACTTTAAAAAGAACCTTCTCACCAATCATAAATGATACATCACGTGCCTTCTGATCCGCATAACGCTTCTGCCTGGATTAAGCTGTGCGGAGCCTCTCCTGAAACAACTTTACCTTATCCAAGGCATCCTCTACCAAATGCGTAGCAAGTAACTTAGCCTCACTAGGCTCAAACCACCCTATATGAGAACAACAACGACGGGCGTACAATGCCTCATACGGGGCCACCTATATGCTGGAATAATAGCTATTATTATATCCAAACTCCGCTAAGGGAAAAACTGATCCCAGTGACCTACAAAGTCAAACACACATGCTCTAAGCATATCCTCTCAAATCTGAACTGTCCGCTCTGATTGTCCGTCGGTCTGAGGGTGAATCGTTAAGTTGAGATCTACACTGGTGCCCAAACCACTCTGAAAGGCTCTCCAAAAATGGGAATTGAACTGATTGCCACGGTCTGACATAATGGAAACTAGTAGCCCATGCAACCGGACTATCTCCTGAATATAAATATGGGCATACGTATCCACAGTGTAAGTACTCGCCACTAGAATGAAGTGAGTGGACTTGGTCAACCTCTCCAAAATAACCCAGAATAAATCAACCTTCTACAAATTCTGCGCCACCCTAACTACGAAGTCCATGGTAATGCGCTCCCACTTCCACTCCGGAATAGGCATCTGCTGAAGTAAGCCACCTGGCCTCTTGTGCTCATATTTGACCTGCAGGAAATTCAAATACCTAGCTACATACCCTATGATGTCCTTCTTCATCCTCCGCCACCAGTAGTGCTACCTCAAGTCACGATACATCTTTGTGGCATCCGAATGAATGGAGTACCCCAAACTGTGGGCCTCCTCTAGAATCCTCCTCCTCAAGCCATCCATATTAGGAATACATACACAGCCCTGAAACTGTAACACTCTATCCTTGCCAATAGTAACTCCTTGGCACCCCCCTAAAGTACCATCTCTCTGAGGGCTGTCAAATGCAGATCATCAAACAGTCAAACCGTGATCTGCCCGAATAATGAAGACTGAGCAACCATGAAGGCTAGAACTTTGGCGGGCTCCAAAATATCCAACCTCACAAGTTTAGCCAAGGACTGAATGTCCAAAGCCAATGGTCTCTCCTCAGCAGGAATAAATGCAACCCATACTCTCTGTCTTTTTGCTCAAGGTATCTACGACCACATTCACCTTACCTGGATGATAAAGAATGGTAATGTCATAATACTTTAGTAACTCTAGACACCTGTGCTACCTCAAATTAAGGTCTGTCTGCTTGAACAGGTGCTCCAAACTGCGACATGACACCCCATACAAATAATGCCTCCAAATCTTCAGAGGATGAACAATCGCTTCCAACTCTAGATCGTGCACTAGGTAGTTATTCTCATGAATCTTCAGTTGACGTGAAGCATATGCAATAACTCGCCCCTCTTGTATCAATACAAATCCCAAGCCAACATGATAAGTGTTGCAATATACGGTATACATCCCTAAATCGAAAGGTAATACGAGAACCGATGTTGTAGTCAAAGTCGTCTTGCGCTTCTGGGACCAACGAAATGGGACACCCTTCTGGGTCAAGCTGGTCAAGGGTGAAGCAATAGATGAAAAGCCCTGCACAAACCGCCAGTAGTATCTTGCTAACCCCAGGAAAGTCCTGATCTCGGTCACTAGAGTCGGACGTGGCCAACTCTGAGTTGCCTCAATCTTCTTGGGATACACATTAATACCCTCTCCTGACACAATATGCCCCAAGAATTCCACTGACTCTAGACAAAACTCACACTTGGAGAAATTGGCATATAGTCTCTGCAATCGCAAGGTCTGAAGCACTACTCTCAAATGCTACACGTGCTCCTCCAAGCTACGCGAGTATATCAAGATGTCATAAATGAAGACGATAACAAAAGAGTCAAAAAAAGGCTTGAACACCCTGTTCATCAAGTCCATAAACGCTGTTGGAGCATTTGTCAATCCAAAGGACATCACGAAAAACTCATAGTGGCCATATCTAGTCCTGAATGTAGTCTTCGACACATCTAAATCCCGAATCTTCAGCGGATGATACCCTGACTTCAAGTAAATCATAGAGATATCCAAGCACCTTGCAGCTGGAAAAACAAATCGTCAATACGCGGTAACAGATACTTTTTCTTGATGGTGACTTTGTTCAACTGGAGATTAATCAATGCACATCCATATAGTCCCATATTTCTTCTTCACAAATAGCACTAGTGCAACCCAAGGAGATACACTGGGCCAAACAAACCGCTTTGCTTATAACTCCTCCATCTGCTCCTTTAACTCTTTCAGCTCCTTAGGATACATACGGTACAATGGGATAGATATAGGCTGACTGCCTAGAGCCAAATGAATGCAGAAATCAATATCACGATCAGGAGGCATGCTCGGAAGATCAGAAGGAAAAACATCGGCGAATTCTTGGACTACTGAAATTGAATCAATCACCGGAAACTCTGTTGTGTTGTCTCAAGCATAATCCATATATGCCAAACACCCTTTCTCAACCATACATTGAGCCTTCAAACATAAATAACCCTGCTAGGCATATCAACTGTGGAACCTTTCCAGACAAATCTCGGCAATCGTGGCATCGCTAGCGAAATAATCTTGGCATGACAATCATGGACGGCGTGATAGCGAGATAACCTGTCCATACCTAGGATGACCTCAAAATAGGTCATATCAAGCAATAGAAGATCTTCCCTAGTATCATATCCATACAAGGCCGATAGATCTGATCCACGACCAGAGAATTTCCAATAGGAGTGGACACATAAACAGGAACACACAAAGGCTTAGAAGAGATAACTAGAAAACAAACAAATAGAGATGATACATATGAATAAGTAGATCTTGGATCAAATAATATCGAAGAGTCCCTACCGCTGACTGAAATAATACATGTGATGATGACATTTGAGGTCAATGCATCTGGCCACCTGGAAGGGCACATAATTTGGATGATGCACCGGCCTGACTGGCCTCCACCTAACTGAGTAATAGCGGGCTGCCCTCTACCCGTCTATCCTCCATCCCTGGAACGGGATCTACCAGTATACCTTCTACCTCTGGATGACCGGGCCACTGGTGCTGGAGTCACTGGTTGTTGTCCCTGCTGCACTGCCTTGCCCAAAGCTTGGGACACATCCTTATAAAAGTGACTAGGATCTCCACACTCATGGCAACTTGGTACGGCGGACAGACCCTAAAAATCTGTAGAACTACTAGGAGGAGATGGAAGAGCCAGTGAATGATATAAACTCTCCGACATGGCACTAAAATAAGAGCTGGAAGGACCCAAAGGACCTGAATACCCACTGGATGAACCCTGAATAGATGGCGGGCGATAAGAACCCTCTAGTATAGAACTGAAATACTGACGTGCTAGAGCTACCCGGGCAGGAGGTGGTGGTGCTCGAGCTGGAGACCTTCTCGGCTGACCCCTACCATGTTGACCTCTACCCCTAGCTGGAGAACCTCTAAAATCTCCAAAGAACCTCGCTCTCTTGTCCTGCTGAACCTTCTCCCTGCCCCTCAGGTGATTTCCCTCAACTTGGAGAGCAATCTCGACCACTAGTTGATACCCTGTACCCATTGGATACCCGGCTGCAACCCTGAGACAAACCTCAGCACTCTCTCCGCGTCTGCATGAACTATCATAACTGTATGGTGGGATAACTCAGAGAACCTCGCCTCATAATCGGTCATAGCTATTTGACCCTGCTTGAGATGCTCAAACTGATACTGCAGCTCTTCTCTCTCAGAGGGAGGAATATACCCATCCTAGAACATTTGGGTCAACTGATCCCAAGAGAGGGGATGAGAACTTGCTGTCCCACTAAGAGAATAAGAATTCCACCATCTGCGGGCCCTGCCCTCCAACTAGAAAGAGGTGATGTCAACCTCATGCGACTCCAGTATCCTCATGTTGTGCAGTCTGTCCCTGCACCTCCCATTAAAGTCCCGAGCATCCTCATGACGTTCACCCCCGAAGACTGGAGGGCGAAGTGTAGTCTATCTGTCCAGTAACTTCTGTGGATCATCATCCCTAATTGGCATGGTCTGGGGTGCCACTGCAGCAACTGGCTGAACTCTATCCACGGAGTGCACCCTGAGTTTGATAAACGGTAGTTGTACCACTTAGAGCCTAAGCAGTAGGGATCTGTTCTCCCCCTTCTACCTGTGAGGTGGCTGGATTTGTTGGAAATAAATCGTTCTATGTGATAGTGTCGATGAACCGAAGCATGAAGCCCATGATCTCTCGAAACCCCGGTGTTGTCATGAAATCCACCGGAATATGCTCAGATGGAGACCTCGCCCTGCTCCTCAATGATCAGATCCATTGTAGGATCTGCTGGTGGTGCAACATGAATAGCTTGGGGTATCCTCGTCCCCTACCACGGGCAGGTGCCCTCTTCCGGCCTCTACCTCGGCCTCTAGCAACAGGGGGCAGCTCCTTTCGGGTCAGGAACATCGGTGGTACGAGTCCTCACTATCTGTGAGATAATAGAAATGAAAATTTAGTACATTAACTTCTACACGAAAGGAAGTGAATAAAGAGTAGTCTTTCCTAACACCACATAGCCTCTCAAAGATAAATACAAACGTCTCTATACCGATCTACAAGACTCTATTAGGTTTTGCTCGTAACACTATGAGACCTATGTGAACCTAGTGCTCTGATACCATGGTGTCACGATCCATTTCCATAACAGGTCATGATGGCGCCTAACGACCTTTCCGGGCAAGCCAAGTGTGGAAAACATTTCTAAGTTTAACAAAATCAACATTTTTAACAAGAGGATATGCATCCCAAAAGGCGTTTTTCTCAGAAGCCCGATACAATAACCAAAGTAGGGACAAAATATCTAAAACTAGTCTACTAAAGTGTGTTCCAGAACATGGTATCACAACTACGGGCAACTAGTAGATAATATACAAAAGAATAGTATGTTATCCTACAGGCTGAATAAGGATAGAAAGAAAAACAAAAGTACAGAGATGACTTCTTTGGCTGGAGATCGTCACTGAAAGGAGGAAGCTCACTGTAGAAGTCCAAGGTAACTCACTGATGCGCGCCCGAATGGTAACCAGATCCACCTCCCTTAGATCCTGTACAGTTAAGTACAGAAGCGTAGAATGAGTACATAAACATCATGTACCCAGTAAGTATCCCGCCTAATCTCGAAGAAATAGAGACGAGAGGTCGACTTGATACTTACTAAGGTCAAATAATATGTGAGATTATTTATATGCATGGAAGCTACTAATATTAACATGTTTAAGGAAAGAGACATACGTAATGTCTTCACAATATCATTATTTACAAATTTCATGTTCAATGTATAGTAAAAAGTAGTGTGAGTACAAGTTTTCACATAATAATCATGTGCACATTATACCGAGGCAAAGACATAATGAAATGTGCAATTGCTGAGGGTCGACGACGCGCCTATAAATGCATTTATTCATACCGAGGCGATCAGCCTGATCCATAATTAACAAGCAAACATCAAGAATGCACACAAAGGCAATGGATATTAATTTATGCCATACAAGTGTTCTACAAGTATACAAGTTTACTTTTATCTTCCTTCTACCCTTTTATATATCCTAGGCGATCATAGTAGAATATTGATATATATACATATATATATATATATATATATATATATATATATATATATATATATATATATATATATATATATATATATATATATATATATATATATTCATAGATATAGCATGATGTGGGTCCTAAGCACCCAGACAATCAATATGGTAATAGCTACGCACGGACTCTCGTCACCTTGTGCGTACGTAGCACCCGTATTTAGAAACAATTATATAATTTATTAATCCTATGGGGACATTTCCCTCTTACAAGGTTAGAAAGGAGACTTATCTCGCTCCGACGCTCTCTTTCAAAAACAAGATCAGGATCCAACCTAAATTTGAAGCTGAGCGAGCAAAAACTAGATATATAAAGCAAGAACTAGTCGATAAGTGTTTACAAGTTGAATTCTAACCAATCTAAGTGATTTCCCAACCTTACTCGCAAGTTTCCTAAATGTCAACCCCGGGCCCATTTGCCCGGATTTCAAGATTTTTTGAAGGGAATTACTCTCCATAACCTAAGGATTACTAATATGTAATTTTTACTTCATTTCGTAGCTAATTAGGTGGTCAAATCTTAATTTTATCAAATTCCTAGGTCTAGCTCTAACCCTCGAATACTTTATTATTGGTGTTAAATCTAGCTAATGTTTGAAATTAAGCTAAAAATGAGTGGGGATTACTTACCTTGTGATGTTATGTTGAAATCCCCTCTTTGGAATCTCCAAAATCGCCCAAGAATTTAATGAGAAGTGAGAGAAATTGCTTGTGGTTCGAATTAAATAAACCCCTCAGCCCGGCCTTTTTCAATTCTGTGGAAGGGATTCCGCTCATGCGGCCACCCCTTCTACAGTTTTGTGCCGCTTCTGCGGTCTAGGCCCTAACTGGAAGAACAGCTTCTGAAGTCATTAAGCCGCTGATGTGGGACCAATCCGGCGATCTTGAGATTGCTTCTACGATTTCCCTGAGCTGCCCATTTTCCGCTTCTGCGGATAGACGACCGCTTCTGCTATCCAAAAGCCACATAAGTGATTATGACAGAAGGAGCAGGAATGGTTCCTTTTAAAATACCAACTTTTCTCGAACCTCGGCCATTTGATGCTCAGGGATCCCGAGCCCCGCCCGAACATAATGACAAGTCTAAAATTAAGAGGCTGACCTAGTCAAACCCTCGAAACACCGGAAGCTACGCTAAATCGAGGAATCAAACCCCAAATTCAATTGAATCAACCTAACAAACTTCAAGTTCTTAATTTCATTCCAAGCAGAAAAACGCCCATAAAATACTCTGATTGACACAATACTTTACGGGGAGGTCCTAACTAATATTTCGGACTTGTACCAAGTTTCTGAACAAAAAATCCGAACTTGATACCTATGTTTTAAATGAATACTTAGATTCTTTAATTCCTTAAAACTTTGATTTAACAATTTTACATAAAAACTCTGTACCGGGACTAGGGACCTCGTATTTCGATTCCGATTATATGCCCAGGTCACGTATTTTTCCACATACCTTCCGGGACCGCTAAATCACGAATCCGGGTCTGTTTTCCAAGAAGTTTGACCAAAGTAAAATTTGTCCTTTTAAGAAAACCTTGATGAAATAATTGGGTTTATTTTCGCTCAAAACTCTTCTAACTTCCAAACTAATCGCCTCCGCAAGTCGTAATTTAGCTATGGAATGCGTGGGAAGTTTTAATTAAGGGAATGAGGTTCTACATAGTAAAACGACCAGCCGGGTCGTTACATTCTCCACCTCTTAAACAAACGTTCATCCTCGAACGAACATAGAAAAGTATCCGGGCTGCTGAATAAGTGGGGATACCGGCTCTGCATGTCCTCCTTGGACTCCCAGGCTGCCTCCTCAACTGGTTAGACCCTCCACTGGACCCTCACCGCAAAAACCCTCTTGTACGTCAACTAACGATCATGAATATCAACAATGGCAATTGACTCGTCCTTGTAGCCCAAGCTCTCATCTAACTGAATGGTACTGAAATCCAACACATGAGAGTAGTCGGCATGATACTTCTGAAGCATCGATACATGGAAAACTGGATGAACTCTTGATAAACTGGGAGGGAAAGCAAGCTCATAGGCAACCTCTCCAACTCGCCACAACACCTTAAAGGGACCAATAAACCTTGGGCTCAAGTTGCCCTTTTTCCCGAACATCATAATACCCTTCATTGGTGAGACTTTAAAAAGAACCTTCTCGCCAATCATAAATGATACATCACGTGCCTTCTGATCCTGCGTAACTCTTTTGCCTGGATTGTTCTGTTAGGAGCCTCTCCTGAATCAACTTTACCTTATCCAAGGCATCCTGTACCAAATTTGTACCAAGTAATTTAGCATTACCAGGCTCAAAACACCCTATAGGAGAACGACAACGCCCACCATACAATTCATCATATGGGGCTATCTCTATGCTAGACTGATAGCTATTATTATATGCAAACTCCGTCAAGGGCAAGAAATGATCCCTGTGCCCTACTAAGGCAATCATACATGTTCCAAGCATATCCACTAAAATCTAAATTGTCCGCTCCGACTGCCCGTCGGTCTGAGGGTGAAATAATGTGCTGAGATCTACACTGGTTCCCAAACCACTCTGTACGGCTCTCCAAAAATGGCAAGTGAACAGATTTTCTCGGTCTTATATAATAGAAACTAGTACCCCGTGTAACCGGACTATCTCTCGAATATAAATCTTGGCATACCTCTCTGTTGGGTAAGTAGTCGCCCACTGAAATGAAGTGAGCAGACTTGGTCAACCTATCCACAATAGCACACATTGAATCAACCTTCCACAAAGTCGACGGCAACCCAACTACGAAGTCCATGATGATGCGCTCCCACTTCCACTCTGGAATAGGCATCAGTTGAAGTAGGACACTTGGCCTCGGGTGCACATATTTAACATGCTGGCAATTCAAACACCTAGCTTCATACTACACGATGTCCTGCATCCTCTGCCACCTGTAGTGTTGCCTCAAGTCACGATACATCTTTGTGGCACCTGGATGAATGGAGTACCTTGAACTGTGGGCCTCCTCTAGAATCCTCCTCCTCAAGCCATCCACATTAGGAACACATACACGGCTCTGAAGTCCTAACACTACATCCTCGCCAATAGTTACATCCTTGGAACCTCCCTGAAGTAATGTCTCTCTGAGGGATGTCAAATGCGGATCATCGAACTGTCGAGCCTTGATTTGACCCAATAATGAAGGCTGAGTAACCACATATG
Source organism: Nicotiana benthamiana (assembly GCA_034376525.1). Classification (NCBI taxonomy): domain Eukaryota; kingdom Viridiplantae; phylum Streptophyta; class Magnoliopsida; order Solanales; family Solanaceae; genus Nicotiana; species Nicotiana benthamiana. Next base: position 122,409,264 of record CM067330.1, read on the forward strand.
CTAGAACTTTGCTGGGCTCCGAAATATCCAACCTGACAAGTCTATTAGCCAATGATTGAATGTCCAAATCTAATGGTCTCTTCTCAGCAGGAATAAATGCCAAACTGCCCATACTCTCTGCCTTTCTGCTCAAGGCATCCGCGACTACATTCGCCTTACCTAGATGATAAAGAATGGTAATGTCATAAGCCTTTAGTAACTCAAGCCACCTACCTGCCTCAAATTAAGGTCCCTCTGCTTGCACAGGTGCTGAAAACTGCGATGATCGATGCAAACCTCACATGACACCCCATACAAATAATTCCTCCATATCTTCAAAGCATGAATAATCGCTGCAAACTCTAGATCGTGCACTGGGTAGTTCTTCTTATTAATCTTCAGCTGAAGTGAAGCAAATGGAATAATTAGCCCCTCACGCATCAATACACATCCTAAGCCAACGCGAGAAGCGTCGCAAAATACGGTATACATCCTGAACTGGAAGTAAATACAAGAACCGGTGCTGTAGTCAAGCCGTCTTGACCTTCAGAAAGCTCTCCTCTCACTCATGTAACCAACAAAATGGGACACCCTTCTGGGTCAAGCTGGTCAAGGGTGAAGCAATAGATGAAAAGCCCTGCACAAACCGTTGATAGTATCCGGCTAACCCCAGGAAAGTACAGATCTCGGTTGCTGAAGTAGGATGTGGCCAATTCTAAGCTGCCTCAATCTTCTTTGAATCCACTTGATACCCTCTCCTGACATAATATGCACCAAGAATGCCACCGACTCTAGCCAAAACTCACACTTGGAGAACTTGGAAATATAGCCTCTGCTCTCGCAATATCTGAAGCACTACTCTCAAATGATGCTCGTGCTCCCACAGGCTACGCGAGTATATCAAGATGTCATCAATAAAGAAATAATAAAATTGTCAATAAAAGGCCTAAACACCATGTTCATAAAGTCCATAAATGTCGCTAGAGCATTTGTCAATCCAAAGGACATCACTAATAACTCATAGTGGTGATATCTAGTCCTGAATGAAATCCTCGGAACATCTGAATCCTGAATCTTCAGCTGATGGTACCCTGACCTCAAGTCAATATTAGAGAACACCCAAGAACCCTGCAGGTGGTCAAAAAAATCATAAATATGCGGCAACAGATACTTGTTCTTGATGGTGACATTGTTCAACTGGCGGTAATCAGTTCATATCCGTAAAGTCCCATCTTTCTTCTTCACAAATAGCGCTGGTGCACCCCAAGGTGATACACTGCCCCATTGTTAATAACTCCTCCAACTGCTCCTTCAACTTTTTCATCTCCTTAGGAGCCATATGGCACGGTGGCATAGATATAGGTTGAGTGCCTTGAGCAAAATCAATGCAAAAATCAATATCACGATTAAGAGGCATGCTTGGAAGATCATAAGGAAAAACATCGGTGAACTCTCAGACTACTGGCACTGAATCGATCGTCGGAAACTCTACTGTGGTCTCTTGAACATAAGCCAAATAAGCCCTACACCCTTTCTCAACCATGCGTCGAGCCTTCAGAAAGGAAATAACCCTGCTAGGTTTATCAATAACCCTTCCACTCCATTCTCGACAATCCTAGCACCGCTAGCGAAATAGTTTTGGCATGAAAATCAAGGATGGCGTGATAGGGAGATAACCAGTCCTTACCCAGGATAACCTTAAAATCAATCATATCAAGCAATAGAAGATCTGCCCTAGTATTGTAACCACAGCAAAGTAACCACACATGACCGATAGATTTGATCCACAACCATAGAATCACCCACAGGAGTGGACACATGAACAGGAACACGCAAAGGCTCAACAGAGATAACCAGAAAATGAGCAAAAAGAGATGATACATATGAATAAGTAGATACTAGATCAAATAATACCGAAGCGTCCCTACCGCTGAATGAAATAATACTTGTGAAGATGACATTTCAGGCCAATGCATCTGGCTTAGCTGGAATGGCAAAGAATCTTGCTGGAGCGCCGGCTGACTGGCCTCCACCTGACTGAGCAATAGCGGGGTGTCCTCTACCCGCCTGGCCTCCATCCCTGGAACAGCCTCTACTAGTACACCCTCCAGCTCTAGATGGCTGGGCCGTTGGTGCTGGAGTCACTAGTTGTTGTCCTTGCTACTGAACTTTGCTCCAAAGCTTGGGAAAAGTCCTCCTCACATGACTAGGATATCCACACTCATAGCAATGTGGTACGGCAGCCTGTTTCCCCGAAGACTGACCCTGAAAACCAGTAGAACTACTAGGAGGAGCTGGAAGGGTCGGTGGATGATATGAACTCTCCGGCATGGCACTGAAATAAGAGCTGGAAAGACCCTGAGGATCTGAATACCCGGTTGATGAACCCTGAATAGTTGGCGGGTGATAAGAACCCTGTGGCGTAGAACTGAAATACGGACGTTTTTGAGCTCCCCTGGTAGGAGGTGCTGGAGCTGGGGGCCTGCTCGGCTGACCCCTACCATGCTGATCTCTGACACTAGTTGGGGCACCTCTAAACTCTCTAATGAACCTCGATCTCTTGTCCTGCTAAACCTGCTCACTGCCTTTCTCGAGATTCTCAAAATGATACCGCAGCTCTTCCCCTCAGAGGGAGGAATATACATGTCCAAGAACATTTGGGTTAACTGGTCCCAAGTGAGGGGAGGAGAACTTGCTGTCCTGCTAAGAGCGTAAGAGTTCCACAATCTGCGGGCCCGGCCCTCTAACTGGAGAATGGTGAAGTCAACCCATGTGACTCCAGTATCCTCATGTTGTGCAGTCTGTCCCTGCACCTCTCATTAAATACCTGAGCTTCCTCATGACGTTCACCCCCGAAGAGTGGAGGGAAAAGTCTAGTCCATCTATCCAGTAACTTCTGCAGATCATCATCCCCAATTGGCATGGGCTGGGGTGCCACTGCAGCTACTGGCTGAACCCCATATGCGGAGTGCACCCTGAGTCTGATAAGCGGCGGTTGTACCACCTGGAGCCTGAGCAGTAGGGGTCTGTTCTACCCCTCTTTCCTGTGAGGTGGCTGGATCTGCTGGAAATAAACCGGCCTGGGTGATAGTGTCCATGAACCGATGCATGTGGCTCATAACCTCCTCAAATCCCAGTGCTTTCATGAAATCCACCGGAATATACTCAGGTGCAGGCACCTCGCCTTGCTCCTCAACGATCCGATCCCTTGCAGGATCTGATGGTGGTGCAACATGAATAGCCTGAGGCATCCTCGTCCCCTAACACGGGTAGGTGCCCTCCCCCGACCTCTATCTTGGCCTCTAGCAACGGGGGTTGCATCTCCTCCCGGGTCAGGAATGTCGGTAGTACGAGTCATCACTATCTGTGAGATAATAGAAATGAAATTTAGTACATTAACCATTGCATGACCGGAAGTGAATAAAGTGTAGTCTTTATTAACACCATATAGCCTCTCGAAGATAAATACCGACGTCTCCGAACAGATCTACAAGACGCTATTAGGTTTTGCTTGTAACACTATGAGACCTACGTGAACCTGGTGCTCTGATACCAGGTTGTCACGACCCATTTCCATAACAGGTCATGATGGTGCCCAACGACCTTGTAGGGTAAGTCAAGTGCGGAAACCATTTCTAAGTTTAACAACATCAACATTTTTAACAACGGGATAAGCATCCCAAAAGTGGTTTTTCTCAAAAAGCCGATACAGTAATCAAAGTAAGGACAAAATATCCAAAACTAGTCTTACTAAAGTGTGTGCCAGAACCTGGTATCACAACTACGGGCAACTAGTAGAGAATATACAAATGAATAAAATCTTATCCAATTGTTTGAATAAGGATAGAAAGAAAAACAAAAGTACAGAGATAACTTCTGCGGCTGCAGATCGTCATTGAAAGGAGGCAGCTCAGCGTAGAAGTCCAAGGTAACTCACTGATGCGCGTCGGAATGGTAACCAGATCCACCTGCCTCAGATCATGTACATTTAAGTACTTAAGCGTAGCATGAGTACATACATCATGTACCCAGTAAGTATCCCGCCTAATCTCGAAGAAGTAGAGACGAGAGGTCGACTTGATACTTACTAAGGTCAAATAATATATGAGATTATTTATAAGCATGGAAGCTACTACAATTAACATGTCTAAGCAAAGCGAGATACGTCATGTCTTAACAATATCATGATTTACAAATTTCATGTTCAGTGTATAATAACAAGTAGTGTGAGTACAAGTTTACACATAATAATCATGCGCACATTATATCGAGGCGACGACTCGAACCAACATAATGAAATGTGCACTTCTCGAGGGTCGATGGCGCCTCTATAGATGCATCTACTCATACCGAGGCGATCGGCACGATCCACAAATAATAAGCAAGCATCAAGAATGCACATGAAGGCAATACATATTAAATTATGCTATACAAGCGTTCAACAAGTGTACAAGTTTATTTTTATCTTCTTTGTAGCCTCTAATATAACTTAGACGATCACAGTAGCATGATGATATATAGATATTCATATATGGCATGATATGGGTCTTGAACTACCCAGACAATCAATATGGTAATAGCTACGTATGGACTCTCGTCACTTTGTGCGTACGCAGCTCCCGCATTTAGCAACAATTATATAATTTATTAATCCTATGGGGATATTTCTCTCTTACAAGGTTAGAAAGGAGACTCACCTCACTCTGAAGCTCTATTTCAATAACAAGAATAGGCTCTAACCTCTATTTGAAGCTGAACGAGCAAGAACTGGTTAAATAAAATAAGAACTAGTCAATAAGTGTTTACAAGTTGAATTCTAACTAATCTAGGTGATTTTCCAACCTTTCCCGCAAGATTCCTAATTCCGACCTCGGGCCCACATGCGCGGATTCCAAGATTTTTTGAAGGACATTACTCTCCATTACCTAATTATTACTAATATGTAATTTTTAGTTCATTTCATAGCTAATTAGATGGTCAAATCTTAATTTTATCAAAACCCTAGGTCTAGCTCTAACCCTTGACTTTACTTGATTATTGGTGTTAAATCTAGCTAATGTTCATGTATTTAAGCTAAGAATGAGTGGGGATTACTTACCTTGTGATGTTATGTTGAAACCCCCTCTTTGGAATCTCCGAAATCGCCCAAGAATTGAATGAGAAGTGAGAGAAATGGCTTGGGGTTCGAATTAAATGAACTCCTGTGGTCTTGAGATCGCTTCTGTGATTTCCCCGAGCTTTCCATTTTCCGCTTCTACAGATAGAAGACCGCTTCTGTGGTCTTGCTTCTGCGGTCCAAGAGCCGCAGAAGCGGTTGTGACATAAGTAGTAGGAATGGATCCTTTTCAAATTTCAACTTCGCTCAAATCTTGACCATTTGGGCTCCCGAGCCCTGCCTGAACATACCGACAAGTCTGAAATCACGAGGCGGGCCTAGTCGAACCCTCGAAACACCCAATACAACGCTAAATCAAGGAATCGAACCCCAACACCAATTGAATCAACTTAATGAACTTCAAGTTCTTTATTCCCTTCCAACAGGTCAAAACGCTCTTAAACTGCTCGGATTGACACCAAATTTTACGGGTAGGTCCTAATTGATATATCGGACTTGTATCATGTTTCGGAACCGGAAATCTGAACCCGATATATAGGTTTTAATAAATACTTGCATTCTTTAATTCTTTAGAACTTCGATCTAATAATTTTTCATAAAAATTCCGTACTCGGGCTAGGAACCTTGAAATTCGATTCCGAGCATAGGCCCAGGTTCCAGATTTTTCCACGGACCTTCAGGACCGTTAAGTCACGAATCCAGGTCTGTTTCCCTAGAAAGTTAATCGAAGTTAAATTTGACCTTTTGAGAAAACCTTAATTGGGTTTATTTTCACTCAGAAATCATCTAACTTCCGAAATAACCGCCCCCGCACGTCGCAATTTAGCTAAGAAAAGCATGAAATTTTTTATTTAAAAATTGGGGTTCTAAATAATAAAACGATCAGTCGGGTCGTTACAACATTCTCTTTGACCACCATGTTAACAAAGTGAAATAATGTAATATTTCGTGCAAGGTGATAATAACTTCAAAAAGATCAGTCATACTGCTTTATTACTGTGTCTATATTCCCAAATTAAACTTTTAAGGAATTTTGGATATTTTCTTGACATTTTACACTTTGGACTTAAACTTTTAGGCTCTTATGTGACGTAGTTGATTAGACACGGAGTTTAAATCAGTAAGGGAATTTGGATAATTCCGTGATGTTTTACACTTTAAACATAAGCCAAGGCCCTTATTCGCCGAGTTCGGAACCAAAATACGGTTCTTTTGGATTCAAAGTATGTAAATAGGTATAAAAAAAAGTGATCAAACTATATGTGACGTTATAAAAAATGGCGTTATACAATAATGATAACTGCACTGTCATTTTATAGTATGACGTTATACAAAAAGCTGCCACATGATATAGCGCCACCCTAAATGGCGTTATATACTTTTTCCCTCTTAATTTTCAACATAAACCTAATGATTGCTTCTGCTTTTCTCTTTTGTATACAGTAATTTGTTCCCTTTCCGTACACATATTATAGTTTATGGTGAACGACAAACACTTATTCATATCGTAATTTTAATCTCTATCTATATCTTATTTGTACGCTTAATATTAAAACTTTGAAATCAATTAAAAGATTTCTTAGTAAATCTTTTAATTACCTAAATAAAACAATAAGAGCCTTTTATAATCTATCTATACTATATTAAAAACGCAAAGATTCTTAGCGAAATGTCACTCGTATTTTTTTAAAAAATTTTAACTTGAAAAATTTGTCTTTTGCCTATTTTTTCTAATATTTAGGACTTAAAAATTAAATTAAATTTTATTTATTAAAATTTTTCATATTTAACTTATTATGTAGAAATCCCTAATATTTAGGACATTAAACTCAACAAATTCTTTTTTATAAATTTCAGTTCTAACTAGTTTTTTGTGAACGCTACTGTGTTAGAACACAAAATGAGAAAACTGTTAGAAGAATAAAAAACTGGAAAACAGTAAAGAATAAGAAATATTCCGAGTTAGAGGTGTGCATTCGATTTATCGATTTAATTTTGACCCTTATCGATAATTACCTATCGATTATCGATTTGTACATATGCTTATCGTTGTCATTGCAATAAGGTTTTGATTTTTTCGATTTCGATTTATTGATTTTTGGGGCTTATCGATTCGATTATCGATTACACCAATAAGAAAATTTGCGGTATTCCACAGAATGTATATCGCTACAAACACGTCTAACTAATATGGATAAAAACAAGCTAATAAGAAGAGCACCATTATAACATAAAAATTGTGTCAGCAAACACATGCAACGAAACTGAAGTAAAGGATCAAATATATGCCACCAACACTCCAACTCTATAAAAAAGACAAAATACATTACCACGGCTAATTATGTTTTCCATTAATTTGAACTTTATTCTCTTCAACTTTAGATATGATCATTCCTTAAATGTAATAGAGGAAATAATAGGGTTAGGAACTTAGGATAAAGGAAAGGTTATTATAAAATAAGAATAACAAAAAAAATTAAAAAAAAATTAGTGTATCTTATCGATTTATCGATAAACTGATAAACCGAAAAGGACAAAATCGAAATCGAAATCGTTAACTCGATAAGTAAAATTTCGAAATCGATAAACATATAAGAAATAATCGATTCGATTTATCGATAAATCGATTCGAATGCACACCCCTATCCGAGACCACAATTTGCTTGTGCATCCTTAAGTAATTTCAACCCTCCCACACATTGCCAAGATAACGGATTAAATTCTCCCAAGGAATTTTAGGGATTGTTGTAAAAATAGCCAGCCAGATTCATTATTTATTTATTTTAGTCGCATATGTATATTGATTATACACATCTATATGTACATATATATATATGTATGTATAGTTTATGAGATAATTAAAAATAATATATGACAAGAAGGAATTATTATCACTAAATTCATAACGTGCACCAAAAAGTGACTATAAACTAATATAATAACATTTTTTAATTAAATAAAACGGTTATATTTAGGAGTTCTTCTTAGATCAAATAAGAATTAAAAGAAATCTGTAGGAAGGAAGTACTATATAATTGTTAAAGTGGCACAGAGAAAAAGTATAATGCCACTTAAAGTGGCGCTATGTCAGTTTCTGTATGCATAAAGCCAAAAAAAAGTGGCACTATATAATTATGGTGCAGTTGCCGTATAACATCACTTTTTATAGCGTTATATATAGTTTGATCCTTTTTTTATACTTGCTTATATAATTTAAGTCAAAAAAATTACATTTTGATTTCAAACTCCTTATTCGCTCTAGCTGATGGGGTATCGAAAATCGAGTTCTGATAGTGGGAGAACCGATTGAGGAAACTTAGGAATAATTCACAACTTATTCCAAGAATTTCTAAGGATTAAGGTAATTCAGATCTAGGCGTATTTGGTACGAAGAAAAATATTTTATGAAAAATATTTTTAATTGTTTTTATCAACTCATTTTCTTCTAATGGGAGAAAAATAATTTTCTTTATGAAAAGAAGGAAAATTACTTTCCAAAACTCATTTTCAAAATTGCCCACTCTATTCTCCATCCCCATCAACTTATCCCCTCGACCCATCCTATCCCTACCCCCAACCCCCACCCCCTCCCTCACCCTCACCCATCCCCTCAATCTCACCCTAAATAAAAATATTATTAATAGTATTTTCTTTTCATGTTATAGATAAAAAAATTTCATTTCAACAAATAAGTATTTTTTTTATAATATAAAAAATATTTTTTTTTACATTAACAAAAAGGTACTTTCTTTTCTTTCATTTTAACAAAAAGAGTTTTCTCATTTGGAGGTCTAAAATCAGGATTGTAGGCTAGGGGCTCCTAGAGTCCTTCGTTCGCATCTCTCGGGGTTGGGTGTGGGATAGTAGAGTTACCCATAGGTGATTACTATTAGTGTTTTAGCTTATGTCTCCATATGGTTGTTAATATGGTAGTTACTGTTTGTTATTATTGTATTATTACATTTATGTTGCTTATGTTTTCATGAGTACTTACATTATTATTGCAGGAGTACCTATGCTTTATTATTTTGTTTTGTTTTGCTTGTGTTTCTAATTTTACCTTTGTTTTCGTAATGCAGCTTTCCCTCTTTTTATCATACACGCCGAGGGTCGTTTGGAAACAGCCTCTCTGCCCTTACGGGCAGGGGTAAGGCTCGTCTACATATTACCCTCCCCATACCCCACCTGGTGGGATAACTGGGTAGTTGTTGTTGTTGTTGTTGTTGATGTAGAAAGACTATTTTCTTTCATTTCAATAAAATTAGTATTTTCTTTTTATGGTGTAGAAAAAGTATTCTCTTTCATTTTAACAAAATGTGTATTTTGTTTTCATAATATAGAAAAAGATTTTTTTTTTCATTTCAACAAACTGAGTATTTTCTTTTCGTGATATAGAAAAAGTATTTTTTTTTATTTTAACAAAATAGGTACTTTATTTTCATGTTGTAGCATGAGTACTTTCTTTTTCGGCCAAAAAAGATTATTTTCTTATTAGCTATGGAGCGAATGTCAGTATTTTTTTGCATAAAAAGGTAAACAAGCACATTAGTTCCTTTGAATTTGTGTAACTTTTAGAAGATTGATTAAATTCTTGAAGAAAATAGAATCCTGAAAAATATTGGGTATTTGGAAGGGGGTTTGGCGGGGGGGGGGGGGGGGGGGGGCGAAGAAACATATGGACTTGGGGGGGGGGGTGAGAGTAGCATAAAAAATAGTTTTTACTCTTTAATCAAACACTAGAAAATATTTTTCATATAAAGTTTTCCACCAAACAAGAGAAAATGTGTGATAAAATCACTCATTTTTCATAAAAATATTTTTTAGGAATTCATTTTTTATTCGTAGCAAACACATCCCTAATATTACTATTATTTTTGAAAATTCTCAATCGGGAAAATATTTTAAGTACTAGCTAAAATGGTTCAATACTATGTTCTATTCTCGGGGCATACCCATTGCGCTACAGATACTGTCAGATATTCTCCCATTTGCATTTTATGTTTATACTGTTTTAATCCAATTAAGTGATATATTATATTTTATCTATGTGTGACCTATATGTCACAAATTTGAACTGTGAAAATAATTATTAATTTTCGTATTAGGGTATACTAGTTATATCTCACCCATTTTGGTGCGACACTTCACTACTAAAAATTCGACCAAAATCGACTGCGGCTGATAGAGCGATTTCGGTCGGTTATTTTTGGCGCAAAAAAATCGGAAAAATTATTTTTGTGTTCCAAAAATTTTATTTTCAAGAAATCAACAAACTTTACTCGTGTTTTTATTTAAATTAAATTAAAATTAATATTCAAAAGCCCGATCAATTTTGGTTGATAATTTTATTTTTTTAATAAAATCGACTGAAATAGGAAGGTTAGTTTCGTGCGAAAATATAATTAAAGTGTATAAATAAAATAAAATAAAAGTAATAAACCAAAAGGCACCAATATTCTAGTGGTAGAATAGTATCCTGCACAATACAGACGCCTGGTTGGTTTGTATTTGGTCAATTTTTTTGGTCATTTATGAAATTTAATTGGCTGACCGAAGATAGTTAGTTGGCTCTACTGACCGTACAATTATCATCTGCCAAGAATCGGTCGGTTTTCGTTTGATTTTTGCGAAATACCGACCAATATCAGTTAATTTTGGTAATTGATTTTTGTCCTACTTTTAGTAAATAATTTTCCTAATCCTTGTGTAAAAACATAAAATACTTTCTGCACTAGACTATCCCTCTAACAACCGAGTTACATCTTGTTCAATCTAATAAGCCCATTTGATATGCTGGTTATTTCGTTGAAGTTTACAAAAATTTGAGGGGATTGTATCTCTCTAAAAAAGATTCGACATTCATATTTAAGTTATAACTTACCCTAATTTTTATTTTGTATTTTGCATAAAAATGTAGCGGAGAAAATTGGTGTTTTAAATTTGCGCGTAGAAATTAAACTACTTCTAGCTACAATTTCAAATTTTGTGGTGAAATCGTGTTAGCTTATTAATATTCTGTGCAGTCATTACCGTTGGCAATTGAGTCTACTTATACAATTATTTAATTAGGACTTTACTACAGACGGCTGATACAATAACTTCTTTATCAAACCTTATAACTACAAGAATTTGAATATGAAATTTGATATCTGCCATGCATTTATGAAATTAATATTCAAATATTCAATTTGAATATTCAAACCCTGCATGTTTTCTCTATCTTTTTGAGTTTTTGTGGGAGAAAATAGAGAGGCCGTTGCGTATCATATGGCTAAACGAAAGCTAATATTTAGAGTTTTAAATCATACATAAATAAGAAGTCCAATATAATGTCCTAGGAAAAATAGTGGGACAAATATTCTTCCATTTCCCCCCTTTTTGGAGTCAATATATAATCTTAAAAGTTAGGAAATATTTTAAAAGTATGCACTTTTTTTCTTCTTTTTATTAATTAAATATATGGTATTCGAAACTCATAACTGACCCATCCAGATTCATGCCCTGTAGGGTCTATTAATCAGGAAAACTAATCTCTACTAGCGATTTTTTGCTTTCCTAAAGTTTGGAGAAGGCATGGAACTAATTTATAAAGAGCAAACATAAAAAGTTTATGCGTTAGCAAGGTATGTATAAATAACAATCACAACTGTATTAAAAATAAATTCTATGTTCCTTGACCTTGAAAACCTTCTCCTGTCTCACCTTATGTGTGCGCAGTTCGGGCACATATCCAATATGCTTTTATGTGAAACTTTGAGAAATGCTAATCTTGCCATTCAAATTAAATTTAAGTTAACATCGATCAATATATTAGATAAAGGGACCCGGACCCGTGATTTGACGGATCCAGAGGATCCGTGAAAAATATGGGACTTCGATAGGGCCGTGCACAGATCGGATCGGATTTAGTATATTTCGAATTCGGATTTCGGATTCTAAAAAGGAAAATTCGGATCTGATATGAATTAACATCGGATCGGATCGGATAATTTTTCAGATTGTCGAATCAGATTGTCACAAAATAGATGGCTATGACTTAGGACCATTCATCTCCTAAAACACCATTCAATCAGAAAACATCATTCATCTCCTCAAACGCCATTTAATCAGATTGAGATTCACTGTTATTGGTTGTGGAATCAGTTGAAGCATCACTTTCACCAAATTTTTAATCAATTTTGTAGTTCATTCGGTGTCTTTGTCTCATCTTCCATCTACCAAAACAAAAAAAAAATCAAAGTAAAATCAAAAGATGAAGAATAGAACACGAAAGAGACATAAAAGACAGAAGAGAAGAGAAGAGAAGAAAAGAGATGCGGAAAAAAGAGACATAAAAATCAAGTAAAATCAATAGTGAGACTTTGTGTCTTTGAGACTGTGTAGACTTCACTGAAGAGGAGAGGCGGAAGAGAGGGGAAAAAATATAAGTGACTGAGGGGGTGTATGAAAAATGAATAAGCCTAACCCTAAAATTTTAATGTAGTATTTATATAGGTACATATAATTTCGAATTTTTGATCGGATTAAAATCATACCAATCCAAATCGAATCCAATAATTCTAAAATTTATAAAACACAATCTGTATCAAATCCAGAATTTAAAATTCAAAATTTTGAAATAGCGGATCGAATTTTGGATATCCGATCCAAATGCACAGCCCTAGACTTGGGTGTATGCCCAGAATTGAATTATGAGGTCCCAGGTCTGATAAATGAATTTTTGAAGAAAATTTTATAACTGAAATTACAAGAGTTTTAAAAAATTTAAAGATGTTTGAATTTGATGGTATGGGGCCGTAATCTGTTTCTGGAGAACAGTACAGGTCTAATATAGTATTTAATTTGTGCCTATAAAATCTGGTAGGAAACGAAATTCATATGACGTGAATCGTATCCTCGGTTGTGAAATTTGAAACTTAAGAGTTCTAGATATTTTTCTTTGATTTTGATGCTAAAGTCGCAGTTCAAGGTGTTATTTGATCGCACGAATAAGTCTGTATGTATTTTTGGGGTTGTGTGCATGTTTGATTTGAAACCCTAGGGGCTCGGGTGAGTTTCGGATAGGCTTTAAGTATTTTTACTTAGAAAAAACATGGTATAGCTGCAATATCTGGTGTCTGTGGCACTATGCTTCGCGAACGGGTAGTCATTTTTCTGATCACGATGGGTAACTGGGCTGGGGAGCATTTTACCCTATGCGAACGCAAAGCATTGGGGGGACGACTCTACGAGAATGCGATCGGTCAACAGCGAATGTGTAGCTTTAGGATGGGTTGGTCACGGAACCTAGGGAAACCTACGCGACCACGACCCCTTTATCACGAACGGGAATGAAGGGCTGGGCAAAGCATTCGCGAACGAGTAGCTCTCCCCCGACCACGTAAGTCCTCAGATGGCAGCTCTTCGCGAACGCAGTAGTGCTCACGCGAATGCGATCAATACTGTCGTCCAGTACTAAAAACAGAGGGAGCACGGGAAATAAGCCATATTTTCATATCTCCTTCCATAAAACCAGACTTTAGGGAATTTTTGAAGAAACAATTAAACCACAAATCATAGGTATGTGTTCTTGAACTCATTTCCTTCATTTTCCATCAACACCCTTTAGTTTCTAGGCCTAAATAATCTTGTTCTTCAAGGGTAGAAATTAGGGATTTTAGGAGAATTAAGGATTGTAAATATTTAGGAATTTAGACATCGATCTGTGTTCAAATTTCGAATCTAGTTGCATATTTGGGCTCGTTAATGAATTGGTATTTGGGTTTTAGTCCGAACCTCAAATTTTGACCAAGCAGGCCAGGGGTTGATTTTTGTATTTTTGGGAAAAATATTAGAAAGCAATAATTATGCATTGGGTATGAGTTCTTTTTAGCATTTATTGATGTTAATAAGTTAATATTGGCTAGATACAATTAAATTGGAAGTGGAATCAAAAGGGGAAGCGATGGTTGAGGCTTGATTCGTGGCCGTGGAATCGAGGTAAATGTTTGGTCAAACCTTAGCTTGTGTGTTGTGTCTTATTTGCTATGTGCTAGTGTAGTGTCCGATGTATAGGTGTGGTTACGGGTATCTATGCATTGGGGTCAAGCATGCCCGTGAGTCTTAAATTGTAATCGTTGCGATTCTTGATAAGTACTATAGTTGCCTAAATTGTTGATTACCCATGTTGAGTAAGACGTATGATCATCTTTATAGCATTTGTCTATTATTGAGCATTTTTTCCGGTTGATGTTTATTTGTGAAGTTAATTGTTGGAACAAGATTGGTTATAGTTGATTCCCTTGCCGCGACGTAATTAATTCTTATTGTTGGTTCCTTTGCCGGGATATATTTGTTCTTATTTTTGATTCCCTTGTCGGGATGTTGATTGTTACTATTATTTGCGTGAGGAAAGAGTGATAATCACGAAGGGTGATGCCGTGTACATTTCTAATATTCAACTGTGAGGAAGAGCGATAAAGCACGAAGGGTGATGCCGTGTACATTCATACTTATGCATATGGTGAGGAAAGGGTGATAAAGCACGAAGGGTGATGCCGTGCACATTTCTAATATTCATTGGGCCAGGAAGAGCGATAAAGCATGAAGGGTGATGCCGTGCACACTTTCTTTATTGATTGCATAGTGAGGATTGAGAGTAAAAGCACGAAAGGTGATGCCATGCATTCTTTGCCTACTTGTTGTGATTTCTTGTCGCTAGTGATTTAAGCACCTTAATTGTTTCATCCCGTTATTTCTATGTTTCCTTATGTTGTTATCCCCCAAAGCATGTTGCCCCTTCCCGTTACTTCTGATCAGCTTATATTACTACTATTCTGTTAGATATTGTTTAACTGCATGTTATGTTGTTTGTTGTGTCCTAGCCTCGTCACTACTTTGCCAAGGTTAGGCTAGACTCCTACTCAGTACATGGGGTCTGTTATGCTGCTACTACACTCTACACTATTTTATACAGATCTCGGTACTTGAGCATACAGACCTTAGCTAGGGGTTGATGCCTTCAGTCCATCGGAGACCCGAGGTAGTCCCACATGCGTCAGCAAGCCTTGGTGTACCCTTCCTATATTATTTATTTCTATTATTTTTCAATTTCAGAGAAATACATGTATTTTCTTTGTTTGGATCTTATTTATAGTTTTCTTAGACAGTCCGTGACATTGTGAGTCCAGTTTTGGGTGGATTATTATTATGGATTCGTATTGGTATTAGCTTAAATGTTAAATTCTGTTCTTTCGCACCTTTAAATATCGTTGTATACTTGCATTAATTTGGTAAATTATTAAATATAAAGGTAAAAAGGGTGAATAATCAATAATGTTGACTAGCTGCCACACCCCGAACCTAGTCTGGGTGTAACGAGGGACTCGGTGGCTGACTGCATATGATCGAGTGAACTAACTGCATGGCTGGATCAGTATGTGGTATAACTATGAGCCTGAAGTAAATATAAAACATGATAATCTACCAAAGAGTCTGACTAAAATATTATAGATGCGGAAAGTACTATAAGGTCTGCAAGTATAAATAAGTAGCCGAGAAGGCTAACACGTGAAGGCCTTCTAATATCTTACTAACTGGGTTATAGTCTATGAAGCCTCTGAAAAACACTAAAATTTCTAACTGTTTACCGTCAAGCCTCTGAAAAACACTAAAATTTCTAACTGTTTACCAGGACGAGGTCCCCGGTATACCTTATTAACTGAAATACTATAATGACTAAAACAAAAGACAGATAAGGCCTCGAAAGACTAGGGCTCACCAATAACTGATACAAGATGTCTTATCAAGCAGAATCGTCAACCTGAAAACCGTTACCTGCATCGCGAGATGCAGGTCCTGGGAAAAAGGGACGTCAGTACATTTGACTTGTAATGGTATGTAAAATAGCTAAAAAAAAAGAATTGTTAAGGCTGAAACTGAAATGCTAGCTGATAAACTGATAATTAAACTGGGAAGTAAGGATATGAATACTCCCTCCTTGAATTATTAACAACCTATTTAACTATATATATATATATATATATATATATATATATATATATCGAATGAATATGAAACTATGCCATCTAGGTAATAGAAGTTCTACTACTATTCATGGAACTAAGGCATAATTACTTTCCGAGGAAACTGGTAATGGCCATAATGAATGGGACGTAGTGAGAATCATATACAATCCCAAATGTAAAGAGTTAGCCTTACATACCTTAACTTCCTTCCCTTGAGCGTAATACAATGTTTGTCAACCCTTTCAACTTTAATCTATATCAATACAAGTCAAGAATTCCATATTAGCTATGATGCTCTTGTTTTGATTACATAAGCATTTTATCAAACACTTTGTCAAATAAAGCTTCATAGTACTTATTAATAGTTTCTCTACACCCAACAACACATTCTCTTGTTCCTTGATAAATTCTAAAGTCTGAAATCATTATTTCAACATTAATCTTCATCACCCATAAGGTAAACAACACTTTTAACCAATAATCAACACTCAAAACCCCAACTTTATAATCGTTAATACTTTTCTATCAAACCCATCAACTAATATCTCATGAACTAGGGTTTATAATCATTAAACCAATGCTAGAATTAATTAGAGGGTAAAGACATTATCTTTTTGAAGCTCAAACCCTTTGAATTTGAGTTCTAGTATTCCTTCCCTCAACAATGATGTCCCAATAGAATATCTAATTATATGGAGGGTTTACCCATGTTCATACGATGTTGGGAAATTGAAATTAAGTCAAAATCACCATTAGAACTTACTTTGGGTGATGGAGGGACCCTTAAGGAGTTAGGTCTTTGAGAGCTTTACTTTCTAGAGCAAGTTTTCATGTTCTGGGGCTGGGGGTGATGAAATAGGGCTAGACAAATGACTTTCCAAGTCGTCCACCGCATCCTGGTTAGTGCAACCACGGTCCCAACGGCGGTAAATCACTGGGACACTGCTTTGCCACCGCGGCCACGGTAAAATACAACAGGACCAGTCTAGTTACACACCTTTCTGTAAAACGAGCATAACATTTTGCACAGTCTTCCATTTGGTCTTCACAATATATCATTGGAAACATATTTCAAAGGAATACAACTTTCATGCTTTGAGTATTTCCATATTCCTTACAGCGTTCACTAAAACCTTCCTGGAAGACAAACCTTCTTCAAACTTAGTCGATTTTGCCAAATCTTAGGCACCTCACCTTCCATCTTAATTTTGAAACAACTATATTCACCCATAATCATCCCGATAATACATCACATGTTCAAAATATATCTTTATTACTCCTTTAACTCTTCATACCCAAGACAAATTTTTATGGGGTGTTATATTATCTCCCCCTTGGAATCATTCGTCCTTGAATGATGCTCCTAGCTGTAACTACGGCTATCAATGGAAATTAAATGTGTGTGGTAGGGATATGAGAATATTGAAATATCATTAATACATGTATATCAAAATGAACGAGCACGTGATCACCTAATACTAAGATGACTAAATACTGAAGGACATGGAGATTATAATATAAGACCTGAATGAAAAGGTAAATTACCTTCCACATTTTCCTTTTGCTCTTCAAAGAGATGGGGATATCTGGACATCATGTCCTCCCCAGCTTCCCATGTAGCCTATTCAACCTTTTAATTCCTCCAAAGAACTTTTACTAAGGCAATTTCCTTAGTTCTGAGCTTGCGAATTTAACACTCAAGAATAGCCACTGGAATTTCTTAATAAGACAGGCTGTCTTTAACCCATATAACCTCCGTAGGAACCACAAGTGATGGGTCTCCTGTTGGAAACACGTTCTCAAGGCATTATACTAAACATGTGTTCATATTTGTAGGTTTTGATGAATGACAAACTATGTGCAAATTGACATATGACGAGGTTCAAGCACAAGACAAAGATCGAGATTAAGTTTTATATGAGTCGGTATTTAATTGTGATCTTGATCTGACAAATTAAACTCAAGACTTGGCTTCTCTCGTAAATATACTTTTAACAAATCATGCATATTTAATTTAGAGCAAAATGATTTTAAATAATGCATATTTACTTTTGTCAAAATGATTTTTAAACACGCCTCTAAAATCTGGACTAAGATAATCGATTATGTACTTATGATAATCGATTATGTTTAAGTCAGCTGCTTGACAATCGATTGTGAACTAATGACAATCGATTGTGTTAAGGCAGTGAGCATTAGAATTTTTCAAATCTGCATGACAATCGATTGTGAACCATATGACAATCGATTGTGATGAGGCAGTGTCCATCAAAGTTTTTCAAAGCTCAAAATAATCGATTGTGAAGCTAATGACAATCGATTGTGAAGAGACAGTGTCCATCAGATTTTTCAAAGTCACAAAATAATCGATTGTGAACTTATGACAATCGATTGTGTTGTGGC
Organism: Nicotiana benthamiana; assembly: GCA_034376525.1. Taxonomy (NCBI): domain Eukaryota; kingdom Viridiplantae; phylum Streptophyta; class Magnoliopsida; order Solanales; family Solanaceae; genus Nicotiana; species Nicotiana benthamiana. The sequence continues at coordinate 122,427,768 of CM067330.1, forward strand.
AGTGACTTCCAGACTTTTTCAAAGTTATCAAATAATCGATTGTGAACTTATGACAATCGATTGTCAAGAGGCAGTGTCTAAATTGATTTTTCAAGACTGATATATAATCGATTGTTAACTTAGTATAATCGATTGTATAACTGACCGTTGCCAAAATATTTTCAAATACCGTCAGGTAATCGATTATTGATTTCCTATAATCGATTGTTTTAATTAAAATCTGGAAAGGATTTTTTGAACGTTGCTGAGTAATCGATTGTAGATTGTTGACAATCGATTGTTTTACGTAAAATCTGGAAAGGATTTTTTGAACGTTGCCAGTAATCGATTATTGATCTTATATAATCGATTGTTATGCGTAAAATCTGGGATTGATTTTTGGAAGAACTGGCAAACAATCGATTGTGGTAACTTGACAATCGATTGTCACTGAGTAATTTCAGCAACTCTTAATTGGCAATTAGGCAACGGTAATACAAGGTTTTTCAACTATAAATACAGCTTCAATTCAGTCTTTTAAGAACAACAACATACAAGAACTGATTATACAATTGCTAAAGCTTGCATACTTTATTGCTTATCATTTTATATTCATTACATAGGTTTTTGAGAGCAAAATTCTTGTCGAAAGTTGTTGTGATCTTGAGCGTATTCTTTTACTCATATCTACTCATTAAGGAGTGTCTTGTTTGAGTACTTAGTGTTTTATACACTTGAAGAGAATTGTTATTCTCTTGTTGTAAGAAGGAACTTGTGTTTCCTTGGTTGAAGTCTTGGAGTGTTGTATCTCCGAGCAAAGGTGTTGAGGCTTGTGTCCTCAAGTTGTAAAGGTTTGTTAAGCACCCGTAAGCTTGACAAGTTAGTGGAAATCTCGAGAGAGTCTCTCGGGGACTGGACTAGCCACGGGTTGTGGTGAACCAGGATACATCGGTGCGTTCTTTCTTATTTATCGCACTTATTTATTTCCTGCAATTTTTAAATTTCGCAAGTTTACGCTAATTTTTATTATAACGCTATTCACCCCCCCTCTAGCGTTAAGCGTATTATCTAACAATTGGTATCAGAGCCCAACTCTCTGAAGACTTAACAGTTTGAGATAAACATCCATGGCTTCTACTCGTGACTCTTTTGCAGGAATAGATGAAGGACAATGCTCCAACCGACCACCACTATTCAACGGTACAAACTATACGTACTGGAAGGAGAGGATGAAAATCTTCGTTCAATCAAATAGCTTTCATCTTTGGAAGGTGATAATGAAGGGAAATCAAATTCCAACCAAAAAGGTTGATAACGAATGGGTTCCCAAGTCCGAAGAAGAATATGACGCAGATGATATCCGAAAGGTGCAAAATAATGCTAAAGCAATTAATTTATTATATTGTGCTGTAAATGCTGATGATTACAGGAAAATATCTTGCTGCACAACGGCAAAAGAAATGTGGGACAAGCTGGAAATTACGTACGAAGGTACGGACCAGGTAAGGGAAGCTAAAATTGATTTCCTAACCCATGCATATGAATTGTTTCACATGAAGGAAGGTGAAAAGGTCGATGAGATGTTCGAACGATTTTCAATAATCGTAAATGACTTACATGCTCTCAAGAAGACATTCACGGATAGGGAACTTGTCCGAAAAATTCTTCGAAGTCTCACTCCGGTATGGCGATCCAAGGCCGACGCGATTCAAGAGTCCATCGGCGTTTCAAATGTCACCATCGACGCATTAAGAGGTAATCTTAAGACTTATGAATCTACTATACTTAACCCTCTTGTTGATGATCAAAGGAGGCAAAGAATCGCTCTTAAGGCGCACAAGCCAACCTCAAAACGATGAGGACGAAGACAACGAGTTTGGACTCGTTATCAAAAGATTTCAAAAGTTCATGCGAAAAGAGTATGAACGAAAGGGCAAAAAGCAAGGAGAACAAATAAAGTGCTATGAATGCGGAGAAACCGGGCACATCAAATCAAATTGCCCAAATATCAAAAAGGAGAAGAAACCTTTCAAGAAGCAACGTGCATATATATCTTGGGGAGGCGACTCCGGAGATGAGTCAAGCGAAGGAGAAAAAGACGAAGCCGCAAACCTTTGTCTTATGGCGCAAGAAGACAAACAAGATGAGGTATGTCAAATCTCTTCTAAAAATTTCTTTTCCCTTGAAGAAATGCAAAATGCTTTTGATGAGTTATATAGTGAATTTATTAAAGCTTCAAAAACTGTTAAAAGCATAAAAGAAAATGCTTCTTTAAAAGAAAAAGATTTTCAAAAACAACTTTCTTTGAAAGAAAAGGATTTGGAAAAACTAATCTTAGAAAATGAGAAGTTGAAAGAGGAAAACAAGTTTTTCGGAAAAAGAAGCGCCGACAAGCCCGAAAGTTCTATTAAACATTGTACTTCTTGCATGCATCTCAAAAATGAAGTAGAAAGGCTTAAAGGCACCTTAGATAAGTTTAATTCTTCTCACAAAAATTTGAATGAGGTTCTTGTTAATTTGAAGTCAACCAAGCATGGCATAGGTTTTAAGAATGAGCCTAAAGAAAAGGTTGAAGCCAAACCCCAACAACCTAAGGCTCAACCTAGGATTAATAAAACAAATGCTCATCCTAGAAATAACAACTCTAGAACCAATATGCATGCTAGACCAAATGTTGAACATTTTAGAACACCTAGAAATGACTTCCAACCTAGAAATAATTATTCTAGAAATGCTGTACATCCTAGAACAAATAGTAGGAGAAATGATGTTCATGAAATGCGCAATAGTTATAGTGTCGAAAATAGAGTAAACAATTTTCGTCCGTCCAATTACTATGAACCTAGAAGGATGCATAATCCTAACGTGACTTGTCATTATTGTAGACGAATTGGTCATATTGCTCCTGCTTGTTTTACACGACATAGACATAACACTCAAACGCATCATTATGATATGCCTAACCCCCAAGGACCCAAAATGGCATGGGTACCTAAAACTCATTAATTTGTTTTGTAGGTATGTTTGAAGGGATCAAGTGTACTACGGTACCTTGACAGTGGATGCTCCAAGCACATGACGGGAGACGAATCCAAATTCCTTCAACTAGAACACAAGGAAGGGGGAAGTGTTATTTCTAGTGATAACAACAAAGGAAAGATTATCGGCATCGGATCGGTCGGTAAGGATGAAATTTCTTCCATTAAGCATATATTACTTGTTAAAGGTTTAAAGCATAATCTCTTGAGCATAAGTCAATTATGTGACAAGGGAAATCTTGCCTTATTTGATTCGGATGAATGCTTAGTGTTTAGACGTAGTGATTTTAAAATTATCCTTCGTGGTTTTAGAATGGATAATATTTGTATGGTTGATCTTGCTAATTCCTCACCCGAATATGTGGATTGTCTTATGAGCAAAGAGGATGATACTTGGTTATGGCATCGTAGAGTAGCACATATCAACATGCATCTTTTGAACAAATTGATTTCACAAAACTTAGTTATTGGTCTTCCCAACTTGAAATTTGAAAATGACTCTATTTGTGATTCTTGTCAAAAAGGGAAACAAACAAAAGCATCTTTCAAATCTAATAACATTGTTTCAACTACTAGACCATTGCAATAGCTTCACATGGATTTATTTGGACCATCTCGCATTGAAAGTCTTGGTAGAAATCGTTATGCCTTTGTTATTGTTGATGATCATTCCAGATTTACTTGGACTTTATTCTTGCCCATAAAAGTGATGCGTTTCAGAAATTTAAATATTTCCTTAAACGTATTCAAAACGAAAAGGAAACAACCGTCACTTCAATTAGAAGTGATCATGAGGGAGAGTTTGATCACAATCTCTTTGCGGACTTTTGTGACGAACTCGGTATCGAGCATACCTTTTCCGCTCCACGAACACCACAACAAAATGGGGTGGTGGAAAGGAAAAATAGGTATCTCGAAGAGATGGCTAGAACCATGCTCGAAGAGGCTAAGATTCCCAAACATTTTTGGGCGGTTGCCGTGAGTACCGCATGCTACATTTTAAATAGAGTAGTCATAAGGCCAATACTCATGAAAACCCCTTATGAACTCTGCAAGGGAAGGAAACCAAATATCTCCCATTTTAGAGTATTCAGTTGCAAATGTTTTATTCATAACAATGGAAAAGATCAATTGGGAAAATTTGATGCCAAGTCCGATGAGGGAATTTTTATTGGATATTCTTCACGTAGCAAAACATATAGGGTCTTTAATAAAAGAACCGAAACTGTGGAGGAACCCCCTCATGTTTTGTTTTCCGAAAATAATACTCGCTTGGCGAGAAAGGATTCCGGTTTTGATCTTGCAGGTATTTTAAATAGCTTGAAAGACAAAATACAAGAGGAAACGCCTAAGGAAAATAAAGATGAAATCTTGGAACAACCAACGGAGGAAGCGCCACAATTGGAGAAAGAAACGAAAATGCCTAACGAGTGGAGGACAATCAAAGATCACCCTCTCGAACAGGTAATTGGCGACGTCGGAGAAAAGGTAAGTACCCGAAACTCTCTTAAAAACACCTTAGGAAATACTGCTTTTGTTTCTCAAATTGAACCCACAACCATCTCCGAAGCAATTGGGGATGAATTTTGGACCTTGGCAATGCAAGAGGAGCTTAACCAATTCGAACGCAATGACGTTTGGGATTTGGTGCCAAGACCCGAAAATCATACCATAATTGGTACGAAATGGGTTTTTCGCAATAAATTAGATGAAAATGGTGTAATCACTAGAAACAAAGCTAGGCTTGTAGCAAAAGGCTATAATCAAGAAGAGGGTATTGACTATGAAGAAACATATGCTCCCGCAGCTAGATTAGAAGCTATTCGTTTATTGCTTGCTTTTGCCTCTTCTATGAATTTTAATTTATATCAAATGGATGTGAAAAGTGCTTTTCTAAATGGTGTTATTCAAGAAGAAGTTTATGTTGAACAACCCCCCGGTTTTGAAGATTTTAAATCTCCCGATCATGTTTTCAAACTCAAAAAGGCTCTTTATGGTTTAAAACAAGCTCCCCGAGCTTGGTATGAAAGATTGTGTAAATTTCTATTGGAAAATGATTTCATTAGGGGGAAAGTTGAAACCACTCTTTTTATTAAGCATAAAAATAATGATATTTTATTGGTTCAAATCTATGTGGATGATATTATATTTGGTGCTACTAACAATGTTCTATGCAAGGAATTTTCCGATTTAATGACAAGCGAATTTGAGATGTCTATGATGGGTGAGTTAACATTCTTTTTCGGATTACAAGTAAAGCAAATGAAAGAAGGTACGTTCATTTGTCAAGCCAAATATTGCAAAGAATTGCTGAAACGATTTGAGATGAACAATGCAAAAGCAATGGCCACTCCCATGAGCACATCCGATCATCTAGACAAAGATGAGAAAGGTAAGGAAGTCGACACCAAGAAGTATCGAGATATGATTGGCTCTCTTCTCTATCTTACTGCTAGTCGTCCGGACATCATGTTTAGCGTGTGCTTATGCGCCCGTAATCAATCGTGTCCGAAGGAGTCTCACCTTACTGCGGTGAAACGGATTTTGAAGTATCTTGTTGGTACTACAAATGTGGGTCTATGGTACCCCAAAGGTTTTTCATGCCAACTTGTTGGCTATTCCGATTCCGATTTTGCTGGATGCAAGTTGGACCGCAAGAGCACTAGTGGCACTTGCCATTTGCTCGGTAGCTCTCTCGTTTCTTGGTTTAGCAAGAAACAAGTAAGTGTTGCGTTGTCCACAACCGAGGCTGAATATGTAGCCGCGGGGAGTTGTTGCGCTCAAATCCTATGGATGAAACAGCAACTCTTGGACTATGGCCTAAGTCTTGATCATATCCGTCTTAGATGTGATAATACTAGTGCCATATGCTTGACGAAGAACCCCGTTCTTCATTCGCGAACAAAACACATTGAAATTAGACATCATTTTATAAGAGATCACGTTCTCAAAGGCGATGTCGAAATTGACTTTGTTGAAACAAAAGATCAATTGGCCGACATCTTTACAAAGCCTTTAGAGAAAGAGTCCTTCTTCTGAATTCGTAGTGAACTCGGGATTCTTGACTCCACGTTGATCTAAGTCATGCATTACATTTTCCATTCTACATGATTTCTAACTTGAGCGTCGGAGACGTCTAACGAATTTTTGCAGGTATCGCCCTAAAGGTAGGGGAAATTATAAAGCATGACACACAATAATCGAGTCTTCTTCAGAACAATCGGTTTCTGTCGTCTAAAAATCGATTATCTCGTATCAATAATCAATTGTGTTGCTATTATTTGAGTTATTTTTGTACTCGTTCTTTTTTAATAAATAAACAAGTTTTTTTATTAATCTATATTATTATTTTTGCTAATGGCAAAAGGGGGAAGATAACGGGTATGAATTCTCAATATTTATTAGCTTAAATTGAGGGGGAATTTATATATTGAGGGGGAACTAATTGCATACTTGTTGCATATCTTTACTTGTTTTGAATCGTCATTATGAATTGCCTAATATGCATATCCCGCTTAAAGTTTGCCATTATCAAAAAGGGGGAAATTGTTGGAAACACGTTCTCAAGGCATTATACTAAACGTGTGTTCATATTTGTAGGTTTTGATGAATGACAAACTATGCGCAAATAGACATATGACGAGGTCCAAGCACAAGCGCGAAATTGATATATAACAAGATTCAAGCACAAGATAAAGATCGAGATTAAGTTTTATATGAGTCGGTATTTAATTATGATCTTGATCCGACAACTTAAACTCAAGACTTGGCTTCTCTCGTAAAATTACTTTTAACAAATCATGCATATTTAATTTAGAGCAAAATGATTTTAAATAATGCATATTTACTTTTGTCAAAATGATTTTTAAACACGCCTCTAAAATCTGGACTAAGATAATCGATTATGTACTTATGATAATCGATTATGTTTAAGTCAGCTGCTTGACAATCGATTGTGAACTAATGACAATCGATTGTGTTAAGGCAGTGAGCATCAGATTTTTCAAATCTGCATGACAATTGATTGTGAACCTTATGACAATCGATTGTGATGAGGCAGTGTCCATCAAAGTTTTTCAAAGCTCAAAATAATCGATTGTGAAGCTAATGACAATCGATTGTGAAGAGCCAGTGTCCATCAGATTTTTCAAAGTCACAAAATAATCGATTGTGAACTTATGACAATCGATTGTGTTGACGCAGTGACTTCCAGACTTTTTCAAAGTTATCAAATAATCGATTGTGAACTTATGACAATCTATTGTCAAGAGGCAGTGTCTAAATTGATTTTTCAAGACTGATATATAATCGATTGTTAACTTAGTATAATCGATTGTATAACTGACCGTTGCCAAAATATTTTCAAATACCGTCAGGTAATCGATTATTGATTTCCTATAATCGATTATTTTAATTAAAATTTGGAAAGGATTTTTTGAACGTTGCTGAGTAATCGATTGTAGATTGTTGACAATCGATTGTTTTACGTAAAATCTGGAAAGGTTTTTTTGAACGTTTCCAGTAATCGATTATTGATCTTATATAATCGATTGTTATGCGTAAAATCTGGGATTGATTTTTGGAAGAACTGGCAAACAATCGATTGCGGTAACTTGACAATCGATTGTCACTGAGTAATTTCAGCAACTCTTAATTGGCAATTAGGCAACGGTAATACAAGGTTTTTCAACTATAAATACAGCTTCAATTCAGTCTTTTAAGAACAACAACATACAAGAACTGATTATACAATTGCTAAAGCTTGCATACTTTATTGCTTATCATTTTATATTCATTACATAAGTTTTTGAGAGCAAAATTCTTGTCGAAAGTTGTTGTGATCTTGAGCGTATTCTTTTACTCATATCTACTCATTAAGGAGTGTCTTGTTTGAGTACTTAGTGTTTTGTACACTTGAAGAGAATTGTTATTCTCTTGTTGTAAGAAGGAACTTGTGTTTCCTTGGTTGAAGTCTTGGAGTGTTGTATCTCCGAGCAAAGGTGTTGAGGCTTGTGTCCTCAAGTTGTAAAGGTTTGTTAAGCACCCGTAAGCTTGACAAGTTAGTGGAAATCTCGAGAGAGTCTCTCGGGGACTGGACTAGCCACGGGTTGTGGTGAACTAGGATACATCGGTGCGTTCTTTCTTATTTATCGCACTTATTTATTTCCTGCAATTTTTAAATTCCGCAAGTTTACGCTAATTTTTATTATAATGCTATTCACCCCCCCTCTAGCGTTAAGCGTATTATCTAACATCTCCCATAAATTTCTTCAACATGTACACGTGAAACACTGGGTGTACAACAGCTAGTTCTTGTGGCAGTTCTAACTCATAGGCCACCTGTCCGATCCTTCGCAGGATTCTATATGGACCAATATAGCGGGGACTAAGTTTCCCCTTCTTCCCAAATCTCATTAAAGCTTTCATGGGTGATACATTAAGAAACACCCAATCATCATCTTGGAACTCTAACTCTCTATGCCACACGTCGGAATAGGACTTTTGGAGACTTTGGATGTCTTCAAATGCCTTTATATCAGGTTGACTTTCTCCATGGCCTAATAGATCAAATCGTGTCCTAACAACTCCGCTTCTCTGACTTCGAACCGACGAATTTGTGATCTACACCTTCGCCCATACAAAGCCTCGTAAGCTGCCATATATATATTTGAGTGATAGTTGTTATTATAAGAAAACTCAATGAGAGGTAGATAATAATCCACCTATAAAATCAATAACTAATGCACTTAACATATATTCAAGAGTCTGAATGGTATGTTCCATCTGGCCATCTATCTCATGATGAAATGCAGTGCTGAGGTTCACCCTTGTGCCCATTCCCTTCTAATAGAATTTCAAAAAGTTCGCTATGAACTAGGCAAAACGATCTAAGATAATGGACAAAGGATTCCCATGCAATCGGACAATTTCTTTGATAGACAACTTGATATAATCCTCTGCCGAATCTGTAGTCTTCACTAGCAAGAAGTGAGCTGACTTGATAAGTCGGTCCACAATCACCCAAATCGAATCATGCTTCTGGAATGAGCGAGGTAGACCTGTTATGAAGTCCATATTTATCATCACCCATTTCCAAATGGGAATTTGTATATTCTGAGTTAAACCGCCAGATCTCTGATTTTAGACTTTCACCTGATGACAATTTGGACACTTAGCCACAAAGTCTACTATATCATTTTTTTATATCGTTCCACCAATAAACCTCCTTAAGATCATGATACATCTTTGTGGAACTTGGGTGAATAGAATACATGGAATTGTGGGCTTCTGACATAATCCGCTCTCTGAACCCATCTTGTATGAAACGCATAGTCTGCCTCTGTATCTCAAAGTACTATCATCTCCCCCTTATTCAAAAGCCATAGTCTTGTATTTTTGAATTCCTTCCTACAGCTTCAATAAGTAGGGATCACTAAACTATTTTTCTTTTACTTCGGCTACTAAGGAGGATTCAACTTTATTCTGGAGAACAATGCCATCATCTTCGGAGTCCAAAAGTTGAACTCCTAGATTTGGTAAGTGGTGGACTTCGTTCATAATGGTTTGCTTGTCCACCTCAACATGAGCTAAGCTGCCCATAGAACACCAACCGAGAGCATCAGCTACAACATTTGCTTTCCCCGGATGATAGAGGATATTAGCATCATAATCTTTAAGTAAATATGATGTAGATTTAATTCTCTTTGCTCGAAGAAGTACTGGAGACTCTTGTGATCTGTAAAAATGTCAACATGTACCCCATTCAAATAATGGCGCCAGATCTTAAGCGCGAACACCACATATGCTAATTCAAGGTCATGAGTCGGATTATTCTTCTCGTGAACCTTGAGTTGTCTCGACGCGTAGGCCATGACTTTACCGTGCTCCATTAATACACACCCAAGACCAACCCCTGAAGTATCACAATAAACAACAAACCCCTCAGTTCCTTACAGTAGTGTCAGGATTGGAGCTAGAGTTAACCTCTTCTTTAACTCCTCAAAACTTTGCACGCGTCCGACCTTTGAAAGTTGACTTTCTTCCGAGTTAATCTAGTCAAAGGGAATGAGATTGAAGAAAATCACTCTTCCAAAGACCTATAATAGCCTGCTAGACCCAAGAAACTTCTTATATCGATTACTGAGGTGGGCCTAGGACCATTCTTCACTGCCTCTATTTTCTGCGAGTCAACCTTTCACGTTTTCCCTAAGATGACATGGCCCAAAAACGCTACCGATTTCAACCAGAATTCACACTTAGAAAGTTTTGCATATAGCTTGTGATCTCGCAGTGTCTGCAACACAATTCAGAGATATTCTGCATGGTAAGTCTCGCTACGATAATAAATCAAGATGTCATCAATAAACAATGTCACACCTCCTTTTAAAACCTGCCCCGAGGGGATATAAAGAGTTTTTCCAATTAAAGTGACACTCATCAAAATGGGATTATTTAATTTATCATAGTCGACACTTGGAATAATTTAATTGGTTTCCCAAATCACCAGTTTAGTTGAAATCCCAAATTGAGGAAATTTTCTGCTGACAATCAAAATAGATCCAGGATGTATAGCTGAGAGCACTGAACAACCAAATAACTGAAAACATATGTACAGAGCAGACTGAGATTCAATGTTTTGAGCTAAACCATTTAAGCTAAATTTTAACATATGAAAGAGATAATATTTAACAACTTAAATACCAAACATCCAAGCTATTTCATGAAACAAGACAACATCCTTGATGTATTTAAGTAGAAGCTAATGAAGAGAAAGCTGAAGATCAGAAGTCAAATGACTTAATAGAAAACATCAGAAAGAAACTTAAATGTAAACATGAATTCTAAACTCCGTGGTAGTAGTATACTCTTCAAAAAAACAATCTTGTATTTCATTCTTAATTCAAACCTTCAGGTGAACCTCGTTACAAAGAACATAAGAAAGGCTGTGAATCTTCACAGAAAAGAGCAAAGAAAACCAAGCAAGAAATCATTGAAACAGTAGCCAATAAACAACAATATCACAGCTTCCAATTCTAACCATATTGCAAATCAAGAAGCCCAGAATATTTAAAAGAAAATGTGTTCTTGTTTAGGTGGAACTCAGAAAAAGAAATGAAAACTCCTTCTCAATGAGACATTAGTTGAAAATTTTTGAAATGCTCTTTAAGGTTCTAAAAATAGTATTGTATTTTCAGAGATTTTTGTGCAGAAATTGAGGTTGAATGTCTGTGTGAAAGTGAGGGAAAGATTACTTTATATAGAGTGCCTAAAGAGCATCTAAGAAAAGAATATTCAGACCTAATTTTGAAAAAATATTGCAGTATTTCTATATATTTGTCTGTCCTTTTTCTTATCCAATTCCAGTATTTTATGTTAAGGGTAGGGACTACTGTGATATTCTTAGAATATTATGATATTTTATTCAATATAAAACCCTAATATGCCTTTCTAAAGTATACTTATTGCAGCTTTACCTAAAAAAATTTGGTTCAGTTAAGTCCCTAGTGTTCCTAATTGTTGAAAAATTAGAACCAATATCACAAGTCCAAAGTTAACACCCTAAAAAGATCAAAGAAATAGATTATTGAGCAAACAAGCCTTAAACCTAAAATCATTTGATATGAGCATAATTAGAAAATGAAACAAACACAGAAGAAACATTTGAACCTAATATTAGCATGAGTTTCAGAAGAAAATTATTAAAACCTAATTAAGAAAAACATGAACCTACGTACAAATAATGAAATCGGCAATTAAAGAAAGAAAAGAGAATCTAAACCATGCGGCTAAATCATATGTTGGGCCAATTAAAAATAAACAAAACCTTAATTAAATTAACCCAACTTAATTATCCTAAATGCATCGAACTATTTTTATTTAAAATAATTAACTAAGTAAACATATTTTATTGAAATTCAAACAATCCAAAAAATCAAAATAAGCAAGACTGATACTTAAATGATAAAAATAAAATAACTAACTAATGAAAAGTAGAGAATAAACAGAAACGACTTGATTTGGCCAGATAAACTTGAACAAACAGAGCAGATCAAATGGCGATGGAATTTGACAAAGCTCGACCGGTCAGTGGTGATTTGGTCAGAATCCTGTGGTGTTGAAATAATCCAAAACTAATGCTAATCGATTGTTCTTGTCAAGAACAATCGATTAGCATGACCTTTGACTCAAATCGAGCCGGAAACCCGAAAATCAAAGAGAAGAGAATGGTTTAGGATTTGGTCTTTACTTTCAGAATTTTGATCCGAAATTGGGGCAAATGGGAAAGGATTTTAGAGAAATTGGTGATGGATAAAGGACGATGAGCCTATGGTGATCGCCTGGTTAGAATATGGGGGAGTTTGGAATGGTGCCGCCGGCCGGTGGTGTTTTGGGCATTTGGGGACGACTAGGGGTTAGGCATTGTGATATAAGAGCGACATAATGAGAGGGTAATGGGGGTTTAGGGGTCCGTTCGGACAGTTATAAGGGAGGGGAAGGGTTAGTTCCCAGCCTTTATATCATGGGAGATTAACGGTTGAGATAAAAATTAGCAAACGATGTCATTTTCATTTTGACAGGGGTGAACTGGGTCAGATGGTGGTTTGGGCTTGAACCTGGGCGATATTGGGTGGGTTTGTGGCTTAAGGATGACCCAATTCGAAAAATAAAACAATCTTCTTTTAATTTCAAATTTCTTTTTTTGTTTTCTTTCTTTTTCTCTTTTTTTTATTAAAAATCCTAATAATTAAAAATCATAAATTACCTAGATTACAAATTATAAGAGTTGCTTAATCCTAATTTAGAAGAGAAAAATCAATAAAAATGAAAATTGTAGAAGTTGACCATTTTTTATGATTTTATTTTTATTAAAATAATTAATTAATTAATCCTAAAAAATACAAAAATAAATAATAAATGCAATGCATGATATTTTTAGTATTTTTTATAATTTAAATAAAACTTAAAATACAAAAAAAATGTAAATAATTAAATAAAAATCCGATAAAATCCCTAAAAAAACAAATAATTTAAAGAAGAAACCTAACTATTGGAATTTGGTAGCAGCAGCCCATGTGGGGCAAAACTTACGTGCTCACAACTGCTACTTTGCCCGTAAACATGAAGGGTTTTCGGGCAAAGATAAAATGAGAAATTATGATGGATTTTTGCCCGTTTGAAACTCCATGAGAAGCATTTTTGAAAAAATTCTGATCGAACCTTACTTCAAAAGTTGTCTACATATCCTTGGCTATAAAGGAATAGGATTAGTGTAGTTCTTGAAGTTTTGGTAGCTGGGACTACCGAGAAGCTATGGTTTCACTGATGTTGCTGTTGTTTCTACTTGCTAAGCTCCTTATTACACCAAAATAGAAAGTAAAAAGCTAAGCTAGCTAAACCTATCAACTACAAGTTACAAGATTCCTATCTATAAATCTGTTGATACTTGATCTCGAGTCTTAGTTTATTCATGTTGTGGCCTCCGATTTGAATCTTGATGCTCGTCAGCTATAGGTTCTTGTTCTTTCTTCAGTTTTGGATCAAGGCGGGACATGCGAAGCTTGTGACTTTTATCAACTTTTGAGCTGTCCGCATCTTTCTATGTATCAACCATTGAGTTGACTTCTTTTGATCTTTTCTTCTTTTCTTTATTTTGGATTGAGACTCGTTCTTTTATTATTATTTATTTATTTAAAAAATGAGCAAAAAAGCAGGAAAGAATTTGTAAAAGACTTCTCTTACGGGTTGATTGTTGAGGAAAAGTTGTTTCTAGCCCTAGCGCATTTTCACTTTGGTTTCACCTGCTTCTTACACAGTTGCTTTGGCCCCGTTCCGTGTTTTCAAAAAAGACAATTGTTAGTTTGAAATGGTGGCTGGTCTTGTAGCCTTGATGTTTTTGATCACTCGATCTCAACCGAACCTTTGGTGAGAACCTCTGCTGCTCGTTGGCCTCTCTGAAGATTGATCTCCATCCTAAAATTGAGGAGCTCAACTTTTCAAAATTTCTCATGATGGCTTATAAGCTTTGGCCCTTTAACTTTATTTTGCCTCTAGGGGCTATTGACTTGGGATTTCTTTACATTTTCAATAAACTTTTACTTCAAAGCATCAGTCATCATGGTCAGTCTGGATCAACTTGATGCACCTGCTGAGGCTGGATAATTTATTTGGACTTGGCTTTTATTAAGCATAACCCTGTAAAACCAATCTTCCCACCTTTTCTTTGCATTAGCTTCAAGACAATGTTAGACCTAAAGCGATTTAAGGAAAAGTAGACAAAGGATAGGAAAATGAGTTTAAGGAGAAGTGTCCCTCTCGGGAAGAAGAAACGGATTTATCCGATGCAGACTGGATACCCGATGCCACAACTAATCCAACTCGATGCCCATTGCGACCCATGTTTTTATACCGAGAAACATTGCCAGGACCCATTGAGTACTAGTGCTCGGGATGGGTTCTTTCTTTTCGATCAACGGCGCCCTTCACAGGTTTTTGCCACTTGGCCTCTCTCATTTCTCTTCTCACCATCGCCTTATAGTGCTCTTTTACGCGTTTTCACTAGCAAGACTCTCTCGTTTTAAATTTCTCTGCTCACTGTCGACTTATTGTGCCCGTACATTTTTATGAATAAGACTCTCTCATTTTATTTCTCTCATCTTGACTGCATCGGGTCCGAATGACCGCATTCTCCGACTTTGAAAACCCTTTTATTCATTGATCGGAAGGACTTAAACCAAGTTTGGGTAAAAAGAGCTTGGCTCGAATTACAACTTTGGAACCGTTGGGGCGGGATCATCGCCAAATCATTATAATATATTCCCCAATTCACTTTTTGAGGGAAATCAGATTTTTATTTGAGTGTGACTGGACCCGTGAGAGAGGCTGCCTACATATCCTTTCGGAATCAAGTCGAACGTAGTTCAGGAAAATATTTTGTTTTTGATTTTGTCTCTTTTTTCTTTTTTTCTCCTTCTTATTTTTTCTATTTACAAACGTCCTTGAGTTCCAAAGAGGGTAATGAAATAAAGGTAAAAGGCTCAAAGGGTTAGCAAAGGATTGCAGTGTTTGGGGTAGCGAGAATGAAACCTTCGTCATCCCAATCAGATATGTTGTTGTTGTAGTAGGGTTAAACATAATACTTTTTGACTATATCTGCATTTACAGCTGCTACGGGGTCATTTCCATAAATGTCTCCTAAATACAATGCTCCTCTTGGCAATATTGGCAAAAAGGCGACTAGGGAATGGAGGCCCTATGTCTAAAATCTCAACTTAGGGATTGGAGCCTAATGTTGGCAAAAACACAAAAGAATGCGGTTGGGAATCTCAGTCTATCATTTTTTTAAATTTATTTCTTATTTCTCTTTTTTTGATTTTATTTTTACTAAAATGCGCGAAAGTAATTGGAGGAAACTTCTATTTTGGGTTATTTATCTGCAAAGTTGTTTCTAGTTCTTGCGCATCTTTTCTCTTTCGGTTGCATCTGCTTTTGCGCGGTTGCTTTGAATTGCACATGTTTCAATTTTTCAAATAAAGAACAATTGTTACTTTCAAATGATGGTTGTTTTGGTGTGTTTTGATTGTTTTGATCTCGGCACAGCTTCTTTGATGAAGATCTTAATTGCAACAGCTTGATTCCTGTGAACCGGTTTCATTTCAGACCCTGAGAACCTTTGGTTTTTTCCAGATTTTGCCATGACACTGGTTAGTGGAACTCAAACCTTTCGACTTTTTTTTTCCTTTGTAGGCCTTTCCTTTCTGACTTCATTCTCTTCTTTCTTTTCTTTTATTTCATTTTTTTTTCATTTTTTATCATTTCTTTTCTTCTCGTCGGACCATTGGGGAACTTTTGGCTCCTCAAACTTTGCTGCAACGGCTAGTCACGTGGGACTTAACCTTTCCAACTTATTTCCCCTTCATTGGCCTTTTATTTATGGCTTCTTTCTTCCGACTTCAATTTCATAGCATTTAGGGTACCTTGGCTTTTCAAACCTTTTGCCCACATGGTTAGCCACGTGGGACTCAATCTTTTCAACTTCATCTCAACCTTATAGGAACTTTGATTTGATTTCTCCTTCCAAGAGTTTTCAATTCCAGAGCATCGGCCGCCATGGCCAGTCGAGGTCGACTTGATGCACCTGTTGAGGCTGGGTGCTTTTTGCACATTGGTTCTTGTCAAATGAGAATCCTGTAAATCAGTCTTGCCATCATTTCTTTGTCGTAGTTTTGAAATAGTGTTAGACCGAAAGGGATTCAAAGAAAACAAACAATGGAATGGAGAATGAGTTTACAATAAGAAGTGTCCCTTCCGAGGAAAGAAAATAAGGACTTCTCTGGAGTACATGCGAAATTCAATAAACATGACATGCCTTTTGGACTAGATGTCTGATCTATGTAAACCGCCCGACACTCAGAAATTCATCACAACGTTTGCCCAAAAAATCGAGAAACCTTGCTAGGACTCTGTTGATGCTAATGGGTGTGAGGATCTTCTTTTCGAACATGGGCGCCCCTTTTAGGTTTTCATAAGTTGACCTCTCTCATTTCTCTTCTTGCCTTATAGTGCTCTATACGAGTTTTCACGAGCAAGACTCTCTCATTTTTCATTTCTTTGCTTACCATTACCTTACGGTGCCCGTGTGGGTTTTCACCAATAAGACTCTCTTATTTTATTTTTCTCACTTTGACTGTATCGGACCCAAGAAGTTGTATTCTCTGATCCTTGAACATTCTCACCGATTTATTTGAAAGACTTGAAAGGATTTAGGTAAAAATAATTTGGATTGAATCACAAATTTGGAACCATTCAGGTGGGATCATCGCCGAAACATTATAATACTTGCCCCTATTTCACTTTTGGGGAAATTGGATTTCTGTTTTGGTGCGAATAAACCCTAGAGAGAGGCGGCCTGTGTATCCTTTCGAAATCAAGTCGAACGTAGTTGAGGGAACTTTATTTTTGTTTTCTTTTGTTTTTTTTTCTATTTTTCTTCTTTTCTTTTTTTTTGCTTTCTTTTCCTTTTTGCTCTATTTTTTCATTTTTCTTTTTCATTTCAATTTCTTTCTATTTTTGTTCTTCATTTCATTTTTCAATAACACTTTCAGATTCCAAAGAGGGTAATCAAAGAAGAGTAACCGTCTCAAATGAATTTGCAAAGGATTGGTAGTTTTTGGGTAGCGAGAATGAAAGTCATCGCCATCCCAACTGGAGAATATTAGAACTATATGGAGGATCCAACATAGTACCTTTTGACTGAATTTGCATTGATAGTTGTTTCAAGGACATTTCCCTCGATGTGTCTCAAATACAACATAATATTTTGGCAGTACTCTTGTTGCAACGTATGGACTTTTCCAATCTGGGAACCAAATTTCCTTCAGATGTTCCAACTCTTTGTTTTATTTTCTTAAACTTTATCTTCATCGCATTCTTATTCTTGATTCATTATTTTGATAACTGACATCTTTCAGGATCTGGACATGAAGTCCGCAAGCATGTCATGTTATTAAAATCAGCATTTAACAGAACTAAAAAGAAAATAAGAAAAATGACAAGATTAAGAAAAAAGACATTCCTGGACAATGAAATATTAATTTCATTTGATTTTTTAGATTTTTTTGTAGATTTTTTTTATTTTTATTAAGACAGAAGGGTTTACATAAGAAAGTAAGACAATAAAGTAAAACATCTGGATCCCACCCTAAAAAATCCGGATGCAAAAAGGATAGCAAGACTAGCTACCGAGACTCCCGTCTGATATGAAACTTTCATGCCTAGCGACTTGTTTTTGGTTTTCTTCTGTCTCGGCAATGGCTGTAATGGCCTTCAAGGCAAGATCAAATTCCTCAACTTCACAAATCATTCCGACTATTGGCCCGCCGTTGTGGGCAGTCAATAGATTGTTCATCACATCAAGAGATTCTTCAACCTGAGAAATAATTCTTTCAGGTTCAATCACATCTTCAACTACCCTTTTGAGGGCCCAACAGTTCTTTATATTATGTCCTACTGCTTTAAAAAGGAATTCAAATCTAGCATTAGCTCAGTGCGAGGGGGACTGGTTGTAATAGATCTAGCCTAATTAACTTTTGGAACAAGCTTGAGTACGATTCACCAATAGAGGTGAACTGATTCTTCATGAAAGGCCCTCTTGGGCGAGGATTGTACTAGGGATAATTTGGTTGACAATTATATGGATCTTGATAAGAATGGGTAATTCTGGGAGGTGGAGCTCGATTTTGTGAATCATGTTATGGTTGGGTGTAAGATTGCATGCTCATCACTGCATAGGGAGGCAATGCCATGACATAAGCATCATCTTGAAGAGGATAATAGTGTGGTGGGACCATAGGAGGCACATAAGACTGGCCGAATGACGTGCGGGGCCCCCTCCCCCTCTTCAACCTCATTTCTGTTCATCGAACCCTCCGAACCATTTTGAGCAGCCTTTGATGTGGGCTTAAAGGCATCATGACTTAAGATTCGGCCGGTTTTTAAACCATTTTCAACCATTTTCCCAATATTGATAGCTCAGCGAACGGCCTACCCATAGCAGACATCATATTCTGGAAGTAGTCAACCTTTGATTTGAACTTTAAATATTTTAAAAGTAAAAAGAAAATATTTTTGTTTGAATTTTCATTTGTTTTTACTTTTTTCAAAGAAGAAAAAAATATTTTTGGATTTTCGAAGTTGCCTCTTAGTTTTCGAAACAGGGACTTTTAAGAAAATATTTTGGATTTCTGAGTTTTTATTTATTTACAAAAGCACTTCTACAGAAATGCGAAAATATTTTTGGAATTCAATGTTTTTCTTTTAAATGAAATACTTCTAAACAAGGAAAAGAGATTTGTTATCTGAATTTTTAGAAAAACTACTTCAAAATGAAAGAAACCCATATTTTTGGATTTTGATTTTTATTGATTTTCTTTTTATTTTTTTCCATATGAAAGACTTCAAACGGAAGGTAACTATTATTTTGAGTTTAAATTTTTTTTTTTTTAATTTTCTAAGGAAAGATCACTAAAGATTTAACTAAAATAAAATATCTTTGGATTTTTTAAAATTAGGGACAGAACTGATGAGGTTTGCCTACATATTTCACATCCTATGAAAATCAGACCAGTGTAGTTTGCCCTATTTTAACCAAACAAAAGCAAATTTTTTTCTTCTTTTTTCTGAAAAGAAAACAAAATTTCCCTTTTAAAAAAACATCGGTAGAGTTTCGGGATATTTTGGACATTGGTTTTTCAAAAGAAAATAATTGTCTCTCTCAATCCTCACATTGCCTTTCCTTTTCAACTCTTCCTTTATAAGTCGGTCAGCATACAAATCTGAAGCAAATGAATGCACAAGTAGTAAGTAAGATGCATCAGGATGGTCTTTCTATTTCGGGTACACCTGTCCTAGACAGACTCAACCTTTGTGTTGAGTAGCCAAAGTCAAATGCACATGATGCAAACAAACGTTCCTACTAGAGATCCGACATGAGGCTGGGTTATTCTAGGTTGAAAACCTGGGTATGTGTTCTTGACTGTGTATCCGAGTGAACAACTCGAGTCGAGTAGGGGCCTACGTACTGAGAAACAAAATGACATCCAGCTTAGTAACTTATCCGAGACTCTTTCTTATTTCATGGTATGACCTAATATGATTGGGAGTCTCGACCAGCGAGCACATCCCCAATGATGAGAAGAGAATGGTTTCGTAATTGTTTATATATATTTCAGATAATATCAAAGCGGAAAAAATAACACTTAGCACGTTAGACCCATATATGTAATAAAATCAGATAATAGATAAAGTCAAATACAACAGCTATTCTAAGCTCAAATTTTTGAACCCTGAACCGAAGTTCTGGGTTTGGATCCCCAAAAGAATCGTCAGAGCTGTCATAGCTCATTTTCATACACCATCCTGAAGGGTAGTGTATAAGGGAGTTTTTTCAAGTTAAATGACATTATTAAAAATCGATTATTTATTCAATTTAATTAGATTCCACAATTGGGATATATTTGTTTCTAGTGTCCCAAGTCACCTTTTTATTTTAAATCCCAAATCAAGGAAGATTTCGACTTTCCTTTCGAAGTCTGCGAACCAAAAGTTCTGAATAAGGAATTTTGTTAACCTGAGGGAAAGTGTTAGGCACCTTCGAATTCGGTGGTTATAAGATTTTAAAACATGTTCGAACCTATGGTGCCATTTTAAACCTTTAACCGCTTTTATTAATTTTTAGAGAAAACTGCAACGTCATTTTAAAACATGCCTTCAACCGCATCACATAAATGTATCTGCAGTCTGCAACACAGTTTTTATAACATTGTTGGGATTTGGATTCGGGTCACATAAATGTGCACCCGAGTTTAGGAAGGCAATATTATTAAATATACGCGCGTAAAGCAACTACGCATTTTTGACTTTGCGAGGGCCATACAAATTTGTTAAATGGCATGCCTCGCATTCTAAGGGTTTTAAAATAAATAATTAAGCTAGGGCCACACATTTGAAATTCTATTTAGCGCAGTGCACCTCAATTCTTATTTTTAAAGGATATCCAAACTAAAATTCGAAGGGCTATAACTATTTGTATTTAATATGGCACGCCATTTGACCAGCCCAATTGATAAGCGCTTCCCAAGAAAACCAACTTCATTGTAGTATTGTATAGTGAAATAAAGTCTGTAAATATGCCCAAACAGCGAGCAACAAAGACGAGAGCATACAGCTCTTGAGTCTTCAGAGAAATACTAGCACAAGATTTAATAAACAAGAACACTAGCCAAATGGGTCATGTTCCAAACAAGCCTGAATATATTCATATTTGCTTCTTATTTTGAACAAACCCCGTCACATTTCAAATAATTGGCAAATTACACATTTATCTATTTTCTAAATGAATAATCCTCAATGATGCTCAAAATTAATTTCAATACCCATCTCTCATAACTAGAACAATGAGCCAAATACTTAATCGTGCTAATTAGTTGAGGCCCATAACTAAATACAACAAACTAAAACATTGGAAAAAAAGTCTATTTATCATCCTCAAATACATATATCAATGTACACATTGTATACTGATGAATAACAAAGCAGCATAGTAACGGTATAACCCAGAAGAATCCAAGCCAACCTCAACGTTCTTAACAAATATGACGACGTTTTTTTCGAATAGTTTCAACAAGTAATTTCAAAGCAACACCTCTATATTCTTTGCAAACGTGAATACAAACAAAAAAAGAGTTCAAGTAACTTTGACAGAACAAAAACAAGCTAGGAGCTCAATGGCAAACGAAGTAAATTCAAAAGAGAAAAAATCGGACCTCATGTGTAAATGAATGGAGGTTGAACTACAAGCTTAACAAATTGGCAATTCTGGGCTGGAGCTTTCATCGTGGACTACGAACAGAGCTGGCGGTCGGAGACCTCAACGGCAAACTCAAACGCAAGCTTTCTTCGGAACTTAAATTTATCAACCAAACTCGAAATTATTGTTGTCCAGAACTCCTTTCTGTTCTAATAAAGAAGAATATATGTTTTTTGGTATCACGGCTGTTGTTGAAGAAGAAGACATCCATGAAGGTTTTTGGTTGTATATCAAAATAAGAATAAATGGCTCCTAGATCTAGAGTTCCACCCTTTTGTTGTGTTTCTAGGTCTTTTGTTCTAAAGAAGAAGAAGAGCAGCGACTGATATCTTAGGGACCTAAGGGTCTTTAGGTTAGCTGTTGTATTTTCTCCCTAGGCGTTAGTCTATGATCTCTATATCTTAGGGTGTACTTTTGTTATATATAGAGGGATTTTGGGTTAATGGGGTATGTGTTTGGTAATATTGAGATAGGGAATAGGGCAAATATTAAAAAAATGGACTATAAGATTTATAAAGACGGGTTAAACCAACCAAAAATTAATTCCTTCTTTTAAATTTATGTACAATTATAATACAAACATATAAAACTAATTTTAGTTAATTGAATTAAACGATAAAATATGAAACTATTTTTTTGTATTTTCAAGATTATATAAATATAAAGAAAAGGTACTTCTTTTGTATATTTTTAATTAAATTTACGAAAGATACGTAAACTAAAATATATATATTTTATAATTTTTATTTTTGTGACGAAATAAAGTAAAAGAGTCAAAATCAGTTGAAATAGAGATATTAGGCCTAAACTAAATATTTTCATGCTAAAATAAGTGAAATTTCGGGGAGGGACAAAAGTTACACGTCTACACGAAAAAGAACAGTTTTTGTGGTTTTCTTTTTCAAATTTTAATTAATACAACTTTACAGAATTACAAAAGAATCAAATCATACTTTTCCTAGGACTCTAAGACTCAGGATATGTTTTTTTAGGAATTGAAAACAGACTCGAAATATGAAAAAACATTCTCGAAAAAAGGAAGAAAATACAATCAAGAAAATATCAGTGCTTCCAACCCTGCCCTAGGAACACAAAGTGGTCTTTCAGCGGGCTTACTTGCCATATCGTCTTAGAGCTGATAGAGATCTTCCATTATCTGACGGACAAAGATCATTACATTGGCGAAAAACATGGACCTGGTCATGTTCTCACATGCACTGCATTTCATTGTGATGTAGTTAGCAATCCTTCGGACCCTTTCTCTTATGATGCCCTTTTCTTGCAATGCAACCTGCCGGGATCTAGCTTCTATGATCTGGGTGGCAGCGTGATTTTTCTCTAGCAAGTGATGTAAATCCCCTTCCAACCGCACCATTAAGGTGTAACAATGTTCTCTCTCGGCTTTAAAATTGTTGGCTTGTTTAGCCATTTCACCTTCGAGGTGGCTAATCTCCTTTTCCTAACCTGTGACCCATCTTTCATGTGTTTCTTTCATCTATTAAATGAAAGTTACACACCTATTGGCATTGTTAGCCAACTTCATTCGTGCTTTTGCTAGTTTAGACTCAGCTTTTTGCAGGTCATCTTCATAGTCACGCACCTTTTGAATAAGGTTATAAATGAACCTTTCAACTTTCCTGCTTCTGTCTGGGTTCTCGGTTGTTATTTTTAGCTATCGAACCTGGGCTCTAAGAGCTTCATTTTTTCGAACCAATCTTCTCCTTTCACCCTCGGCCTCTTGTGCCTATAAATGGTTGAAGGTGACATTTCTCAACTCTACGTCCAGATCATGAATGGTGGCCTGATATTCCTTTTCCTTTTCCCCCAGGCTAACATTTCTTGAATTTTGTCATCAAAGGCTTGAATATGGGGCCTTTTTGTGGGCCTCACGGGTTCGGGCTCGGACTCTATCTCATTGTTCACATAAAAACTCCATTCAAACCAAGTAGCATAATTGGGATCAACTTTGCCCTCAGCCGGGTCGAGTACCTGGGTGCTACGTTTTAGATACCGATAACAATTCCAGTCCCTATGAACTAAAGCCTTGGGTGTCGTTGCTTCTAGGTGTAGTTGACTTGATTGCTTAGGTATGCCTCTTCGGGTATCACCTGATATCTTCCCAGTTATCATAGAACTCTTTGTGATGCATATTGTGGTATACTTCTTGCTCCATCATCATCAAGTAGCCCTTTGAAGCGGCCATGTATATGATTTCTGTTTTCGGGAGCCATCCTATGGTTCATTCAATTTGACTTGCTCTCAATTTTCTCAAGTAGGAAACCCATGCTTCAAACCCTTCTGGTGGTATATAATCTTCCACCTTTTCCTCATACTTTTTGATGAAATTGTTCCCATCTGAAGCATATCTTATGCACTTAGGATGATAGCAAAGGTGTTCGATCATCCACATCTGAAGAAGAATATTGCGGCCTTAGAAAAATTTACCCCAAGATTTGCACAATGTTAATGCCTTGTAAATGTCAACCAACACTAATAGGACAAGTGTGTGATCTTTTTTGTCGACGAGGACTTATGTGATTCTGGCCAAACGAATGTCTATTGTACACTTAGAATTCAGAAATACCATGATTCCCAGAAATGTCACGATAAAAGCAAACCGTCGATGAATTTACCACATGCTCTTGTCCTTGCTCATTTGTTTACTCATATTCAGAAGATCGAAGAGTTTGTGGACTGAGGGAGTCCTGAAGAATATGAGTTGCTGCTTTCTTAGCTCTTGGCTGAAATCAATATACCCAGCTATTTCTTCCAGAGTGGGAGTGAGCTCAAAATCCATGAAATGGAATACATTGTGAATGGAATACCAAAGACTTAATTAAATCCTCTAGTGTCTTGATGTGCATGATGTCCACTGGGGGACCCAACTGCTATTTTACCCAAACTTGGCCATCTTTATCTAAATCACCCCACCACTTACGTTGATGCATATGAGCCCTTTCTATGACAGTTTGCGATGATTTCTGGATGGTATTCATTTGTACCTGTGGAGGGTTAAGGTTAGGGTTGACTCTTCTGGATTCTTTTTGCAAAACAAGTTTTCTAAGAAAGAAATCAATAGACAAGGACCCCTTTTATTGCTATGCTAGCAGAAAAGGTTGTTTTTGCAAATGTGGCCCCTTCACAATTCCAAATGAATTTTGAGCCGGGGTAAGTATTTTATTTTTGTAAAAACATTTACGCAGACTTTCTTGTTCCTCCCGAAAATTGACTTTTGACAATTGGAATGTAATCCAAGGCTATTCCAGTAAGAAATGACTTAAATACAACCGAAACTGGGTCAACTTATTGTCTTTACCAAAACCCTGAAATACATTTTATTTTATTATTTGGTAAGAATGAGGCCGAACCTTATATGGTTTACCTACGTATTCCACATCCTCTGAGAACCAAACATGCGTAGTTCGGGAAGTTTTGTCATAAAAACATGACATTTGAATCACTCTTTTTTGAAATAAATTTTCCTTTTCGCTTTTTTTTTTTCAAAAATTCAGGAGAGTTTCGGGATCTTTTCGAATACCAGGATTTTTATGAAATCGGGTAAATTCTCTATCCTACCTCACTCTTGGTTTTTCTCATTATTTCCTATTCTTATTTAGTCAACATGCAGGCCGAAACAAATAAATATTCAAATAGCACATAGAATGCATCAGGATGGTCTTTATTTAGGTACATCTGTCCTAGACGAACTCATCCCCTCTGTTGACTCCCCTTAGTCAAATGCACGTGATGCAAATAATCGTTCCTATTAGGGGTATGGCATGAGGTCGCGTTATTCTAAGTTTTAAACCTGGGGTTTTTGGTCTAGATTTGGGCTACCCGACCGGACAACTGGGGTCAAGAAGCGGGCAACGTATTAGGAGCATGAAAGTCTACCCAGCCTAGTTGCTTGCCCAGCCCCGACATATCTGATATAGTTTCTATAGAAAAAGCAGGTCACGCGAACGTGTGCACCATTTTTAGAAGACTCATATGGTGGCGTAAGAAGATATTTAAATACAGTTCAAGTAATATCACAGCAGTAAATGATAATTAGCACATTAAGACAACAAAATATAGTAATATCAATAGTAAAGCTATATAAAATCACATTAACAAGCTCGAATTCTTGAACCATGAATCAGAAGTTCTGCGTTCTTTTCCCCAGCAGAGTCGGCAGAGCTATGAAACCTTCTTTTTACACCCGCCCGTGGGGATATAAGGGATTTTTCCATGACATTAATCGAAATGGAATTATTTCATTTATTAGAGTTGCCATTTGGAATAATATAATTGGTATCCCAAGTCACCAGTTTATTTTAAATCTCAAATCGAGGAAATTTTAAATTTTATTTAAAAGGATGCAAACCAGAAATTCAATGTAAGAAATTTTCCTAACTCGGGAGAAGGTGTTAGGTATTTTCGGGTTCCGTGATTCTATCACGGTTGCTTAGCAATTTATATTTGGCTTAAATTGTTTAGCTACTCATTTTAAAGACCTATGTGCAATTATTTTTTACCTCTTTTAGTTATTGAATTTATTCGCAACTAACGAATTGAGTTACGCGTACGTATATTCTTTTCTTTTGGCGCGTCAGAAAATAATGTCAGGCAAATGTATCAACAATTAATAATCCTTTATTTATTTATTAAGAAATATTTTGGTTGAAGTTGCGCGGAACGCATACCTCGAGTCTTTTAAAGATTATGTTTATAATTATATTACATGAACATATACATAATCACAATACTAGCCTAAATCGAACCTAAAGCAAACTACGAGTATTTGGAGGTTATTCTAATACTAGGTTAAAATTTATACGAGGGCCATAGGTTATCTAGTGAAAGACGACACACCTCAATTTTTAGGAGGCTTGTTTAATTAAGGTAATAAAAGAAGTTCTTAGTTACAACTACTTTGGACTTAATGTCAAATTATTAATTATGGGCAGGGAAACATATGGAGGGTCTTTATTTATTTAAAAGAATCTTGGACAGCAGTATGCCTGATGTTTCAAAGGTGACTACTAAAGGAAAGTATGGTAGATTCCCATTGTACCCAAATTGGAGCCCAAACGCAATATGAAGGAGGGTGGGAACACGAGGAGCTTATTGTGGCTTAGCAGCATGATATGGGCCATCACCAGGGCCAATCGTGTTAAACTCTAAAGCATGTTGAAGCTTAAATCACACCAGTTTGTGTATACAGAACTTTGCACAAATCCTAAATAAAATACCTAACATAGTGAGCCTCAACTCATTATCATTCATTTGGAAAACAAAAGAACAAACCTTAGACTATTTATACATCACCTTAAACTCAGCCATTCAATCATTTTTTCTTAATACTTGCTGAGATTAGTGACGATTTTGAATACACTTAACAACCAAATACAACATTTTAAAGTTAATATACTAGTCAAAATTCAACATACAACCAGACAAACTATTAGAGTTATTTACCAGCTTAAAATCAATGCAAAAATGCTCATGTTTTAGACATTCATACATGGAAATCCTAAGAGAAAACTACCAACTATCAAAACAGATCCAGGATACATCGTTGAGAGCACTGGACAACCAATAAATTTTAACATATGAAAGAGATAATGTTCAGCAACTTCAATACCAAATCCTTGCTATTTCATGAAACAGCACAACATCCTTGATGTATTTAAGTAGAAGCTAATGAGGAAAAAGCTAAAGATGAGAAGTCAAATGACTTAAAAGAAAACATCAGAAAGAAACTAAAAATGTAAACATGAATTCTTAACTCCATGGCAGTAGTATACTCTTCAAAAAAATAATATTGTACTTCATTCATAATTCAAAGCTTAAGGTGTACCTGGTTACAAAGAACAGAAGCAAAGCTCTGAATCTTTAGAGAAAATAGCAAAGAAAACCAAGCGAGAAATTAATGAAACGGTAGCCAATAACCAACAATATCACAGCTTCCAATTCAAACCATCTTGCAAATCAAGAAGCATAGAATCTTTGAAAGAAAATGTATTCTGATTTAGGTGGAACTCTAGAAAAGAAATGAAAACTCCTTCTTAATGAGACAGTAGCTGAAAACTTTTGAAATTCTCTCTAAGATTCTAAAAACGTATTGTATTTTCAAAGATTTTTGTGCAGATATTAATGCTGAATGTCTGTTGAGAGTGAGAGAAAGATTTCTTTATATAGAGTGCCTAAAGAGCGTCTAAGAAAAGAATATTCTGACCTAATTTTTGAAATTTTAAAATAGTACACCAGTTCTATGCAGTTGTCCGTCCTGTTTCTTATACAATTACAGCACTTTATGCCAAGGATAGGGACAACTGTGATATTGTTAGTACATTCTGATATTTCACTCGATGAAAAATCCCAACATGCCCTTCTAAAGTCATTACAGTTTTACCTAAACTTTCTGGTTCAGTTAAGTCCCTAGGGCTCCTAATTGTTGGCAAATCAGAACCAACATCACAAGACCAAAGTTAATAAAAAGATCAAAGAAATAGATTATTGCAAATAAACCTTAAGCCTATAATTATTTGATATGAACATAATAAAAAAATTATTAAAATGTAATTAAGAAAAACTTGAGTCTACGTACAGGTAATGAAACCATCAATTAAAGAAAGAAAAGAGAATCTAAACCATGTGGCTAAATCCTATGTAGGACCAATTAAAAAGAAACAAAACCTTAATTTAAATTAACCCAACTTAATTATCCAAAATGCATCAAACTATTGTTTATTAAAATGATTAACTAAGTAAACTTATTTTATTGAAATTCAAACAAGCCAACTAATCAAAATAAGCAAGACTGATATCTAAATGATAAAATAAAATAACTAACTAAAGGAAAGTAGAAAAAAAACATAAACGACCTAATTTTGGCAAAAAACAACTTGAACAAACAGAGCAGATCAAAGGGCAATGGAATTTGACAAAGCTTGGACAGTCAGTGCTGACTTGGTCGGAGTCCTGTGGTCTCGAAATAAGCCAAAACTAATGCTAATAATTTTTTCTTGTCAAGAACAATCGATTGGCATGACCTTTGACTCAAATAGAGCCTTAAATCAACGATAAGAGAACGACTTAGGGTTTGGCCTTTTCTTTCAGAATTTAGATCCAAAATTGGGAAAAATGGGTAAGGATTTCAGAGCAATTGGTGATGGATATAAGACGATGAGGCTATGGTGATTGCCTGGTTTGAAGATGGGGCTGTTTGGAATGGCGCCGCCGGCAGGTGGTGTTTCGGCATTTGGGGGCGGCTAGAGTTAGACATTGTGAGAGAAGAGAGACATAATAAGAGGGTAATTGGGGTTTAGGGGGTCCGTTCGGACAGATATAAGGGATGGGAATAGTTAGTTCCCAGCCGTTTGATCATGCGAGATCAACGACTCAGGTTAAAACTAGCAAACGACGTCGTTTGCATTTTGATAGGGGTGGACCGGGTCGACTGGTGATTTGGGCTTGGACCTGGGCGATTTTGAGTGGGTTTGTGGCTTAAGGATCGCCCAATTCGAAAATAAAACCATTTTCTGTTAATTTTAAATTCCTTTTTTTATTTTTTTCTTTGTATTTTTTAATTAAAAATCCTAAACTACCTAAAATATGAAAAATTAAACTAATTAATTAATTACAAAATTATAAGAGTTGCTTACTCCTAATTTAAAAGAGAAAAATTAGTAAAAAGGAAAAATATAAAAATTGGACATTTTTTTTATTTTTATTGTAATAAAGCAAATAATTAATTAATTCATCCTAGAAAATAAAAAAATAAATCCTAAATGCGATGCATGATATTTTTGGTATTTTTCAAACTTTAAATAAAACTTAAACATGTAGAAAAATTCAAATAGTTAAATAAAAATCCTACAAAAATCCCTAAAATAACAAATAATTAAAAGAAGAAACCTAATTATTGTAATTCTGTAAGAGTAACCCATGTGGGGAAAAATACATGCTCACAAACACGTTAAGAAACAAATCAAGTAAAGGCCAGAACACCCTATTCATAAGGTCCCTGAAAGCTACTGGTGCATTCGTTAAACCAAATGACATTACCAAAAATTCGAAATGCCCATATCCAGTCCTAAAAGTAAATTTTGGAATGTCAACTTCCTTAACCTTCAACTGGTGGTATCCTGATCTGAGGTCGATCTTAGAATAACACTGGGCACCCTGAAGTTGATCAAATAAATCATCTATTCTGGGAAGAGGGTACTTGTTCTTGATGGTGACTTTATTCAAGTGACAATAGTCAATGCACATATGCAAAGACCCATCCTTCTTTCGGACAAACAAGATCGATGCGCCCCAAGGCGAGACACTTGGACTTATAAATCCCTTATCCAGAAGGTCTTTCAACTGGACTAAATCATCTATTCTGGGAAGAGGGTACTTGTTCTTGATGGTGACTTTATTCAAGTGATAATAGTCAATGCACATATGCAAAGACCCATCCTTCTTTCGGACAAACAAGATCGATGCGCCCCAAGGCGAGACACTTGGACTTATAAATCCCTTATCCAGAAGGTCTTTCAACTGGACTTTTAACTCTTTCAACTCTACTTATATAAGGATGAATAGATATTGGCTTAGTGCCTGGAAGTAGATCAACTCCAAAGTCAATCTCTCTATCGTGAGGGATTTTAGGGAGATCTTCGGGAAACACTTCTGAAAATGCATTTACAATTGGTACCTACTGGAGAGTGGGGATCGGAGCATCTGCATCCTTATCTCCAACCGGGTGATAGATATATCCCTTGGAGATCATCTTTCAAGCTTTAAGGTAGGAAATAAACCTATCCCTAGGTGTTACTACATGACCCTTCCATTCTAAGACTGGTTCACTAGGAACTTCAAAACTTACTATTTTGGTTCTACAACCCACTGTGGCATAACATGACTCTAACCAATCCATACCAATGATCACATCGAAGACTACCATCTCCAATTCTACTGAGTCTGCTGCAGTAAGACGATGAAACACTTTAAGTGGACATTCACTATAGATACACTTTGCTATAACTGATTCTCCAACTTGAGTGGACACTTCAAAGGGTTCACACAACTTTTCTAGTTCTATCCCAAGTTTCTTTGCAATATATGGGGTTACATAAGATAGGGTGGATCCCGGATCTATAAGAGCATAGACATCAAAAGTGAATATTACTAGCATACTTGGGATAACATCACACGAGCCTATTACCCTAACAGTCTGGCAGTGCATATAAGCGGTTTCAACCACCACCTGCATTATTTGACTTTGCTGCACGGCAACCTGGTTGGGCCGGAGAGTTATGATGGGCTACTGAATTAGTGGACTAAGCTACATTGCCTTCATTGTTCTGCTTTGCTGATGGACAATCCTTCAAGAAGTTGCCTTGCTGACCGCACCCAAAGCAACCATTTGTGCCCAAATGACAGAACCTTGGGTGCCTCTTACCACACGTGTTGCAAATAGGGTAACCAGGGACTCTATAGCCCGGACTAGCCTGTGACTATGAGTCTGTTATTCTGCAATTCTGGCTTTTCTTCTTAAACTTTGACCTCTGAGCAGGTGCACTAGCTAAAGACGTAGCAGCTCCTGATTTTGGTTACTTGAAAAACTGGCGATTGCCTCCTACTTGAGATCCCCAAGGTTGAAATTTCCTGCAGACTTAGTTCTCTTGCTGAATTACCTCTCATTCTCTCTCAGTAGCCACTCTTCTTCCTTCAACATGTATTCGTTCGCTTGAACAAAGGCAACCATCTTAGTGATGGTCATGTCATTATTCTGAGCAGCTATATGAGCATAAGCAAACAAATCATCTGGAATCCCCAACACAAACCACCTAACTCTGACCCTCATATCATGTACCATTTCCAGAGCATACTTGGCAAGAGAAACGAACTTGAGGTAGTACTCATTCACACTCATATCATTCTGTTTGGGTCTCTCAAACTCCAAAGCCTTAGTTTCCAATACCTCAATTGGTAGAAAGTGCTCAAGGAACGCATATGGAAACTCCTTCCAAGTCGCAGGCTCCGCATCCTCCCCTCTGGACTCTTCCCATGTTTCATACCAAGTGTTGGCAACATCCTTCAGCTGGTACGCAGCAATGCTTCCTCCGTGTCTGTGGCATGCATCACTCAAAATATCTTCTGAACCTCATCAATGAAGTTTTGCGGATCTTCATCCTTTTTGGACCCTGTGAAGACAAGAGGTTTAATGTTGAGGAATTCCCTAGACTTGGAACAACCCGTCTCAAGAACATCACTTGTTCCCTGCCTTTGATCTTGAGTAGCAACAATTTGGGTGAGCAACTAAATAGCTCCCCTGACATCCATGTCTAAAGCACTGGAGCCCGGTGCAACCCCTTAGGCCAGAGTGTCCTCCTCTTGAGCAGCATTAGCTGCGGCACCCTGGCTAATAGCTGAGGCCCTCCTGGTGTACTTTCTTTTTGCAGGCATTTTTTTAAAATATGCAATTCGCATGGGTTCGAATGATTCCTGAAAGCATAGCTCTAACAGCACGATCTAGAATATGAAAGAAATGGAACAATCTTAGATGTCTTGGTGGTCAACTTATTTACATGAGTGGCACGCACACAAACATAAAAGAGTCCATACTGGACATGGCTTCAAAGACTCCCTAGGACTCTTGAACCTAGGTCTCTGATACCAAGCTTTGTCACACCCCGAACCAAGTCTGGGCATAAAACGACACTCGAGGCCTGACTGCATGCGACCGAGCGAACCAATTGCATGGGTGGATCAACATGTGGTATAACTATGAGCTAGAGGTAAATATAATACATGATAATCTACTAAAGAGTCGAACTGAAATATCATAAACGCGAAAAATACTGAAAGGTCTGCAAGTATAAACAAGTTGCCGACAAGGCTAACACATCAAGGCCTGCTAATATCTGACAGACTGGGTCAAATTCTACGATGCCTCTAAAGAACACTAAAACTACTAACTGTATACCGGGACAAGGTCATATGTATACCTTATTAACTATAATACTATAATGACTAAAACAAATGAGAGATAAGGCCCCGGAAGACTGGGGCTCACCAATAGCTCATACAAGATGTCCTAGCAAGCAGAATCATCAACCTGAAAATCGTTGCCTGCATCGTGAGATGCAGGCCTGAGAAAAAAGGGACGTCAGTATATTTAAATTATACTGGTATGTAAAATAGCTGAACAAAAGAACCGTAAATACCGAAACTGAAATCGAACTGCTTGCTGATAAATTTATAACTGAACAATGAAGTAATGATATGAATACTCCCTCTTCTGAATGATGAACAACTTGTTTAACTGAATATTAAACTGCGGCCTCATGCCCTATATATATATATATATATATTAAATTAGAAATTAAGAATCATACTGAAATAATGGTCCATACTGAGTTACATGATACTGGAATAGCGAATAGGATTATACTAAGATGAATACTTGTAATAAGTTGATTTGTACTAACTGAAACTCATAGAATATCGAATGAATATGAAACTATTCCATCTAGAGAATAGAAGTTCTACTACTATTCAGGGAACTAGGGCATAACTACTTTCTGAGGAAACTGGTAATGGTCATAATGAATGGGACGTAGTGAGAATCATAGACATTCTCAAACGTAAAGAGTTAGCCTTACATACCTTAACTTCATGCTCTTGAGCGTAATAAAACATTTGTCAACCCTTTCAACTTTAATTTATAGCAATACAAGTCAAAGGGATTCTATATTAGCTATGGTGCTCATGTTTTGATCACTTAAGCATTTTATCAAATACTTGGTCAAAATAAAGCTTCATAGTCCTTATTAATGGTGTCTCTACACCCAACAACCCATTCTCTTGTTTCTAGATAAATTCTAAAGTCTCAAATGATTATATCAACATTATTCGTCATCACCAATAAGGTAAACAACACTTTCAACCAATAATCAACACTCAACACCCCAACCCTATAATCATTCATGCTTTTCTATCAAACTCATTAATTCATATCTCATGAACTAGGGTTTATAATCAGTAAAGCAATGCTAGAATCGGTTAGAGGGTGAAGACATTACCCTTTTGAAGTTTATACCCTTTGAATTCGAGTTCTAGGCTTCCTTCCCTCAACAATGATGTCCCAATCAAATTACTAATGATATTGAGGATTTACCCATGTTAATAAGATGTTGGAAAATTGAAATTAAGTTAGAATCACCTTTAGAACTTACCTTGGGTGGTGGAGGGACCCTTAAAGAGTTAGGTTTGTTGGAAATCATGTATATCTATGATGTGTGCACTTTGGTTGTATGAGCATGATTTTCAGGTATAGGTTTTGATGAATGACAAACAATGAAGTCAAGCGTCAAACAACTATATAATATGACAAACTATCAAATGGCGAGAAGCATATTGATGACGTGATTGTATAGACAAGCCAAGTCGAGCCAAAGAGTTCAAGACCGAAGACCCAAGATGAAGGTCGTTATGTAGAACCAATGTAAGAACAACGTTTAAGTTATCTTATCTTTTGGCTCAACATTAGGTCATCATAAATATGCATAAAATCATTTTATTAAAGTAAATCATTTTATTAAATCATATATATCATAAATATTTTTAATATACTTCAAACAAAATGATTTTAACGTTTTCATTTTTAACCAAAATGGGTTTTGAAGTAAGTTTTCAATTCTGGTATACACAGTGTATATCAAGTGTATATCAATGGTATATAATAGATCCGTTGCCAAAGTTTTGAACACTGGAAAAACATAATCGATTATATGAAGTACACAATCGATTATATGAAGTCAACAATCGATGTCTACTTTTAACAATCGATTATTTTGAGACATGTGCAACCGAAGTTTTTAAATATCAAAACAATCGATTGTCTTTGTCCTACAATCGATTATCATCAATCGATTGTCTCTTCACACAATCGATTATATTCTGACCGTTTTCACAGAATCCTAAATTGATTTTTGAACGTTGAAGAACAATCGATTATTCAGATTTAACAATCGATCGTTTAGCCTAAAATCAGGAATCTGTTTTTTGAACGTTGGTCAGACAATCGATTGTCACCTCCAAACAATCGATTGTTGAAGCACAGAATCAGGAATTTTATTTGTCAATTAAGCAACGGTCAGCACCACTTTTTCACCTATAAAAAGAGGTCTTTTGAGCTGATTTTAAACACACAACTCCTGCATATATTGATATACATATTGATCATTTTCAAGCATCATTTTAGAGCTTTTGTTGAGCCATTTGATAGACAACTTTGTGTTGTTCATAGAGCTTATTTTGTTTCTCTTCATCCACTCTATTGAGAGAGTATTTGTTGTAAAAGAGAGTTGTTTGAGAAGAACATATCTTCTCATTTGTCGGGTTTGCTAAGTACCCAAAGTCTTAGTGGTTGAAGTCTTGGGGTGAGGTATCCTCAAGCAAGTGAAGTCTTAAGGTGTGGTATCCTTGAGCAACTGTAACGGTTTGTTAAGCACCCGTAAGCTTGACGAAGATAGTGGAAATCTCGAGAGAGTCTCTCGGGGACTGGACTAGCCACGGGTTGTGGTGAACCAGGATACATCGGTGCATTCGTTCTTTATTGCATTTAATTTCCGCACTTATTTTTCCTGCATGTTTTTAAATTCCGCAAGTTTACGCTGTATTTTATTATAACGCTATTCACCCCCCCTCTAGCGTTAAGCGTATTATCTAACAAGGTTTTTGAGATCTTTACTTTCTAGAGCAAGTTTTCATGTTTTGGGGCTGTGGGGGACGAAATAGGGCTAAAAACATGACTTTCCATGTCGTCCACCGCGTTCCGGTTGGCGCAACTGCGGTGATTTCATATCTTTCTGTAAAACGGGAATAACCTTTTGCACAGAGTTCCATTTGGGCTCCACCACACATCGTTGGAAATCTATTTCAAAGGCCTACAACTTTCATGCTTTGAGCTTTTTCAGATTCCTTACACATTTTCTCTAAAACATGCTGAAAGACAGACCTTTTGTAAACTTAGTCGATTTTGCCAAATCTTATGCACCTTACTTTCCATCTTGATTTTGAAACAACTATTTTTACCCATAATTGTCCCGATGGGACTTTACATGTCCAAAATATATCTTTACTATTCCTTTAACTCATTCATACCTATGCCGAATTTTTACGCCGTGTTTTACTTGCTTAGCGGGCTCAATATTAGGCTCTATCACGATCTCGACGGTGGGCAATTCGGATCGTGACAACAACAAAAACAAATCCTTGTAGGATTATACCGTATTTTTCGTTGTTGTTCTTTGATAATAATAGAAACTACTTTCTAATAACATAGGAATTATATCGTTGACAATAGCATATTCAATAACCCAATCAAAAGATACAACACCTGATCTCACATAGAATAAGCAAAATAAAGGATTTGAATTCTTTGGCGACCCAAGTAACAATATTTACTATATATATATGTTTTCTTAGACTTGACAAGACGCGGTACCTCTCATTCAGTATTTAGGTATTTAAAACCCAAGTATATTCATGTGACGACCCTCCCTTAGCAGCATTTGACAGATTTTCTCTTCTCTTTGTTTTTCTTTTTTAATCTAAAAAGAAATAGACAACCTATTAGAACAATTAAAAATACTGATAGTGTTAAATTATTTTATGTTACTAGCGTAATAAGTTACATTGGGTCTACTTAACCTTCACCTTAAATAATAACATACTCCTTGTAATCCCACAAATAAATTTAGGGAGGAAAGTTTACGCATATTCTATTCATACCTTGTGTGAAATTAAAAAATTAACTCAAAAAATCTCTCTTTATCCGTTTTTTAGCCCTACCTTACATGTAGGACAAAAAAAAAAAGACGGTTTGTGCAAAGATTGGACTTGCGACAGGTAGTAATTGTCTCACTACAAACTGAAACTGAAAGGAAAAACCCAATAAGAGAATTTACACAGCTGGGCATCCACTATATTTACGGTAATTAATGAGATAACATGACTTTATTTTATCTCAATAATAGAGTCTACACACTGCACAAAAAAAAATTTAAAAAGTTGAAGAAGAGAAGAACTCAAGTCGAAGAAGTACAAAAATTACTTGAATTAATACGTTTTTTTTAATTCAAGAAAGTGCATCAATTGATTTTTATTATAGGTGACGCGTTTATTTGTGTCAATATATTTTTCTTTCTCAAGCCCATTTAAACAATGTGTTTCTAAAACAAGGGCGACTCAAGGGTCAAAAAAGTGAGGCCCTTGCTTTAGGCCTCTCAAAAATTGGGACCCCCAAATACTGTTATTAATTATTTTTATGTCTTCAACATTTTTGTAAAAAAAATTGAATCTTGTTAGAAAAATCTCTAATAATTCTTTGTAAAAAAAAGGAGGCATGGGCTATTGATCCAACGTATCATAATACATTAGTTTAAGGGTTAGAGTGTACAAATAAAAATTTGTAACTTAATCTCCCTTAGTCGATTTGTTGCTTATCTGTATATATATAGGTGTTAGCTTCTTCAGTTAGTTCAAGTATTTACATTTTCTTTGCAGATATATGAAAATGGCTCAACTTTGAGTTTTATCTCTCTCTCTCTCACACACACACTCGTTCTTGTAGAATCATCCAATTACCTGCATGTGCACTTACTCTTCTTAGCAGACTGCTCAATATTGTATCATAGCCTTCTGATTAAGCTCCGGTGACTAGTTCCAATCTCCGATTCAGTGTTCTTATCCATTGACAACCTCAATTTCAGAGCTAGGGTTTGATGTATCTCTTAACTCAGAGTATAATGGCGATTGATGAAGCAACGAGTGATGACACAGTGCTAAGTCACAATCATCCTCTGTATTTGCTATCTTCGAATTCGCCAGGTGAGCATCTGATTGAATTCAAACTATTAGGCAATGAAAATTACAATTTTTGGTGTCGATCCATGAGAATTGAACTTTTTACGAAGAATAGAATCGGATTCATTGACGGTACTTGTCGCAAGGAGAATTTTAGGACAAATCTTCATGATCAATGGGAGAAGGGCAATGCCTTTGTTTTTTCATGGATTATAAATGCACTAACAAAAGAGATACAGTAGTGTGGTTTATGCATCCTCTGCACATAATGTAAGGAAGAATTTGAAGGAGAGATTCAATAGAAGGAACATATCGCGGATTTACAATTTACTTCAGGAAATTTCTTCCTTGAAGCAAGAATTATCACCTGTATCAACCTATTATTCTAAGCTCAAGGATCTGTGGGATGAGTATTATGCTATGGCCCCTACTCCATCATGTCCATGTCTAGAATCGAAGGTGTTTCTAGAGCATATTTAGCAACAACATTTGGTGCAATTTCTAAGTGGACTAAACGAGTCATTTGCCTAAGAAAAAGGCCAAATCATGCTTATGATTCTTACACCTACAATCAATGAGACCTATGGGATTGTAGTTCAAGATGAAAGTCAACGAGTAAAGACAATGAATACTAGTGGCTTGGAGATGTGTGCAGCAGCTATGGCATACAACTCAGGATAAGGATTTCTTGGTGGCTACAAGAAGAAAGCTCAGGTATTCTATGATTATTGAAAATTAAATGGACACACTAAAGATGTTTGTTACAAGTTGGTAGGTTATCCATCTGGCTACAAGCCAAAGAATAAAACCTTTGAAAGAAACATGACAGTAGCACACAATACACATGTTGACTATTTAAAAGGACCAACAGGCCAAGCAAGTTCTGGAATAGCAAATACAGGGAACTTTTTCACAAAGGAATAGTATAAACAGCTACTTCAACTACTCAACCTGAACACAACACCTATTGAAACATCAGCTTATGCCAAGGTCACAGGTATACTGTTATCACTTATAAGCAAAGTTAAGCAGGATAGGCGTATCATAGACTCATGTGCCACTAAACATATGGTATCTAGTTTGGATTTTTTGCACTGATTTTATGGAGATATCTAAAGGAGAAGATAGGAAAGTGCAGCTACCAATGGGTGAAACTAGTAGGATTACACACCTAGGAACCTCTAGTAGTCTCAATGGTTTGTCAATTAAAAATGTCATGTATGTGCCACCGTTTAGGTACAATTTACTATCCGTTTCTCAACTTACAAAGACATTGGACTCTTCATTTCCTTCTTTCCTTCTTGGTGTGTCTTCCAGGATATTTTCAATGGGAAGGTGAAGGGAATTGTTAAGTTGGAGGAAGGACTCTATGTCATGGATCTCAAACAAAAATCAAATCTCAAGTTGCCAATTGGTGCTATTACTTCTACTTTAGAAATGAATAGAATAAGTAATAGGTCACATTCCTTCAAATGCTTTGAAGAGATTACCTGCATTTCATAATAAGACATTTGTTGATTGTAATGAACACTGCCTAGTATGTCCTTTAATAATGAAAACAAGATTACCTTTTCCTATTAGCAATAGTAGATGTGATGTTTCTGGGGACCTTATACATGCAGATGTATGGGCACCCTTTAAGGTTTTAACTTTTGGTGATAAGAGATATTTGTCGACTCTTGTTGATGATTTCAGTAGGCATACATGGATCTGCCTCATGAACACAAAAGATGATTCAGCTGTTGTTTAAAGACACTTTATTTCACTACTAAGAAATAAGTTCTCCACTACTTCTAAAATATTAAGAACAAATAAGGTGGAGAGTTTTTCAACTAGCAGTTGACAGCTTCATTCCAGTCTGAGGGGATAGTGAATCAAAGCTCATGTCCATATAGTCTTCAACAAAATAGAGTTGTTGAAAGAAGTCATAGGTACATTTTGGATACTACACGAGCCTTGAGATTCCAAGGCTGAATTGCCTTCAAAATTCTGGGATGAGTGTGTTTTAACATTTGTTTATTTGATTAATTGAGTTTCTTTTAGAATTTTGTCTGATAAATCACCTTTTGAGCTGGTATTTCACAAGAATGTCACCCTAGATCATCTCAGGGTATTTGGTTGTCTGGCCTATGTTGCAAATATTAAAAGAGAACAAAAATTCTCACCTAGAGCAGTACTAGCTGTATTTTAAGGGTACTCATTGGTACAAAAGGGTTACAAACTCTATGACTTGCACAAATAACTGCCCTTTTGTAAGTAGAGATATTGTCTTCCAGGAAGATGTCTTTGCTTTTCTCTAACACATGAACAACCCTATGAAGGATCAACAACTTCCTATAATAACTCCAACTTATGATTCTGACTCTAATGATCTTGTGTTGCCTCTACCTCACCACTTCACTACATCATAAGACACTTCATTATCTGACTTGGCGCACCTGGACGATTCTGTTACTGTCACTCCATCACATATTCTACTCACTAGAGATCTTCAAGGTAGTTCTACAAGTCCTGATGATCTTCCATTTCCAGATGATTTTCCAAGAACTCCTGCCCATAAACCTACTCCAGTTTCATTCTTGGAGGTTCTTCCTTCATCTAATGTTGATGACTTAACAGATGATAGGATCAATAAATCCACTAGACCTTCTAGGATTCCTATACGGATGAATGACTATGTGGTTGGAAAAAATTCTGGAAAGAGTAAGCCTTGCATTTATCCTATTGCTAACTCCATTAGTTATCAAGCATTGAAGCGTACCTACAATCAATGTCTTGCAGCTTATTCGGCATAGATTGAAACCAGTTCATTCTCGGAAGCAACTATCCTAAATGGGTGTCAGCAATGCATCAAGAACTTCAAGCCTTGGAAGACAATGACACTTGGAACATTTTTTTTTACCTCCTAGGAATCATCCTATTGGGTGTAAGTGGGTGTTCAATATCAAACACAAAGCTAATGGAGAAGTTGAAACATTTAAGTCCACGCTTGTGGCTAAGGGGTTCACACAACAAGAGGGGTTGGATTATAGAGATAATTTTTCACCTATAGCAGAAATGGTCACAGTCAGGACCATCATTACCCTAGCTGCACATTATGGCTGGCTTATCTACCAAATTGTTGTTGATAATGTCTTCCGTCAGGGTCATCTCTTGGAGAAAGTGTACAAGACCATTCCTCCTGGTTTCACTAATACCACTGCAGGAAATGGAGAGTATCTTGTTTGCAGAATTCACAAGTCCTTAATTTATATGGACTCAAACAAGATTCTAGGCAATGAAATCTTAACCTCACAGATGCCTTGCATAAAATGGGCTTCACATAAACTCACTATGATTACTGCCTCTTCAGTAAAAAAGAAGGTTGTAGTCAAGTGCTCATTTTCATCTATGTAGATGACTTATTAGTCACTAGTAGTGATGTTCAGTTGATTGATAAAAATAGAGCAGATTAATAGAGATTCTTCAAAATGAAAGAACAAGGCAAGCTAAAATTCTTCCTTGGGATTGAATTTGCAAGATCCTATAAAGGCATATATATGAGCGTAAGAAAATATGCATTGGAGTTGATAGTTGGACTTGGTCTAGCAGGATCAAAAACACCTAGTACCTATCTAGATGTCAATCAGAAGTTAACTAATGTGGAGTTTAACAAAGCAATAACACTTGATGCTGACAATGATCTTTGTTTTAGGAGATGCAACTGTATATCAAAGGCTTGTTGGCAAACTGCTATACCTGGCAATAAATCGATCAAGTATCTCTTATAATGTATAAACACATAGTAAATTCATACATGCTCCTAAACAACCACATCTTGATGCTGCCACCAGAGTAGTAAGGTATATTAAGACTGCTCCAGGCCAAGGTTTGGTATTTCCAGCAGAAGGAGATGAATAATTATTAGCATATTGTGATGTAGATTGGCGTGCATGCTTGCATACAAGAAGGTCTGTTACGGGCTATCTAGTATTCTATGGTGATGCCTTGGTTTCTTAGAAGTCGAGAAACAAGAAATTGTTGCAAGAAGCTTAGCAGAAGCAG
The DNA here is from genome assembly GCA_034376525.1 of Nicotiana benthamiana. Classification (NCBI taxonomy): domain Eukaryota; kingdom Viridiplantae; phylum Streptophyta; class Magnoliopsida; order Solanales; family Solanaceae; genus Nicotiana; species Nicotiana benthamiana. Next base: position 122,469,042 of record CM067330.1, read on the forward strand.
AATTTCAAAGCATGGCTTCAGCAGCAATAAAGATAGTGTGGCAGACAAACTTATTCAATGAACTAGGCCTTGAGATTAATATGCCTATCACATTGATGTGTGATAGTAAGGTAGCAATACAAATTGCAGCTAATCTTATATTCCATGAGCGTACAAAACACATAGACATCAATTGTCATTTTATCAGAGAAAAGGTGAAAACTGGATCTATCAAAACTATGCATGTCAATAATAAGGAACAAGCTGCAGATATTCTAACTAAAATGTTGGGCTGAACTCAGCATGATCATCTACTTGGCAAGTTAGGAGTGAAGAATCTATTTCTGCCTTGTAGCTTGAGGAGTTATTGAACTAATATAGCATAATACATTAGTTTATAAGGGTTAAAGTGTACAAATACAATCTTGTAACTTAATAGCCTTTGGTCGATTAGTTGGTTATCTATATATGTAGGTGTTAGCTTCTTCAGTTAGTTCAAATCCGTACATATTCTTTGCAAATATATGAAAATGGCTCCATTTTGAGCTCTTTTTCTCTCTCTCTCTCTCTCACTCGTTTTTCTAGAATCATCCAATTACCTGTATGTGCACTTACTCTTCTTAGCAGGCTGCTTAATATGGGCAATGAGCATTTACGTGTAAGGAAATGTATTTTTTTGCCAAACAAGTAATATATTGAATAATTCGGATTCCCTCTTTATTTTTCATATTCGTTCTCCTATTTTCAGGCATTTAAGTAAGAAAAATTAAATAATTAATCTCTTTCATGGATTGGTTTATTTTGATATCAATTATCAATTTATAAACTTACAGAATCAAGGTTAATAGTTCTAAATATATTTTTATCCAAATAGAAAGGAGTAGAGGCAACAGAAGAAAATGATCGGAATAAGGAGAACAAGAGAGATGATAACAAAGCAAAAGGGAAACAAGTAGAGAAAGCACAGAGTAACTCCATGGCCATAGTAACAAAAAATGCATTTGAGGTGCTTAATAAAGATGGAGACATAGAGGGAATGAGGCAGAATAAAGCTAGTTAAAACCCTAAGGGAGAAGAAGTGGTAAAGGGGCCAGGACATGGGAGGGGTGGGGCAAGACCCTTACCCAATGGATAAGATAGGATTTTGGAATGTAAGGGGACTGAACAGACTAGATAAGCAGAGAGAAATACATATGTTTATGCATAACAGTGGGACTAGTCTGTTTAGTCTCTTTGAAACAAAGATTAAGAGATCAGAAGCTCACAAAGCTTATCTTAATTTTGTAAGGGATGATCATTTACAACAAATTTAGCCCAGCATCCTAAGGGGAGGATATGGTTATTGTGGAAGCCTAATATTTTTGAGGTAAATAATCAAAAATCTACTGATCAGCTCATTCATAGTTCAGTTAAACACAGGGGGACATGTGAGAAGATTAATATAACAATGGTGTATGCATACAATGATATAGCTCTAAGGAGAAGACTGTGGAAGGATATTGAAGAAATAAACAAGTACAATAAAGGCCATTGGGCAGTGATGTGGGACTTTAATAATGTACTAAGTTCAGATGAAAGAATTGGCAGTAAAGTAACAGTGGATGAAAGAAAGGAATTCAGACAATATGTAGACAATTGCTGCCTACATGAACTCAAATCTACTGGTGCATTCTTTACTTGGAACAACAAACAAAGTGGAGTAGAAAGAGTAATGAGCAGAATTGATAGAGTTTTGGTAAATACAGATTGGATAATAGACTACCTACCTCAGCTGTCCATTATATGTATGAAGGGTTATATGGTCATAGCCCATCTATTATAAACTGGGATAACAGGAAATATAAGAGGAACATGCAATTGAAATACTTCAACATGTGGAGTATTGATCCAGAGTTCAAAAATAAAGTGGCTGGGAGCTGGAACAAGGGAGTTAGGGGAACAAAAATGTACCAACTAGTAGGGAAACTAAAGAGATTAAAGGGAGTATTGTAGCAGCTGAATAGAACAAAGTTAGCAAAATAGGAGGCAAGGCAGAATGAGCTAAGCAAGAGTTGGAGGTATGTCGGCAAAATATTCAGCAAAACCCCCTTGATCAAGGTTTGTTTGAAAGGGAGAATCATCTGGCTCGAAGATATAAGGAAGCCAATGATCAAATCCTGAGGCAGAAAAGCAAAGTTCAATGACTGAAACAACGTGATAAGAACACTAAATATTTCCACAATTACATGAAGGAAAGAAGAAATGCTAATAGGATCCTGGCTATTAAGGACTCTAATGGCAACATGGTGACAAATGTGGATGGGATAGCAGGGGTATTTGTAGAATTCTATTCTAAACTACTAGGATCTACAATTGACAAGAGAGAACCTGTATACAGTTCATTGATAAGGGAAGGCAAGGTAATAACAGAAGCACAAAGAAATTTTCTGGTAGATGACTTTACAGAAACAGAAGTCATAAAAGCTTTGTGGCAAATAAATGGTGAGAAAGCACCTGGACCAGATGGACATGGCAGCAAATTCTTCAAAGACAGCTGAGAAATAACAGGCAAAGATCTAAAGGAGGTAGCATTGGAATTCTTTGGATCTGCGAAGATACTGAAAGCAATGAATAGAACAGTTATTACAGTTATTCCAAAAAGCAATCATTCCGAGATAACAGGGGATTTTAGGCCAATAGCATGCTGTAACACAGTTTATAAAGTCATCTCTAAAATGTTATGCAACATATTGAAGATTGTTCTGCCTTATATAATTGCAGAAAATCAAAGTGCCTTTGTATCAGGGAGAACAATAATGCAAAATATTCTAATATGCCAAGACTTAGTCAGATTATACAAGAGGAAGGAAGCAACAAAGAGTTGTCTGATAAAGATTGATCTAAAGAAGGTCTATGATTCAATAGAGTGGGGGTTTGTGGAGGAAATGCTACATGCACTAAATTTTCCTATGAAATTTATTAGGTGGATTATGGAATGTATTTCTACACCACAATATACAATTGCAATTAATGGAAGGATTTTATGGGAACATAACAGGAAGAAGGGGCCTGAGACAAGGAGATCCAATATCTCCTTTATTATTTGTGATATGTATGGAGTACTTCTCAAGAATAATGAAGCATGTAGCACAGATGGAGGGATTTAAATTCTACACCAAATGAAGAAGCTTGTATCTGAATCACCTTTGCTTTACAGATGATGTCCTTCTATTTTGTAAAGGGGAAATCCAATCAGTGATGCTAATGTTGAGAGGATTACAAACATTTTCTAACTCTTCTGAGCTAACAACAAATGCAGGGACGTCTAATATATTTGCAGTAAACATGGATGACAGAGACATGGAGGACCTGTGTGAAATAACATGTTATAGCAAGGGAAGACTCTTATTCAAATACCTAGGAGTCCCAATCTCTTCAAAGAAGATCTCAAAAATGGATTGTCAGGTACTAGTTGATAAGATTACCAACAGAATAAATAGCTGGGGATCAAGAAACTTATCCTATGTAGGGAGAGTACAAATGATAAATGCAGTCTTGATGCACATGCATCCATATTGGGCTTCAATTGTTTTTTTCCCAAAGCAGTATTAAAGAGGATTACAACAATGTGCATAAATTATCTTTGGGATGATAGAGTGGAAACAAATAGAGTGCCCCTTGTAGCATGTGACCTTGTGTGTCGACCAAAACATGAAGGAGGCAGAGGTATAAAGGATTGCATAATATGGAATGAAGATGCAATAGGAAAATATGCATTGGATATCACACAAAAAGCTGACTCACTATGGGTCAAGTGGATAACCATATATATCTTAAAGGTGAAGAATGGTTGCAATATAAAACAACAAATAACAGCAGTTGGTACTTGAAGAAAATATGCACTGTAAAAGATAAACTGGCAGCAGGCTATGTAAATAGGGGATGGAAAACACGTATAGGGAAATATACAATACAAAAGGGATATGAATGGCTGAAAGGGACCCTAGAAAACTGCCTATGGGGAAGATGGGCATGGATTAAGCAGAACATCCCAAAACACAGCTTCATTTGCTGGTTAACTATGCAAAAGAAGCTGCTCACCAAGAATAGGCTGGGATGCAGAGGAGTACATACAGATGGCCTATGTATGTTGTGTGGAGATAAGCAGGAAACTATAGAACACTTGTTCTATGATTGTCATTTTTCTAGGAGATGCATGGGGATAATGTTGGAGTGGCTGAAAATCAGTATTACAAATCTGGAGGGGCAGTTATTATGGAGAAGAGTGGAAAGGAAGCTGGATGGGAAATTGAGCAGAGAATTTGCATATGCAGCATTAGCAGCAACTAACTACTTTGTATGGAATGGTAGAAATGAAGCTGTATGGAGAAATTCAGTGCCTAGACCTCACAAAGTTTGTGAACAAATCAAGGAAGAGCGCGAGATTCGAATGGCAGATATCTTAAACAAGAGGAAGAAAGGGAAAGATGGCCGATGGATAGAAAATATATATAGATAGATAGAAAGAATATATATAGCTGCAATGTAAAGGAAGTAGGATAGATAGATGATCTATTGATATCTCTTGTATTCTTATTTGTTCTGGTTTAGAGATGAATACAAATTTTCATTCTACAGAAAAAAAACATCTTTTTATTTTTTTTTAAATAAAAAAATCTGAATTTATATGGCAACAACAAATTATGAATACCTTTGATACAATCTCAAAACGTTACTCTTATTAAATTTCTACCAAACAATAAATAAAGTTAAATAAAAAGGTATAGGGAAATGTTGTTAAATGAACATGTCTTCGATCTTTTTGAGTTAGATGGTAATGAAATCAAAGAAAAAGAAGAATTTTGCATGCCAAAATGTTTAAAAAAATTAAATTACAATAAATAAATAGAAATGTTGGTTTAGGCTTCTTAAGGCCTTTTAATAAAGTTTGCTTTAGGTTATAAATATCATTGAGCCGCCCCTGGTCTCAAACCTATAAGGATACGAGTATATTAAAAATAATACTACCACAGCAATAATATCGTTTATATAGGCAAGAAAGTTGTTTTTATCTATATTTCAATTGTTAAATCCTTAAGACACAAGAGATTTTTTTCTTAATATAAAATCTGGTTGATGAAATTCCTGTCTCCATATACATAAAACAAACTTTTGTCAAGAAAGATTTTTATTTCTTGGATTACTAGTGATAATAGTGAAACATTGTTATAAACTTTTCTGGTTCTCCTTTTTCCTGGGAAACTGTTAGGATTGACTTCAGTGTATAAATAAGTTGAAGTTGGAGTTATAAATTTCCAGCTTGGCTAAAAAGGGAAAGAAGGAAAAGAGACGTTGGCTTTATTAATGTTGTATCCAATGCATCCAACATCCTCTTTTTATCTTTTTATTATTGGTTGTTAAAAAGTCAAAACAATAGTGAAATTTAGGTGACGAATCAGTCCACTGATTAATTATAACGACCAACCATTAAAATAAGGTAGAGGAAAAAGCCAATGTCATTTGTATCCACTTAATTAACCCTATTTAAAATGTATGAATGAGCCTAGACACACGCACACATTGAGTTAATGTGTATTTCAGAGTGAATTATTTTTTCTTTGATTTGTAAGATGAATAGAAGTTAATGGGCGTTTCAGAGTGAATTAATTTTTCTGTGATTTGTAAGATGAATTGCGTACTTACATAAAAATTTAATATATACTCACATATTCTGTTAATTTTGAGAAAGATTTCATTTTCCTCTGAGATAAAAGTTTTACAAGGTGCTGTGAAATTCACTTAACTCCTTTAAAGTATTTTTTTTCTGAACAGCTATAATGAGTCCATATCTTTTACACTCATCGAAGACAAAAACATATTCTTTAAGAAAACATTTAAATATATCCCTCATATACTGTGGGGCCAAATATAGCCCTATCAATATACTAGTAGTTCAAATATAGTGTTGTTTCACTAAATTTGTCAAAGATGGACATATAATTCTATGTGACATTGACATTTAATGAGACCTCAATTCAATATTGTTCATGGTGGGATTGTGGTGGTAATGGTGGTAGAGGAGAAGAAAATTTAAGTGGTGAAACAACACATATAGGGGAGGGGTAAAGTGGGTTAGGGGTGTTAATGTGATATTCACCTCACCAAATATCAGTGCCATGTAGAATTGAATATCCACCTTGCTCAAATTTAAAAGAAAAAGGCATATTTAAACCAATTATATTATGAAAGGGTTATATTTGAACCCAAATTATAAGGGGGCTATATTTGAACCTTTTCGGTGTTCTTTATCATCCCTTTAATATTCTTGCGTCAAATGTGTCAAACCCTAACTTTTTATTTGGTACTTCATTTTTTTGGTGATTCTCTCTGTATTTCCTTTAATCTTTAGGTAGTACGTAGCTATAAGAAACTGTGCAGGACCAGGGGTGAAATTTATGACAATAACTTGTTATTGTGTAATTGGTGCACATGCATTTTATTCAGTTTCAATAATGTAATTATGATTCCAAACTACCTCATTCAATTCTTCTATCACATTTTCCTCTATATATACCTATGAAAAACCCTCATTCTCCAATCATTTTAATCAGTTGATCTAAGCCTTAACCTTTTCAATCCAAAGCCCAGGAAAATACAGAAATATGTCTTTTCTGAAAAGAGAAAAATTGACAAGGCCAACAAGGTGGAGTCCAACCCCAGAACAACTTATGTTCTTAGAAGAAATGTATAGGAAAGGTTTAAGAAATCCAAATGCTACTCAAATACAAAATATTACCGCCCATTTATCTTCTTATGGAAAAATTGAAGGGAAAAATGTGTTTTATTGGTTTCAAAACCACAAAGCTAGAGATAGACAGAAGATTAAGAAAAAACTCCTTGCCCAAATGAACCAACAACAAATTTTTTCTCAATATCCTGTTGATGCTCATGGTACAAACACCACAAGCACCATCACCAACACCAATACAAATAACCTTTTTCATTGCCCTACTGATCACTACTCTCATAATTCTTCATCTGTTGTGAACCAAATATGTCGTATTAGCTCTACTGGACTTCTTCAAGAGGTAGAGACATGCACAAAATAATACTATATGATCTTCTCTATATTCAGTATTAGTATTATTATTATTATTATTATTATTATTTCATAAGCTAGTCAACTTATATTTTAGTTTGGGTATTGTACCTTTTCATCTTTTTGAAAGTGACCGAAAATGGAGGAGCAAAGAAACATAAGAAAGCTTACCTTCGTCACCCCCCCACCCCACCCCACACACACACAAATAAAAAGAAGTAGAAAAAGTTAAACTTGCCTTCTTTGATTTGTAAGAACTTTAGAAAAAGTTTATAATATATATTCTTGGTCACTCTGTTTATAGTCTTGAGATTTTTGGTTGGATAAATTTTGTAATATGGTATTAGATCCAAGCTTTCATAACCTCAATTCAGCTCAAAAGCTCACTTGCTAATTCAGCTTGTTGAGACCTCTCTCTTGCTATAGACTTTCCCAAACTCTCTCTCTCTCCTACTTAGACTTTCTCTCTCTACTTCAGTTTCACTCTCAATCTTTCCAAAAAAAAAAGCAATATATATATATATATATATATTTATATATATATATATATATAGAAGAAAAAGAAAAAGTTTGTTTTTGATTAACGTGTGAACCTTAGAATTGTTCAATTACACATGCAGGATCATGTTAGAGAATATACTTGTATCTCATAGGCTATTTAAACGTTTTCATAGAAGTTTAATGTTTAGGATCATCATTCCACGCATAGTCTTAAAGTTTTGGACTAGATGCTCAATTTCGTAGATTTTTTAACAAACTACTCAACTCTTTAAAAAAAAAATGAACACGAGAATTCTTTGACTTTGAAAACTCTAGCATTCCATCCCAAAAAAAGAAACAAAAGTTATTAAAAAACAAAGAAATGAAAAGAAAGAAAATGAAACAAAAGTTGTATTATATCAATGAAACATGAAATTATATGCATGTGAACGTTGGTATTTTTAGATATGATGCTCTCAAGCTATGATTTTAGATCTTATATATTTTTCTCAGATTCTTCTTTCTTTTCTTAACACCTTTTTTTTGTATTATAGGGTGGAATCAAAGCTGCATCATCTCGAGTACTGACTTACCTATATCCAACGAATATTTCAAGACCAGTTGAGAATATGGAAAATTGCATGATAAGACCATATGGAAAAGATTGGGTTTTGATGATGAACATTAGTCCAAATACTTTACCTTGTTGTATCAATAAACCCCTCAAAACCCTACCACTATTTCCCATAAGTGAAACCAATGGTCTCAAGGAACAGATCAGTACAACATCTTCCACTTTAAGTCTTTCATTTTCAAGTTAATTCTTTGGCTGAGACACTTTAATTTGCATGAGCACCATGCATACTACTATTTAACATATTTATTAGAAGACCACGGGCAATAGTACTTTTTTTTTGTTCTTTTTCTTTCTTTGAACCATGAGATGGGGAGTCTTGGTATAACTGGTAAAGTTGTTGCTATGTGACCACAAAGTCACCGGTTCAAGCAGTGGAAACGATCTCTTGCAGAAATACAAGGTAAGGCTGTGTATAATAAACTATTGTGATCCGACCCTTTCCCGACCTTGCATATAATGGGAGCTTAGTGCACTGAGCTGCCCGTTTTGTACAATTAGAATTCTTTGAGAGAAAAAGTACGGCATAGAATAGTGCCTGTAGTTTAACTGTTATCAGTACATGTACCTTGTAAAAAGTTGATGAACGGAGTGTTATTTAATTGATGGTTTCTGTAAGTCTGTATATTAGTAATGAAATATCTGAATTGCTTATTAATTCTCTGTTAACAGTCATTTTGAATGAGCTCCATGCATACTAGTACTTGCCAAAGAAGATCTATGAAGTACAAGATCATATTTTAAGTTTTTATATGAGATGATCAGATAATTCAGTACGGTACTGGAGCTAGCACAACATCGATCCTAGGTTCATATCTCACCACCTCCCACAAAGAAAAATAGTTTCTTGTGTTTTTTACCCTGAAAAAGAATTAGGCCTAGAGATAAATCCACGATTTAATCTTGATGAGCTTAACCTTCGAGATTCTTTGAATGAACACATTGTATTTTTGAAATTATAGGTTTAGAATTTAATATTTATTAAAATTTTATGGTTATTTTACACACACATATATATATATGCGCATGTCGAAATACCGAGTTCGTGAAAAGAGTTTGTGTATGCTCCTAATCAAGCCTACATGTACGTAAGGAAGTATGTTAGACATAATATCCAACACTCAAATAAAAAGTTGTATAAAATAGTACCTGCAGTTTTACTATTTGAGTGTGTACGTATACTCGCTCTGGTAAAGAGTGGGATGGACGGTTAGTTTTATTTATGGATTCTGTTAATTAGTCTGCAGTGAAAAAATATGAATAGTCTAATTCTTGTTGCAAATGGTGACTACTCAACTGCTGCTTCTCTTCTAACAGTTTTAGTTTCCGATTGTCAATTGTGAATCTGCATATATATACTGATTTTGAGATTCTACTTGTCTCTTTGTGCATACGAAAGGGTAAAGCTGCTGCAATGCATGCAGCAATAGTCCTGTTATGTACATGGAAAGTGAAAGTGATATTCCTATACTCTCACATAATCAATGCATCCATCTTATACTATAAATTAGAGTAATGGCCGGACGTTATGGGTGTGTCAATCCAAGGGAAAATGATCAACAAACATTTGTTTCCATCTACTTCAATCTTGGTGGGTCAATGATGGGTTTATTTATATTCCTATAGCGGCTAAACGTTTAGTAAATAAGCTCAGCATGGTGCATAAAGCATTCGGTATTTACACAGGGTCTGGCAAAGGGTGACACCATAAGGGGTGTGATGTTGACAGCATACCTTAATGCAAGCGGTAGTTAATTTCATGACTCGAACACGTGACCTATAAGTCACACGGAGACAAATGGGGATAACCTTCGACTTGCTATACTCTTTCCCTAACGCATGCTGATTACCATAAAGACACCTTGGTCGCTGCTTCGATGCCCCCTTCCTTTTTGTAAATATTAGTCGCTAAACTACAAATTAATCTCGAATTGGAAACAATAGTTACCTCTTAGGTGTGAGCTTTCGCCAATGTGCCGAGGTCCAAGTTCATGTTAAATGTTAATGTGTACTATACATTGTAGGCCTAGTTAAAGGGTCCATACTGTCATACCTTCTTTTGACACACCTATCCCAAAGGATAAGTTTATACGAGAGTTTTTTCAATTTAAGTGACATTATTCGAATTGAGATTATTTATTTATTCACATGCGCTACTTTGGATAAATTTAGCCTTTGGGGTCTCAATCATCGGTTATCTTGGATCCCAAATCGATGAAATTTTCGACTTTCCAAATGAAATCTGCGAACTATAAATTCTGAATAAGGAATACTGTTAACCTGAAGGAAGGTGTTAGGCACCCCCAGATTCCGTGGTTCTAGCACGGTAGTTTAAACTATATTATTAGTCTATTATCTGATTTAATACGTGTTTCAATCTCTAATGAAAATTTAAATTACTTACCGTTTTAAATTAATTTTTAAGGTATTTTGCAACGTTATTAAAACATGTATCGAAGCACGTCACATAAATGCACTTGTAAATTTTTGAAATATGTTAATGCCGTTGAGATTTGGATTTGGATCACATAAATGTGCACCCGAAATGAAGAAGGTAATATTATTAAATGACGGGCCTAAAGCAACTAGTGTATTGATATCTTTGTAGGAGGCCATGAAAAATCGCTAAATGGCTCATCCCAATTTTCTAAGTATTTTAATATAAGCATTTAAAGAGGACCATGCAATTTATGATTTTTATTTTGGGGTGGCGCACCTCAATTTATTTTAAGACTATCCTAAAAGGAACTATTATTCTCTATTGAAGATTATTTCTACAAAAAAATTAAACTATTAGCATTAGGATTTAATTAAGGTTTATAATTCAAATTTTTAAATCATCCAATCTGATACTTCAGTAAATAGAACAGAGCTTTCAGCACATTGGGCCTTGAAGACGGCGTAGGGGAAAAGTAACTGTTCAACTTCGTTCACAAGAAGCTGCATATCGTTTGGGCTTAACATGAGCCCATATAGAAAGCAGGCTCGACCTAAACCCTTGAACGAACCCCCCCCCCCCCCCCCCACACACACACACTACACACACAGAGTCTCTTGACTTAGTCGGTTGATTGAATTAGTGGGCTGCCCGCTATTGTGTAAATGGCCCACCGCTGGGCTTATCTCTTATTGCCCAACTGGCCCAGGAAGTAACCAAATGTGATGACTATGTAACTAGAGCCTTGATTTCGTTCAATTCAATATTTGAATATGCACATTTACTACTAAATCTGGACTTTATCCTGATATTTTGAATCCAAATTTTACTTTCAGATTCCTATTTAATTACAAACAATTATAGAAAGCAATGATTGGACTAGAGTGATTGCCATCTATATTGAAATATCAAACTCAAAACAAACTTAGAATGCTGAAACGTTGGTTCCCTGATATCAAAATCAGAACGGCTGAAATTAAAACTGAATCTCATGTATTAGACCTGAACATAACTTTCCCGTTGAATTCCAGTATTGGTTCTAAAAAAGAGCTTCAAGTTCATATTACATTCTAATTTTAACCATTCAAACTAATATAATACTAACTCTACTAACAATTAACATGAGATCCGACCTTAAATTAGTAAACTACTAGGAAAAATATTCACAATATGCTGAAAACAGTTCAAATAATTGAAGACAATCCTATTAATACAAATGAGACCGTTATCCAAATAACATTATTAAAGTAAGTATCTAAGCTAATTAACAATAGCTAACTTCATGTGAAAACAAACAGTTCCTCATTATTTAACTTCGAATATGTTCGTACGTATTGATCCAGTCTTCAACATTACTTGGGGCTGAAATGTACCTTGAAATTAGATCAAAATAAAGAGGATTGCAGGTCAGCTAGGCAGCAATGAATCAACAGTAATAAGGTCAGTTTGAACTGAAAATACTATCATAGCAACCCAGGGATTAATTGCAGAGAAACAGCACCAACAGACAACCAAAAACAAACTTAATAGAGCTTGAAATAACACCCAGACTTCTGAAATTCTACTGCCGGAATTCAGAACTTGCAGTGTAACTAAATTGAAGATCTAAACTCTAAGATGGTCAACAAATTTTCATATTTGCAGTAGTTTTTGTTGATTTTCAGTATTGGCTTTCAACTTTCAAAGTTTTTGATTTTTGTTTTTTTGTTTTTTTGGATTTTCACATCTGTGTCTACTTCTCAAATCTTTTGAATTTGAATTTCAAATTATTTGGATACCTCTAACTTTGCTTGCAAGGCAGGTAGACTCCCTTTTATAGGCAACATGCAGATTTTATTTTACACCTCTAGGTCCTTCTTTTATTTTTTAGTTTTAACTAATTAGTCCCTGATAGACTGACTTCTTACCCAAGTTAGATGACTAAGTTTCTAAAATTCTAATTGGAACCCCATCTAGAATGTTCTAGGGGTTTTCAATTTCAGTTACTATATGATTCTCTTGCCTAAAATACCTAAATTACCCTTGAACTATTTATGAAATCACCAACCTATGCTAACTAACCCCAGCCCCTTTTTACCCTGGTCAAAATTGACTATGGTTAATTAACAAAGACCCTAACACTTTCAGCAATAATCAAGCAATACTTGAGTTAATCAAAACTTCAAAAATTAAACTAAACCTAATTTTAACCCTAAGTTAGTCCCTAACATTTCAAGCTAATCCATTATTGGCAAAATAGCAATCGACAATACTACGTCATGAATTTAAACTGACATCACTACGAATTAGAGAAGAATCTATAAATTAACTAATCTGCAAAAAATGCAATACTAACTACTGCCAAACAAACAAAAATAAAAAATAAAGCATTTGGACCTAAGAATTTGGGGAAAGAATCAGCAACTTAGAACTTCTAGGGTTCTGCAAATCTACGATCTGAAATTGAAGAAAATCCTGTGAGATTTAGAGGAAACTAGTTAGAGGTTTGGGAAGAGGGAGATGAAGAAAGACAAGGGTGTAATTTTGGTGAGGTTTGGGAGCGGCGCCGCCACAAGAGAACAAAGGCGGCGACGGGTTCATGGTTTGAAACGAAGATTCGAGGGGTTTGGGAGAGTTTTAAAGAAAACTGAACTTGGATTTGGAATGAGGAGGAGGAGGAGGAGAAGGTCTGATGTAAATTTGGGAGTCACCGGAATAGTTTGTGTCATCGCCGCCGGCAGACTTAACGGAGAATGTTAGGGCCGCTGGCTTCTCTAGGGTTTGGAAAGATAGAGACGGAATGGGGGGTCTGAAGGGGGTAGGTGTCGTTCGGACAATTTTATACATATGGATGGGGCTTCAGGACCGTTAGATCACATAACATCGATGGTCCTGATTGCTTGAATCTAAAACAACGTCGTTTTGGCACTACAGGGCTGGACCGGGTTTCTGAGATGGGTTTGGTCCAATTTTGAGGGTGTTTGGATGGGGCCGGCCCAAAACACAGCTTTTCTCTTCTTTTTTTTGTTTTATTTCTTTGTCAATTAATTCCATTTTTTGTATATTTATTATTTTTTCCCTTTAAAACCAAACTAAAGTTAAACCTAACAATTAAATCAACTTACCTAATTAGGGTACAAATTAAACTAATACCAAATTAAAAGGGATTAATAAACCTAAAAACTAAAATTAAAATCACAGAAAACAAATTCAAGTTTCTTTATGATTTTTTTGGTATTTTCGTACAAGCCTAATTACAAATTAATCATAAAAATATGCAAAATTAAATCCTAAATGCTCATGTAATATTTTTTTTTTATATTTTATGAACTATCATGCATACATATAAAATTACATACAAGAACACGCAATTAAATCTTAAAAATAAAACATCCTAATTATAAAAAATTTATAAAAATAATTTAAACGAGGCAAAAATTACGTACTCACACATACCTATCGCAATAACTTGATCTTCATTTCAAGTACTGACTTTCTTGAACAAGTTCAAATACTTTCTTAAGTAAGTTCACATTATGTATTTATTGTGTGTATGTGTTTGAGTGAGAGATAGACCTTAGATCGAAATAGGTATACAAGTGAACCCCTTAATTCTAGGGGTGTTCAAAACCGATGCGAAACCGAAAACCAATTCAAACCGAAGCTTAACGGCTTACTGGTAACGGCTTAACAGCTTAACGGACGGGGAACGGATTGAATTTTTTTTATTAACGGCTTATCGGTTTGGGGATGGATTATTCAATTTTCTTAACGGCTAATCCGTTAACCCGTTAAGAATATAAATATATATTATGTATATATATATATATATATATAAAATTTATTTTTATTTATATATATTAAATATAAAAAAACTAAAACCCTTAAAAATAATTAACAAAAGTTTATTTCTACTTCTAAGCATTTTTAATCTCGGGATCTAGATGATCTACAGGTACTCGCCTAACATAAAGGAGATGAAGGTGATGGACAAGAAAAAAGTGAGGAGGGCAAAGCTATACTACTTCAGGGATAAAATGAATGCCCTGAAAAGAAATTAACAAGCTAGCTCATATGAAGGTATACTAGAATAGGTGTTTGATCTATAATTGCCTGAAGAGATCTATCAAATTCTAGTAAACATGTATTTTAGACCGATAAGCCGCCCAATAACCGCCCTATAAGAGCTAACCCGATACCAATCCGCCCGATATCTTATCGGGTGGCTAAAGGATTAATACATTTAAAAACCGATAACCGTTAAGCCAAACCGTTAAAAGTAAAAGCCGCCCAATCCGCCCGATGAACACCCCTGCTTAATTCATCGCGATTCTCCTCAACAGAACACTTACTTGGATGTACATGCACGTATGCGCTAAGTTTGGTAGCTAGGTGCAAGTAATAGATGAGTCTTCCCTATATATTTTTTGTCTTGTCCTATATATTTATAGTAGTATATTTTTTGTTTTGTCCTATATTTGGGTTTTTATTATGGCAGTAAGGAGAGATGTTATATATTGAAGTTTTATTTACATGTTATTCGGCGTAATAACTTAATAATCAAAAAGGTTAAGATATTAACATAAGTTGCTAGAATATTAACAATTTATTTCTTTTTATCCTATATATACTCATTCACATTTTGCTTGTTCAACCACTACGTACAATATAATATGTACTATTTTATTGAAAGAGTTTCTTTATATCAAAGACCAGGGTACAATGACCCAATCTGTGATCTTTGAGCACGCGGCTTAATATTTGTCTCTAAACTTCACTTTAAATCAATGATTTAAAATATAACTATAACATTCTACGTATACTGCTACTAAGTATATTGCACCTATACAAGTAATTATTGTCACGATACTAAGTGTTACGAAGGTGTTTTCAGTCCGCCGAAAATTCTGCCCGTCCGTGCGGTAGTCAAGCCCTAATTTATTTTTGATGTAGTCCGTCACACTAAAGCCCTCAAATAGAAGCGTAGTCCATCACACTTGCCCTTGCAAAAATTTGTTTCCATCGACGACACCCGCATTGTCTTGCATGTTGATTTTCCCCGCGCATAAGGCCAATGACAAGGCCATCATGCCAAAATCCTCGCCACTGCCGCGCCGCTTTCCGATCAGCTTTGTCAAGGGTCTAACAAACCACCCCAACCAGTTGAATTCTATGCCCTCGTCGAATAGATCCCAACACATGCTGCCATTTTTGCCAAGACGTCACAAGTGCAACACCCGTTTGAGAATATGTTGTCCTTGCCCTCAAGTGAAACGTCTCTATTTTCTCAAAGCATTTCTTGGTTTGTCAATCCCATAGATAATTCAGCACACCAACTGACCGATTTGAGAGAACCCACACTGATTTTTGATACCCACAAATTCGAAATTTTCTACATCACCCATTTCTTGCGTTTTTTGAATTTTCTAAGCCAAGACAATCCCTGCACGAACAAACAAATTGACCCCTTGTCTTGCAGCGTTGTTCATGTCCATCTCGACCTCGTGACGAAACCTGGCCTGCTCTGATACCAATCGTCACGGGGGCGTTTTCAGTCCGCCGAAAATTCTGCCCGTCTGTGCGGCAGCCAAGCTCCAACTTATTTTTGATGTAGCCCGTCACTCCGAAGCCATCAAATAGAAGAGCAGTCCGTCACACTTGCCCTTGCAGCAGTTTGTTGCCATCGACTACACCCGCATTGTCTTGCATGTTGATTTTCCCCGCGCATAAGGCAAATAGCAAGGCTATCATGCCAAAATTCTCGCCACTGCCGTGCCGCTTGCTGATCAACTTTGTCAAGGGTCTAACACTAAGCAACAATAGCCAAAAAAGAGAAAGTAACTTTTCCAATAAAAGTTTTATACCTAAGAAATTTTATGAAATTACAAATATCTACGAAAGTTGAACTTTTGTAGCTATTATTAGGTACTAGCTACCGATTACATATTCGAAGCTAAATTTTGTAGCTATACATATATAGTGTTGTGTGTGTAAAATCAAGACAGGAATATCATATGGAGTGGGTCTTAATCTTTAAAATATAGTTTAGATGTAATTATCAATGATTCTTAGCTCTAGAGTCATCTCTCTAAAAGGAAAAAAAAAACAAAGTAAAATAACAGTCCCTTGAAAAATCAAATACACAACTTTTGTTGATATTATATGTCGGAAAGGATAACGTAGATCAATCTTTTCATGTCCAGAGGAATTAAGTTGGCAGACAAGAGAATATATGGGATTAGTGAATTTGATGAATCTATGCCATATAAGCCACTCGATCCAAGCAAGATGATGTCATTATTACACTAAAATATTTATAAAGTTGTAATGTTTATCAACATATCTTTGAATTTCCCTTCTCCCAGTTGTTCAAAGTTAATGCTACATTATTTTAGTATTATTTTTTTAAATGTAGAAAGCTCAAGAGAACAGATCAGAAATTAAATTTTTTTCGCCTTGCTTTTATAACGGGAGTTGATGTTCTAAATTGACAAGTCAGGGGTGTAATTATTGACATACAACTTATTAATGAGAGATAGTTTGAAAAGGAAAAACAATGGGGGCAGAGAGGAAGCACATAGTTAAGTAGTGTGAACAAAAATTATTATTTGATACACTTTGTGATAATTAATGTGAACATGACATAAGTGTGTAAATTTATATAGTGAAGGCTCGTAAATAGAGCATGAGATTAAGTGAGACATTCAAGAGAAGAAAAGATATCATGAATATGGTTAGCTGCAAGTAACCGACATAAGACAAGTTAATTTTTAGGCGGAAAAATGGAATGTAGCATACAATCATTACAACACGATAATGAAAGAGTAAGGTAGACGCCTCCTACAGTAGAGTGAACTAATCCAATAATGACTTTCACTATAAAAATATTACCATATAATACGCTTAGCCCTCTTATATACGTAATCAGACACACCTACATTGTCCAATGCCATGACAGAAAAAATCATTTTTATCTACATTGGACACGTCTGGATTTTGTGTTTTTGCTTCCTGATGCAGAAGCACATGCAAACAATGTTTAATAGAAAATCCATTTATTTAGAGCACAAGACAAAAGACGCTCTATCAATAAAATTTTCAAATATCCTTACACTTTTTTTTTTAATTTGAAAATTTGAAGGCATCACAAGACAAAAGACGCTCTATCAATAAAATTTTCAAATATTCTTACACTTTTTTTTATTTGAAGGCATCAACTCCACGCTAGAGCCTTTGGTGTGGGGTTAGGCAAGATCCCTACCATATTTATATGTAAACAAAAAGTACAAAATAGAGGAGGGCATGTACGTTATCTCTACAACTGATGAAAGAAAGGAAAGCGTAGGCTTCTTTCATTAATCCGAGCTATACAATCGGCTTACAAAAAATTACATTTATCATATCTTCTTCTCACTAAAGGAAGTTACCATCTATCTGGTTGAAATAGTCCCTTAGCCTCTCTTGGCATCTGTTGGAGAGAGTGATAGGATATGTTAATTTAGCGAGGAAATCTGCCACTTGATTGGCTTCTCCGAAGCAATAAAAAAGCTATACAGTAACATCTCTGAGAGCACGAGTAGTATCTATGATAATGTTCTTTAATTTAAGGTTGTTGGTTCCCATGTTGAGAAGCATATTGGCACTAACTATGGAATCCAAAAATATGAATCATGCTTAACGCATGTTGAGTGCATCATTTAGTGCCAAAATTGGCCGTTATTGTTTTAGCTTGATTGTTACTACTACAGTGTACATGGAAAGAAAATTCCATCACGAGTCCTCCGTCACTGTCCCTGACAACACCTCTGATGCCAACAGTCCCATTTTCTGTAACAAAGCTTCCATCTGTATTAAATTTGATCATCGTTACCATAGGTTTATTCCAAGTGACTTGCTCGATATTCACTATATGTTGGAGTCTTTCAATCATATTATAGATGCTGGGCCATGTACTTGTTACATTATAGATGGGATAGGTAATTTGAAGGGTTGCTTGAATGTGTCAGATGATTTGAAATTTCACCATACTTTTGCAGAAATGTTTTTGTTCCCCGCATTCATAAGCCGTCCAGTTTTTCCAAAGTTCCCAGCAGATGAACACTGGAGAAACCTGTAGTTGAAGCTTGTGTATAGCATTTTTTGGATTAATGTCCCACCTTTCTTTAATAATTTTGCTGATCGTCCACTAGTGGTGAGTGATTCCTAAAGGAGCACCGATATATTTCCAAATATTCCTAGTCTTTTATCCCTCCACAAAGGTATGTTGAATAGATTCATTGTTAGGCATTTGATAGCAACTACATCTGGAGGTTATTTGTTTGCCAAATCTAGCAAGAAGTTTATCAAAAGGGATTTTACCTAATGTCACGATCCTATTTAGGATCATGATCGGCGCTTAGGAGCAAGTATCCCCATATAAGTGTAACGATCCAAAGGGTCATAACATGTGTTCTTACCCATTCTGTATCTCCAAGGCCTTGAAAACCTCAGTTAGGGTTACCTCGATTAGCATGCACAGTACGGACGCATAGCCAAAAATTTAAATATGAATTTTATGTGAAAAAATAATTAATTTTAATATCAATATGAGTAAAGCTGACTTTGAGAGGAGAAGATGTATGCAAAATTCTCCAAGTGTGAGTTCTGGCTCTGTTCCGTAGCTTTTTTGGGACACCTGGTGGCCGGTGATGGTATTCAGGTTGACCCAAAGAAAATCGAGGCGGTGCAGAGTTGGCCCAGACCGTCCTCAAATTCTGAGATTCATAGTTTCCTCGATTTGGCGAGTTATTACCGCAGGTTCGTTCAAGGTTTTTTGTCTATTGCTTCGCCCTTGACGAAGTTGACACAGATGAATGCCCCATTTGTGTGGTCTGATGAGTGCGAGGAGAGCTTCCAAAAGCTCAAGTCATTGATGACTACGGCTCCAGTGTTAGTATTGCCAGCAACTTCAGGTTCTTATACGGTATATTGCGATGCTTCGAGGATTGGTATTGGATGTGTTCTGATGAAGGAGGGTAGAGTGATTGCATATGCTTCTCGGCAATTGAAGACCCATGAGAAAAACTACCCTGTTTATGACTTGGATTTGGCTGCGATAGTTCATGCCTTGAATATTTGGAGGCACTATCTATATGGAGTATATTGTGAGGTGTATACGGATCATCGCAACCTTCAACACTTGTTCAAGCAGAGAGATCTGAATTCGAGACAGCAGAGATGGCTCGAGTTACTCAAAGATTATGATTTTACCATATTGTATCATCTGGGGAAGGCCAATGTAGTGGCCGATGCTTTGATCCGGAAGGCGGTGAGTATGGGTAGCTTGGCGTACATTCCAGTTGGGGAGAGGCCCCTTGGAGTTGATGTTCAAGCCTTGGCCAATCGGATGGTGAGGTTAGATAACCCTCCATGACAGTCGATACTATACGAGGGAACTAAAGATACGACAACATAGTCTTTCGAATAAATATACTCATGATATGTGTAAAAATCTGAAGGCATCTAATCTTACCCTTTCACAAGTAAAACCACATAGCTAGGACAACTAAATGTTGAGATGAAACAATTTATTGGTTAGAGGATTTTTTTAATGGTTAACATGATGCTCCAGGGAGAAAGACAAATGAAACTCTTATCCACCAAAGTAGGTGGAATACAAAGGGTAGGAAAACTCCCATCACATGACAATGATGTAGTCAATTACTCTAGAGACCGAGTGAGAAGAAAGCCATGTAACCCTTCCAATCAGACCCATTTAAGACTTTGATAAAAGGTTTACACTTTGGTTTGACATTATGTCAATTTAGTCTCGAACTTTAAAGAAACCAATTACTTTTGAAACCGAAGAGACAAACCCTCGTAGTCCTAGATAATCGTCAACAATAGCAAGAAAGTACTTGAAACCATTACGAGTTGGTATCAAGCAAGGCCTCAAAGCGCCCACATGGATAAGTTTGAATGAATGAAACGTCTTAATGCATTTAACGAGGAGAAGTTACCTGGGTTATCTAGTCACATGGATATGCAGAGTAGGTAAATGATTATTAGAAGAACATCTACAAAGAATACCAGCAATATTTATTTATTACAACTAAAGGAATATATCCCCTTCCTTAATGCTACAAGGCTTTCTCTTTGATGCCATGAAACATAAATGAATTTTTTACAATGATAGTTACCAGATAAAATAGATTGTAGGGCAGCAGAACTTATGAGCACCA
Organism: Nicotiana benthamiana; assembly: GCA_034376525.1. Classification (NCBI taxonomy): domain Eukaryota; kingdom Viridiplantae; phylum Streptophyta; class Magnoliopsida; order Solanales; family Solanaceae; genus Nicotiana; species Nicotiana benthamiana. The sequence continues at coordinate 122,489,849 of CM067330.1, forward strand.
CTTGGAACGAACAATCTTAAACTAAGTCGAAGATATTAGAAGTCCATAGTAAAGGGGGATTCACCTACTTTAAGTGTCTTTTTTAGAAAAGGTACATGTAGAGTATAAAAAAATGAGGGGAATTTAATTGAATCATATAGTTGGATGAGTGGTCAAGATATTGAGATAATACCGCACTGAAGATTACAAGTAAATAACACACCATGCTAGACAAATGAAAAGAAAGTGAAAGAGCTTTATAAAGGTAACCCTTACGTTGTATCCACTAGCAAGAGTGGTAATATAAAGCGATTACGAGAAGCTACTTTTATTGAAGAAATCTGTATGAAGTCACATAATTATTAAATCCAATTATGTTTAGGAACTCTACTTCATACTGAATAACTGCAACACACTTCGACACAACCAGCTATTGCAAACAATATTGGGAGATGCTATAAGACTTAACGGAGAGAAAGGCTTTGACATATGAATGTGTTACTGGGTGTATTTCTCCTTTGTCAACTAAAACCCTAAAGGCGAGAGTTAGACTAATAAGCATATCATTGGACTAGCAAAAGTGTAGATAATCCATTATCGGAAAGATCATTCCATTTATGTAATTGCGGCATACTATCAGCCCTTGATGGACTTGAAATGATATGAGAATCCAATTAGATAATATAGAATAATCACGGAGGGTTTGTAGATGCTCATAATAAGTTCCTCATAGATTTTAACTTGAGAACTACTCAGATGCTAATGAAATACATAAGAATAAAATAAACAGGCGTTGTGCTATATAACCCCCAAAGGTGTGCTTAGTCTTGACAGAGAGCCTAGTAAGGGTCCTTACGAGACAAAAAAGTGTTACAATGACTCATAGAAGGATATGTTCTCTCATGGTTATCGAACAAGTGTGGGAAAACTAGCACAATTAATTATCTAACTAAAGAACACAATTAGCACATGCTATGAAGGTATAAAGATAAATTACACATCTGTCATGAGCTGGACATGCTTCTGCTATATTAACTCCCAACTACAATATATGACCATGCCACGAGAAACCTCAATACTAGGATAAAGTTAGCTACTTGCTGCGGCATGTCCATAGTGGATACAAAAGTTATGGCAAAACATGATCTTCCTATGATGTAGTTGCAAGGACCTCAATTTTTCAGAGAGACTTTATGCACACATTGACAATCTCAATTGACATTCACTCATGTGAGGTGTTATGGTATGCTCTTATGTTACTAGGAAGTAAGAATATTTCATGATGATGTTTGCATGAGAGTAGATTGGCTGTTCAAATCATATAAGCCATATACTCAACTGAGTAAAAGAGTGACTCAATAAGGATCGCAACATTGAGATGCTTTACATGGAACTTGACACCACATAGGTAAACTTTATGGCGGTGCATGTATAGGCACACACGAGTAGATTTTGTCCATTTAAATAACAAGATTCTGTAAGAAATTCATCGGATATAGTCCCTTGGTGAGAATTTAGGAAAAGCAAGTGGCAAATATCAATCCTAGAGTTACAACTAAATTCAAGGGCATATTTATAGGACTTAATTCCACAAGAATGTAAATAAGAGAATTCATAATAGAGTGGATTCAACAATAGTGCATCTCGTTCAAAGAGTCGATACATGCAATATTTTTTTATTCAACACCTTGTTAAGACCATGTTCATGAGGACTCTTCAATATGGCGTACATGTACAATGAGCATAAATGTTCATTTGACTCCCTTAATGACGTTTAGTTGATATAACAATAGCTTAATCGATACCCCTCGACTCTACATCCTACATGTATGTTGGTAACATACTGATATACTACATGATCTAATGGTGTAGAGACATCAATAGGGAAAAGGACACACCCCTCTTAGCGATATGATTTACCAATCCATCCACAACTCAATACATTCTCCTAACAAGTCCTTGGGCAATCCACCCGGGCTCCATGGTAGGATCAATCCCTCCCTACGTTCATCACATTCGCGGATTATGGTTTCAAGGTTATCAATCTTATGAATAAGACTTATAGAGGAAATCAGCTCCTTAACTTGGGCTCTATAGCACGATGGAGTATCAAAGAATGGTGAAATTCCTAAATGTCTGAATAGCCTCCAACTTATAGATGTGATCGACAACACACCATTAAGGACTCTACTAGACACGGCTTTGAGACATCCTAGGAAACTTTAAACCTTAGGCTCTGATACCAAGTTTTTCAGGCCCCAAATTCGAGGGCGCTTGATCGAGTACCCCTAGTTAGGCGAACCTGGGTGCCTTTCCTATCCCACGTATTACCCACGCATTTTCGTTACTTATTAACCAAGTGAAATAGCCATATATAATTATAAACACATTTTATTACAAAACATACACAACGTACATGGTTCTTAGCATGATTTATATCTTACATCGCCCAATATACAAAATACATATAAACATAAGTTCGCAACCCACATTTGCTATCTATGGAGCCTCTAACGGTACAGAATGATGATACAATACTTGCCGGTAATAAGGCTCCAGCCATACCTTATATAAACTTCAAAACAAGATCCCAAATCAGAAGTGGCATGAGCCACATAGGTCCCCCAAAAGGAAAGGGGCTCACCAAATCAGCTAACAATAAGTGATGCGGAGCTATGGTCGGTGGACTGGAGTATCTGCTATGGATCCACCTACAATCATAACACGAATGTAGTGCCCATGAAAAAAAGGGACGTCGGTACATTTGAATTGTACCGGTATGTATGAACAAACTTTACCCCAAGTGAACTCAAACCATACACAAATAGGTAACAGTAATAAAAACAATCAATCTAATTCACAATATAAGGAACAATCAAGCCAAACATGTTTTCAGTCTCTCGTTTTTTCCACCTTCCACAATTCGATGCCAATGATTTAAAAATTTTCTCAAATGTTTATTTCAATAGTGATTTCGATCCTTTTCCACCTTTATCACCTCGGCTATCCTTATCATCACAATCCCCACACCTTATAACTTTGTGTTGAGGCGCGCAAGCCGATCCCACCATACAATTACAATTCACAACCAACACAACAACAGCAATTCACAAAGAATAACAACAACAATAACAACAATTCTCAAAGAACAAGCACAACAATTCACAAGAATTTTTCTGTAGACATCAGTACCATTTTCCATTTTTTTCAACAATTCATATGCAATTTAAGTCACCGAAATAATTACCTACAACAAGCCAAATATTATTACACAATTGTTCCATTTGCATTATTTACGATTTCCTTCCATCCGTTGTTTATCGACTCTTACCACATAACACTTTCACTATCACCTATTTCATTTGTTTCCTAGTAGTTGAACCATTATATCGGAAGAATTAACCACAAATACTCAAATCAAACCAATCACAAGAATTTCAAAAATAGTCCACATGGATATCACATACCAAGCATTTGCACACCAAACAAGGCGATTTTCTAAAAATCAAAGTTAGCCATATATACATTTCTTGAGCTTTCCTTTAATTACTACAATATTCCAGAAATTCTAGAAACTTCAATCTATTTTGAGACATAACAAAATTAACACAAATTAGGTAGGTATTCATGATTTCAGCTCATTTGAGCATTTTATCAAACACTAGTTGAGCATCTTAATTTTTAACTCCTTTTTACAAAATTTCCTTCATTCCCCAACTCAATCATTACCTATTTATGTTCATCAATCTTCCCACAATCCTAATGTGCACATGCATATATACATAATATATTAACCCAAGAATCATACCCCCAATGACCCATCTCACAATCTCTACAATGTCAACTTAACCTAGGTTAGACACCTATGGCACCCAATTACCATCCCATGAGTTCTAATGCGTATATCATACATAACTAATCACCATAGAGTAGTTGGAGATGATAGACATACCTCTTGTAGTAAGAATTTTAAGATTCCCCACTTGTGGTGTTCTTAATAAATTCAAGGATTTGAAGGAAAATCTAAGGATTATCAAGATTAATCTTTGTTAATATAAGTGTTTAGGAGTAGTAATCAAACTAAAATACTTCAAAAACCTTACCTTGGATATGGGAGGAGTTGAAGTCTTGAGAGAGTTGAAGAAAACCCTCAAAAATTTGATCTTGAATGACAAAAATGAAGGAAAGGATACCCATTAAATTTTTACACAGACTAGGGGTGTTTTAGACATTATACATGTTCCCCCACGGTCCACGGCGTTGCTCCGTGGTCCAACCCGCGACAGCGCCCCTGGGTACATGGGTGATGCATGTCCAGTAAAATGGCCATAACTTTCTGTATACACCTTCAAATAACGAACGGTTTGATGCGTTGCATACTAAACTCAGAGGGATTTAATTGGATACGTTTCCTTATAAAACTGGAGATATGATAGTTCAAAATGAGGTGTTGTGCGCACTGATATACAACTTTCGTCTAATATGAAAATTTTCAACTTGGCTTAAACTTATGCCTCTCCTTAGATAACAATTTACTTCTAATATGACTTATACACTTATTAACATATCGAATTGATATCCACGATATCCTAAATCCTCATTTGCATACAAAATAAAATAATTAGCCTACCTTGGCACGACGAAATCTTGAATTACTCGAATTGTTTTTTTGGTGCCTTACAGCTGCGGTCCTTCTTGTGCTGTCTGCGCGGGGTACTTCAATCGGGTATAAATACACGTGAATTTCAGTTATTTTACAATTTTCAAATATCCAAAACATAAGAGGTGATTATCCAAACAACTCTTCTTCTCCAAAATGATTGGTAAGTGATTTTTAACTTAATTTCTTTGTTCCTTAACATCTTTTAACATGATTTCAACGCAAAATCAAAGATTTTCATGGGAAAATTGGGGATTTTGGGTAGAACCTAGCTTTTTCTTCAAATTGAGGAGTTGGACCTCAACTTGAGGTCCTATTTCGAAACTAATCATATATTTGGACTCGTGGGGGAATGGATAATAAGGTTTTGGTTAGAACCTCAGATTTTGACCATGTGGGCCCGGGGGCATTTTTGAAATTTTTGAGATAAACTTTGGAAAATTTATTTTCATGCATTCAAATTGATTCGATTAGCATTTTTTCATACATTAAAATAATTTATGACTAGATTCGAGGGATTTTGTGGTAAAATCGAGGGGTAAAGCTATACCGGAGTCATGAGTTGAGTTGGAGCATTCGAGGTAAGTGTTTGATCTAACTTTGGCTTGAGGGAATATGATCAGAGTATTATTTGTTAAATGCTAAATGTTGTGTATGGTGTATAGGAATTGTGATGAGTATCTATACATCGGTATCTAGTAGGACCGTGAGTCCTTAATTATGCTTATTTGGGATTCTGTTGAGACTCTTCCTTGATTTGAGGAATTCTGTATAATATGAATAGTATGAAAAGGAAATGTGAATTGTATACTCTTTAGAGCGAAGACTCGAATGATAAAATAACTATTGAGTAAGAAATGAAGGAAATAGAAAGGAATGTGACTATTCTTGTCGGGCTATTTGAGTATATTTATTCCCTCCCTTGTTAGGATTTGAAAATTATTGTTGTTGCTCCATTGCCGGAAATTTACTGTTTACTTGTACTCTCCCTTGCCGGTACAGTCAAATTGATTCTTGTTCCCTTACGGGGAAACCATTATATATTAAGAAATGGGATCGTGTGGCACGCCGATCACTTATATATTATGAAAAGGAATGTGTGACACCCCGACAAATTATATATTATAAAATGGGATTGTGTGATACGCCGACCACTTATATATCAGGAAATGGGATTGTGTGACATTCCATCCACGTATTTTGTGTTAGATAAGATCAGTTGTAGTTTCCTTATTTACTCCTGCCGTTCTATCATATTTATTATACCAAAAAGCATGTCCCTCCCACACCAGTCTTAATTATTTACTTTGCACTTTATTTTTGTGGTACTTGTATACATATATTTATCTGCAAAGGTTGATTGGTAGTCCTGTCTAGCGTCGTCACTACTTCATCGGGGTTAGGCTAGGCACTTACCAGCACATGGGGCCAGTTGTGCTGATGTTATACTTTCGTGCTCTTTTGCACATATTTAGGCTTTGGTCAAGAGCAGCAACTGTAGATCAGGAGCAGGCCTTCAGTCCAGATAGAGATTTCGCGGTAGCCTTGCAGGCGTCCACAGGCACGTCGGCTCCCTTATCTCATTTTAGTTGGTTTTTCCTTGTATTTTCGGGATAGACACTGTATTATTCTTTCCAGACTTTGTGTCTATTAAACTCTTAAAAGCTCGTGAGTTATGTGACACAAGATGTTGGGATAGCGAATTGTGTTGAACTTCTGCAGTTTATTTCAGTTTTTCTTAAAATGTTAGGTCTTTCACTTTAATGTTCTAACGGAGTGGTTTTATGTTATTGCGACGAATGGTGAAATGTTTATTAAGTTTTCTTTCCTAGCTCCTGTCAGTAGGTGCCATCACGACCCCGAAAGCAGGAAATTCGGATCATGACAGTAAGCATTATCGATATTGTACGAAATATCAAACAAAGTTTCTCTTATTTAAGGACTATCCAAAAGCTTTTCTGTCTCATAAATAAATAACAACCAATCAATATTTACCTAAATCAGTCATAATCTTTATCAACTAACCAAAAATAAGTTTTTACCAATATTACAAACCTTATCAACACAATAATACTAAACCCATCTCCAAAAAAATGAAAAAAGTGAAATACCAAACTAATCCAATATAAAGAATGAATACCCATAACACTAATAAAAATGGCTATGGAGCGATCTAAAGTTCAAAAGCAAAGATGAAAAGAAATAAATAAACTCTTCGCCCACAGAAACAAGTGCAAGGTTAAACGAGAACTATTAACTGGTATACTCTACTTAATAAAATACTCACCCGCATTAACTGCTGTCTCTATAAGAAAAACAAATAGCGGGCACGAAGCCACTAGCTCATTGAGTAATAACACTTAACCATAACTGTTTCTAATGGGGACAAGTTAGAAAACATACTTGTATAATAATCAGAAAGTATCATAAAAAAAATGCCCTTTTACAGACTCGGTAACAATAATCATTCTTGTCTGTTTTCATGTAAATAGGAATAAATTAACAATTTAGTAATGCACTCTATAAACATTTTCATATCAAATCTTATGTTTTGGAGGCTTTCTAAAAGGATCATGCAATTTGTATTTTTGTGTGGAACCCTTCGTAAAAAGAGCCAAACATAATTGTAGGTCCTTACTCGAGGAAAAAATGTAATTATGTGCTAGTTATACCTTCCCATTAGCATGGGCTATAACTGTAATCGGTAATCTGTAAATATAAGATGCATCAGGTCTAACTAACCCGTCGTTAGCTACGGGATCCTTCAAAGTCTCATCCCATTTTGTACGTCTTTATAACCAGGAAATACTCGTATGAAAAATTTTCAGTACGGGCCATTTCAATTCTTGTCAAATTATATTATTTTTTTCGGTAACAGCAATCATTATCTTAAATAACGGTAAAACATGTCCAATAACAAGGAGAACATTTAAAATAAGAGTAATCATCTCTGTTTGGCTAAAACGTTATGTAAATACTTTTTAGGCTCAGGAACAATAGAAAATAATGAAGGTTAATTGGAATCAAGAGTAACATCAACTAAAGAAAATCGATTAGCTAAGATCTGTAACAATAATAAAGGTAGCTTAAGAAGTAAGAACAATAAGGCAAGCAATAATCTTTTCATGAGAGAGAGAGAGAGATAGAGAGTTGTATATTCTTAATGGAAAAATACACATGAGTCTTTATAAAGGGCAGGTCCCCTTTATATATTAAGGGACCTTCCTCGAAATAATCAATGAAAGGTACAAGGGTTGGCCGTATCTCCTTAGTATTCTCCTGGTCTTCATCGGCCATCATGATAGGACTGTAGCCGGAGTATGCATCCAGGAAGCTTAACAGCTCATGCCCTGATGTTGCGTCTACCAATTGATCGATCTGGGGCAGTGAGAATGAATCTTTCGGACATGCTTTGTTTAGATCGGGTGAAATCTACGTATTTCTGCCACTTCCCGTTTTTCTTTTTTACCATTACAACGTTGGCGATCCATTCTGGATACTTGGACTCCCTAATGGAACCATTTGCCCGCATCTTGTCCACTTCTTCACTTACTGCTTCATTGATGGCAGCATTGAACTTTCTCCTCACCTGCCGCACAGACGGGTGTAGCGGATCGACATTCAGTTTGTGGGATATGATTTCTCGTGGAATCCCTTCCATATCTGCATGGGAAAAAGCAAATAGGTCTGCGTGGTTAGATAGAAATTCCCGATACTTACTTGGATTTGAAAGACCGTGGCCTATGTAAGCCTTCTTTGTGGAATCGCTATTGCTCAGTTGGACGGGGTTGAGGTCTTTGACCGTGGCCTTGCTAGACTAAACGTCGTTGGGATCTTTGATGGCGTCTTCTATCGGGCGGACCTTAGTCCCCGACAGGGCTAATTGCTATGCCTCCGCACTTGCTCCTTTGAGCTGTTTGGTGTGAGTGTAATCTTGAGCTATTTTATAACACTCTTGGGCGGTGCAGAGCTCGCCCCGTATGCTGTACAACCCCCATGGGGTAGGGAATTTGATCACTTTATAGAAAATGGAGGGGACCACAAGGTATGTATCTACGGACGTCCGATGATGGCGTTGTATGCCATTTCTTGGTTCATTACGTGGAAAGTGGTTTCCATCTTAACTTTTCCTACCAGAACGGGTAGCGTCACCTCTCCAGAGATTCTTTCCACTGCATTGATAAAATCGGTTAGTGTTATATAACATGGAATTATCTTATCCTCGAGTCCCATTAGTGCAAGGACTCTTGGATGAATGATACATGCGTCGCTGCCATCGTCGATAATACTCCTCTTAACGTCAGTATCTTCTATGCGTAAAGTAATAACTAAAGCATCATAATGGGGGAAAAACAAAGCATCGGTATCAGACTTTTTGAAGGTGATAATATCTTCGAAGTCGTCATACCGTTCGTGAGCGATAGTTCGCATTAATTTATGAGTGCCGGTGAATAAGACATGGTTGATTACTGAGTCATTGCCATCCCCAATGATCATGTTGAGGGTGCGTGTTGGTGAGGGCAGCCTAGGTGGGCTGTAAAGTTGTTCCCGCTCACGTGCGAAGTTGAGTTTTCCTTTGCGTTGAGCAGTTCTTTCAATAATCCTTGGTTCAACATCCGGACCACCTCCTGATGGAGACCTATGCAGTCTTCGGTTCTGTGCCCCTGTTCCTGGTGGAACTCACATAGGGCATTTGATTTTCTGGTGGCGGGGTCGGACTTCATCTTCGCTGGCCATTGTACCTTGTTGCCCATCTTTCCAATGCGTACACTACTTCTGAAGGAGATACACAAATGTTATGTGTAGATAGTAAAGGAGGCATACCTCTGTCGTTCCTCAGTAGGGCGACATGTCGTTGCAAGGCATCCGCGTGCCTTGGCGGATGCAAAGATCTGATGTAGGGTTGATGCTTCTCCCTGTTGAGGCGTGGGACTTGTTCCCGTTGTCCCTCATTGCGTCAGTCTCTTGTTTAACGTTATTAGCTGCCTGGTCGAACCATTAAGGTCTTTGTCATATCCAACGTACCTCGGCGCAGTAGGCATTATGAATTTCTTCCCAAGTGGCGGGGGGATATTTCATAAGACGGCTAAGCAGTTTTCTGGTCGCCCGTGAGCAGTCCTGCTTAGTCCATTCTGAAAAGCTGCGACTACCATGCTTTCAAACACGTTTGATAGGCTCATTCTTACCCTATTCAACCTAGCTAAGAACTCTCTGAGCCCTTCTGCTAAGACGTGTTGGACAGCAAAGATGTCATTGACCCGTGCTTCTGCTTTCTTGGCTCCTTCGTGGGCAGTGACGAATTTATCTTCCATTTCCTCGAACATAGAGATTCTTTTGGCCTGCAGCTGGGAGTACCATGTTAGGCCCTTCCTGTTAGCGCTGAACTTCTTCAGAAGTACAGATAGTACTTGTTCCTTTGATAAATCATTACCTTTGACTGTCGTGACGTAGTAAATCAGGATGTCCTCGGGATCGGAGGTCCCATCATATACCTTCAAGTGGGGGGGCATTTTGAAGGTCTTTGGGATGGGATATGGTGCAGCTTCTTCTGTGTAGGGTTGTTCAACAAACCTCCCCACGTCTCTCTTTGGCAGCAACTTAGGTGCACCTGGGATCTTGTCCACTCTTTCTTGGTGCTTCTTCATCTGGTCGCGAAGTGACCTATTTTCGTTTTCCATTTCCTCAATCTTTTTGAGGATGGCTGTAAGTGTCCCCTCGTGAGCTTGAGCATCGGCGGGCACGTTGTTTGTTCGTGTGACCTTGAGTTCATCTTCGGTTACGGCATGGTCTGTAACTGGTGTTGGTGTGCATCTAGCGTTTTGGGGCGCCTTCCCAGCTAAACAATTGAGAGTATTTGTCAACCATTTTTCCAATAACCTCTTTACCTCTGGGGGTGCTTCTTTATTTATGGATGTAGAAGCCTCTTTTTCTCGTGGAACCATCATATCTTTATAGGGGAAGGTGGGTTTCCCACGCTTATCAGGGTACTAGGGGTTGTGTGTGGAGCATCCCCTTCAGTAGACGCGTTGAAAGGGCCCATAAGATCGGCTCTAGCATCTATGATAATTTTCATTCTTGCGTTGTTTTCAGCCATTCTAGGTAGTAGAAAGTGGTTTTTGAAGGATCTCTAGAAGCACACTACAACTTTTTTCACAAAATCCCCACAGAAGGCGCCAAATTGTTTGGCTAAAAAGTTATGTAAATACATTTTAGGCTCAGGAACAATCGAAAATAATGAAGGTTAATCGGAATCAAGAGTAATATGAACTAGAGAAAATTGTTTAGCTAAGATATTTAACAATAATAAAGTTAGCATAAGATGTAAGAACAATAAGGCAAGCAATAATCTTTTCAAGAGAGAGAGAGAGAGAGAGAGAGAGAGAGTTGTATATTCTTAATGGCAAAATACACATAAGCCTTTACAAAGGGAATGTCCCCTTTATATATTAAGGGACCTTCCTTGAAATAATCAAAGAAATGTACAAGGGTTGGTGGTATCAGTGTACGGGAGAGTCAGAGCTTTAAGCAACGTCTTCATGAGTAATATCACTTGGTCCGTCTGCTTACTGGGGCCGACCTTATTCGAGCCGGCCTCATTAGGCCGTTCTCTACGTCAAAGGCGTTCATAGATAACATAAGAACATAGGGAAACAAATTTGCCCAATACAATCTTATATAAATGTCTTGGTATCATATCGATTAAATGACTTGTCCCTCACGTAAATTCATATGAAAATTTATGTGTATATCATGCAAGTTATGAAAGATAAATTGCAGTAATGTTATAACTCATACTACTCGTATCGCAATACTAAGCACCTCAAGAAATATGTATGACTTCTTATGGTTCCAAGTGCTCAATTCATTGGAAATCTATAAATAAATATAAGTTTATGTTACCCTCTGCTAACTGCAAAATTCAGTAATTTTATGTGATAGCGAGTCACAATCCCAATTACCCATGACTCAATGTTACTCAAAATATCATCAGCTAAACTACCTACAATGCTATCAAAACTAACTCTCAATAGCTTTCTGTTTTATTCCCAGATTCATTTTTATTCATGAACTAGTTTATTTCGCCATGAACATCCATGTTACTGTTACCCATTATAGTTAAATATCAAACTCAATTCTAGTGTTATAATTGAAGGGTTAAACAATATGAAACCAAAATTCTTCCAGAAGACTTATGTTGTTAGTTCTTTCACTTTCTTGTTATAATTCTTTGATACCAAATAGAGTACTTTTACTAAAGAAAAAGAACCGATGTGTCTCGCTCCTCTTCAAGCATCGTGTCCTGCAGCAATTTAGGTTTTTGACTTATTAGTCGTATGGGACAGGCCAAGTCACAATCCCCAACAATGCACGTCCCCACACTAATCACCTATCATGTGTGTCACCTCAAATTAGTGAAACGATGGAAAATTCGGGGTTTCATACCCTCAGGACAATATTTATAATCATTACTTACCTCAAACCGTACAAAACTCTAGCCCACGATGCCCTTAGCTCTTGAGTCGGCCTCCAAATGCTTGGAATCTAACCAAAATCGGTATATTATCATCAATATACACTAAAGGGACAAAGCTCAAGCGAAAATAATCAAATTAACACAAAATTCTCGAAATTGGACAATCCGACCCCCGGGACCACGTCTCGAAATGCGATAAAAATCACATCACTAGAATCCTTATCCTCCCACGAGTCTATACATATCAAAATCATCAAAATTAGCCCTCAAATGGCCCCTCAAATCCCCACTCAAAGATCTCCGAAAACTCAAGTACTAACCTTCAACGTTTCTCCAAATTCTCCACTAATTTTATGATTAAGTAATGGATAATTCTTCACAAACACCAAATACAAAGCCCAAGCAACTTACCTCACGTAATCTTTCAATTACTCCTTGAATACCTATCTTGGAGCTCCACAATCGCACAAAATGGTGAAAGAATGGCTTAGAATCGTGAAGTGGGGCTTTTACAGTTTTTGCCCAGGGATTCCGCACCTACGGTCCTATAAGCACACATGTGCTTCCGTGTCTGCAGATTTCACTTAAGGCACCTGCTTCCGCACAAACACCCTAGGCCTCTTACCTGAAGGCTCGCAGGTGCAGTTAATCCTTCCGCTCCTACAACAATCTTCACTCCTCCGGCCATCCTACGTGCATGTGATTATTGCACTTACAGTCCCCACTCCGTAGGTGCGGAAACAATAGAAGAAACGAAAAACCTGCAACTCCAAATCAACTCCAAACCTTCCGTCAACCACCTAAATCCATTCCAAGGCCCTCGGGATCTCAACCAAACATGACAACACGTCACATATCATCATTCAAACTTATTAAAATCTTTGGGACACTCAAAACAACATCAAATCACCCTCGGATTCAAGCCTATGGATTCTAAAACTTCAAAATTCTACAAACGATGCAAAATCCTATAAAACGTCATCTGAATTACCTAATATTTTCCACACATGTAACAAATGACACAAAGAACCTACTCCAATTTCTGGAATTCCAATCCGACCCCGATATCAAGATTTCCACTGCCAATCGAGAAATGCCAAAATTTCAAGTTTGCTAATTCAAGCCTATATCTACCACGAACCTCCAAAATATATTTCGAACATAAAAACTAAATTTCAAGATCATTTACTCACAAGTCAACTTCCCGTTGACTTTTCAAACTAAAACTTCCAAATAAGAGATTAGGCGTCTCATTCCACTCTAAGATCACTCCAAACACAACACAACCAACACGATATAATAAAATATAGCTAACAACATACAAGGAAGTAGAAATGGGGGAAACATAGAGGTAACTCATGAAACGACCGGCGGGATCGTTGTAGTGTGATACCTGAGATAAATTCTTTTTAACCGGATAACTTTTTGGACGAAATTTAGCTTTAAGGAAATAAACCTAGAATGAAGGTTTTATTATAAACCTCCACCATCTCTTGATAGTTAATGTATTAGAGATATCTTCAAGACTTTTAATACTGATGCCACCTTCACATTTAGGAAAGCACAAGTTTCTCCAGAAGCTCCAATGATTATTCTTTTTTTCCCCAATGGTTCCCCAAAGGAACCTAGCCATTTGTTTATAAAAATATTTCAAAGTGCCTTTGGGAGGGTTTAGAGTGATACGTGTGTAAATAGGTAGAGACTATAAAACACTCTTGATGAGAGCCACTTTGTCACCATAGGTTAACATTTTACCTTGCTATCTATTTAATCTTAATAACTTTGGCAACCATGTTATCAAAGAAGCATATATGTTTTCCCCCTAAGTATATTAGACAACCAAGAAAGAAGTTTTATCCTTGTTGATAAGCTGACCCGATGCCTTTTCATACTTTTTGATTTCTTTCATCACCGTGTTGACTGCTTTTGAATTACCACCACAAAATATAACAATGTTATCAGCATAAGCTAGGATTAATTTGAGGACATCTCTTATTCATTTAGAAGCTAGTGAAGTTCTCATTATGAATAAGATTGTTTGAAGATCTAGGCAATACCTCTGCAGAAAAAAAATAAATAGGGAGTGAGATAAAGGATCCCCTTATTTGTGGCTCTGTGAAGAAGTAGAGAAGTCATGTCTAGTTGCATTAATAATAATCGAGTACTAGACATTCAGGACCACTCTCCAAATTATACCAGACCATTCTGTGAAGAAGCCAAATTTATTTAGGACTTCAATAAGGAAGCTCCAGGAAAGCCTATGCTTTAACCATGTCAATTTTCATAACAATATTTCGTCCCTTGTTAGGTTTGGAGATATCATGAATGGTCTCCTGAGCTAGCATCACATTTTTCATGATTCGTCATCTAGAGACAACACCAATATGATTTTCAGAGATTATCTCAGAAAGAAGAGAGTTGAACCTTCTAGATAAGAGTTTTGAGGTGATCTTACTAGTGTAATTTCTTAGACTAATAGGTATAAGCTCTTCAAATCTGGAAGGAGAATCCACCTTAGGAATAAGAGCAATACAGGTGTGAGAGTAAAATTTAGTAAGGTTCTTCCCTTTGAAGAAATCCATGACAAATTCAATGATATTATGTTTGATAATAGCACACGTAGCTTGAAAAATATTCCCACTAAAGCAATATTCCCGTAGAGCTATCAATTGCTCATACTGAAGTCAGTCTCTTTTATTTCCTTCTCCAATAGCATGATAATCAACATCTCATTATCTTCCTCTGTAATAAGCTTAGGGATGCAATTAAGGATATCGTTGCTCATAGTAGGATTTTGTTCTAGATTGAAAAATCTTTTAAAGTATTTGACAACAAACTTGGCAATTTTTTCATCATCTTGTATCAATCTATCTCTGTGATTCTTAATTCTATGGAGTTGAAGTCTTCTTCTCATGTCTCTCAAAATATTGTGAAAATAGCTAGTGTTGCAGTCACCCACCTTGAACAAATTAATTCTAGCTTTTTGTTTCATCAAGTAATCTTGAATACCCAGCCACCTAGTATATTCAAACTAACCTTTTTTCAGATCTTCCCTTCCTTGTTCATTGTTGTTTTGCATATCAATATCTTCCAAGATTTGCACTTTATCTTCCCAAAAGTATACTTGTTTATGAATGTCCCCAATGTTTTCATTCGACCAATTACTGAGAAGCTTACTAAGACGTTTCAGCTTACTTTGAAGCCTCCACATAGCAGTACCTTCAATATTTGTATTCCATATCTCCTGAATCATACCCAGAAAACCTGGTTGAATGGTGTATAAGTTGAGGAATATATAGTATTTGATGTGATGTTGTTGATCATTATGACATTTTAATAGAAGGGGTCTATAACATGAATCATTCCTTACCAAATGTTTCATAGTGTTGTGTTGGAAGAGCTGAGACCATTAATCATTGGTTATTCTGTCCAGTCTCTTCAAATTATTTTACTAGACCTTCAGTTGTTACACTAAGTGTATCTTAGGCTAGTGAAGCCAATGTCCATTAAGCCACAAGATTCCATAGTGCTAATAAAATCCAATCTTCTATATTCTCTATGGGGATTACCCCCTTGTTTTTCAGCCGGATCCATGATAATGTTGAAGTCACCATCAATACACCATGTTCCATCAGTATTATTGTTCATGTTATGAATGTTATCCCATAAATACCTTCTTTCACTAGTTGTACATTTGGCATATACTGTTGTATTAAAGGTTCCTGTATCTGCAACATTATCTTTCATTTGAAAGTAATTTTTTGTTAACCATTTGCCAACATCTTAGTGTGATCCAGGTAGTTCTAGAAGCACCAGATTTTACCAGTGTCATTAGCCTGATAATGTTGAAAGCCTAAGAACCATTTGTACCCATATATCTTACTCATATCCATAAAGGGTTCAAAGATAACCACAAAAATCACTTTGTTGACGTTGAAAAGAAGTTTAAGTCTGTGAATAGTCTTCTTGGATCTCACCCCTCATATATTCCAAAAGACTGTACTAATCATTGGATTGAAGGGAGGTGTATTTTTTGTTTCCTCTTCCTTTACAAGAATAATATGTGTTGTCTTTGGTTTTTCTTCTAGCTTTTTTGTTTCTGCTTCTTCATCTGTCCAATGGAGATTCACGAGAGTCACCCTTTCCTATGGAATTTTCAGCAATATTTGTAAGATGTTTTTGTTTACTATTCTTCCTATCATTCTTTCTATTTCTTCTTCTTCCTCTAGTGTAAGAAGATCCCTTTTCATTCATATTTTTTGAAGTAACCTCATCTCCATCAAGCATAATTTTGGATTCCATAGTTGCTTCTTCTTCCACACGGTTAATTTGTTCTTATTTGCAACATTATATCATCTGGTTATGGTTTGTCATGTGTTCCCAGTTAAGATCAACATAATGGCTTTTTTATTTTTGATCTCCGAGGGTAAACTAGTTGACTGGACATCCTCAGTTGTAGCCTCTATGATTTCAACATTCTCATATTTTTCTCCCTTGGATTTTTGCTGGTCGCTGCTTTCTTTATCATTTCGCTTTACCTCCTTCATGTACTATCTACTCTGAATTTTCCAGTATCATCATATTGATTACTAGTAACTTCTGCTATTCGATCTTGAATAAAAGCGTTCTCTTGCTGACTATCTTCAATCATCGAGGCTGCTAATTGTTGTGGAACTGATGAAAACTTTACTTGATAGTGCTTCTTGGTGATCTAATATTGGATAGCAAGTTTGAATTTTACACTGCTATTCTTTGTTGGCATTTCTTTGCTTTCTTATTCTTTTTCTTTTTCCTTCTTGTTTCTTCTTTAATACTCTGGTATAACAAAGGTCGGTCGGTTCTCTGTTTTATCCTATAACATCGAGATTTTGATTTTTTGTCTTCAGCGGTTGTTCTCTCACTACTAACTTCTGATTTTTTTATAGTTTCTGTCTTATCTTTCTCTATATTACAATTGTGATCTTCTTTACCAGCTATTTTCTTCTTAGTTGGCTAGTCCTTGCTTTTGTGTTGCACCTTCTCGATATTAGTAGCAATCTAAAGCCTTACATTCAATCACATTGTATCCAATTTCCTACAATACTTACAATATTTAGGTATGCCCTCATATTCCAATTTCTAAGTGTAATCATCTAGTGGTGAGTCCTCATATTTTTGGTCAATGAATACACTTTTAGATAGAGCTTTAAGAAGATTAAACTCCACCCTAATCTTGGCCACACTTGGTCTAGTTCTTCCGTAAGTAGCCGCATCTAGAACAAAAAGGGTTCCAAGAGAGCTAATAATTTGTTTATATAATTCCATATGTGCATGTGAAATGGCAGTCCCGACAGCAGATCCCACGCTAGGGCAATAGGATGTTTTTCCTCAGGCTTAAACTCAGGGGACCATTCTTGTAACCACATTTGCCCACCATCAATTACCCTTTAAAACCAAACCATTTGCCAATCTTCCTCATTAAATAAATCGGTGAAGACATTGTAATTGTCATAAACACCAGTTCTAAGAGACCCTTCCAGAGTTATCACCTCTTTAAACCTTGACCGAATTTTATCAATTTGAAGACGAGGTTTAAGATATCGACCAACGATAGTGTACTTACATTCTTCTGCCATTATGCCATAGTAATCTTTAGCCTTGAAAATCACAGCTGGCATTCCATTGTGAGTTGTATGCTTTGCAATAACTTTCTCCCTTTTATAGCGTACTATGTTCAAATTAGAAGATAACGGAGCTGTGACCGATGTCGCATAAGTGATTTTCTTTTCAATTCCTTCGGTGGGTAGTGTCTCTCTCAAAAAGGATGTTTTGCTTCTCCTTATGCACCGAAAGTAGGCTTCCCGGTGGTTCTATTTGGTTGAGTTTGAAGAGACACGCTGGATAATATAGTCGTTGGGGTAGCCGTTGGGGAGAGTGTTATTTCTAGAGAGAGAAAGTGCTGTAGTATAATTTTATATATTCTTACACTAATATTTCCATTACTATAGGTCTACAGAAAACCTTTATATATAGATTTTAATGAGAAAGTAGAAAACATAAGAAAATTTTCAAAACTATAATTTAATCAAGTAAACAAAGTTATAATTAGAATACAGGACACATAATCTTTTTCGAACTTTGCAAATCTTTTGAATGAGGGATTGAAGAACAGCTCCAACACAAACACTTGAAGTCGTTTGGACTGTGGAGCGATGCAACAAATAAATCGTAATTCCTCACTGCCACTTCTAAATCATAGTTAGCAAATGCTTCATATAAGCCACAATTATAAAATGTGATTATCACGATTCAAATTTCCCTCCATATCGTGACGGGGTCTTTAAGACTAGGTAAGTATATCAACATCCAAAATAATTATAATAACAATAATTACTCTAAAAACTCAACAACTGATCAATACATATAGAATTTTCCAAAATCCGGCGAAATACAAGTCACAGCTCTAAGAAGAGATTCTGAATATCTATATATATATATATATATATATATATATATATATTATATCAGAGTCTAATGAAGATAAGGAAATAATAAAATAACGATAAAGGGGAACTTTGAAGTCTGCGGACGGTGGCAGATATACCTGGTCTGGTAGGAAGTACTTGGATCTGCACAAAAAGATGTGCAGAAGCGTAGTATGAGTACACCATAACAATATCCAATAAACACCAAGCCTAAACTCGATAGAATGATGACGAGGTCAGGTCAGGGCCCTATTGAAAATAATAAGAAGGCACGGTAACAAGTTTAACAATAAAACAATAAAAATGACAGTGGAAATGAATCATGTAAGGAGTATGTGATAATTATACTATACGAAATAAGGGCAAATAATACAGCACGGCAGAAAACAAGAATTTACATATTTAGGGGAAAAAACAAAACAATCAAGACAAATACACCAATAGAAAAACACCAACAAGGGAACTCTCGAGGTACTGCCTCGTTGTCCCAAATCATAAATAAATTACATATGGAAATATATCAACTAAACAGGTAAAGCAATTAGCAGGAAACAGGTAAAGCAAGCAGGACATGTGAAAATAGAATAACAATGATGAATACAACATGATAAAATAATTCAATTAATATATGACAGGGATCTACACAATTTAAAGCAAGATTTCTCCTTATTTGGTCTGTGTACCCACTCGTTACCTCGCGTATATGGCTTTTAACGAATTACAATTATCATAACAATACCAATCCTAAAGGGGATTTCCCCTACACAAGGTTAGGCAAGTCACTAACCCCACTTCACGCAATCTCATTCTAATAGTAGGTCTTTCCTCGAATATCCTGTTAGTAAACTGTATTTGTAAAACAATTCTGGAAATATGAATTAATTTAAACAGAAATTATGATAAACATAAATGACATAAACAGAAATGATCATAAACAATTCGAGCCCATTGAATTCACAATGTCTCCTTAAGTAATTTAATCCCCTTCTTGCACCCAAGGTTATGGATTATTTCCTCCCAGGATAGAAAGAATTACACACTATTGTAGTGGTACTCCAAATTCCAGTGTTTCAGCGAATACAAAGATCGATAGCAAATCACACTTACTTTTTGCTTTCTTTATAAGCTAAAAGTATGCAAAAGAAGGAGAAAAAACTCATAAATTCACAGTGAAATTCTGAGCAGAATAGTATTGCATTTATAGCCAAAATTTGGGTTGGAATCTGAAGAGGTGCAACTCTTCATAATGACTAATTCTACAAAATGGTCGTAGCATAAAATCCATTACATTATTGGCTATTTACTCAACAATAAAGAGGGAAAATTTATGGGTAGTTAATTTTCTGTTGCAAAAATAGAAAAATAGATTGGATTCATATTAATATTTAGTATTAATATTCTGTTATTAACAAATATTTAATAATACAACTGTTAATATATTACTATTAACAAATAAATTTGGTCCAAAAAGTTAATCAATAAATCGATTATTTGACCAAATCCGAAGCTGAAGTCAAAGTCGAAGCCGAGCCGAGCAATGACAACGATGACGCAAGGCTTGCTTTTTTTATCAATTGTGTAAGAGCTAGAAGAAGAGCAAATTCTTATAAATCAATAAAAACTCTCTTCCTTCCAATATGGGACAATGCCCACATGCCAAGGGGGGAACTTGAAATTTCACTCAAAAATTTTATTTCCCTCCATTTTCCATTCACCCTCTTTTAAGTAGTTAATATATTATTAAATACCTTAAAACCCCAATAATTCCCCACATGAATGGGGAATGGCTATATCGCGAAAGTATGCATGAAAAGTTGTGTGATTCGCAAGGATTAATTGCATCTGCATAAGTAGGTTTCCCATTGAACTTTCCGTAGTGAACTTATGTCGGATATACTCGATCAATCGGTAGATTTGATATCTTTGAACCGTCAAACTTTTGTGTATACCTAGACAACCATAAGTCACACAGCCAACCCTTAACCATCTTTGGTTCTAATGTTGAGTTCGTTTCAGCCATGAACTGTGACGACCCAAAGGATCATCACCGTAAGTCTCCCTTTCTTTGTACTTCTGAGGCATTGAAAACCTCTTAATTGATTGCCTCAATTTGCGTGTGCAGTCCAGGCGCGAAGCCAGAAAATTTTTATGTGGAAATATTTGAATTCTGTGTTAAAAACTATGAATTTTGATAATAATATTTCTATAGTTGACCTTGGTCAATATTTTGGGTTAACGGACCCTGACCCGTGATGTGACGGTCCCAACGGGTCCGTAAGAAAATTTGGGACCCGGGCGTATTCCCGGAATCAAAATCCGAGGTCCCAGGTTCGAGTAAGGAGCTTTTTTGTGAAATTATTTTTGAAACTGCTTAAGGAAAAATGAAAATTGAAACTTGACCAAAAGTGATGGTATTAGGCTCGTATTTTGGTTATGCCACCCGGTACAAGTCATAAATGAGCGATAAGCGCTATCTATAAAGTATGGTTAAAAATAGACATCATTTGACGTGTTTCAGACTAAAACTGGAAATTTGAAAGTTTTGAACATTGAAATGAAAATCATGAGTTTTTGAGGTTGATTATTTGATTTTGATGTTATTTTTGACGATTTGATCGCACGAGTAAGTCCGTAGGATATCTTTTATGTTGGGTGCATGTTTGGGTTGGAGCCCCGAGGGCTCGGGTTAGTTTTAGATAGATGTTGAGTCAATTTTTGCATATAGGATCTATGCTTCACGTGTCACAGACCTGCAGGCTTCGCAATCGAAAATGCGAACAGGGTCAGTTGCCTGCTAAGCTCGCAATTTCGAGGTTCTCTTCACAAATGCGAATGAGTCGTCTCCCCATCAGTCTTCGCAAATGCGATGACTTAGTGGCAAATGCGAATTACCCCTTGTTTGTCCAGACTTCGCAAATATAATGTTTTTCTCACAAATGCGATCGTCTCCCTTGGCATCCAGACTTCGCAAATGCGAAGTCAATCTTGCAAATGCGACTTCCCCCACCTATGCCATGGGTTCGCAAATGCGAAGTCAATATCGCATTTGTGACATCTACAACTGTGCAACTTATACTTATCCGATTTTAAACTTCATATTTCATATTTTCAAAACTCAATACCTCCATAGGCGATTTCTCTCGAACCCCTTCGTCCCCAAACCACTAGTAAGTCAACTTTTACTGATTTTCTTCAATTTTTAACATCTTCTGACATGATTTCATCCTTAAATCAAAGCTTTCATGGTTAAAAATGGGGATTTGGGGTAGAACCTAAGTTTTTATAAAATTGGGGATTTGGACCTCAATTTGGGGTCCGATTTCAAAACAAATTGCATATATGAACTCATGGGAGAATGGGTAACCCTGTTTTGGTTCGAACATCGAGTTTTGACCATGTGGGCTCGGGGGAATTTTTGGAGTTTTTGGGTAAAACTTTTGAAATTTCATCTTATGCATTCAAATTGATTTAACTAGCATTTGTTGATACATTTGAGTAAATTATGGTTAGATTTGATCGGTTTTGAGGTGAATTCGAGGGGTAAAGCTATTCTAGAGGCATGAGTTGAGTTGGAAGCCTTCCAGGTTATTGCTTGATCTAACTTTGGCTTGAGGGAATAAGATTAGGTTGTTATTTACTATGTGCTATGTGGAGTCGATGTATAGGTATGGTGGTTACCTATGCGCCTGAATCAAGCATGACTGTGATGTCATATTTGCTATTAAAATTGCAAAAGAAGTGAACAATTGTGATAATTACTTGTTACATGAACTATGAAGTGAAAGTTGAGAAGTAATTGAACTAAAGAGGAATTTTTGGTACTTTTCCCTTGCCGGGATTTATTGTTGAGATGCTTTCCCTTGCCGGAACCTATTGTTGAGTTGTATTCCCTTGCCGGGATTTATTGTTGAATTATTCTCCCTTGCCGGGATTGTTTGTTTTGACATATATTTTCTTTCCCGTTTGGTTGTCACCATTGATTGGCTAAGGAAGAGAAAGTAAAAGCACGAAGGGTGATGACGTGCACTATGTGTTTGAGATTAAAAGCACGAAGGGTGATGTCGTGCACTGTGTATTGAAAGTAAAAGCACGAAAGGTTATGTCGTGCATTATATTTGATATTCTTGGTGAGAAATGAGAGTAAAAGCACGAAGGGCGATGCCGTGCATTATATTCGACAGTTTTGGTAAGGAATGGGAGTAAAAGCACGAAAGGTGATGCCGTGCAGTTGTTGATTCATTGGCTTTCTTATTTAAATATTAGTTAATCAGTTCCTCTCTTGATTGTACAAGTTATAATTGAACTGCTACTCACCCAGCATATCCCCTTTCCTGTTTATTTGTTTAAACTATAGTTCTCTTTCTGTTATTAAATATATCTGTACAGGTTGTTTATGGTAGGTCCTGTTTAGCCTCGTCACTACCTCGCCGAGGTTAGGCCGGGCACTTACCGGCACATGGGGTCGATTGTGTTAATACTACGCTTATGTGCCCTTTTTGTGCACAGGTCAGGACACAGTCTACGGACCACAGCAGTAGTTAGGGGCGATCCTTGAGTCCAGAGACTCTAATGTAGTTCGCTGGCATTTGCGGGCCCTGAGTCTCCTCTATCAATTTCTCTCAGTTTGTTTAATTGTATCAAACATACATGTTATGTATTTCATTCAGACTTTTGTTTTTAGTAATCTTTTAGTCGTCCGTGAGCAGTGACACAAGATACTGGGTAGAAGCATGTTCTTAATTTCCGCATTATTGTCCTTTCTATTATTGCTAAAGGTCTTCCGTGTGTTTTAATTAATTATTTCAATAGTTAATTTGCTTTATATTGAGGTTACTGCGAAAAGTATTAAAAAGGGATTGGCTTGCCAAGCTTCGACCGTAAGCGCCATCACGACTCCCAATGGTGGCTAAATCCGGGTCGTGAAAAGTTTGTATTATAGCACTAGGTTACTTGGGTCTCACAACTCACGGACAAGCTCGGTAGAGTTTGAGGGATTGGTACAGAGACATCTGTATTTACCCCCAGAGGCTACAGGGTTAGGAAAAGTTTCACTTTGTTCATTCTTGTCGTGCGATTTTGTTTCTCAAATATTGATTGTCGTTCTACTCTATTCTTTCATAGATAGCGAGAACATGTGCGTATTCTTCTTCCGCGCAGCAGCCCGAGCCCCCAGCAGCAGCCCCCGCGAGGGGCAGGCGCCGAGGCTGTGCTAGAGGCCGCACAAGGGAAAAGCTCTGCCTTTGGCAGTAGTTCGAGAGGTGGAGCCTCATATTGACTTTGATGAGGAGGTTCCAGCTCCACCAGCTCTAGTGGGCCCGGCTCAGGTCCCAGGAGGAGTGATGTTTTCTTCGGATCTTTAGGATGCTCTTGTCCTCACAGCATGCTTTATGGACAATGTCGCTAGAGAGGGATTGCTGCTAGTAGCATCATCCACTTCTCAAGCTGGATGAGGGGTTAAGAATCCTACTACACGTACTCCAAAGCAGATATCTCCCCAGACTCAGGTTCTATTCGTTCAGCCAACAGTGGAAGCTCAGGCCGGAGATGGGACGGATATGTCTTCAGATGCTTTGTGGAGACTTGATCGGTTTCCAAGATTTTCACTACTACTTTTAGCGGTGCTTCATCGGAGGATCCCCGGGATTTTCTATTTAGTTGTCATGAGATCCTCAAAACTATGGGGATAATGGAGACCAATGGGGTTGATTTTTGCACTTTCAGGCTTGTGGGGTCCGCCAAGACTTGGTGGAGGGATTATTGCATATCTAGACCAGCAGGGTCACCAGCTTTGACGTGGGATCAGTTTGCAGAGTTATTTTTGGAGATGTTTCTCCCCGTCACTAAGCGGGAGGCACTTCACTGACAGTTTTAGCGCCTTCAGTAGGGCTCCATGACAGTTACACAATATGAGACCAGATTTGTTGACTTGGCATGCCATGGAGTAGTGATACTCCCCACAGATCGAGAGAGGGTCCGTAGGTTCATTGATAGATTAATTCAGTCGATTCGCCTTCAGATGGCTATGGGAGTTTGCAGTGATCTTACTTTTCAGGAGGTGGCCAATGCGGGTCGCCGAGTAAAGATGACACTGGCTCGAGGAGGTATTCAAGGTACAAACAAGAGGCCTCGACATTCTGGAAAATTTAGTGGTACCTCATCTGGAGGTAGGGATTTCCATTACCGAGGCCATCCCTCGAGACCTTTCCAGTCGGCACTTCAGGTTTCTCATGGTACACCAGACGGTGGTGGCTATCAGCAGTGTTATTCGGATCAGCAGTCTTTCAGCGCACCACCAGTCCCCATCAGGCACCGCCACTTCAGAGCTTCAGAGCAGGACATACCGGTCGACAGGGCCAGCAGTCTCAGCCGCCGAGGGCATGTGATGGTTGTGGTGACATAGGTCATGTTGTCTGATTTTGCCCTCAAGCCTTGAGTAGTTCTCAGCAGCAGGGTCCTCGCCCTACGATTCAGGCAGCAGGTTATCCACAGGCCGCCAGCCAGCTAGAGGTGGGGGTAGGGATCATAGAGCTGGAGGGAGAGACCGTAGAGGTGGAGCCCGGACAACCAGAGGTAGGGGTCAGCCCGCAGCAGATCATCCCAAAGATGCAGTTCGGGGAGTTATGCATTGCCAGCCAGGCTGGAGGCCGAGTCATCTGATGATGTGGTTACAGGTTCTATACTGGTCTTTGATAGGGGTGCTTTAGTATTATTTGATCCGGGTTCTATATATTCTTATGTATCATCCTATTTCTCACCCTATTTGATCATGCCTAGTGAGGCTCTAGGTATTCCTGTATATGTATCTACACCGGTTGGTGATTCTATAGTGGTCGACCGAGTACATCGTTCTTGTGTGGTGATATTTGAGGGTCTTGATACCCGTTTCAACTTATTGCTTTTAGACATGGTGGACTTCGATGTTATATTGGGGATGGATTGGTTTTCCCAATATCACGCTATCTTGGATTGTCACGCCAAGACCGTGACTTTGGCCTTGCCTGATTTTCCCCGACTTGAGCGGAGAGGGACCCGGGTCATGCCACTCGTAGTGTTATTTCGTATGTCAAGGCTCGACGTATTGTTGAGAAGGGGTGCTTAGCATATTTGGCGTATGTTCGCGAATCCAGCACAGAGGTACCATCTATCAATTCTGTTTCTATTGTTCGGGAGGTCCCCCGAGGTTTTTCCTTCAGACCTGCCGGGTATGTCGCCCGATAGGGATATTGATTTCTGTAGTGATCTGACTCCTGGCACTCAACCTATTTCTATTCCGCCGTATCGTATGGCCCCGCCTGAGTTGAAAGAGTTGAAGGAGCAGCTTCAGGACTTGCTTGATAAGGGTTTTATCAGACCCAGTGTATCACCTTGGGGTGCACCAGTGTTGTTTGTGAAGAAAAAGGAAGGGTCGATGAGGATGTGCATTGATTACCGGCAGATAAACAAGGTGGTTATAAAGAACAAGTATCCACAGCCGAGGATTGACGATTTGTTTTACCAGCTCCAGGGTGCCAGGGTGTTTTAGAAGATAGATGTGAAGTCTGGTTATCATCAGCTAAGGATTAGGGCGTTTGATGTCCCTAAGACAGCATTTCGTACTCGCTATGGGCATTATGTGTTTTTGGTCATGTCGCTTGGGTTGACCAATTCCCCGGCAGCATTCATGGAGTTGATGAACCGAGTGTTCATGACTTACTTGGATTTATTTGTGATTGTATTCATTGATGATATCTTGGTATACTCCCGGAGTCAGGAGGAACATGAATACCACCTCAGTGTGGTTCTTCGGACTCTGAAGGATAGCCAGTTGTACGCCAAGTTCTCAAGAGGGTATTTAGGTGGACCCGAAGAAGATAGAGGCAGTCAAGAACTTGTCTCGACCAGCTTTAGCTATAGAGATTTGGAGCTTCTTAGGTTAGCTGGTTGCTACAGACTTTTTGTGGAGGGGTTGTCATCCATCGCAGCCCTGATGACTAGATTGACTCAGAAGGGTACCAAGTTCAGGTGGTCAGATGAGTGCGAGACAAGCTTCCAGAAGCTCAAGACAGCTCTGACTACAGCACCATTATTGGTTTTGACCACGGGATCTGGGCGTTATACTATGTATTGTGATGCTTCCCGCATCGGACTTGGCGCACGTTTAATGCAGAACGGCAAGGTCATAACATATGCTTTGAGGCAGTTGAAGATCCACAAGAAGTATTATCCAGTTCATGACCTAGAATTGGCAGCCATTGTTCATGCCTTGAAGATCTGGAGGCATTATTTGTATGGAATGACGTGTGAGGTGTACATGGATCACAACAGCCTTCAGTACCTGTTCAAGCAGAAGGAGCTGAACTTGAGACAGCGGAGGTTGTTGTAGTTGTTAAAACATTACGATGTTTCTATTTTATACCACCCGAGAAAGGCCAATATGGTGGCCGATGCATTGAGTAGAAAGTCCGCCAGCATGGGTAGTCTTGCATATATTCTGGTATGCCAGACGTCGCTTTTCTTGGATGTTCAGACCTTGGCAAATAGATTTGTGAGACTGGATATTTCTGAGCCCATCAGGGTGTTAGGTTGCACGATTGCTCGCTCGTTATTGATGGAGCGTATCCGGGAGTGGCAGTTTGATGATCCCCATTTATGTGTTTTGAGAGACACAGTACAGAAGGGAGGTGCCAAGGAGATGACTTTGGGAGATAATGGAGTATTGAGGTTGCGGGGGCAAGTTTGTGTGCCCTATGTTGATGGTATTCGAGAGTCGATCTTAGCGGAGGCCCACAGTTCTCTGTATTCTATTCACTCGGGCGCCACGAAGATGTATCAGGATTTGAGACAGCATTATTGGTGGTGTAAGATGAAGAAAGACATTGTTGCATATGTGGCTCGTTGTCTAAATTGTCAGCAGGTTAAGTACGAGCATCAGATGCCCGGTGGGTTATTTCAGAGGATTGAAATTCCCAAGTGGAAGTGGGACAAAATCACCATGGATTTCACTACTGGCCTTTCGATGACTCGGAAGAAGTTTGATTCTACATGGGTTATTATTATTAGGCTGACCAAGTCAGCACATTTTATCCCAGTTGCCACTACCTATTCATCCGAGAGGTATGCCGATATTTATATCAGGGAGATCATTCGCCTTCATGGGGTGCCCATATCTATTATTTCGGATCGGGGTCCGCAGTTTACCTCACATTTCTAGAGAGCGGTGCAGCATGAGTTGGGCACCCAGGTCCAGTTGAGTACAGCATTTCACCCCCATATGGACGGTAAGTTCGAGAGGACTATTCAGATTCTTGACGATATGCTCTGATCCTGCGTTATTGATTTTGGAGGATCGTGGGACCAGTTCTTTCTTTTAGCAGAGTTTGACTAAAAAAATAGCTACCAGTCCAGTATTCAGATGGCCCCGTATGAGCCGTTGTATAGTAGGCAGTGTCGGTCCCCCGTCAGATCGTTTGAGCCAGGAGAGGCTCGGTTATTGGGTACAGATTTGGTACATGAGGCCTTGGATAAGGTCAAGATTATTCAGTACAAACTTCAGTCAGCTCATTCTAGGAAACAGAGCTTTGCAGATGGTAAGGTAAGGGATGTTGCTTTCATGGTTAGTGAGCGGGTATTGCTCTGTGTATCGCCAATGATGGGCGTAATGAGGTTCGGGAAGAAGGGCAAGCTTATCCCGAGGTATATTGACCAATTTGAGATTCTTGATCGTGTGGGGAATGTGGCATATAGCCTTGCGTTGCCGCCTAGCTTGTCAGTTGTGCACCCGGTTTTTCATGTATCCATTCTTCAGAAGTATCATGGTGATCCCACCCATGTGTTAGATTTGAGTATTGTCTAATTGGACAAGGATCTGTCATATGAGGAGGAGACGGTGGCTATTTTACACCGGCAGGTTCGATAGTTGAGGTTGCGAAGTTTTCCTTCAGTGCAGAGGTCAGCCTCCTGAGGCATCGACCTGAGAGTCTGAGTCTGATATGATGAGTCGTTATCCCTATCTATTCCCCAACTCAGGTACTTCCTTCTTTTGTCCGTTCGAGGACGAACGGTTGTTTTAGAGGTGGAGGATGTGATGACTCAAAGGGTTATCACTGTAACTCTCCCTTTCTTTGCGCTTCTGAAGCCTTGAGAACCTCTTAATTGGTTGCCTTGATTTGCGTGTGCTGACCGAGTGCGAAGCCGGAAAATATTTATGTGGAAATATTTGAATTATGTGTTAAAGACTATGAATTTTGATAATAATATTGCTATAGTTGATCTTGGTCAATGTTTTGGGGAAACGGACCTGGACCCATGATTTGACGGTCGCAAAGGGTCCATAAGGTAATTTGGGACCCGGGTGTATTCCTGAAATCAAAATCCGAGGTCCCAGGCCCGAGTACAGAGCTTTTTTGTGAAATTGTTTTTGAAAATGCTTAAGGAAAAATGAAAATGGAAACTTGACCAAAAGTTATGGTATCGGGCTCGTATTTTTGTTCTGACACCCGCTACAAGTCTTTAATAAGCGTTAAGCGCTATCCATAAAGTTTGGTTGAAAACGGACGTCATTTGACGTGTTTCGGACTAAAAATGGATATTTGAAAGTTTTGAACTTTGAAATGAAAATCATGAGTTTTGGAGGTTGATTATTTGATTCTGATGTTATTTTTGCGATTTGATCGCACGAGTAAGTCTGTAGGATGTTTTTGAGGTTGGGTGCATGTTTGGGTTGGAGCCCCGAGGGCTAGGGTGAGTTTTAGATATGTGTTGAGTCCATTTTTGCATATAGGATCTATCCGTCAGGTGTCACAAACCTGCAGGATTCGCAATTGCAAAGCATGGTTCGCAAATTCAAACACGGTCAGTCACCTGCTAAGCTCGCAAATGCGAAGGAGTCCTCTCCCCAGCAATCTTCGCAAATGCGATGACTTAGTCGCAAATGCGAATTTCCCCTTGTGTGGCCAAATATCGCATATGTGATGTTTTTCTCGCAAATGCGATCGTCCCCCTTGGCATCCAGACTTCTCCTGCCTAAGCTATGGGTTCGCAAATGCGAAGTCAATATCGCATTTGCGACATCTGCAACTGTGCAACTTATACTTAACCGATTTTAAACTTCATATTTCATATTTTCAAAACCCAAAACCTCCATAGGCGATTTATCTTGAACCTCTTTGTCCCCAAACCACTTGTAAGTCAACTTTTACTGGTTTTCTTCAATTTTTAATATCTTCTGACATGATTCATCCTTAAATGAAAGCTTTTATGGTTAAATATGGGGATTTGATGTAGAACCTAGGTTTTTATAAATTTTGGGATTTGGACCTCAATTTGCGGTTCGATTTCAAAACAAATAGCATATATGAACTTGTGGGGGAATAGGTAACCCGGTTTTTGTTTGAACCTCGAGTTTTGATCACATGGGCCCAGGGCCATTTTGGGAATTTTTGGGTAAAACTTTGGGAATTTCATTCTTATGCATTCCAATTGATTTAACAAGCATTTGTTGATACATTTGAGTAAATTGTATTTAGATTTGACCGATTTTGAGGTGAATTTGAGGGGTAAAGCTATTCTAGAGGCGTGAGTTGAGTTGGAAGCTTTCGAGGTAAGTGTTTGATCTAACTTTGGATTGAGGGAATAAGATTAGGTTGTCATTTGCTATGTGCTATGTGGAGTCGGTGTATAAGTATGGTGACGGTTACCTATTCGCCCGAGTCAAGCATGACCGCGATGTCATATTTGCTATTAAAATTGCGAAAGAAATGAACAACTGTGATAATTACTTGTTACAAGAACTATGATGTAAAAGTTGAGAAGTAAATGAACTAAGAGGAATTTTTGGTACTTTTCCCTTGCCGGGATTTATTGTTGAGCTATTTTCTCTTGCGAGGATTCATTATTGAATTGTTCTCCCTTTCCGGGATAGTTTATTTTGATATATATTTCCTTTCCCGTTTGGTTGTGACCATTGATTGGGTGAGAAAAAGAGAGTAAAAGCACAAAGTTTTATGGAGTGCACTATGTGTTTGAGAGTAAAAGCACAAAGGGTGATGTCGTGCACTGTGTATTGATAGTAAAAGCACGAAAGGTGATGCCGTGCATTATATTTGACATTCCTGGTGAGAAATGAGAGAAAAGCACGAAGGGTGATGTCGTGCATTATATTTGACATTTTTGTTAGGAATGAGAGTAAAAGCACGAAAGGTGATGTCGTGCAGTTGTTGATTGATTGGCTTTCTTATTTAAATATTAGTTATTTAGTTCCCTCTCTTGATTGTAGAAGTTATAATTTAACTGCTAGTCCCCCAGCATGTCCCCTTTCCCTTTTATTTGTTTCAATTCTTGTTCTCTTTCTGTTATTGCATATATCTGTACAGGTCATTTGTGGTAGGTCCGGTTTAGCCTCGTCTACTACCTCGCCGAGGTTAGGTCGAGCACTTTCAAGCACATGGGGTCGGTTGTGTTGATACTACGCTTATGTGCCCTTTTTGTGCACATGTCAGGACACACTCTACGGACCGCATCAGTAGTTAGGGGGCGATCCTTCAGTCCAGAGACTCTAAGGTAGTTCGTTGGCATTTGCCGGGCCCGAGTCTCCTCTATCTATTTCTCTCAGTTTGTTTAATTGTATCAAACAGACATGTTATGTCTTTCTTTTAGACTATTTTTTTAGTACTCTTTTAGTCGTCCATGAGCAGTGACACTAGATACTGGGTAGAAGCATGTTTTTAATTTCTGCATTATTGTCATTTCTATTATTTCTAAAGGTCTTCTGCGTGTTTTAATTAATTATTTCAGTACTTAATTTGCTTTAGATTAAGGTTATTGTGAAAGGATTAAAAAGGGGTTGGCTTGCCTAGCTTCGACAGTAGGCGCCATCACGACTCCTGATGGTGGGTAAATCCGGGTCGTGACATAAACACCGCCTGGTTCATAAGTACGTAGAGAACTGGGCCTTATAAAGTTCTCTTTGAAGCGGCTAACACTTCACACTTACGTAGGTGATTCATAAACGTGTCATCCCGTAGATACACTATTTGATATACCATGTATCAAACTTAGAAATTATTAAAACCCCTTAATGCTTTATCCTTTGTACTGAACATTGCCTCATCACTAGAATTGACCAAAAGTTTAGTTGACAATATTGAACCGTCATACACGACTTTGTTTGATCTCCTTGAATCTAGATCTTGAGATCTCTAGTCTTCTAGGTAGAGTTACCACCACTATGACTTGTTCTCGGCCACAGTCCCATTCCCTTGATGACTTCTCAATTACCTCTGTAGTTAGGACTTTTGTAAGTGGATCCGACACATTATCACATGACTTTACATAGTCGATCGTGACAATTTATGTACAGAGTAATTATCTAACGACTTTATGTCTTCATCGTATATGATGAGATTTACCGTTAGACATAGCGCTCCCAGCCCTTCCAATTGTCATTTGACTATCACAATGTATGCATATTGGTGCCAACGGTTTGGGCCAAAATGGAATATCTTATGAGAAATTCCGGAGCCATTCAACTTCTTCACCGGCTTTATCCAAGGCTATGAACTCTGCCTCCATTGTAGAGCGTGCAATACAAGTTTATTTAGATGACTTCCAAAATACCGCTCCTCCACCAATAGTGAATACATATACATTTGTGGACTTAGAATCAGTTGATTCAGTGATCCAAGTTGTATCACATTATCCCTCAATGACTACAGGATAGTAACTGTAGTGCAAAGAAAAGTCCTGGGTATGTACTAAATACCCCAAAACTCATTTCATAGCCATCCAACGAGATTCACCTAGATTGCTCGTATATTGACTCAATTTACTTACAGCACAAGCTTTATCTGGTCGTGTACAATTCATAATGTACATTAAGCATCCCAACACACGAGCATAATCCAATTGTGATATTGCCTTTGTTCTTTGCTAATGCAAGATTCATGTCAATTGGAGTCTTTCCAACTTTAAATCCCAAGTGCTTGAATTTTTCTAGTATTGTCTTAATATAATAAGATTGTGACAATTCCAGACCTTGAGAAGTCTTATGGATCTTAATTCCCAGAATTAAATCAGTAACTCCCAAGTCTTTCATATCGAACTTGCTAGTTAGCATACGCTTAGCAGCATTTATGTTGTCAATGTCATTACTCACTATGAGTATATCATTCACATATAAGCAAACAATGACTATGTGATTTGGAACATTTTCAATGTACACACATTTATCACATTCATTTATCTTAAACCCATTTGACAACATTATATGATCAAATTTCGCATGCCATTATTTGGGTGTTTGGTTTAGTCCGTAAAGGGACTTAACAAGTCTACAGACCTTCTTTTTTTTATCTGGAACCACAAACCCTTCAGGTTGATCCATGTAAATTTCGTCCTCCAACTATCCATTTGAGACAACTGCCTTAACATTCAGTTGATAAATTTCAATACCATAAACTGCAGCTAACGCTACCAATGTTCGTATGGATGTAATTCTTATAACTGGAGAGTATGTATTAGTCAAGACCTTCTCGTTGTCTATACCCTTTAACCATAAGTCTTGCCTTATATATTTCAATAGTTCCATCATATTTCATTTCCTTTTAGAGATCCATTTAGAACCCAACAGTTTATTTCCAGGCGGAGGATTAACCAATTTCCATGTATGGTTGTTCAGTATGGATTCAATTTCACTATTGACTGCCTCTTTCCATAACAATGATTCCAAAGAAGATATAGTTTCTTTAAATGTTTGAGGCTCATTTTCCAATAATAAAGTTACAAAATCTGGTACAAATGAAGTAGACGTTCTTTGATGTTTACTACATCCTGGATCCTCCTGGTTATGTGAACTTTCTTTTGTTTCTTCCTGCGGTAGTTTAGATCCTTCGCCAACCGACACACATTCCTTTTTATATGAATATATATTTTCAGAGAACTCAGCACTATCTTTTTTTTTTTATATTAATAGAAGAAAAGAAAATACCACAAATAGGTGAATTACAATAAGGGAGTCATATCGCCGGAGTTGTTACCCATATAACAACCAGTCTAACCTTACCGTATTCAACCTATTATGATAGAATTACGTAACAAAGAAAAAAAAAGATAAAGGAAGATAGGTGTATAAGGTAAGGGGGAGTCACCAGTATTATCACCCATAAAACAATAACCGTTGAAACCTTACCTTATAAATCCTATCGAGGCATTAAAAAGACTCCAAAATAAAACAAGGAAACAATGAAAACTAATGTTATGGTAAAGAAAGATGAAGTAAAGCTTTCTTTTCTTCATATTTGAGAGCAGATAACTCCAATTGCCTTTAAAATTCACGCTTGTTCCTCGACCGATTAGGCTTTAAAACAGGTGGTTGCATAATTTGCTTTTGCTTTGCAATTCTCATGGGGGCTTCCGAATGTTAGCATCTACGCACATCGTGCTATCACCATTTGTATCTCTTTGACGATATTTCTTACTTGTTTTACTATGCATTGGTGATAAATCCCCATTTCTCGCCGCTTCTGCTCGGCAATGTGATAAGATTTCTTCTTCCTCTCCTTCTTCGTACATATGTCTTCCTATCTCCTCATTCAGAGATTGGCTATTCTAGATGTTGATTTGTGAATCATTAATTCGTTGTTGTCCCTTCTCCAAGGATGTGATTTACTTAGATGGTACAATCTGATTTTGGGAAACTATAGGCAAAGATGTTGCACTGCGATTAGCATGTATAGTTTCACCTGTTTTTGTATTATCTTTTGGATAAACTATCGGAGCATTATGGTTCAAGCTGGTCCTTTTGTTTGCAACTGTCGGCAGTTTGACAGTGTATTGTACTGAACATAGCTTCCTTCGATTGTTGAACTAATCTTCATATTCCTCTCCAAGAGTATGTTCTGCATCATCTTGATCATCATCTGAAGAAGTAAAGGCAGCAAAACCTTCTCCCCAGCTCTCGTCGTCGTCAAAGTCTCGTTGGTCTTTCCACAATTTTGATTTAGCGACCATGCCCCTCATACAACTTTGTTTGTTAAATGCAGATGATGATGACAGATCTCCATAGCAATAGCTCACTGTCTGCATTTATCCAGTCATGCTTCCAGATTTAGTGGAGAGCACCTCGACCTCTTCAAACTGTAAATGTGGTGCATTTTGAGTTGAATCTTCAACAGATAGAGAATCTGCTGGAGCAGTGACCTGTTTGCCTTGTTTTGAAATTTCTAGTTGACTTGAGGTCTGCTGATGATCTGACTTTTGAGCTCCTTCCTCTTCTATAAAGTTTGCTAATTGTTTCTCATCCTCAAAATTTGATGTAGCCAAAACGTCCTGATCATTTGCTTGCCCAGTCTGTTTACTAAAATCTGAACATGCTGTCTGACTTGTATCCTGGCTCTCTGATGAAACTCCTTGATCAGCAGGACTATAAGTTGGAACAGAATAACTCAACTTTGGCACTACTGCAGCTGTAGTAACTGTTTCATTAAGCAAAGAAGTGTTGGGAGCATTTTGATCCAAAATGTGTGTTAACTTATGTTGCGATTCAGTAGATTTAAACACGGTTTCATTCTGCATCAAGTGCTGTTGATTAGTTAAACTATGAGTTGGAAGGGTGTAATCCAACTTTGACACTACAGCAACTGGAGTGACTATTTCATTTAACAATACATTGATAGGAGCATTTTCATCCTTGGCCTGTGTTAACTTCTCCTGTGATTCAGCATATTCGAAAACTGGTTCATTGTGCATCAAGTTCTGCTGTTCAGAAGCTATACTCTGCACTGAGGAGTTTATCCAGTATTGTTCTGTACTTTTGCATTTTCATTTGCTTGTATGGTTAATGCAATTGTAGGTTTCACATTTAGTGCCACTATAGCTGATTGTTTTTCGGGCAAAATAGTTTCAAGAGACTTCTGTGTAAAATTGTAGGAGGCTTTACTGTTTGGAGAATTTTGATACTTGGCCTGTGATAACTGCTCTTGTGATTCATCATATTCCCCAACTGTTTCATTCTGCATTAAGGACTGTTGTTCAGTAGCTACTCTTTGCATTGAGGAGTTTGTCCAGACTTGATCTATCCTTTTTGTGTTTTCAACTGCTGGAATGCATGATGCAGCAGACTGTCCAGTAAGATCAATGACCTCGTCAATATGCTTCGTTGGACCTGCTACCTGCGAGACATCTGGTACACTACTGATCACAACAGTCTGTAAACTTAGTAGTTGCTCTACATTTCCCTTATCAATCTTAACAGATTGGGAATCCTTAGGATCACCATTCTGTTTCTCAACATATTTTGCTACAGCATGATGTAAATCTGAATCAACTGGACCAACACTGTCCTTTAAGACTGCATTAATCTGCATAGAAGATTCTGATGCCTCAAAAGTAATCTGCTATGGTGCATTGGACCACATCCTAGACACTGCATTAAATGCCTCAGTTGTAGATGAATTGTGTCCTGTTTGGACCATATTTCCATCTCGACCTTCAGAAAAACATGAAACTTCAGAAACAATCTGAGAAGGCTTTTCCTGTGATTCAACTGATACATTAACTGAATTGTGGTGAATCAGTTGTTGTTGTTGAATGGCCTTTTCCAGAAAAGAAGATTCTTTCATGACCATTTCTGCCCCTTTTTCATTTTAATCTGCTGGAGAATGAGATGCAGCAAATTGTGACGAAATGGACAGAACCTTATCTAGATGTGTTTTAGATAAACTATTCAGATTAGACTTCACTGGATCAGAATTGGCAGAGTTATAAAGCAGTGCAACATTTGTATTTTGAATTGAGGGAGTTTCAGACATTGGCAAAGATAAACCAGAGATTTGTCCATCATTCGCGTTAGGTCGACGTCCTGCAAAATTAGCATTCAAGTACTCCCTAGCATCGCCTCTTAATTTAACCAAATTGTCATGTCCTTCAGTTCTGCCAGTGTGAACTACTTGTTCATTCAAGTCATTTGAACTCCAACGGCAAGATTTAACATCATGTCCTTGGTGATTGCAGCATGTGCAAAATTTTGGTAAATTGTCGAAGAAAATTTGCTGGTTGTATTCGACAGTTTTTCCAGAATTTTTGTCGACTATCTTAATCTTAGTTTTCTTTGGATGCTTGTCGAGTAAATTAATCAAGACTTTAACTCGAGCCGTACTAGGTCGAGTTCGATCTTGAGTAGCCTTATCAACTGAAATTGGTTTTCCAACAACGGATGCGATGGACAGTAACGACTTTTTTGCGAAGAAATTTGCTGGCAATTCTGGAAAAGAAATCCAAGTAACGGCTTTTGAAGTTTCTTCTCTGGGGTTAAATCCCATTGTCCATGGGAATGCCGGAAGAAGAAGTCATCGCCTTTTGATTTAATATAACCAGATGTTTTTGACAACGCATTCGCAAAATCTTCAAAAAGATTGAATCTTACCAGAATATGTCGGTATTCTAGTTGTCCAATGTTGCAATTACCTTTGACGTCGAAATGTTTAGGTAAAATCCGACGCATCTCCTGAAGTTCTGGTTTTCCATATGAAAATTTAACAATAATTGCTTGGTGAAGACCCTCCTCCCTGGTCAATGAATTCACTTCATCTACTTTGAATTCAACAGTGGGAATTCCTTGTTGAATCGTGACAGGACAAAGTTCCGGATTTGGAATATTTGTGACTGATTTTGTCCAGCGAGCATCGATGAATATGACTGTTTTTGTCCGTGAATAGATTGAATATCTGAATTGATATGACCAACCTCTCCCACAGCCAGATGCTGGGGAGAGGTCGACGAATCCATAGATTTGAAGAGCTTCAAAATGGTTTCATCATATCCACTTCAATGGCTGCCAGTAGAAATTGAGGAAACGACAAGCTTACGATCTAAAGAACTGTTGCTGCTCGATTAAAGTTTGAACCCTTATCAAACAGATTAAATCAAACCGTAAGCTTCACATCATAATGAAGAATCAGATTTGGATATTGAATGAACAGTAAGACGAATCTATAATTCAAGATCTGTTGCGTTTGGATTCAGATTTTGAAATACAAACAAGGAAAGGTGTTCGCGACAAGAAGGAGATTGTCGTGACTCCAAAATTAGGACTGTGCACTACCGGATTCCGGAAAAATCGCCGATGAATAGTGGAGGATTCAGTGTTCACGCATGCTACAGTAGAGAGAAAATATGCTTATAGGGTCTCTCTTGGAGCATCTTTTACTCAGCACTATCTGATTCTATAACCGTATTATTATGAATGTCGGGATTTTTTTTAATAAACCAGAAATCGATATGCTTTACTATTAGTTGCATATCATATGAAAACACAATCAACAGTTTTTCGGTCCTCTTTTTACCCTTTTGGTTTTAGGAACTTGTACTTTTGCCCAACACCCCCACACTTTAAAATAATTCAACTTGGGCTTTCATCCTTTCCATTTTTCATATGGAATTGATTGTGTTTTGCTATGGGGATACTCGATTTAGTATTTGGCTAGCCATATGAACGGCTTCCCCCCACAAGTTTTGTGGCAAAGCAGAACCAACCAATAATGTGCTCATCTTCTCCTTTAATGAACGATTCTTTCTTTTTGCAATCCCATTGTATTGGGGCGTGTAAGGGGTTGTTGTTTTATGAATAATTCCATATTCTAAACATATTTGTTCAAAAGGATATTCATATTCACCACCCCTATTACTTCTAATCATTTTGATTTTCTTGTTAAGTTGTGTTTTAACTTCATTTTTGTATTGCTTGAATGTGTCTATTGCTTCATCTTTACTATTAAGTAAGTAAACATAGCAATATCTAGTACTATCGTCAATAAAAGTGATGAAATACTTCTTTCCACCGCGAGATGGTATTGAATTCATGTCACAAATATCTGTGTGTATTAAGTGTAAAGGATTTGAATTCCTTTCAACTCACTTATAAGGATGTTTAACTTACTTGGATTCAACACATACTTGACATTTTGATTTTTCATATTCAAATTTAGGCAATGCTTCCAAATTAATCATTTTCCGTAAGGTTTTATAATTAACATGACCCAAACATATATGTCATAATTCATTTGACTCAAGCAAGTAAGACAAAGCTGAAATTTTATTATTATTCTCCACAATCATTACATTCAGCTTGAAAATTCCCTCAGTGAGGTAACCTTTTCCTACAAACATTTCATTCTTACCTATAACAACCTTATCGCAAACAAAAACACTGTGACGACCCGTCCGGTTGTATTTGGAATTTATGCCTCGTTTTCCCATTAACTACTTCTCCTAAGTTCATTTATGCTATTGTGGTTTGCCGGGATGTTCGGTAGTATAATTCGGAGTGTTTTGGGACACTTAGTCCCTAAATGAGAGCATAAGTGTTGGGAAATAGTCCATAATAAGAACAATGTCAAGATGACCTCATAATGGAAATTCTATGGTTCCGTTAGCTCAGTTAGGTGATTTCAAGGTTGGGAGCGTGTCCGGAATATATTTTAGATGTCTGTAGCTTATTTAGGCTAGAAATGCCGAAAGTTAGAATTTTAAAGTTTCCGGTCCGACAGTGAATTTTTCATCCGGGGATCAAAATGGGATTCCGGAAGATTTTGTAGCATCTTAATGTCATTTGGTACATGCGTACAAAATTTCAGGTCAATCGGACGTGTTTTGGTTAGATTTTGAATCGAAAGCGAGTTTTGTTAACTTTTGAAGTTTTTAAGTTCAAATCATTGATTAGTTCGAGTTTGCGACGTTGTTTTAGGTGGTTCAAGGACTGGTACAATTTTTAATGATGTTATGCTTTTTTCTATTCGTTTGGTCGAGGTCCTGGGGGCCTCGCGTGTGTTTCGGATGCTCAACGGAGCAATTGGAGTTTGAAGTTTGTTGCAGAATAATTGTAGTCAGTGATTCTTCTACGCGATCACGAAGTGGCATCGCGTTCACGTAGTTGTGCCTTACCCTTCATCGCGATCGCGTACCTTTCCCCGCGTTTGCATAGCCAAGCCATTCCCTTCATCACGTTCGCATTCCATTCCCCGCGATCGCGAAGACCAAGCCCTGGACCCCATTCAGTTCCTTCAACGTGATCGCTATACCCTTCGCGTTCGCGTAGAGTCCAGTCCCAGATCATCACGTTCACATACCTACCTTCACAATCGTGTACGCCATTTTTCAGCCACTTAAATTTCACTCTCCTCGAACGCGTGCCCATCCAGGCGATCACGAAGTACAAATGTTCTAACCAGTTCATATATTGCAAAAACGAACCCTTCTTCAATTTTTACAAAAAACTCAAGCTAGAGAGCTCGATTTTGGGAGGTTTTTCGAAGGGGTTTCAGAGGCAAACACTGGCTAACGATTCCTTGCTCTTTTATGATTATTACCCGCTAATCTAATCTCGAATTCAAGCTTTAATTTCGGATTTTGAATGAAAATTGGGGTGAAATTCTTATACCTAACTTTGATGATTTGAAGGGGCATTTGACCTCCGATTTGGGAATTTTATATGGATAGACTCGTGAGAGTACGTGGTTTCTGAAAATATAAACCTTATTTGATTCCGAGACACTGTCCTGAGGGGCTTTTTGGTCATTTCACCTATTTTCACGCCTTATCTTTAATTTTAACAGTGTAATTGGTTACTTGCGATGTTATTTACAATATGTAATTGGTTTGAATAGATTTGGGCCACACAGAGTTGGATACTCGTGGCAAGGGCATTGTTTCTTCGAGGTTTTGTACTGGTTCGAGGTAAGTGGCTTATCTAACCTTGTGTGGGGGACCTCTCCCCTTTGGATATCTTTGTCATTATTTAAAAGCCTGGTGCGTGAGGTGATGGGCGTGCACTTGTGCTGGTTGTTAGAAATTCTCGTCACTTAGCTTATTTAGACTGTGTTTTCTTCTATATTTAACTGCTAAAAATGAAACTTCGCTTGTTTTGATTTAGGGAAAGTATGTTTGTAACTTATTTGCTCTATTTGAATAATTTGAAATATATATTTTTCCTTGGGAAGCATGCTAGGGACTTATTTTCTCTATTTGACTAAATTGCCATATTTATCTTTCTTGCGAAGCTTTTTAGATTCTCGACCTTACTTGTTGTTCGCATTTGGTTTCCTTTCCGTTAAATATTGAAATTTTGTGTTGTATTTTACTTTTGGGACTGTGGGTTCAATTCCCGGAGGTCCTCTATTATTGGTATGTTGGACTACGTGTTCGATTTCCGGGAGATCCTCTGATTTTGATATGACAGACTACGGGTTCAATTCCCGAGAGATCCTCTGATATTGATACGACGGACTGCGGGTTCAACTGGAGATTCTCTGTTATTGGTTTAAAGGACTGCGGGTTCAATTCCCGGAGATCCTCTGTTATTGGTATAAAGGACTACGGGTTCAATTCCCGGAGATTCTCTGTTATTGGTATGAAGGACTGCGGGTTCAATTCCTGGAGATCCTCTGTTAGAGATGTGATGGACTACGGGTTTCATTCCCAGGATATCCTCAAATTTTGGTATAATGGACTACGTGTTCGATTCCAGGAGGTCCATGAAGAGATCCTGACTTTTGAGTGATTGCCTTGTGTTCGTAGTCTGTATTTGTAGCTGTTCTATTTTAAGTACTATTTTTTTAGATATTCGGGATTTACTTCATTATCTACTGTTTATTTATTTTTACATTATTTCTTATGATCGTCTCATTAGGGCCTCGACCTTCCTCGTCACTACTCCATCGAGGTTAGGCTTGGCACTTACTGAGTACCGCTATGGTGTACTCATGCTACTCTTTAGCACACTTTTGTTGTGCAGATCCAGGTACTTCTGGTAACACGCGCTATCAGTGATTTAGGAGCAATACTTGGAGATTTGAGGTATGCATCTGCCGCGTTCGCAGAGCCGAAGAGTCTCCTTCTATTCTTCCTTTAGCCAGTGGATTCATTCATGTACTCACTTGTTGTAGATACTCCTTGATGTTAGAGCCGTATGTTATACTTTACTCTTAGCATGTGTTTCTCGTGGATTTTCGGGTCTTGGAGGTTTTTTTATGTTATTTTGAGTTGACATGTATATGCCAGGTGGTACTCTATACATTATCTTATGCTATTTATCTTTTATTTATCGTTTCCGCAAAGATTGTTGAATGTCCTCAATGTGTCAGGCTTACCTAGTTCCGAAGACTGGGTGCCGTTATGACGGGTTCACGATTGGTGAACTAGGGTCATGAAAATTTTGTATCAGAACTCTTGGTTCATAGGAGTCACGGGACGTAGGCCGATTATTTAGAGTCTCGCTGATTGGTATGGAGACGTCAGTACTTATCTAGGGGAGGCTATGTAAGTGTTTAGGAAAAATCTTCATTTTATTTGAATACTTGTCGTGCTATATGTATTACCTCGATTCTAAACTATTGTTACCTATTCTATTTCAGATGGTGAGGACAGGCATGACCCGGGATGATCAGACACCCGCACCCCCTCCCGCAGCAGCTAGGGGAAGGGGCCGGGGTAGGGGTCATGGATGTGCGCGGGGTGCAGCCAGAGCACCTGACCTGCGCAAGCAGCCGCTGAGGTGCCACCAGCGGACCCACTAAGGACTTAGGCACCAGAGACGCACACAGCTACCACTATTCCAGTTGTTCAGGAGGCATTGGCGCAGTTTATGAGTATGTATACCACGCTGTCGCAGGCAGGGTTGCTTCCACCTCTTGAAGCTACGCCTCAGGCCGCGGGAGGGGCCCTAACTCTCATAGCTCGCACTCTAGAGCAGAGGGTGCACCTGGGCCAATTCCAGATATTATTCATGTCCCGCCTACAGTGCCGGTTCAGCCCAAGGATAGGGCACCTGCTTCGAAGATAAGCAGCGTAGATTGGAGTGGTTCAAGAAGTATAACCCTCCTATTTATAGTGGACCAGCTACAGACGATGCTTTGGGTTTTTTGGAGGATTGTCAACGCATTTTTCGCACCATGGGTACTACTTCTTCAGATGGGGTTTCTTTTGCAACTTTCCAGCTTCGGGGAGCCGCCTATTAGTGGTGGCACACTTTCGAGCTAGACAGTCTGGACGAGGCTGCCTCCCTAACTTTGACTCAATTTTAAGATATGTTTCAGAGGGGGTTTTTTCCCCAGAGCCTCTGAGATGCATGGCGCACGGAGTTTGGGCACTTGCGCCAGGGCCCTATGACTGTTTCTGAGTATGCCATCCAATACACTAGGTTTGCCAGGCATGCGCGTGCTTTGGTGGCTATTTTTTGTGAGAGGGTTCGCAGGTTTATCGAGGGCCTTATTCCTTCCATCAGGTTTGGCATGGCGCGAAAATTGGAGATGGATATACCCTATCAGCATGTAGAGAGTATAGCCAGGAGGATAGAGGGCATGCATGCCAGAGAGCGAGAGGAGAGAGAACCCAAGAGGTCTCGAGAGTCTGGTAGTTTCTCTGGTACCCGTACTTCAGGAGTAGGACGTCATGGTAGGGGCTATACGTGTCACCCAGTTCACTCAGACCTTCCTTCATCATGCAGTTCTCCTGCTCCTCCCAGATCTCAGGAGCCTTATTATGCACCCCCGGTTTCTAGTGTGCCTCCTGCGCAGGGCACCTCTAGAGGTCAGTCTAGCAGGGGTGGGTCCAGTCAGCCACAGCCGTTGCACCCTCCCAGAGCTTGTTATGAGTGAGGGGATACCCGCCACTTGGTTAGAGAGTGCCCAAGACGTGGTAGGGGTGTGCCTTCTCAGACTCCACAGCCCCAGCATACTCCACAGGGTCAGTAGGCCATTGTTCCAGCTCCAGCTGCCACCCCACCTGCCCACCCAGCCATAGGAGGGGATTGGGGAGATAGAAGTCGCCCTCGAGGTAGGGGCTGAGCCAAATTTTATGCCATCCTTGATCGTGTCGAGGCTTTCGCCTCCGATTTTGTTATCACAGGTATTATTTTGGTTAGTCACAGAGAGGCATCAGTTCTATTCGATCCAGGATCTACTTATTCTTATGTGTCATCTTATTTTGCTCTGCATTTGGGTACAGTCCGAGAGACCCTAAGCTCTCGTGACTATGTTTCCACTCCCGTGGGGGATTCTCTTGTTGGGGACCGTGTGTATCGGTTATGTTTGGTTATTATCCGTGGTTTTGAGACTAGGGCAGATCTTTTATTACTTGATGTGGTCGATTTTGATATTATCTTGGGCATGGACTGGTTATCGCCTAATTATGCTATTCTTGATTGTCACGCTAAGACCGTGGCGCTAGCTATGCCAGGTATTCCTTGTATTGAGTGGAGTGGTACTTTTGATCACACTCCCAGTAGAGTTATTTCCTTTCTTAAAGCTCAGCATATGGTTGAGAAGGGGTGCGCCACATATTTGGCCTATGTGAGAGACGTCAGGGATGATACATCTTCTATTGACTCTGTCATAGTAGTACGGAATTTCCCCGGTGTGTTCCCAGCTGATCTTTCGAGCATGCCGCCCGATCGGGACATTGATTTTGGTATTGATTTGTTGCCGGGTACTCAACACATATCTATTCCTCCTTACCGTATGGCTCCTCCTGAATTGAAGGAGTCTATGGATTAGTTACAGGAATTGCTTGATAAGGGTTTTATTCGATCCAATGTTTCACCATGGGGTGCTCCTGTATTGTTTGTGAAGAAAAAGGATGGTTCATTGCGCATGTGTATCGATTATCGTTAGTTGAACAAAGTTACAGTGAAGAACAAGTATCCTTTGCCTAGTATTGATGATATATTTGACCAGCTTCAGGGCGCACAAGTTTTTTCCAAGATTGATTTGCGCTCAGGTTATCACCAGCTAAAGATTCGGGAGTCTGATATCTCGAATACTGCGTTCAGAAATCGGTATGGTCATTGCGAGTTCCTTGTCATGTCATTTGGGCTGAGCAACGCCCCAGCAGCTTTTATGCATTTGATGCACAGTGTATTCAGGCCCTATCTCGACTCATTTGTCATTGTTTTCATAGATGATATTCTTGTATACTCCTGGAGCCGGGATGATCATGAGCAGCACCTGAGAACAGTGCTTCAGACCCTGAGAGAAAAGAAATTATATGCAAAGTTTTCAAAATGTGAGTTTTGGTTGAGCCTCGGTGGAATTTCTAGGCCACTTGGTATCGAGTGAGGGCATTCGGGTAGATCCGAAGAAGGTGGAGGCAGTGGAAAGTTGGCCCAGGCCCTCCTCAGCTACAGAGATCCGTAGTTTCCTTGACCTGGCGGCGTATTACCGTCATTTTATGGAGGGGTTCTTGTCGATTGCAGCCCCTAT
Organism: Nicotiana benthamiana; assembly: GCA_034376525.1. Taxonomy (NCBI): domain Eukaryota; kingdom Viridiplantae; phylum Streptophyta; class Magnoliopsida; order Solanales; family Solanaceae; genus Nicotiana; species Nicotiana benthamiana. The sequence goes on from CM067330.1 coordinate 122,534,651, forward strand.
GGCTAGATTAACCCATAAGGGTGCTCCTTTTCAGTGGTCGGACGAGTGTTAGGCGAGCTTCCAAAAGCTCAAGACAGCTTTGACTTCAGCCCCTATTCTGATTTTGCCTACTGGTTCGGGGTCCTATACGGCATATTCGGATGCCTCACGAGTTGGACTTTGGGCGGTATTGATGTAGGATGGTGGGGTGATTGCTACGCGTCCAGACAGTTGAAGGTGCATGAAAAGAACTATCCTGTCCATGACCTTGAGTTAGCTGTTATTTTTCATCCCTTAAAGATCTGGCATCATTACGTGTGTGGTGTGCCTTGTGAGATTTATACAGATCATCATAGTTTGCAGCATATGTTCAAGCAAAAGGATCTAAACTTGCCCAGAGGAGATGGTTGGAGCTACTGAAGGATTATGATATTACTATTCTTTATCACACGGGCAAGGCTAATGTGGTAGCCGATGCCTTGAGCCGCCGGCGGAGAGTTTGGGAAGCTGGCATATTTACCAGCTTCAGAGAGACCTATGGCGATGGATGTCCAAGGCTTTAGCCAGTCAGCTCGTGACGTTGGACCTTTCGGAGCCCAGTCGGGTTCTAGAATGTGTGGTTTCTCGGTCTTCATTGTTTGATTGTATCAGGGAGTGACACTATGATGACCCACATTAGCTTGTCCTCTGAGACACATTTCAGCATGGTGATGCCAAGGATGTGACAATTGGAGATGACGGGGTGTTAATGTTGCAGGGGCGGATCTGTGTGCTCGATGTGGATGATATTCGGGAGCTGATATTCAATGAGGCCCATAGCTCGCGGTACTCCATCCATCTGTGTGCCGCGAAGATGTATCATGATCTGAGGCAGCATTATTGGTGGAGGCAGATGAAGAAGGACATAGTGGAGTTTGTAGCTAGATGTCTCAACTATCAGCATGTGAAGGCTGAGCATGACAGGCCGGGAGGGTTACTCCAGCAGATGGAGATTCCGTAGTGGAAATGGGAGAATATCACCATGGATTTTGTGACTGGTCTCCCTCTGACGGCGAGAAAGTTTGATTCTAATTGGATTGTTGTGGATCGGCTCACCAAGTCCGCTCATTTCATTCCAGTATGCACTTCTTACTCAGCGGAGCGGTTAGCAGGGATTTATATCCGGGAGATTTTCCGTCTGCATGGCATTCCAGTTTATATCATCTCAAATAGGGATTCAGTGTTTACATCACGGTTCTAGAGAGCCGTCCAACATGAGTTGGGTACCAGAGTGACCATGAGTACAGCTTTTCACCCTCAGACGGACGGACAGTCCGAGTGCACTTTTCAGACTCTTGAAGACATGTTTCGTGCGTGCGCGATTGAGTTTAGAGGGTCTTGGGATCAGTTTTTTCCATTGGTTGAGTTTGCGTATAACAAGATTTATCTGTCCAGTATTCAGATGGCGCCTTATACGGCCTTATATTGTAGAAGATGCAGATCCACGGTAGGTTGGTTCGAGCCGGGTGATGCCAGATTATTGGGCACTGATTTGGTTCAGGATGCGGTTGAGACGGTTACGGTGATTCAGGACAGACTACATACGGCCTAGTCCAGACAGAAGAGTTATGCGGATCGGAAGGTTCGTGATGTTTCATTTATGGTTGGTGAGCGGGTTTTGCTTCAGGTCTCGCCTATGAAAGGCTTCATGAGGTTTGGAAAGAAAGGAAAGTTGAGCCCGAGGTTCATTGGTCCATTTGAGATTTTAATGCAGATTGGGAAGATTGCTTATGAGCTTGCTTTACCTCTCAGTTTGGCCGGGATTCATCCCGTATTTCATGTTTCGATACTTCGGAGGTATCATGGTGACCCATCTCAAGTTTTGGAGTTCATTTCAGTCCAGTTGGACAATGACTTGTCCTATGTTGACGAGCCAGTGGCACTATTAGACAGGCAGGTCCGAAGGCTCAGGTCAATGGATAAAGCTTCAGTAAAGGTGCAATGGTGGGGTATGCGCAGCCGATACCCTCATCCTTTTGATACTTCAGGTATGTTCTCTATGCTCATTCGAGGACTAATAAATGTTTATGTGTAGGAGGATGTGACGACCCAGCGGTCGTCTTTGGAATTTTTGCCATGTTTCCCCATTAACTGATTACCCTAAGTTCATTTCTGCTATTGTGGTTTGCCGGGATGTTTGGCATTAGAATTCGGACTGTTTTGGGACACTTAGTCCCTAAATGAGAGCTTAAGTGTTGGAAAATGGACCATAATCAGAACAGTGTCAAGCCAATCTCGGAATGAAAATTTGATGGTTCTGTTAGCTCCGTTAGGGTATTTCGGGGTTGGGAGCGTGTCTAGAATGTATTTTAGATGTTCGTAGCTTATTTAGGCTAGAAATGCCGAAAGTTAGAATTTTGAAGTTACCGGTCCGATAGTGAATTATTGATCCAAGGGTCGGAATGCGATTTCGGAAGTAGTTGTAGCACCGTCATGTCATTTGGGACGTGCGTGCAAAATTTCAGGTCAATCAGACGGGTTTTGGTTAGGTTTTGAATCGAAAGCGTGTTTGGTTAAGTTTTGAAGTTTTTAAGTTCAAATCATTGATTAAACCGAGTTTCCGGCGTTGTTTTAGGTGGTTTAAGGATTGGTACAAGTTTGAATGATGTTATGGGATATGTCCGTAGGTTAAGTCGAGGTCCCGGAGGCCTTGGGTGTGTTTCGGATGCTCAACAAAGCAATTGGAGTTTGAAGTTTGCAGCAGAAAAATTGAAGTCAGTGATTCTTCTACGAGATCGCGAAGTGGGCATCGCGTTCGCGCAGCTGTTCCTTACATCGGGTACCCTTCCCTGTCGTCGCATAGCCCATCCATTCCCTTCATCGCGCTCGCGTTCCATTCCCCGCGATCGTGAAGACCAAGCCCTGGACCCCCTTTAGTTCCTTCAACGCGATCACGTGATACCCTTCACGTTCGCGTAGGGTCCAGTCCCAGATCATCGTGTTCCCATCCCTGCCTTTGCGATCGCAAAGTCCATTTTTCAGCAACTTAAATTTTACTCTCCGCGAACACGTTCCCATCCACACGATCGCGATGTACAAATGTCCTGACCAGTTCATATATTTCAAAAACGAACCTTCCTCAATTTTTACAAACACTCAAGCTAGAGAGCTCGGTTTTGGGAGGTATTTCGAGGGATTTTCAGAGGCAAATACATGGTAACGATTCCTTGCTCCTGTATGATTATTACCCGCTAATCTAATCTCGAATTCAAGATTTAATTTCGGATTTTGAATGAAAATTGGGGTAAAGTTCATAGACCTAATTTTGATGATTTGAAGGGGCATTTGATCTCCGATTTGGGAGAATTTAATATGGTTAGACTCGAGAGTATACGAGGTTTCTGAAAATTTAAAAATTATTCGATCCCAAACGTTGGCCTGAGGGGCATTTTTGTCATTTCACCTATTTTCGCGCCTTAGCTTTAATTTTAACAGTGTAATTGGTTACTTGCGATGTTATTTACAATATGTAATTGGTTTGAATAGATTTGGGGCACTCAGGGTCGGATACTCATGGTAAGGCCATTGTTTCGTAGCGGTTTTGTACCAGTTCGAGGTAAGTGGCTTGTCTAACCTTGTGTGGGGGACCTCTCCCCTTAGGATATCTTTGTCATTGTTTAAAAGCCTGGTGCGCGAGGTGACGGGCGTCTACTTGTGCTAGTTGTTGGAAATTCACCTCACTTAGCTTATTTAGACTGTGATTTCTTCCATATTTAACTTCAAAAAAGAAAACTTTGCTTGTTTTGATTTAGGGAAAGCATGTTAGTAACTTATTTGCTCTATTAGACTAAATTGAAATATTTGTTTTTCCTTGGGACGCACTCTAGGGACTTATTTGCTCTATTTGACTAAATTGTCATATTTGTCTTTCTTGCGAAGCATGTTAGATTCTCGACTTTACTTGTTGTTCGCATTTGGTTTCCTTTCTGTTTAATATTGAAATGTTGTGGTGTATTTTACTTTTGGGACTGCGGATTCAATTCCCTGAGATCCTCTGTTATTGGTATATTGGACTACGAGTTTGATTCCCGGGAGATACTCTGATTTTGGCATGACGGATTACGGGTTCAATTCTCGGGAGATCCTCTGATATTGATACGACGGACTGCGGGTTCAATTCCCAGAGATCCTCTGTTAATTGTATCAAGGACTGCGGGTTCAATTCCTAGAGATCCTCTGTTATTAGTATGAAGGACTGCAGGTTCAATTTCCAGAGATCCTCCCCCTCTGTTAGAGATGTGATGGACTACGGGTTCGATTCCCGGAAGATCCTCTTATTTTGGTATAATGGATTGCAGGTTCGATTCCTGGAGCTCCATGTAGAGATCCTGAATTTTGAGTGATTGACTTGTGTTCGTAGTCTGTACTTGTAGACGTTCAGTTTTAATTACTATCTTGTTAGATATTCGGGATTTACTTCAGTATCTACTGTTTATTTATTTTTACATTATTTCTTATGATCGTCTCGGTAGGGCCTAGACCTTCCTCCCCACTACTCCATCGAGGTTAGGCTTGGCACTTACTGAGTACCGCTGTGGTGTACTCATGCTACTCTATAGCACACTTTTGTTGTGCAGATCCAGGTACTTCTGGTAACACGCGCTATCAGTGATTTAGGAGCTATACTTGGAGATTTGAGGTATGCATCTGCCGCGTCCGCAGAGCTGAAGAGTCTCCTTCTATTCTCCCTTTAGCTAGTGGTTTCATTCATGTACTCACTTGTTGTAGATACTCCTGGATGTTAGAGCAGTATGTTATACTTTACTCTTAGCATGTGTTGCATGTGGGTTTCAAAGTATTAGAGGTTTTTTTTTACGTTATTTTGAGTCAACATGTATGTGCCATGTGGCACTCTATACATTATCTTATGATATTTATGTTTTATTTATCGTTTCCGCAAAGATTGTTTAAATTCCGCAATGTGTCACGCTTACCTAATCGTGAATACTGGGTGCCGTCATGACATGTTCACGATTAGTGAACTAGGATCGTGACAAACACACTTAAATCCATTCTTAACAAGAAGTCCAGTAGAGACTAAATTTTTCCTTATTTCAGGAACATGAAGGACATTGTTCAAAGTCACCACTTTGCTGGAAGTCATTTTGAGAAAAAATCTTGCCACCTCCTTCAATCATTTCCCATGAAAATTGTCTCGTCGGGTCCAATAGGAGCATAAGTAACAAAAGCTTCCTTGACAGTACAAACATTGCGAGTGGCTCCAGAATCAATGCACCACTCTTTAGGAAGTCCCACCAAGTTTCATTCGGAAAGCATGGCGCATAAGTCATCAACATCTCCATGCTTTTCTACCATATTTGATTGACTGTTCTTCTTCTCTTTCTTCTGAGCACGGCACTCCATAGATTTGTGTCGGGTTTTTCTGCAGTTGTAGCAGTTTCCACTTAAGCGCTTCTTACTTGGGTTGTATTTCGAACCAGAAGCCTTCGTTCTCTTCAACAATATTTGCTCCCATTATTGTTGAACTTCCACGGCCTCTTTTTTCAGCAGCTTTGTTGTCCTCTTCAATTCTCAATCTAACAATGAGATCTTCAAGGGACACCTCCTTGCGTTTGTGCTTCAAGTTGTTTTTTAAGTCCTTCCACAAAGGAGGCAACTTCTCAATCATTGTTGCTACCTGGAATGTTTGATTGATGACAATACCTTCAATGAAATTTCCATTAGTAAGAATACTAAGATTACTACTTTCAACATCAATGCTAATTTGATTCATACCTTCAACAAGGAGATTGCGAATAACCACTTGCTATCTACCATTTTATAGTTCAAAAACTTTGCATCCACAAACTTTTTCAACCCGGCAGCTTCAGTTTTGTATTTCTTTTCAAGTGCATTCCTCAGTTCTTTTGACATTTCCATGACATTGTAGACATTATACAACCCATCATCCAATCCGCTAAGAATTTAATTCTTGCACAAGAAATCTGAATGCTTCTACGCCTCAGTCATGAGAAAGCGTTCATTATCAGGAGTTCCATCGGCCAGCATAGGAACATCTTCCTTGATGAACTTCTGAAGACTTAAGGTAGTCAAATAGAAGAAAATCTTTTCTACCAGTGCTTGAAATCAATCCCGGAAAATTTTTCGAGTTTCTTCGCCGGTGTCGTTCCGCATGTTGATGCATTGGTTGTCACCATTGGAACAGTCTGGTTCTCATTTCCATTAGTCATTTCTATATAAGAATGACACTAACGTTAAAATCACGTAGATTTTAATAGAGTACAAAACCACAAATATTTTACTCTCCAGAAACAATAATACAAATACAGAAATATATTAAATTCTTTAAGCTTGCTAGTAAACTGTATTTGTAAAATAATTTTGAAAATAGAAATTAATATAAACAGAAATTATGAGAAACAGAAATGACATAAACAGAAATGATCATAAACAATTTGAGCGCACTGAATTCGCAGTATCTCCTTAAGGAATTTAATCCCCTTCTAGAACCCAAGGTTATGGATTATTTCCTCCCAGGATAGAACGATTTACACACTAGTGTAGTGGTACTCCAAACACCAGTGTTTCAGTGAACACAAAGATCAGTAGCAAATCACACTTACTTTTTGCTTTCTTTGTATGCTAAAAGTATGCAGAAGAAGGAGAGAAAATTCAAAAATTCGTAGTGAAATTCTAAGCTGAATAGTGTTGTATTTATAGCCAAAATGTGGGCTGGAATATGAAGAGATGCAACTCTTCAGAATGACTATTTCTGCAAAGCGGCCATGGCATAAATGTCATTACATAAATGGTTATTTACTTAACAATAAAGAGGAAAAATTGATGGGTAATTAATTTTCTATTACAAAAATAGAAAAATAGATTGGATATAATATTAATATTATGTTATTAACAAATATTTAATAAAACATTTCTATTAATATTTTACTACTAATAAATTAATTTGGTCCAAAAAGTTAATCAATCAATCATTTGACCAAATACAAATTCGAAGCCGAAGCCGAAGCCGAGTGAGCGACGCCGCCGCGAGGCTTGCTTTCTTCTCAACTCTTTAAGAGCTAGAAGAAGAGAAATTGCTTATAAACCCATTAAAATCTCTTCCTCTTCCAATATGGGACAATGGTTGTTCGTTCCCTTTCGTCAAGTAGGCATACGAACCACTTTGCCTTAGACTCTATTGGAACAAAGCAAAGAAGGAGGCGGAATGGAGAAAGGAAAGGGACAAGGGCGGTCTTGCTTGGCGAGAAGATCTTGATCGAAAGCTCCACTGTTCTAAATGGTGAGAAAGACTTTTTGAAATTCGATTCTCTATATGCCGGGGGAACTTGAAATTTCACTCAAAATTTTAATTTCCCTCCATTTCTCATCCACCCTCTTTTAAGTATTTAATATATTAATTGAGTACCTTACAAAATCCAACATATCCAACTCCAAGTGACTCAAATCTAGCCAAAATCATTTTATGCGATAACTATATCTATAGGAAACTAATTCGAACAATAAAATTTATGATATTTCTAAATTCATTAATTCAATTCAAAAAGTCAACACAGGGCCCACGTCACGAATTTATAAAAGTTACAAAATCTAAACCCACATTCAACGATGAGCCCAACTACACTAAACTAAATTCGGATAACAACTCGGCCCTCAAATCTTCAATCTTAACCTTAAGGGCTTCACAATTTTTCCAACTTAAAACACCAACCAACTAGATATTAAAAATAATAATAAATTCGGTTTATTTAACAAAAAATTAGTTAGGAATTCTTACCACTCTAATATTTTTCTTGATATCTCCCAAAAATCGCTTCACCCGAGCTCCCAAAATCGATAACGGAGGAATGAGCATCGAACCCCCCGACTTGGCCATTTTCTGCCTAGAGCTTTGGCACATGCGGACAATTTTGCGCGCCTGCGAACTCGCTTCTGTGAGAAGAATTTCGCACCTGCTGTAACTACTCCACGGCCTAAGTTTCGCACATGTGAGCAGAATATATGCACATGCGATGTGACTTCTGCGAGCAAGGCAGGGCACGCGAGGGTGCCCGCTTCTTCACTGAAATCGTTTACTTTTAGGATCATACAATATGAAAAAAATCTGATTTTAGCAATGAACAAATTCTGCTAATCTCATTTAGTGATGAATTAGCGACAAATGTTCAAAAAAATGCTGCTAGCTACAGGCGATTTAACGACACATTAGCGATGATGTTCGTAGCTAATTTCAAATTTTTGTATTACTCGTTTGTGTGAGTCCGCACCTGCAGTCAGCCCCTCTGCTGGTGCGATGAAACCAGAACCTGAAAATTTCAGAATTTGCCTAAGTCTAAAGAATGATCTGATTTCGATCCTAATCACACTCGGGGTACTCGGGACCCTACCAACAAGTTCTGTAACATAACTCGGATCTACTCAGTGATTCAGATTAGATCAAACAATATCGAAATTATGAATTATACCTCGAATCGCACTTATGAGTTTTCAAACTTTTCAATTTACAAAACTCATGCCAAAACATATTAAATGGATCCGGAATAACTTCAAATTTCGCACCAAATTCATAAGTGGCATATTGGAGTTGTTTCAATTTTCGGAATCGAATTTTGACCCCGATATCAGTAAACTCAACTCCTGGTTAAACTTTCCGAAAATCGCCCATTTTCCAACTTTTGCCAATTTACACTGAAACGGCGTACGAACCTCCAAATCAATATCTGATTGTGCTCCTAAGTTAAAAATAATCATAATGAGCTATTGGAATCATAAAATTTTCATTCCAGGGTTATCTATAAAAAGTCAAACTACGGTCAACTCTTACAGTTAAAACTTTCAACTTAGAGATTATATATGTCCTTTCAGAGGCATCCGATAAAAAAATTTAGGGACTATGTGTGTCTCATTTCACTCTGAAACCAAAACCAAATACCCTGGCAAGTTACAATACCACAATAGCGTAGAGGAAGCACAATTTAGGGGATCGGGATTAAAACACTCATAACGACCGGCCGGATCATTACAACAAGATATAAACTGCGACATATAACTCGCAATTATAAAGTGCGACATATAACTCGCAATTATAAATACAAACATAACTATCAAATGCTTTATCAATAAATGCAAGTTTAATCTCATATTTACTTCGTATCATTTGCATGATTTTTGTGTTTTATAGTTCTCCGATGCATAAAATTCAATATATATATATGAAAATAGGATATATAGCTTAAATGATTGCGACTTGTGAAATGAAAAAAACAAAAAGATTAATGTATTTAAACAACACTTGCTAAAAAAAAAATCACACACCTCTGGGTTAAAGTTCTTAGCTCTATAGAACTTGATGATGATCATTGTTAATTAGGCAAATACAAATGAAAGAACCATGAATATATGGTGTCTTTACTTCTTTTTGAACAAAAATACTGCTTTCAATTAGTTAAAAATACATTTGGCCAGTGAATATGGCTTTTTGATAGTTCAAAACAATTTTTTTCCCAAATTGAGAAACCAATGTCACAGTCTTTGCGTTATTTTCTACTGCCTTATCAGTAAAGATAATTGCACTAGTTTAGGTTGATGTAATTAACTCTGTTTATCTAAGTTAACCTGATTAAAGCAAGTGCTATTGAAAAATATAGTGGTTAGGGGCTTATATCCTGTTGGGCAAAATTTATGATATTTTTCGATTTCTTTCGATTGGGTTTTACTCCCTTAACATATTGTGACGTATTCGTTGTGGTATTGGTCAGATTCGGCGTGCCAGGAGGCCGATTTGAGAGGAAAGAGCATAGCGAGCTCGAGTTTTGACCTGCTTGAGGTGAATAATGATTATAAATAATGTCGTGAGGGTTTGAAACCCAAGAATTGCACAACATAATACTATGTTGAGTTGAGCCTCACGTTGTATGATGATCGTGGAGTCCATTACTACTAGGGATTGTGACTTGGTCCATTCCATTAATGATTTTACTGTGTTTTTTACTAAGGCTTGTTTATTATTATTATGATTTAGGCTAGTCTCCATGTTTGGGGCCTTGTGTCGACCTGTAGGACCCTTAGGGGCATTTTTACTAATTATACTTACTTTACTTGTTAAAAATTATATCCTCAGTCATGGTTCTAACTATTTAACACAATACGAACTGGTTTTTGAAATGCTAATTATAAATGAAAGTAATATGTGGGCTGAGATCCCTATTTTATATTAATATGCTCGAGAGATTGTGATGATATTGAATGAGGGGGGTTGAGAACCCAATAGTGAGGATGTTTTATTTCTTATAGGTTGGGCTGCACACCGCATCAATATATATATGTATATATATGTATATATATATATATATATATGTATGAATCGGGCTGTGCGTTGCAGTAACATAGTGCTTGGGTTGTAGGAGCCCCTCCAAAGTCTGCACACCCCCAGTGAGCATAGTCGACTATTATTATGGATCGGGTTGTATGCCATAGCCATATTCGAATCGGGCTGCACGCCGCAGCGGTATATTTATGAGTTCGGTTATTATGAAAAGTATATAAATTAAGTACTGAGGAAAATAAATAAGTAAATGAACAATATGCTCGATGAGCGGATTTTATACTTGATTAATACTTGTTAAACTACCTGTTTTGCGGGTTTAAGGAATTTCACTTGACTTCTTCATTATATGTTGTTTAAATGGTTTTACTACTTTGACATAGAGCTGCTTAGTGCCTTTACGTAATTTTATGCTGTCAGTCATTATTTATTTTTATTACTCACTGGGTCGGAATACTCACATTACTCCATGCACCGTGTGTGCAGATCCAGGTGTCCCTGAGGTGTAGTGCGAGCTCTTTAGCTGTTCAGTTTCCACCGGAGTTATCAAAGTAGCTGCATGGCGTCCGAAGACCCGATATTCTCCTCTATCTTTTATATTTCCGCATTCTATACATATCTCCATAGTAGGCTTTTGAAACCTTGTATTTAGAGGTTCAGACTTGTGACACCGGATCTAGCAGGCTATTCTAGAGATGTTTTATGATTTTTGGGAGATTTCATATATACTGTTTAGACTTCTATTGATATTAAATTGGCATTTAATTCCAGTGACTAATAAAGAATTCTATATAAAAGGGTTGTGAGTGTTCATGGTCGGGCTGGCCCAGCATTGTGTTGGGCGCCATCACGACCGGGTTTGGGGTCATGACAAGTTGGTATCAGAGCCTAGGTTACTTGTTCTCGCGAGTCATGAGCCAATTTAGTAGAGTCTCACGGATCGGTACGGAGATGTCCGTATTTATCCTCGAGAGGCTGCAGAAGCTTTAGGAAAACTTCATATTCTAGAAAGTTTTGCTGTACGCCTTTGTTGATCCAAGAACTAAACTTATGTTATTCTATTCTCTCGCAGATGGCAAGGACGCGTGCTACTGGACGAGGTAGACAACCACTAGTGCCACCAACTGAGGCCAGCAGAGGCCGTGGAAGCGGTCGTGGTCGTGGCAGAGGCAGGATAGCGAGGGCAGTACCTGTTTATCTACCAGCTGCCCCAGCTCCAGATCAGGCTCCAACTATAGTACCAGCTCAGGCACCGGCAGCGCCTATTGTAATTCCAGGTCTACATGAGACCTTGGCTCAGATCTTGACAGTTTGCACCAGCCTAGCTCAGGAAGTATCAGCCACCAAGCAACAGCTACTTAACAGTCCGGGGGAGCTAATAATACCCCCGCTGCTCGCACACCTGAGCATGTGGTAGAGGGATTGCAGATAAGGATTGCAGACACCCGAGGCACCTCCAGCTCAGCCGGTTTCACCATCTCAGGAGTTCGCAGTGCCAGTTATGCCAGATGATGAGCAGCATTGTATTGAGAAGTTTGGTAGACTCCAGCCTCCATCATTCAGTGGTGCTGAGGACGAGGATGCCCATAGTTTTCTTGACAAGTGTCAGCGGATACTCCATACAGTAGGGATTCTTGAGACTAGCAGTGTGGCATTTACCATTTTTCAGTTTAGTGGGGCTGCCTTCACTTGGTGGGAGGCATATGAGTGGCGTGGTCGGTTGGTGCAGCGCCCCTTACTTGGAAGGAATTCTCCACTCTCTTCTTGGAGAAATATGTATCGCAGTCTTATTGAGAAGAGCTTTGTAGGCAGCTTGAGTGGCATCAGTAGGGAGATATGATTGTGTCTTCGTATAAGGCAAGGTATTCTAAGTTGGCTCGATATACCAGTTGGATGGTTCCGACCGACTATGAGATTTGTTGATGGCCTTAACTACCATCTATGTATCTTGATGACCAGAGAGATTTTGTTGTATTTCCTTTAAGGAGGTGGTTTATATCACTTGTGAGATTGAGACAGCTCGCCGGCAGGACAGAGAGGAGAGGGAGGCCAAGAGGCCTCGAGGTTCTAGCACTTTCAGTAGTGCTTCTTCTAGGGGCCAGTTCCAGCAGGGTAGAGGTTGTTCTTTCAGGCCCGCTCGGTCGGCCCGTCGAGAGTATTGTGGGGCATCTTTAAGCCATGGTTTTTAGGATTCTTAGCAGGGCCACTCATCAGTCAGCGCCCTCCCAACTCAATGTTCATCTCGTGCCCCATTCGTCTAGGGATCTTCCGTGGCAAGTCCCTTTACTGGTGCTTCTGGTGCCAGAGGTTCCTTTCAGTGCCTACCTCTGGCACCGGGTAGTTGTTATGAGTGCGGAGAGTTTGGACATACGAGGAGGCATTCTCCTTGACTTCATGAGAGGAGTTAGACCTCGACTTCTGCTCCAGTTACTTCACCACATGCCCAGTCAGCTAGGGGTGGAGGTCAAGAAGCCAAGGGTCGCCCTAGTGGTAGAGGTCGATCTGGCAATGGCCAAGCTCGTTTCTATGCTATTCTGCGAAAACAGATGCCATTTGTTCAAATGTTATCATTATAGGTATTATTTCAGTCTCCCATAGAGATGCCTCTGTATTATTTGATCACGGTTCCTCCTATTCATATGTGTCATCATATTTTGCTCGTTATTTGGGTAAGCCCCAGGAGTCTCTTCCTAAACATATTCATGTATCTACGTCGCTGGGCGATACTATTGTTGTGGACCGTGTGTACCGGTCATGTGTTGTGATTATTGGGGGAGACTCAAGTTGATCTATTGCTATTGAGCATGTTGGACTTTGATGATATCTTGGGCATGGATTGGTTATCTTCATGTCATGGTATTCTATGTCATGCTAAGACAGTTACTTTGGCTATGCCGGGTGTACCGAGGATCGAGTGGAGTGGTATGACTGATTATGTTCCTAGCAGAGTGGGTTCTTTCTTGAAAGCCCAGCGTATGGTTTGGAAGGGTTGTCTGTCATATCTAGATTTTATGCGAGATGTTGGAGCTGAGACTCCTAGTATTAATTCTGTTCCAGTTGTGAGGGATTTTCCTGATTTTTTTTCTACAGACCTGCCGAGCATGCCACCGGATAGGGACATTGATTTTGGTATTGACTTGGTCTCGGGCACTTAGCACATTTCCATCCCGCCATATCTTATGGCACCAGCAGAGTTGAAAGAGTTGAATGAGCTACTTCAAGAACTCCTAGATAAGGGGTTCATTCGGCCTAGTGTGCCACTATGGGGTGTGCCAGTTCTGTTTGTAAAGAAAAAGGATGGCACAATAAGGATGTGCATTAATTACAATCAATTGAACAAACTAACAATTAATAACAAGTATCCCCTACCTTACATTAATGATTTATTTGACCAGCTTCAGGTAGCGAGGGTGTTCTACAAAATTGATCATCGTTTGGGCTATCACCAATTGAAGATCAGGGATTTCGATATTCCTAAGACTGCTTTCAGGACTAGATATGCTCACAATGAGTTTCTTGTCACATCTTTCGGGCTGATCAATGCCCCAGCAGCGTTGATGCATTTGATGAATAGTGTATTTCGGCCTTATCTAGATTTGTTTGTTATTGTATTTATTGATGACATTCTGGTGTACTCGCGTAGTCAAGAGGAGCACACAAAGCATTTGCGAGTAGTATTGCAGATATTAAGACTGGAGAAGCTTTATGCTAAGTTCTCCAACTGTGAGTTTTGGCTTGGTTCTGTGGCTTTCTTGGGACACGTGGTATCCAGCGAGGGTATTCAGGTTGACCCAAAGAAGATAGAGTCATTACATAGTTGGTCTAGGCGTCCTCAACCATAGAGATTCATAGTTTCTTTTGGTATGCAGGCTATTATCGCCGTTTTGTTCTGGGATTTTCATCCATTGCATTGCCCTTGACCAAGTTGACTCAGAAAGGGTGCTCCATTTGTATGGTCAGACGAGTGCGAGGAGAGCTTTCATAAGCTCAAGACAACTTTGACCACAGCTCCAGTATTGCATTTTCCATCAGCTTCGGGTTCTTATACAGTGTATTGTAACGCTTCAAGAGTTGGGATTGGTTGTGTTTATGCAGAAGTGTGTGTTTATTGCTTATGCTTCTCGTCAATTGAAGCCCCATGAGAAGAGCTACCATGTTCACGACTTAGAGTTGGCTGCCATAGTTCATTCTTTGAAGATTTTGAGGCACTACTTGTATGGCGTATCTTGTAAGGTATTCACAGATCATCACAGTCTTAAACATTTGTTCAAGCAAAAGGATCTTAATTTGAGGCAGCAGAGGTGGGTAAAGTTGCTTAAGGATTATGATATCACTATTCTGTATCATCCGGGAAAGGTCAATGTAGTGGTCGATACTTTGAGCCGAAAGGCAGTGAGTATGGGGATTTTTTCATACATTCCATTTTGGGAGAGGCCCCTCGTAGTTGATGTTCAGGCCTTGGCCAATCGCTTTGTAAGATTAGATATTTCGGAGCCTAGCTGGGTGTTGGCTTGTATGGTTTCTCAGTCTTCCTTATATGATCGCATAAGAGAGGGCCAGTATTACGACCCGCATTTTTCGTATCCTTAAGGACAGAGTTCAACATGATGATGCCAGATATATGACCATAGGTGATGATAGCGTGTTGAGGATGGGGTTCCGGATCTGTGTGCCCAATGCGGATGGGCTTAGAGAGTTGATTCTGGAGGAGGCCCATAGCTCGCAGTATTGTATTTATCCAAGTGCCTCGAAGATGTATCATAACTTAAGGCAGCACTATTAGTGGAGGAGAATGAAGAAGGATATAGTGGGGTATGTAGCGCAGTGTCTAAATTGACAGCAGGTGAAATATGAGCATCAGAGATCGGGAGGCTTGCTTTAGCAGATGGTTATTTCTGAGTGGAAGTGGGAGAGAGTCACTATGGATTTTGTGAGTTATCTTCCTCAGACTTTGAAGAAGTTCAATGCTATTTGGGTGATTGTGGATCGACTGACCAAGTCCGTGCACTTCATTCCGGTGTGTACTACCTATTCTTCAGAGTGGCTGGCAGGGATCTTTATCTGGGAGATTGTTCGATTGCATGATGTTCCAGTGTCTATTATCTCAGGTAGAGGTACTTAGTTTACTTTCCAGTTTTGGAGGTATTTTCAACGAGAGTTAGGTACTCAGGTGGAGTTGAGCACAGCGTTCCATCCTCAGACACACTGGCAGTCCGAGCGTACATTCAGATATTGGAAGAGATGTTGCGTGCATGAGTTATTGATTTTGGAGGTTCATGGGATGAGTTTTTGCAGCTTGCAGAGTTTTCCTACAACAACAGCTATCAGTCCAGCATTCAGATGGCACAGTATGAGGCCTTATATGGGAGACGATATAGATCTCCAGTTAGTTGGTTCGAGCCTAGCGAGTCTAGGCTATTGGGGACAGATTTGGTTCAGGATGCCTTAGAGAAGGTGAAGTTGATTCAGGAAAGGCTTCGTACAGCACAGTTACGATAGAAGAGTTTTGTGCACCGGAAGGTTCGAGATGTGTCTTACATGGTGGAGGAGAAGGTCTTGCTGAAGTTTTTGCCCATGAAGGATGTTATGAGGTTTGGAAAGAAAGTAAAGTTGAGTTTGCGGTTTATTGGGACTTTTGAAGTCCTTAGGGGGATTGGGGAGGTGGCTTATATGCTTGCTTTTCCACCCATCTTGTCGGGCGTGCATCTGGTATTTCATGTTTTATGCTCCGGAAGTATGTTGGGGACCTGTCTCATGTCTTGGAGTTCAGCATGGTTCAGTTAGATGCTGATTTGACCTATGATATGGAGCCATTGGCTATTTTGGGTCGTCAGGTTCGAAAAAATGGGATCAAGGATATAGCTTCAGTGGAAGTGCAGTGGAGAGGTCGGCTCGTGGAGAAGGCTACCTTAGAGACCGAGCGGGAGATGCGGATCCTATATCCTCACCCGTTTGAGGCTTCAGGTATGTTTCTTAACTCACTCGAGGACGAGCGTTTGTTTAAGTTGGGGAGTATGTGACGACCCGACCCATCTTCTCATGAGTTTCCCCTCTGTTTCCCCTATTTTCAGCTTCTTTATGCTTCATTATCAGTATTTGGTGTTATCGAGTCGAATTGGATTGGTTTTGGTAGGAAATAAGACACTTAGTCTCTTTAAGGAAATTTTAGTTTGAAAACGTTAACTGGATGTCGGCTTATGAGTTAGAGGGCTCGGATGTGATTTTCGATTGTTTTGTTAGCTTAGGGGGATGATTTGTGACTTAGGAGTGTGATCGGAAGTGATTTTAGAGGTCCGGTGAAGAATTATGCTTGAATTGGCAAAGTTAGTATTTTGGAGATTTCCGTTGATCGGTGAGATTTTATACGAGGGTCGGAATAGAATTCCGAGAGTGGTAGTAGCTTCGTTAGGTGATTTGAGATGTGTTGCAAAATTTCAGGTTATTCGGAGATGATTTGATTGGGTTTTTTATCGAAACCGTGTTTCAGGAGTTTTAGAAGAATTTAGGCTTGATTTCGATGTAATTTGATGGTATTGGTATTGTTTGAGGTATTTTATGATTGGAACAAGATTGAATTGTAATATAGGATGTGTTGATGCTTTTGGTTGAGGTCCCGGGGGCCTCAGGTTATTTCGGATGGCTAATTGGAGGTTTGGACTTGGAAATATGCAGCAGCAGTGTAGGCCAAGTTTTGCCTTTGCGTTCGCGAGACAAACCTCACATTCCCGTTGAAGGGGTCTGGGTGTCCTAAGAATCGCTCTTCGCATTCGCGCTTGGCCTCTAGCATTCGCGGAGGGCTAGTTTCCGGAGCATCGCATTCATGGGGATGTTTTTTGTTCACGTAGGAAGGGGCCTGGGGTCCCGTTGGTTTTGTTCAATGTGTTCGCGACTAAGGGGTTTGCGTTCGCATAGTGGGATCAGCTAAAGCTTCGCGTTCGAGGGATAGACGTTCGCGAAGGGAAAAATTGGTCAGTGGAAATTTTGTGCATCGCGAACGCGAGAAGGCCACACGTTTATAAAGATGAAATTGCCAGCTGGGCAAAAGGGTTTTAAAAGTTTGTTCCGCGAGCCTAAGTTATTTTCCATCATTGTTGAGCATATTAAGAGCTCTTTGGGAGAAATTGAAGAGAGTTTCGAAGAGGATTGATTGGAGGTAAGTCCTATGAACTAAAAACATGATTTAGTTGTTGAATTTACCTTGAAAGTGATGGAAAATTTAGCTAAAGAGGGAAGAACTAAGGCTTGAGTTTTGATATTTCATTGGGATTTGAGAGAGCATTTCAACTCGGATTTGAGATTTTTTTATATGGATGGAATCGTGGCGAAATAAGGAACCCATTGATATAAAAAAATTGAGTTTTGAAAAGTGCGCCCGAGGCTCGAGTTTTGCCAATTTCGGGATTTTTTATGTTTTTTTGGATTATTTTCTATTGGTGTTATTCCTTTAGCATATTGTGACATATTCGTTGCAGTTTTGGTCAAATTAGACGCACGAGGAGGTCAATTTGAGAGGCAAGAGCATAGCGAGCTAGAGGTTTGGTTAGCTTGAGTTGAGTAATAATTATAAATGATGTCTTGAGGGTTTGAAACCCCGGATTTGCACAACGTAGTGCTATGTTAAGTTGAGGCACACGTTGTATGATGAGCGTGGTGTTCATTACTATTGGGGATTGTGACTTGGTCCATCACGTTGATGATTTTACTGTGTTTTTTACTAAGGCTTGTTTATTATTATTATTATTTGGGCTAGTCACCATGTTTGGGGCCTTGTGCCGACCTGTAGAACCCTTAGGGGCATTTTTACTGATTATCCTCACTTTACTTGTTAAAAATCATATCCTCAGTCATGTTTCTAACTGTTTAACACAATACGAACTGATTTTTGATATGCTAATTCTAAATAAAATTAATATGTGTGCTGAGATCCCTATTTTATATTAGTATGCCCGAGAGGCTGTGATTATATTGACTGAAAGGTGTTGAGAATCCAATACGAGCGCAATCGACTATTATTATGGATCGGTCTATGCACCACAGCAAAATACGGATCGGGCTGCACACCGCACCGCTATATTTATGAGTTCGCTATTGTGAAAAATATATAAATTGAGTACTGAGGAAAAGTAATAAATAAATGAACAATATGCTCGAGGAGCAGATTTTATACATGATTAATACTTGTTTAAACTACCTTTTTTACCTGGTTTAAGGAATTTCACTTGACTTCTCCATTATCTATTGTTTAAATGGTTCTACTGTTTTGACATAGAACTGCTTATTGCCTTTACGTGATTTTATACTGTCAGTTAAATTTATTTTTGTTACTCACTGGGTCAGAGTACTCACATTACTTCCTGCACCGTGTGTGCAGATCCAGGTTTCCCTGAGGTATCGTGCGAGCTTTTGAGCAGTTCAGTTCCACCGGAATTATCAAGGTAGCTGCATGGCGTCTGACGACCCAATGTTCTCCCTCTATCGTTTACATTTACGCATTCTAGATATATCTCTACAGTAGGCTTTTAAAACCTTGTATTTAGAGGCTCGGACTTGTGACACCAGATCTAGCGGGCTATTGTGGAGATGTTTTATGGTACCGTAGATTTCATATATACTGTTTAGACTTCTATTGATATTAAATTAGCATTTAATTCTAGAAACTAATAAAAAATTCTATATAAACGGGTTGTGAGTGTCGATGGTCGGGCTGACCTAGCATTGTATTGGGCGCTATCACGACCGGGGTTGGGTCGTGACATGGGTTAACCGATAACCCAATAAAAATTAATAAAATTATGACTTTACCCTTAAGTATATACATATGCTAGTGCTTGAGTTCATTCTCTCCTATTCTTTCTCAGCCCCACTCTTCAATTGCTTCATCTTCATTCTTCATAGACTTTACTAGTTACTCATAGCGTAAGTCTTTAGTCTTATCATTAGGCTTTTAATTTATGCAACAAAATTCATCTTCATATTGGTATTTTTGATTGTTAATGATTCCTCATTTTTTATTTTCGTTTCTTAATTTTGTGAGCTCACATTGTGCAGTCTATTCCTATTACCAATTTCTCTTCGCATTTATCAATTCTTAATCAACTGTCATCGTCAGTTTCAAATATATTTTTTAACATTATTGTTCTGTACAGTATGCTGAGCTTTGAAATCAAGGATAACATTTTCTTTCCTTCTAGGTATTTTTCATTTCTGTATTAGTATTGCCTTGCACATATCAAAGTTTTGCTCCATTGTTTCTTTTTTTAGGTTAGGCATTTGGCAAACAACCTCCAGTTTATCTTGGACTATTAGTACTATATGTTTGGACTTGTTAATTTTAAGGTAAAATTGCTATTACTTTGTATTATTACTAATGTATTTGGACAACGGTTGGTGAAAGATTAGTATTATTTCAGTTGTAGCTACTCAATAGAACGCAGAAATGGGTAGTATACTATATGTGAATTCTTCTCTTTTTTGCCTAACTCTAGTAAAATGTCTTCTCTTTTTTTCTTAACTCTACATTAAATTATCTTATCGGGTAAACTGATAAACAAACTAATAATAACCGATAACTGATAATCGATAACGAATATCTTAAAACCGATAATCGATAATATTCAAAGCGAACAGAACGATTCCCACCCCTATTGAAAGGTGCATACATTCGTACGCTACGTTAGTAGATTGGTGTGTATTTTTAGTTCTTTGGCTTATCCATTTACTTCTAGATTATATTCCAAATTTTAGTGTTATTTTGGGAAATTTAAATTAAAAAAGTCATAATATTTGAGCAGATTGATTTCAATATCTTTAATTAAAGAGAATACATTATCAATAATTACAACAAATAAGATAATTACTTTTGACCAGAGGGGTTGCTCTGATGGTAAGCAATCCCACTTTCAATCGAGAGGTTGTGAGTTCGAGTTTCCCCAAGAGCGAGGTGGGAAGTTCTTGGAGGGAAGGATGTCGGGGGTCCATTTAGAAACAGCCTCTCTACCCAAGGGTAGGGGTAAGGTCTACATACATACTACCCTCCTTAGATCTCACTAAGTAGAATTATACTGGGTTGTTGTTGCTGTAGTAATATAATTGCTTTTGAAAAGAAGTCAGACCCTTTATATATGTTTTAAAGTTCTTTCAAAAAAGGAAAAAAATGACGCTCATTATAAGGTAGGCTTCCACTAATACTGCTCTTGGTTCATTCCTTATTCTGTTGATTTTTAATTTTTAAATCATACAGTAACAGTCAGTTACATTTTCTTCTAGAGAATAGTACAATTGCATATAAGTGCTTTTGAATTTGACTTTCACTTGGTTTAATTAGGTAGAATATCTTAGTTCACGCAAATGTTTCTTTCTCTTTTAGGAGTAGAATATGTAGCTGAAGAAACTAAAATATTGTATACAATATTTAAGAATAATAATAATGAACGTAATAATACCCTTAATTAATTAATTAATCCTTTTCAATTATACAGTATGTACTTGTAGTTGCCGTTGTTAAATTTAACTCTAAATAAAAGTTTAATCAAGATTTAACTAGGAAAAGGTTGAGTAATGCACAAGAAATCACATTGGTGTGCATTTGGGAAATCCATGTAGAGAGGAATACAGCACTACGCCAACGGAGGAATTACCCTCTCCTCATCAAAGTAGGATTTAAAAATTTGGAAATACAAAAGTGACCAAAAACATTACACCTATTAACACCTTAACGTCTACTTACTGGATACCCTTTCCCCATCAAAAAAGGATTAAGAGTTTTCTATAAATTAGCTTCCATTCGTTTTTTTTTTTTTTTACAATAATTCATTTAGCCTAACAGAGAAAGAAGAAAGTGAGAAGAGGAATTATGGAGTGGAAAAAGATTTCCGTTCTTGGTGCGGGCTCTTACGGAAAAGTGTATTATGCAGTGAAAATTGATTCGTTTTTGTTACGTGCTTCAGTTGCTGCCGTAAAATGTGCAGATCTTTGGCGTTCCATTTCACTCCAGAGAGAAGCACATATCTTGGAAACTTTAAAAGGTAGTCCTAACGTGGTACAATTCTTTGGAGCAGACATAAGTATCGAGAACAATATTCCAACTTATAATCTGTTTCTTGAATATTCATGTGGTGGATCACTACACGATTTGATCAAGTCGAATAGAGGAAAGATGTCAGAAGTGGAAATAGGTTTCTATGCATATCAACTCTTAAAGGGTATTCACGATGTTCATAAAAAAGGATGGGTTCATTGTTCGATACTAATGAACGTGGCATGCACAAGTTGAAGTTGGCTGACTTTGGATTATCATTGAGAATTGGTGAAGGAATGGCATATATGACTGGAACTCCGTTGAGTAATCAAGGGACTCTACTATATGATGGGGTCCAGCCCCATAAGGAAGAAAGTTGTCTTCTTCATTTGTCAATACAGGCGGCAGAGCCCACATTTTGTTTTCATAAGAAAATTGCCAAAAGTGATTGGCTATATTTGCCTAAAAAATGAGAGCTTCGGCTCTCATTTTGATACACCAACAAAAGAGAGGAAAAAGAGTAAGGTTTTACGGACAGGGTATAAGAATATAGTCTGTGAGGAAAATAGAGAATGAGCGATATTGTAGTGAGGTAGAAATATCAAAAGAGGGTTATTTTCTTTTGAGTGTTGTAGTGGTCTTTAGGGTAGTTTACTCGAACCTACAAAGTGTAAAATTCCTTACTATAGTGATATCAGTTGCTCCTCTCGGGGCCGTGGTTTTTTCCCTTATTCAGAAGAGTTTTCCACGTATAATTCTTGGTGTCATTGTTACTCTTTTATTCTTGTTAATTACCGTATCTCGGTGCTACATTATTATTCTGCTTTTATTGCCGTGAATATTATTTTGGTAGGGGGTTTATTCCGACAACTGGTATCAGAGGACAGGTTCTGCTCGTTCACTAAAATACTATTCACTGTCGGTAGTACTATACTCGGTGAAAAATAAAAATGTCCGGAGTAAAGTATGAGGTAGCTAAATTCAACGGATATAACGGTTTTTCAGCATGGCAAAGAAGGATGAGGGATCTGCTCATCCAACAAGGATTACACAAGGTACTAGTTGCTGATGCCAAAAAGCCTGATACTTGGGCTGACTTGGATGAAAGAGCTGCTAGTGCAATCAGGTTGCACTTGTTGGATGATGTGGTAAATAACATCATTGATGAAGACATTGCACGTGGAATTTGGACAAGGTTGGAAAGCTTATACATGTCCAAAATGCTGACAAGTAAATTGTACCTCAAAAAGAAGTTATACGCCCTACACATGGGTGAAGGTATGAATTTTTTGTCGCATTTAAATGTGTTTAACGGACTAATCACACAGCTTGCCAACCTCGGAGTAAAAATCGCGGAGGAAGATAAAGCCATCTTGCTATTGAACTCGTCGCCATCTTCGTACGATAATTTAGCAACAACCATCCTGCACGGTAAGACTACTATTGAGTTGAAAGATGTCACAATGGCTCTTTTACTCAATGTGAAGATGAGAAAGAAGCCTGAAAATTAAGAGCAAGCTTTTATCACAGAAGGTAGAGGCAGGAGTTATCAAAGGAGTTCGAGAAACTATGGTAGATCCGGAGCTCGTGGAAAGTCAAAGAATTGATCCAAATCAAAAGCCAGAAACTGCTACAACTGTGATCACCCAGGTCACTTCAAAAGAGATTACCCAAATCCAAGGAAGGGAAAAGGTGAAACTAGTGGCCAGAAGAATGACGACAACACAGCTTCAATGGTGCAAAACAATGACAATGTTGTCCTCTTTATAAATGAGGAAGAGAAATTCATGCACCTGTCAGGTTCAGAGTCGGAATGGGTGGTTGACACAGCGGCATCTTACCATGCCACACCGGTAAATGATCTTTTTTGCAGATATGTAGCAGGTGATTTCGGCACAGTAAGAATGGGTAACACATGTTACTCAAAGATTGTGGGGATTGGTGACATTTGTATCAAGACAAATGTCGGATGCACATTGGTTCTAAATGATGTGCGGCATGTACCTGATTTGCTGATGAACTTGATCTCGGGGATTGCTTTGGACCGAGATGGATACGAGAACTATTTTGCAAATCAAAAGTGGAGACTCAGCAAGGGATCATTTGTTATTGCAAAGGGAGTTGCTCGTGGCACGTTGTACATGACATATGCAGAAATATGCCAATGTGAATTGAATGCGGCACTAGATGAGATTTCTGTAGATTTCTGGCATAAAAGAATAGGTCATATGAGCGAGAAGGGATTGCAGATTCTTGCAAAGAAATCACTTATTTCTTATGCCAAAGGTACAACAATAAAACCCTATGACTAGTGTTTATTTGGTAAGCAGCATAGAGTCTCATTTCAGACATCGTCTGAAAGAAAACTGAATATACTTGATCTAGTGTATTCTGATGTTTGTGGCCCAATAGAAATTGAATCAATGGGCGGTAACAAATATTTTGTTACTTTTATTGATGATGCTTCACGAAAATTGTGGGTTTATATTGTGAAAACCAAAGATCAGGTGTTTCAAGTTTTCCAACAGTTTCATGCTCTAGTAGAAAGGGAGACAGGTCAAAAGCTAAAGCGTCTCCGAAGCAACATGGAGGTGGGTACACTTCAAGGGAATTTGAATAGTACTGTTCAAGTCATGGGATCAGACATGATAAGACGGTTCCTGGAACCCCACAGCACAATGGTGTAGGAGAGAGGATGAACCGCACTATTGTGGAGAAGGTGAGAAGCATGCTCAGAATGGCGAAACTACCTAAGTCATTCTGGGGTGAAGCAGTTCAAACAACCTGTTACCGTATCAATAGGAGTCCATCAGTTCCATTGGTGTTTGACATCCCAGAGAGAGTTTGTCAATAAGGAGGTGTCCTACTCGCATTTGAAGGTGTTCGGTTGCAGGGATTTTGCACATGTACCGAAAGAGCAGAGAACAAAGCTGGATGATAAATTTGTTATCGGATACGGAGATGAAGAGTTCGGGTACAGATTGTGGGATCTTGTAAAGAAAAAGGTCATCAGAAGAAGAGATGTAGTCTTCAGAGAAAGTGAAGTTGGAATTGCTGCGGATATGTCATAAAAGGCGAAGAATGGTATAATTCCTAACCTTGTTATTATTCCTTCTACTTCTAACAATCCCTCAAGTGCATAAAGTACGACCGACGAGGTTGCCGAGCAGGGGGAGCAACCTGGTGAGGTTATTAAGCAAGGGGAGCAACTTGATGAAGGTGTCAAGGAAGTGGAGCACCCCACTCAGGAAGAAGAACAACCTCAACCTATGAGGAGATTGCAGAGGCCAAGGGTAGAGTCATGCAGTTAAACTTCCACAGAGTATGTCCTCATCAGTAACGAGGGGGAGCCAGAATGTCTTAAGGAGGTGTTGTCCCATCCAGAAAAGAACCAGTGGATGAAAGCCATGCAAGAAGAGATGGAATCTCTACAGAACAATGGCACGTACAAACTGGTTGATCTTTCAAAGGGTAAAAGACCACTCAAATGCAAATGGGTCTTTAAACTCAAGAAAGATGGAAATGGCAAGTTGGTCAGATACAAAGCTCGATTGGTGGTTAAAGGCATCGAACAGAAGAAAGGTATTGATTTTGACGAAATTTTCTCACCTGTTGTCAAAATGACTTCTATTCGAACAACTCTGAGCTTAACATCTAGCCTAGATCTTGAAGTGGAGCAGTTGGATGTGAAAACTGCATTTCTTCATGGAGATTTGAAAGAAGAGATTTATATGGAGCAGCCAGAAAGATTTGAAGTAGCTGGAAAGAAACACATGGTGTGCAAATTGAATAAGAGTCTTTATGGATTAAAGCAGGCACCAAGGGAGTGGTACATGAAGTTTGACTCATTCATGAAAAGTCAAACATACATAAAGACCTATTCTAATCCATGTATATACTTCAAAAGATTTTCTGAGAATAATTTTATTATATTATTGTTATATGTGGATGGCATGTTAATTGTAGGAAAAAGTAAGGGGTTGATAGCAAATTTGAAGGGAGATCTGTCCAAGTCATTTGATATGAAGTATTTGGGCCCAGCACAACAACTTCTAGGGATGAAGACAGTTCGAGAGAGAACAAGTACAAAGTTGTGGCTATCTTAGGAGAAGTACATTGAACGTGTACTAGAACGCTTCAACATGAAAAATGCTAAGCCAGTCAGCACACCTCTTGCTAGTCATCTAAAATTGAGTAAAAAGATGCGTCTTACAACGGAGTAGAAAGGGAACATGGCTAGAGTTCCTTATTCTTCAACAGTCGGAAGCTTGATGTATGTAATGGTATGTACTAGACCTGATATTGCTCACGCAGTTGGTGTTGTCACCAGGTTTCTTGAAAATCCTGGAAAGGAACATTGGGAAGCAGTCAAGTGGATACTCAGGTACATGAGAGGCACCACGAGAGATTGTTTGTGCGTTGGAGGATCTGATACAATCTTGAAGGGATATACAGATGCTGATATGGCAGGTAACATTGACAACAGAAAATCCACTACTGGATATTTATTTACATTTTCAGGGGGAGTTATATCATGGCAGTCGAGGTTGCAGAAGTGTGTTGCACTCTCTACAACTGAAGCGGAATATATTGCCACTACTGAAGCTGGCAAAGAGTTGGTATGGCTCAAACGGTTTCTTCAAGAGCTTGGATTGCATCAGAAGGAGTATGTCGTCTATTGTGACACTCAAAGTGCAATAGACCTTAGCAGGAACTCTATGTACCATGCAAGGACCAAACACATAGATGTGAGATATCACTGGATTCCTGAGAAAGTGACGGACGAATCTTTACAGGTCAAAAAGATTCACACAAGCGAAAATCTTGCGGATATGCTAACCAAAGTGATATCAAGAGACAAGTTTGAGTAATGCAAAGAACTTGTATGCATACACTCAAACTAGAAACTGCGGTGTTATCCCCTTCAGGTGAATGGGATCGGAGGAGGAGATTGATGGGGTCCAGCCCCCTTAAATTAAGGAAGAAAGTTCTATTCCTTGTCTTCTTCGTTTGTCAATACAGGCAACAGCAGCCCACATTTTGTTTTTGTTTCTGTCAAATTAAGCATGCTGCAGAAGAAAATTGTCAAAAGTGGTTGGCAATGTTTGCCTATAAAATGAGAGTTTCGGCTCTCATTTTGATACACCAAAAAAAGAGAGGAAAAAGAGTAAGGTTTCACAGACAGTGTATAAGAAAATAGTTTGTGAGGAAAATAGAGATTGAGCGATATTGTAGTGAGGTGGAAATATCAAAATAGGGTTATTTTCTTTTGAGTGTTGTAGTGGTCTTTAGAGTATTTTACTCGGACCTACAAAGTGTAAAATTCCTTGCTATAGTGATATCAGTTGGTCCACTCAGGGCCGTGGTTTTTTCCCTTATTCAGAAGGGTTTTCCACGTACAAATCTTGGTGTCATTGTTAACTTGTTTGACTGAAATGAGGGTAACTCTAAATTTGTATCTCCAAATACAGCAGCTTCCCTAAGAACTGCAACAAAATACGGACACGGACAAGCCTCAAAATCAAGAGTTGCAGTGGTAGAAACCTACATAATCTGATAGTAATTTACCACCACGCTGCACAAGGTGTTCTAGCTCAAAAGGATCTGCAAAGACTCCAGAAGGCAGTCTTTCAACAATTATCACCTCACAAGATTTGGGAGGCCTGGAAATGAACTCTGATGGCATCTTCAATCTGAGAGATGATGACAGACGCCGATGGGAGCCTTCACCAATCAGCTTTCGATGTAAAGCAGACAGCTTTGGTGCAAATTTGACATTGTCTTGCAGCGATACACAGGTGCTGGACAGAATGTCACGTGCAATGAAATCTTCAAACTTCGAGAACAATATTCCAACTTATAATCTGTTTCTTGAATATGCATGTGGTGGAAATAGGTTTCTATGCCTATCAACTCTAAAAGGGTATTCAAGATGTTCATAAAAAAGGGTGGGTTCATTGTGATATTAAACCTGCTAATGTCTTGGTTTTCGATGCTAATGAAGCGTGGCATGCACAAGTTGAAGTTGGCTGACTTTGGATTATCGTTGAAAATTGGTGATGGAATGGTATATATGACTGAAACTCCATTGAGCAATCGGGGAACTCTGCTATATGCACCCCCAGAATCTTTAACGTATGGTTTTCATGCAAAAGCTTATGATATATGGTCGCTTGGGTGTACTGTGGCAGAGATGATGAGTGGGAATTGTGTTTGGGTTTATCGCGATACTAAAGATTTTCAATGGCAGATTATGAATGAAGATCCTTTGATTCCTGAGTAATATTTCTGAGATTGCTAGAGATTTTTTATACAGGTGTTTTACAAATGATCCTCGAAGAAAATGGACAAGTGAACAACTGCTTCAGCATCCTTTTATTCAGCATGCTATGCGTATTTCTAATTCGATGCCTAATACTCAGGGGATAATAGGAAGGGTTAATCCCTTTTGTTGCAAAATTCCAAATGCAGTAGGTGAGAAGGACTTCATCAATTTGCTCTTTGAAAGTAATTTAAGGATACAATGAAGGAGATAGCCAGATACTCCTGGGATATGTTGTATTTGTTTCTATAATATGGAAATCAGCAGTTATGTTCAAGTATAACACGGTGTAATAGTTCCTTTTGAATGATGTTTACTAGATTCAATTATTTTCTTTATTTCGAATAGATAGATTTAGTTATGCTGGGTAGAAGAGTGTATCTAAAGAGATCTTGTTAGAAAAATGAGTAAATAGATTACTACATATTCAGCTTCATAATGTAAATTGTACGGATTTTCTGTTCTTTGGAGTTTAATTCCAAACTGCGATTTTATATTTATATCTATGTTATTATAAAAGCATGAGTATAATGTCGGTTTACAAAAATAACCTTATAATATTAAGCATAATTGTCACGACCCATTTTCTGAACAAGCCGAGACCGGCACTCGATTACTAAACATGACCGAGCGAACCATCTCTGCTTATCAAACCTAGTGTAACTCCAAACTTTATATGCAACAAAGCAATACTCTAACCAAATACTTTTGATTGATTCAAATATTTAAAAAAATCAACTCCAAAGCTTTATTCTTAGTAATTACTGAATTACTGCTAAGTTATTATAAAATAACATCTGAATCTCAACACAATGACTATGTCTATGAAGCCTCTACTGATAAACTAACGCACTGCTCATGACATGAGATTTTCTGGCCAGTTTTTTAAATAAATAAAGAAATAGCTATATGAAAATGACTCTAAGAATACTCCACGAACAAAAGCGCAGCTAACCAATATTACTGGAAGGGAAGGAAGTCCTAACTTATAGCCTACTCGCCTGCAAATTCGGTTCCTACGTTGTACCGCAGACCAATGTAGGTTCCCAAAAGAGACAAAACTTCAGTACCAACCATTGTACTCAGTGAGTCTCCGCAACAGGGGGAGAAATTTTAATAACATATACATTATGAGCAAAGGTTCTAAATGCATGTAAAACATAAAGCTTATAAGAAAAATTCTAAAATAATTGCACAATAGCAATTTGTGAATATTCTAAAAGTAACTCTTTTCTTTTTTTTATTTATAAAAAATACTTCACTTTGTACTTTGAGAGTTCCAACTATCATGATTTAATTCTATTTGTCATCGTGTGATCGGCAAGAGTTCGATCCCAACCTGATCGAATAGGCCCAATCCATGAGGTGTCACTTGCTTCATGGTTCTTAGCGCTCATGTATCATACCTTAGCATGGCTAAGTAAATTCTCGGCAACGAGACCCCCAGCTCGTGTGCTCCCTACTTTGGCACAAGTAGTTTCAGGAAGTCAATGCATTGGTCAGGACCCTTGGCCTAGACGATGACCCCTTCTCAGAGTAAAGGATACTCCCCAAAAATCTTTTCTTTCTAAAACTTCTTCTTGTGACTTTTCAAGTCTAAATCTTTTTTTGTAGAACATTATGTACATGCTCATATTGGTGTCCTTAAATGTAAAGCATGTCATAAGAATGAAATAAATATATAAACATATTTCTAAAGATTATTTCTTCTTCATAATTTTCAACATGAAAATAGCATATAAGACTAACACAAAAATCTGAAAATTTAAGCATATATAGCATAATAAATCATCTAATCTTTTTCTAGGACAATTCTAAATTTATGGGTACGCACTCGCTCTAATTAAACAAAGATAAACTCTTTTAAGCAATTCATCAAACACCTTGTATGCGTGCTTTTGTGAGTTAAACCACTTCAGTAAAGAGTTATATCAACTCACCTTAAAACTTCTCGAGCCAATACATAGCCCCAGTTTAATTGACACCAGTCAAACAATCGATTCTACAATAACCAGTACGTTTTAATCAATTTTTAAGATATTACACCTAAATAAGAAATTTATTGACGAAATAGAGGAAGAAGGGAATCAACTACTAAATTCTTAGCTAATACTACTGTATTCTTAGAGGAATAACTAGGGTAATTGATAATAAGGAATTTTATATACCTGAGTTCAAGGATTAGTGGTTTGTAAAGAACCCTAATTTTCTTTTTGTTTGCTGCGTTTGTTGTGTTGCTGCGTTTGCTGCATTTTTGTCCTCCTCTTTTCTTTGTTTGGTGCTTCCCATTATTCCTGTTAAAATATCATGGCATAGCCAGTTTTTACACTGGTCAATGAAAAATAGTCACTATTTACCAAATCAATAAAAATAGCCACTATTTTGCCGTAAAGGGACCGGTCGAGTATAATATACGGGAGTTCTGGTGCATTTGTGTACGAACTCCAGCATATTATACTGGACCAGTATACTTTGTGAACTCCAATAAAACTTGCGGGAGACTGGAGCACCAGTGCTCCAAACTCCAGTATATTATACTGGACAATTATACTCTTTGCTAACTCCTGTAAAATTTGCGGGAGACTGGAGCACCAGCTCCAAACTCCAGTATATTATACTGGATAATTATACTCTTTGCTAACTCCTGTAAAATTTACGGGAGACTGGAGCACCAGTACTCTGAACAATTATACTTGCTGGAACTCTAGTAAAATTTACAGGAGTTCCAGCATAATTATGCTTGAACTCCCGTAAAATTTGCGGGAGCTCCAGCATAGTTATTCTGGAACTCCCGTAAAATTTACGGGCGTATTTTTCTGAATGTTGAATAGTGTTTTCGCTCATATTTAAAGTAGCTAAATTTCGATGACTTTTGAAACTTGGCTATTTTTCAATGACCAGTGGTAAATCTGGCTACTTTTTTAAATTTCTCGCGTTATTCCTCTTATAAGGCTTTAAGCCTTTTTTTTTTTGTTATTTTATTTGTTTTCCCTTTTTTTGTTTTTATTTTTCTTTAACTAATAATTAGTAATACTCACTTTTTAGTATAATTACTTTCAGGATGTCTAATTCATATAAAATTGAAAAATCAAAATCCTATCATTGACCTAAATTTCGAAATCACTTTTCATATCTTAGGTCATATAGATGGCACATGATGTTTTTTGCATGTATGACGTAATATAGGTCAATTATACAATTAAATATTTTTAGTCTATAATCCTATTAGATTTAGGATACACTTCTTAAAATTTCTATTAGTAATTTAATTTAAAAATACAATATAATATCCAATTACTAATTTAGTTTGATAGTGTATTATATTGTCCAAATTTATTTAGAAAAAGAAGAGACTACATTATTCTAAAAGCATAAATACAATATTAATATACCAAAATAACCCTATAATACTAAGCGAAAGAATTCATAAGGAAATGACATAAATTAATAGCCTATTTTTTCGACTACAATGCCTTTTATGCTAATTTCTAATATTTAAAATGGACAAAAAAATTTATTAAATTCTTATGAAAAATATATAGGAAATTTTATAAAATTAATTTCATAAGAATCCTCCATATTGGCAATACATTACCACTCTATAATGTCCAATACCCAGAAAAAATAAAGTAATATTGAAATAGACTATATAAAGATTTGAAATTGAGAAAAAAATACCCCTACATTAAAATATTTTTATTTTATATTTAATCTATTTTTCAACTCAAATAATATATTTTTATCAATTTTTCTTGTAATATTGAAAAATACCAAATTATTAAACAACAATTAAGAAAATATTTAAGATATCTAGAATGAGGAGGTAAAATTTAAATGTGTTGAAATAAGACTAATGCAGTGTAATGATATGAAATTCGAATCCTATGACAAATGGCTAATTTTGAAGATTGATTCATGTCCTACGGTTATGGACTAAGGATGAGGTGAAATATTTAGTTAAGATAAAGAATCAAATATAGGAATTTGCTTGACAGGGGTTTTATTCGACCGGTGTTTCACTTTGGGATGCTCCTATTTTGTTTGTGAAGTAGCGGTGTTCAAAACCGAACCGAAAATGAAAACCAATTTGAAACCGAAGCTTAATGGCTTATTGGTATTTGCTTAACGGTTTAATGGACGAGGAACAGATTGAAATTTTTTTATTAACGGCTTATCGGGTTGGGGGCAAATTTGTCAATTTTCTTACGGCTAATCCGTTAAGAAATTTTATATATATATATATATATATATATATATATATATATATATATATATACGCCACGGTGCTGTAACAGCTGCTAGCTTTATGTACTGTGCTATCCCAGCACTACATCTATACCAAAGCTACGGACACATTTCCATGACTATAAACATCATTCTCATGTTGATTACTGGAGTGTTTGTGAATGGACCCATATGCCTTTGAAGGGCAATTCACGAGCACTTGCAATTGTGACTGCTATTATTGATGGAACTGGCTCAATTGGTGCTGCCATTGGACCATTTCTAACGGGTTACATTTCAGCTAAGAGCTGGAACTGGAATGCAGTTTTCGTGATGCTTATGACAGTAGCTTTCATTGCTGGTTTGCTTTTGACCAGGCTAGTTTTAGTACAATTTAGTGGTTTACAAATGTGTTCTGCTTTTTCACTCATTATTTTGAAGGCAGTAGTTTCGATTTTTGTACGTAGACTCAATTGTGTAATTTTAATTTCTGAATTTGTATGCTAGGCTGTTAGTGAACAATTAATGCACGCAATATAGGTTGAATTAGGCCGATAAACCACCCAATAACCGCCCGATAAGAGGTAAACCGATACCAATCTGCCCGATATCTTATTGGGTGGATAGCGGATTGATACATTTAAAAACCGACAACCGTTAAGCCAAACTGTTAAGAGTAAATAACCGCCAATCCGCCCGATAAGCAGCCCTATTGTGAAGAAAAAGAATGGTATGCGTATGTGTTTTGATTAACGCCAGTTAAATAAGGTTACATTGAAGAACCGTTCTCCTTTGTCTCGTATTGATGATCTATTTGACCAGCTTCAGGATGCGCAGGTGTTTTCTAAAATTGATTTGCGTTCAGGTTACCATTAGTTAATGATTCGGGAGTCAGACATCCCGAAGACTGCTATTAGGACTCGATATGGTCATTACGAGTTCCTTGATATGTCATTTGGGCTGGCCATTGCCCCAACAACCTTTATACATTTGATGCACAATGTATTTAGGCCATATCTCGATTTATTTTTGGTTGTTTTCATATATGATATTCCGATATACTCCCGAAGTCGGGAACATCATGAGCAACACCTGAGGACAGTACTTCATATTCTGATAGAATAAGTTACATGCAAAGTTTTCAAAATATGAGTTCTGGATGTACTCTGTGGTATTCTTAGACCACGTGGTATCGAGCGAGGGTACCCGGGTGGATCTAAAGAAGGTAAGAGCTGTGTAGAGTTGGCCGAGACCCTCCTCAACTACAGACATTCACAGTTTTCTTGGCTTGCTGGGCTATTACTGTTGTTTTGGTAGAGGGATTTTCATCGATTGCAGCCCCTATGACCAAATTTACCCAGAAAGGTGCTCCATTTCAGCAGATAGAGGAGTGCGAGGCGAGCTTTCAGAAGCTCAAGACAGCTTTTACTGCAACCCCAATTTTGATATTGCCTACTGGTTCGGGGTCTTATACAGTATATTGTGATGCTTCATGGGTTGGCATTAGAGCGGGGTTGATGTAAGACGGTAGAGGGATTGCCTTCGTGTCCAGATAGTTGAAGATACATGAAAAAAATTTACCCTGTCCATGACCTTGAGTTAGATGCTATTGATCATGCCTTAAAGATCTGTCGTCATTATTTGTATAGTGCGCCTTGTGAGATTTATATTAATCATCAGAGTTGCTGCATATGTTCTAGACAAAGGATCTATATTTGCACCACAGAGGGTGGTTAGAGTTGCGGTAAGGATTATGACATCACTATTTAGTATCACCCGGAAAAAGCTAATGTAGTGGCTGATGCTTTGAGTCGTCGGGCAGAGAGTTTGGGAAGTTTGACTGACGTACCAGCATTAAGAGGCCTATAGCGATGGGTGTTCAGGCCTTTGCCATTTCAGTTGTGAGGTTGGATCTTTCAGAGCCTAGTCGAATTTGTAGCTTGGTGCCCAAACTGTGAGCAGGTTAATTATGAGCACCAGAGACCTGGTGGATTGGTTCAAGTCGGGTGAGGTTGGATTATTGGGCACAAATATGGTTTAGAATTCCTTGGAAAAGTTTAAAGTGATTCAGAATAGCCTCGTCGGGACAGAAGAGTTATGTGAACTGAAGAAATCGTGATGGTTCCGATAAGGTTAGGGGAGAAGGTTTTGATTCGTGTTTCGCCTATGAAAGGATTCATGAGGTTAGAGAAGAAGGAAAAGTTGAGTCCGATGTTTATTGGCCCCTTTGAGATTTTGAAGCGAGTTGGAGAGGTTGCATATGAGCTTGCCTTGCCTCCCAGTTTGGCCGGGTTTCATCCGGTATTTCAGGCCTCGATGCTTTGAAGGTATCACGGTGACCCGTCACAGGTGTTGGAGTTCACTTCAGTCCAGCTGGACAAGGATCTGTCCTATGTTGAGGAGCCAGTTGCAATATTAGACAGGCAGGTCTGAAAGCTCAGGTCAAAGGATACAGCTTCAGTAAAGGTGCAATGGCGGGGTAAAACAATCGATGAGGCGACTTGGAAGATCGAGCACGATATGCGCAGCCTATACTCTCATCTTTTCACTACTTCGAGTATGTTCTTTATGCTCGTTCGAGGACGAATAAATGTTTAGGTGTGGGAGAATGTAACGACCCGGACGGTCATTTTTAGAATTTACACCATGTTCCCCTATTAAATGCTTCCTTATATTTCATTAACGTTATTGGGTGCGGTAGAATTAAATTGGAGTGATTTTGATAAGAAATGAGACACTTAATCTCTTTTAAGAAGCCTTAAGTTGGAAAAGTCAACCGAGCGTTGACTTATGAATTAGAGGGATCAGATATGAATTCTGATGGTTCAGTTATCTCCGTGAGATGATTTGGGACTTAGGATGTGTCCGGATTATTTTTGTTATGACCGGTGTAGAATTAATCTTAAATTGGCGAAGTTAGTATTTTGACGATTTCCGATTGAAAGGTGAAATTTTGATCTGAGGGTCAGAACGGAATTTTGGAAGTTGCTGTAGTTTCATTAGGTGATTTGGGATATGTGTGCAAAATTTCAAGTCATTTGGATATGGTTTGGACGGGTTTTTTATGGAATGTGTGATTTGAAGTTTCTAAAAGAACACAGGCTTGAATTTGAATGATTTTAGTGTTAGTCGAGGTGTTTTGATGATTGGAACAAGTTTGTAAAATAATTAAGGATGCGTTGGCGCTTTTGGTTGAGGTCCGGGGGGCCTCGGGTGTGTTTTGGGTGAGTTTTGAGCGAGTACGGACATCCTGGAACCTTAAAAATAGATGGGGCAGTCAATTGGGTGCGGACCGCGCTCCTATTAGCGCGGGGCGCGCGGGGCGCGGTCAGGCAATGCGGTCCGCGGTCGCGAAGACCTGCAGGTCGCTCGTCCTACTTCGGAAGCTCATATCTTTCAATCTACCAGGAATTTTAAGGTGATTTAATGACGAACGTTATAGCCCTTCGTGTCTAGTTCCTAAAAAGCTAAAGTAAACGTAATTTGGACATCTGTAGCGAAAGTTATGGCCAGAGTACTAAAGCCTATCACTGCAGTCAAAATCTGGCACAGCCGCAGTCATTTTTTCGTGGACTACACTTGTTGGGCGCGGACCGCGGTCATGTTTGCACGGCCGCGGAGGTGAAAATCTGGGGCTACTCCTATAAGTACGAGGTTTTGGGTTTTATTTGATATTTGACCTAGAGAGCTCGGATTTTGGCGATTTTTCAAAGATTTTTCAAGAAATTCATCGGGGTAAGTGATTCTAACTCAGATTAGAGCACGTGAACAATTGAATTCATCATTTAATTAGTGATTTGAGATGGAATTTGGGAAGAAAATTGTGGAATCTTTAAAAAATATAAAATGAAGATTGAAGGACCAAATGGTGTCGGAATTAGATAAATTTGGTATGGTTAGACTCGTGAGAGCACGAGGGTTCTGGAAATAAATTTTACCCAATTCCGAGACATGGGGACCGAGGGGCATTTTGGTCATTTTACATAATTTTGCGTATTAGCTTAGAATTTAATTGTAGAATAAATTACTTGAATTATTATTTATAATATGCAATTTAATTTAACATATTAGAGCCATTTGGAGTCGAATACTCGTGGCAAAGGCGTGGTTTTGGGTTGCTCTTGAACTTGTTCGAGGTAAGTGGCTTCTCTAACCTTGTGTAGGGGACTTTGTCCCTTAGGATGTGATATTTGGTAATTCAATGCCTTGTACATGAGGTGACAAGCGCATACTTGAGCTAATTATTGAAACCCCGAATTTTTACTTAAAGTATTTGAACTGAGTTTTTTTTTCATATTCGCCTTATTCTACTTGTCATTATAGCATGTGCTAGTCTAGAAAAGCATGTTTGGTTGATCCAATTGCCTACCGCTTAATTTTCCTTAATTGCATTATGTGGAGAATGTTAGGCTGGAACTACGTGTTGCTTCTTATTAATGTACTTCACTTCTGAATGTTCTCTTATTGTGGTTGCGCATTTACATTGGGACTACGGATGTGGGATTCCGGTAGCTCCCCCCTTGTTTGATTTAAATTTGGGACTAGGGGACGGCATCCCGTGAGCTCCCCCTGCACGTGTTATGTTCTAAGACTGAGAGTGCGGGATACCAAGAAATCCCTAGCACATAAATGATTATATATGGAGGATACCAAGAGATCCACGGAATACCAAGAGATCCCCGAGTTATTATTGTGGATACCAAGAGATCTCAAAATTACTATTGAGGATACCAAGAGATCCTAGAATTATTATTGAGGATACCAAGAGATTCTCGGTATACCAAGAGATCCCAGAACGATTTATTGAGGATAACAAGAGATCCTCGGGATACTAGGAGATACCTTATGATAAATATCTAGTTGTGGTTTGTACCTCTATTCATTGATTCTGTTTGTTCTCTGTCACTGTTTTACTTATTTTCTTGCTGGATTTCTTTTGTGATTATACTCATATTGTCTCCTCATTATCATACTGATTATTATGTTTTTACCTCAGTAGGGTCGTGACCTTCCTCGTCACTACCCAACCGAGGTTAGGCTTGGCACTTACTAAGTATCACTATGGTGTACTCATGCCTCTTCTGCGCATGTTTTTCATGTGCAAATCCAGGTAGCTCTGGTCAGGCACACCATCAGTGATCGAGGAGACATCTACCAGAGACTTTGAGGTATATCTGCCACGTCCGCAGACCAGGAGTCTCCATCTTATTCCAGCTGTAGTACTGATTTTCCTTTCTTTCGATTATGTGGACATTATGGAATTAGAGTAGTGTATTACATTTCTATTAGCCTGTGGTTTCCGTGAGTTTCAGGGTTTTGGGATTTTCTATTTCAGAATTTGAAGTGTTGAAATGTATGTGCCATGCGGCAAGATATATATATTCCCTTAAGTTATTCGACTTTTGATTGAATATTTTCGTATTAGATGTTACTTCCGCATTGTTAGGCTTACCTAGTCATCGTGACTAGGTGCCGTCATCACGTGTTCACGATTGGTGAATTAGGGTCGTGACAAGCTGGTATCAGAGCATGATACCAACACACGCAGTTAATCTAGAACAGGCTTAAAGTTGAAATTTGTCACGACCCCAATTCGCCCTCCGTGAATCATGATGGCACCTAGTCACTACGACTAGGTAAGCCTAGCAATGCGGAAATAAACCAATTGCGGACGAAAATATTTTAAAACTGGACCAGTAAAATAAATCAATATTTAAGGTGCCGCCTGGCACATACACTAACAATTCTCGAAACTAAAACAAATTCCCAAAACCTGAAATCTCACAAATCACAAGCTAAGGGATACATAAGAGCCTCTGACTCGAGAATATCTATACAAGGTGAAAATACTGAAGATCTATACTTATTACAGAAAGCTAGAAAAGGACTTCTCGATCTGCGAACGCAGCAGTCATACCTCAAAATCTCTACCAATATGCCAACTCCCAAGGCTGACATGTATCTGTACAGCAAAAGTGTGCAGAAGAGTAGCATGAGCACACCACAGCGGTGCCAGTAAGTATCATGACTAACATCGGTGGAGTAGTGACGAGGAACAGTCAAGACACCTACTGGTAAATAAATAGTATAAATCATAGGAATAATGGAGACGATGTATATAATTATGTAAAGACTGCATGAA
Organism: Nicotiana benthamiana; assembly: GCA_034376525.1. NCBI lineage: Eukaryota > Viridiplantae > Streptophyta > Magnoliopsida > Solanales > Solanaceae > Nicotiana > Nicotiana benthamiana. Next base: position 122,572,677 of record CM067330.1, read on the forward strand.
TGACTAAAAATGCTACAATTCAAATAAGGAAACCGGCAACAAGTAACAACGAGAATATAAAGAAATGATGATACAAACGACGGCAGAATCACAATCCCAATCCTAACGTCATCACACAGCAAAAGGAAAACATGTCAACAACTCATATCCTACAATGAGATTCACCTAAGGTCTTATCCCACTTATTCCACGATTTTTATCAAAATTTCGGACAAACTACATCTCACGAAAGGCTTAGCATCTGAAGTCTAACACTTGGCATCATGTGCCCCATAATTATCACGATCATGCTGACAGCTAACTGGCTAACTAGGGCCACTCTCACATATACAATGGGTACGAGGGAGTACCTCCACCCTTAGCATAATCAGGAGGGATTCATCTCTAATATGAGTGTACAACTATGTGTATGCTTGTGCAAGTGTATTCAACAAAAATTCTACAACTAGTAAGTATGAAAATGGAACGGCCAGCATAGGAATTATTTGCACACGGATCGAGTCAATGAAAAATTCAGTTCAGAACACCGTGGATTTAACGGGGATCTCCCAAGATAGCGTCATGTAGTCCCGAACATGAGTACGAGTGCTAGGGATCTCTTGGTATCCCGAGGATCTCTTGGTATCCTCAATATATGAACTAGGTATCTCTTGGTATCCCGAGGATCTCTTGGTATTCTCAATATATGAACTAGGGATCTCTTGGTATCCTCAATATATGAATTAGGGATCTCTTGTTATCCCGAGGATCTATTGGTATCCTCCATATATGAGCTAGGGATCATTCGGGAATCGAACCTGCAGTCCCAAAGTGAGCAAATAAGGGGGAGCTACCGAAATCCCACATCCATAGTCCCAATGTAAATACACACCAAAAACAAGCAACAACATCTCGACAAGGGAGTCAGCAATAACGTCCCGGCAAAGGAATAAACAATAGAAACAATAATGTCCTGGCAATGGAACCAACAATAGAAATAACAACGTCCCGGAAAGTGAATCAATAATATATAAGAAGGGCCACAGAAAATCAAGAAGCACGATAACCTCAACAAAAAAATAACAGACGTAATAAATGTGTGATAGCTATACCGGTTACCACAACAGTTGGACATGTAACATATTTGCACGAGTCACAGATGAACTTACAATCAAGGAGTATCCAAACAATAAGGAAGTTAACATGAATCAAACAATTACAATTAAGGAAGTATCAACTAAACATAAGATATCTGACTTCTTTTCAATTTAGGCCAATCGATTACATGAGAAGTAAAATAATGGTTTACATTTAAAGACAAGCAGTTATGAAAGATCACGTAGTTATATAAGGGTAAATATTTTCAATTATACAAGTAAAAGTCAATTAGGCAACAAGAATAACCCAAAAGGGCAAGTAAATTCCAATTAGGACATGTAGAGGTGAAACTAATAACAAGGAACTCTTTTCATAGAAAGAACAACTTTATACTCAGCGATTACAAGGATCTAAGAGCCTAAAAGGGATAATTTACCATAAAATAAATCCGAGCACGCACTTGTCACCTTACGTACACGGAATACAATCAACAGAGAAGACTCAAATCCTAAGGGAAGTCCCCCACACTAGGTTAGGCAAGATACTTACCTCAAACCAGCTAAAATCAACTAGCAACCGCGTTCTTGCCTCGAGTTCTTGACTCCAAATGGCTCAGATCTATTCAATTAAATCACACATTAACATCTCAAGCAACTTATTCTATTATTTAATTCAAAGCTAAAGCGCGATATTAGGTACAATAACCAAAACGCCCCTCAAGACAATGACTTGAAATTGAATAATTTTTATATTTTCAGAAACCACGTACTCTCACGAGTATAACAATATAAGAATCTCCCAAATCGGAGGTCAATTGCCTACTCAAAACTCAATATTTAAGCCTAAGAAGTTTTACCCATTTTTCCCAATTTTAGACCTTGAATTCAAATTCTAATGTTGTATTTCGCTAGATGTTGATGGAAAACAACTAAATGAGGTTAAGGAAATATTACCCAGTGATCTACTCTTCAAAATCAACCCGAAATCTCCTTCTCCCAAGCTAAATTTTGATTTCTCTAACTTTTGAAATAAACCCTCGGATTTTCCCTTTTAAAAAAAGTGCTTTCTGCTTCTGCGGTCCCGCACATGCGGACCACGAGCCCCTTCTGCGACTCCTCACTTAAATCATTAGTTTCACTTTTACGGTCACAAGAACCTCCTCTGTTGTTTCTCCTTTGCGAAAACTAGACCGCTTCTGCGGTCTCTAAAGAATATGGCCAAATCGCTTCTACGGTGAGCCAGACCGCTTCTGCGGCTTCCAAACCACAGAAGCGAAAATATCAGAAGAGTTGCTGCAATTTTCTTCCAACTCCAAAACTTGCTCGTTAAGCATCCGAAACACACCAGAGGCCTCCGGAACCCCGTCTAATCACACAAGCAAGTCATATAACCTAACACATACTTGCTCGAAGTTCCAAATAATATAACACAACATTGAAATGATGAATAAAACCAAAAATCAATTTTATAAACTTCTAAATCTTCAAATATCAAAACTCATGCCGAAACCTATCAATTCAACTCGGAATGACGCTAAATTTTGCAGACAAGTCCAAAATTACATAACGGAGCTGTTCCAACTCTCAGAATTGCATTCTGACCCCGATATTCCAAATGTCAGTTGTGGGTCAAACTTCTTCATTTTCCAACTTTAACTTTCGCTGAAATGCCTCAATTTACTCTACGGACCTCCAAATCCGAATCCGGGCGCGCCCCTAAGTCCAAAATCACCATACGAAACTGTTGAGATCATCCATGACCCATTCTGAGGTTATTAACCCAAAATTCCAATTCCGGTCAACTTTTCACTGTTTTAACTTCCAAAACAAGGTTTCTTCTCTAAACTTGACTCTAAATCACCCGAAAAACCGAATTCCACCATGCACGCATGTCGATACTCATATTACAAACTATTCCAGACCTTATGCCACTGAACGGAGCTTAATTTCTCAAAATGACCAATTGAGTCGTTACATCCTCCCCCTCTTATAGCCAACTTTTGTCCTCGAACGTGCTAAGATTTGCCTCGAAGTCCTCAATTCACTTAGTGTGCACTTCAAACATACAACCGCGGGTGATCCCACGTCACCCCAAATCACATGAGCACGATGATGTTCTAAATCCAGTTGTTTAAATTAAACGAGGGTTCTAATCTAGTTCTAATGCAGTATCTTAAATAGAGGGATGAACTGGGGTGTAACACATAATCGGAATTCTAGATATTAGCATTCTAATCCTATTAGTTTTAGAATAAGACTACACGTTAAAAATTCTACATAATCGTCTTTAGGAATCCTATTAGTATAATTACTTTTGGGATGTCTAATTATAGCTGTAAAGTAGCCCGGTTCAGGCCCGGGACCGGACCAGGACCGCGGTCATGGCGGGCCTGCTGGGCCGGTCCTGGCGGTCCCGGTCCTACCGGTCCAGAACACCCGTGACGAGCCGGTCTTCCTCTTCGAACCGTCAGGCCCGAGACCCCCAGGCGGGCCTGGGCCGGTCCTGGCGGGCCTAGCGGGCCACGGCGGGCCCAACGACTCTTTTTTTAAAAAAAATTATTTTTATATAGTGTATATTATGTGTATATTATTACCCAAAATAGCATATCTTTCTTAGTCTTGCTTCCCCCAATGTAATGCGCACAACAAGGTACTAATACCACCATTAAAAGGAAAAAAAAAAACTAAAAGAAGCGTCAATGGTGGTACTAGTAATTAGTATATATATATTCTCTTATATATTTTCATGTAGTATATATATCGTATATTATGTATATATATTATAATGTATATAGTTATATATTTTGTTGTACTATATATATTGTATCTCTTATGTATAATGTATATATATTCTCTTATATATGTTATTACTTATATATTGTTTTGTAGTTTAGGTTGTATGTTATGTATATATATTCTCGTATATATTTTTTTGTAGTATATATTGTATGTTATATATTGTATGTTATATATATATATATATATATATATATATATATATATATATATATATATATATATATTGTAGCTTATAAATAATTCGAAGTAAAGATAAAGAAATATTAAGAAAAAAATATTCAAGGATATGTATTATGTAATATATTATTACCCAAAATGTCATATCTTTCTTAGACTTCCTTCCCCCAATGGAATGAGCACAACAAGGTACTAATACCACCATTAAAAGGAAAAAAAACTAAAAAAAGATGAGCCAATGTACAAGTTACATCATAATCTACATTGTATCTCTAACAAATCTCATAAATCCGTCATGAACAAGCTTTGTTTCAACCACCACCAACAAAATATATAACTATATACGTTTATAATATATATACATAATATACGATATATATACTACATGAAAATATATAAGAGAATATATATATATATATACATAACATACAATATATACTATAAGAAATGAAGAAAATATATAAGGGAGTGTATATATAATATACAATATATACTAATTACTACAACACAATATAGTAATTACTACTCCACCATTGGCACATCTTCTTTTACTTTCTTTTTCTTTTAATGGCGGTATTAGTACCTTGTTGTACTCATTCCATTGGGTGAAGGAAGACTAAAAAAGATGTCATTTTGGGTAATAATATATACATAATGTATACTATATATACAATATATATACGAAAAACCGCCAGGCCCGGCACGTGAAGCCCGGAACCGCAAAGCCCCGCCTGTCAGGCCCGTTTAGGCCCTGGCCCGGGACAAAATACAGCCCTATGTCTAATTCATATAAAATTGAACAATCAAAATCCTTTCATTCACCTAAATTTCGGAATCTCTTTTCATACATTAGGCCATATAGATGGCACATGATGTTTTTGGATAATGACGTAATATAGGTCAATTATACAATTAAATATTATTAGTCTATAATCTATTACATTTAGGATATATTTCTTAAAAAAATTTATTAGTAATTTAATTTAAAAATACATTATAATTTCCTATTACTAATTTAGTTTGATAATGTATTATATTGTCCAAATTTATTTAGATAAAGGATAGACTATATTATTCTAAAAGCATAAATACAATATTACTATACTAAAATAGCCCTAAAATATTAAATAGAAGAGCACATAAGAAAATGACATAACTGTAATAACCTATTTTTTGGACTACATACCTTCTATGCTAATTTTTAATATTTAAAATGAAAAAAATTGTGTCTATTAAATTCTTATTTAAAATATATAGGAAAGTTTTATAAAATTTAATTCATAAGAATCCTCCATATTGGCATTATATTAACACTCTATAATGTCTAATACCAAGAAAAAATAAAAGTAATATTAAAATGGACTGCAAAAAGAGTTGAGATTGAGAAAAAAATACCCCCACATTAAAATATTTCTATTTTATATTTAAACTATTTTTCTACTCAAATAATATATTTTTTATCAATTTTTTGTGTAATATTGAAAATACCAAATTATTAAACAACAATTAAGAAAATATTTAGGAATATAAATGTGTGATAAAGAGAAAAAATAATGATTGGTAAGAGTCAATACCACTAATGATTCTATAAGCATAACGATCTAAAAGCAAAATATAATATTAATCTTTTCCTCTTTGAAAATAAAATTTATGGTAGATAAAATTACAACTAAGGTTAAATAGTCAAACCAAGAGATGAAGTAATATTAAGATCTGAATCAATATAAAATAAAATTTTTTTTATGTTAAAGCTAAATAATTAAAATTTTAAATTAATTATTTAAAAAGATAATCCATTTCAATTATTTTTTAAATTCATCATATGAGTAAAATTCTTATTTAAATTTAAAAAAAAGTCTTAGGGTACATAAATTTATTCCATAAAAAGAGTGTTAGAACACAAAGTAAATAGAATAGTATATTACTAATAATCAAAATTGATAATATGAGATAAAGCACTTATGGCTAAGTGCCTAACGATTGAAATAATTGCCTACAGTTCTAGAGATATATTAGATATTAATGAACGTTTGGTGGAAAATTAACGATTTGGGAGGTGATTTCTATACCAAGAGTTTCAAAATCAACAAAAGCTGAGACTATAAAAGCTATCTTCCCAAAGTTATACTTCTGGCCTCAAATGAAAAAGATTCAACTAACAAGAAATATAAAAGCAAGAATAATATATGTCCATCATTCTACTGAAAAACTTAGATACGCCGAATAAATTATATAATAGCACACAGATTGTATATAAAAGTTTTGACAATAATGTCATACATGCAATATCATGATACGGCTCAATATGCTTCTAAGTATATTCTTATCACTGAATTCAACTTTTGTCTTCCGAAACTAAGGAATATCCTTTTAAATTTGTGTAGGATTAATTTTTAGTATGTTTATGTTTTGCAAATATAATAAATAAAGTACAAGGAAAAATATCTTAAATAATGAACTATATTTACCACATTATGTTTTCTTGTACGAACAACTTTATGTTGCACTTTAAAGAGGGATATCAAGATCGGAAACAAAAGTTATGGTTAAGGAATAGCAACCAAAACATTAGGAGGAAATATATACAGAAAAAAATATTATCCACAAAGAAGTATTCGTTAATATATCATCACCTTAAATACTTTTAAACTATAATACATAATAATATAAATAACTTGATAAAATTGATTATTTGTGTAAGTTTTGATAATGTTCTTTTATTTTAAATTCATGTATTATGCTAAAGTAGTAATATTTTTCGGCATTAGATGATTGTTGTGTTATTAAACATAAATTTCTCTCATAATTAAATTTATTATTCTTTCATATAAATAAATGTTATAAATTAACGTGCCTGTAAGACCCCATAAAAATGAGTGCTCAAGTCCTAGCAACTCATTATGTCACGTCCACCTATGTGTTGGAACCCTTTTCTACTGATTTTATACTTAAAAATCTAGAGCCAATTTTTTCTGAAAAAATGTTATTTATGCGGTCAGGTATGCGGTCGCATATCAGGTATGCGAACCGCATATCGACCGCAGAGTTAATCAGAGAATAGCCAAATTGGATGTTGAAAATGCGGTCCATTACGCCGTCGCAAAACCAACATGTGGACCGCATAGTCGTCGCATAAATTTCTCAAGGATTTGTGGAGGTCAATTCTGCGGTGCAATATGTGACCGCAGAACGGGTATGCGGACCGCATGCTCACGCATACCCAAAAAGAGAGGTCAAAATTTTTTGACCATTATGTGGTCCAATATGCGGACCGCATGTCAACTATGCGATCGCATAGTTGACCGCAGATCCAGCACGAACATCAATTTTCTAAAAGTTTTACCCGACCCTTTTCTCATAAAACACCCCAACCCCTCATTTTTAGACATTCTCTGAACAAAACAAGAGAGAGGGAAGGGAGAGTTCTTGAGAGAGAAAGGATTCTTCTTGAAATTGATCCTCCAAAACTATCCGGGCCGGAAGTATTTTGAGTTATTTTCTTCATCTCACCTCTTACATGTAAAATACCTAACCGTTTTCCCAATTTTTTCTGATTTAAGCTAAGGGAGGGGAGTCTTATGCTTTGATTTTGGACTAACAATTGAAAATCCTCATGCATGTCACTCAAAACCTAGAATCTAGTGAAGGGAAATTGGATAGAAGTAGAGAGATGTGCTAGATAGCTTGGTGACTGAGAATAGAAACTTAAAAAGGGAATTCGACTCCAGATTTGTATGGCTAATCTTGATCCTTGTGAAATCGCCTTGCTTGGTATGTGAATTGTTTAGTAGTTGATATCTATGTTGGTTATTTGTGAGCTTCCTATGACTTGTTTGATTGTGAATGCACCTCGTGGTAAAAGTTGAATATCAAGTGATTGAAGGAGTCCGTAAATGGTGAAACAAGGCTAACTGTGATAACAATGTACATGAAATGTTGTGGGAAATTGTGGTAACTTGAATTAAGTACAAACTGTTGAAAGTTATGAAATTGGTACTAATAGTTATGGAAACACTTGTAACACTGTTGTGGTGATGTCTTGGGGTATACTTGTTGTTTATCTTTGTGACTTGTTGTTTGGTTGTACTTGTTATGAATTGAAATTGTACGGCAGGGTCGGGTTGTGCACCGCAACACGGTGTAATAAGGTGTGGGTTGGTGTGATAATTGTGGTCGGGGTAATAAGGGTGGAAAAGTGATCGAAATCACTATTGATATATATATATATATATATATATATATATATATATATATATATATATATATATATATATATATATATATATATATATATATATATATATATATATATATATATATATATATATACACTAGAACAAAATTGTGAAATCAATGATGTGGAATTGTGAAAGGAAACAGGAGGAGAGTTTGTAACATGTGGGGCACTGATTGCCCCTTATTTTGACTAATTGTACCTTCTATGTATGTTTGGTTGATGCTTCTATTGTTGTGCTCTTGTTCTACTTGCATATGGCTTGAGTTTACTTGAGGATAAGTTTTGTTCATACATACCAGTACAATTCAAATGTGTTGACTTCCCTTTGGCCGGGGGCGCTACATTCGTGCTATGATTGTAGGTAGTTCTTCAGCATTTACTCCAGTCCACCGTCCGTAGCTCTTCCTCATTCCCCGTCAAGCTATATTGGTGAGCCCCTTTCCTTCCGGGGCCCTGCGTGGCTCATGCCACTATTGTTCTTGTACTTTGCGATTTTATTTTGGTGTATGTAAAATGGTATAGCGGGAGCCTTGTTACCGGCAAGTATAGTACAGTCATCTTTTATTCTTAGAGGCTCCGTAGGCATGAAATGTGGGTCTTGAACCATGTAGTAAGTACTAATATTTTGGGCATTGAAAATTGTAAAACACGCTAATGTTATCTGTGCAATGTGTGTGTTGTAGAAAGGGAATCTCAATTATAAATAGTTGTTTCCACTCGGTTAGTAAGTAATGGAAAAATGTGGGGTAACTCATGGGCCAGGAAAGGCACCCAGGTCCACTCGACTGGGGATACCCGGTTGAGTGCCGGTCATGTCCCTCGGATTTGAGGCCTGACAAACTTGGTATCAGAGCCTAAGGTTTTAATAAGAGTCCTAGGGTATCTCGGAGTCGTGCCTAGTAGATCCCTTCTTATCGGTGTGTTGTCGACCACATCTATAAGTAGGGTCTACACGGGCATTTAGGAAACTACTCTCTTCTTTTTTATTCCATTTCGTGCGGTGAAGTGAAAAGTTAAAGTACTTATGTCTAACTTGTGCCTTGTTCCGAAATCTTCAGAGATGGCTCCTAAGAAGAATGTTAGACTCGGCCTTGAGGCCAGCGCCATCCCAAGTGTGATCGTGGGACATGTACTTGACGCCATGGACGAGAGTGACTCCCCGGCTTTGAATCTTCCTGGCCCATCCCTTCTGGATCCAAGAACTTCTATTCCAGCAGCGGCAGAGGGCGTCACCTTCTCTCCTGCCAATATTCCTAATCTTGGCCTTTCTTCAGCTCTCGGCTCTGAGGCTTCTGATGGGGACCTTAGGGGAGCCATTAGTATGTTGACCCAGTTAGTGCCTGCTCAGGCTCAGAGATCTCGCGATGCTCCTATGTCCTCCAGCGGACAGGGAGATTCTGCCAGCTCCAAAGTCCACCCGTTTCTGCGATTGGTCCCTCCATAGTTTTCGGACATAGACCCAAAGACCGATCCGTGAGATTTTCCGGATGAGATATACAAGACCCTTCGTGTGATGAAGGCCACAGAATCATAGGGGGTTGATTTGGCTTCCTACAGGTTGAAGGGAGCAGCATGCTCGTGGTTCGAGATGTGGGAGAATTCCCGCTAGAAGGGGAGCCCTCCGACTAGATGGAAGGAATTTATGGATGCCTTATGGATCATTTCTTGCCTGCCGAGACAATGGGATCCCGTGCCACATAGTTCAAGGTTCTCAAGCAGGGCAGCATGAGAGTTTAGGAGTACCATATGGAGTTCATGCAACTGTCCAAATATGCTCTTGTGTTATTGTCGACCATGAGTGCTTGAGTTGGGCGATTTGTTCAGGGTCTTAGTCCATTAGTGGTGAATGAGGCTCCTACAGCGGCCTTGCACTCATATATGAACAATAGGAAGATTATGGGTTTCGCTCAGGCCACAAAGGCTAGGAAGTTGAAGATACAGGCAGATAGGGAGAGTAGCAGCAGGGCCAGGTCAATGGGTCACTCAGGGAGATCAGATCCGGGGAGAAGGCCATCAAGGCCATCCCAGTCATGTGTTCGGTCTTCAGCAAGCGCACCGCCATATATGCACAGCCATCAACAGGGTAGTTTCTCAAGACCAGGTTGTGACAACAAGAGATTCCAGCAGTCCAATCATTTGGGGGTGAGGCCCCAGCAGTAGGGGAGCTACATGTCCCAAGTGTGGGAGGTTCCGCACAGAGACTTGCTATTTGGACATCCTAGTGTGTTACAATATCGGTGTGAGAGGTCATGTTCTGCGGAACTATCGTGCACTTAGAAAGGGCATGGGTAGGGCATTCTCCCAGCTATCCGGTTCTTCAGTTGCTACATCATATGTGCGTCCTCCAGCTCCAGTAGGGCGTGGTGCAGATAGGGGTGGGGCTCGTGGTAGAGGTGGACTGAGCCGGTTCTATGCTTTGAGTGGTCGCCAGAATGCTGAGACTTCTCCGGATATGGTTACAGGTATTGTCTGTTCACGCCATTGATTGTTATGCTTTTATTGACCCTGGGTCTTCCTTGTCCTATGTCACTCCATTCATTTCTTTGAGTTTTAGAAGAGAGCCCGAACAGTTTCTTGAATCGTTCTTTGTATCGACTCCAGTTGGTGATTCTATTACTGCCGCACGAGTTTATATGAATTGTGTTATCACGGTGTGTGGTCGTGTTACCATGGCCGATCTTATTCGTGCTTTGCTAAGCTTGACTGCCGAACGAGAGTCATGAGACTCCAGTTTCCCAACAAGCTGGTTATTCAGTGGAGAGGGAATGGCGTTGTGCCAAAGGGTAGGTTTATTTCTTACTTTAAGGCTTCGAAGATGATTAAGAAGGGGTGTATCTATCATTTGGTCAGGTTGGCGGACACCGCATCAGAGGTGCCCGCCCTCGGGTCTATGCCAGTTGTAAATGAATTTCTTGAGGTTTTTCTAGATGAGCTTCCAGGGATTCCGCCAGATAGGGAGATTGACTCCAGGATTGATGTGTTGCCAGATACTCAACCAATATCTCTTCCACCATACAGGATGGTGCCAGCAGAATTACGAGAGTTAAAGGAGCAGCTGAAGGACTTACTAGAGAAGGGGTTCATTCGACCAAGTGTGTCTTCATGGGGTGCTCCCGTTCTTTTTGTCAGGAAGAAGGATGGGTCACTTTGGATGTGTATCGACAATCGGCAACTTAACAAGGGATCCTATGGATCGGGTCTTCAAGCCATTTCTAGACTCCTTTGTGGTTGTTTTTACTGACGACATCCTCGTTTATTCACGAAGCAGGGAGGATCATGTCGATCACCTCTGGGTAGTTTGGCAAACTCTTCATCAGCACCAGTTTTAAGCTAAATTCTCAAAATGTGAATTTTGGTTGGAGTCTGTCGCTTCTCTGCGACATGTCGTTTCCGGTATGAGGATTCAAGGGGACCCCTAAAAGATTGCAGCAGTGAAGGATTGGCCTAGACCCACGACCCCGAGGAGATCCGTAGCTTTTTGGGGTTAGCGGGTTATTGTCGGAGGTTTATGGAGGGGTTCTCTACCCTCGCCTCCCCATTAACTAAATTGACGCAAAAATCAGTCAAGTTCCAACAGTGTGATGCTTCTGAGAAAATTTTTCAGGAATTGAAGTCAAGGTTGACCTCGCCACCAGTGTTGGCTTTGCCGAAAGGCACATAAGGATTCGTGTTGTATTGCAATGCCTCCGGGGTCGGTTTGTGGTGTGTGCTCATGCAGCATGGGAAGTTTATAGCGTATGCTTCAAGGCAACTCACGAATCACAAGAAGAATTACCTGACACATGATTTGGAGCTTGCAGCAGTTGTGTTTGGCTTTAAAATATGGCGGCATTAAGGTTATGGGGTCCATGTGGATGAGTTCTCGGACCACAAGAGTCTCCAATATTTGTTCAAGCAGAAGGAGCTAAACTTGAGGCAGCCGGCGGTGGTTGGAATTGCTCAAAGATTATGATATGAACACCTTGTACCATCCAGGGAAGGCGAACATGGTGGCCGACGCCCTCACTCGGAAATCCATGGATAGTTTGCTCATTCGGGAGCGGATCGGGCGTTCCTAGAGGTTAATCAGTTGGCTAGTCTTAGGGTTTGTATCTCGACCCCAAATGAGGAGGACATTATGGTGCACAATGTAGCAGAGTCGTCGCTTGTAGCGGAAGTCAAGGAACAACAGTTTATTGATCCAGCATTGGCATAAATAAGGGAGGGGGTCTAGAGTAGCAAGATTTTAGCATTCTCACTCGGCGGCAATGATAGTGTGTTGCGATGTCAAGGTAGGCTATGTTTTCCAGATGTATATAATCTTCGGGATAGGGTAATGGCGGAGGCTCATCATTCTAGGTATTCAGTGCACCCAGGTTCAACAAATATGCATCGCGATCTCAAGGAAATTTATTGGTGGAGCGGTATGAAAAGAGATATGGCAGATTTTTTGTAACTAAATGCTCGAACTGTCAGCAAGTAAAGGCCGAGCATCAGTGGCCCGGTGGGCTAACCCAGCTTATGGAGATACCAATGTCGAAATGGGAGATGATTAACATGGATTTCATGGTAGGGCTACCTCGCACTCAGCGTAAGTTTCGACTCACTAAATCAGCTCACTTCTTTCCAGTCAAGTACACTGACACTGCAGAATAATATGATCGATTGCAGATCAAGGAAATAGTGAGACTTCATGGCACTCCACTTTCTATTATCTCAGATCGAGGGTCTCAGTTCACAAATAACATTTGGAAGATATTTCATCAAGGGTTGGGTACTCAAGTGAACCTCAGCACGGCTTTTCATCCGCATATTGATGGTCAAGCAGAGGGACTATTCAGACCTCAAGGATATGTTGTGGGCTTCTGTCTTGGATTTCAAAGGTGATTGGGATGATCATTTGCCCCTTATGGAAGGTGTTTAGGGATCCGTCGACCCTCGTGCCAGTTGAAGACATCAAGGTTACTGAAGATCTATCATATGAAGAGATTCTGGTTGCTATTCTTGATAGACAAGTTCGTAGGTTGCGAAATAAGGAGATCGCTTCGGTTAAGGTGTTGTGGCGAAACCAACAAGTCGAAGAGGCCACGTGGGAAGCGGAAGATGAGATGAAAGTAAAATACCCCCATTTGTTCGAACAAGTCTAGGAGTGGTCATGTAAGTCCTTGTCCCTAAGCAAACTAGCATTGTGTCCCATTTGGTGTAAAAGTTCCTAAGTACTTCACCATTATAATTCTTCCAGTCGTGCCAAACTTTTGTGTGTTTTTATGGTAGATAATCATCCCATGGTAGAGCGAGTGTAAATAAATAATTATTAGTTTTGCATGAAGGAATTGTATTGAAATGATTAACTGTGTCGCACTCCCTAAAGTAATCAACTATGTGCAAAAAAAGTGTCAAACAATTGAATGTGTGCAGGTATGAAGTTAATTAATAGAACCATAGGAAACCCTTCTTGTTAAATGGAGATAACTTACTCTTGTGATTGTGATAAATGCATCGCTTTGATAGTACAGATGATTAATGCTTAATTTAATGGCAGGTGGTGTACCAAAGTTGTTAAAAGTGTGTCAAGAGGTTGAATATGTATAAGTGTGAAGGTCGTGCAATGTATAACTGTTATAGGGGTAGCAATATTTGTGTAATAGTGCTTGGAAATATGTTTTGGGACTCACTGACAGGTGGATAAGTCCACATTACAAAGGAGACTCTGGCAAAATTTTCCTAAATCATAAGAGTTAGTGAAAAACTTAGGAGCATGCATATCATGCTTTTAAACCATTTCATTGTCAAAGTTCTTATTCGAGGACGAATGGTTTTAAGCGGGGGAGGATGTAAGACACCGTAAAAATGAGTGCTCAAGTCCTACAATTCATAAAGTCAGGTCCACCTATGTGTTGGAACCCTTTTCTACTGATTTATACTTAAAAATCTAGAGCTAAATTTTTCCGGAAAAATTTCATTTCTGCGGTCAGGTATGCGGACCCATATCAGGGATGCAAGACTGCATATCGACCGCAGAGTTAATCAAAGAGTAGCCAAATTGGATGTTCAAAATTTGGTCCATTGTGCGATCGCATAACCAATATACGGACCGCATAGTCGTAGCATAAATTTCTCAAGGATTTGTGGAGGTCAATTATGCGGTGCAATATGCGACCGCATAACGGGTATGCGGACCGCATTCTCACCGCATACCCAAACAGAGAGTTCAGCAATTTGGGACTATTATGCGGTCCAATATGCGGACCGCATGTCAACTATGTGATCGCATAGTTGATCGCAGATCCGGCACGAACATTAGTTTCCTAAAATTTTTAAACTCGACCCTTTTCTAATAAAATACCCCAACCCCTCATATTTTGCACATTCTCTGAACTAAACGAGAGAGATGGACGGGAGAGTTCTTGAGAGAGAAAGGATTCTTCCTCAAATTGATCCTCCAAAACTATCCGGGCCGGAAAACGTTTGAGTTATTGTCTTCATCTCCACTCATACAGGTAAAATCCCTAACCCTTTTCCCCAATTTTTCTGATTTAAGCTAAGGGAAGGGAGTCTAATGCTTTAATTTTGAACTAACAATTGAAAACCCTCATGCATGACACTCAAAACCTAGAATCTAGTGAAGGGAAATTAGATAGAAGTAGAGAACTGTGCTAGATAGCTTGATGATTGAGAGTAGAAACTTAAAAAGGGAATTCGACTCCAGGTATGTATGGATAATCTTGATCCTTGTGAATCGCATGCTTGGTATGTGAATTATTTGGTAGTTGATATCTATGTTGGTTATTTTTGAGCTTCTTATGACTGGTTTGAATGTGAATGCACCTCATGGTAAAGTTTAATAACAAGTGATTGAAATAGTGAAACAAGGCTAACTGTGATAACAGTGTACTTGGAATATTGTGGACAATTGTGATAACTTGAATTGAGTACGAACTGTTGAAAGTTATGAAATTGGTACTAATAGTTATGGAAACACTTGTAACACTGTTGTAGTGATGTCTTGGGGTGTACTTGTTGTTTATCTTTATGACTTTCTATTTGGTTGTGCTTGTTGTGAATTGAACTGTACGACAGGGTCGGGTTGCGCGCCATAACACAGTGTAATAAGGTGTGGGTTTGTGTGATAAGGGTGGTCGAGGTAATAAGGTTGGAAAAATTGATCGAAATCACTATTGATATATATACACGCTTGAACAAAATTATGAAAGGAGACAGCAGGAGAGTTTGTAACCTGTGGAGCACTGATTGCCCCTTTGTTTGACTAACTGTACCTTCTATATGTGTTTGGTTTATGCTTCTATTACTGTGTTCTTTTTGTACTTGCATATGGCTTGAATTTACTTGGGACAAGTTTTGTTCATACATACCAGTACAATTCAAAGGTGCTGACATCACTTTTGCCAGGGGCGCTACATTCGTGTTATGATTGTAGGTGGATATTCAGCATGTACTCCAGTCCACCGTCCGTAGCTCTTCCTCATTCCCCGTCAGCTGTATCGGTGAGCCCCTTTCCTTCCGGGGGCCTGCATGGCTCATTCCACTCTTGTTCTTGTACTTTGGGATTTTATTTTGGTGTATGTAAAACGGTATAGCCGGAGCCTTGTTAACGGCAAGAATATTACTGTCATCTTTTATTATTAGAGGCTCCGTGGGCATGAAATGTGGGTCTTGAACCATGTAGTAAGTACTTGTATTTTGGGCATTGAAAATTGTAAACCACGTTAATGTTATCTATGTAATGTATGTGTTGTAGAAAGGGAATCTCAATTATATGCAGTTGTTTCCACTCAGTTAGTAATTAATGAAAAAATGTGGGGTAACTCGTGGGTCAGAAAAGGCACCCAAGTCCACTCGATTGGGGATACCCGGTTGAGTGTCAGTCATGTCCCTCAAATTTTGGGCGTGACAAACTTGGTATCAGAGCCGAATGTTTTAAAAAGAGTCCTAGAGTGTCTCAGAGCCGTGCCTAGTAGAGCCCTTCTTATCGGTGTGTTGTTGACCACATCTATACGTAGGGGCTACACGGGCATTTATAAACTACTCTCTTCTTTGGTATTCCATTTCGTGAGGTGAAATGAAAAGTGAAAGTACTTGTGTCTAACTTGTGCCTTGTTCCGAAATTTTAAGAGATGGCACCTAAGAAGAAGGTTAGACTCAAACTTGACGCCAGCGCCACCCCAAGTGTGATCGTGGGCCATGTACCTGACGCCATGGATGAGAGTGACTCCCCGGATTTGAATCTGCCTGGCCCGTCCCTTCCAGATCCAATCACTCCTGTTACAGTAGTGGCAAAGGGCGTCACCATCCCTCCTGTCAATATTCCTAGTCCTGACATTGTTTTAGCTCCCGCTCCTAAAGCTTATGATGGGGACCTTAAGGGAGCCATTCGTATGTTGACCCAGTTAGTAGCTGCTCAGGCTCAGAGATCTCATGATGCTCCTATGTCATCCAGCGGACAGGGAGATTCTGCCAGCTCTAAAGTCCACCAGTTTTTGTGATTGGCCCCTCCAGAGTTTTCGGGCACAGACCTAGAGGCTGATCCGCATGATTTTCTTGATGAGATGTATTAGACCCTTCATGTTATAAAGGCCACAAAATCAGAGGGGGTTGATTTGTCTTCCTACAGGCTGAAGGGAGCGGCACGCTCATGGTTCGAGATGTGGGAGGATTCTCATGAGGAGGGGAGCCCTTCGGCTAGATGGGAGGAATTTCTGGATTCTTTAATAGATCTTTTCTTGCATGTCGAGACAATGGAAGCTTGTGCCAAAGAGTTCAAGGTTCTCAAGCAGGGAAGCATGATTGTTTGGGAGTACCATATGGAGTTCGTGCGATTGTCCAAGTATGCTCCTCAGTTAGTATCGAACATAACTGCTCGAGTTCGGAAATTTGTTAAAGGTCTTAGTCCATTGGTGGTGAATGAGGCTGCTACAGTGGCCTTATACTCCAATATGAACTATGAGAAGATTGTATGTTTCGCTAAGGCCACAGAGGCTAGGAAGTTGAAGATACGAGCAGATAGGGAGAGTAGCAGCAGGGCCCGGTCAATGGGTCACTCAGGGAGGTCAGCTCCAGGGAGAGGGCCATCAAGTCCATCCCGGTCATATGTTCAGTCATCAGCAAGCGCACCGCCATCTATGCACAGCCATCAGCAGGGTAAATCCTCGAGACCGGGTTCTAACAATAGGAGGTTCCACCAGTCCAGTCATTCAAGGTGAGGCCCCACTAGCAGGGGGAGCTACATGTCCCAAGTGTGGGAGGTTCCACACGAAAACTTGCTATTTGGACATCCCGGTATGTTATAATTGTGGGGTGAGAGGTCATGTTCATCGGAACTGTCGTGCACCTAGAAAGGGCATGGGTAGGGTATTTTCCTAGCCATCCAATTCTTAAGTCGCTACATCATTTGTGCGTGCTCCAGCTCTAGTAGGGCGTGGTGCAAATAGGGGTTGGGCTCGTGGTAGAGGTGGACCAAGCCGGTTCTATGCTTTGAGTGGTCGCCAGAATGTTGAGTCTTCTCCAAATGTGGTTATAGGTATCTTGTCTGTTGAGGCCATTGACTGTTATACTCTTATTGACCCTGGGTCTTCCTTGTCCTATGTCACTCGATTCGTTGCTTCAAGTTTTGGGAGACAGCCCGTACAGCTTCTTGAACCGTTCTCTGTATTGACTCCGGTTGGTGATTCTATTACAACCGTGCGCGTTTATAGGAATTGTGTTGTCATGGTGTGTGGTCGTGTTCCCACGGCCAATCTTATTGAGCTTGGAATGGTAGATTTTCATGTTATTATGGGAATGGACTGGATTTATTCGTGCTTTCCTAAGCTTGACTTCCGAACGAGAGTGATGAGACTCGAGTTTCCCAACGAGCCGGTTATTGAGTGGAGAGGGAATGGTGTTTTGCCAAAGGGTAGGTTTATTTCTTACCTTAAGGCTTCGAAGATGATTAAGAATGGGTGTATCTATCATTTGGCCCTGGTGGCGGACACAGCTTCAGAGGTGCCCGCCCTCGGGTCCGTGCACGTTTTAAATGAATTTCCGGAGGTTTTTCCATATGAACTTCCAGGGATTCCGCCAGATAGGGAGATTGACTTTGGGATTGACGTGTTGCCAGATACACATCCAATATCTATTTTACCATATAGGATGGCGCCAGCAGAATTACGAGAGTTAAAGGAGCAACTGAAGGACTTATTAGAGAAGGGGTTCGTTCGACTGAGTGTTTCGCCATGGGGTTCTCCAGTTCGTTTTGTCAGGACGAAGGATGGGTCACTCCAAAGGGGAATCGACTATTTGTAGCTTAACAAGGTCACCATCAAGAATAAATACCCTTTGCCCGGATAGATGATTTGTTCGAACAATTGCAAGGTGTGAAGTTATTCTCCAATATTGATTTGCGATCCGGGTATCACAAATTGAAGATCAGAGAGCGGGATATTCATAAGACCACCTTTAGAACCCGCTATGGTCACTTTGAATACATGGTCATGTCTTTTGGGCTAACGAACGCCCCAGCAGCATTCATGGATCTTATGAATCAGGTCTTCAAGACATCTCTAGACTCCTTTGTGGTTGTTTTTATTGATGACATCCTCGGTTATTCGCGAAGCAGGGAGGATCATACTGATCACCTCAAGGCAGTTTTGCAAACTCTTCATCAGCACCAGTTGTATGCTAAATTCTCAAAATGTGAATTTTGGTTGGAGTCCGTCGCTTTTCTGGGACATGTCGTTTCCGGTAGGGGGATTCAAGTGGACCCCTAAAAGATTGAAACAGTGAAGGATTGGCCTAGACCCACGACCCCGACGGAGATCCGTAGCTTTTTGGGGTTAGTGGGTTATTATCGGAGGTTTATGGAGGGGTTCTCTACCCTCGCCTCCCCATTAACTAAATTGACGCAGAAATCAGTCAAGTTCCAATGGTCTGATGCTTGTGAGAAAAGTTTTCAGGAATTGAAGTCAAGGTTAACCTCGGCACCAGTGTTGGCTTTGTCGGAAGGCGGAAGGATTTATGGTGTATTGCGATGCCTCCAGGGTCGGTTTGGCGTGTGTGATCATGCATCATGGAAATGTTATAGCGTATGCTTCAAGGCAACTCAAGAATTACAAGAAAAATTACCTGACGCGTGATTTGGAGCTTGCAGCAGTTGTGTTTGCCTTGAAAATATGGCGGCATCACCTTTATAGGGTCCATGTGGATGTGTTCTCGGACCACAAGAGTCTCCAATATTTATTCAAGCATAAGGAGCTAAACTTGAGGCAGCGGTGATGGTTATAATTGCTCAAAGATTATGATATGAAAACCTTGTACCTTCCAGGGAAGGCGAACGTGGTGACCGACGCCCTCACTCGGAAGTCCATGGGTAGTTTGGCTCATTTTGGGAACGGATTAGACGTTCCTAGAGGTTTATCAGTTGGCCAGTCTTAGGGTTTGTATCTCGACCCCAAATGAGGAGGAGATTATGGTGCACAACGTAGCAGATTTTTCGCTTGTAGCGGAAGTCAAGGAACAACAGTTTATTGATCCAGCATTGGCACAAATAAGGGAGAGGGTCCAGAATAGCAAGATTTCAGCATTCTCACTCGGTAGCAATGATAGTGTGTTGCGATGTCAAGGTAGGCTATGTGTTCCAGATGTACATAATCTTCTGGAAAGGGTAATGGCGGAGGCTCATCATTCCAGGTATTCAGTGCACCCAGTACAAAAATGTATCGCGATCTCAAAGGAAATTTATTGGTGGCGCGGTATGAAGAGAGATGTGGCAGACTTCGTAACTAAATGCTCGAACTGTCAGCAAGTAAATACCGAGCATTAGCAGCCCGGTGGGCTAACCCAGCTTATGGAGATACCAATTTGGAAATGGAAGATGATCAACATGGATTTCGTGGCAGGACTACCTTGCACTCAACGTAAGTTCGACTCAATTTGGGTGATAGTGGATCAACTCACCAAATATGCTCACTTCTTGCTAGTAAAGTCCAGCGACATTGCAGAACAATATGCTCGATTGTATATCAAGGAAATAGTGAGACTTCATGGCACTCCACTTTCTATTATCTCGGATCTAGGGGCTCAGTTAACAGCTAACATTTGGAAGAAATTTCAGCAAGGGTTAGGTACTCAGGTGAACCTCAGCATGGCTTTTCATCCGCAGACTGATGGTCAAGCAGAGAGGACTATTCAAATGTTGTTGGCTTGTGTCTTGGATTTCAAGGGTAATTGGGATGATCATATGCCCCTCATAGAATTTTCTTACAACAACAGCCTTCATGCTAGCATCCAGATGGCCCCGTTTGAGGCATTGTACGGCAGGAGGTGTAGGTCCCCAATTGGTGGTTCGAAGTAGGTGAGGCAGAATTGATAGGGCCAGATCTCATGCACCAGGCCATGGAAATAAGTTAAAGTCATTCAAGAAAGGATGAAGACTGCTCAAAGTCGCCGGAAGTCCTATGCGGACGTGCGTCGAAGGGAATTGAAGTTTCAAGATGGTGATTGGGTATTCTTACGGGCATCGCCCATGAAGGGGGTCATGCGGTTTGGGAAGAAATGGAAGCTAAGTCCTAGATTTCGGGCCTTATCAGATTACTCAAAGGATAGGACAAGTTGCTTATAGGTTGTAGTTGCTCCCAGAAATGTCCTTAGTGCACCCAGTGTTCCATGTGTCCATGTTAAGAAAGGTGGTTGGGGATCCGTCCACCCTCGTGCCAGTTGAAGACATCAAGGTTACTGAAGAGCTATCATATGAAGAGATTGTGGTTGCTATTCTTGATAGACAAGTCCGTAGGTTGCGAAATAAGGAGATCGCTTCGGTTAAGGTGTTGTGGCAAAACCAAAAAGTCGAAGAGGCCATATGGGAAGCGAAAGATGAGATGAAAGTAAAATACCTCCATTTGTTTGAACAAGTCTAGGAGTGGTCATGTAAGTCCTTGTCCCTAAGCAAACTAGCATTGTGTCCCTTTTGGTGTAAAAGTTCCTAAATACTTCACCATTATAATTCTTCCAGTCGTGCCAATATTTTGTGTGTTTTTATGGTAGATAATCGGCCCATGGTAGAGCGATTGTATTGAAATTATTAACTGTGTCGCACTCCCTAAAGTAAACAACTATGTGCAAAATGGGTGTCAAACAATTGAATGTGTGCAGGTATGAAGGTAATGAATTGAACCATAGGCAGCCCTTCTTGTTAAATGGAGGTAACATACTCTTGTGATTGTGATAAATGCATGGCTTTGATAGTACAGACGATTAATGCTTAATTTAATGTCAAGTTGTGTACCAAAATAGTTAAAAGTGTGTCGATAAGTTGAATATGTATAAGTGTGAAGGTTGTGCATTGTATAACTGTTATAGGGGTAGCAAGATTTGTGTAATAGTGCTTGGAAATATGTTTTTGGACTCACTGATAGGTGGATAAGTCCATATTACAAAGGAGACTTTGGCAAAAGTTTCCTAAATCATAAGAGTTAGTGAAAAGCTTAGGAGCTTGAATATCATGCTTTTCAACCATTTCATTTTCGAAGTTCTAATTCGAGGACGAACGATTTTAAGCATGGAGGATGTAAGACCCCGTCAAAATGAGTGCTCAAGCCCTAGCAACTCATAAAGTCAGGTCCACCTATGTGTTGGAACCCTTTTCTACTGATTTTGAACTTAAAAATCTAGAGCTAATTTTTTCCAGAAAAATGTCATTTCTGCGGTCAGGTATGCGGTCGCAGATCAGGTATACGGACAGTATATCGATCGTGGAGTTAATTAATGAGTAGCCAAATTGGATGTTGAAAATGCGGTCCATTATGCGATCACATAGCCAATATGCGGACCGCATAGTCGTCACATAAATTTCTCAAGGATTTGTGGAGGTCAATTCTGCGGTGCAAATGCGACCGAAGAATGGATACACGGAACGCATTTACACCGCATACCCAAACAGAGAGGTCAGCAATTTGGGACCAATATACACATTGCATGTCAACTATGCGATCGCATAGTAGACCGCAGATCCGGCACAATTGCGTAGTTGACCGCAAATCCATCACGAACATCAGTTTTCTAAAAATTTTAAACCCGAACCTTTTCTAATAAAACACCCCAACCCCTCATTTTTTACACATTCTCTGAACAAAACAAGAGAGAGGGAAGGGCGAGTTCTTGAGAGAGAAAGGGTTCTTCATCAAATTGATCTTCTAAAACTATCCATCCCGGGAAAATTTTGATTTATTGTCTTCATCTCCACTCTTACAGGTAAAATCCCCAACCCTTTTCCCCAATTTTTCTGATTTAAGCTAAGGGAAGGGATTCTTATGCTTTGATTCTGAACTAACAATTGAAAACCCTCATGCATGTCACTCAAAACCTAGAATCTAGTGAAGGGAAATTGGATAGAAATAGAGAACTGTTCTAGATAGCTTGGTGACTGAGAATAGAAACATAAAAAGGGAATTCGACTCCAGGTATGTATGGCTAATCTTGATCCTTTGAAATCGCCTAGCTTGGTATGCGAATTGTTTGGTAGTTGATATCTATGTTGGTTATTTGTGAGCTTCTTATGACTGGTTTGATTGTGAATGCACCTCGTGGTAAAAGTTGAATAACAAGTGATTGAAGGAGTCTGTAAATGGTGAAACAAGGCTCACTGTGATAACAATGTACTTGAAATGTTGTGGGCAATTGTGGTAACTTGAATTGAGTACGAACTATCGAAAGTTATAAAATTGGTACTAATAGTAATGGAAACACTTGTAACACTGTTGTGGTGATTCTTGGGGTGTACTTGTTATTTATCTTTGTGACTTGTTGTTTGGTTGTACTTATTGTGAGTTGAAAATGTACGGCGGGGTCGAGTTGCGTGCCGCAACACGGTGTTAGAAGGTGTGGGTTGGTGTGATAAGGGTGGCCGAGGTAATAAGGGTAGAAAAGTGATCGAAATCACTATTGATATATATATATATATATATATACTTGAACAATATTGTGAAATCAATGATGTGGAATTGCGAAAGGATACAACAGGAGAGTTTGTAACCTGCGGGGCACTGATTGCCCTTTGTTTGACTAATTGTACCTTCTATGTGTGTTTGGTTGATGCTTCTATTGCTGTGTTCTTGTTCTACTTGCATATGGATTGAGTTTACTAGGGACAAGTTTTATTCATACATACCAGTACAATTCAAATCTGCTGACATCCCTTTTGTCGCGGGCGCTACATTCGTGTTATGATTGTAGGTGGATCTTCAGCAGGTACTCCAGTCCACCGTCCGTAGCTCTTCCTCATTCCCCGTCAGCTGTATTGGTGAGCCATTTTCCTTCCGGGGCTCATCATGGCTCATGCCACTCTTATTCTTGTACTTTGGGATTTTATTTTGGTGTATGTAAAAAGGTATAGCCGGAGCCTTGTTACCGGCAAGTATAGTATTGTCATCTTTTATTCTTAGAGGCTCCGTAGGCATGAAATGTGGGTCTTGAACCATGTAGTAAGAACTAGTATTTTGGGTATTGAAAATTGTAAACCACGCTAATTTTATCTATGTAATGTATGCGTTGTAGAAAGGGAATCTCAATTATAACAGTTGTTTCCACTCGGTTAGCAATTAATGGAAAAATGTGGGGTAACTCGTGGCTCAGGAAAGGCACACAGGTCCACTCGGCTGGGGATACCCGGTTGAGTGTCGGTCATGTCCCTCGGAATTGGGGCGTGACAGTGCCAGTATTAACGTGTAACGTATATTTATAGATACTAGTTATTATAAAAGCACGAATACAATATTGATT
The DNA here is from genome assembly GCA_034376525.1 of Nicotiana benthamiana. NCBI lineage: Eukaryota > Viridiplantae > Streptophyta > Magnoliopsida > Solanales > Solanaceae > Nicotiana > Nicotiana benthamiana. The sequence goes on from CM067330.1 coordinate 122,596,716, forward strand.
TACAAACATAACCTTATAATAACTCATATTAAAAGGATATAACTGGAATTCTAGACTATACTCTTGTAATCCTATTAGTTTTAGGATTTAATATGTTGGTATATAAAAATATTCCTAAAATATTTAATATTTTTCGTTCATAATTTTCAATTGTTATAGAGTCTTTAGGACTTCGAATTCATTAAAAAAAATTGCACTCTTGGTTGAGTTAATACTAATAATAATATATTTATGTTTGAAAATATCACTCAAATTTCTACGCATATCATATATTTTGAAGGACATGTGAACAAGAACATTGAATTGAAATATGATTTGGCTATCCCATTCAAAGTGAAATAGAAAGTCAACATAATATATATTGTAAAAAATTTCTTCAAACTTTTAAAAATCAAAAGTACACATTAAATTATAAAAAGATTAACTCTCTAGAGAATTGAATACACTAAAAAAAATCACCAAAAAAGAGGACTTGTAGTAAATACGACTTTTACATATAAGAGGCATTAAAGATTGTATCATGCAATTGTCACTTGATCTATTTAGAATGAGTGTGATTGAACAATTGCTGTTTGAAAAGGAATCTTTGTGCTAATGACAATTTTTATAGGAATAAAATGCATCGTCTTCCATTAAACTTTATTTTTTTCAAAACGATATATCCACACAAACTCTTCAAGATATCCAAAAAAAATTATATATTTATCTACATAAAGGTGGCGTTTTCATATTCAGGTTATTAAAGCTTATTTTCTATCTTGAATCTTGATTAATGTAAGAATAATCACAATATTCTCCTTTAACTTTCTTTGTTGTTGTTGTTGTTGTAATTTTGTATTTTAAATATAGGAATTAAATAATGCATATACATCTATTTGTTTCTTCTTCTCTTTTTCTCTATGTGTGATATGTCTTTAATGTACGTCGACTGGTATATTTATATCCTAACTATATTGTAAAATTCCAAATTATAAGAAATTATTTTTTAAAAATATTTAGCATAAAAACAATAATTTTTCATTGTTTAGCTCCCTGACATTGATTGGTTAGATGAGACCGTACTCAAAGATGAAAATTATCGTAACTTTAATTTTATGTTCTAGATTGTTACATGGTATTATTTTAGTACACAATACATTAGTTTTTGATATGTAAATATTTTTGATTGGAAGTGAACCACTCATTGCATGTGTACGAATTCATAATTTACTAGCACTGATCAATAACATAAACTGTGAGGATACAATATTTTTGATAGAAAAGCTTAAATAGAAAAAGTGGATTAAATATTTTACATAAAAAAAATCTAGAGAATACATAGCAGATGAAAGCGATAATGAAGGTTACAAATTCAATACCTACAATCAATTAATTACTCTGAGTAATAGGACTATTCCCAAATAAGACAGGATTCAAATATAGAATGTGTTATGCTTTGGATAGAAAATAGAAATATAAAAATAGGAAATGGATTGAAGAACAATATATATGGAATATATTGGATAGCAGAATGGTGCAGGTATTGGTTATTTTTGACTTTCTTTTCTGGTCTTGAGGAAATCCTAATAAATTGTATTTTCGATTTTGGTAATTAACAAGATTTTTTCTTTCACAAGATTCGGGGGAGAAAAAAATCTCCCTAATCCGTTCTCTGCCTAATAAATTTCTTTTTTTTTAATGTTCTCACCTAATGATTAACAAAAAAAATTCTACTGATAAGGCCATGACTTAAGCTACGATTCACTTCACTTTTATTCATTTGAGAAAACATTCTGACATTTTATGTAAACATAATTGATATATACATTTAAGAATTTGTTAGTACAATCTTTTGTCTTGAAAACTGATATCAACACCAACAACTCTTAAAAAGATCTTACCGACGAAAATTAATGAAATCTTTTATATTGAAAATCGATATTAACATTAGCTGCCTCTTACAAAAAATAACTTATATTATTAACTTTTTTCTCATCTAATTCCTTTTTACAACAGTTTTAAGAATTCTACGTGCGAGGCACGTGACATAGAAACAACAACAACAATTACCCAATACACTTTCACCAGATGGGGTCTGAAAAAGATAATATGTAGACAGCCTTACCCCTACCCAAAAGGGCACGTGACATAGAAACTAGGTACATATTATATATGCTTCATGTTATGTTTTTTTCTCTTTTTCTTTTTTTGAGAAACGAAACTGCAACGTTATTATAGCAACTAGTGACTCAATATTCGAGATTTCTTCAGGGTGGCGGTACATTAATATTTTAATGATTCTGAGAAAAAGATATGCATGCTTTACATATAACTAGAACCATAATACTTGGCACCAGTCAAAACAGTTACTATATAAAAACTCAGAATCTGACTTCTCATGAAATCACCTCGAATTGCCACCAAGTCACAACCAATAAATTTTCTCTTCAAAGCCAACAATCTTGCAAAAGAGATGAATGAAACATAATCACATAAAGATAAAAGAAGGTGAAAATATTCCTTTAATTTCATGTCGACTCCTTGCAAGGATGTTGCTAACAGACTACTAGCATACATAAGCCAGGATTTAAAGGTTATAGGTTCGGAGTTCTAATTGTTTTAAGTTAATGGGTTCTAAATTAATAATTACTACATATTCAAATAATTTCATAAGACAAATACAGAAATTGGACCAAAGCTCCACCACTGCATATATATAAGGGTTAAAAGGATCTGCCAGTAGCAGCATTAAAAGGCATATATACTTGTATGACCAGAAAGCTAATACAGTGGGAAATTACGATGCTAAGGAGTTACCATATATGCAAAGAAATCCAGGACAAAGGTGAAAGCAGGTATTAGAACTACTATCTTATATATGTGTAGTTGCCCATGACCCAAAACACTAAGAGATTAGATTAATACAAGCTACACTTACACTTGCAAATGTTGAGCTCCAACAGCTGAAGTTGCAAGTATTTATAGTCATATGTGAAACAGGAAGCAAGTCTTGAGCTGAATTTACACTTGAATTGCAGAGGGAGTAGTACACTTTAGGATTACTGTTGCTGAAGATCAAAGTTCTCTAACCTGGGGGTGGGGGGGGGGGGGGAGGGGGTCATTCATTACAGGCCGGTACTTCACAATCTGTCCACCAGCAGGACCAACAGAAAGATCATCTGAAGAAAAATCTTTTTGAATCCTGTGTTTTTTGTTTCCTTCCATCCCGCCTATTGCTATCATTTTGCTGCTGTACAAACTGTGCCCAGATTCCAGGGCTGTTAACAGCTTTTGCCAGGAATGATATCATCTATTTCTGCTGCTGTTCATTTTCTTTCCCCTCAAACTACAACTTCTAATTTTTTCACTTAATATTCCTTCCTGAATTTTGATAATATAGTTTTGCTTCCGCAGAAATGTTGGTTTATTCCATGCATATGAAAAGCACAACTTAGGTAGAAAAATATTTGAGGTGGAGCTATGGTTGAGTAGATAAAACTCGATGAATCATCGTACCCACGTATTTGAGGTGGCCAGGAATGATATTCAAGGTACAGAGAGACCAGGCATCTAATGCAAGTTGATTCAACAAGTCACCTGTCTAGCTCAAGTCTTCGTTACTGTAATAGAGGAAAAACTGAATTTGCTTATACCATCAGCATGCATTATTTGATTACATTTTCAATGTTGTAACTTGTTTTTGATAAAGCAATACGATTTTGTTAATATTTGGGCAAAATGATTGCGCGTATACAAGAAGTATGCTAAAAGATAGAAAATCTACACAAAGATATGGTTTTCGACAAACAGCACCCAATCTTCCATACCTATATATGCTACAGGGATCTCATGGGTGCACCATAAGAAAATAAGGAATAAGAGGCTACTCTTCAACTGTATGATATTCGCTCTACCCCTTCAAAAGCTCTCCTATTTCTTTCTCTCTACGTAACCGCTTAAGTGTTAGTGGAGTAACATCCAACGCCCTGCACCTTCTCCTCTGTCTGCCAATGTTCTGTGTTGTAACTTCTAACTATAAAAGTTGACACAAATGTAGTTGATCCAAGAAATTAGTACTGACAAAAGTTTAAAACATAGATAGCAGCAGCTATAACTGATGGAGGTTATCGGTTTACCTAACATCAAGTGAGTTTCTCTTGCCAATGCTTAGTCCAGAAAGGGGAAAGAATAGCTTGCTAAAGTTATTAATTATTCACGCCTGTTTCAAGGCATTACACGCTGTATCATGAGAGTAACTAATTGAGGAAACAATGATGAGAAGAGCTGATACAACAGCTGATATGAAAGTAAAAGCAGATACAACTTCCATGTGTGCTCTACTTCCAGATGGTACTTCCCACATGGGACGGCTATCATTTGATTCAGCACTCTGTTTGTCTAGTGAAAACAAACAGCTCGTGGCATGTTGATTCCCTACAGCGTTGCAGCGCAGAAACAAGTCAGGTGAAGCAAATTCGACTCTTGAGAATCCATGCCCTAGTGGCTGCCAAGAAAAAGCTGGGATGTTACAGTCAATAGTTGAGAAGGTTCTAAACAAAAGTACAGGTACCTCCCGAAACAAAAAGTGGCCAAAATTATGGTAAAAGTATCAAATAACTTCAAGGGAGTAAAATGACTACCTTTGATGCCTGAGACGTACTTTAGATTCCAACATAATTTTCAGAATCTTTTATGTGATGTACCTGATAACGTGCATGTAGAGGGAGTTCCATGTGTATTTCCTGTTCATCCTTTTGTTCTGATATCAAATTGGAACCCATTTTCAGATGAACCTCAACAAGTGACCTGTTTGACCGAAATGAGGGTAACTCTAAATTTGTATCTCCAAATACAACAGCTTCCCTAAGAACTGCATTAAAATATGGACACGGTCAAGCCTCAAAATCAATAATTGCAGTGGTAGAAACCTACATAATCTGATAGTAATTTACCACCACGTTGCACAAGGTGTTGTAGCTCAAAAGGATCTGCAAAGACTCCAGAGGGCAGTCTTTCAACAATTATCACCTCACAAGATTTTGGAGGGCTAGAAAGGTACTCCGCTGACATCTTCAATCTGAGAGATGATGACAGACGCCGGTGGGAACCTTCACCAATCAGCTTTCGACGTAAAGCAGACAGCTTTGGTGCAAATTTGACATTGTCTTGCAGCGATACACATTCGCTGGACAGTATGTCATGTGCAATGAAATCTTCAAACTTTGAGTCTACCAAATTGTCATGTTTGCTAAAGTAGGACTTTGCAACATACTTATCAAGATAAGGTGCATGGACCTGAAGAAGATCGGGGGAAAGTTACTAAGAAATTCTTTTTTTTCTTTGATAAAAAAAAGTTACTCAGAATTATTGAAATGAATTAATGGTTGTAAGATTCAATTGAGTTTGAGTCTAAAAGCTTTGTTGGCAACACCATTTATAGTTTTCTGTAAATTAGTATATTACTATCACCCGAATTACATGCATTGAGAAATAACTGCACATCTTGAGCTTGTTCAGCAGCTAATTCACTTACTTCATTTGATAATGCAGTACCTAGACATGAGCTGATTGTAGAAATTTGAATCACTGCAACGATCACCACCAAACATCGTGCCAGAAGATCGTGAAGTTCCATCATAGATCTGAACAGGTTGAATGGCAATGAGGCATTGGCTCATTAGACGCGTAGATACATAATATGTGTAATGCATTTACACTTCTGACAAACATACATAGGTGGTGGAATGTTAAACCAAATTATTATCCTGATTTAAAAAAAATGAATCCTATAGCTTCTAGCACAACTCAATAGATATTATTACCACACTAGTGGATTTACTATTGAAAGAAGAACATCCTACATTCTTGCATAACTAATCAGAAAGTCAGACGACCTCCTTCACATGACATTTGTACATAACTTCCCTGTTACTAACATAGATTGAGGCTTATGGGATGCAACTCAAAAAAATTCATTGTAGCAGGATGACATATATCCATCGTAGTATTGTTAAAAGTATGCTAAGCAGATCTTTCATGATGTGAGAGGAGATTAGTTAGATAATTTAACTTAGTTACATAATCAAGATGATTAGTGAATTTACTGAAGATGTGGGTGCACATAATCAGCAAATATACACAAACAAATAAAGAAGTAGTTGAGGAAGGCGGCGATGAAAATCAGAGGAACTTCTTATCTACATTCTCTTCTTCTTTGTTCTTCTTCCTCTTTTTTTCTCTCCCCTTCCCTCTTTCTTCTTCTCTTCTCCTTCATTAACTTCCTGATCTGAATGTTTGTATTTGTAATTACTTCTTGAAAATGGCTTACATTTTATTCAATTAGAATAGCAGCAAAATTCATTTCTCCTCCATTTTGGGTTCATAACAAGATGGAATCAGCTAGAATCTATTATATTTTCCTAGGAGTTCAATTCAAGCCCCATCTTGATATGAAGCCCAACTCTTGGTTCAATCTTGGCTCCGTTATTAGAAAAGTTATACCATGATTTAAAGTGAAAATTCTAAAATTCAAAACATCAACCAATTTTTATACTATAATTAACATCAATAGATCAACCACAGTAATATACCACTAGATAAATTTAATGGATAAAGAAAAAAAATGCAACATCATCTTGCTCTACATGAAATTTATTTCTTCAAAAAAAAAATAGAAAGAGCATTGCAAAAAGAAAAGATTCAACTTTTAGTGGATATAGTGCCATTAGCGTGAAACCCATCATTACACTTCAACAAACAATATTAATCATTACACTTCAACAAACAATGTTAACAGAAGCTTAATCAATCAAGTTTAAACGAGGCAATATTAGAAATAAACAAGACTAACAAAGAGTTGATTTTCTTTCTTTTTTAAAAAAAAAAACAAATTTGAAAGCTCAAATTGAAGAAAACTTAGCACAAATGGCTTCTTACTTGCTAAAATCCAAATATCTGTGTTGTTTCAAGAGGAGAGAGCAAGAGCGAGGCGTAGGAGGAGATGTTGCAGGAAATCAGATCCTATTCCAAGGGAAAGAGCAGCAGGTAGTGAACCCATAAATTTTCCGGTCCAAAGTTGGACCGACCGCCGATCAAGTTTGTATTTTTTATAATTTATAATTTCGCTTAAATTTTATATATATATATATATATATATATATATATATATATATATACACACTTTAAACATATAAAGAAATCACAATCAATTATGTAGACTTATTTTTGTATGGGTCAAAAGCTGACTCATAGTAATTAATGAGATTAATTCACTGTTAAGTATATTCGAGCTAACAAATGGCACAACTATTCGTTAATAATAAGCACTCGAAGATCACTCAGTTTAATCAATGAGACCACGGCATGTTCACTATTGGCGGGCGTCCCCTCGACATGACCACGGCCATCCAACGCCAGCTGGCAAGGCGCACAGTTATAAATACTAAGAGAAAGAACCCTAAAAGGGGGCTGCTTCTTCTTCTTCATTTTCCACTTCTTAAAGAAGTGAATATCATTGTAAGGCTATGAACCTCTCCATTGAGAGGCAGAACAAATCAATATCATCAATAAAAGATCCCTACCCATCTCTCCTTAACAAATAACACTTGTCTTTCGCATTTTCACTTGGTCTTCCGGTTTATTACGATCTGCTATGATCGGCCCTCAATTTAATTTCATTGTTTTACGTTTGCAAAGTATGTAATGGCTTTGAGCTAAACAATTTGGCGCCGTCTCTGGGGATTTCATAGAAGAATCACGTAGCTCTTCCTCAGACACAAAAAAAAGAAAACACCCAAAAGGGAAAACAACCAAGCTCGAATGAGCCAAAGTAGCACACCAAGTGAAAGGAACTCGAAAGCTCCGGCAAGAGTCCGAAGCCCTGACTTCCCCCCCCCCCCCCCCCCGTTCTTAAGAAAAAGAAAGAAGAAGAAGAAAAAGCAGACACCCCCTCCCTACGGGGAGAACATAGGCGAGAGACCCTCAAGAAGGCTACATACAAATCAGATAAGATCTCAAATGAAAACCTAACCCCCCAAGAAAATAGGTCAGGTAAGAAGGCAAAAGCTCACCTATGAGTTGAAATGGGACTTAGGCTATGTGCCTCGGACACAAAAATTACAAAGGTTCAACTACGGTTGAACAACAACTCAGGCTATGTGCCTTCGCCCAAAAGTTCAACTATGAGTTGAACTGGGACACAGGCTATGTGCCTTCGACAACAAGAATTGCAAAGGTTCAACTCTTGTTGAACAATAACTCAGGCTACGTGCCCTCGCCCAAAAGTTCAACTATGAGTTGAACTAGGACTCAGCCTACGTGCCTTCGACATTAAAAAATTGCAAAGGTTCAACTATGGTTGAACAACAGCTCAGGCTATGTTCCTTTGCCCAAAAGTTCAACTATGAGTTGAACTAGGACTCAGGCTATGTGCCTTCAACAACAAGAATTGCAAAGGTTCAACTACGGTTGAACAACAACACAGGCTACGTGCCCTCACCCAAAAGTTCAACTATGAGTTGAACTGAGACTCAGGCTATGTGCCTTCGACAATAAAATTGCAAAGATTCAACTACGGCTGAACAACAGCTCAGGCTATGTGCCTTCGACAACAAGAATTGCAAAGGTTCAACTATGGTTGAACAACAACTCAGGCTACGTTCCCTCGCCCAAAAGTTCAACTAATAAGATAATTTATCGGTTCACTACCTGCCGCTCTTTCCCTTGGAATAGGATCTGATTTCCTGCAACATCTCCTCCTACACCTCGCTCTCGCTCTCTCCTCTTGAAACAACACAGATATTTGGATTTTAGCAAGTAAGAAGCCATTTGTGCTAAGTTTTCTTCAATTTGAGCTTTCAATTTTGTTTTTTTTTTTTTAAAAAAAAAGAAAGAAAATCAACTCTTTGTTAGTCTCATTTATTTCTAATATTGCCTCGTTTAAACTTGATCGATTAAGCTTCTGTTAACATTGTTTGTTGAAGTGTAATGATGGGTTTCACGCTAAGGCACTATATCCACTAAAAGTTGAATCTTTTCTTTTTGCAATGCTCTTTCTGTTTTTTTTTTTTTTGAAGAAATAAATTTCATGTAGAGCAAGATGATGTTGCATTTTTTTTCTTTATCCATTAAATCTATCTAGTGGTATATTACTGTGGTTGATTTATTGATGTTAATTAAAGTATATTACTGTGGTTGATTTATTAATGTTAATTATAGTTCAACACTATTGTTCAGCCGTAGTTGAACCTTTGCAATTTTATTGTCGAAGGCACATAGCCTGAGTCTCAGTTCAACTCATAGTTGAACTTTTGGGGAGGGCACGTAGCCTGTGTTGTTGTTCAACCGTAGTTAAACCTTTGCAATTCTTGTTGTTGAAGGCACATAGCCTGAGTCCTAGTTTAACTCATAGTTGAACTTTTGGGCAAAGGAACATAGCCTGAGCTGTTGTTCAACTAATAAGAAGTCAACATGAATCAAATAATTTCAATTTAAGGAAATAACAACAAATCATAAGATATCTATCTTATTTCTGTTTAAATCCAATTAATTACATGAGATATAATATTTTTGATTTTTACTTAAAGGCGAGTAGTTAGGACGGGTAATATGACTATAGAAGGGTAAATAATCTTCAATTAAGCAGGTAAAGGTCCATTAAACAGCAAGTATAAATCAAGAAGGGCTAACAAATATCAAGTAATACATGTAGAGGTAAAACTAATAATATTTATTGATGTTAATTATAGTATATTACTGTGGTTGATTTATTGATGTTAATTATAGTTCAACACTGTTGTTCAGCCGTAGTTGAACCTTTGCAATTTTATTGTCGAAGGCACATAGCCTGAGCCTCAGTTCGACTCATAGTTGAACTTTTGGGTGAGGGCACGTAGCCTGTGTTGTTGTTCAACCGTAGTTGAACCTTTGCAATTCTTGTTGTTGAAGGCACATAGCCTGAGTCCTAGTTCAACTCATAGTTGAACTTTTGGGCAAAGGAACATAGCCTGAGCTGTTGTTCAACTAATAAGAAGTCAACATGAATCAAATAATTTCAATTTAAGGAAATAACAACAAATCATAAGATATCTATCTTATTTCCGTTCAAATCCAATTAATTACATGAGATATAATATTTTTGATTTTTACTTAAAGGCGAGTAGTTAGGACGGGTAATATGACTATAGAAGGGTAAATATCTTCAGTTAAGCAGGTAAAGGTCCATTAAACAGCAAGTATAAATCAAGAAGGGCTAACAAATATCAAGTAATACATGTAGAGGTAAAACTAATAATAGGGAACTCAATCGTATCAATATCATCTTCATACTCGGAGATTTCAAGGATCTAGTAGCCTAAAAGGGACAATTTACCACAAATAAATTCGAGCACGCACTCGTCACCTCGCGTACAAGGAATACAAGCAATAGATAAGACTCCAATCCTAAGGGGAAGTCCCCCACACAAGGTTAGGCCAGATACTTACCTCAAAAGCGGCTAAAATCAACTAGCAACCGCGTTCTTGCCACGAATACTCAACTCCAAATGGCCCAAATCTATTCAATTAAATCACACATTGTAAATAATATCTCAAGCAACTGATTCTATAATTTAATTCAAAGCTAAAGCGCAAAATTAGGTAAAATGACCAAAATGTCCCTCGGGCCAACATCTCGGAACTGGATGAATTTAACATTTTCAGGATCGTACTCTCAAGTCTAACCATATATAAATATCTCAAAAATCGGAGGTCAAACACTCCCTAAAAACCCAATAATTCGGTCTATGAAGTTCTACCCATTTTTCATTCAAAAACTTAAATTAAAAGATGAAATTAAGAGGAGATTCATGGAAGTTTGTCTAAATCGAGTGAGAACGCTTACCCAAGTTGCACAAGTGAAAATCCCTTCAAAAATCGCCACGAACCGAGCTCTAGAGGTCAACATGTGAATAAATGGTGAAAGCCTCGAATTTGGGAATTAAATTTGTCTGCCCAGTGATTTGTTCTATGCGATCGCAAGAGGAGGAATGCGATCGCATAGAGTAAAGTTGGAAGCCAAGAAAAGAAGCCTATGCGATTGCAGGAAGGCTAATGCGATCGCAGAAGAGGGAGAAGTATAACTATACGATCGCGAACAAGGCTATGCGATCGCATAGAACGAATTGGAGCCCTTCTGGAAAAAACTATGCATAGATTCCCTATTATTGGGTTCATTTAAGTTCACCTAAAAATGAATCCTATAGCTTCTAGCACAACTCAATAGATATTATTACCACACTAGTGGATTTACTATTGAAAGAAGAACATCCTACATTCTCTCATAACTAATCAGAAAGTCAGACGACCTCCTTCACATGACATTTGTACATAACTTCCCTGTTACTAACATAGATTGAGGCTTATGGGATGCAACTCAAAAAAATTTATTGTAGCAGGATGACATATATCCATCGTAGTATTGTTAAAAGTATGTTAAGCAGATCTTTCATGATGTGAGAGGAGATTAGTTAGATAATTTAACTTAGTTACATAATCAAGATGATTAGTGAATTTACTGAAGATGTGGGTGCACATAATCAGCAAATATACACAAACAAATAAAGAAGTAGTTGAGGAAGGCGGCGATGAAAATCAGAGGAACTTCTTATCTACATTCTCTTCTTCTTTGTTCTTCTTCCTCTTTTTCTCTCTCCCCTTCCCTCTTTCTTCTTCTCTTCTCCTTCATTAACTTCCTAATCTGAATGTTTGTATTTGTAATTACTTCTTGAAAATGGCTTACATTTTATTCAATTAGAATAGCAGCAAAATTCATTTCTCCTCCATTTTGGGTTCATAACAAGATGGAATCAGCTAGAATCTATTATATTTTCCTAGGAGTTCAGTTCAAGCCCCATCTTGATATGAAGCCCAACTCTTGGTTCAATCTTGGCTCCGTTATTAGAAAAGTTTTACCATGATTTAAAGTGAAAATTCTAAAATTCAAAACATCAACCAATTTTTATACTATAATTAACATCAATAGATCAACCACAGTAATATACCACTAGATAAATTTAATGGATAAAGAAAAAAAATGCAACATCATCTTGCTCTACATGAAATTTATTTCTTAAGAAAAAACAGAAAGAGCATTGCAAAAAGAAAAGATTCAACTTTTAGTGGATATAGTGCCTTAGCGTGAAACCCATCATTACACTTCAACAAACAATGTTAACAGAAGCTTAATCAATCAAGTTTAAACGAGGCAATATATAAACGAGACTAACAAAGAGTTGATTTTCTTTCTTTTTTTAAAAAAAAACAAATTTGAAAGCTCAAATTGAAGAAAACTTAGCACAAATGGCTTCTTACTTGCTAAAATCCAAATATCTGTGTTGTTTCAAGAGGAGAGAGCGAGAGCGAGGTGTAGGAGGAGATGTTGCAGGAAATCAGATCCTATTCCAAGGGAAAGAGCAGCGGAGGCGGCGTCCATAAATTTTAATATTCGAAGGGTGATATTTGGGGCATTGGAATGAGGATAGGGAGAAGATTCAAGGGTGTAAATTTTGGATTCATCGGAGCATCACCGCCGGTAAAGGTGATTTTCGGACGGACGACGGAAGGCGGAAGGTAGTGGTGATATTAGGGCTAATCTGTGTCGATACCTGCGCGGGGGGGGGGGGATTCCGACAATATTATATTAAACCTACCACAATTCCTGACCGTTGGATCAAAGATCCTCGACGGCCAGGATCTAATGTGACAATAACGACGTCGTTTTGAATTAAAAGGGGTGCACCGGGTTTGTGGATTGGGCAGGGTTAGAAAGGGGTTTTTGTGCATTTGGGCTATGGTATTTGCACGAAAATGGCCCAAAATGGCCCTTTGCTTCTTTATTTTAATACCTTTTTATTTGTTTTCATCTTTTTCTTATTTATTTATTTGAATTTTTTATTTTATTAAATGAAAAATTAAAATTAGCCAAAACATGATTTAATTCTAATATGAGACTAATTGAATTTCCTAAAATTAGATATATCCTAATTTTAAGAGGAAAATTAAACAAAAGTGAAAATAAATGAACAAAAATGAAAAAGAATTATGATTGTTTTTTTTCTCTTATTTTCAATGATGTTTAATTAATCTAAAAATTTAGAATTAGGTCCTAAATGAAAGTATGCTATTTTGTAATTTTTTATTTTTTATGATACCTAAAAAAGCACACAAAAATGCAAACAGAACACAAAATCATGCACTTAATTCCAAAAAACATTCAAATAAAAGAAAAATCATAATATTAATGAATTCAATAGGACTAATTTAAGCGTGAAAAAAATCATGTACTCTCAACTTTCCCTCTTCGCTCAAAGACACGAAGGATTTTCGGCAAAGATAAATGAGCAACATGAGGGATTTTGCCTGCTCGGCACTCCAGGAGAAGCATTTTTTGACGTCTGACCAAACTCTTCTTCAAAGGTTGACTACATATCCTTGGCTATAAAGGAATCAGGTCAGTGTAGTTCTGGAAAGTTTGGTAGCTCGGACTACCAGGAGATGTGATTTTACTGCTACTAGTACTTGCTGACCTCGTTATTACACCAAAAGGAAAATTAAAGCTAAGCTACTTATTCCTATCAACTATGAGCTACAAGATTCCTATCTATAATTCTCATGAAACTTGAACTTGAGTCTTAGCTGGTTTTGCTATGGACACCAATCTTAATCTTGATGCTCGTAAGTTGTGGATGTCGTTTCTTTCTGCAGCCTTGGGTCAAAATGGGTTCGGCAAAGCTTGTGACTTCAATCAAATTTTAAACAATCCGCACCTTTGTTCGCTTTAATATTTGAGTTCATTCATTTTTGTTCTTTCCTTCTTTGCTCCACTCTGGAATGAGACTCATTCCATCGGTCGTCTCGTACAATATGTCTCGACGTCAACCTATTTACGATACCAAAACAAACAAACAAGCAAACAAAATTTTTTGCCCCAGTTTTCACTAGGTAAATTTTATGAGTTAGTTGAGACACATATCTAAGCGATCAAATCAACAATGTTTATTCTTGTGAATGAATCCAGGTTATGCTGGAAAATGATCGGGTTATGCTGGAAAGGCAAAAAAAAAGTCCTCGGGTTATGCCGGGACGAAAAAAATGAATGCTTGAGTTCTGCTAGGGAGATCCACTGGTTATGCCAGGATGGAAAATAAAAATCTCCTTGGGTTATGCTAGGGAGATCCACGGGTTATGTCGGGATTTGGAATGAAAATCTCCTTGGATTATGCTAGGGAGATCCTCGGGTGTTTCCAGGATTTGGAATGAAAACGCTCATTGGGTTATGCCAGAGAGATCCTTTGATTATGCCGAGATTTGGAAAGAAATGGCTCCTTGAGTTATGCCAGAATTTGGAAGGAAAATACTCCTTGTGTTATGCAAGGGAGATCCACGAATTATGTCGGTATTTGGAAAGAATAAGGCCTCTTGGTTATGCCAAGGAGATCCACGAGTTATGCCGGGATTGGAAAGAAAAAGGCTCCTTGAGTTATGCCAGGGAAAATCCTCGGGTTAAGCGTTTTAGTGCGGAATTTAAAAACTTTGCAGAAATTAAAACAAGTGCAGTAGAATAAACTTACACAATGATGTATCCTGGTTGGCCACAAACGTGGTTAGTCCAGTCCCCGAGAGACTCTCTCGAGATTTCCACTAAACTTGTCAAGCTTACGGGTGCTTAACAAACCGTTACAGCTGAGGACACAAGCCTCACCTAGGTGCTCGGGGATCACAATCCCAAAGACTTCAATTGCTCGGGGATACCAATCCCAAAGACTTCAATTGCTCGGGGATAACAATCCCAAAGACTTCAACTGCTCGGGGATAACAATCCCAAAGACTTCAACCGAGGAATCACAAGTTCCTCAACAAACGAGAATCGCAATTCTCTTACAAACACAAAACACACTCACTTTACAAAGCACTCCTTAATGAGTAGATATGAGTAGAAATAGTACGCTCAAGATCACAACAACTTAGCTCAATAGAATGGCTCTTCAAAAAGCTTTATGGATGAATGGAAAATGATGATCAATGTAAGAAAGCTTTTAGCAATGAAAATACTCAAAGTGTATATGTTGTTGTTGTGAAAACACTGAGTTGAAGCTGTATTTATAGGTGAGAAACTCAGTCTTACCGTTGTCTAATTGCCAATTAAGGATTGCTGAAATTACTCAGTGACAATCGATTGTCAAGACTAAACAATCGATTGTTTGCCTATCAGATCAAAAATTCAATCCCAGATTTTACGTCAACAATCGATTACTTCAAATCAATAATCGATTATTTATAACGTTAAGAAATCCTTTCCAATTTTTGGCATAAAACATCGATTGTCCGGAAATCAACAATCGATTATTTTAACAACGTTCAGAAAATCTTTTCCAGATTTTACGCAAAACATCGATTGTTAAATATCAACAATCGATTACCTGACGGTAATTGAAAATATATGACAACGGTCAGCTTCAACAATCGATTATCAAATGGGATAATCGATTATTAATTAATTTCAAAACTCTCTGTCTCATATATAATCGATTATCAAAAGCCACAATCGATTATCATTTTATTTAAAATCACTGGGAGACATTTTTCTCATTCTAATCGATTACCATTAGTTCATAATCGATTTTTATGAGTTTTGAAAACTTTGCCTCAGTTAACAATCGATTATCATAAGTACACAATCGATTGTTATGCAGTTTGCAAAAACCTGATGTTAACTGACTTACTCACAATCGATTATCATTAATTCACAATCGATTGTCATGCAGTCTTGGCTTAGAGATACTCGATTATCATAAGAACATAATCGATTATCTTAGCCCAGATTTTTGAGGCATGTTTGGAAAACATTTTAACAAATGTAAATATGTATAGTTTAAAATCATTTGACACTTAATTTAAATATGCATGATTTTGGAAAAATAATTTTAGTAGAGAAGCCATGTTATGAGCCAAGTTGAGGAATCAAGATCACAATTAATATTGACTCAATTATAACATTTCTAAACTTTGTCTTGAGCTTCTTGTAATGCATCCATTTTGTGCTTGTCCTTGAGCATTGCTATATATCGCTTTTTGCTTTGTTTGACATTCATCAAAACCTACAAAAGAGCACACGTTTAGTATATTGCATTTGAAACGTGTTTCCAACATGATGTTGTTGTAGGTGATTTGAAGCTTCGAGCGAGTCCGTGTTAGGTTATGTGACTTGTATGTGTGATTAGACAGGGTCCCGGGGGCCTCGGGTGTGTTTCGGATGGGCTACGGATCCTTTTTCCTCATTTTTGCACTACTGATTTCCTCTCTGGTATTTCCTTCTATGCGATCGCATTACTTCTCCCGCGATCGCATAGCACAAATTAGGGGCATCATGAATTTCTTCTATGCGATCGCACCATCACCTCCGCGATCGCATAGTTTTTTCCATAAGGGCTCCAATTCGTTCTATGCAATCGCATAGCCTTGTTCGCAATCGTATAGTTATACTTCTCCCTCTTCTGCGATCGCATTAGCCTTCCTGCAATCGCATAGGTTTCTTTTCTTGGCTTCCAACTTTACTCTATGCGATCGCATTCCTCCTCTTGCGATCGCATAGAACAAATCACTGGGCAGACAAATTTAATTCCCAAATTCGAGGCTTTCACCATTTATTCACATGTTGACCTCTAGAGCTCGGTTCGTGGCGATTTTTGAAGGGATTTTCACTTGTGCAACTTGGGTAAGCGTTCTCACTCGATTTAGACAAACTTCCATGAATCTCCTCTTAATTTCATCTTTTAATTTAAGTTTTTGAATGAAAAATTTTAAGAACTTCATAGACCAAATTATTGGGTTTTTAGGGAGTGTTTGACCTCCGATTTGAGATATTTATATATGGTTAGACTTGAGAGTACGATCCTGAAAATGTTAAATTCATCCAGTTCCGAGATGTTGGTCCGAGGGACATTTTGGTCATTTTACCTAATTTCGCGCTTTAGCTTTGAATTAAATTATATTGATAGATATCTTATGATTTGTTGTTACTTCCTTAAATTGAAATTATTATTTCAAAGCTAAAGCGCGAAATTAGGTAAAATAACCAAAATGCCCCTCGGGCCAACATCTCGGAAATGGATGAATTAAATATTTTGAGAACCCTCGTACTCTCACGAGTCTAACCATATATAAATATCTCAAATCGGAGGTCAAACACTCCCTCAAAACCCAATAATTCGTTTTATGAAGTTCTACCCATTTTTCATTCAAAAACTTAATTTAAAAGATTAAATTAAGAGGAGATTCATGGAAGTTGGTCTAAATCGAGTGAGAAACACTTACCCAAGTTGCCCAGGTGAAAATCCCTTCAACAATTGCCACGAAATGAGCTCTAGAGGTCAAAATATGAATAAATGGTGAAACCCTCGAATTTGAGAATTAAACCTGTTTGCCAAGTGATTTGTTCTATGCGATCGCAAGAGGAGGAATGCCGATCGCATAGAGTAAAGTTGAAAGCCAGGAAAAGAAGCCTATGCGATCGCAGGAAGGATAATGAAGTATAAATATGAGATTGCGAACAAGGTTATTCGATCGCATAGAAGGAATTGGAGCCCTTGTGGAAAAATACTATGCGATCGTGGAGGTGATGATGCAATTGCATAGAAGAAATTCATGATGTCCCTAATTTGTGCTATGTGATCGCGGGAGAAGAAATGCGATCGCATAGAAGGAAATACCAGATAGCAGAGTAGCAGTGCAAAAAGGAGGAAAAAGTATCTGTAGCCCATCCAAACACACCCGAGGCCCCCCCGAAACCCCGTCTAATCACACATACAAGTCACATAACCTAACACGGACTTGCTCGAAGCTTCAAATCACCTACAACAACATCGAAATGATGAATCGAATAGAAAATCAAGCTTATGAACTTTCAAATCTTCAAATAACAAAACTCATGCCGAAACCTATCAATTCAACTTGGAATGACGCCAAACTTTGAAGACAAGTCCAAAAGACATAGCAGAGCTGTTCCAACTCCCGAAATTGCATTCCGACCCCGATTTCCCAAAAGTCAACTATGAGTCAAACTTCTTCATTTTTCCAACTTCAACTTTTGCCGAAACATATCAATTTACTCTAAGGACCTCCAAATAAGAATTCGGATGTGCGCCTAAGTCCAAGATCACCATACGAAGCGTTGAGATCATCTAAGACCCATTCCGGGGTCGTTTACCCAAAGGTCCAGTTCCAGTCAAATTTTCACCGTTCTAACTTCCAAAATGAGGTTTTTTTTCTCTAGAATTGACTCTTATCCATCCGAAAACTGAATTCCGTCATGCACGCAAGTCGATACTCATGCTCCGAAGCTGCTCAAGACCTTATGCTCCCCAACGAGTGAAGGGATAAGTTAAGCACCCTCGCCAATCAAGTAAGTACGCCTAACTCAAAATAAGATTCAGGACACGACATGTTCGGCCCCAATCGAATTATAATGATACAGCCAGTAATTCACCCACGCCCGAACTGGGACTAAGGCTATACGCCACCCTTGCCAAATAATGGCTACAGCTTACTTATACCGAGTAAAGGAAAAACAATAGGCAAAAAGCGGCCAATCATGGTTGAGGCCACCGATGCCACCTAGTTTTCAATGAAGGGTGAGCAAATGACACGACGACAGTCGAAGTCTTCCAACTGAACAAGAACATCAACGTCATCATGTCCAAGGCCACCGTCGTTATCACAACTAAAGTCGTAAGGGGGTCAAAATGCCCACCAAAAAGCTCTAAAGGCGAAGCCCCTTGAACAAGTGCAAATAAAAGATCTTGGAAATAAGAAAGGGAACATAAAATTGCATATATATCTACTGCTTTATTTACAACGGGAAATACCCGCTTACATACGGCCAAGGCCGGCAAACAAAGGAAAAATCCAAATGGCAACAAAAAACAATACAGATTAAAAACTAACTCTATAAAAAACCCCTTTTACTCAGCATCACCCATGCCACCCTCACGGCCACCTGCGCCATCATTAGCGCTCTCAGCACCGTCATCAACCTCTGGAGTGGCCAGGTCGAAGTAACAGCCAAGACGAGCATTACGTGCCTTTAGCGGGCCCCCTCATAAATAGCTTCGGGCACAACACTGGCCTCCCATAGTTTCCTGTACACATCAAGATGAGCCTCAGCAAAAGACCAAAGACAACGAGCGGGACCGTAAGAGGCAGCCTGGTCCCTCAGGCTCTGATTCTCGACCTCCAAGGCTGTAATCTGATCTCCTGCAATTTTGGCATCCCGTTCATAAATGCCAATGCGTTACTCTAGCCCCGCCACTCTGAAATCCACAACAGATCTTTCCAGCTGCCATTCCATCTCAGGAACGCGGACTGCCGCCTCGAACGCCCCAGCCTTCATCGAAGCATCCTTTGCCTGCTGCCTCGAGACAGCGAGCTCTTCGTCATATTTGACCACCTGCCTAATCAAGGCCTCAGAGGCCTCTGCCAGAGCATCCTCACTCCCTCTCAGTTGCAGCACTCCTCTGAGCCTCCATCTCTTCATCCTTACGACAAAGTTGCTCTTCGAGAGTGTTCACCCTATTTTGAGCCTGCTGCACTAGAAGCTCCCGCCTCACCAACTCCCGGCTGCGGGGGTCATTCCTCAGGCGCTCGCGCATCATGCGACACCTATCCCAGTAACGACGATACTTCTCCAGCGCCCGCAAGAAGAGTCCCGAGTGAATGTTGGCTCAGCGCATACTCTCTACCTCCAAAAGAAAGGTCTGCAAAACAAAAGCAATGGTTAAGTTAGGAAGCACACCAAGGCAAGAAAATAAACAAAAAAAAGATCACCACACGTACCCTAAAACCCATCATGGCCACCTCAGTCATCAATCCGACGTCTGAGATGTCCTTCAGCGACCTGCTTTCCTCCTCCGAGCACAAGGGCGCAAACATCGATACCAAATTGTCTGCCTCAAGCAGCTAGTTCTTCTCGATAGAATCTCATCACAACGAAATGGCCCCTCTGCATGCGCCTTCGCGTTGGTGAAGCCTTCCTGGAGCATACGGACTTCGTCAGATTCCATGTCAGATTTGGAGTCAAACTCCCCTCCCGCAACGTCCCTTCCTTCCTCAACCGGTCGAGAGGTCGAGGCTCCCTCCCCCGTCATTAGGTTGAAACTTGCTTCCCTGACCAAAGCAGCTGCTGAAGAACCAACTTCCCTTTTAACAGCTGGAACTGATGACTGAGACCCATTGTGTTTTCACCCTCAAGGGAAGGTATAGCCGCGTCATTCCCCTCCGTATTCGATGGCAGGGAGTCCAAATGCACCACCTCTGCAGTAGGCATGAAGGCGATCCTTCGCCTAACCAATAGTCTCTCCTCCTCCTCCTCATCATTCAAAGATGATTCCGCCCTAGGGCGAACAACCCCCAAAGACGCCTCGACCCTAGATGTAGATGGTGCCGGGGAATGGTCCCCGACGACTCAACTGAAGTCGCCCTCAGAACTGGGCATGGCATCGGCGCCATAGCTAGCTGAGCAGTTGTACCCGGCCTGCGGAAAGCAAGCTGAGGAGCCCTCACACGGCGCACCGCCCCTGATCAACAAAAGAAAAGAATTAAAAGGAGAAAAACTAAGCACGACTGAACAAGAACGACGTAATAACTCAAACACTCACCTGAAGCGGGCCTACGGACGTGTCTTTCCCAGAAGGGCGGCTATGTGTGAATCCCTGCTGTTTGAGAGAGTACGGCCTCGACCTATTCACTAATGCTGGGCAGAGGAGCTGGTGGTGCCCGCTCAGCTACAAACGCAAGATAGAGTTGACACCCATTAGAACAAAGAAGAAGAAAGAACGGAAGGCAGAAACCGATAAATAAAAAACTTACGTATATGGTTCCAAGTCTCTGGGAAGTCCCTGGCATTCCCCACCAGATGCTCGGTCATGATGTAGAAAAACTTCTTGTAAGAATGAGAATTAACCACATCGTCCATCTCCGCAGTCAAACCCCCGACCTCACGGGGGACCATTAGGATCATGGTACCACGGACCCTCTAAGGGGCGTACAGAGTCAGCACATGCCGCAGCGTTATTTCTCTTCGGGCCAATTCCGCATACTTGGAAACCATGGCAAAGAGCTTATAGACAGATGGGACGAGTTGCCCGGGACACGCCTCGTAGTAGCGGCAAAAATCTGCCACCAACGTCGGGAGGGGAAGCTTGAACCCTAACCTGAACGGATAAGCGTAGAAAATGCACTACCCTAGGCGGTCAACATAGACCCTCTCCTTACTCCTGGCAAGGACAATATCAGCGAGAACGGGGGATACCCCATTACTCCCTTAATCGGGCAATGCCCACCTCTCCCGTTAACGGGGCCTCATTGACCTGATCCACCCCCACATCAGCGGTAAAGTCAGTCACCGGGCCTTTGGGCGGAGAAAGAATGTCAGCCACTGACAGGACCCCATCAATCTCCGATGATTCGGTGGCCCTCGGCACTGAATGAGACCCATCGGCCGCCGGAAGAGTCGCCGGATTGAGGTTTGTGCGAGAATTTCTTGCCATTACTGATTACTGGGCAATGAGCAAATAAGATTCACCGAAGAGGGAACAAAGATGGAGATTGAGTGAAAGAAGACAAAGATCAACACAAATTAACGAAGAAAAAGAATGAGAAAAGTTGCTTCTTCAGAAATCTTACTTAGATAGATACTGAAAAGTTAGAAACGGATAACATAACTCATTATTTATACTGCAAAAGTGGCTTTCACGAATTCCAAAAGCCACTATTAACTGCATAACCAACCACAAAACGATTTGAATCCACAGTTACGAGAGTCATTATGACAGATGCCGCAAAATGGTTTTTGCAACCGTCAATCGACACTTCGTCTTAGTGGGTTTAACAACCTGGGTATGTTGGAAGGACGTTCTGTATGCCTCCATACACCAAGCACCATTGCAGTGCACATCAAGTACACCCATACCCTCAGCGGCCGCCTACTGGAATACATGGCCCTGGATGAAACCATCAAACGACCATCCCCCAAGTATAAATGTCTACGGCCGTCTCCAAGTATAAATTGCTACAGCCGTCTCCAAGTATAAATGGCTACGACCGTCTCTAAGTATAAATGGCTACGGCCGTCTCCAAGTGTAAATGGCTACGGCCCTCCTCCGAGTGTAAATGGCTACGGCCGTCTCCTAAATATAAGCGGACATAGACGCCTTCAAGGCACAAAATGACTAAGCCCGTTCTCAACAAACAAAAACGGCTACAGCCATCTCCCACGCGTAAATAGCTACGGCCGTCCCTTAAGTATGAAAGGCTACAGGCGTCTTTGGAGCATGAACAGTTACGGCCCTCCCAGGTCACGACCAAACAATATCCAATCCCCTCTTCCGAATTCATTGAGTCGCATTCGGTAAAGTCCGCTCATCGAGTTCGATTGAATCTCGACCTCAATAAGCGGAGGGACTAACTGTATGGGTCAAAACCCGACTCATAGTAATTAATGAGATTATTTCGCTCTTAAGTATATTTGGGCTAACAAATTGGCACAACTATTCGTTAATAATAAGCACTCGAAGATCACTCAGTTTAATCAATGAGACCACGACCTGTTCACTATTGGCGGCCGTCCCCTCGACATGACCACGGCCGTCCAACGCCAGCTGGCAAGGCGCACATCTATAAATACTAAGAGAAAGAAACCTAAAAGGGGGGCTACTTCTTCTTCTTCATTTTTCACTTCTCAAAGAAGTGAATACCATTGTAAGGCTCTGAACCTCTCCATGGAGAGGCAGACAAAATCATATCATCAATAAAAGATCCCTAGCCCTCTCTCCTTAACAAATAACACTTGTCTTTTGCATTTTCACTTGGTCTTTCGGTTTATTACGATCTGCTATGATTGACCTTCAATTTAATTTCATTGTTTTATGCTTGCAAAGTATGTGATGGCTTTGAGCTATACAATTTTCTTTCCCACTTACAATTTGAATAGAAGAAAACACCCTCATATATTATTTTTACATATTTACTGAATTATTTTATATTAATCTCCTATGAAAAATAAAATAATATTTGTAATGAAGTCTCAATTTCGAATTAGTTCGATCTAACTATATGAATAATCCCTTACCACATTTTAATACTAAATATTTCCACTTCTAAGTCAATTTGAGTATTCCAAATTAGATGTCTTCTAAATATGACACCATTGTTATGAAATAATATAAGAACAAGAACAATAATACAAGAACAAGAACAATATAGAGAAAAGTAGAGAGAGGAGTATTCTTATTGATACTTTGGGATGGTTTACAATGGAATAGAACCCCTTTATTTATAGGGAGGTGGTGACTTAGCCACCAAGTAGTAAACCCTATAATCTCTCTAAATATAGATATTCACCTTAAATAGAGTTCTATTTATAACACTCCCCCTTGAATGTCTATTCAATAATGTGCCTCGTTAAAACCTTAACTAAAACAAAAATTATAGAAAAGGAAAAAGAGTACACATGTTTGAATATGCGCCTATTGGTTGCCTCGTTAAAAACCTTGCAAGGAAAACCCAGTGGGACAAAACCTTGTAAGGGAAAAAGAGTGCAACGCGCATTAACTCCCCCTGAAAAGAGCATCAATTCACATCCTTGAGCATTTGCATTCCAATCTTGTGCACCATCTTCAAAACGATCTTTTGTAGAGATTTGATAAATAAATCAGCCATATTGATTTGAATAAATATTCTGCACCTTGAAATTATCATTCTTGATAGATATGAACATCTTCATATAATGTCGTGGAATGACTCTTCAATATCTCCATAGAGGTATTCTCGATGCCATCATGCTTATAGTTATAGCAAAATACATATGTACACAAGTTGCACTTAGGATGTGGTACTTCAGGACCAAGAATTGTATATGCTTCAAGCAACTTAAATCTTTCAAGTTAAGTCATATAATAGACTTTAGATGCATATCAAGTTTTCATGTCATGCCAAACAAATAGATATCGAAAACTGATTGCACATACCATTGACTTTATACTTTCAAGTATTTGAACTACATGCCCAAAACTACATGTTTTTCATATGGAGTCAATTCTACTTGAATTGTATCTCTTCCATTTAGTCAATATTTTGTTTGTATTCGACAAACATAAGATCCTCATCGATATTTAGCGCTATCATAGATGTCGTCGACGAACATTTTATATCGGTTCCAATAAATTTCATAATGACATAACATGGAGATCTCTTTATTCATATATTCAGGTACCTGAATCTCTCATGAGATTTTATGAAGTGTTATGTCATGTGATCTTCTAGATCACTTGCCTCCTTATTATGATCACATTGATCATTTGCTCATCTTTTTTATTAAGAAGTTCTTTTTGAAACCGATTTGTCTATACGCTTTAAGCGTATCAAAGACTTTGTCCTTCTGGGACTTAATATGAGCATTTGCAGTGAGAATATAGTTACTTTCTTTGGGTCAGCAAATGCGTATAGCATGCTTTGCAATATGTTGCTATTGAATTATCCTTTTATGAACTTCAGGTTCATATTATGATATTCGAGGATCTATATATACAAATGATAATTCATCCCATGTAACCTTTTCTCAAGTGTTTATCATGTCTCCCCCTCATGTTAGAAAAGCTAACTTGTTTCCTCAACTTTGAGAGTCCATCTTTGTGCATTATGGTGTTAATGAAAATATACACTGCACATCAATAATAATAAGATGAAATTATTTGGTTCTTGACCCTGAACCACTTGTGAGGGGAGAATATAATATACTCTCGTATACAACGTATATCAAACTGATATATATAACTTTGTTCTCATAAGAAACAGTTTAGCTATTAAGTGGAGGCACTCAATAATTATCTTGCTAAACCAACTATGATATAAACCAACTTATCAAGATGAACTATCTTGAATAGAAAATCTGGAGATTATGCTCGAAGTTATATTACTGAGCAATTTACCTCGCAAGCACCGGCCAGGCTGCGGGTTAATAACAATCGCACATGTAACCATATCATAGATGCATCATATGTGGTATACATGGCAGGTGAATGAGCCCATATTCACCTTTGATATTTCCAGAATTTATGGGATTCAACCCGAACTCTTTAGTTGGTCAATTAATTAATGAGAACAAGTAATACAAGAGAATTCGTAAAGAACTTTCTAGTTCTTTAATATTTACCCATGTGAATTCTCTGTTACTGCACATCATACTTAAAATGAGATGGCTAACCCGAATGCCAACTGAATAAATTATCAATATTGATAAACTTCAAATTTACACCATGACATGTGCAATTATCAATAAACTTCAAGTTTATTATGGTATGGGTTTTTATACCAATAAATATCCACTTTATTGTGGTATTCTTGTGTAGTACAAACTGGAGAATAAAGCGGGTAGTTTTTCACATACAGATTATCCCGCTACAAGTTGTAGTAATAGAAGATATCAAATCTTTCCTTTATTTATAGTCTCAATATAATCAATCGCTTTCGCATATACTTTGGAAACTGAATAAGTTTCTTTGAGACTTACTACAACACAATACCTTATTGGTAATCAATTGTGTTTCTCCAACATAGTAATAATTGGCTCTTCTAGAGCTCTCAATTAATTTTGTACTACCACAAATTCATCAACATCCATGTGGTGAATATCTCTTTTTAAAGAGAAAGTTATACCATTATGGTCATGGTCAAAATTATATGCAAGATATGTTTCTTGCATTATCGTTGTCCTTTAATAGTCATATTTCCAAAATATTTTGGCGTACAATAGGTACGTGACCAACGATCATTCATGCCATAATAATGACATTATTTTCATATATCATCTCAAACCTCCTCCTAGGGGTGAGTGTGGTATATTCAATACCAATTTCATGTTCATATTCTTCCAATAATGAATATGTATTCGTGAATCCGATGTTGTCACATTCACTGCGGGATATGTGATTTTGTTATCCTTTTCAAATCTATAAATGCGTCTGGCATTCGATTTGCTATTCTTTGCAAATGGATAATATTCTGCACCTCTTTTTCACAAATAGAGGTATGTGGATCAAGATGAGATAATGATGCATTTTTCCACAAAATTTTCCGTTTGGTTTCACCAATTTCTCCCCCTAATTTTGGGAAAAGTTTCTCATCGAGTTGACAGTCTGCAAATCGTGCAGTGGACAAATCCCCTGTCAATGTTTCGAGGTAGCGAATAATGGAGGGCAATTCAAACTCAACATATATTCCTAACCTTCTTTGCAGACCCATTTTGGTGCAATATGGCGGTGCTACAGGCACATATACTGCACATCCAAAAATTCTTAAGTGGGATATATTAGGTTCATGACCCAAAACTCATTGCAATGGGGAATATTTGTGATAATTCGTCGTTCTGAGACGAACTAGCATTGCTGCATGCAAAATGGCGTGACCCCAAACCGAAGTGGGTAGCCTCGTTTTCATGAGTAAATGAGGAATTCAAGATTATTCTCATATATTGTCTCAATATGATATCCATTTTGAATGATATCTTTAAAACTCAACAAGTTCCTTTTAGATTTGGAGGAGAACATTGCATTCTCTAAAATGTTGTTCCTTTAGGCAGAGTTATTATTGCTCTTCCGGAGCCTTTAATCAATTTACTACTACCAGAAATTGTAGTAACATCTGCTTTACACATACTTAAATGAGAGTAATATTTCTTCTCTTTGAATATCGTATGTGTGGTACATGAATCAATTAATCAAACGAGATATACGAACATGAGAATAAACAAATTTAATCCGTTGCTTCATAATTAAACAATATTTTCAAAATCTGCTGAGGTTATTCGACTAACTTAGTTGATAGTCGACTAACTTGGGAAGCAGTCATTAGGTTAGTCGACTATCTAAATCAGATAGTTGACTATCTTGCCTTGCGGAAAAGTCCAGTTTTAATGCGAAATATTAGTTAGTCGACTAACTTAGTAAACAGTCATCAGGTTAGTCGACTATCTAAATCAGATAGTCGACTATCTTGCCTTGCGGAAAAATCCAGTTTTAATGCGAAATATTAGATAATCGACTAACTGTTAGGTTAGTCGATTAACTCTACTGGAAAATAAAAATATCTTTAAAATTTAAGCATATTGAAACATTCTAAAGAACTAGTACTAACGTTATATCATAAACTAATTAATACGAGCTGATACTAATGACTATTAGTTTATTCACTAACTAATACAAATAAGTAAAATAAAATCAAACAATTCCATCTTCCTTCATCACAGATCCATCACCAATTAAGTGGTCTATTTTCCCCTCAGGGAGCTCAAAGAAGTCTGCCACATCCAAGTGGGTGATGTCAAAATTGTCGTCAGAGACAGAATTGGTTTCAGGGCATTTACCTTTTATAGATGCTTGATAAAGCTCAACCAAATGTCTTGGTACACGACAAATTTTCGCCCAGTGCCCTTTTCCACCGCAACGATAATATATAGTTTATGAACTATTTGCTTTTGGATTCTTATCATATCGTGCTTGTGGCAGAGTGACCAACTTCAAGTTGTCATATCTCTCCTTTAAGCCATTCCACAAGATAGGTGGATCTTTGACTGTGATATATTCAATTTTCAAACCTTCATCAAGGTGATGGCGCAAGAAAATCAAGGCCTTAGCACAGTTTTGGGTGGATGCATTATTTCTGTCTTTAATGGCGTCTCCAGGACCCATTGCATCCAAATGGATTTCAGCATCCAACACCCATATACTTCTTGCCCGAAATTTCAAGGGCAACGAACTTTCTTTTCATAATGTCAGACATGAAACAAAATTACATCAAGAGTGTGTTCCTACTTACGGGCTTTATTACAATTATCACATTCACTTCAGGGAATGGATTATAATCATCTGTATGTGTTATATACAATCTCATGTCAAATATTACTTTCATAAAGTGAAAGATTATTTTGAGAATCTTTATTATTCTCATTATCACAATAATGACTATTATAATTCCGTCTATTGCCACGTCCACATTCATTGATACCTTCATGGTAATAATTTTGTCTTCTTTCAGACTTATCACATACTGCTACCACCTTCTCTAAAGGGAATGGAGCAAATTCAATTGGACGGATTTTGTCTTCTTTCAGACTTATCACATACTGCTACCACATTCTCTAAAGGGAATGGAGCAAATTCAATTGGACGGATTTTCAATTCTTTGCCCACAATCATACATGAATTTAATCATGGCAAGACATAGAAATTTTTACCACTTCACGTGTTTATAATTTCTTACAAACTCCATTAGAGTTATAATCAAACTTTGTTGTCTATGTTTGTATATGAAATCAAATCGTAGAGTTTCAAGAATTTGAAAGGGAAAAGTAAATTACTTACCTTTAAGGTATACCAATAAATGTTGTGATATCAAATATACCTCTTGAGTTTCCATCCCGTTGCATTATTTTATGATGATACCATCTCTTCTATTTTTCCGTATAGAAATTCTCATATGGAGCAGTAGCAATCGTTATTACACTCTTTTGCTTGGAAATTCACCCAAACGACGGAACACGAATTAGAGTGGGTGAATCTGATTGCAACTCGAGATTCTGAGAGCGATAATTGCTTAATATTAAATTCAATTGGTTAGAGACTCGTGCTGATAACGTGTTATGAAATAATATAAGAACAAGAACAATAATACAAGAACAAGAACAATATAGAGAAAAGTAGAGAGAGGAGTATTCTTATTGATACTTTGGGATGGTTTACAATGGAATAGAACCCCTTTATTTATAGGGAGGTGGTGACTTAGCCACCAAGTAGTAAACCCTAGAATCTCTCTAAATATAGACATTCACCTTAAATAAAGTTCTATTTATAACAACCATACTTTAATTGTCGTTTATTGCGGAAGTTATTTAGTCATATAACTATTTTACAAAAAGAATAGTAAAAATTAGCATAATAAAATATGTACATAAAATATTTTTTTGTAAGGCCACCTTCATTAGCCAAATTGTAAATGAGCATATGAGATCATTGTTATCTCTAAAGTACGTATCAGACATCCAAGGTAGTAATCCACCGAGTCCGAAACTAAAATGATAAGAAATTGGATAAAAAATACATTTTTTTTTGTTTAAAAAAAAGTTATAAAAATGGGCATTTCGCAGTATTATATTGTGAATTGTGGTAACGGAAATTTTACCTTTAAATTAATTCGCAATATAATACTGCAAAATAATAAATAATTATTTTTTAAATGTAATTCACAGTATAATACTGCAAATTATATGAACGCAACGTTTAATTAAAAATCTGGGCCCAACCTTATTTTAAATAGACAATTTGCAGTATAGTACTGCGAATTAGCAATTCGCAGTATAGTACTGCGAATTAGCAATTCGCAGTACTATACTGCGATTGCTTATTTAAAATAAGCATGTTCTTCTTCCTCACATACAACGACAGAAGACAAACAAACAAACCTCCATTAAAAAAGTCATCTGGCCCGTTTCTGGTCTCCATGCCCCCTTCTTTTAGAAAAAAATAATTTTCGGCCCCATCCGTCTCATATAGAACAAGAAGTGTAGGTTCCACACACAAAAGAAGCTTTCGATTTCGTATTTCGGGTGCAAAATTTTGAATTCAAAAATATTCAAAAAACTTGCATCGAGGTATTTCAATTTAGTTTATGCCGAAACTCGTATTTTCATGCATATTAGTATACCTGGATTGATTTATTTGATACTCGAATTTATGTTATGTTTGTGAACAAAAATGCTACCGGATTGTGTGTTATATTTGATTTATTTACCCGAATTTATGTTATGTGTGTGACCAAAAATGCTACCAGATTATTTGTATTATATTTGATTTATATACCCAAATTTATCTTCTTTTTTTGTGAACAAAAATGCTTAAAATGTGATAAATAATTTGTATTAAAATTTGATAAATAATTTGTATTGTTAAATAATAGTATTTAATTTGTTTATTTGTATTATTAATTTTATGTTCATATTGTAGAGCCTTGTAATGTAGTAAAATATAGTGTCTTTTAGAGTAGTAAAATATAGCCTTTTCGCATAGTAAAAATGTAGAGTATTTTAGCATAGTAAAATATAGATCCTTGTAGCATAGTAAAATATAGAGTCTTGTAGCATAGTAAAATATAGAGCCTTGTAGCGTAGCAAAATATAGCGCCTTTTAGTGTAGTAAGGATAACTCGGTGCTACCGGGCCTCAAAAATCAAGCCTGGAATCCATACATAATTATTCACTCCAATTCAAAAATTTTAGTTTAATTCTTTCAGGTAACAAATTTCTAAAAATGTTGAAATTGAGAAGCATAACAATTAAGGATAACTCGGTGCTATCGGACCTAATAAATCAAGCCTGGAACCCATACATAATTATTCTCTCCAATTAAAAAAATTAATTTAATTCGTTCAGGTAACAAAATTTTACAAATATTGAAATTGAGACGCAAAATAATTAAGGATAACTCGATGCTACCGGGCCTCAAAAATCAAGTATGGAATCCATACATAATTATTCACTCCAATTAAAAAAATTTAATTTAATTCTTTCATGTAACAAAATTCTAAAAATGTTGAAATTGAGAAGCATATGTAAAGCATTCAACATTCACATTCTCCCTCGTCAGCTCGTACACTCTTGGTCTAGAGGGAGGTGGAAGAACATGCTCACTCGTCAGCTCAGGTTCAACATTCACATTCTCCCTCGTCAACTCAGGTTCAACATTCACTTCCTCCTTCTCATCATCACCCTCATCATAGAAGGGTGTGTCATCCCCAGACTCATCCGCGTTGTTGTCATAATCACTATCATCTTCCTGACTCTGCGCATCAACCAAATCACGAGTAAATACGTCATCTATGGGCAACTGTGTGAGGTTAGGAGCTTCAAGAAGCTCATTTTCACTTCACAAAACGAACAAATGTTTAAGTTATCCAAAACTCCAGAAAAATACTTTAGATAACGCTATATTATTTTACTTACAAGTCGTACTGTCTTGACGTTTCATGGTAGATATCTTCTTGTTGGTCACGACTCCCGGATGGAGCATCGTGGTCCTATACTCTTGAACTACGCATATTCTAACTAGGGGCGGAGTCATAACTTGTAAAGTTCATATCCAGACGGTATACTCTATGAAAAATATGAGTGTTATTACAAATCCATTTCAAACATAAAATAAGCATCGCTAAAGCATAGTAAAATTAAAATTTGCAGTCGTCTTGTTGATTATATAAAGTCAAAAAATTATTTTGTAGCTGCTCATTCGCCGGTGGTGACAAGTTTAAATCAAGGCAAGCTGTTTCATCAGCAATCTGTCCGGCAAAAATTGCTCCAGAATAACCACCTGACGACTGGGGGTTATCCCTGCTATGCACGCCCTCATTACTGGGAATGTCTTCCACCTTAACGTATATTTCTAAAAAATTACAATAAATTCCTTGTATTCATCAAGTATCAGCAAAAAGTCTCTAGAGTTTCATCATTATCGATGTTAAACTCAGAATAATAAACAAACCCCTGAGGAGCCACTAAATATGGAAATCTTCCGGTTACTTTAAGGTTAATCGAACGCCTCCTCTCACTCATTTTTTTTCTTAACAACGATACTAATGTATCGTACTTCATCGTAAGCGGCAATTTAATATGACACTGTGGAGGTGAGCTATACCTCACAGAGTTATTCTCCACCACAACCTCACCCCCCAATATACTGAAACCCTTATTTTTGGCACTTCAGACATTGTAAAAATATGATTGATAAGAAGAAGAGAGAAGTATAAACTTAAGCTTTAAGTTAAGTATTGAATGAATGTTCATGAAAATGAAACGCCTATAAATAAGGCAAGTCCGAAGTCGGGGTGTAGAATTTTTCAAATGAATTCACAGTACAATATTGCATTTTATAATTTGAATTACTGTTGTGTCTGTTAAATTATTTAGGTGGGCCCAAAAATAAATAAACAATTCGCAGTATAGTATTGCGAATTGCTAATTCGCAGTACTATACTGCGAATTACCTATTTAAAATAAACTTGGGACCAGATCTTTAATTAAACGTTGCATATATGAAATTCACAGTACTATGCTGCGAATTACATTTAAAAAAATAATTATTTATCACTTCGCAGTATTATACTGTGAACTGATTTAACGACAAAATTTTCGTTAACCCAATTCGCAGTATAATATTGCAAAATACCCATTTTTGTAACTTTTTTTTAAACATTTAAAACGTATTTTGTGTCCAAAAGATCATCATTTCAGTTTCAGACTCGTCATCCCCCGCGGAAGTCAGTGAAAATTCTGATGGCACGTGAGAAAACAGTAAAAAACGTAAGGATCAAAATAACAGCAACAACAAAATAAGATTCATGTTTAGAAAGTGATTCAGATTACAATGTATGTGAAGAGAGATTTTAGGATAATCGAATAATTGATACGTCTAAAAAAAATATTAACAGAGAATGAGTTTAAGTGAGTAGTAAGAATAAGAAGTGGTATAAATCCAGAGGGTGAAAACTGGAAAAAGAAGAAGCAGAAAAGGACTATGGAAGTTGTTGGTAGTATTTGTATAGCAAGAACATGTGTCGTTGGTCGTGGATAAGTTAGTCGGAAGAAAAAAGATAATAAGATGATAGTTAGTTCCATATTTTTAGACAAAAAATAGAATCATTACAAGAGTAACGGCAAGTTACAGCGTAAAATTTTCAATAGTACCTACAATAACTGTCACTATAGGGATATTAATTTATACTTATATGTTTAGCCCTCTTACGTACATAAGGCTATAAATCAGACACACCTCATTCAGAGAAAGTGTTGGATAGACAACATTAATGTTTCAGAACTGTTGTAGCTATGACTGAAAGAGTCTTATTTCAAGAGAGCGAATCTTAGCAGCTTACTTATTGGTGAGGCACCTTGTAATCCCCTCCCCCGTTTTCCCATACCCTCTATGTAACAAAAATAATCAAAAAAAGTAGGCTTCTGAGATAATTGAAATGTTATATTAGGTCTGAAACAGGAAAAAATCAACCAAATAGCAGAATGAGATAGGTTTATCCAGAAGACTTGAGAGTGAATATTGATATTTGCAGCAAATCAAAGTCCACTTCTAAATTTCCCAATAGTTTTACAGCTAACAATATATTACAATTTATACTGAAATTACATTGATATTGTAGTGAAATCTCAATATGGGAAACCACCATATTCTAGAAGTTCTCTTTATGGAAGTTGAAGCGAGTGGATGAATTTAAGCTAAATTCTTGACACAGCTTTCTGAGTGGTTTGGTAAGTGTTGGACTTCCACAGTAGAACACACCTGCAACGTTACCATAATGTTCAAACAGCAGTAGACGGAGCTATTAAGAATAATAGAGCACCCGGTACACTAAACTCCTGCTATGCACGGGGTCTGTGCAGAGATGGAGCCATGATTTCAAGTTTATGGGTTCAGGATTCTAATCGTTCTAAGATACTGGGTTCTAAATTAATAATTTATATATATTCAATGAATTTTTTAAGATAGATACATGATTCGAACCAAAGCTACTGGGTTCAGCTGAACCCGTTCGGAGCACTCTAGCTCCGGCCCTGGGTCCGGAAAAGGCCGGGCCACAAGGATCTATTAAACGCCGTCTTACCCTGTATTTCTATAAGAGGTTATTTCTACATCTCGAACCCGTGACCTCCTAGTTACATGACAACAACTTTACCAGTTACACCAAGGCTCCCCTTCATATAGCTACTAAGAATGTTATACACAAAGTAGATTCATAGGTGATGTCTTTAAACGTACCAATGCGAGATGATGGATGGACTGCTGCCAATTGAGAGAACACCTTTCTCCAATTTGGTCTAGCGAAATGTGTTCTTATCTGTCGAAGATCAAGTGTTTGAAACAATTTTAGTAAAAATTTGAAACTAGATATTTGGAGTACTGGACCTGGATCTAAAGAAAATACCCGGCTTTCTGAGACAACATCAACCCCATTTTTAGCATGTTGCAGTGACTGCACCATAGCGATTAGCGCTGACCTAGCGTCTCCTTCTTCATAAACACTAGTCAAGTAGTTGTGCATTTCTATCACTTCCTGGAGAATACCAAAATACCATGAACATGAAAAATGTATCAGTCCAACTTTGTACTAGTTGAGGAAACTTATTGAGAACTCAGGATTCAAAAAACCCAACATTTTTGTCATGTTCAGCGATGTCATCCATTACACCCTTAAACCAGTCGAATGATCCTTGTTCTCGTGTCACCCAGTAGAAATATGCTCTTTGAGGACCTTTCTTGCTGGATAATTCATCATCCTTCTGACTCTGCAGTTATTAGATTAAGTTATACATATTTTCTTTTGTGTCTCTCGTTATTTTAACAAAATACTGATATATGCATGAATTCTTACATGTCCCGATTCTTGGTTTAGTATGTCCTTTATAATGCTGATAAACGGTGTTGCTCCAATTCCTAAGCCAACTAGCAGAAGGATATCATACTTCTTGTAGTTCTGAGCAGGTGCACCGTAAGGCCCTTTGATAATGATCCTTGGAAATCTGCCTCAAAAGATAATATATAAATTCTAATGCTAATACATGAAGAAGGAAAAGTGTAGACAATAGGCATTGTAGCATACTCGGTTTGAGATTGGTCGGCATCATGTGGATTATATGCTTTAGTTTCCATTCTAATAAGATTTTTCGTCCTTGATTGTGTCGCTTGACAAGCCTGCAAATACGAGCTTTAGGATCCCAATAGCAAAGCACACGAAGAGTAAAAAGTCTAAGTTCCTTATTCATTTCTGCTAATTGTTATACTTGATTTTACAATTGAGGGTCAAACCACCAGTCATATGGCTTAATCTATGTTTTCCAAATTTGATGTGGTATTTGTTCATATCTTTCTTTATTCACTCAAGTCTTGTGCACCTCAGAAAATGAAGAGTAAAAGTTATATTTAGAAATGCAACGTAGTAACATGGTATAATACCTTTTGAAATCTGGTTCTAAGCTCTGTAGTCCAGTCTCCTAATGTACGTATATGGACACTTAAATAGTTGTCATCTGGTGCAGAAGTGATTGAGAATGGATGCCTGTAAGAGTAAAATAGAAATTTCTTACCATAAGGATATTGGCAATATTGAATCTGTTTGATAATAATTTGTTCTTCAATTACCATTCGAAGTTTGATATATCTGGACATTTAACAAACAAGTACATCCCGCTCTTGTACTTGAATCCTTGAGGTTTACTCATATACAGTGCTAGTACATTCCCTGTATACGTAACAGCCTGCATTTTTTGTTGTCGGGCATAGAAATGAAGGCTGAATTAGCATTTCTGCAATTGCCAAGACCTTTTTATAAATTGATGTAAATTTCTTGAAATTAATACCTTTTGGATGTTCACATGGTAACGATTCTCATTGACGATAAGAACTCTTTCTGTAGCATATAGAAGTACTGGGACTGCAAGATACATCCATGTCTGCATATCAGAGGTAATCTTGATTGTTCAATCACAAGTATTTCGATAGAAATTTCTTTAACTAACTTGAAAAAACAGTGTTTCTAGCTGCCAAGAGTAAAGAGGTTATATTCATGATACATTATTTGGACACTATACGATATATGTGCATGTTTCGTGGTTATCAAATAACACTACTACAAGTTCTTCTTTCAATACCAAGTTAACAAGTGTGATGAGGTTATGAAAAAGCAAGTGGACATACCGTCTTTTTATACCATTCTTTGGTTAGGAATATGAAGTAGCCATGTAGGATCAAGAGCACATATACGAGTACCAACAGATGATGTGCATACCAGAACGCGTTAAATCCTGCTAAATGATGAAATGGCCATGGCAATTTGATGACATTCCTACGGAACGAATGTGTTGCCAATGTGAAGGAGAAAAGCATGAGAAGGGTCATTAGTATCCCCGTTACGCCTGGAATAGATGCTACCAAATCCATGTAAGTCGGTTGGTGGTAGTCAAAATTGCTTCCAAGAACCGTCATAAATTTGCTTTTCGGGCAGGATACTAATTTCACAAAGTTGCAACTCGTGTGAAACAAGACATGAATAAAAGTCCCTATAGTAATTCCCAACGATATCATTTTATGGAAATTGATGTTATCATCAAAGGGTATAATAGAACCAAGAAAAGTTTCTCTGAGTTGAGTAAGAGTTCTTCTGCATACTGGTAAGAGAATGAGAGCCATATTAAACTTGAGAGTTTCCCCTGCAGCTTTAGCTATACAAACACAAGAACCCATAATTTTGAAAGCTGCTCTCCCCTTAAATTGTTGAACTTTCCATATGAATAGTATCAAGTTAATCGATAACCACAATGTTACGACCCAAATTCTTTTCCAGTTATCGTGTACCTTCTCTAAGGTTTTCGTCAAGAATTTGCTTACCGGAGTTCTATATTGTCTAGGGATCATGGTTTTTGCTAGTGTTTGTGATCTCTTCAAGTTCCTTTTCCCATCTTCTGATCCTACCATTCCTCTTAGTAGAGATTCAAGTTGCCATATCTGTTCACAAAGTTGAAGATTTTAAAGAAAAAACAAGGCTTGTATGAAACGATGGCCATCTTTGAGTGGAATTTTACCTCAATATAACCTAAATGGTCAGGATCAAACTCTTCCATAATTAAAGCTGCATATGTTGCTGCATGTTGCTTGAAGTTTGTCAATTTGTTGGCTGCAGCACTCACCACTAGAACCTTTCAAACAAAAACATCAACTATATTGCCTCACAAAAAAAGAAACAACAATTCACAAGGTATGTTTTTCCTCACCTCTTTGACCTCTTCTTCTGATAGTTTCCCATCACCATTCTTGTCACACCTACAAGACAAATGGATCTTTTGAACAATAAGCTCAACCGAACCAGTATTTTCGACACGGAACATAAGCACATACATGGAAAAATCACTAATATCAAAGCCTGGTGCATTAAGCTCCCACTATGCGCGGGATCCGAGGAATGGCCGGACCATAAGGTTCTATTATACGCAAGAGGTTGTTCCACGGCTCGAACCAATGAATGTTAAATTCAGAACTCATAATTTGAAAATTACGGCGAGTTCAGTCCTAAAACATTAAATGCCGAACCCATCAAAAAAACTTTTTTTGAAAAAGGTGACAAAATGCGGAACCCGTCAAATTTAAATCTTGAATACGCCTATGCTTCAAAATGGTCATGTTTAGTCTTTCCTCACAAGAAAAATAAGAAAAGCACAAATTCTTACATGTCAAAGAAAATATGAAGCCTTGTATCGGGGCATTTAGTTGAAATATCTTCCCAAAATTCTCTAAGTTCTTCAATTGTTATCCCATTTTCTGCATTGATTTTCTTTCTCCTCGCCAATGTATCAAACAACTCCTCAGCAAATTCCTTGCTTTCTCCCATTCCTTTCATGCACAAACCAAAATAAAATAAAATGTCACATTTAGGAAAAGATTTACTAACATGAAATATCAATTGGTCAAAAAGAAAAATACCTATACATGATCCAAATTTGTCTCTAAAGAGAATCTCATTAACTGCATTTTGATAAAATCTTTTCTCTACACTTTTCCAAGCATCAGCTTCTTTCCCTGTTTTAGTATCAAGAAAATGCAGGCTCTTGAACCCTCTTACTGCCCCTGATTCTATTCTCGCCATTTTCTTCCTTCCAAATGTTGCATTTTCTAAAGGGTTTTCAGCCATTATACAATATAGAGATCAATATTTTTTTTCAAGAATGTGTTATACTTTTATCTACGCAATATTTATGATCATATTAAGGAAGATCTGCAAATATTTTGTTGCAGAGTTTTATAAGAATTGAATGGGAGGTTTGGAAGAAGAAGACATGAATTTATACAGGTGGCATACGAGGGTTAAAGAGGTAAAGTTCGTTAAATTAGTTGTCTTAATTACTCTTAAATGTCAACTTATTTTTTCCTAATCTTTTTGTTTTTCCTAAGCATAACACCCCCACCCCCCAAAATTAAACTGCCGTCTATACTCTGGTGCGTCTCAGCGTCCTTTATTTGTTTAAGGAATAGCCTCTAGTGTATTTAGTATGACAGAAGTTATAGTAATATTTTCTGAAAGAATAATTTTTTATTTTCGAATGATGACTGAAAATTATTTTTAGAAAAAATTATCCACCTAAAGATTGTTATGAGTAGCAACTAGAAATTATTTTGATTGAACTTTTACATACTAAAGATTAATAACAATTATAAGTGTAGCTAAGTAAACAATTTGGCGTTAAAATTCAAGATTATTGTAGAGGAAATAGCTTTCGTTAATAAGTATTGATGAAAGTGATTTTCTTCCTTTTGGTAGAGAAATTTCTAATAATTGAATCAGTAACCACACGTAATGTTTTGAACCCCTTGATTATTGAATTATATTTTTGAACTTTGTAAAGGAGATCTAGAATATAATAAATAGATGTACAAACATAATTTTATTTTACATGTACAGTGTAATTTTTCGACGAGGATTCGGGTGAACCCCATTCTGCTCCCTTATCCACCCTTTGTTGGCCAAATGCCAAAAATGATCATACAAGACATACTTTTATTCCTCCCCTCGTGAAAATAGTATCACAGGTAGTAATATGAAAGTTAACCTATCTAATTTTCAGTATAGATTTATACATTATTTTTAATATGCAAACTTAGTACTTAAAAATATTTTGAAATGACATAAATTAAAAAAAAAAAAATTGTTTAACTACCCAAGTATTAAGGTGCATTCTTTTAAAAACAAATGAAGTCTATATTTTGTTTATTTAGTTTGAGGTTATTTTCAAATTATACTGTATTGGGTAAATTTGGTTCCCCACGTTCCTACGTTATCTACGTACGTCCTCAGTGAAGAGAGCGGCCCAATTATGGTCGACCCAAGTAAGGGCGGCCTCAGTTAGCAGATGGACCGAGTGACATGGCTCACTACGACGTCGTTTCGAGCTCTGACACTCGTACACTAAGGCCACCAACCCTTGTACTTTTCTTTGATTATTTCGAATAAGGTCCCTTAGTATATAAAGGGGACCTTACCTTTGTAAAGACTCATGTGTATTTTGCTATTAGAGATATACAACTCTCTCTCTATCTCTATATCTGATTCTCTATCCCTCTCTCTTGCGTAAAGCTCACTACTTGTCTTATTGTTCTTATTATCTACACTATAATCACAGATCTCAGTCATACTATACTCTCTAGTCTATATTACTCTTGATTCCGATTAAATCTTATTAATTTTGATTGTTTTAAAGCTTATTAAGTACTCGCATAACTTTTTAGCCAAACAATTTGGCGCCGTCTGTGGGGATTTTGAGAATCAAAGCTGTAGTTTGCTTCTAGAGATCCTTAAAAAAACCACCCTCTGCGACCTAAAATGGCTGAGAACAAAGCAAGAATTAAAGCTATCTTGGATGCTAGAACATATCTCACATGCCCTCTCAACGCGGTTGCTGAAGGAGGTGCCCTACACGCGACCCCTAGTACATTGATAAGCGTGGAAAACCTACCTTCCCCGTCGAAAGATCTGGTGGTTCCACGAGAAAGAGAGGACTCAACATCTACAACTAAAGAAGCACCCCCGGAGGTAAATAGGTTACTGGAAGAGTGGCTGACAAACACTCTGAGCAATCTAGCCAAAAGGCCACCTCAAAATGATAGATGCACCCCAGCAACAGATCATGTTGCAGCCAAAGATGAACTCGAAGTCACGAGAACGAACAACGTGCCCGTCGATGCTCAAGCTAACGGCGGCACACTCACAACCATCCTAAAAAAGATGAAAGAAAGGGAAAACGAAAATAGGTCGCTTCGCGACCAGATGAAGGAGCACCAAGAAAGGGTGGATAAAATCCCAGGTGTGCCCAAGTTACTACCAAAGAGTGACGTGGGGAGGTTTGTTGAACAACCCTACATGGAAGGAGCCGCGCCATACCCCATCCCGAAGACCTTCAAAATGCCCCTTACTTGAAGGTATATGACGGGAACACAGATCCCGAGGACCACCTGATTCACTATGTTACAGCTGCCAATGGCGACGATCTATCAAAAGAGCAGGTACCATCCGTACTTCTGAAGAAGTTCGGCGAAATGCTAACAGGATGGGCC
Organism: Nicotiana benthamiana; assembly: GCA_034376525.1. Taxonomy (NCBI): domain Eukaryota; kingdom Viridiplantae; phylum Streptophyta; class Magnoliopsida; order Solanales; family Solanaceae; genus Nicotiana; species Nicotiana benthamiana. Next base: position 122,636,933 of record CM067330.1, read on the forward strand.
CTAACGTCGTACTCACAGCTACAGGCCAAATGCATTTCCACATTCGAGGAAATGACAGATAAATTTTCCACCGCCCACGCAGGAGCAAGGAAGGCGGAAGCACGGGTCAACGACATTTTTACTGTACGACAGACCCCAGGAGAAAGACTCAAGGAGTTCTTAGCTAGGTTCAACAGGTTCAGAATGAGCCTACTAGACGTGTCCGAAGGCATGGCAGTCGCATCCTTTCAGAACGGACTCAACAGAGACAGCTCAAGGACAACCAACAAACTACTCAGCCGTCTCCTGAAATATCCCCCCACCACATGGGAAGAAATACATAATGCCTACTGCGCTGAGGTACGTGGAGATGACGACGACCTTAACAACCCGACCCGGCGATTCACGACAGTGCACCTAGAAATCCGAAGGGACCGACGCAGCAAGGGACGACGCGAATAAGTCCCATGCCTCAACAGGGAAAGACACCAACCATACATCAGATCCTCGCATCCGCCACCGCCAAGGCACGCAGACGCCTTACAATGACATGTCGCCCCATCAAGGTACGACAGAGGTATGCCCCCTTCATTATCTGCACATAACTTTTATGTATTTCCTTCAGAAGTAGTGTACGCGCTGGAAAAGTTAGGCAACAAAGTACAATGTCCAGCAAAGATGAAGTTCGACCTCGCTACCATAAAATCAAACGCCCTATGCGAGTTCCACCAGGAACGGAGGCACAGAACAGAAGACTGCATAGGCCTCCGACAAGAGGTGGTCCGGATGCTAAACCAAGGGTTCTTGAAAGAACTGCTAAGCGACAAAGGGAAGCTTAACTTCGCACGCGAGCGGGAACAACCTCACAGCCCGCCAAGGCCTCCCTCACCAACACGCACCATCAACATGATCATTGGAGACGACAATGACTCGGCGATCAATCACGTCAAATTCACCACCACTCACAAGTTAAATAGAACCATCGCTCATGAACGGTATGACGACTTCGAAGATAGTATCACCTTCGATAAGTCTAATAGCAACGGTTTGTGTTTTCCTCATTATGATGCCTTAGTTATTACTTTACGCATAGTAGATACTGATGTTAAAAGGATCATGGTCGACGATGGAAGCGGTGCATGTATCATTCATCTAAGAGTCCTTGCACTTATGGAACTCGGGGATAATTTAATTCTATGCTGCATAACAGTAACTGGTTTTAATAATGCAGTGGAAGAACCTATGGCGAGGTAACGCTGCCCGTTCTGGCAGGAAGAGTTACGATGGAAACCACTTTCCACGTAGTGAACCAAGAAACGACATACAACGCCATTATACGACACCCATGGATACATGTCATGAGGGCCTCCCCCTCTAGTTTCGATCAAGTGATCAAATTCCCAACCCCATGGGGAGTGCACAGTATACGGGGCGAGCCGCGCACCGCCCAAGAGTGCGATAAAATAGCTCAAGATTACAAGCACACCAAGCAACTCAAGGGAGCAAGTGCTGAAGCATAGCAACCAGCCCTGTCGGGGACTAAGGTCCGCCCGACAGAGAGCGCCATCAAAGATCCTGATGACATCGAGGCTAGCAAGTCTACAGCCGAAGATCTCGACCACGTCCAGTTAAACAACAGCGACCCGGCAAAGAAAGCTTACATAGACCACGACTTATCAAATTCAGGTAAGTACAGTGAATTTTTATCTAACCATGCGGACCTATTTGCTTTTTCCCACGCACATATGCCAGGAATTCCACGAGAAATTGCCACCCACAAATTGAACGTCGATTCATTACACCCGCCCGTGCGGCAGACAAGAAGAAAATTCAACGCTGCCATTAACGAAGCGGTGAGTGAAGAAGTAGACAAGCTGCTGACTAACGGCTCCATCAGGGAGTCCAAGTACCTGGAATGCGTCACCAACGTCGTGATGGTCAAAAAGAAAAATAGGAAGTGGCGGATGTGTGTAGATTTCACCAACCTAAACAAAGCATGTCCAAAAGAGTCATTCCTGCTACCCCATATCGACCAGCTGATAGACGCAACGGTATGTCATGAGCTGCTGAGCTTCATTTATGCGTATTCCGGCTACAATCAGATCATGATGGCCGAGGAGGATCAGGAGAAAACAACCTTCATCACTCACCAGGTGACATATTGCTATAAGGTAATGCCATTCAGGCTTAAGAACGCAGGGGCCACTTACCAAAGGTTGGTGACTACGATGTTCAAAGAACAATTCGGAAAAACAATGGAGGTCTACATCGACGACATGCTGGTCAAGTCATCAAATAAGGAAGACCACCTCACCCACCTGAAAGAAGCCTTCGAAATATTAAGGAGGTACGACATGAAGCTGAATCCCAAAAAATGCGCCTTTGGCGTGGCCTCGAGAAAGTTCCTGTGATTTCTGGTATCACAAAGGGGCATCGAAGCCAACCCCGACCAGATCAAGTCCATAGAGGCCATCCCAGAAACACTGAGCAGCAAAAAGTAAGTGCATAAGCTAACGGGTTGGATAGCCATCCTCTCGAAGTTCATCTCACGCTCCTTCGACATGTGCCACAAATTCTTCAGTGTATTGAAGAAAGACCAGGGACTACAATGGAACGAAGAATGTGTAGAGGCCCTGAAGAACTTTAAGGCATATTTGTCATCACCACCCCTACTAGTGAAAGCCAACCCAGGCGAGCCGTTGTTGGTATATTTGGCCGTATCAGAAGTCGCAGTCAGTGCCGTCCTAGTGCGCGAAAATAAAGGTACAAAATCTCCTATTTATTATATTAGCAAAACTTTAGTGGATGCCGAAACCCATTACTCCCACCTAGAGAAGCTAGCACTGGCACTCGTAGTAGCTTCACGAAAGCTACGACCCTATTTCCAATGCCATCTCATAAGGGTAGTAACAACCTTCCTTTTAAGGAGCGCCCTACACAAACTTGAACTCTCAGGGCGACTCGCCAGATGGGCCGTTGAGCTCAGCAAGCATGATATCACGTACCTTCCAAGGACCACCATCAAGTCGCAAGTCCTAGCTGACTTTATCGCCGATTTCAGTGCTGAAGTCCTGCCAAAGGCTGAACTCGAGGCACTACGTGCATCCTCTGAAAATGACCTATGGGTCCTCTATACGGATGGCGCCGCCAATGCATCGGGATCGGGACTGGGACTCATTCTTGAGGTCCCCACGGGCAAAATGATTCGTCAGTCCATACAATTCTCGGAAATGACTAACAACGAGGCCGAGTATGAGGTTGTTATTGCAGGCATGAAATTGTCCACCAAGAATGGGGCTCGCCGAATTCTCCTCCACTGCGACTCCCAACTTGTGGTAAACCAGATCACTGGGACTTATCAAATCAAAGAACAGAGGCTACAAAAGAACCAGTCAGAAATCCACAAACTGATGGCTACATTCGGCGAATGCCGCTTCGAACAAATTCCCAGAGTACGGAACATTAAAGCGGACGGCCTGGCAAAGTTGGCTGCCGCCACCAAAAACATCAACAAAGAAAGTGTGGTCACACTCCTCCAATCAGCCATTGAACACACTAAGGTATTTTTCCTAAACCTGACTTGGGACTGGCGCAACCAGTTCATATCTTATCTACAGGATGGGACGTTAACTCCCGATAAAAAGGAGGCAAAGAAGCTTCGCATACAGGCTGCCGGATACTGCATGATCAACAATGACCTTTTACAAAAGGACCTTCAGTGTCCCCTTAGCCAAGTGCTTCGGGTCGCACCAAACACTGCCAGTGCTCGAAGAAGTACACGAAGGCCATTGCGGCACTCACACTGGCAACCGTGCCCTTATGCGATGCATCATAAGTGCCGGATACTACTGGCCTACTATGAAAAAAGAGGCAGCCGAGTATGTCCGCCGATGCGAGCAATGCCAAAAGTATGCCCCAATGATACATCAACTAGGGGAACCCTTCCATTCCGTCACTTCCCCCTGGCCATTCGTCAAGTGGAGAATGCATATTGTCGGCCTGTTACCCGCAGGACTAGGAAGGGTATGATTCTTACTTGTTTCAACTAACTACTTTTCCAAGTGGGTGGAAGCAGGTGCGTACGCGCAAATACGCAAACAAGAAGTCATCACCTTCATATGGAGGAACATTATATGTCGCTTCGGCATCCCCAAAGAAATCAGCTGCAACAACGGGCGCCAGTTCATCCGTCAGAAAACGACCGAGTTCTTCGAAAAATGGTGCATAAAAAGGATACTATCCACGCCATACCACCCGCCTCCAATGGCCAAGCGGATTACTCCAACTAAACAAACTAAAAAAGAAGCTCGAAGATGCCAAGGGATTATGTCCAGAACTACTACTCGAAGTCTTGTGGGCGCACAGAACCACACCCAAGTGTAGCACCGGGGAAATAACATACTCACAGGTTTATGGAACCGACGCGGTCATACCGGTTGAAGTGGGCGAACCCAGTCTAAGGTATTCACACACCAGCAGAATAGAAAACGACATCAGCAGACTCCAACATCTTGATGAAGCCGAAGAACGAAGAGAAATGAACCACATCAGGATGGTAGCCAAAAAACAACAAGTACAATGATACTGCAACAAGAGGGTAGAAATAAGGCCACTCAAAGTAGGAGACTACGTCCTCAAAGCCAAGACATCGGCCTTAAAAGACCCAAGTGAAGGAAAATTGGGCACAAACTAGGATGGACCCTACAAAATCACGGCGCCAGCCGGGAAAGGAGCATTCCAGCTAGAGACAATGGAAGGAAAGACACTCCAGAACAATTGGAACGTCGCTCACCGCAAACATTTCCACTTCTAAAAAGGTGTCACCTTAGTCGTACACTTTTTTCCTTACCCAGGTTTTGTCCCAATTGGGTTTTCTTGGGAAGGTTTTTAACGAGGCGGCAAAGGGGACACCTGGAGATATTTGTAGCACAAGTGCATCATATCAGCCTCTCCGTGTACCTCCAAGCCCGACATGATACATGGACTGGATTAGTGTCATCTTCAGATGTATAGAAAGGCTACGGCCATCTCCAGATGTATAGAAAGGCTATGGACATCTCCGGATGTATAGAAAGGCTACGGCTATCTCCATATGTATAGAAAGTCTACGGCCATCTCCAAATGAATGAAAATGCTACGGCCATCTCCAAATGAATGAAAAGGCTACGACCATCTCCAAATGAATGAAAAGGCTACGGCCATCTCCAAATGAATGAAAAGGCTACGACCATCTCCAAATGAATGAAAAGGCTACGACCATCTCCAAATGAATGAAAAGTCTACGACCATCCCCAAATGAATGAAAAGGCTACGACCATCATTTCTACATGGCTCGTGCAATGATTTTTCTAAGGCTACGGCCGTTATCTCAACATGGCTAAGGCCATCAGGCTACGACCGTCATTCTTATATGGCTGAGGCCATCATTTTTACATGGCTAAGGACATAAGGCTACGACCGCCGTTTTTACATGGCTAAGACCATCAGGCTACGACCGTCATTTTTACATGGCTAAAGCCATCATTTTTATAAGGCTACGACCGTCATTTTTACAGGGCTAAGGCAATCAGGCTATGACTGTCATTTTTGCGTGGCTAAGGCCATCAGGATACAGTCTTCATTCTTACATGGATAAAGCCATCATTTTTATAAGGCTACGACCGTCATTTGTACAGGGCTAAGGCCATCACGCTACGACCGTCATTTTTACATTGCTAAGGCCATCAGGCTACGACCGTCATTCTTACATGGCTAAGGCCATCATTTTTATAAGGCTGCGATCGTCATTTTTACATGGCTAGGGCCATCGTTTTCACATGCGTACGACCTTTATTTTTACATGGCTAAGTCCATTGTCTTAACTCGGCGAAGGTCGCCGAATTTTACTAGGCCACGACCATTGTTTCTGCATGGCTACCGTCATCATTTTTACATGGCTAAGTCCATTGTCTTAACTCGGTAAAGGTCGCTGAATTTTACCAGGCAACGACCATTGTTTGTGCATGGCTGCGGTCATCATATTTACATGGCTAAGGCCATTGTCTTAACTCGGCGATGGTCGCCGAATTTACCAGGCCACGGCCATTGTTTCTGCTGGCTACGGTCGTCATTTTTACATGGCTAGGGCCACCTTTTTGACGTGGCTATGGCCATCATTTTTACATGGCTAAGGCCATTGTCTTAACTCGGCGAAGGTTAAGATCGCTGAATTCTCATGGCTATGGCCATCATTTTTATACGGTTAAGATCGCTGAATTCTCATGGCTATGGCCATCATTTTTACACGGCAAAGTTCGTCAAATTTTACAAGGTTACGACCATTGTTTTACGCGGCTATGGTAATCGTCTCTACACGTCCAAGTCCGTCGGGTTTTACACAACTATGGAAAAAAAACACAACAACATGCCAAAAAGAATAGAAAAGATTACCTACAGCAAAAATCGTATATCTTTATCAAAACGGTCAACACCCATGATACAAAAATCAGTATCTACAAACATATTTACAAGGATCCTAAAGTCCTCTACTTATCCTGTCCCGCTTGGCCTTCATGTGGCCCGTCCTCGTTCCCAGGAGGATACGCCTTGGAGATCCAAGAGCTAGATTCCAAGCGATTAACATCTGCAGAGTTTCCCCCCTATCGGGCTGGCGATTCGGGACAATAGCCGGCCGCTTCACGAGCAGCCCTACCCAACTGGCGCTGGCTCTCAACCTCCACCTAGAATGCTCGACCAGCTGCCAAAAACTCTTCAAGCACGACCAGCCTGGCCTCTACATACACCCATATCTTGTGTGCCTCACGAGACACGTCGGTCTGAGCAAGAGCTCGCTTGAGGTCCCCGACTTCGGCCCATTTGGTATCAAGTTCCGCCATTAAGGCCACAACCCGGGTGCACAATTCCGCTGCCTCCTCCGCCACTACGCGGCCGAGCTACAATTCTTCAACCTTAGCTTGAAGGAGGACCTCCATTTCTGCAGTCTGAGCAATAGCGGCCATGAGTTGTTCATCGACTTTCTCCAGCTCAGCCACCCGCTTCTTCAACAGCTCCTCGGATTGCACGAGGCCCTCACGGACCACCCTGAAGTTAGGGTCCTGTTTATACATATCGGCCAAGGTTTTGTGCGCCTCACGCGTCCTATTGTACTTCTGCACCAGCCTGTTGTACTTGGCTACCTTCTCCTTCTGGCGTCGACCCCTCTCCACCTCTAAGATAAGAGTCTGAAAAAGAAACCAAAAAGTAAGTACAAGGAAAGTCACCCTCCACTAATTCAAAAGAAAGATCATCGATCAAGACAAAGGCATACCTGCAAGGCCGCACCTGCCACCCTTTGGGCCAAAACCTTATCGCTGAGTTCCGCCAGGGTAGCGCGCTCAGCAGCGGCACACAAAAGTGTCATACTGGTGCCTCTTCCTTGCAATTCTCCAACAAATTATAGTGGCATGGAATCACTATACGACGAGAAGACTGGCCGACCACCATCTCCACTTGGTCCAAGGACCCACCTCCTATGACCACGTCCTCCATGGCGACCCCCAGGCCCGCCACCTCCACACTTTTGCTCCTTCTCTCCGTGGCCTCCCTCCTAAGAGTGGACCTCCCCGAGCAGATGGCCTCGGCCATAAAGACCGGCCTAGATTCAGGGCAGGGTGGTTTAACCTTTCCTATCTGAGCGGCAACAGCCTTGCCAGTAAGAATTCGATGCTTCCTCATCTCCAATGTCTCCTACTCTTCATGGTCCCCCTCCGGGGGATGTAGGACGGGTTCAGATGGAGTCGTTTCAACAATGGTAGTCTCTATGGGGGCAACCCCAGGAACGGTCTCAGGAAAAGTCGCGGGTATCTCCATAGGAGTCGTTTCAAGTACGAGCCCCAGCATTGCCTCAAATGCTAACTCTGGAGTCGCGATGCGACTCTTATCTTGAGGGGGGTGAAATGTTGCCCTTAGACTTGCCAACGAGGATCATATCCTCCTCGAGGTTAGATAACGCCCTAGAAGAGCCGGCCACGGTTTTCTTTTTTTTCTTCTTCTTCTGCGCCTTCTTAGAGGCGTCCCGACCTACCAAAGCATGTATGAGACGGGCAAGAAAATTGTGGGGAACCCCCAAACCATAACAGAAGGAAAACATAGGCAAGGCCGTTACCTGTCGGGCCATAAAACCTAAGGAATTCAGGCCAGGAATGGCATTCTTCTGCGAATGGTATCAACGCTTGCACCCACGACCTAATGTCGTCAACCCTTCGAGGAGGGCGAGCAATCACTGCATGAAGGCAAAGGGAAAATTACGATGGTGAAAACCAGCAAAGTAAGGTCGCCGTAGTAAAAGTTACGCATAGTAATACTTACATGCATCGTTCCACACCTCTAGAAATCCTTCAGGGTTGGACACGAGGTGCTCGGCACGCACATAGAAAAATATCTTCCAAAATTTGCGGTTGGCCTTGTCGTCCACTTACGACACAAAGCTCTTCTTCCCCGACTCTTTAACTGGAGCATCAAGCCTCTCATAAAGCTTGCACCGAACATTTGTAACTTCTTTCTCAGCCTTCACTGCATAGGTGGTATGGATCCTACACACCTTCAATGCGTACGGAGTAAGTTGGGCCGGACACGCCCCGTACCAGTGACATAGCTCTTCCGCCAAAGGGTAAAGCAGGAGGCTATACCTGATTCGAAAGGCGTATTCGTAAAATGCACAGTACCCGGGCTTGTGCACGTTAGCATAGTTCATCCCGGCGGGGGCCATCTCAATGTAGTCAGGAATATTATACGACTTCCTGAGAGCAGCCAAGTGAGACGGCATCAGATCATTGTGTTCCCAAGGAGGGAGTTTACACTTGTTCTTAAAGTGCTTCCTTCTATCCATACCCAATGGGAGCAAGTTAGCCGCTGATAAAGGAACGAGAACTTCCCCGGCCTCCCCATCATCTGAGGATAACGAAGCCCTAGAGGGAGCATCGTCCTTGGCCCTGGTATCATCGTGGCGACGCTTAGCCATAGCGGAAGTTATGAGAAAAAGGCACTTCTGGTCGCGGTTCGATTCCTAAAAACGAGAGTTTCAGAAAAGAGAGAGTAACGAGCACCAGAAAAAGATAAGGTAAAGATTTGGGAAATACTCTTAGAAAAAGTTCGAAAGATGGATCAAGTTCAACTTTCCCTCTATTTGTAAGAAAAGGTACATGAAAATCGAAAAGGCATGACTCGAAAACCGACGCAGTAAACCCAAACGTCACGTCATGTCCTGAGCCGTCTCGGGAGCAGAAGTAATGATCATGCACGTGATCAATGACGTCATATTAAAAAGGAGCCCCAAAAGGAGGTAACATGTCAACGAGATAACATCTTCACATGTGGGCACGCCCTTTTCGACAGTATTCACATGAACGACCAAATTTCCAGAAACGTCAAGCATGTATGTCTGTTCATTGAAGACGTCTCTCGACTACGTTCTCAACAAACGAAGGGACTATCTGTATTGGGCAAATTCGGTTCCCCACGTTCCTACTTATCTACGTACGCCCTCAGTGAAGAGAGCGGCCCAATTATGGTCGACCCAAGTAAGGCTGGCCTCAGTTAGCAGACGGACCGAGTGACATGACTCACTGCAACATCGTTTCGAGCTCTGACACACGTACACTGAGGCCACCTACCCTTGTACTTTTCTTTGATTATTTCGAAGAAGGTCCCTTAATATCTAAAGGGGACATTCCCTTTGTAAAGACTCATGTGTATTTTGCTATTGGAAATATACAACGCTCTCTCTCTCTCTATCTCTATATCTAATTCTCTATCCCTCTCTCTTGTGTAAAGCTCACTACTTGTCTTATTGTTCTTATTATCTACACTATAATCACAGATATCAGTAATACTATACTCTCTAACCCATATTACTCTTGATTGCGATTAACCCTTATTATTTTTAATTATTTTAGAGCTTATTAAGTACTCCCTTAACTTTTTAGCCAAACATATACTTCAATTCATTTGCTGATCATGTAGGATATTACAGCTAATTTATTTCCCCATAATGTGAATACAACTGTAGTAATCTGATTTCTGCCACATTTTATGTGGCAAATCATATGATTAGATTCGTTCAATCTAAAGTTTGATCACTCTCTTTTTTTCTTGTCAGGGAGATGCGATCTTTATCGTAATTCGTAATAAATTAATGGAGGACAGGGAAATACGTGCTGATTGATTTTTGTTTGGACAAAAATTCTTGAAATCAAACAGCTAATTAATTAATTATTAGGTAATGTATGGCATGTTTTTTATGTAACGCGGTTCCATATTGTGTGCACGTTGTGCTCCACGTTTTTTTCCTTTGTTTTTTCCTTTGTTCTTTCCTTTGTTTTTTTTCGTGTTTAGATTTTATATTCCAATGAATTTTTATATTATCAGATGATATGAAACATAATTATATGTAATTGTCACAATAATAAAACTAGTAACTTGTAAGAAACATATTAAATTACATTGACAGTATAATCCGATAAATTAAATTTTTTGTTGTCCTTTATGCTTTATAATTTTTAAAATTTTAACAAATAGAAAATCTATTGCGAAGTTCAAATATAGAGGAACTTAGAGTTTAAACAATGCACGACCTCTAAAAGTTACAATGTTAAAAAAAAAAAAAAATAACATTTCGTATATGAATAATAATTTCACTCGCTTTACTCGGTGATTATAAATTTCAAATCGAATCTTTCTATAATTTTATTCTAGACATCAACATCACCAACATAAACATTCCCATGCCAATTGAACTTGCATTTGTTTTTCAATAAAAAATATAAGATTGGGCAGGGAGAGGATACGGAATATTTCCTTTCACGTCATCACTTGTTAAAGCAACGTCATCAATGACGTGGCACATTAATTTAAAGAAAAAAAATTCACTCTGACTTCAATAAGCATTTTGGGGCCGACTAATATGAATTCACTTAGTAATGTTTCACTTTAGGAGCTAACGCGCTTTCTAGGAAAAGTGAAATTGTTTTCAGAGCTCGAACCCTTAGACTATTAAAAATAAAGGGATATCTTACCGCCCAACATTTGGTAGTATGTCGCGCAATTTAATGTACTTGAAGACGAGACTTTTGAAGAATCACTTATTCCCCCTCCCCCCTCCCACCCCCAATGGAAAACTAGAAAAACGGAAAAATGACAGGATATATTTGTGCTTGTGGAGTGCATCCTTCAACATAGGCAAGTGCACATGTAATTAAATAGTCATTTCTAGGGATGTTATTTAGAAATTAGTTATTACTTATTTTATTCTAAATTTTTAAATTTGAAATTTTAACTTTTTCAGTATAATTCAGGATATTTTTGTCCTGAAAAATTAATCTGAAAACAAAAACTTAGAATGCACTAGCTAATTTCTAAATATTAACCCTTTAAGGTGGCTACCTGGTCGTTATTTCTAGAGGAATTTTCATAAAGCACTATCTTTTAGTAGTAATTAGCCATCTATAGATATTATTTGCCATATTACGAATTATAGATACCATTTCTGTAGTTACAAGATATATTTGAACTATGTAGAGCTCGCAAGAAAAGAAACTAGAATCTAAAATTAAAGATAGTCCCAAATTTCTAACATAAGCAACTTTCATTTATTTTACTCCCATCTAGATTTGAGTTTGTTCAATTATTTACGTAAGAATAGTCTAAAAAAAGGAAACTTATACAAATGTTCCAAATAAATTTTAACTTATCAACTTCTAGCTATAGTTATAGACTTACCAAAATTAACCAATAAAAATTTAAAAACTAAATAAGGTTCTTTCGATCAAATAATCACATGCAAAAATTACTTTCTATATTTTTATGCGTGATTAGCAACATTACATACAAGACGGAAAGGAAATTTCATGGATGGGGTAGCAAATAAGATGATAAAATACAAAACTCCATATAGTATTTCAAAAATCTAAACAAAAAAGGAACTTTTTCAATAGGTATTGAAATTCATTGAAAATATATAGATAAGTCAATATACAAAATTTGAGGAGGATTGGAGGTAATTTGGACTGATTTTTTTAATCAAAATTCGTAATTAAAACGAGTTCAAAAAAGTCTTCTACGACACATGTATCACGCATGTATCTCACACATGGGTATACATGGATATACATGTGATACACAATTGATACAAATATGATATATATGTGATACGAAAATGATACACATATCACTTTTTTTTTCATGTTCAACTTTTTACTTCGAATTTTCAATTCAAACCACCTCAAAACTTCACCAAATTATCCCAAAACTTAGATTCAAGCTCCTTAAGTTGTGCCCAATCATTCTAATAACACTCACTCAAAATAAAGCAAATATTTTATATTTTTTTGTTATAAATAGTTAATTGGCTAATATTATTAATATTTTATCAATTGTCCAATTTGTGTGATGAGATATTTATAAATGGACATAAATGATAATTTTCCTAAAAAAAGGAGCTTCTTCTTATTTTTTGGGGTGAATTATAAGGATTAAACGACTAGTGCTCATGTTGCTCGAGACATATTGGATCAATCCACTGCAAATTAGTCTATAAAATAATGCTCGGTAATGCTCGGTAAGAAGAAGAAGATATTAAATGGCTCCTGGATCCATTTAATATGAATACAGAGAAGAAGAAAGCAGCACCGAAGCTCCTGGTAACATGTGACATAAATACAGAAAAAAAAGTAGCAACGAAGAAAAGAGAAAATCATAGGTGTTGGATGTCTAACGTTACCCAAATTTGGATATTAGTAATTATTCTTTTTAAAAAATAAATACTAGTTAAATGAAAGTGACAAAATAGGAGGCATCGTAAAACATCTTTAAAAAATCAGTATAATATTATAAGTGAAGTTTTTTTTGGGGGGGGGGGGGGGGGGGAAGGGGTAATATATACGAAGGTCTCCTTACCATATGAATGTAGAAAGACTATTTTCGATAGATTCCCTCCCCCACTTCCCCTCCCCTCACCCCCCAAAGTAACAATAAAAAAAAAACAAATAATAACAACAACAAAGTAATAATAGAGAAATTTGTAGAGAAAATGCCAAAATTAATTCCATATGTTTAGGCTTTGAAACAAAATCATCTCCATTCTATTTATGAAGCACTAATAATTGTTATAGTTTGCAAAATTAGCGCACTTCTAATCCTAAGTCGTCTTTTTTCTTTTTGGTTGCAATACGAAATTTTTATTCATTAACTAATATTATTACATAGAATAAGAGTCACATTGTCACGATCCCAAACCCAGACCCGATCGTAATGGCGCCTCTCGTGAAGACGAAGCAAATCGATACATTACCAATCTAGTTTTAAATAATTAAACAATAAGCATTTAGTCTTAAACATGATATATATATATATATATATATATATATATATATATATATATATATATATATATATATATATATATATATATATATCCAAAAGTAAGCAGTGACAATATAAAACAATTCATGGAATACAACCTAACACTGCCCAATACCGGGGTGTCACTAGTCATGAGCATCTATAAAATCGTAATAAGACAAAAACGTCCATAGAGTTCAACACAAGTCTAAAACAAAGAGAAATAAGATAAGGGAAGAAGCTCTGGGCTGATAACGCCGGCAACTACCTAAAGAATCTTCGGATCCGCCTGAGCTAAAAAGCTCAACGCTCGGTAGCGGGACCAGATAAACCTGAATCTGCATACAAGGTGCAAGAAGTAAAGTGAGTACTCCAACTCAGTGAGTAATAATCATAAATAAACGACTAAGAAATATGAAAACACGTAAGGCACATTACACGTTATAATGAAGCAGTAAGACCAATAACAAACGGTGAATCTGTAAAGATATGTAAAATCATTTAAGTTTAGTTTAATATTCTTGAAGTACCTTTTCAACAGTTAAACAGGTAATGACAGATAAATAAGAAAGATAAACACATAAAGATTAGACCCTCGAGTATAATGTCAACAAAACCGCCCCTCGGGAAATATCTCAGAGCAGTATCAGCCCTCGGGTTATATCTCATATCACAATGGGTACCCGCGCTCACTGGGAGTATGCAGACTCCTGGAGGGGCCCCTTACGGACCGAGTGCAATATCAAGACATCTCGTGGCATCATCAATAGGCTCTTGCCTCATACCAACAAGCTATCTCGTGACACACATATCTCAGGCCCTCGGCCTCATACTTATAATCTGGTGTTCCCTCACAACATAGGCCCTCGTTCTTACTCAGTCAAAAATCCTTACGAGCTACTCGGGCAATGGTAAAACATAATTCTCATCCCAAATATCATTTAAAAGATCATTTAAGTGTTAAAACAGAGCAAACATGGTTGAGTATGAAAACTATGGAATATAACATGATTGAGTTCAAGTATAAAGTCAAAACAGCAAGGAACTATCAATAAAAATACCTGAAGGGTTCAAATAGTTGGCACGAGGCCCAAATATGGCATTCAACTCAAGTCATGATGATAACAAATAGATTACAGTCAAATACGCGGTAAAATACTCATTTGAGACGGAATAGGTCACAATCCCCAATAGTGCACGACCCCACGCTCGTCATCAAGCGTGTGCGTCACCTCAATATAGCACAACGATATGCAATCCGGGGTTTCATACCCTCAGGATATCATTAATAAGTAGGATTTTAACATGTTTCATACCCATACTTGCATGCACTTTGAGTATAATTTGCTACAAAATAGTTCCAAAATGCTTACAGATTGCGCTTGATTGCAGGTTTGAGCAACAAAGTGACAAAACGTCAAAGATCGGCTCAAATTAGTGCGAGACCTGCTCAAATGTCAAATTTCATTGAAGAAAAGAAATTCAGAGCTTGGTGCAGGCCGCACCATCTTGTCACGCGGCCGCACCATAGGAGTTCATAGAAGCGCTAGTTTCTAGTAGCAAGCCACGTGGCCGCGATTGAGTTTACGCGGTCCGTTCCCAAAAAATGTGGCCGCACACTTTGTTCACGCAGTCCGCACAAAAGAGAGTTTAGAGCTCAAACACAAGCCATTCATGTGGTCGCACAACAGGTTTACGCGGTCCACGCTGGTCTCCGTACGGCCTCATTACAACTTTATGCGGTCTGCATCACCTATTTCAGAGAACAATAATTAGAAGTCAAATAGCCAAGTGCGGTCATGGTCGTGTTTGTGCGGCCCGCACTGACCCCGCAGGGGCACTTTTATCCAATTATTCTAGCCCACTATAAATAAAATATTTTCTATTTTTAGGTTAAGTTTGGAATATCATATAGATGCTACGCTCGTGAGACATATGTTTTAGCATATTTTGGGAATTTTAGCTTTAGTTCTTCATAGATTATTGTAGTTTATTATTAGCAATTAATTAATATGGTTGTTTCTTCTTCTATTTCTTCTGTTTTTTCTCTTTCTTCTTTAATTATATCTAGCTAAAGCCATTAACTAGGATTGTGGCTCAACCCTAGTGTGGGTAATTGATGGGTATTGCTTCTTAATGATAGATTGATAGTGGGTGTTTGTTATTTGGGTTAATGTTATGCTTTAATTAAGGATTGGCGTTGAAAATATTGATTCTGGCTTAGTGGTCTTGACTCTTCTTGAGAAAGAGTCTATGACCCCAAAACTGACCCAATAAGGAATTGGGATGGACCCATGAGAAATGGTAGTTCCAATTAACGGATTAAACCTCGAGAGAGTAATCACCCTACTTTAACCCTAGTTGCTTGATCTAATTGACCTACCCAATTGGTCTCGAAAGTGTCAATTGGGCAAAATCGCTCTCTCTAACAAGAGGTGTGAGAGTGGATACAATTGTGCAATGATTATAACATGGATCACAAATATATAAATCTATTATTAGTAGTTCTTGCCCGTTTAAGGTTGTATCCGGTTCCGATTATGGGTCTATTTGGGTCTGGCGTTCCGGTTCTGGCGGTTCTGGGTCTGGCGGTTCTGGCGGTTCTGGGTCTGTCGGTTCTCATGGTGGAACCGGCCCGTGACGGTTCCAGGTACCATGCGATTCCGGTTCTGGCGGGTTTGGAATTTTTTTTTAATTCGATATCTTGTATAGTAGTCATTAGTATAGTGTAGAATATATTTTATATGGTGTACTAAGTTATTAGTATAGTATATATTGTGTTGTAGTAATTAGTATATATTATATATAAGTAGTATCTTTTGTATATAAGTAGTATATATTGTATGTAAGTAGTATATATTGTATATAAGTAGTGTATATTGTGTTGTAGTTAGTAATTAGTATAAATTGTATATAAGTAGTATATATTGATAAAAAAATATTGTCATTAGTATATTGTGTTGTATGTTATATATTGTATGTTATATAAATATTCAAGGATTGATATCGAAGTAACGACAAAGAAATATTGAGAAAAAAGATATTCAAGGATATGATAAAGATCATATTTATTGACCAAAATGGCATATCTTTCTTAGTCTTCCTTCCCCCAATGGAATGATCACAACATGGTACTAATACCACCATTAAAAGGATAAAAAATAAAAGAAGACGTGCCAATGTACAAGTTACATCATAATTTATGTTGTATTTCCAACAAATCTCATAAAACCGTAAAGGTTGGGAGGTGGTTGTGTTGGCGGTGGTGGAAATGAAGCTTGTTCATCACCACTTCCGGGTGAAGTTGCTTCCTCAGCAAGTTCTGCTATCATTTCTTCATATGCCTCATCTATTGCTGGTTGTGATTCTGCTATGCCAAAGTTCCTTCTTTCTGCGCGAATCCAATCTCGAAAAAGCACTGATATTTCCAAGCTCTCCCGCATTGACGCTCTGTGATCACCTATTTGTAGTCTTGCTTGACTAAAAGCGCTCTCCGATGCAACAATTGACGCTTGAATTGACAGAACATCCCGAGCCATCCTTGCAAGAACGGAAAAATGCTTTTCCCTTGTCTTCCACCATTCCAAAAGGTCGAAAGAGCCATCTGGATTCTCCTTTTCTAGTCCATGTGACAAGTAAACTTGAAGCTCATTTAGATGGGAAATTTCATCAAAATTATCTCCTTGAGTACCCCAGAACTCTGTCCACGATTTAAGAGCTGTTAAGCCGGCAGCTCTTTTAGACGATTGTGATGTAGACGGAGTAGGGGTTGGAATATTTTGCCTAGCATGCTCTAACGCCTGTTTATAAGCATTATAAACAGTTTGAGCATTAACTTTAATTGATGCTTTCGCATCAGCTAGTGTAGCAATTTCGTCTTCTGAAAGATCGAAAGATCGATAAATATTAGAACACCAAAAGTAAGGACCTCCTAATTTCATTGTTGGATTTAACATAGCAGCTACACCAAAAATAGGAGGGATTGGAAAAAAAATATTTTTTACACTTTTTTTTCATTTCATTTATTGCAAGTTCATAAATGTCCCCACCCTCGCTAAAATCAACAAACAAATAAGAAAGTGTGGCAATATAAACTAAACAGTTAGAAATAGTCGGATAATATTGTCCAGAAAAAGCATTTGTAGCCACTTGAAAATATTCTAAAAAATCTAAAAGAATTTTAACATTAGTCCAATCTTGGGTAGTTAGCATTTCATCATCATCCTCACCACCTACCCGAGAATTAAACGTAACATTAATTGGGTTTCTATATTCATACGCTACTACTAAACTTTCGTACATGTAATTCCACCTAGTCGGGCAAGGTTTAGGAACCTTTCTTTCTCTAAGGCCATATTCGTCACATTTTTTAAAATATTCTCTAAGTCTAATTCTACGGTTTAAATAAAATAGCCAATTAATATCCATTCTCATCTTTTCAATTTCTATGTTTAATATTCGCATACCATCACCAACAATTAAATGATAAATATGACAAATACATCTAACATGGAAAATATTAGTAAATGCAGGATTAAGTGTTTTTGTTAGCATGCCTATTGCACTAGTGTCTGCTAGATGCATTATCCATAGAAATTGCCATTATTTTATCACTAAAGCAAAAATATCTACATATATCTGAAACAGTGTTAGCTATAAACCTACCCGTGTGCCGTGAATTAATTATTCTATATGCAATTATGCGTTTTTGCATTGTCCAGTCTTCGTCTATCCATGACTTGTTACAGTTAGATAATCACAGTCATTTCCACCTTTACCAATATCAGTTGTAATAGAAATACGATTACTTATATGAGTAAATAAATAGCGCAAATATTGTTCTTATTCATGTTTGAATTTGTAAATATCGGCCTTAACTGTTGCGCGAGGCCAACCTTTATAAGTAGGATTAAATACTCTTCTAATATAATGAATCCATGCAGGATTAGAAGCAAAAGTATAAGGCAAACACATAACAGTAATCATTTTCGCTAATTCTTCACGATCCTTATTTGGATCGTAATATAAAATTCCTCCGGTGACAGTGTTTATTTCTGGTTAAACTAGATTTGAACCAGTACTTGGGTTAACTTTAAAATCAACACTTGTCCTCCCCTCTTGTTGCGATTTCAATTGCAAATATCTAGCCTTATCTCTAGGATGTAATTTTATATGCTTAGTCAAACTACCCGTGCCGCTACGATCTCCAGTATACCTATGAACAAGTAATTTCCCACAAGATTTACACTTAGCCTTATTTTGTTCTCTTAGTTGTGTAAAAAATTGCCAAACTAATGATGTTTCTGTACGTTTAGGAGGTTGTCTACTAAAAGTGGGAGTTTGTACAAGTGGGTGTGCCGGTTCATTACCTAAGTTATGAGCAGGACTAGTAGGTGTATCATCCAAATCTACTGGAGCTTGGGTTTCATCATCATCATCTATCATCCTCATTTTCCTCTAAGATAGGTTCATTAGGATAAAGAGCATTCATAATATCATCATCTAATCTATCACCTACTGCAACATCATGTAGAAATTCACTATCGGTAAATTGAAAACAAGGGTGATCACTATCAAGGATTACGAAGGGTTCATTAGGACATCTAGGTTGGCTACTACTTTCAACTTGCTTATCTTTTTTAGTTCGGGGAGCCGGGGGAAGGGTAATATTTTGGCCACTACTTTCACCGGTTTTAGCTTTTCCTTTACCAAACATATTTTTAAATGAAAATGCCATACTAATTAGAATTAAGCAAACTAAAAATACAAAAAAATACTATTAGCACGGAAGATTTGAAACGAGTTTACCGGATTGACGAACAATTTCTTGAAAATTGAAAATCGTTGAACTTGAACACTTGAAAACTTCAATTCAACAACTTCACAATTTTTCACGAATTTGCAACAATAAATTAAGCACTTGCACTAGAAAGATTGAAAGAGAGCTTGAGAGAGATTGAGAGATATTGATGAATTGGTGAATAAAAATGAAAGAATGAGGGGATATTTATAGTTGAGAAATGGGAAATAGTGTAAATATATAAAGTTTGGGGGCCAAATAGCTATTTTTTAAACTTCCAAATGGCTATTTTTTAAACTTCCAAACGGCTACTTTTTGCAAAGAGCCGTTACTAAAATTATTTTAAAATTTTTTTTTTGAAAAATGTCCGTTGGAACCGCCAGAACCGGACCGGAACCGCCAGAACCGGTCCAGAACCGCCAGCCGGTTCCGGGTCTGGTGGGTCCGGTTCTAGCGGTTCCGATGGTAGAACCGGCCCATGACGGTTCCCTGGAACCGGTAGAACCAAAACCGGGCCGCCGGAACCTGCAGAACCGGCAGGGCCACGGTTCCGGTTCGGAACCGCGACAACCAACAGCCTTATGCCCGTTAGTTAACCACCTAGGTGATGCCATGACCCTAGTGCCTTTCTCTATATCAATTACAACTTAGAAACTATCTTTTTAGCATAAATTAGTCTTAATCTGTAGTTGATAATAGTAGTTGATAAAAAAATCCAAAACTATTAGGAGTGCAATTAGGAGCACAAACGCATTCCTAGTCTAGACAAATATGCAACTCTATTCCAAGCTTCTTGTGAAAAATCAACCCCGATACCACTATTCAGGTAAAAGTTTTAGCGCTCGCTCTTCCTACCATTGTGTAAGGTTGGGTTTTCTGTGATCGCTTTTTGGCGCCGTTGCCAGGGAGATTACGGTGTTGACTATTTTTGTAGCGAGTTTTGTGTTTTTCTTCTCTTTCCTTCTTTTTACTAACTTTTTTGTGAATCACTACGGTACACATGGCTTTAAATGCAAATGACCCTCTTGGAAAAGTGGTCGTGGGGGAGGAGGTTGAGGATCTAGAACAAGAAGATGTAATACCTCAAGCTCCGAGGAGAGGTCGAAATGCCAATGCAATTGAAAACATTCCAGACCCTCCTCCACCTCCACCAAGAGTGGTCCCAAGAGTTCTCTCTAATCAAGGGTACACAAGTGCAATAGTTCCTCCCCGAATTCGGGTGGGGAACTTCCAGATTCAAAATTTGATTCTCACCTTGCTCGAACAACGAGGTTATTTCACGGGGGCCTCTGATAAGAATGCTTATAAACACTTGAAAGGCTTCGTGGATACTTGTTGAGTAGCAAGAAGACAAATGTTTCGGAGGATGCATTGAGACTTAGACTTTTCCGGTTCTCACTTTGGCGAAAGGCGTTAGATTAGTTAGAGAGGCTCCCCAATAAGTCCATCATTACATGGGATGAGTTGGCGGACAAGTTCATCGCTAAGTTTTTCTTTCCAAGTCACATATAGGCTCTACGGGCTGGGATTCTATCCTTCAAGAAAGAGCTGACTCAACCATTACACGAGATATGGGAGAGGTTTAGAACGATGGTGAAAGAGTGCCATAACAATGATATGAATGATGTGATGATCCAACAAAATTTCTATAGGGGCATCAACAAAACCAACCAATGTATTGTGAACCAATTGATGGGAGGAAATTTTATGAAGCTTCCATACAATGAAGCTTGTGATGTGGTAGATGAGATGGCTGATACATCACCAGCATGGCAAAGCGGGGCTAATGTTCCTCAAGGTGATCCTAATGTCATATATTTGCATAAGTACATGATCATGGCCAAGCCATTGCCGAACTTAAAACAACTATGAATCATTTGGCGAAGGTGCAACTACAACAAGTCCAAAGTCTGTGCCAAGTCAACGCCATGGAAGGAGTGAATATGATGAAAAGGAGACAAAGAGGGCAACAACCTCAAGGAAATTTTGATAACTACGACGATGGTGGTGGCTATTCAAATGAATTATATGATGATCAAAGTGAGGAAGTCCAATACGTAAACAACTATCAAGGGAATAGAGGTAATCAAGGGAACCAACAATGGAGACCCTAAGGAAATTGGGGCAATCAACAAGGTGGTAATTCAAACAATAATAACAACCAAGGTGGAAATTGGGGGAACAACAATTCAGGTAATCAAGGAAATTGGAGCGGGAACAACAACAACAGTTGGAACAACAAAAATGGTCAAGGTGGGTGGAATAACATTGGTCGTCAAGGCTTTCAAAGGCCTCCGATGTTTCAAAACCCAAACAACCCGTCGCCGTTTCAATCTCAAGGACCGAGTTCTTCCAGAAACAATTTGGGTAGAACTGAGAATATGTTTGAGCACATGATGAAAAAGAACCAGGATTCCGATGCACAATTGGCTTCTCATAATACGTCCATCCGGAACATGGAAGTACAATTAGGGCATCTTTCTCAAGCCTTGAATACTCACCCTAAGTGTTACGGTAGTAAAACCAAAGGGCGGAAATACTAACCAAGTGATGGAGGTCACAACAGGAAACGGGAAAGGCGGTGATGTGCATGCCTCAAGAGAAAAGCATGCTGTAGATATTGATGTTGAGTTGCATGATGATAATGAACCGCTGAATGTTGCTGATGTAGTTGAACAACGTGTGAACGAAGATATGCGGATTTATACAGATGATGAGGTTGAGGTGGAGACACAAGAAAGCGTGAACCCGTATAGGGAACACATGATTGATATTACCGAGCCAGTGGTGCCCAAGGACAAGGAACCTTTGCCTAGGACCCCTCGTCCACATCCTTAAAAGTATCAAAGCACAATAGTGACTGTCAGTTCAAGAAGTTCGTAGATATGATGAAGCATTTTACCATCAACGTGTCGATGGTTTAGGCACTTGAGAAAATTTCAGGATATGAAAAATTTATGAAGGAATTGGTTATGAAAAAGAGGTCAATGGACTGTGAGATAATACCGATGATGCATCAAGTGATTTTAATTGTGCATTCTATGGCCCTAAAACTTGAAGATCCGGGAGCTTTCACTATCCCCTGTACCATTGGAAGTGCCAACTTTGCAAAAGCCCATTGTGACTTAGGGGAAAGTATAAACTTGATGCCATATTCAGTCTTTAAAACCTTGGGAATTTGTCAACCACGAGCAACCTTGATGTGACTTCAAATGGCAGACAGGTCGATGAAGAGACCCTTGGCTATAGATAAATTCATCTTGCCGGCTGATTTTGTTATATTGGATTGTGAGGTGGACTTTGAAGTCCCGTTTATTCTTGGAATACCGTTCCTAGATGCAGGAAGGTTTTGGTTAATGTTGAGGCCGGAGAGTTGACATTGACATTCCGTGTGGGTGATGAGTAGGTGGTTTTTCCGATGTGCAAGTCCATGAAGCATCCTAATAGCACAAAGGTGTGATCCTTTGTTGACATTGCCACTACTCTGATAATGGATGAAACAAGTACGGTGATTGATTTTGAAGATCCACTTGTGTCCGCACTATAGATCGTGAGATGAATGATGACTCAAGTAGAGTGATATGCATAGATGCTTTACATGCTATTGAATTGTGTGTGTTGATACCAAAATTTTCCCTATGTATCTTTTATACTCAAGATACTTTCAAAAATAGCATATGAATGCATATATAAGCATGCCCAAAAGTTTTGATATTTTTTTTTCAATTTTTTAAGATTTTTTAAAGTCAATTTTTGTCTATTTTAACAGTACAAAATCAAACATTATCCCCAAAATTATCTTTTTTTTGTGAATAACTTATTTTATTCTCATGTTTATATCAAAATATAATTACGATGATTTTTGCATATTTTTACCAATTTATTTGGCATTTTTAAAACTAAATTGCATATAATTGTAATTATAGCCTATTTTGTAATTAATAGCATTTTATCATTATAAAATTAATTCCAGTATTTTTAATTTAATATTTGTATGCTATGTATTAATTTAGTACCTTAAATTTGTTTCAGATTTTTTTTATAAAATAAAACGGGGAGAAGTGACTATTTAAAATCTGGCCCTATTTCATTACAATTTTAGCCCAAATTGCATCCCAATTCCGCCCAATTTCAACCCCTTAATTGACTACCCAATTCAATTTTTACCTGACCCCTGACCCACTAACTAATACCACCCGGTTGTATATTTAATCTTGGCCGTTGATCATTTTGATCAACGGCCCTCCTTCATACTTACCTTTTTAATTCTACCCAACCATAACCCTAGTTCATTTATCTAAAGACAGCTACCTCTGAACTCCCTTCGTCTCTCAAACTCTCTCTAGCCCTTTCCGAAACCCTAATATTTCCTCACTGGTTTCCACCCTATTTCACCGGAATCCATGAGGTCCTAAACCCTGGGTGACCTGTACTCACCTCCATGTGCTTTTTTACATCCGCTACATGATTATTCAAGGTCTGACCTTGAAGGCTTTGACTGAAATATTCACCGATTCGAGTTTCACAGCCATCTCCGGCTTTGCTCTGGCATGTTCTTGTCCTATGAGCCTTTATCCGACTCAGATCAGACCGTTTCCATGCCTTTCTCGCCTCTAGGGTTCTTGTGAAACCCTAGCCTTTCGAGATTCTCCTAATTTCTCTAGATCTGTTCTAGATCTATGTTTATTTTAAGGTTTTCAAACAATCTCTCGAAGATGCTTTCAAAACTTTGCTTTTAAAACCGTTCGTCTTCTCCGACTTGGCGTTTTCTTTAATTTCATATGCTCTACTGTGACTCCTATGTGTTTTCTTTTACTGTATTTGCTCTTCTGTGCTTCCTATATGTTTTCTTCTACTATACTTTCTTCTACAATTTTCTTGTGATTCTTTTACTGTATCTTGTTCTTCATGTTTTCATGAAATGTTTAAGGTTTTAGCTCCTTTGGGTTTTCTAAATTTATTTCATTGTTTATGCCTGCCTGATTTACTTGCTTTTGTCTCTACTTTCGATTAATGGCACAAACCCTAGAATTTAGGGGGTTTCATTCAAGTTCTTGAGGCCACTTGTATGTGACTTGTTTGCTTCTCATTTTTGAACTAATTTGGTTTCAAATCCCTAATTTCTGAGTCCCTGAAGTTGTTTCATCTTTGTTTCAACATTGTTCCTCCATGTTGTTCTGACTTTTGCTAAACTTTGCAAACCTTTTGCCTGACCTTTTGCATGCTATCTTATATTCCCTCTTACCTATAGTCCACTACTCACTGAGTTTTGGTTGCATGACACTTTTCTCTATTTGAATCCAATTCGCATGCTTCAAGTTTATGCACTCTTTATAGGTAGAATTTCCCTCTCAGAGTAACCTCTGATTTTGGGATTGATTTCAAACTTCCTTGTGTTAGCTTGATTGATTCTTTCCTTGTCTTATTTGAAGACTCTCTTTAACCCCTCGATTCCCCTATTCTTGACTTAGTTCATTAGCGATTTGGAATCTCTGATTCCCTAATTTACTATGTACTAATTGATTTACTTCTTGCCTTATTTACCTAACCGTGTATTTCGAATTCTCCCCTATGTATTTACCCCTTATTTGTATGTTGTACACAATGTGTTTCTTTGATCCCCTTTCCTTATATAGCTTCTCCCCTTTTTACCGTTCAAATTTGAATCCTTAAATAAAGGAATCTCTGCTACTGATTGATTTTAATTCATACTTGATTATTTTCTTGCCTTGCTTACCTGCCTGACTTCAAGTATAAATACCTGCTCTTCTCTTAACACAAACACACACAGAGATACTTCATATTTCAAACGCACTTCGAATAGTTTTCACAATTGAGCACTATGCAATTTCAAATACTCTCTCTACTACTACTTTCTCTACTTCTAAAACTGAGCACTCTGCTCCTCTTCTCTTTGAACTATCTAAAACTTTCTTGAGTTTCTCTTGAACTCTCAAGTGCTTGTGGAGGAATTTGGATTTTTGATCCTGCTGACTTCTGGCTGTTACTTGCTTTTGTTGTTATGTTGTTTAATAACTTGCAACTGGTTTGTCCTTATATTTAAATAAAACCCTCTAATCTATGTGTTTATTTATTCTCTTCTGTTATGCATTCTTCACTATGTGTTCATCCTAGACTGTTATGCCTCTTTCCTTATGTTTCTGCACCCTTAGTCTGTTATGCTTTCTTTCTTTCCTTGTGTTTCTGTAGATTACCTTTCTATGTGAGTTCCTTCTCTTTGACCCCTTCTTGTGTGAGAGTACTATTCTGAGTCATTGCAGCATCCCATTATTGCTATTCATGACTTAGAACTAGGTTCTCTTGAACCTCTACTCAAATCAATCCCCACTCCCTTCTTCCCCTTTATGTGCTGAGCCTTGACTCAAGTCTGGTAGTGTCCTAATCACCATCCAGACCCAAGTCTGACTTCTAAAGTCTGCTATTAATTGTTTGGACCAAGCAAAGGTGAGAGGTGTGCCAGTGTATACCTATGGCTGGGCATGACCACCCTTTGCAATGAGCCCTAACCCCTCTCTAACTTTACACGTATTCCTAGATTCTAAGTTCTGCCCCCATTTGGCAAGCCATGCTTTGGGACCCTAGAGCTCCCTTGGAGTTTAGATGCCTTAGGGCTGGCTATTCCACACTGCACTATTCTATTCTAGTTATTATCTAGAGTGTAAGCACTGCTTGGAGCCCGTGAGGCTCCTTGGAACTCTCAAACACTTTGGATAAGAGAAGACCTTGGAAATTTGGAATCTGGAATTGGTGAAACACATGCTATTGGACATCAAGGTTGCATTAGGTGGTTTGGATCTAGCTGTGGATTTTGATGTATTTTTATATTTTCCTCCATCTTTTTTGGCTTTGTAATAATTTTTGTATAAAAGAACTCGAGGAAGTACTAGTAAAAGGGTATGTGAGGGGATTATTTTACTGTATCAAAGGGTTGTACCATGCCTATAGGCTTAATGTTATAATTCAGTCACCTAGATACCATGCCTATAGGTTTAATATTGTAATTCAAGTCACCTAGATACCATGCCTATACTTTTAATGTTTTAATCACCTAGATATCATGTCTATAAGTTTAACATTTTTTAACTCGATCGTCTAGATACCATGTATATAGAATTAATGCATAATACGCATAATCCAGTCATTTAGTAATTCTGCCTAATAAGGTTTAATATTCAGTTATATTGTAAGTCGTTTGAAATCATACCTATAGGACTTAATATTCATATAAGAAGTTGCATATAGAAACCACGTCTATAGGAAAAGCATACGCGTTAGCAAAAACTATATCAAATATGCCGTCTGTTTACCAACTCTGTCATAAATTCTAAAATCCAGCACAAGTATGTCTATCGGGGTTCGTCCCAAACTCGCTTAATATTTTTAAGTAACAACAACCTGTTAACTGGCCTTAACGTACAGTTTTACATTTTCAATAAAACTCTTATAAACCGGTAATGTTTTTTTAAAAATTTCGCAAATCTGTTTGAGATAATTCCTTTACATATGCTACCTAAATTCGATTCATCTCATGAAGCTATCTTCCAAAAAATTCTTTTAACTCACCTTTCTCTTAAGGTATTTTCACTTTTGAAAACTCTTCTTCACAATTATACTGTATTTTCACTCAAACAAATCTGCTGATATTAAAGTCATTTCTGAACTTCTGCAATTTTCAACTTCCTATTTTAACTCTTCTGCATTAGGCTCTTGTATGAAATCAGTGTTTTTTTTCTGAATAACTCATTTAAAATACTTCAATCTTTGACAATTGGATCCGAGTTGCCTAGTGCATACTTTTTATCTAATTCTTTGTGTTAAACTAGTCCATCCGCCGCTTAAGTTTTGATTTAAAGACCAAATCAGTATGTGCAAGTCATGCTAAGCTATATGCTATATGACTTACGGGTTTTTTATGTGAGCCTTGCATGTTTGTTTGTCAATCCTCTTACTTGCTATTTTTTTTAGCTGTCAAAATTAGTATTTTGTCTTTTAAACCCCATATATATGTTACCTCTTTTCTTCTCCTTACGATTAGAAGTCCTAATACCGCAGGACTGATAGGTTGGGATGGGTACTAGCATGCAATATGCAAACGAGACTAATCACGTTTAAATATCTTAATGGGGTGGGAAGGGTAGAATATGGATATGATGACCGGTGCGCTAATATCTCGTGCGGCCCCTCTTTTGAGGAGTGATTGGTTGGTATTGCATTGACGTGATCCATATTTTGTATAAACCTAGGACCCCCTTTCCTTTTCTTTTATTTGCAATGTCTTCTTTAATTCTGTTTTTTAAATTAACTCATTTTTCTAAAAACTATCCCTTTCTATCTTCTTTATCTTTTCAAAAGCTTAAAACTTATTCGTGATTCTTATGCGCAAGGCTTTACCTATTTTCTTCCACTCCTTTTAATGTCACAATTAAAGCATGACCGGGAACCACACTAGTGGATCTTGAGGGGTTCCTAACACCTTCCCCTTGAGATAATCTCAAGACCTTACCCGATCTCTGGTTTTCTTTAAAAAAATGCTTATTTTCTTTAAAGTGACCTAATGGACTATAATCATTAGGTGGCTACTCTTCAAATTCTATAACCCGATTCTCGCAAAGGGAATAAGAGTTTTTCTTCCCATAATGTCGTAAACCCGATTTCGCTCTTTAGAAAAAGGGGGCGTCGACAATATGAACATAGTAGATTGTCATTGGACCATGATCAATGGGAAAGTCCTCTAGAAAATCTAGCAAATGAGGTTCCTCCGATGCTTGAGATAAAACAAATTGAGCCAAACATGTGCCTCACAATTTTTGAGCCAGATGGTATCTTAAGGGATGACACAAAACCTATTCTGGAACTTCGAGGGATACTGCCTGCAGCAGAGCATGAAATGATGCCTACTCCTCATGATGTGGTTTGTCCCACAAGACCCGACACAGG
The DNA here is from genome assembly GCA_034376525.1 of Nicotiana benthamiana. Taxonomy (NCBI): domain Eukaryota; kingdom Viridiplantae; phylum Streptophyta; class Magnoliopsida; order Solanales; family Solanaceae; genus Nicotiana; species Nicotiana benthamiana. The sequence continues at coordinate 122,665,044 of CM067330.1, forward strand.
TTGGCGGTTTTGCTTGAACTGTGGTAATTTGAACAAAGTGCCATACGATGATTATTATCCACTGTTGTTCATTGATCGGATGATTCACAAACTTGCTGGACGTGCATTTTATCACTTCTTGGAGAATTTGATAAGAGCCACGTGGTGGCGTTTCTTGAGTTGAAGCAGTGTAATGGTAACATGCATAATGCCGCGACGTTAAATCAGGCACTTTTTGTAAGGCAACTCATGTCTTTTTCTTCCTCTTTGTTTTCTGTTGTAGATTAGGATTTTTGAGCTAATTGTTTATGAGATGTTGCAGGACCTGTGTTGAACCAGCACAAAACAAAATTGCAAAAGTGCACAGTCTCTAAACAGTGCCAGTACAGTCGCGTCCCTTCTTGTGCGGTCCGCACCTTCTTGGCTTGAGAGTGGTCAATCTCTGAAGATGACCCATGCGATCGCATCCTTGTTTGAGAGGTCCGCGTTGATGCCCATGCGGCCGCAACCCTGTTGTGCGGTCCGCGTAACCATTAGTCTGCAGTAGGTGTGAGGTAAGCCCAGCACGGCCCGCAGTCAAGTTCACGCAGCCGCACTGGAGGGTAAGTCATAGGTCCCACATTTTTTTCTATAAATAGGGCACTAGAGCTTCATTTAGAACTTTTCACGAAATCATTCCTCTGAGCCCTAAACATTACTGTTTACCTGTGACATACATTGTTCTTGCATCAAAGGCTTAGATCTTCATATTCCTAGTAACTTCTTCTCGTATTCATCATGATTTAGCTGTAAATTTTAATTTAGTTCATGGCCCAATAACTATTACTTCTTTGTTTTTCAATTTTTCTTCTTAGTTTCATGATTAGACTAGTTATTTATGTTCTTTGAAATGCTGGGTATGTGTTTGATGATGATACTAGAGTAGGGACAAGTTAGGATGCACATATTTGAGAAAAAAGTATTGAACCCTAATTGTCTCTGAACTGTTAACCCAGCACGACCGCGCCCATATTTATGTTGTCCGCATGACCTTGACGCAACCACGTCCTTTTGTCATGCGGCACGCAATGGCCCTGAGCCTAAAAGCTGAACCCTTCCCAACGCAGCCGCATGCCTTGTTTGTATGGTCCGCGCTTTGTCCCACGTGGTCGTATCCCTTTTTTCCGCGGCCCGCGTGGGTGAGGTTCAGAGAGTTTGTGATTTTATTACTTGATCAGAGCGGCCCGCATCCCAGTTTGTCCGGACAGTGCTAGAACCCATGCGGCCACATTCCTTCTGCACGCAGCCCGCATGGGTGAGGTTCAGAGAGGTGGCCTTTTCCTGTTTTAGCTAGTGTGGCCCGCGTGCCCAGTTTTTAAGGCCCGTGGTGCCTTTACCTATGAACTAAGTGCCTGCTAAAGTTTCTGTGTTGTCTGCATTAGTTTTAATCTACTGCTATTCTTAAATTGCTTGAACTAACAAAGCTAGACGTGTTTGCTTGCAGACAATGGTAAAGCAAAGAGGACGTGGTGCCAAACAATCCGGACGAGGTGACCCCTCCCGGGGAGGTAAGGCTAAATTGAATAAACTCACTCCCCAACCAAAGCTAAAGATAAGAAAGCAGGTTGTGAGCGATGAGGAGCGGTCGGGGAATGAGTACCTCCCCTCTAAAAACTTCTCAGCAGACTCGGGGCATGCCCTCTCAGTCCTAGCTCGAGCTACAACGGCTACACAACCTGAGTCATCTGATGACTCGAAAGCAGGCGCCATATACTCCACCTCCCTCACAGCTTCAGAATCCGGGAAGGGTGCAGCAGATAAGGACAAAAGTGATGAAGAGTTACCATACACCCGGTGTCGGTGGCATTGAAAGAAAGAGAAAAGATGAGGTGTGGCAGGATAGGATTGTGAGCCAAGTGGCCTTCCATACATTTTGAGATATGTGGCCAAAGAAAAAAGTGATTGCAGACAGAAAAGTAGTCACCCGGGACTTGTTACCTCTACTTCCCCGATTCCATGAATAGTTTCTTACCAGAGTGGGGTGGGATTTCTTTAAAGATGAGATAGAAAATGCCAATGAGTACATGGTGAAATAATTCTACTGCAATGTGGCCCACACCAAAAAGGGGTCAATTGCAGCTAAAGTGGGGGACAAGAAAATTATTTTTCGGGAGAAACATTAAATGAATATCTGGGCTTTTATGATGAGGATGACGCCCAGTACAGAGAGAAGCTGGAGCTGATATAGGAAGTTCGCCCATAGTTTGCACAGTTCTTCGCTCATCCGAGTACTATTCCGGAGTGGATACAGGTTGGGAAGAAGATTATGAGAAAGGACCTACGTCCCGTGACCAGACAATTCCTATCCCCCGAGTTGTACTCATTGTATCTATCATGGCGGGTTTCCCCGTCAATGTAGGGAATGTTATGTACAAGGTGATCACGTCGATGGGTATTGAGACCGGAACTACCCCTACCCAAACACCCTCACCATGTACTTTGAGGATGCAAAGGTGAAAAAAATACCCCTTTGATGTCAAAGTCCGGCCAGTATCCCCGTTCTTGTGGTTTAGTATTCAAGGGCCAGACAACCCAAAAGGGGACAAGAAGAGCAAAGCTTCCACCTCTGTCCCAACTGGCCAGTCTGAGGAGCTAGTTACAGTAGAGACTTCTGTTGAGCCATCTATCCCTTATGCCACCACTGTTCCTGATATTCCATCTTCCTCTGCGGGTCCCAATTGTTCAACTGGCCTAGTGGTTCCCACCTCCAGATCCAACCCTATGACAGCCCAGCAGTTAGTAAACACGTTAGCCTATTTGAACAACTGGATGTCAGTCTCGACATACAAGTTGTCCACTTTGGCCACCACAGTTGCGGCCCAGCCTGCTCCAGCTAGTATCCAGATTCCTCAATCCATTGAGGAGACATTGAAGACGCTCCTGACCAACCAGGAGAAAATTTTGGCAACTCAGGATGCCTTGACAAAGGCAGTTGATGCACAGGGCAAAGCTCTAAAGGAGCTTGCCAAAGAACATATGAAGACGAGGAAATCCAGAGCATCCAAGGAAGAGGTAAAGGTGCTCCAAGCTGATTTTGACAAGCTAAAGGCAGACCAACTACCTTTAGACTTGTTCTTGACGAGTCAGCACCTCCACCAGAAGCAGTAGTACCAAATCCACAGCAGGATTGAACCCACTTGGAGAAAAACATATCCTACCCTTACCCAAAAGCCTTCGCATTGACTCTACAAAAGCCCTATATGATCTCTAGTTGAAGGGAACTTACATTAGTGGATACTTACATAAGAGGCAAGCATATGGTACTTAGAGAAGGATTTGTGACTTTCGTCTTGTGAGAGGTGAGTGAAAGTCCATCAACCTCGGTGTGTGTGTCAATACTCTAAAAAGGTGAGGTTCGCTTAAGGAGAGTTGAGGATGTGTGAGTTTGGGTTCCACAATGACCAAAGTAATTGAGAGAAGTTCCTTGATGAAATGTGTCAACTCTTGATGCTCTTGTGTCACACTTGATCCACAAGTTTTCAAAGTTTAAAATGTGTTAATGATGCATTTGTATTAAGGGCAATTGTTAGTCCCAATTGATGTTTGTTGAGGTTACTTTAGGATAAACTGGAATTGCTTGGATGTTTCCTTTGTGGGGTGGGTCTTATTTTGTTTACTTGAGGACAAGCAAAGGCTTTAAGTTTTGGAGAGTTTATAAGGAGGATTTTAACATGTTTTATACCCATACTTGCCCGCGCTTTGAGTTTAAATTGCTACAAAATAGTCCCAAAATACTTACAGATTGCGGTTGATTGCAGGTTTGAGCGACAAAGTGACAAAACATCAAAGATCAGCTCAAAACAGAGTAAAACCTTCTCAAGTGTGAAAGATCATTGAGGCGATGAAATTTAGGGCTTGGTGCAGGCAGCCGCACCATAGGAGTTCAGAGAAGTACCAGTTTCCAGTAGAAAGCCACGCAGTCACGGTTGAGTTTACACGGTCCGCGTCCAACCAATGCGGCTGCACACTTTGTTCACGCGGTCCACACAAAGATAGTTCAGAGCTCAGACACAAGCCACTCATGCGGCCGCACAACACGTTTATGCTGTCTACGCTGGTCTCCATGCGGCCGCGTCACAACTTTATGTAGTCCGCATCACCTATTTCAGAGAACAAGAACTAAAATTTAAATAGCCAAGTGCGGCCGCGGTCGTGTTTGTGCGGCCCACATTAGCCTATTTGGGCATTTTAGCTTTATTTCTTCATAGATTATTGTAGTTTAACATTAACAATTAATTAATATGGTTGTTTCTTCTTCAATTTCTTCTCTTTCTTCTTTAATTATGTCTAGCTAAACCCATTAGCTAGGGTTGTGGCTCAACCCCAGTGTGGGTAATTGATGGGTGTTGCTTCTTAATGATAGATTGATAGTGGGTGTTTATTATTTGGGTTAATTTTATGCTTTAATTAAGGATTGGTGGTTGCAAACATTGAATCTAGCTTAGTGGATCTTGACTTTTCTTAAGAAAGAGAGTCTATGACCGCAAAACTGACCCAACAAGTAATTGGGATGGAGCCATGAGAAATGGTAGTCCCAATGAATGGGTTAATCCTCGAGAGAGTAATCACGCTACTTGAACCCTAGTTGCTCGATCTAATTGGGTTACCAAATTGGTCTCGAGAGAGTCAATTCGGCAAAATCGCTCTCTCTACCGAGAGGTTTGAGAGTGAGTACAATGATTATAACATTGATCCCAAATATGTCAATCTATTATTAGTAGTTCCTACCCGTTAGTTAACCACCTAGGTGATACCAAAACACTAGTGCCTTTCTCTATATTAATTACAACTTAGAAATTATCCCTTTAGCATAAATTCGTCTTAATCTGTAGTTGATAATAGTAGTTGAAAAACAAAAATCTAAAAAAATTAGGGGTGCAATTAGGAGCACAAACGCATTCCTAGTCAAGACAAATATGAAACTCCATTCTAAGCTCCCTGAAAAATCGACCACATACCACTATTCGGGTAAAAGTTTTTGCGCCCGCTCTTCCTACCATTGTTTAAGGTTGGGTTTGCAGCGATCAATCATTTACTATCATTACTCACCTCAATCCGATCAAAATTCTATTCTGCAATGCCTTTGCTCCTTGAATCGTCCTCCACTAGCATGGAATCTATCCAAAAATCAGAATCACGGTGTCAAAATATGCTTATGGAATGAAGCCCAAGCAAAAATAATGAATTTGCAACACGAATCCTGAAATTACCCAAACCCAACCCTCGGGCCCACATCTCGAATTCTGGTGAAAATCACATAAATGGATTCCTTATCACTCCCCGAGTTCATATATACCAAAGGCATCACAATCCATCCACAAACAACCCCTCAAATCCTAAATTCTAGGTCTTCAATCTCAAGCCCTAGTTCTTCAATTTTAGGATTAATTCCCATGATTAATTAGGTAGATTTCACATTAGAATCGAGTTTAAGTCGATGAATCTTACCTCAAAGTGATTCCCCTTGAATCCATCTTCAATCCTCTTAAAAAGCTCAAACAAACACTCAATAATGGAGGAATAAACCCCAACATTGCAGACAAGACGACCATTTAAACCTTCTTCCCAGGCCTAAAACCCGTCTTCGCAAACGTGGTCAACGCCTCGTGTTCGCGAAGCACAAATCAAGTTTGACCAAAATTTCCTCTTTTTTGTTCGCGACCTTCCCATTGTGAACGTGATGCTTTCCTCAAACCACTTTTCGCGATCGCGTTACCCCTTTCGCGAACACGATGAATAAAATGCCTCACGTCCAGCTCACCAAATTCCTTTATGTGAACATAGTCCACTTCACGCGAACACGATGACCATACACTCAGACCTTCATGAATGCGGACCTTTCCTCACGAACGCGAAGTCTTAAATCCCAGCCTTCATAAACTGACCCTTAGCGAATGCGAGGACCACTTGCGAACGCGAAGGTGTAAATCTTCTGCAATACACAATAGTTTTATACAATTTCAAATATCATGAAATGGTCAATAAAATAAACCAACATATCCCATAGCCTAATTAAAACTTATTAAAACCTTTGGAATGCTCAAAACAACATCAAAACACCAAACTCGCATCGGATTCAAACCTAAGAATTCAAAAATCTTCTAAATTTCGCTTTTGATAAAAAATCCAACCAAACCACGTCCGAATGAACTGAAATTTTGTACACACATAAAAAATGAGACAAGAGAACTACTGCAGCTCTCGGAATTCTATTCCGGCCCATATATCAAAATCTCACCTATCAACCGGAAATCGCCAAAAACCTAATTTCGCCAATTCAAGCCTAAATCTACCCCGGACCTCCAAAACTCATTCCGATCATGCTGGCGGAAGTTTTGTCATGCATCCTTTATGTTTGGTGAGTGGGTTTTGCTTCGGGTATCCCCTATGAAAGGCGTCATGAGGTTTGGTAAGAAAGGAAAGTTGAGTCCGAGGTTCATTGGCCCATTTGAGATTTTGGGGCAGATTGGCAAGGTTGCTTATGAGCTTGATATACCTCCCACTTTGGCCGGGGTTCATCCAGTATTTCATGTTTCGTTGCTTCGGAGGTATCATGGTGACCCGTCTTACGTGTTGGAGTTCACTTCTGTCCAGTTGGACAATGACTTGTCCTATGTTGAGGAGCCACTGGAAATATTAGACAGACAGGTCCGAAGGCTAAGGTCAAAGGATATAGCTTCAGTAAAGGTTCAGTGGCATGGTCAGCCGGCGAAGGAAGCGATTTGGAAGACCGAACGGGATATGCACAGTCGATACTCTCATCATTTGCTACTTCAGGTATGTTTTTTATGCTCATTCGAGGACGAACGTATGTTTAAGTTAGGAAGATGTGACGACCCGGCCGGTCGTCTTTGGAATTTATGCCCTGTTCCCCCATTAACTACTTCCCCTAAGTACATTTCTGCTATTTTGGTTTGCCGGGATGTTCGATAATAGATTTCGGAGTGTTTTGGGACGCTTAGCCCCTAAATGAGAGCTTAAGTGTTGGAAAATGGTCCATAATCAGAATAGTGTATAGACGAGCTCAGAATGAAAAATCGATGGTTCCGTTAGCTCCCTTTGGTTATTTTGGGGTTGGGAGCGCGTTCGGAATTATTTTGGATGTTCATAGCTCATATAGGCAGAAATGCGAAAGTTAGAATTTTGAAGTTTCCGGTTCGGTAGTGAACTTTTTATCCGAGGGTCAGAAAAAGATTTCGGAAGTTGGTGTAGCACTATCATGTCATTTAGGACGTTTGTGCAAAACTTTAGGTCAATCGGACATGTTTTGGTTAGGTTTTGAATCAAAAGTGAGTTTGGTTATGTTTTTAAAATTTTAAGTTCAAATCATTGATTAATTTGAGTTCCGACATTGTTTTAGGTGGTTTAAGGATTGGTACAAGTTTGAATGATGTTATGGGATTTGTTCGTAGGTTTTGTTGAGGTCCTGGGGGCCTGGGGTGTGTTTTGGATGCCCAAAAGGGGCATTTGGTGTTGAAGAACAGTTGCAGATTTGCTACTATATCTGTTGCAGACTTTTCTTCTATGCGATCGCAGCCCACCCATGCGATCGCATAATGCAGTTTGTGAGGGGCCTATTTTCCTTCAATGCAATCGCAAAATTGTATGTGATTGCATAGTTTTCCTTTCTCCTTCTCCGCGATCGCACTACTCTTCATGCATTCGCATAGTAGAAATTAAGAGCTGGACCTCAGGGCCAAAATCCTTCTATGCGATCGCATAGCCCAGTCCGCGATCGTATTGCTTCACCCCCCTTCTCTGTGATTGCATGAACTCCTTTGCATTCACATAAGTCGTTCTCCAGGCCTTCAATTTTTACTCTACGCGATCGCATCACTCCGTATGCGATCGCATTGAACAAATACCTAGGCAGTTATAAACTTTTCAAAAATGAGAGTTCTTCCATTTTTATCAAACTCAAGCTAGAGAGCTCGATTTTGGGAGATTTTTCGAGGTATTTTCAGAGGCAAACATTGGGTACCGATTCCTACCACTTATGATTATTACCCACTAATCTAATCTCGGATTCAAGCTTTAATTTCGGATTTTGAGTGAAAATTCCGGTAAAGTTCTTAGACCTAACTTTGATTATTTGAATGGGTATCTGACCTTCGATTTGGAAGATTTGTATATGGTTAGATTCTTCAGAGTACGAGGTTTCTGAAAATATAAAAAATATTCGATTTCGAGATGTTGGCCTGAGGAGTAATTTGGTCATTTCACCTATTTTTACGCCTTAGATTTAATTTTAGCAGTGTAATGATGTTATTTACAATATGTAATTGGTTTGAATAGATTTGGGCCACTCAGAGTCAGATACTCGTGTCAAGGGCATTGTTTCTTAGCGGTTTTGTACCTATTCGAAGTAAGTTGCTTGTCTAACCTTGTATGGGGGACCTCTCCCCTTAGGATATCTTTGTCATTGTTTAACAGCCTTGTGCACGAGGTGACGGGCGTGTACTTGTGCTAATTGTTGGAAATTAACCTTACTTCTCTTATGTAGGTTGTGTCTTCTTCACATGTTTAATTGTTAAAAATGAAACTTCACTTCTTTTGACTCAGGGAAAGCATGTTAGTAACTTATTTTTTCTATTTGACTCAATTTCCATAATTATCTTTCTTGTGAAGTATGTTAGATTCTCGACTTCACTTGTTGTTCGCATTTGGCTTCCTTTCCGTTAAATATTGATTTGTTGTGGTGTACTTACTTTTGGGACTAGGGGTTCAATTCTCGAAGATCCTCTGTTATTGATATGATGGACTGTGGGTTCGATTCCCAGGAGATCCTCCGATATTGGTATAAATGGACTGCGGGTTCAATTCCCGTAGCTCCATGTGGAATCCTGACTTTGAGTGATTTTTCTTGTGTTCGTAGTCGGTACTTGTAGCCGCTATGTTTTACTTACTGTCTTGCTAGATATTCGATATTTACTTCATTATCTACGGTTTATTTATTCTTACATTATTTCTTATATTTGTCTTAGTAGGTCCTCGACTTTCCTCGTCACCACTCCACCGAGGTTAGGCTTGGAACTTACTGAGTACCGTTGTGGTGTACTCATGCTACTCTTCTACACACTTTTGTTGTGCAGATCCAGGTACTACTGGTCGGACGTGCTATTAGTATCCCGGAGATACATTTGGAGATTTGAGGTATGCATCTGCCGCGTCCACAGAGCTGAAGAATCTCCTTTTATTCTACCATTAGCTAGTTGTTTCATTCATGTACTCACTTTTTGTAGACAATTCTGGATGTTAGAGTCGTACGTTATATTTTACTCTTAGCATGTGTTGCCTGTGGGTTTCCGGGTCTTGGAGGTTTTTACATTATTTTGAGTCGACATGTATCTGTCAGGCGGCCCTCTATAAATTATCTTATGCTATTTATGTTTTATTTATCATTTTTCCGTAGGGATTGTTGAATTTTCGCGTTGTGTCAGGCTTTCCTGGTCGCGAAGACTAGGTGCCGTCATGACAAGTTCAAGATTGGTGAACTAGGGTCGTGACAAGTTGGTTTCAGAGGTCTAGGTTCATAGGAGTCACGGGACACAGGCCGGTTTATTAGAGTCTCACTGATTGGTACAGAGACGTCTGTACTTATCTACGAGAGGCTCTGTAATGTTTTAGGAAAAATCTTCACCTCATTGAATTCCTTGTCGTACTATGTTTTTGACACTGATTCTAAACTTCTTTTTTCTATTCTCTCAGAGATGGTGAGGACACGCACAACCCGGGACGATCAAGAACCTGCACCCCCTCCTGCAGTAGCTAGGGGTAGGGCCTGGGGTCGTGGATGTGAGTGGGGTGCAGCCAGAGCATCTGCGCGAGCAGCCGCCGAGGTGCCACCAGCAGGATCAGTCAGTACTCAGGCACCAGAGACGCCCACACCCACCACTGCTCCAGCGGTTCAGGAGGCATTGGCACCGTTTATGAGTATGAATACCATCTTATCGCATGGAGGGTTACTTCCATTTCCTGCAGCCACATCCCAGGCCGGGGGAGAAGCCCAGACTCCCGCAGCCTGCAGTCTAGAGCATCGGGTGCATATGGGACCGAGATATTATTCCTATCAATCCTACAGTACCGGTTCATCCCGAGGATGGGGCACCCTCTTTGGAGGATGAGCATCGTAGATTGGAGCGGTTCAAGAAGTATGACCCTCCTATTTTCAGCGGACTAACTACAAATGATGCTTTAAGGGGTTTTTGGAGGATTTTCACCGCATTTTTCGCGCCATGGGTATTAATGATTCGAGTGGGGTTTCCTTTGTATCTTTCCAGCTTCAGGGAGCCGCCTATTACTGGTGGCACACTTTTGAGCTAAACAGTCTGGACGAGGCTGCCTCCCTGACTTGGACTCAGTATTCAGATATGTTTCAGAGTGATTTTGTTCCCCAGATCCTCCGAGATGCATGGCGCGCGGAGTTTGAGCACTTGCGCCAGGGCCCTATGACTGTCTCTGAGTATGCCGTCCATTATACTAGGTTGGCCAGGAATGCGCCGGCTTTGGTGGCTACTATTTGTGAGAGGGTTTGCATGTTTATAGAGGGTCTTATTCCTTCCATCAGGTTTGGTTTGGCGCGAGAGTTAGAGATGGATATACCCTATCAGCAAGTGGTGAGTATATCCAGGAGGATAGAGGGTATGGATACCAGAGAGCGGAAGGAGAGGCTGGCCAAGAGGTTTCGAGAGTCTGGTCATTTCTCTGTTCCCCGTACTTCAGGAGCATAATGTCATGGTAGGGGCTATACGGGTAGCCCAGTTCACTCAGTCTTCCTTCATCCAGCAGTAATCCAGCTCCTCCCAGGTTTCAGGAGCCTTATTATGCACCACCGGTTTCTAGCGCACCTCCTGCGCAGGGTACCTCCAGAGGGCAGTCTAGCCGAGGTGGGTCCAGTCAGTCACAGCCACCGCGTCCTCCCAGAGCTTGTTATGAGTGCGGGGATACCCGCCACTTGGTTAGAGAGTGCCCCAAATGTGGGAGGGGCGTGCCTTCTCAGACTCCATAGCCTCAGCATGCTCCACAGGGTCAGCATGCCATTATTCCATCTGTAACGCCACCCCACCAGCCCATCCAACCAGAGGTGGGGATCGGAGAGATTGAGGTCTCCCTCGAGGTAGGGGCCGAGCCCGATTTTATGCTATTCCTGATCGTGCCGAGGCTGTCACCTCTGATTCTGTTATCATAGGTATTATTTTGTTTAGTCACAGAGAGGCATCAGTTCTATTCGATCCAGACTCTACTTATTCTTATGTGTCATCTTATTTTGCTCCGCGTTTGGGTACAATCTGAGATATCTTGGGCTTTCCTATTTATGTTTCTACTCCCGTGGGAGATTCCCTTGTTGTGGATAGCGTATATCAGTCGTGTTTGGTTACTTTTTGTGGTTTTGAGACCAGAGCAGATCTTTTATTACTTGATATGGTTGATTTTGATATTATCTTGGGCATGGACTGGTTGTCACCCCATTATGCTATTCTTAATTGTCACGCTAAGACCGTGACGCTGGCTATGCCAGGTATTCCTCGTATTGAGTAAAGTGGTACTTTTGATCACACTCCCAGTAGAGTTGTATCCTTTCTTAAAGCTCAGCTTATGGTTGAAAAGGGGTGTGCTGCGTATTTAGCCTATGTGTGAGATGTCAGTGCTGATACACCTTCTGTTGACTCTTTTCCAGTAGTACGGGATTTCTTGATGTGTTCCCAGCTGATCTTTTGGGCATGCCGCCCGATCGGGACATTGATTTTGGTATCGATTTATTGTCGGGCACTCAGCCCATATCTATTCCTCCTTACTGTATGGCTCCTCCTGAGTTGAAGGAGTTAAAGGATCAGTTACAAGAATTGCTTGATAAGGGCTTTATTCGACCCAATGTTTCACCATGGGGTGCTCCTGTCTCTTTTGTAATGAAAAGGTATGGTTCTATGCGCATGTGTATCGATAATCGTCAGTTGAAAAAAGTTACAGTGAAGAACTGATATCCTTCGCCTTGTATTGATGATCTATTCGACCAGCTTCAGGGTGCACAGGAGTTTTCTAAGATTGATTTGCGCTCAGGTTATCACCAGCTAAAGATTTGAGAGCCGGATATCCCGAAGACTGATTTTAGATTTCGGTATGGTCATTACGAGTTCCTTGTCATGTCATTTGGGCTGACCAATGCCCCAGCAACTTTTATGCATTTGATGCACAGTGTATTCAGGCCTTATCTGGACTCATTTGTCATTGTTTTCATAGATGATATTCTTGTATATCCCGGAGCCGGGAAGATCATGAGCAGGACCTGAGGATAGTGCTTCGGACTCTAAGGGAAAAGAAATTTTATGCAAAGTTCTCAAAATGTGAGTTTTGGTTAAGTTCTGTGGCATTCCTAGGCCACGTGGTATCGAGTGAGGGCATTCAAGTGGATCCGAAGAAGGTGGAGGTCGTGCAGAGTTGGCCAGGCCATCCTCAATTACAAAGATCCGCAGTTTCCTTAGCCTTGCAGGGTATTGATGTCGTTTTATGGAGGGGTTCTCGTCGATGGTATCCCCTATGACTAGATTGACCCAGAAGGGTGCTCCTTTTCAGCGGTCAGACGAGTGTGAGGCGAGCTTCCAAAAGCTCAAGGTGGCTTTGACTTCAGCCCCTATTATGATTTTGCCTAATGGTCCGGGGTCCTATACAGTATATTGTGATGCCTCACGAGTTGGACTTGGGGTTGTATTGATGCAGGACAGTAGGGTGATTGCGTACGCGTCCAGACAGTTGAAGGTGCATGAAAAGTACTATCCTATCTATGACCTTGAGTTAGCTGCTATTGTTCATGCCTTAAAGATTTGGCGTCACTATTTGTGTGGTGTGAGTTTGCAACATTTGTTCAAGCAGAAGGATCTGAAGTTGTGCCAGAGAAGATGGTTGAAGGTACTGAAGGATTATGATATTACTATTCTTTATCACCCGGGCAAGGCCAATGTGGTAGCCGATGCCTTCAGTCATCGGGCGGAGAGTCTCGGGAGTTTGGCATATTTACCAGCTTCAGAGAGACCCATGGCAATGGATGTTCAGGCTCTAGCCAGTCGGTTCCTGAGGTTGGACCTTCCGGAGCCCAGCCGGCTTCTAGCCTGTATGGTGTCTCGGTCTTTATTGTTTGATTGTATCAGGGAGCGGCAGTATGATGACCCTCATTTGCTTGTCCTTAGGGACACAGTTCAGCATGGCGATGCTAAGTATATGACTATTGGAGATGACGGGGTATTGAGGATGCATGGTCGGATTTGTGTACCCGATGTTGATGATATTCGGGAGTTGATATTGAATGAGGCCCATAGCTCGCGGTACTCCATCCATCTGGGTGCCGCGAAGATGTATCAGGATCTGAGGCAGCATTACTAGTGGAGGCGGATGAAGAAGGACATCGTAGAGTTTGCAGCTAGATGTCTCAACTGTCAGCAGGTGAAGGCTGAGCATCAGAGATCGGGAGGGTTACTCTAGTAGACTGAGATTTTAGAGTGGAAATGGGAGAATATCACTATGGACTTTGTGACTGGTCTCCCTCTAACAGCGAGGAAGTTTGATTCTATTTGGGTTGTTGTGGATCGGTTGACCAAGTCCACTCATTTCATTCCAGTGAGCACCTCTTACTCAGCGGAGCGGTTAGTAGGGATTTATATCCGGGAGATTATCCATCTGCATGGCATTGCAGTTTCTATCACCTCAGACACGGGTTTAGTGTTTACATCACGGTTTTGGATAGTCGTCCAGCATGAGTTGGGTACCCGGGTGACCATGAGTACAGCGTTTCACCCTCAGACGGACGAACAGTCCGAGCGCACTATTCAGATTCTTGAGGATATGCTATGTGCGTGCGTGAATGAGTTTAGAGGGTCTTGGTATCAGTTCTTGCCACTGCTGAGTTTGCGTACAACAATAATTATCAGTCTAGTATTCACATGGCGCCTTATGAGGCCTTATATGGTAGGAGATGGAGATCCCCGGTGGGTTGGTTCAAGCCGGGTGAGGCCAGGTTATTGGGAGCTGATTTTGTTCAGGATGCGGTTGAGAAGGTTAAGGTGATTATGATAGACTCCATGCAGCCCAATCCAGACAGAAGAGTTATGCGGACCGGAAGGTTCTTGATGTATCCTTTATGGTTGGTGAGCAATTTTTGCTTCGGGTCTCGCCTATGAAAGGCTTCATGAGGTTTGGTAAGAAAGGGAAGTTGAGCCCGAGGTTCATTGGCCCATTTGAAGTTTTGAGGCAAATTGGGAAGGTTGCTTATGAGCATGCTTTACCTCCCAGTTTGGACGGGGTTCATCCAGTATTTCATGTTTCATTGCTTCGGAGGTATCATGGTGACCCGTCTCACGTGTTGGAGTTAATTTCAGTCCAGTTGGATAATGACTTGTCCTATGTTGAGGAGCTAGTGGCAATATTAGATAGGCAGGTCTGAAGGCTCAGGTCATAGGATATAGCTTCAGTAAAGGTTCAGTGGCGGGGTCAGCCGGCCAAGGAGGCGACTTGGGATACCGAGCGGGATATGCGCAGCCGATACCCTCATCTTTTTGCTACTTAAGGTGTGTTCTTTATGCTCGTTCGAGGACAAACGAATGTTTATGTGTAGGAGGATGTGACGACCCGGCCGGTCATCTTTGGAATTTATGCCCTGTTCCCCCATTAACTGCTTCCCCTAAGTTCATTGCTATTTTGGTTTGCTGGGATGTTCGGTAATTGAATTCGGAGTGCTTTGGGACACTTAGTCCCTAAATGAGAGCTTAAATGTTGGAAAATGATCAGTAATAAGAACAGTGTCAAGACGACCTCGAAATGGAAAATCAATGGTTCCGTTAGCTCCATTAGGTGATTACGGGGTTGGGAGTGTGTTCAGAATGTATTTTGGATGTCCGTAGCTCATTTAGGCTAGAAATGCCGAAAGTTAGAATTTTGAAGTTTCCAGTGCGGTAGTGAATTTTTTATCCGAAAGTCAGAACGAAATTCCAGAAGTTGCTGTAGCACCGTCATGTCATTTGGGACGTGTGTGCAAAATTTCAGGTCATTCGGACGTGTTTTGGTTATGTTTGAATCGAAAGCAAGTTTGGTTATGTTTTGCAATTTTTAGGTTCAAATCATTGATTAATTCGAGTTCCAGTGTTGTTTTAGGTGGTTTATGGATTGGTACAAGTTTGAATAATGTTATGGGATATGTTCGTAGGTTTGATTGAGGTCCCGAGGGCCTTGGGTGTTTTTCGGATGCCCAACGAGGGTATTTGCTATTGAAGAACAGTTGCACATTTGCTGCTATATCTGTTGCAGACTTTTCTTCTATGCAATCGCACTCCACCCCTGCGATCGCATAGTGCAGTTGGTGAGGGGCCTATTTTCCTTCAATGCGATCGCAGGTCATTGTATGCGATCGCATAGTTTTCCTCTTTCCTTCTCCGCGGTCGCACTACTTTTCATGCATTCGCATAGTAGGAATTAGGAGCTGGACCTTAGGGCAAAAATCCTTCTATGTGATCGCATAGCCCAGTCCGTGATCGCATAGCTTCACCTCCCCCTTCTCTGCGATCTCATGACCTCCTCTTCGTTCACATAAGTCATTTTCCAGGCCTTCAATTTTTACTCTACACGATCGCATCACTCCTTATGCAATCGCATTGAACAAATGGTTGGGCAGTTATAAACTTTTCAAAAACAAGAGTTCTTCCGTTTTTATCAAGCTCAAGCTAGAGAGCTTAGTATTGGGAGATTTTGCGAGGGATTTTCAGAGGCAAACGTTGCGTAACGATTCCTTACTACCTTATGATTATTACCCACTAATCTAATCTCAAATTCAAGCTTTAATTTTGGATTTTGTATGAAAATTGGGGTAAAGCTTTTAAATCTAACTTTGACAATTTGAAAGGGTATGTGACCTCCGCTTTGGGAGAGTTTTATATGTCTAGACTTGTGAGAGTACGTGATTTTTGTAAATGTAAAAAATATTCGATTTCGATACGTTTTCCTGAGGGGAATTTTGGTCATTTCACCTATTTTCGCGCCTTAGCTTTAATTTTAACAGCGTAATTAGTTATTTGCGATGTTATTTACAATATGTAATTGGTTCGAATAGATTTGGGCCACTTGAAGTTGTATACTCGTGGCAAGGACATTGTTTCTTAGCGGTTTTGTACCAATTCGAAGTAAGTGGCTTGTCTTAACTTATATGGGGGACCTCTCTCCTTAGGATATCTTTGTGATTGTTTAAAAGCCTTGTGCGCAAGGTGACAGGTGTTTACTTGTGCTAATTTTTAGAAATTCATCTTACTAGGCTTATTTAGACTGTGTCTTCTTCACATATTTAATTGTTAAAAATGAAACTTCACTTGTTTTGACTTAGGGAAAGCATGTTAGTAACTTATTTGTTCTATTTGACATAATTGCCATAATTGTCTTTCTTGTGAAGTGTGTTAGATTCTCAACTTTACTTGCTGTTCGCATTTGGCTTCCTTTCTGTTAAATATTAATTTGTTGTGGTGTACTTACTTTTGGGACTACGGGTTCAATTCCCGGAGGTCCTCTGTTATTGATATGATGGACTGCAGGTTTGATTCCCGGGAGACCCTCCGATATTGGTATAAATGGACTGCGGGTTCAATTCACGTAGCTCCATGTGGAATCCTGACTTTGAGTGATTTTTTTTTGTGTTCGTAGTCTGTACTTGTAGTCGTTCTGTTTTAATTACTGTCTTGCTAAATATTCGGGATTTACTTCATTACCTACTGTTTATTTATTCTTACATTATTTCTTATGTTCATATCAGTAGGGCCTCGACTTTCCTCGTCATTACTCCACCGAGGTTAGCCTTGATACTTACTGAGTACCGCTGTGGTGTACTCATGCTACTCTTCTGCACACTTTTGTTGTGCAGATCCAGGTACTACTAATCGGGCGCGCTATTAGTGATCCCGGAGCTACATTTGGAGATTTGAGGTATACATCTGCCACGCTCGCAGAGCCAAAGAGTCTACTTCTATTCTACCTTTAGCTAGTGATTTCATTCATGTACTCAATTGTTGTAGACACTTCTGGATGTTAGAGTTGTACGTTATATTTTACTCTTAGCCTGTGTTGCCCGTGGGTTTTCGGGTCTTGGAGGTTTTTACATTATTTTGAGTCGCATGTATGTGCCAGGCGGCACTCTATACATTATCTTATGTTATTTATGTTATTTATCGTTTTTCGTATGGATTGTTGAATTTCCGCGATGTGTCAGGCTTACCTGGTCGCGAAGACTAGATGTCGTCATGACAGGTTCACGATTGGTGAGCTAGGATCGTGACAATGTACAACTTTGTTTCCCTCCCTGAAATTATGCCGGATCGATGCATTCTGGAGTTTATACAGTAATGGCCTACACTTAGTAACCAAGTTAGTATAAATTGAATAACTATCATTATCAAGGAGACAAAATGTATCTCATAAAAAAGCTTATTTAATATTTTATCAATATAATATGTTTTATTATTTTTATATTATTAACTTACTCATTTAGATGCTGAAAAATACTTAATATTATTAAGTATTCAAATCATAGATATCTTAATAATTAAATATAAATTCAAATTCGGGCATTTTTAGTTTTAAAAAAAATAAATAAACAAGGCCTTGTCGGAGAACGTCTAGATTTTGAATTCGTCTAACATATTTTTCTTTGACATGCATGTGCAATAGTAGTAACTTAAAAATATAGTGGTAAATACCAATAGTATGAATTTTTTAATACAATAAATATTTATATTGCTTCAGTTGAGGTTCTTTCAAAATAATTTCTCTACCTGCATAAAATAGGAATAAGGTATGCGCTAGGGGTTTTTATCGATCGATACTGTATAGTTTTTAGATATTTCAGTTTGATATTTTTGGTATTTAATTTATTAAAATTCTATACCAATATCATGCCTAATTAAATTCGGTATGGTTCAGCTTTTCTCCCTTTGATTTCAGTTTATTCAGTTTGGTAACTTTAATTTGTTCGGCTTAAAAAGTAACGAATACATAAAGCTATGGACTATATTATTCTTAAGAAAGGTATTCACAAATATAAAAATAAAAATATTATAATATAGTGAGAAAAAATAAGATGATGAAAACCAAAATAATAAATATAGAGGGAAGAAATGTTGAAATGTAAGCCGGTAACCAAAGAAAAGATGGAAAGGCAAGTACAAGGGAAAAAATTATGGTAAAAGGTTGAAGAAAACTATAAAAATAATGAAAAGTAAAATTTAGAACCTTAATATTTATATTATAATCAATAAAATGTATATTGTGTAACTTATTATATATTTCAGTACAATGTCAGTATTTTAATATTTTATTTCTGAATACCAAACACCATACTTAATACTAATTTTTTTTTAATATTTAAAGCAAACCAAAATATCGAATGCCAAATACCAAAATTGTCGGTGTGGTATGGTAATTCAATATTTATCAAATTATGCACATCACTAATTTGCATCACACTACTCTTTTTACAAATGTATAGACTGGGACTGCGTCACCAGCCCGGAAAATACACAAGAGTCTCCAACATGCAGACAGAACACAAGTGCATGAAACCCATTCACGTGCTCGACAAAGCCACTATGTGATCAACACTAGCTAAAATTCGGTCTTGTACGTACATTAAGGCGCCCCAAAGCTGAGCGAGACATTCATTGCCCGGCCTATCAATTAGCTCTCCAGGACGAGTGATGAAGGGACTAGATAGACTGGGACTTCTCGAATGTATGTACAAACCATACAACAACATGTAGTATTCTCCAATAAATGAGTAAGCGAAGCAGCATACTAAATTCTTACGTAACTCCACCAAGTTCACATCATGCCAACACAGGAAATGTACATTCGGCCTCGCTCGAATTAACAAGTCAAACTCGACCTCGCTCGAATTAACAAGCAAATTCGACCTTGCTCGAATTAGAAAGTCAAATTTGACCTCGTTCGAATTAGCAAGACATATTCGACCTCGCTCGAATTATAAAGACAAACTCGACCTCGCTCGAATTAGCAAGACAAATTCGACCTCACTTGAATTAGCAAGTCCAATTTGACCTTGCTCGATTTAACAAGACAAATTCGACCTCGCTCGAATTAGCAAGTCAAATTTGACCTAGCTAGAATTAACAAGCTACATTCGACCCCGCTCAAATTAACTACCAAAAGTTAGGGACTTCTTGCGAGAAGATCCAAGAATTTCGAAGAGAAAAAAGAATGAAAGGCCAATGACGTACAATCAGTGACAAATAAACTGGTCCATTCAAAGGAAGAATACCGTCTTACAAAGGGCCAAAAGGAGACCCCTACCCAACTAACTAAGTATTGAAAAAATAAGTACAGGAGGAAAAACTAAGTACAAAAGCTTCACCCGTTATTATCCTCATCCATGATGTCATCTCTATCCCAGCTTGGTTCAGGGCTTTCAACTCCATCATCACCCTCTCCATCAGAATGTTCATAATCAAAGGTAAGCCAGTCCTTGGGCTCATCGTCTCCATCTCCCTCCGGTGTCATGGGGTCATAGCCGCATGCAAGCTGGGCCGCACGTGCTTTAACAAGAACTTCTTCGAAAGCGGCTTCAGGAACATTCCCCGCTGCCAACAAACCCTTATATATCCCACTAAGCCTTATCGTGGATCCACAACTTTTACCATGGGCGAGGATGTCAAGAGATGCGAACGTAGGAGGAGTCGAAGCCAACAATCATGTCCTCTCAGCCTCGAGAGCAGAAACTTGATCACCCAGGCTCAAGACATCTCCATCAAGCCCACCAATTTGCTTATCAAGTCGCGCCTACCTCAGAGCAACCGTTTCCATCTGAGTTGCTCGTTCAGACCTGAGAATGCTGATAAAATCTTCCAATGTTGTAGCGCTCGCCAAGGCCGCTACTCTGGCTCCCTCAGGCCTCATCAGCTCGATCGCCTTCTTTTCCAACTCATTCACCTTCTCCACCAATTCAACACTTTGACCGGCGGCTCTGGTGGTACTCTGCTCAAGCTCCATCCGCAAGGCCACCTCCTTCGCCTGAAGATAGACACACTTAGCCGCTACCCCCTTGCCCACCTTGACCTATTCTTTTTTAGCACTAAGAGGCCCCTCGAGTTTGCTTCATCTGTCAATGGAATGAATCAGGTCCTAAGGGACTTAAGATTAATGCCCGCCTTGAGTCGTGCATGCATCTAGTGGCACTTGTCATGGTATCAACGGTACTTTGAAACCATTTTATGAAAAGCAGTAACCCGCCACTCCTCACGGCAGATACTCTCAGTCTCCAAAATGAATGTCTAAAGAAATAAAAGAGAATAGAAAGAAAAAGTCAGCTAGAATGGAAGACATAAAATGAAAAAAGTAATAAAGAACTTACCATCAAAGCCAATTCTGGCTACGCCCCATGAAAGGCTAGCATAGCTGATATCCTGAAGGGCCCTGCTTTCAGTAGCAGAACAAAGAAGGGAAAATTGGGGCAATAGATCACTCTGTCCTCCAAAAAATTGTAATCCAAAGAAATCTCGATCACACGGGAGAAGCCGTCCATTCCCACCTCAACCCGAGTGAAGCCCACCTCAAACATGCTTATGTCCTCAGGGTCAATATCTGAACCAGATTCATAGTCATCTATAACCATGTCCTTTTCCCTCTCGCTGGCCAAAAAGGGAGCAGGAGCCTGTTGTGAAGTCGATGGACCATTCGGAATGGTCGTAGTGGCCTCTGAGCTTTGCCCCTACAACGGCAGACTCCCCCATGCCAGAACTGGGAACCACCTCCACGGCCAAGGGGGATAAGGTCTCCTTGTCTAAATTAGCATCACCAACAGGCTCAGGCAGTGCCAACACTGGATTGCCCCTCGAAGGCCCCTCAATCACGGGTACCCAATCAAGAAACCTCTCGACGGTTAAGTCCAAGAGGGGTCGTAGTTTGTAAAGTAGCACTGGCTTGAACGCTCATTTGTAGCTGTGAGCATATAATTTTTTCCCTATTAAAAATACTCCTATAAAATCAAAGTAATAGATTTTTTCCCCAATTATTTGTCATTTTATGGGATTTTTTGTAGGATTTTATTAATTGTATGCATTTTTTGTGCACATTTAATTTTTACAAAAAATCATGAAAATGTCTCATAAATATCAAAAACACCATGCATTGTATTTGGATTTTGTTTTAATATTTTAAGGATTAATTAATTAATTAATTGCTTTATTAAAATAAAATCACTAAAAAGAATATCATTCATTTAAATTTTTAGCTTTAAAATGTTATAATAGTAATTTTCTCTTCATTAATTTTGGGATTAACTAATTTTTGTTAATATTATAATAGATAATTAGTTTAATCTTACAATATTAATTTAGGAATTTGATTTAGGATTTTAATGAAAGAAAAAAGAAAAAAAAGAAAAGGGAAATAGGAAAAGAAATTGAAGAAAAAAGGATTTAACTTGAAATTGGACCATTTTTAATACAAAATCCGTCCAAAATCCAACCCAATACCCAAATATACCCGGTGCAATCCCCTTAGTCACAATAACAATGTTGTTTTCTTGGTTATAATCCCAACCGTTGATCTCCCATGATCTAACGGCTAGGAAATGATCATCCCAATGGTATAACACTGTCTGAACAAGACGAGACTCCCCATACACCCTCTCATTCCCTCTCTAACCCTCTCAAATGTGAAACCCTAGCCGCATCTATTCGCTCGACGGATCCGCCCTGCTCCGCCACCCAGAAATCTCCTTACGATGGAGGAGTTTCTCCAAACGACTCCAAACTAACACCATACAATCTCTTTTCCAGCCTCTCTTCAAATCTCCAAACCATTTTCCTCGAATCTTCACTCAACTATCTGAATCTTAGATCCAAAACCCAAACATAAAAATCCTAAGTCACCTAAATCACACCCCACACTCCTCACACCTCTGTGAACCCTAAACTATAGTCAATTTCCCAAATATATCCACCAATTTCTTCGAATCTTAAATCAAAGATCCCTTGAAACCCTAGATTTTTCCCCTCGTTTGATTTTTTGTTCAATTTTTGGTAGTTTGAACCTAAAACCTCCATTAGTCGACTGTTCTTGTTGAGAACAGTCGATTAATGGTAGTTCAAGTTCATCTTGTTGTCGCGACCCAAATCCGGTCGTGATGGCACCCAGCCCTAAAGCTAGGTAAGCCTGACCAACAATCGCTTTCAATATAACATTAAGTCTCAAAAACCGACAATGTAATAATATATTATAGTAATTTTAGAATAATAACCTAAAAATATTAATATAGTAATAAGGACAAATACGGAAAACCGATAAATACCCATAAGAACTGGGGTCACGAGTTTACATCCTCTAAACAAAACTGGATAATAATATCTAAATGGAAATAATAAAATCTGGAATGTATGTAAAAATAGTAAACTCGAAAAATGAAGAGCAGCTACGTCCTGCGAACATCATGCAGCTACCTCAACGACTCTGGAAATATCTGGAGACTATGAGTATCAGCTAAGCCTTCGATGTACCTGAATCTGCACACAAGGTGCAGGGATCAGGGGTGAGTACTACCGACTTAGCGAATAATAAGCATAGAAAAATGTCTGTAAGTAAGAAATCCACTTAATTCCATAAAGCAAAATCTAACAATCATATTCCTTAGCCACGAACTAACAGCAAAACAATATCAAATATAACAGTCAAGTATCAGATAAAGATGCAATGCAATGCACATGAATACGCTGCGCCGTGCAGCCCTAGCCATCCATATTTATTTATCATCGACGACGCTCACTAGGGGTGTGTACAGACTCCGGAGGGGCTCCTTCATCCCAAGCGCAATATCAGCCAGGTATTGGCATAAAATAGGCTCTCGGCCTCAATATCAATGTATATAATCGCTACGGCGTGTAGCTCGTTGCAATGTATATAATCGCTACAGCATGTATCCCGATCCATGCTCAATCCACAGTATGCATAGGAGTCACATAACAGATTCAACTTATTTTCTAGTTTCCAATTCTTAGGAAGAACATAATTTAATTATTTAATTACAGGAGAAGTGACTTAGCATTTCATTATGGTGATTAAACACTAGACCGATGCTATTGATCGGCACAAGGCCCTAAACATGGCATTAAGCCCAATTATCAACGATGCAATGTGCGTATCAGCTGCCAATAATTTATAGTCACCTCTCGGGATGGACCAAGTCACAATCCCCAATCATATACCATCCCTCACCTGCCATGGGATATGAGTCACGCCCTAACATAGCGTTATGATGTGATAAACCGGGGTTTCAAATCCTAAGACCATTATCTATACAAACTACTCACCTCTAACCGGCCGTAGACTAGCTCCCTATGCCCTTTCCTCCTGTATCGACCTCTTTGCGCATTGAATCTAGTCAAAATCACAACGAATACATAAATATGGGCTAAATAAACATAACCCAACTGAAATTATTCGAAAAACACTAAAAATCACGAAGTTGGCAAAACCCGAGCCCCGGGCCCACTTCTCAAAAAATTATGAAAATCACATATTTCGATTCCTCGTCTCTCCACGAGTCCGTACATATAAAGAACACCAAAATCGGAGTTTGTTTGACCCCCTCAAATCGTCCCCTAAAGATCTCATAATCTCAGGCCCCAAAATCCTAATTTTCTACTATTTTCATGAATTAAAGGCTAGGATTATGGTTTATAATCACATATAAACGAGTTTTGATAATCAAATAAATTACCTATGTGATACCCACTAATTTGATGTCTTAAGAATCGTCTCAGAAGCTTTTTCCCGTTCAAAAATTTGAAGAAAACTCGACCTGCTTATTATAGATATACTATTCACGCGTTTTGCTGCTCCCAATGGATTTCTTGTGAAATTCTAATGAATTTAGTCTGTGAATCACTCAATTTGACCTTATAATGAAGGAGATATGTAGGTTTTAAGATTTGCAAATAGTGGAGGTTTTTAATACGCAATCAAGGGCAATTTCGTCATTAATTTGAAAAGGGCAAACCTTGGTAAAACGGTCATAAAATTCTCATACCATGTCCAAATTCGATGATTCTTTTTGCTATGGGTCACTAATTATGATAGGGATCTAGTGCTTTATTCAAAACAGTAATCGGAGATTATTTTTTTAATATGATATCATTTATGCTTGAAGAAACGACGTCGAAGCATAAGAAAAACGAGCACAACGCAACCCAAACCTATCCGAAACTCACCCGAACTCCTCGGGATCTCATACGAACATACTAAGACATCACATATGATCATTCAAACTTAGTTTCACTCCCAAAACACCAAAACTAACATCAAACACCAAATTTATATCGGATTCAAGCCTAAGTTCTTCTAAAACTTTTGAAACACACATTTGATCCAAAACCCGACCTAAACACCTCTGAATGCTCTAATAATTTGCATGCATATCCAAAATCACCTAACGAAGCTACTGCAACCATTGGAACTCCATTTCGACCCCTGGATCAAAATCTCACCTATCAACCGAACTTCGTCAAAATTTTAACTTAGCCAATTCAAGCCTAAATCTACATCAGACCTCCAAATTCAGTTCCGACTGCGCTGCTAAGTCATAAATCACCACCTGAAACTAGTCGAATTTTCGGAAATCCATTCCGAGTCCTCTAACTCATACGTCAACATTCGGTTGACTTTTTCCAAACTAACCTTCTCATAAATGGGCTAATTGTCTTATTTCTACCCAAACTCTGTCCTAATTACTTCAAATTCACCAAATACATATAATGAAACATATAGAAGCATAAAACGGGGAAAACGGGGAGGAGATACCTGAGACGACGGGTCGGGTCGTTACATCCTCCCCAACTTAAACAAACACTCGTCCTTGAGTGTGCCCAGAGTTGCACTAGGAGCCCAATCTCCGAATGACCTTACTAATCATATACCCGGGGTGATCCCACGTCACCCTAACTCGCATATTCCCGATAATACAACATAGCTAAAATTTCACAGGTCGTCTAGACCATAACCGTAGAGTCATATTGCACCTCTGAAACCATACACAAGACCAGAACCTCCCATTTATACTTAGAATAAGCCTGAACCGGCTTTCATAACCCATACCTGCAACCTCAGGTGAACCCACCTGATATACCGCATAATCCTAACACTCGAAACAAAAATTTATATCTGCAGTAGCTGTCCACAACAACAATGTACCGAATAGAAACCCCTTATTAGCCGGAGTTTTATTCCAACACTGCTATACACTATTAATGATAATGAACACACAGTAGTCCATAACCATTTCTCAGATCAACCATTCACGAAGACATTTCTTCCCTTTTGACTAATACCACAACAGATCTCCGCGCCGAAACTCGATATTAACCTTTCGAAAACCTGGAACCAAATCCGTTCATATCCATTAATGACCCCAAAGGTCTCTTCTGACCAAACACACCATCCTGGTGGCATGACACATCAATACGGCCTAAGCCACAAGGTACATAACACCCATACCAATAAGAGACGGTCTGAACATATTCAAGTCATGAAAATGACTCAAACGAAAGAGCTGTACTTTAAGCTCATCAAGGCCATTACAACACAAGGCTGGGACCCCGTCCCACATCATAGAAATAGAAAAGCTGAATCTTTCCCGAAGGGTCTAATCTCCACATAGCCTCGCTATAATACGCGATCTCATCTAAACACCATTTCACATGAAGCGCCTCAAGTCCCTATACTCGAACTTGACCACCACGCGCGGATTGATGTCTGAAATCAAGAAATCCATCACACCATCGGTGAAGCAAGTAGTATACGCCATTCAATCCTGAAAGGACACAACCGATGCGTTATTCTTCGAGCAACTCCCAATACGGACTTTCCTCACGGAAACTATGCTCAACATCACACTATTGCAGCGTGCAACCCAATCAAGATACATACCCTGTGGCGGCGTGCCACCCGATCCACTCAAATATCTCACCTAGGAGATGCACATCGAGCCGAATTATTATAACAGAATACCGAGTATCGGCCGTAAGCACACTGAATGCATAATCATATCTACTTATGGCGGTGTAAGCTACAAAGCTCCACTCCCACTATGAATCTCGATAGCACCGAAATATATGTGCCACTACCCAAAAATCATAACGTCTCGCAACGTAGAAAACAACTCATAGATCTCTCCAGATTGTTGATAAGCTCAGCCACGGTCGAGTCAAATTATCCCTCGACAATACAATTCGGAGCCAACCGAGTCGACTTAGACTGGAACACGCATCCAAAATGTCCCTTACTGCCGGAACTGAATCATTGTTAGAAACCTCTACACTGCCTCCCGCCTCAAAGGCCAAATTAAAGAAATAAACTACTACTAGCCATCTCTTGGTCCTTGAAACATAACCATTCCTCTAGAACATAGTCCGATGCACCTCGCCACGCAACCTGTGGCATCTTCCGGCATATCCCATAACACAATAGTCTAGATTAACCCAACACTGAGGCAACAAGTCTACACTCAATATCATATCCAAAATATAGCGCATCAACAAATAGAGATCCACTCTAGCCTCCAAACCCTACTTGCCACTAGACGGTGCCGAATACACGCGATCCACAACTGCATCATAGGCTGTACTGGAGAACTCCTAGTCTCCAACTCCATATAACACACAAATCACTATACCTGGTCCCACATTCCGCCGTATGAATACATATTACACATCAAGTACCCAGTCATCAACGGAATCATATGCCAATAGTCGGTCCAATAGGAAACTGCCGCAATCCCACTGAATTGTTATATGCTTACATCACCTTCCCCTCTTACTGAACGTATACTCCTGTCAAATTACTAGAATAGTAATACCATTTTCCTTAATCATCTGAGCGTCGCTTCTTAAATCATATGCAGCTGCCTGAGCAGCTTAAGAATTTAATGACTTTCCATTTGGAACTGAACCGTACCTTACACACACAAATCCCAATCATCCACAACAGACCGCACATACCATACCATACTAGGGTAACCTGAGAACTTCATCTCCTTTTTCTTAGCCACATAGTGTACTGCCAGGACTAAATCCTTCTATCTGTACCAGCCTAAGCAAGTTGTCCGAGCTCAAAAGCTCTACCACCCAATACCCCGTAAGGGCTCATTACCTCGAACATAAATAAGTAATTGATCACATCTTTACCATACGGATTCAGTCCGCTAACAAGCTAATTTATTTGTCTAGATTTCCTTCTTATTCATTTTAAACTTGATATACTCTCTTGCTGTAGCGCCATAATGCCTCAACCCAGGCTTACGACACGAGACTCGAATGTAAGACCACACTGTCAAATACCAATAGGCCACTACACCCTCTCTCAAACGTTCCCAAAAATATCACTTCTAAAATACCTTACTTTGAAGAACTTCCTGCGAATCTAAGTCTGCTGCCTTTACCTCCCAGATACTGATACATAGAATCCCGTAATTGACGTAAAAATACCACAAATCTTGACCTGTTCTAATGAAAACACTGACTTGGTCATCTACTCAACCTTAAAACATCTGAGTGCTACATATAGAATCTTCCACACATCAAAATCATTCTCAAGAGTCATCCACTCTAATACCCACTGCAAATTACTTGACTCAACGAATTGAACCACCCGTGCCTTATCAGCACTCTGACACCTCAGGACATGATCTCATTCCGATACAACCAAACAACTTCCTTCTCTTTACACTAAGCATTCTCTACCAACAACTCAGGACATCCCATTATTTTCTCACATTTACTAAGCACCATCTAACCTTTGTAAAAATTTGGCTTCACTCGAGCCACCCTCGGCTCAATTCCTATGACCAGGACTTATTCATCCGCATGCATCAAATGAGAATTAACATAGTACATAGCCGTATAATCAGCTAAACAACAACAACCTCCCCAACTTAGCTCGAAGCCATATATACCACAACACATATACTCTATTGTTGTCGTGATAACATAGTGAGATTAAACTCACTCTTTCATAAGCTTGTGAAAAAACGAATCATCAAAAAATTTAACTCTTCTGCAATTCTTGCATTCATTCACATAACAGTTGAGCCCACTCTTTCAGCGACAAATTTAAGTCCCAAATTTTTTAAAAATTTCGGCAGAGTTTCCTTTGTAATTGAGCCTATCCACCTTCTAGAGAATCACCAAAACCATCCTAACGACACGTCCACAACTTGACAAAGCATCATAATGTATATCAACAATATTAATCTCAATACTACATGTATTATATTATCAAAAATTAATACGTGGCATGGTTGTACCTATTTGAATCCTAACACATGGAAAATACCTTCTAGTTACACATGAACTCTTCTCAGAATGTACATAGGAACTGCATCACTTCAGAACACTCCGAAGGAGATAACCACCTGCTTCGCCGCATATAACATTTCTGTATATCTTCCACCGTCATATACATTACACAACTACTTAGTCTTCCTGAGTCTGAACGCATATGGTATCGTGAAATTTACTTCACTCCCACTAGGAGACTCAAAAAGATTTCACGCGCCCGCAACTCGGGCTACTCATCGGACCATCATAGGAAACGAATCACTTGACAGTTCATCCATTAGTTAGCAGACTCCTTCGTCACTACCAGGTCATATATTTGTATCTCGCAGTACTAGCAGACTCATCACATAATCACCAAACTGCCTTTCCAGCTAATAGCTATAATGCCGAACATATACGTTCAAAACACTTGATCATACGATCAGCACCTCGGTGCTCATCCCTAGGAAAGGTCCGACCTCAAGTCATCCAGACTCGCCCAACATCAACCTCACGAAGATTACATCTTGCCCGTTGATCGAAGAATCGCAAGCCATCGAAGCACATATAATACCGAGCGCTTATGCGTGCATGCGAACACATGGAAGGAATTTCAAGAGTTGCCCTTTTCAAGCTGAATCAAGGACGCGCGATAAAATTTCAAGAAAGTGGAGTGTTTCCTAAAGGTTCTGTAGCCTCCTGCTTATAAGTGTGGTGCACGGCACACCCATAAATAAGACTCTACTAAACCGGCTCATGACTCATGAGGCCTAGTAACCTAGGCTCTGATACCAACTTGTCACGATCCAAACCCGATCGTGATAGCACCGTGCCCTAAAGCTAGGTAAGCCTGACCAACAATCGCTTTCAATATAACATTAAGTCTCAAAAATCGACAATGTAAGAATTATAGTAATTTTAGAATAATAATACAAAAATATTAATATAGTAATAAGGACAAATAAGGAAAACCGATAAACACCTATAAGATCTGGGGTCACGAGTCTAGAGTCTCTAAACAAAACTGGATAATAATATCTGAATGGAAATAATAAAATCTGGAATGTATGTAAAATAGTAAACTGGAAAAATGAAGAGCAATCAGGTCCTGCGAACGTCATGCAGCTACCTCAATGACTCTGGAAATATCTGGAGACTATGAGTATCAGCTAAGCCTCTAATGTACCTGAATTTGCACACAAGGTGCAGGGAGCAGGGTGAGTACTATTGACTCACTGAAAAATAAGCATAGAAAAATATTTGAAAGTAAGAAATCCACGAAATGCCACAAAGCAAAGCTAAATCTAACAGTCCTATTCCTTAGCCACGAACTAACAGCAAAACAATATCAAATATAACAGTCAAGTATCACATAAAGATGCAATGCAATGCACATGAATACGCTGCGGCGTGCAGCCCGAGCCATCCATATTTATTTATTGTCGACGGCACTCACTGGGGGAGTGTACGGTCTCCAGAGCGGCTCCTTCAGTCCAAGCGCAATATCAACCAGGTATTGGCATACAACAGGCTCTCGGCCTCAATATTAATGTATATAATCGCTACGGCATGTAACCCGTTCTCAATGTATATAATCGTTACGGCGTGTATCCCGGTCCATGCTCAGTCCAAAGTATGCATAGGAGTCACATAACAGATTCAACTTATTTTCTAGTTTCCAATTCTTAGAAAGAATATAATTTAGTTATATAATTTCAGAAAAAGTCACTTAGCATTTCATTACGGTGATTAAACACAGGACTGAAATCAATGATTTTGCAAATCATAATATCACAATGATATTAATCCTAGACGGATGCTATAGATCGGCACAAGGCCCCAAACATGGCATTAAGCCCAATTATCAACGACGCAATGTCATCAGCTGCCAATAATTTATAGTCAGCTCTCGGGAAGGACCAAGTCACAATCCCCAATCATATATCACCCCGCACCTGCCATGAGGTGCGAGTCACGCCCTAACATAGCATCACGATGTGATAAACCGGGGTTTCAAATCCTCAGGCCATCATCTATACAAACTACTCACCTCTAACCGGCCGTAGACTAGCCCGCGATGCCCTTTCCTCCTGTATCAACCTCTTCGCGCGTCGAATCTATTCAAAATCACAATGAATACATAAATATGGGTTAAATGAACATAACCCAATTGAAATTATTCGAAAAACACTAGAAATCACGAAAATGGCAAAACCCGAGCCCCGGGCCCACATCTCGAAAAATTCTGAAAATTACATATTTGGATTCTTAGTATCGCCACGAATACGTACGTATAAAGAATACTTATATCGGAGTCCATTTGACCCTTCAAATTGACTCCTAAAGGTCTCAAATCTCAAGCCCCAAAATCCTTTTTTCTACTATTCTTAATGAATTAAATGCAGGGACTATGATTTATAATCACCTATAAACGAGTTTTAATAATCAAATAAATTACCTCTACGATACCCACTAATTTTGGCTCTTAAAAATCGCCTCGGAAGCTTCTTCCCGTTCAAAGATTGGAAGAAAACTAGACCTGCTCATTATAGGTATACTGTGCACGCGTTTTGCTTCTCCCATTGGATTCCTTGTGAAATTCAAATGAATTTAGGATTTTGAATCACACAATTTGACCTTATAATGAAGGAGATATGTAGGTTTTAAGATTTGCAAATAGTGCAGGTTTTTAATACGCCTTCAGGGGCAATTTCGTTATTAATTTAAAAATCTAGGCAAACCTTGGTAAAACAGCCATAAAATCCTCATACGATGTCCAAATTCGACGATTCTTTTTGCTACGGGTCCATAATTACGATACGTATCTAGTGAGTTATTCAAAATAGTAATCGAAGCTTATTTGTTCAATATGATATCATTTATGCTTGAAGAAACGACGTCGAAGCATAAGAAAAACGAGCATAACGCACCCCAAACCTATTCGAAACTCACCCGAACTCCTCGGGACCGCATACGAACATACTAAGACATCACATATGACCATTCAAACTTATTTCCACTCCCAAAACACCAAAACTAACATTAAACACTAAATTTACATCGGATTCAAGCCTAAGTTCTCTAAAACTTCCGGAACACACATTTGATCTAAAACTCGACCTAAACACCTCCAAATTATCTGAAACACGCATATCCAAAATAACCTAACGGAGCTACTGCAACCATCAGAATTTTATTCCGACGCCCGGATCAAAATCTCAGCTATCAACCGGATTTCGCCAAAATTTTAACTTAGCCAATTCAAGACTAAATCTATATCAGACTGCCAAATTCAGTTTCGATTGCACTGCTAAGTCATAAATCACCACCCGAAACTAGTTGAATCTTCGTAAATCCATTCCGAGTCCTATAACTCATAAGTCAACATTCAGTTGATTTTTTCCAAACTAACATTCTCATAAAGGGACTAATTGTCTCATTTCTACCCAAACTCTGTCCCAATTACTTCAAATTCACCAAACACATATATTGAAACATATAAAGGCATAAAACGGGGAAAACAAGGCGGAGATACCTGAGACGACGGGTCGGGTCGTTACACTTGCCCTGTTGAAGTTTGGACAAATTCATAGTTGATCTAGTTTTTAAAATAAGCTTAGGTAATTTCTTTCTCTTTTCTCACTGTTTTATCTTTTGTTCTTTTTCTTCATATCTAATTGCTTTTGTTTTGGCAGCATGTTTTAGTTTGCAATTTTAGGTTTTCTTTCCTTTATATTACTGCTCTTTGTTTTGTTTGGTTGTCTTTTTTATTAGGATTAATTAAAGAATGTTAAAATCTCAGTGCTTGGATTTTATCTTCAATTGCGTATGATTTAGTTTAATTAGGGTTCATCTTTAGGTTGATACATGAAATGATTCTGCTTTTTCTTCCATGTTTCTATCTTGTGTTCAGTACTTGTTTTAGGATAATTTATAGTTTATCTTTGAAGTTCCATTTTTATTCTGATTTGAGTAGTAGTGTAGGTGCATTAGTCGTTTAAATCCATTTTGTTTGGGTTTAATTAGATAAACACCTTTATTTACTGATTAGGTTAGGTTGATACATGAAATGATTCTGCTTTTTCTTTCATGTTTCTATCTTGTGTTCAGTACTTGTTTTAGGATAATTTCTAGTTTATCTTTGAAGTTCCTTTTTTATTCTGATTTGAGTAATGTGTAGATGCGTTTGTCGTTTAAATCCATTTTGTTTGGGTTTAATTAGATAAACACCTTTATTTACTGATTAGGTTAGGCTTAGGTTTAAATTGCATCATTTTGATTCTATTTGTCACTTTGATTTGGATTCTGATCATTTGTTGAGTGTTGCCTTTGTTTGTCATGATTTGTAAATCCCTAAAAACATGTAGGGACCTAATTAAACTAAAACGAAACTTATAGGGATTTCATAGCTTCAAAAAATAAATATCTAAAAGAAGAAAGTTCTAGATGTGTACCAGATGTCCAAATTGGTTTCAAAAGATGTTGAAATGGACAACTGGGCATTTTATCCTCTAAGAATATATTGTACTATCTATGTAATTTAGGGTAGAACATTCCTTAGATGCTATTTTTGGATATGCACTATAAAAAGAAATTTACTTACACAAACACATCAGATTTTCATAACCCTAAGAATACACAGATTTTTCATAAGCATTTTCTGCACTTCTCAAAGGTTCTAAAAGCAAAAACTCTTTAAAAACTTTTCTGGGCTAGAACATTAGTTGCCTAACTAGAACTTCTGGGCTGGTCTTCTGTTGAGGACTCTGGTTTTAAGAGTTCTGGTTGATAGTTCTTGGTTTCTCCCTTCTGGTTTGATTTTGGGTGCGGTTGTTTGGATTTTGTTGTTGCTCCACTTCTCTTAAGTTTCAACCAACTTCTTTCATCTATTAGTTGCTGGTTTTTGTTGCTGCCTGTTCAAGGTACTAAATTTATCCTTCTTCATGTAATGTTTGTTAAGAATGATATAAAATTAAAGCTGCAAAATTACATGTGATAAATGAGTATTTTTCATGTTAGTTATAGATTACATGGATAGGGATCTAATCAATCTTTTGTACTATGAGTTTGAGCTTGAAATAATCTGGTAGGAGTAGTTTGATTAACACATTGATGTTTGTAGTTTCCTCCTGAAAGTAGCTCTGTTTAAAGATGTTTCTTTAGTTAAATGTTCTTCTGATTTAAAGTATTAGTTCTTAAAAGTCATATTCTTCTCCTTCTTTTGTTAATGAATAAACTGGTGTTTATTTGAGGTCATTTGGAGTCTGCTTGCTAACCATGAGCTATAACTTGTTGATTTGGCCACTAATTGGCCAAATATGCAGGTTCAAAAGCTAAGAGTTAAAATTGTATTGTTGGTAGCATGTTGAATCTGGTATTTTTCATGTGAGGGACCAAACTTTTGATGGATAAATCATGTCTAATAAAGGCAGGTGTTAATTAGGCTACTAATTACATGAAAGTTATAATAAATTAGTTGTTAATGTGGTAGTTTATGTATTAATAGGTCCTAATGTAATGTGCTGATTTTCGAAAGCTTTAATTTATCTGGAGTTCTGAAATAAATTTGGTCCCGATTTCATATACTGAGATTTTAAAACAACTGCTGATTATGAGTGTAATTGTTCTATCATTGTATTTCGTAAGCATAATGGTATAATGGCCAAGGCTATGCCCAAAATCTTCAAATCTAAAGGGCATGTTTTTGCGATTCAAGCTGGTCCAGACTTGTGAATAAGCCTAGATGGGAAAAAAATAAATCTCAACAAGTCTGGGCTTAGGTCGTTGGTCCTAGGCATCAAACCCAATCGCTTGGACCAATTATAAAGCTTCCCTTGTGAACATATAGTAAGAATACATGCCTTTTATGTCATGCAAATCACAGTAGTGAAAGTAATCTTCAAAGTTGAATTGTGTTTTGAAATTTTTGGGTTTTGATTTTCCTATATAAAAGTGAATCATTTTGCAATCTTTTTGATAAATGTGTATATCATGTAAGTGTGGCTAGTTTAAACCAGTATTTTAAAAAGCGTGGGCGTAAGGCGAGGCTTTTTATATATGCCTCAGCGGGGTGTAAGCCCCGAGGCACGGGCCATAATCCCTATGGGTATTTAATTTTTAATATTTTATAAAATAATTTAATTGTCACACCTTCTTTTTTACGACATCCGCAAGGGCATAAAAGAGTCTTTTCAATTAAAAGACAATCGAAACGGAATTTATTATTAAGATTTAGAGTCTCCTCTTGGGAGATTAATGGTGTCCCAAGTCACCGGTTGAATCCCGAATCGAGGAAAATATGACTCTGTTAATAGTCCGCAAACCAGAAATCCGAGTAAGGAATTCTGTTAACCCGGGAGAAGGTGTTAGGTATTCCCGGGTTCCGTGGTTCTAGCAAAATCGCTCAACTGTTATATCTGGCTTAATTATCTGACTTTAATACATTTTGAACCTATGTGACAATTTTAATTTATAACCTCTTTTATTCAATTTTTTTTAAAAGAAAGTTGAACGTTGGTTAAAACGTGTCTTTGCATTGCGTCACATGAAATACACCCGCAATCCTGAAAATATTTTATTCAATATTTTGGAATTTGATTTGGGTCACATGAAATGTACACCCGAGTTTAAAAAGGTAGTATTATTAAAATACGCGCCTAAAGCAACTAACGTGTTATTATCTTTGGGGAAGGCCGTGAAATTCATTAAACGGCTCGTCCCGATGTCTAAATATTTTATTAAAATAGTTAAGAGGGCCACACTATTTGTTATTTTATTTGACGCAGCACACCTTATTTATTTAAAAGGCATTCTAAAAATGGACTACAGTTATCTTTTAAGGATTATCTCTAAAGGGATCTTAGTTAACATGTCCAAAGCTTATATTTATACTAAATCTACAATTTAAAAGAATAAAAGACTTTAGTGTATTTGCTTTCAAATCTAGCCCAATAGAAATGACCAGAATTTTCACTTCAGGAGTGGCCAACTAGACTTGGGCCTCATTGCAGGCCCAATTTGGAAGATAATGGCATCAGTGACACCGAAAAAACCCTAAAACAACTTAACGGGATGTTAAGCCCGGGACCATTGGGTCGGCCCAATCCCATGGTTGAGCTTGCATAAATTGGGTTCATAGATTTAAGTAACAACTGAAGGTAATTTCAAATTCAATCAACTCAACAAACGTCAATTTAATTCTAACTTGTATTCTGATCGGGTCTAAACTAAGGAAGTCATACAATCAATTAGTGAACTCAATGATCAAACTAGCGTAGCCGAAGTTTGTTGAACAATAAACGCAACACATAATGTATTAACATGCTATTTTTGATTTTCAAAAGCAAAATGCTAGAATTTAGACCAACCTAGAGAGTTATATGCATATTTGGTTAAATTTAAAGTTCATGCTTATTTTCAGCCTGTTTTTAACCAATGCTCAAATTAACAAAACCAAAACTGAAATGGATTATACAGATACAGTTCACATAGTCCAGTTATTATATATTAAAAAATGTTCAAATCATCTAAATCTCTACTAATGCTACTGTGTATCTAACATTCAAATTAACATGACTACAAACGAGCTGAAATTAAGTTAACACGAGCCATATGTAATTTCTTCAATTAACCAATACACATTGACCGATTCAGTCCCTCATACATAAAATGGAGCCGGAAAATTACCTGGAATTCGAACAAAAGTAGGAAGGAAAGGAGGTCAGCAGCAATAGGCAACAAAACACAATCACAACCAGTAGCAACAGAATAGTTTTGAACCGAAACAGCTTCTCAAAAAACCAAGGATGGATTAGAGAGTTACAGCTCCCAATGGCATACCAAAACCAGCTTAATTAAAGTATTAAACCCAAAATCACTCGAAATCAACTCTAAACCTCTGAAACTTCAGCAAACAGACATTGAACTAGAAGAGATGAGAATCAATGCAACTCAAAATTATCCTAGAAAATGCAATGTAACAATGATTTTGGATTTTCTACTGTATTTTTTATTTGTTTTTTGATTTTTGGCAGAAATTAAAAAAGAAGGTTTCAACTATAAGAGTTCAGATTTTGAACTTCTTTGGATTTGAAATTCAAATTTTGAGGCTCAGATTTGCAGGAATGGTTTTGGGGGGAATTTAGAGGCTGAAACTTGTGTATTAAGGTAGTAATGACTGCCTTTTTATAGGGAAAGCTAAGAGGAAATTTTTAAATTTTATTTACACCACTAGTCCTCTTTTAATTTTTATTTTTTTTATTTAGATAGCCTTTAGAGGTTTGGCTTGCTTCTCAAGTTATTACCCTAAAACTTCTGAAATTAGAACTACAGTCCTATTCTAGAAGAGTCTAGGATGTCCTATCCAATTCTAAATACCCAAACTTCCCATGAACCTATTTTGAAATTACGATCCAGTATTAAAATAAGCATCAAACCCTTTTACCCTAGATGATGATTATCAGCTATAACCACAATACATTAGCCTAAGCTAAACCTAATAACTAATTAAGACTAACCACTGAATTAAGAAAAAACTAAACTAATTAAATGCAACTAGTAACAACCTAACTAAACAACGAATTATGATATGTCAAGCCCAAACAAAGTCGATTAAAAACTATTAAAGTAAAATATCGAATTAATATCTATAACTTAACTGAAGCAAAATAGAATAACTACAAGACATAGCAAGTGTCGAATCAAAGATCAAAACAGAACAAATCCTAAAAAATCAAACTTATAATCAGACTAGAATTAGAAAATCAAAACGAACTAAAATCAAACAATCAATCAAAAGAAAAATCAAGAACAAAATTAGAGCACCAAATCAGAAAAAAATTGATCAAAACTAAAACGAAAATTAAACTAGAAATTAGCAAATATGAGAACAGAAACAAAAAGAAAAGGATTAAACAAAGAAAAAGAAACAGAACTCCCCGGACTGCTTTCGAATTTGATGAGTTTGTAAGCACATGATTAAGGGCTATTTTACCCCAAAATAAAAAATCCTCAATATTAAGGAACTAGGGTTTTTTTGGCCAAAATTCTATTTAGAATTCAAAATGTTCTTGTGATATTCGAAGAAATCTAGTTGGGGATTGGAGATGAGAGAGGTTATGGGAGTGAAGGATTTAATATTCAAAACATTTGGCTGATATTCGAGGGAAAGTGGTTGCAGATTTGGGCTGAGGAGTTGAGGAGATTCAATGGTCTATTATTAGTGAAATTTGGAGCATCGTCGCCGGCGGAGGCAATTTCCGGCAGGCGGCAAGTGGCGGAGGAACAACAGTACGAGGTAGATGAACTCGGTCTCTTGGGTTTCTGAAGAGATTAAGACAGTTTTATTTAAAGTGAAGATCAATTATGAGCCGTTGGATCAAAGTGAATAGATGGCTTAGATTTATTGACGCCAAACGACGTCGTTCCAGGCACTGGATCTGGACCAGGTAATTTGGGGTTGGGCTTGGTCCGATTTTGTTAACTCGGCTGAACCAATGGCCCAAAATTGGCTCTCCTCCTTTCTTTTTTGATTGTTTTCTTTTCTTTCTTCTTTTTTTCATTTTGTATTATATTTTCCGATTTTATTAAATGCCAAATTCAAAGATAAAGACCTAAATTAACTTCTAAAATTATATCACTCAATTTCCAAATACAATAATTACTAATTTGAGTGTAAACTAAGATAAATTCAAAATTAATATTTAAAAGTGCAAAAATGAATTATTTTTGTTATTTTCTACTTTGTAAAGCAACCTAGTTACTAATTAATCCTAAAAGGCGAAATGAAACCCTAATTGAAAATACCAAGTAACTTTTGTATTTTTCACTAATTAAAATGCACAAAATACTATGCAAACAATTAATATAAAAATACTACAAAAATCCACAAAATTGCAAAAATAATGAAAGAAATCATTTTGTTTCAATATCTAGGAATAATTCATATAGGGCAAAAATCACGTGCTCACGATAATTATAAAAAAAATATTATTTAAATAAATAAAATTACATAAAAGTTTTTAAAAAACTATATATATATATATATATATATATATATATATATATATATATATATATATATATATATATATATATATATATTTCATATTATCTAATGAAATTACATACAAATTCCAAATAATTATGTATAAGTGAAATTCCATATTATCTAAGAAAATTATAAATCTCAAATAAATAAGTGAAATTATATATAAATCTAATAAATACATATAAAATAATGCATACATATAATCCCATATAATATTTTGAAAGAGAGTAAGAGAAGAATTGAACTTAAAAAATTAATTACATACATATTTACAAACTAACAGTGAAATATAAAAAGAGAGGAAAGTAATGAGTTCAAAAAATAATAAAGTTTTTACATGGAGGAAGGAACAAACCTGTTGAATTTGACTTACGGAGAAGAATGAGGTTTTTTGTTGCAAAAAAGGTGATAAATATTTGCTCTTGGTAGAGGTAGACTAACGGAAAGAATTGGAAAAGACTTTTACTTTAGGGATTTTAGCAATATTAAAAAGTTTACTTATAATTTAATGTTTTTAATTCCATTTTAAAAAGACATCTCTTGGGCTTACGCCTCAACAAAAAAACTCGCGTCAACCAAAAAACTTGCCCGGGCGTATGCCTCGAACTTCTGGGAGTACGCCTTATGGGACTTTCGCCCCCCACCATTTCCCCGGGGCATCTTTCGTACGCCTCACCCCATGGCTCACTTCGAGGCTCGCCCCGGGAACGCCTTTTAAACTACTGGTTTAAATGTAAAGGTGGCTAGGCCCAGCTAGTAAACATTAGTAACTGGCCCCGCCTAATGTAAGCCCAATGTGGGATAAAGATCGGATCCAACCCTACACCACTACAAAGTGGCAAGAGCGGTCGAAGCATCTTTTACCCGAGATGGTCGGGATCGAATCCACAGGGAGCTAGAATTGGGAACTGGATTCTTATATAACCTAGAGATGCTTAGTGCTCTTAATTACTCTTCCATTCCTCTTTTGGTAGAATACTACTTATAATATTTAGGCTAATAATAATCTAAATTACACTAAGAATGATTGCTTCTAGGGTTTTCTAATTAGTTAAAGAGGCACTAGCATAGTGACTTTATCTAAAGCCTAAGGTAAAGATGTATGTTGGGGATTGTAATATAGCGGATGCACATATTACTCACTCTATACATCTCGGTAGCTTGAGTGACTTTGCCCTAAGTGACTTTCTCAAGACCAATTAGGTGTCAAAATTGTGCAAGCAATATATACTCAAGTCGGGTATTACTATCTCTAAGTTTAACCCGTTAAATGCGGCTATCAATCTCTTGATTATACCCCAATTCCTTGTTGGACAGATTTTCCTAGACTCAAGCTCTCCTTCTCAAGAAGAGCCCAAGTAAAATAGGCACAAATTGGTGTTTGCAACTACTAATTCAACATGGAAAATATAAATCAGTCCAAATATCAATTACCCATAAACATCTAAGCCTTAAATTAAAAGACTCATCAAATACCCACACTATGGTTGAGCCACAACCCTAGCTAATGGGTCTAGGTAGTCATAATAATAAAAGAAAACAGAGAAGTAGATGAAGAATAACCCATAAGATTCAGTTACAAGCTAATAATTGAAGATTCAATGATTACTCAAAATAGTCAAAAACCACCGTTCACGTGCTCATCTGAAAGTTATATTACAAAAGATACCCTAAAATTTTGAAAAGAAAGTTTTATACTAGGCCAAATTTTTTGGACAAAAATACCATTGATGAGTTAGTGTGGTCCGCACAAAATGCACTGCGGACCACAATAAGGCTTCTTAGCTTAATTGACCATTCTCTAAATATGGCCACCTCAGGCCGCATAAAATGCACCATGGCTGTGGTGGCTTCAACTGCGGTCCGCACAAACATTGGCCTTAATCTACAAACTCTCCACTCTTTTAACCCCCATCTTTGCCGATCTCACAAACTCGATTGTGGCTACGAAGAGGCCATTGCGGTCCGTCCAAAATGGTTTGAGGCTGCAGTGCTTGAGTTTCCAAAATATGCACCTCTCTGAATCTCCTCACTGCGGACCACACTAAATGGAATGCGGCCACAATGGATCTGTTGAATCAAACTCTTGAAGTAACAAGACCCATCGCATCTGTCTAGCTTTGGATTCCTTCTTTATCATCAAGTACCGAAGTGTGGCATGATCAGTATGAGCTATGACTTTGGCACCTATGAGATACAGCTAAAATTTCTCCATCGCGAACACAATATGCAAAAGCTCTTTCTCAGTCACCGTGTAGTTCACTTGAACATTTATTCATTGTCTTGCTTGCATAGTACACTGGATGAAACATTTTGTTCACTCTTTGACCCAAGACCATCCCAACCGCAACATCGCTCACATCACACATGAGCTCGAAAGGCAAGCTCCAATTGGGTGTGGTAATAATAAAAGTGGTGGTTAACTTGTGCTTGAGAAGTTCAAAGGCCTCATGCATCTCTCATCGAACACGAACTTGGCATCTTTTTCCAATACTTGCATAAGGGATTCTACCTTCAAAAATTCTTTGATAAATATCTGGTAGAACCCCACATACCTAAGAAAACTTCTAACTCTTTTGACATAACTCGAGGAGGGAGCCTTGAGATCATATCAATTTTTGCTTTGTCCACCTTTGTCCCATGCTTTGAAATTTTATGCCCAAGAACTATGCCTCCTCAACCATAAAGTGGCATTTCTCCCAATTAAGAACAAGACTGGTTTCTTCACAACGGGCATACACTCTATCAATATTTCTCAAACATTCATCGAACGAATCACCAACAACACTAAAAGTCATCCATGAACACCTCCAAAATATCGTCCACCATATCGGTAAAAATAACCATCATAAATCGCTGAAATGTAGTCGGCACATTACACAACCCAAAGGCATCTTAGAAAAGAAAATGTGTCATATGGACAAGTAAATGTAGTATTCTCCTAATTTTCCGGAGCAATCAAAATTTTGATATACCCAGAATACCCATCTAAGAAACTGTAGAAGAACATCTAGCAAGTTGATCTAACATATGATCAAGAAAAGACAATGGAAAGTGATCCTTGCGGGTCACTTTATTCAACTTGCGGTAGCCCATGCATATCCTCCACGCGGTGATAGTCCTTGTTGGAATCAACTCATTCTGCGAATTTTTATCCATGATACCACCTTTCTTTGGAACACATTGCACCAGCAAAGTCTAAGAGCTATCAGAGATGGGGTACACAGCCCCATAATCCAACCACTTGATCACCTCATTTTTCACAACTTCTTGCATTGTCTCATTCAACCTCCTTTGATGTTCCAATGAGGGCTTTGTATCATCTTCCAAATAATCTTGTGCATATAGAATGCGGAGCTTATCCCCGAATATCCGCTAAGGTCCATCCAATTGCCTTATCCCACTTTTGAAGCACCACCAATGTGGCATCCACCTGCATGTTAGTAATACAAAAGGAAAGAATAACATGCAAAGTTGAACTAGAGCCTAAGAATACATACCTGAGGTGTGGAGCCAATGAATTCAACTCCAACACCGGGGGTTCCTCAATTGAAGGTTTTGTTGGTGGGTTCTTCTTATTCTCAAGATCCAAAGAGAGTTTCCTAGGAACATAAGAGTAAGAGCTCATTCCATGTAAAGCATTCATGCACTCCACTTGTCATTCATCCTCATTTACATCAAGATTCAACGATACTGCCTCTAGAGGGTCCTCCACATTGATCATTGCACTAGCATCATCAACTATCACTACCGTGACAAGGTCCACAAAGGTGTACACCTCAGAACCATTGGGCTACTTTATTGACTTGCGCATAAGAAAGACCACTTTCTTATCACCCACCTGAAAGGTGAGTTCCCTTGCTTTCACATCAAGAAAAGCCTTCCCAGTAGTAAGGAAAGGTCTTCCCAGTATGATTGAAACCTCATAATCTACCTCACAATCCAAGATCACAAAATCAACTGGCACGATAAATTTATCCTTCCGGACAAGGACATCATCAATAATACCCAATGCTCTCTTTATAGTTCTATCCGCCATTTGCAATCACATGAAAGTCGGTCCGGGTTACCCAATATCCAAAGTCTTGAAAACTGAGTAGGGAATCAAGTTGATACTTGCCCTCAAATCACATAGAGCTTTTTCAAGGTCCGCACTTCCAATGGTGCAAGGAATTGTGAAAGAACTAGGGTCTTCTATATTCGGGGCCATTGAGTGCACTATTGCACTAACTCGGTAGGTCATCTTCATAGTTTCACAATCCATGGATCTTTTCTTTGTCACCAAGTCCTTCGTGAATTTAGCATAACCTGGCATTTGCTCTAGAGCCTCCACCAAAGGTACATTAATGGATAAGCTCTTTATCATGTCAACAAACTTCTTAAATTGATTCTCATTTTTTTATTTTCTAAGTCTTTGAGGATAAGGTGGAGGTGGCCTTGGAAAAGGTTCCTTGGCTTTAGGCACAACCATTTCTGGCATGTCTATTACGTGTTCCCTAGACAGATTCAAGTCATTCTGAGTCTCCACCTCAGCATCTTGAATATCAATTTGCACCTCCTCATTCATGTTCTCATCATTCACATTTTCAACAACAAAAGGAATCTCATCTTCTTTCAACTCAACTTCATCACTCAAATTTT
The DNA here is from genome assembly GCA_034376525.1 of Nicotiana benthamiana. Classification (NCBI taxonomy): domain Eukaryota; kingdom Viridiplantae; phylum Streptophyta; class Magnoliopsida; order Solanales; family Solanaceae; genus Nicotiana; species Nicotiana benthamiana. Next base: position 122,708,094 of record CM067330.1, read on the forward strand.
CTTTTTGTTTGGAGGCATTAACATCACCACCTCATCCACTTCTTGTAGTTACCTCCATAACATGATTTTTTACACCCTTAGGTTTAACTACCATATCACTTGGTAGAGTCCCCTTAGGACGAGTATTCAAGGATTACGAGATTTGTCCTCATTAAACCTCCAAGTTTCCGATTGAAGTATTGTGGGAAGCTAATTGAGCATCAGAGTCTGCCTTCTTTTTCAACATATGTTCAAACATCATTTCAATTCTTATCATTTCATTGTTATAAGACTTCGGACCTAGGAATGAATATGGGGGTGGATTGTTCTCTTGTTGATACATTGAAGGCCTTTGAAAGTCTTGCCCCCAATTTCCTTGATTGTCGTTGTTCCAACAACCTTGATTAATGTTACCACCCCAGTTGTTGTTGTTGCCATTCCAATTACCGTGATTATTTTGATTATTGTTCTGATTGCCCCAATTGGAATTTTAGTTGTTGTCCCCCTAATTACTATTCCATAGTTGTTGTTAATTACCCCAATTGCTTTAGGGTTGTTGGTTAGAAGAATTTCCCCTTTGGCCCTGATAATGTTCACATATTGCACTTCTTCATTATGACCATCATAACCATCATCTTGGAATCCACCACATCATTGTCAAATTGATCCGAACCCCCTTGGTGTTTTTGAACTCTTTGCCTTCTTTTATTCACCAGCATGTTGATACCCTCCATAGAACTTACTTGGTGTGGATTTTGAACATGGTGTAACTATTCCTTTGCTAGGTGGTTCATTGTTGTTGTCAGCTCTGCTATAGCCTGCCCATGATTATCTAGCTCTTATGTAAGTGAGTGACTGTGGGGCCACCCTATGGTACATTGGCTTTACTTTGCCAAGTGGAGGACGTGTCAGTCATCTCGTCAAAATGTCAGAAGCCTCATCATAAGATGGCTTCATGAAATTACCCCCGGGAAGTTGGTTTATTATGCACTGATTTGTTGTGTTAATACCCCGGTAAAATGTCTGTTGTATTGTTACCTCAGTCATATCATTGTTGGGACATTCCTTTAACATGGTTCTATATCGCTACCATATCTCATGTAATGGATCGGTGGGCTCTTACTTGAAAGCAAAGATCTCATCTCTCAATTCTGCCATGTGCCCCGATGTGAAAATCTTTGCAATGAATTTATCCACCAACTCATCTCAAGTAGTGATCGAATGGTTGGTAAGTCGCTCAAGACAATCCAATGCCTTCCCTCTAAGTGAGAAGTGGAATAGTCTCAACCGAAGTGCATCCTCTGACACATTAGTATGATTGCTCCCCCAACAGGTATCCACGAAACCCTTGAGATGTTTGTAAGCATTATAGTTGGGAGCACCTGTGAAATAACCTTGTTGCTCCAACAATATCAGCATCACTTTTGTAATTTGAAAATTTCCAGCTCGAATCCGGGTTGGGACAATTAGACTTTCATATCTTTAGTTGGGAAGCACTCAAGCTGCCACTCTTGGAGGTCGCGCGGGAGTGTCTTGAATATTATCATTGGCCTGGCAGCCTCTACTTTGTCCTTGGGGTACAATAGGAACCTCATCATCAATATTGCCATCTACCTCCTCCCCCGCTGGATGATCTCCGAGAGGTGTGTTGTTTGATGCCATTTTATACCTGAAATTATGACACACACAAATTAGCAACGTGGAAGGAAAGAAGAAAAAACATAAACTATTTAGATAGATAGCCAAAACCGTTAGCTTCCTGGCAACATCGCCAAAAAGTTATCGGAGCCAACCCTACACCACTACAAAGTGGAGAGAGCGGTCCAAGCAGCTTTTACCCGAAATGGTCGGGATTGAATCCACAGGAAGCTAGAAGTGGGAATTGGATTCATGTCTAAACTAGAGATGCGTAGTGCTCTTACTTACTCTTACAATCATCTTTTGGCTGAATATTACTTCTATCATTTAGGCTAATAATAAGCTAAATTACACTAAAAATGATTGCTTGTAGGGTTTTCTAATTAGTTAAAGAGACACTAGGGAAGTGACTTTCTTCTACATGAATACTTGACGATATCTAAAGCCTAAGGAAAAGACATTATGTTGGGATGTGATACAGACAATGCACAGAATTACTCACTATGTACCTCTCGGTAGCTGGAGTGACTTTTCCCTAATTGACTTTCTCAAGACCAAATTGGATGTCAAAATTGTGGAAGCAATACAGGCTCAAGTCGGGTATTATTATCTCTAGGTTTAACCCTTTAATTGGGGCTATCAATCTCTTGATTACACCCCAATTCTTTGTTGCATTAATTTTTCTAGACTCAATATCTCTTTCTCAAGAAGAGCCCAAGTCAAATAGGCACAAATTAGTTTTTGCAACCACTAATTAAACATGGAAAACACAAATCAGTCCAAATAACAAGTACTCATACACATCTAAGCCTTAAATCAAAAGACCCACCAAATACCCACACTATGGTTGAGCCACAACCCTAGCTAATGCATCTAGATACTCATAATAATAAAAGAAAATAGAGAAATAGATGAAGAATAACCCATAAGATTTAGTTACTAGCTAATAATTGAAGATTCAATGATAAACCCACTATAAAATTACTCAAAATAGTTAAAAACCAGAGTTCACGTGCTCAACTGAAAGTTATATTACAAACGATACCCTCAAAGTGTGAAAACAAAGTATTTATACTAGGCTGAATTTTCTGGACAGAAACACCCCTGATGAGGTAGTGCTGCCGCACAAAATGCACTGCAGACCACAATGAGGCTTCTTAGCTTAATTGACCATTCTCTGAACCTAGCCATCGCGTGCCACATAATATGCACCACGGCCGCAGTGGCTTCAACTGCAGTCCGCACAAAAAGGACAGACAGACCGCATTGGTCTTAATCTCCAACTCTCAACTCTCTAAACCCCCATCATTGCGGCCGCGGTGAGGCCACTGCGGTCTGCACAAAATGGTTTGCGGCCGCAGTGCTTGATTTTCCAAAATATGCACCTCTTTGAATCTCCTCACTACAGATTGCACTAAATGGAATGCGGCCATAGTGGATCCGTTGCAACTGTGGTTGGACTTATTCCTGGTACTTGTGCATGTTTCACTCCTTTTGAGCTAGTTTTGACTAATTATCACCTTTTCGTACAAACCCTACAAACAAGTACAACATGTAAACCTTACTATTTTATATTTACTATTAATCAACACTCAAGTAAAAAAGTGTGTAAAATGAACTAGAATCCTTAGTTATCAGCCGGCCCTGGTTAAAATCGGACAGTCAAGGTCCTTGAGTCTCTTTCATTTTTGGGCTGATTTTTTAGCCCAATACAGCTTCAGTGCTGTTTTGGCCTTGACCAAATAACCTAATGGGCTACTGCTGGCCCAACTCCACTTATCCAATAAATGATTAAAGGTCCAGTACCTATAACCCAAAGCATGTATATAATTAATAGCTTTTTTATTTGAATTCCATATTATATTTAAATAGGAGCATCCTTAGTTTGCTTTAGTGAGATACAAATCTTTTAAAATAAATCAAGGCGTGCCATTCATAATTGAATCACCTAATCTATGGCCATCACATTAATATTATAACTTAATGTAGAAAACATTTGAACATTCTTAGTTTGCTTTAGGCACGTTTATAATAGAATCATCATAGCTATGAGTACGGTTCCCATGACGTAGTTGTGATACTTATTTCCAAATACTGGGGTATATTTATGTGACCCGGCCACAACTACTAATAACTTTAATAAATTAAACATGTTGTAGATCGTGGGTACGGTTCCCATAACATGATTCGCAATATGCATCAAACAAACAAGTGTACGACAATCGTAACTTGTTCCAAATAATTCTATAAAGTAATTAAAAGCGGTTATAAAGTTAAAGATGCACAATAGATTTAAAAATATAGTAAATAAGATAATAGGCCAATTATTAATAGTTTACATGACCATGCTAGAACTACGGAACCTGGAAATGCATAATACTTTCTCTGGGTTAATAGAATTCCTTATCTAGAATTTCTTGTCCGCGGACTTTGTTTCAAATTTCCTCAATCTGGGATTTTAAAATAAACTGGTGACTTGGGACACCAAATAAATTATTCCAAGTGGCGACTCTGGAAATAAATAAAAATAATCTCTTTTCGAATAATGTCACTTTAATTGGAAAAACTCTCTTATATCCCCCTATCGGGTGGTAAAAGTAGGTGTGACAGCTCTGGCGACTCTATTGGGGATAGATCCTAGAATCTCTGGTTCAGGGTTTAAGAATTCGAGCTTAAAATAACTTTCATAATTGGATTTTACTTATTATCTGATTATTTATTATATGCTTGGGCCTATTGTGCTAAATGCCGTTTTTTACCGCTTTGATATTATTTGAATTATATATAAACTGCTGTGAAACCCTTCTCTTCTCTTCTTGGGTAAAGTGAACGATGGCATGAATTCCTTTATGTTAATGTCATACCCTAATTGAGAAAGAGGTTCGGACAAGTTACAAAGTCGGATGGCCTTTTGGTTCTCGGTACGTAACCTCTCATCGGCTCGAGTTGTCCGCTCGGGTACACCAAGTCTAGAACAATGCACCAAGGTTCTAAACCTAGAATAGTTTAGCCTCATGCTACATCCCAAATAGGAACGCTTTCTTGCATCATGTGCATTTGACTTTGGGGACTCAACATAGGGATAGGGTCCGTCTAGGACAGGTGTAACCAAAAATTAAAAGACCATCCTGATGCATTTTACGTGATACTTCTACCATTATTTGCTTCAGTTTGCATGTTGATCGATTTCTATAATAGAGAGAAAAATTGGAAAAAATTCAATTGAGGTATGAGAGAGATAATTAACCGCTTTTGAAAAATCAGATGTCCAAAATATACCAAAACTCTGACGAAATTTTGAAAAAAAAAAAGAGAAGAAAAGCAAGAGAAAGAAAGAAAAATAGTTTCTAAATACTTCATGTTTTTTGTTGCGTCAAAACTAACTGAACTACGCGGGTTTGATTCTCACCAGATGTGGGATACGTAGGCAACCCTCATCGGGTCCAGCCTGCTTTTGCAAAAATAACCCAAAAATTTGAAAATATCATCATTTGTTTTCATGAATAAAGTGGGCGATGCAATTTAAGTCTAAATAAGCCGAACGTCCCAATGGGGCGCCGAAAGGCCGTTTTTCCAAGAATAGCCAATGACGGTTCCTTCGCTAATTTTTGGCCACCTACCAAGAATAACACTAAAAAATTCCTTCTTAAGTGTTGAAGGGCCATATTTGCAAAGGTAGCCATATTTATTTGAATTTTGTAAAAGGCCTCTTTCTATCAGCTTTAACAAAATTTACTTTGTCTTAAACCGATCATCTTAATCTAAATGTGTAGAATGAGAATGAGTCAAAACTTACCAATGAAGGTTATGACCAAGATCCCGTTGGAACTACACATGTGGTGGGAAGATTTGGGTAAACCATGACGAGACATGGTCAACCATTACTTGGGGGCCCTTACCGGATTATTAAAGATAAAGCCTATGTGGGATATATAAAAGCACTGGAGACATTTTTTGACCCAGCTCATAACGTTCTGTATTTCACAAATTTTGAACACACACCTACTTTGGAAGAGATAGCGGGTTATGTTGGGAGTACCGAGGGTCTAAGACATAAATACCTGGTCGTTCCAAGGGTCGTCACCCCTTACAAGTTTCAGGATTTGTAGAAAATAAATAAGCAAGTCCAGTATTCAGATTTGGCCAGTGGGTTTTCCACTCTACACTTCATATACCAGCGGTACGAACATATAAGGGGATTTGAAAAACCAAAAATAGAATATGTAGTAAAGGGAACCGGCCAAAGTTGGAAGAGCAAAGATGTTTTCGCTTTCATAGTGGCATTCTTAGGTCTTCTGGTGTTTCCCCGGAAGGATGGGAATATTGATTTATGGTTAGCTGAAGTTGTCAACATTTTGATTACTAATGCCAAGAGCACCCTCAAACTTACGATAGTATCAGAAATATTCTGAGCTCTCACCGCTTGCAAAGCTGGGGTAGATTTTTTCGAAGGGTGAAATTTGTTACTACAAATTTGGATGATTGAGCATCTATGTCATCGTCCTCAGTACATGAACTATGGATCGGCATGCAAAGGCTGCATAGAGGAGTTTAGTACAAGGGTCAATGGGTTCAAGATCCCAAAAAGGGTCGTAGATTGGATATCCTACCTCGGCTCTATAACTGCAAACCAGATAGAGTAGACGTTGGGTTGGCTTCATATTAATAAGGTTATATATATGCCTGCCACCGGTCCTCACTTCCTCCTAATGAGTCTCAGAAGTATCCAACCTTATGCCCTATACCTGGTCTTGAGACAATTGGGAAGATGCAAAATAGTCACAAAGGACAAAGATCTTAGCATTCATACAGTAGAAATCCTCTCTAATGGCCTATTTCATGAAGCAGTGGTTCACCAGATCTAGAGTGAGTTACTTGACATCGAACACCCGAGTGCATGATTTATCCAAGGGTGAAGTTTCGTCCGATTACCTTTCTTGGTATAAAAGGAGTCTTGAGTTTGGGAGACTGTCTAAGAGGCTCTACCTCCAAGAATTTGTTGAATCATCACAAGAACGATGGGATTGGCTGACCAAAGAAAATGAATACAGAGCCACCATAAGCAAGTTGCAGGGGCAAATCAGGGATCTTAATTTTGATAGTGGTTTGCAAGTTGCTGCAGATAATGGTGAAAAGAAGTAGTTGTCCCAAGAAAATGAAGTCCTCCGAGCCCAAATTCAAAGAATGAAGATAACTGTTGAAAATCCGGGAAGGATCCAAGCAGATGAAAGACTTATAAACGGTCTCAGGTGGAAAGTGTGTGAGTATGAGATTTCTTTGGAGAAACTTGAAAGTAGTCTGGAAAGTGCCTGGGCACAATTGGCGAAGAACGCAGAAGGACGGACAGAGTTTGTTCAGCAATTAAAAGGAAAATATAATAGAGAAGGTCGCAAATCTAAAGAAGAAGCTATACCGTCAGAATGAAATTGCTAAATAGACAAAGAACTTCAAGGCAGAGAGGGAACATTGTTATGCATTAATGGCCCGACTAGAAAAGGACATGCAACAATTGCAGAAGCAAAGCCATAATGACCGAAGTTCTGAAATCTAGATCTCAACAAATTGGGTTCTTGCTCTAAGAGAAAGGAATCATTAGAGAAAGGATTTGAGCGATTGCTGACTACATCATCATGAAATGCCATGAGTGTGAGAATATGACTCGATTCACCTTCTTCACTGCAGTAATGGCTTTTATCCTCCAGACAATGGATGATCTGCATCGTCTTTAAGGAGATCTTGCACGTAGGCCCATGGCGAGACCGACTGATATCTCGTGGGCCCTTGGAGTAGTTTCGGAGGCACTTATGTATTGCTGATTTTTCTTTTCGATTCTGTATTGCAGCTTTCTTTTTGAGCTTGTTTTGAGTCTGTTTTAGTTTTTCAGTTCTTAGGTATGTATGATAGAGTCTTTTTAATAGAGAAATTTTTATTTTAATGAAAATTTGAAAACCCCCAAAAATTGTTTCCATCTTTTATTTCGCATTTATTCCTTGAACTACGTGATGATCTTATTCACGCAGCGTCGTAATACGTAAGAAATCCCCATCGTATCCGGTCATGGTTTTAGATAACTCAAATAAGAGAGAAATGACGAAAAAAGAAAACAAGAAAAAGAGATAAAAGAAGAATAAGAGAGAAAATAATGCAAAAGAGAGGGTGCAAAGAAAAGAGAGCAAATAATGAAAAGTGCCAAAAAGAAGAGAAAATGAAAAAATCTGGGAGATAAACAAAAGCTAGGATGAAACACGCAACCATTGCAAAACATGAAGAAACACATTTAATTATTTAGATGCATTTCATTTGCTAACGTGCGATACCCTGTGTGTTAATTGTCTCAAACTAATTGGTTTGTTGTGTATGCTTTGAGACCAGGTTTGGTTATTAAGGTGGTTGGTTTTGTGGTAAGCTGGCTTAGCACCCCTACTTTACAAGATCCAAGGGAAGTGTCAAAATATCATCAGAAAGTCATCTACCAACAATTCCTATCCCAGAGGATAGCCCGTTATCGGTTATCCCAACATCAAAGTCGGCGACTGCTGAAGAGAATAGGGCAATGCGCCTCCGCATGATGGAAATGTGGGACACTTTGTCTAACAGTAGAGAGTTGCCTAGTGCATTACCTGGTTTCCCCGAGCTGATCCCTAGAACAAGTGGTACCTCCAACATCCCTATAAGTTACTCAAACACCCCACTCGGACAGCCCACCATGTCAGCCCATTTTGCCGAAACGTCTTCATAGGTTTGCCCCCAGGCCCTGATTTCGGGAGTGGCTTCTAACATATTCACTGCACCACCCACCTTGTCCATGGCATAGCCAACATTGCCCAGGCCAAGATTTGAGCCATCATCCTTTACTTTCCAAATACCACCATTCCTATAGGACACGACTCATGTCACCACAAACTCGTAACCTCAACAACCACGTTATGAGTTTACTGCAAGACAAGACAAAACTGTAAAGAATCCCGAGCAAGACGAGATCACTCAAAAAATAAAAAGCATAGAACAAAGTCTCAAGAACATACAAGGCTTGAGTGGTCAGAAAAGTGTATCCTATGTTGACTTGTGCATGTTCCCGCATGTTCATCTGCCCATCAGCTTCAATACTCCCAAGTTTGAAAAGTATTACGTACATGGGGACCCCATAGCTCACCTGAAGAGATATTGCAATCAGTTGAGGGGAGTGGCGAAAAATAAGAGCTCATAATGGCTTACTTCGGGGAGAGTTTAGTTGGAAGTGCATTTGAATGGTATATAGACCAAGACATCTCCCGCTGGCACATATGGGATGTGTTGGCCCATGATTTTGTCAGACAGTTCCAGTACAATATGGACAGAGCTCCAGATCTAAACTTTTTATCCAATTTAAAAAACAAGTCTTTAAAAAGCTTCCGAGAGTGCGCTATCAAGTGGAGTGAACAAGCTGCCAGGGTAAAACCCCCAATGGATGAGACCGAGATGGTCAGTGTCTTTCTGCAAGCCCAAGAGGCTGGTTACTTCCAGAACATGATGTCCGCTATGGGTAAGCCATTCACAAAAGCCATAAATATTAGGGAAATGGTAGAGAATGGTTTGAAAATGGGTCGCATACTGAGCCAGTTGGCTGTAAGATCCACCTTTAAGGAAATCCAGAGTGGGTCAGGGCTGCAGCAAACCGGAAAAAGAAAGAAGAAATGTCAATGATGGCCTCAAGTCTTAGAAACCCCCGTCAACCCTAAGGTTACTTTGGTTCCACTTCAAGCCCTCCGCAACATTGTTACCCTCACCAAGATGCGACATATGCCCTGACTCCTCAGCCTTATACAATGATGAATGCCTAGCCATACGCTCGGCCACAACAACAGTATAACCAGAATTGAGCTCCACCTCCCAGAAATAACCCTCCTCAGCAAGCTCCATATAATCCCTGTCCCCCACAGAATAACTTTCCATATAACGCCCATGCCCGTGATCTACCCATAAAGACCAGCTTCACACCTATTGGTGAATCATATTCCAACCTCTTCCCAAAGTTGGTCCAAATAGGTTTGTTGCAGCCCGTACCTCCAAAAACGAAAAACCTAGAGTCACCTTCTTACAGACCCAGTACCCAATGTACTTATTATTTAGGGGCAGAAGGGAATGATACAGAGGATTGTTAGACCTTCAAAAGGGCCGTTGAGAACCTAATAGAGAAGAAATGAAGTAGTGCTGAAGGATGAAAAGGTCCCCAATGTAACCAATAACCCATTGCCAGCTCACAAAACATGCCAGTTATCGGGATGATTTGTGATGATAAAGAGTTTGACCTAGCTTTGAAGGCTATAATTGCTATCGCTGATGTTGAAAAAAAGACCAAAGTGGCGGAAAAGCAAACTAAGGATGAGAAGAAAAAATTCGATTCCTCAAAGTGTAAAAAAGGTTGTGGAAATGAAGACAGGGGCAGAACCTCCCAAAGATGTCGTACTTTACATTCCCAGGGCCCCTAGAAAGGAACAATTTGTGTTGAGTCCCCCCAAAAGGTTTGAACAAACAATGTCACGCTTACGGTACCAAATATGTACGTACCAAAGGGGACGTATGTGGTGGGGGGTCGATAATTTCACCCGGGCTAACTAAGCCCGTGGTAATCAGCCGTGCACCACAGAAGCCCATGAAGGACCCCACTACCGTCCCCCGGAACTACAACAAAGTAGTAGTGATGTACATGGGAAAGGAAATCACGGGGGAAGTGAATGAAACAAACCCGTCTAGGAAATACCTTAATTTGGAAGAATTTAACAATGCAACATAGAAGCGTTTTCCGCTTAAAAAGCCAGTCAGTGTCAAATAGGCAGAGGAATAGTTCAAAAAAATTAAAGTTATGGGCTACAATGTAATTGACCAACTCCAAAAGTCTCTCTCCCAAGTCTCACTTTTGTCTCTACTGATAAGCTCGAATGAGCATGAGAAAGTACTGATAAAAATCCTTAATGAGGCATATGTAACCATCGAGACCACTATTGAGAAATTAGAAAGAATAGCGAAATGATTTTTAGAAGTCAATCAGATCTCATTCAGCCGAAATGACTTGACTCCATAAGGGGTGCCCACAACAAAATTCTTCATTTGATTGTTAAGTGTGAAGAATACGTGAAAAGCGTTACGTTTGATGGCGGATCTGGGGTTGACATCTGCCCTCTCTCAACCTTACAAATAATGGAAATTGGTACTAAAAGAATTAGACCCAAAAATGTTTGTGTACGTGCTTTTGATGGAGTCAAGAGATATACGATCGGGGAGATTGATTTGATCTTAACCATCAGCCATGTGGATTTTGAGGTAACATTTAAAGTTTTGGACATGGACACCTCCTACAATTTTCTCTTAGGAAGGCCTTGGATCCATGCAGTAGGGGACGTACCATCTACTCTCCACCAAATGATTAAGTCTGAACATGAAAACTAGGAATCGTGGTCCACAGAGAAGATGAGCAATCAATTTATAGGGACCCATAAGTCCCATGTTTGGAGGCTAAGGAAGGTAGTGAACACATAGTCTACCAAGATTGTGAGATCATGGTCGTAGACTAGTATGAGGAAGGAAACCTGCGTCCTCAACCCTTCTGGTCAAATACATCAATCATGGTCGCCAATGAAATGATCAAACATGGCTACAAGCGCGGGAAAGGGCACGGGGCATCTTTGTATGGCATTACAGAGCCTGTTATCTTGACTTCCAGTGAGAAATTCTTCGGTGTGGGTTTCCAAGCCACAGAAGGTGACGTAATATGGGCTATGAACGCAAGAACAATGGGTGGGTCCTGCATCAGCTAGTCCAGCATCTCTCCAAAATGTTTGTCAAGCCAAGATAAATAGAGGGATTAGATGAGGCCTTCATGGCCGAAGAAATTGAGGACATCTGTAGGTCATTGAGGCAAATGTTATATGAGGATCATATGGTCCATCCGGGTGAAGGCTCAAGCACTACTGAGGTGCAATATATGGGGCCCAATGCCAAGCTTCAAAATTGGAAGGCTACTCCCTTCCCAGTCAAGCAGGAATCCTGGTAGTTTAGTCTTGCCATCTTTTCTGCATTCCGAGTTATTTCAGGTTATAACTAGAATATCTTTAGTTTATTATCTATAAAAATCCAATGTAAACCCTTCTATATGAAAATTCAATAAAATAAAATCAATATTTCATCGTATATGAATCTCTTTATATATTCTTTTCAATTTTGTTATTTTTCTCATTTCTTCTTTCAATTCTAATAATGCTGACTTAAATAACATGACATTCTTGCAGACTTCATGCCCAGATACTAACACATTGTCTATCTGTGAAATAATGAACCAAGAACCAAAATACAATAAAGATGAGGCTTTTACAGAAATAAACCAAGAATTGGATTAATTTGAGAATAAGCCTAAGCCAAACTTAAATGAAACTGAGCCAGTTACTTAGGGTAGTTCGGAAGAGGTCCGGGAAACCATGATAAGCATTCACACTAATGAAAGAACTAGGGATGCATTGATCCAACTTTTGTTTGAATTCAAAGACGTGTTTGGCTTGTCCAATGATGATATGCCAAGATTTAGTGTTGATTTTGTGGTGCACAAATTGCCAACTTACCCCGGTTATCCCCCTGTCCAACAAAAGTAGAGAAAGATTAAAATGAACCTTAGTGATAAGATTAAAGAAGAAGTCACCAAAAAGTTAAAATCGGGTGCGGGTAGTCTGATACACCACATGGTTGGCTAATGTGGTCCCAGCGCCAAAGAAATATGGGAAACTTCGAGTGTGTGTTGATTATCGAGATGTGAACAAAGCAAGCCCTAACAACAACTTTCCATTACCAAACATCCACATTCTTGTTGACAACTATGACAAACATGAGATACATTCTTCGTAGATTGTTATACTGGGTATCATCAAGTTCTGATGGATGAAGAAAAGACGGCTTTCACTACACCTTGGGGTACTTAGTGCTCTGGGTCATTCCGTTCAGTTTAAAGAATGTCGTAGTGACTTACATGAGAGCTATGGCTGCCATCTTTCATGACATGATGCACCAGGAAATTGAAGTGTATATGGATGATGTGATCATTAAATAAAAAATGTAGGACGACCATGTGCGAGATCTGAGAAAGTTCTTGGAGCGTCTGTGAAAGTATGACTTGAAATTAAATCCCTCTAAGTGTGTATTTGGAGTACCATCTGGGAAACTTTTGGGATTTATAGTCTATTGGGGGGCATCGAGTTAGATCCAACAAAGATAAAGTCTATTCGGGATTTGCCTCCTCTGAGAACAAAGAAAGAGGTTATGAGTCTGCTGGGTAGGTTGAATTACATAAGCATGTTCATTGCTCAGTTTTCTGCCACAAGTGAGCCCATATTTAAGTTATTAAAGAAAGATCTGGTGATTACATAGATAGATGAGTGTCAAGAAGCTTTCGCCAAAATCAAAGAATTTTTGTCAAATACGCCAGTGTTGGTTCCACGATCTTGAAAAGCCTTTGATCATGTACTTGATAGTATTGGAGAATTTTTTTGGATGTGTTCTCGGGCAACATGATGTGAGTGGGAAGAAATAACAAGCCATACACAATTTGAGCAAGAAATTCACTAGTTATGAAGCCAAGTACACTTTGTTGGAGAGAATTTAGTGCGCCCTAACTTGGGCTGCTCAGAATCTTAGGAATTACTTGATAGCGTATACCACCTATCTCATAACTATATTGGACACTTTGAAGTACATATTACAAAACCCGATGCCCACGAGAAGGTTAGCGAAATGGAAAATCATGCTCACTGAGTTTGACATAGCCTATGGCACCTACACGGCAATAAAAGCTCAAGCTTTGGCGGATCACCTAGCTGAAAATCATGTTGATGATGAATATTAGCCTTTGAGTACTTACTTTCAAGACAAGGAAGTAAATTCAGTTGAGATAATTCTAGAAGACACCAATTCTTGGAAAATATTCTTCGATGGAACTGTGAATGCAAAAGGTGTTGGGATTGGGGAAATTTTGATTTCACCAACTGGTCAGCACTATCCAGCCACAACCCGGCTACGATTTTTTTGCACGAACAACACTGCCGAGTACGAAGCTTGCATTATGGGCATGAACATGGCAATTGATCAGGATGTGGAAGAATTGTTAATCATGGGAGATTCTGACTTGATTATACAACAAGCTCAAGGTGATTGGGAAACTCGGGATATCAAGCTTCTTCCATACAGGCAACATGTGGAAGATCTTAGCAAGCGCTTCAAATCCGTCAAGTTCAGGTACATTCCTCGATTTCACAATGAGTTGGCCGATGCACAAGCTACTTTTGCCTCAATGTTGCCGTATCCAGGCAATGTCCATATTGACCCATTGGAGATCCAAATCCGAGAAAGACATGGTTATTGCAATACAGTTGATGTGGAACCAGATGTTTAGCCATGGTATCATGATATCAAAATATTCTTGAAAACAAATGAATATCCCAAGCAAGCTCGTGGAGATCAAAAGAGAACTATTAGAATGCTTGCCAGTTGGTTTCTTCTTGAGCAAAGAAGTTTTGTATAAAAGGACTCCAGATCTGAACCTTTTACGATATGTGGATGACCAAGAGGCTGGAAAAATCATGAATGAAGTGCACGCAGGAGTTGTGTACCCCATATGACAGGATACGTCCTTGCAAAGAAAATCCTTTGGGCAAGTTATTACTGGATGACTATGGAAAAGGATTGTTTCAGTTTTGCCCGAAAGTGTCATCAGTGTCAAGTACACGGTAACCTGATTCATGCACTGCCTGCAGAATTACACCCTATGTCAGCACCGTGGCCGTTCGTTGCTTGGGGTATGGAATCCATTGGGCCAATTGATCCAAAAGCTTCAAACGGGCAAAGATTCATCTTAGTTACCATTGACTATTCCAAAAAATGGGTTGAAGCAGTCATTCTCAAAGCCATCACCAAGAAAGCGGTGGTGGGCTTTGTGCATTCCAACATTATCTGTCATTTGGTATTCATAAAACTATCATTACGGACAATGCTGCAAATTTGAATATTCATTTAAATATGAACAATTTAAGATCACGCATCAAAATTCTACCCCTTATCGGCCCAAAGCTAATGGTGTTACTGAAGATAACAAACAAAAAACTCAAGAAGAACCTCACGAAAATGATTCAAAGTTCTAGGCAATAACATGAAATGTTGCCTTTTACATTGTTGGGATATCACACAACCATGCGCACATCAGTTGGGGAAACACCCTATCTATTTGTTTATGGCACTGAAGTCGTAATACCCGCAGTGGAAATTTCATCCCTTTGAATCATCGTTGAAGCTGAGATTGAGGACAATGAAGGGGTCATGACCTATCTATAACACTTAATCTGATTGATGAAAAGCGTATGGCCGCAGTTTTCCATGGGCATTTGTATCAATAAAGAATGGCTCGTGCCTACAATAAGAAAGTGCGGCCTAGGAACTTTGAAGTGGGGAAACTCGTTTTGAGACGTATTCTCCCACATCACAAGGAAGCAAAAGGAAAGTTCGCTCCAAATTGGAAAGGTTTGTACATTATAAGAAAATTGCTGCCAAAAGGGGCCTTGTACTTGGGAGACATTGAAGGAAATGACCCTGAAAAAGCTGTCAAAACAGATGCGGTCAAAAGGTATTACGTTTAACCCTTCTGCAGTATCGATATTCTCTGATTGGGATGACGAAGGCTTTCATTCTTACTACCCAAATACATTTAACCCTTTGCTAACCCTTTGAGGCAGTTACCTTTCTTTGATTACCCTCTTTGGAACCCGAAATGTTGTAAAAAAACAAAATAACAAAGACAAAGAGAAAATCAAAAAGTTTCCTGAACTACGTATGACTTGAATCTGAAAGGATGAGTAGACAGACTCTCTCTGGGGTTCAATCACGCTAAAATAAAAATCCACATTTCCCCAAAAATTTGAAACTGGGGCAAAATTTATAGTGGTTTGGCGACGTTTCGCCTAAAAGGTTCCAAAGTTGTAATTCAATCCAAACTCTTTTTACCCTAAATTCAAAGTCCTTCGGATCAATTATTAAGGTGTTAAAAATGGGAGATTTTTGGTTACTTGGATCCAATACAATCAAATGAGAGAAATAAAATGAGAGAGTCTTACTAGTAAAAGTTAGCACGGGCTGCGTAAGGCGATGGTGACTAGAGAAAATAAAAATGAAAGAGTCTTGTTAGTAGAACTCATAAAATAGCACTATAAGATGACGATAAGAAGAGAAATGAGAGAGGGTAGGTTGCTCAAAACCCCCAAAGGGCGCCACTGATAAAAAAAAGGAATTCCTTACAACCATATGGCACTGATAGAGTCCTGGAAAGGTTTCACGGTTTTAAGGTATGGGTTATGATGGGCTTATGAGAGTTAGGATGGTTTGCGTAGATCGGGTATTGATAACTATGATTTTATCATGTTTTATGCCCATACTTGCCTATGCTTTGTGTGTGAATTGCCATAAAATAGTCCCAAAATACCTATATCTTGCGCTTGATTGAAGGTTTGAGAGACAACATGACAAACATCAAAGATCAGCTCAAAACGGAGTGAAACCTGGCAAGTGTCAGAGACCAAGTGAAGTGGGGAATAAGAAGACCTAGCGCGTACCGCACTGTTTTGCCACACGGCCGTGCTAAGAGTTCAGAGACTGGGTATTTCAAGGGAATACCGCACGGTCCGCGTGTGTTGAGAATCTGAGACCAACAATTGCAAGGAAAATCCCACGCGGTTGTGCTACAAATCAGTGTTGTTGGTGTGGATGAGATTCAGAGAGATGATAATTTTCCCAATCAGCCAATGCGGTTGCGACCCAATTATGCGCGGTCCGTGTCCATCAGCCATCACGGTTGTGCTACCTTCTTGCGCAGTTTGCATCCTCAACTTCAGAGGAGAAACTAGCAAGACCAAAAGCCTACACGGCCGCGCTACATTTATGTGCGGTTCGCGCCAACCCCATGGCGGTATTTTTGTCCAGTTTTCCTATGCACTATTAATAGAACATTTTACCTTTTTTAGAGGAAGTATTAGATATCAGATAGTTGTTGCACTCGTGAGACTCAAGTTTTAGCCTATTTTGGGCAATTTATCTTCTTTCATCGTGGATTCTTGAAGATTAACATTAGTAATTAATTAATATGTTTGTTTCATCTTCTATTTCTTCAATTTCTCTTTATATCATGTCTAGCTAAACCCATTAGCTAGGGTTATGGCTCAACCCTATTTTGGGTAATTAATGGGTGTGATTATTTAATGCTTGAATGATGTTGCGTGTTTGGTATTTGGATTAATTTTATGATTTTATTAGGATTTGGTGGTTGAAAACACTAAGTATAGCTTAGTGGGTCTTGACTCTTCTTGAGAAAGAGAGTTTAAGAACCCAAAATTGACCCAACAAGGAATTGGGATGCACCCATGAAATGGTAGTCTAAAAAAACGGGTTAAACCTCGAGAGAGTAATTACCTCACTTGAACCCTAAGTTGCTTGGGCAAATTAGCCTACCCAACTGGCCTCGAGAGAGTTAATTAGGAAAAATCACTCTCTCTACCAAGAGGTGTGAGAGTGATTGCAATCGTGCAATGGTTATATCACAAGCCCCATAATCATCAATCTTGCATTCGGAATCTCTACCCGTTAGTTGACCACCTAGGTAGTATCCTCGACCCTAGTGCCTTTCTCTATCTTGCATACAATCTAGAATTTATATCTTAGCATAATTTAGTCTTAATTTGTAGTTGGGTGTAGTTGATAAACAAGAAAACAGAAAATGATAGAAGTACAGTTAGGAGCAAACACGCATTTCTAGTCAGAACAAATATGCAACTCCTTTCCAAGCTCCCTGTGGAAATTGACCCCGATACCACTATTCGGGTAAAAGTCTTAGTGTCCGCTCTTCCTACCGTTGTCTAAGGTTGAGTTTTCCGCTATCATTTTTTAGCGACATTGTCGGGGAGCGTACGATGTTGACAATTTGTGTAGTTGTTTTTTGTTCTGCTTCTCTTTCCTTCTTTTTACTAATTTTATTTGTGTCAATTCACTTAGGTACACATGGCTTTAAACGTAAATGAGCCTCTTGGAAACGTGGTCGTGGAGGAGGAGGTTAAGGATCTAGAATAAGAAGATGGACTACCTCAAGCTCCTAGGAGAGGTCAAAATGCCAATACAACTGAGAATATACCAGACCCTCCTCCACCTACACCAAGAGAGGCACCAAGAGTTCAACCCAGTCAAGGGTACGCAAGCGCAATATTTCCTCCCGGAATCCGGGCAGGGAACTTCCTGATTAAAATATTATGCTCACCTTGCTTGAACAACGAGGTTATTTCACGGGGGCCATTGATCAGAATTCTTATGAACACTTGAAGGGCTTCATTGACACTTGCTGGGATAGCAAGCAGACAAATGTCGGATGATGCATTGAGACTTTGACTTTTCCCGTTCTCTCTTGGGAAGAAGGCGTTAGATTGGTTGTATAGGCTCCCCAATCATTCCATCACTATATGGGATGAGTTGGCAGACAAGTTCATCACTAAGTTTTTCTCTCCAAGTCATATGGCAGCTCTATGGGACGAGATTCTAGCCTTCAAGCAAGAGCCGGCTGAACAGTTACACGAGATATGGGAGAGGTTTAGAACAATGGTAAAGAGTGCCCTAACAATGATATGAATGATGTGATGATTCAACAAACGTTCTATAGGGGCATCAACACAACAAACCAATGTATTGTAAACCAACTGGCGGGAGGAAATTTTATGAAGCTTATGATGTGTCAGATGAGATGGCCGATACATCATTGTCATGGCAAAGCCGGGCTAATGTTCCTTAAGGTTATCCCAATGTATTTGCATACGGATTTACATGATCATGGCCAAGCCATTGCTGAATTTATAACAACAATGAATCAGTTGGCTAAAGCTCAGTTACAACAAGTTCCAAACCCGCGCCAAATCAACGTCATAGAAGGAGTGAATATGATGAAAATGAGGCAAACAAGGCAACTACCTCAAGGAAATTTTGATAGCTATGATGATGGTGGTGGCTATTCGAATGAATGCTATGATGATAAAAGTGATGAAGTCCAATACGTCAACAACTATCAAGGAAATAGAGATAATCAAGGGAACCAACAATGGAGACCCCCAACGAAATTAGGGCAATCAACAAGCTGGTAATTGGAACAATAACAACAACCAAGGAGAAAATTGGGGGAACAACAATTCAGGCAATCAAGGGAATTGGAGCAGAAATGGCAACAACAATTGGAACAACAACAATGGGAAAGGTGGGTGGAATAACAATGGTGGTCAATTAAATCGGGGGAAAGGCTTCCAAAGGCCTCCGATGTTTCAACAACTGAAAAACCCGCCACCGTTTCAATCTCAAGGGTATAGTTCTTCGGGAAATAAATTTGGTTGAATTGAAGTTATGTTGGAGCAAATGATGAAGAAGAACCAAGACTCTGATGCTCAATTGGCCTCCCACAACACTTCTATCTGTAACTTGGAAGTACAACTTGGCCAAATTTCTCAGTCCTTAAATACTCTCCAAAAGGGTGCTCTACCAAGTGATACAGTAGTAAACCTCAAGGGTGGGCGCAATAATCATGTTATGGAGGTGACAACGCGAAGTGGAAGAGGCGGTAAAGTGCATGACTCAAGAGGAACCCAATTTATGGTGGATGATGATGAGCTACGAGATAATGATATGCCTTTTGTGGTTGAAGATGTAGTTGAACCAAGTGTAAGAAATGATGTGCGGATTGATATCAATGAGGTTGAGGAGGAGACACAATAGGCCATGAACCCATCTAGGGAACACGTGATTGATGTTCTCGAGCTAGTGGTTCCCAAAGTAAAAACACCCTTGCCTCAGCCTCTTTCGCCATACCTTCAACGGTTGTTCAAGCAAAAGGGTGACAACCAATTTAACAAATTCATTGAGATGATGAAGATTTTGACTATCAATGTGCCTTTGGTGGAGGCAATCGAGCAAATTCCAAGGTATGCAAAGTTCATGAAAGATTTGGTTAAAAAAACGAAATCAATATAGTGTGAGACAATCAAGAGACCCATCAAGTGAGCGTTGTACATTCTATGGCTCCAAACCTTGAGGACCCTGGTGCATTCACTATCCCATGTACCATTGGAAGTGCCGACTTTGCAAAAGCCCTTTTGTGACTTGGGAGAAAGTATCAATTTAATTCCATATTCGGTCTTCAAGACCTTGGGAATCGGACAACCTCGTCCAATTTCCATGAGGCTTCAAATGGCAGACCGATCAATGAAGCGGCCTTTAGGGATTATTGATGATGTCATTGTTCATGTTGATAAGTTTATATTGCCAGCCGATTTCATTATCTTGGATTGTGAGGTGGATTTTGAGGTGCCAATCATCCTTGGGAGGCCTTTCTTAGCTAGGGGGGAAGGTTTTGGTCGATGTCGAGGCGGGAGATTTGACCTTCTGTGTTAGTGATGAATAGGTGGTGTTCCATGTGTGCAAGTCTATGAGGCAAACGAATAGCACCGAGGTATGCTCGTTTGTTGACATTGTCACGGTGGTGATAGTGGATGGCACAAGCTCAATGGTGAATGTTGAGGATCCACTTGAGGTTGTGCTCTTGAACATGGATGTTGATGGTGATGTTCGGGAGAGTTGAATGTGTAAATGCTTTGCATGGTATGGGCTAGTACTCTTATGAGCCTAGGAAGTTATCCTTGGATCTTGAGAATCGCAAAACGCCCCTAACAAGCCATCTATTAAGGAGCAGCCGGTGTTGGAGTTGAAACCACTTCCTCCTTACCTCAGGTATGAATACTTGGCCCTAATTACATTTTGCCTCTTATTCTTTTGTCTTGCTTGACTAACATGCAGGTTGATGCCACTCTGGCAGTTCTATAAAAGCGCAAGAGGGAGATCAGATGGACATTGGCGGATATTTGGGGTATAAGCCCTGCCTTTTGTATGCATAAGATCATATTGGAGGAGTATGCGAGTCCCTCACTTGAACACCAAAAGAGACTCAACGAAGCTATGCAAGAAGTTCTCAAGAAGGAATTTATCAAGTGGCTTGACGCTGGTGTGGTGTAACCTATTTCTGATAGCTCATGGACTTCTCTGGTACAATGTGTACCGAAGAAGGGCGGGACGACTGTGGTAACCAATGCGAATAATGAGTTGATTCCTACTCGGACAGTGACGAGATGGAGAGTTTGTATGGACTATAGAAAGCTTAACAAGGTGACTTGAAAGGATAATTTCCCGTTGCCTTTCCTCGACCAAATGCTTGATCATCTTGTGGGTCGGTCGTTCTATTGATTTTTAGATGGGTATTCGGGGTACAGTCGGATTCTCATCGCGCCGGAAGACCAAGAAAAGACGACCTTTACTTGTCCCTAAGGCACATTTGCATTTTTGAGGATGTCGTTTGGATTGTGTAATGCCCTAGCAACCTTCCAATGATGTATGATGGTAATTTTCACCGACATGGTGGAAGATATATTGGAGGTCTTTATGGATGATTTTAGAATGGTGGGGTACTCCTTTGAGAAATTCTTGAAAAATCCGGACCGTGTGTTGGCCCGATGTGAAGATACAAACCTAGTTCTCTATTGGGAAAAATGCCATTTTATGGTAGAAGAGGGTATTGTATTGGGTCACAAGATTTCAAAAAGAGGTATTGAAGTTGACTAAGCCAAGATTGAAGTCATTTCAAGGTTACCTCCCCCTACTTCTGTCAAAGGGGTGAGGATCTTTTTGGGGCACGCTGGTTTCTACCAAAGGTTCATCAAAGATTTCTCTAAGGTAGTTAACCCGTTGTGCAAGTTGTTAGCGAAGAAGGCCACGATTGTCTTTGATGAGAAATGCATGGAGTCCTTCGAGCTTCTAAAACACAAGTTGACAACAACCCATATCATTAATGCACCCAATTAGAGCTTGCCTTTTGAACTCATGTGCGACGCTAGTGATGTTGCGGTAAGGGCGGTATTGGGCCAAAGAATCAATAAGATGTTCCATCTGGTATACTACTCAAGCAATACGATGAATGAAGCTCAAAGAAACTATACAGCCACCGAGAAGGAGTTGCTAGCTATTATGTTTGCCATGGAAAAGTTCCGACCATACCTTATGGGGGCCAAAGCGATTATCCATACCTATCATGCCGCCCTTAGGTATTTGATGACCAAGAAAGATTCAAAAGCAAGATTGATGAGATGGGTGCTACTTCTTCAAGAGTTTGATCTAGAAATTATGGATCAAAAAGGAAGTGAAAATCAAGTGGTGGACCACTCGTCCCTCTTGGAGGAAGAGGGGAGGCCTTCTGACAGCCTTTAGATCAATGATGTGTTTCCACATGAACAACTCCTTGCGGTGTCTATGCATAATATGTCGTGGTTTGCCGATATGGAAAATTATCTTGTGACCGGTATAATCCTGTATGAGCTCTCTTCTAACCAAACGAAGAAACGCAAGCGGGATAATTTGGATTATTATTGGGATCATCCATATTTGATCAAGATTTGCATCGATGGTGTGATTCGCCGATGTGTCTTGGAAGAAGAACAATTGAGTATTTTGGAGGCTTTTCATTCCTCTCCCTATGGTGTCCATCATGGCGGCTTGAGAACGACTTCGAAGGTGCTTAGTTGCAGTTTCTATTGGACCTCATTATTCAAAGATGCTGGTGATTTTGTCAAGAGATGTTATGAATGCAAATGAGCTAGTGGGATTTCTAAAAAGGATGAGATGCCTCTCAACATAATTCTAGAGGTGGACATTTTTTATGTGTAGGGTATAAACTTTATGGGGCCATTCGTGAGTTCTTGTGGGAACACCTATATCTTGGTAGCAGTTGATTACATGTCAAAATGGGTTGAAGCCGCGCTTTTCTCAACAACGAAGCTCGAAGTATGGTGGTGTTATTAAAAAAGAGTATCTTTACTAGGTGGCATTCCACGTGCTATCATTAGTGATGGTGGTTCTCATTTTTTGCAACCGGGCTTTTGATTCATTGCTTCCCAAGTATGGTGTAAATCACAAGGTGACCACTCCTTTTCATCCTCAAGCGAGTGGCCAAGTTGAGGTTTCCAATCGAGAGATCAAGAGTATTTTGTCCAAAACTATCAATGCCAATAGGACTGACTGGTCGAAGAAATTAGATAATGCTCTTTGGGCCTATCGAACGGCTTACAAGACCCCGATTGGTATGACTCCGTACCAATTGGTGTTTCGAAAAGCTTGTCATCTTCTAGTGGAATTGGAGCATAAGGCTACGTGGCCCTTGATAAAATTAAACTTACGATGGGATGTCTCCGCGAATCTCCGGGTTGAGCAACTCAATGAGCTAGACGAGTTTAGATTTCATGCCTATTCCAACTCGTCCTTGTACAAGGACAAGATGAAGTACCTTCACGACAAGTATACACCAGGGAAGGAATTCAAAGTTGGTGACATGGTTCTTCTTTTCAACTCCCGGTTGAGGTTATTCCCGGGAAAGCTTAAATCTAAGTGGAGTGGTCTATTTGAAGTTGTTGGTGTAACCACATTTGCTGCTATTGATCTTAAGAACAAAAATGGTGAAGTTTTTCGGGTCAATGGGCATTGTGTCAAGAATTACTTGGGGAAGTTCAATGACATCCACGTGGTGGCACTCATTCATTTGAAGTGATATTGATAGTAACATGCGTCGTGTCGTGACGTTAAATCAGGCACTTCTTGGTAGGAAACCCATGTCTTTTGATTTTTCTTTGATTTTCTTTGTATATTGAGATTTTTGAGCTCATACTTTGTGAGATGTTGTAGGGATAACGTTGAACCAATGCAGGACAAAAATAACAAAATGCCAGGTCTCTGAAGTTTGAATGTGCGACCGTGCACCAAAACAGTGCGGTCCGCGTATGCTAGTGCAATGGGGGGCCAATTTCTGAAGCTGCCAGCACGGCCACACACGGCCACATCTTATACTTGTGTGTCCGCGCTGGGAAGGCCCAAATTACATGCTCACTGATGTTTCCCACGCAGCCGTGTGACAAAATAGTGCGGTCCACGTAGGCTGTTCAGTTAATTGTGAAGGAAGGAAATACAGCGCTGTCCGCGACCATTTGTGCACGGCCGCGCTGGTAGGTAGGTGAAGGGTCCCATGATTTTTCTATCATAGGGAATTTAGGCTTCACATTACCCTTTTCGCAAATTGACTCCCTGAGCTTTAATTTCACTGTTCATCAAGACCATTGCTTCAAGTAGTTGAATTTTCATAATCCCTAGTAACATTCCTTGCTAATTTCATATATAGTTCAATTTTTTGATTATTTTGCTTGCTTCCCATTAATATAACTTCTTGTTTCTTCTCATTCCTCTTAGATTATTATTAGCTTAGATTTTGTGTGTTAATTTTTAACAATGGGCATGAATTCAAGTGTAGTTAATAAATTAGGAACAATTAGGACCCACAATTCAATCAAAATTGGACTCAAATAAATAAATCCTCACTCAGTTAATTTTTAAGCCCTGCATCGCTGCGTGTTTTTTATGTGCGGTCTGTGCCGCTTCCCCTGTGTGTTTGCTAAGTCTTATTTGTGTGGTCCGCATTGCATTTTTTTCGCGGTCCGCACTGGCCTAACACGGCCGCGGTCTAAATCAGTGCGGACCGCGTTGGTGAGGTTCAGAGAAGGGTATGTTTGGGTCATTGTCAAGAGCGGTCCGTGCTCCAGTATTACCCTGTGCGTGCTACCACAGCACGACCATGTGTCTCTTTTGCATAGCCTGCATCCCTCATTTCTGCTGCACTGTTGTAACACATGAACTCAATTATGTCATCTAATTCACTGCATATGCTTCAACTAACAATGTTAGGCTTGTATTCTTTGCATATCCTGGTTCAAAAACGTGAGGGAAAATAACAAAAACAACCCGGGAGATGTAGTGCCTCCCGGGGGGCAAAGGAAAGCGGATTTTTAGAATCACTTCCCAGGTTCGGGAGAACATCAAAAAGACTCGTAAGCTGATACGGGAAGCTGATAGAGCTGCCTCCCACTCTTCGGGAGTGAGTATGCACCATCCCAGAGCATCACCTCATAATTAGCTCCCACTCGCATGCCTACCTCACTCCAATTCCATGACGCCTCTTCACCTGAACCTGCACCTACCTCCAAAAGACCAGTCAATGTAGTTTTGGATGCATCTGATGAGTCCGTAGTAGGAAGTAAAAATCAATACTCCACCTCCCTCATAGCTTCATTATCTGGGGAGAGTGGAGGATATGGTGAGGGAAGTGAACCAAAATTTGGGGGAGTGGATCGCACCAGAAAACCTGAAGCCTGGTAGACAGATTTGTGAGTGAGATAGTGTTCCACAAATTTAGAGAGTGGTGTCCCTTAAGAAAGTTAATCCCGTAGAGAAAATTCATTGACGCTGATCTTCTTCCTCTCAACCCTATAGTGCAAGCACAATTCCGTACTAGAGAGGGTTGGGGGTTTTTCAAGGAGCAATGTATTGTTGCCAATGAATATATGGTAAAAGAGTTCTATTGTAATTTTTCTCATGTGGTTAAGGACTCAAAGGCGATTAAAGTGCGGGACAAAATGGGGGTGCTTGACGGGAAATCATTAAATGAATATTGGGGGTTCAAAGAAGAAGATGAGCCTGACTACTTAGAAAAGCTCGCAATGGGTGAAGAGGTACGTCCTTGGTTGGCCCAGTACTTGGAAGCCCCGGGCACTATTCCAAAATGGTTGAAGGCGGGGGAGAAGATTCTGAGAAACACTTTCAGTTTTGAAGCCAAGGGTTGGTTGACATTCGTTTGTAGTAGACTTGATACCTCCACACATGATCACTCAATTCCTTTGACCCGGGCTATTCTTGTGGCATCTATCATGGCCCGGCTTCCTCTCAATGTGGGCAACATCATCTCGAGGGTGATCTCTGTGGTCGGACAGGAGATCAACACAAATTACCCCTTCCCGAACACTTTGTCCATGTACTTTAGGGAATTTGAGGTGAGGAAAAAGCGCTTTGATGTCAAGACAAAACCGGTGGCCCCCTATTCATGGTATAGCCAGTAGGGTTCCGACAACCCAAAGTCTAAAAAGTATCAGCCACTATGATCGAGCTATCTACTGAGCCTTCTGTGATCGAGCTATCTACTGAGCCATCCACCATCCCTGCTACTACTGCCAGTGTGACTTTTCCCCCAGGTCCTTCTTCTATAGCTGGCACTTCTACTTAACCTGATCCGGTAGTCCCTTCATCAAAGACTCACCGGTTCACTACCCACCAGCTCACTCAGTCTCTAGCCAGTTTGAACAATTGGATGTCAACTGCGACATCCAAGTGGTCCACCTTGGCCACTGTAGTTCAGGCACAGTCAGCACCAGCCACTGTTGAGATTCCTCCATCTATTCAAGAAACACTAAAGAAGATGCTGGCCAACCAGGAAAAGATGATTCAGACTTGGACCTCCTAGATTAATGCAGTTGGGGAACACATCTAATGGTGTACTGTGGCCCGGGCCTGAACCCCGGACCGGACCGGGCCTGCGATCCTGGCGGGCCTCACGGCTTGGTGGGCCGGTCCTGGCGGTCCCGGGCCTGGCAGTCTTATAGGCCCGTGACGGGCCGGTCCAAAACTAAAAAATTGTGAGCCCGAGATCGCTAGGCCCGGACCTACAGGCGGGCCTGGTCTGGTGGCGGGCCCAACGGCTCTTTTTTTTTTAAAGTAATTTGTATACATTGTATATATAGTGTATATTATGTATAAATTATTACCCAAAATGGCATATCTTTCTTAGCCTTCCTTCCCCCAATAGAATGAGCACAACAAGGTACTAATACCACCATTAAAAGGAAAAAAATTAAAAGAAGATGTGCCAATGGTGGTAGTAGTAATTAGTATATTGTGTTGTAGTAATTAGTATATATTGTATATTTTGTATATATATATATATATATTTTCTTCATTTCTAGTAGTATATATTGTATGATATATATATATATATATATATATATATATATATATATATATATATAGTATATATATTGTATTTATGTATATATATTATAACGTATATAGTTATATATTTTGTTGTACTATATATATTGTATCCCTTATGTATATTGTATATATATTCTCTTATATATATTGTATATTATATATATATGTTATTACTTATATTGTTTCTTGTAGTTTAGGTTGTATGTTATGTATATATATTTCGTATATACTTTCTTGTAGTATATATTGTATGTTTTATATATATATATATATATATATATATATATATATATATATATATATATATATATATATATATATATATATATATATATATATATATTGTAGCTTATAAATAATTCGAAGTAAAGACAAAGAAATATTATGAAAAAAGATATTCAAGGATATGTCTTATAATATTTATTATCCAAAATGGCATATCTTTCTTAGACTTCATTCCCCCAATGGAATGAGCACAACAAGGTAATAATACCACCATTAAAAAGAAAAAAAAACTAAAAGAAGATATGTCAATGTACAAGTTACATCATAATCTACATTGTATCACTAACAAATCTCATAAATCCGTCATGAACAAACTTCGTTTCCACCACCACCAAATTCTCATAAGGCCGATATTTATGAACAATACCTAATCCCTATTTATTTACTCATATACCTAATCGAATTTCTATTACTACTGATATTGGTAGAAGTGGTAATGATTGTGATTATCTAATTGTTACAAGTCATTGGATAGATGAGGACTGGACAATGCAAAAACATATAATTGCGTATAGAATAATTAATTCACGTCACACAGGTAAGTTTATAGCTAAAATTATTTAAGATATTTGTAGATATGTTTGCTTTAGCGATAAAATAATGGCAATTTCTATGGATAATGCTTCTAGTAACACTAGTGCTATAGGCATGCTTACAAAAACAGTAAATCCTGCATTTACTAAGAGAATATACATACATACATATATATATATATATATATATATATATATATATATATATATATATATATATATATATATATATATATATATATATATATATATATATATATATATATATATATATATATATATACACTAATTACTACAACACAATATACTAATTACTAGTACCACCATTGGCACATCTTCTTTTAGTTTTTTTCCTTTTAATGGTGGTATTAGTACCTTGTTGTGCTCATTCCATTGGGGGAAGGAAGACTAAGAAAGATATGCCATTTTGGGTAATAAAAATTAAAAGACATATCATTGAATATCTTTTTTTCTCAATATTTCTTTGTCTTTAATTTGAATTATTTATAAGCTACAATATATATATATATATATATATATATATATATATATATATATATATATAATATAATATATAACATACAAACTAAATTACAAGAAAATATATAAGTAATAACATATATACATAAGATACAATATATATATAAGAGAATATCTATACATTATACATAAGAGATACAATATATTTGTACTACAACAAAATATATATACATAATATACAATATATATACTACATGAAATTACATAAGAGAATATATATAAATATATATATATATATATATATATATATATATATATATATATATATATATATATATATATATATATATATATATATATACACATAAGATACAATATATACTACAAGAAAATATATAATGGAATATACATATATAACAAAATATACTAAGTAGTACAACACAATATACTAATTACTAGTACTACCATTGGCACATCTTCTTTTAGTTTTTTTTTCCTTTTAATGGTGGTATTAGTACCTTGTTGTGCTCATTTTATTGGGGGAAGGAATAAGAAGAAAGATATGACATTTTGGGTAATAATATATACATAATATACAATATATACGAATTACTACAACACAATATATACATATACAATATATACTAATTACTACAACACAATATACAATGAAATATATATTATATATACTATACTAATAACTTAATACACTATATAAAATATATTCTACACTATACTAATAACTACTATACAAGATATTTCCTTAAAAAAACCGCCAGGCCCGGCCTGCCAGGCCGGACAACTGTGGGCTTAGGCCCGTCACGGGCTGGTCTTGACCGCCAGTCCTAGGACCACCAGGCCCGCCAGGCCCGGCACACGAAGCCCGAGACCGCGGAGCCCGGCCCGTTAGGCCTGTTTAGGCCCGGGCCCGGGCTAAAATACACCCCTACACACATCACTGCATTGGAAAAGTTGCCCCGGGAGCACAAAAAGTTGAGGAAGCAAAAGGCTTCAAAGGAGTCGGTAAAGAAGCTGTGAGTAGATGTGGATAAGCTTTTGGCAAACCAGATGACATTAGATTTGTTACTGGGAGATCCAGCTTTCGATCCAGCAGCAGCTAAGCAACGGCAGGAGGAGGAGCCTAGGTACCCAAGGAAGAAGAAGAAGCTTCGTAGCACTGAGGGTGTTGTGATAAAGGTGGTGCAGGTTCAGGAGGGTACCTCTAGTGCTCCACCAGATGTTCAGTCGATCCATTACCTGGCCCCTGCCCCAACAGCAGAGCAGTAGCAGGCCAGGAACCAGTTTCAGATTCCCGTCAGTACAGACAACCTAAATTACAAGAAAATATATAAGTAATAACATATATACATAAGATACAATATATATAAGAGAATATCTATACATTATACATAAGAGATACAATATATTTGTACTACAACAAAATATATATACATAATATACAATATATATACTACATGAAATTACATAAGAGAATATATATATATATATATATATATATATATACATAAGATACAATATATACTACAAGAAAATATATAATGGAATATACATATATAACAAAATATACTAATTAGTACAACACAATATACTAATTACTAGTACCACCATTGGCACATCTTCTTTTAGTTTTTTTTTTCCTTTTAATGGTGGTATTAGTACCTTGTTGTGCTCATTTTATTGGGGGAAGGAATACGAAGAAAGATATGACATTTTGGGTAATAATATATACATAATATACAATATATACGAATTACTACAACATAATATATACATATACAATATATACTAATTACTACAACACAATATACAATGAAATATATATTATATATACTATACTAATAACTTAATACACTATATAAAATATATTCTACACTATACTAATAACTACTATACAAGATATTTCCTTAAAAAAACCGCCAGGCCCGGCCTGCCAGGCCGGACAACTGTGGGCTTAGGCCCGTCACGGGCTGGTCTCGACCGCCAGTCCTGGGACCACCAGGCCCGCCAGGCCCGGCACACGAAGCCCGAGACCGCGGAGCCCGGCCCGTTAGGCCTGTTTAGGCCCGGGCCCGGGCCAAAATACACCCCTACACACATCACTGCATTGGAAAAGTTGCCCCGGGAGCACAAAAAGTTGAGGAAGCAAAAGGCTTCAAAGGAGTCGGTAAAGAAGCTGTGAGTAGATGTGGATAAGCTTTTGGCAAACCAGATGACATTAGATTTGTTACTGGGAGATCCAGCTTTCGATCCAGCAGCAGCTAAGCAACGGCAGGAGGAGGAGCCTAGGTACCCAAGGAAGAAGAAGAAGCTTCGTAGCACTGAGGGTGTTGTGATAAAGGTGGTGCAGGTTCAGGAGGGTACCTCTAGTGCTCCACCAGATGTTCAGTCGATCCATTACCTGGCCCCTGCCCCAACAGTAGAGCAGTAGCGGCCAGGAACCAGTTTGAGATTCCCGTCAGTACAGAGGACCAGGGGACCACCGACCAGCCCATGACGATAGATCAGGCTTGAGAGCCCATTGTATATCCTTTCCTTTCATTTATGCTTATTTTGGTAGTTGCCATTGGGGATAATGCCAGCTTTTATTCGTGGGGGTGTACCATGATATTTTGATTGACATTTGGGATGACTGTATTTATTCATTTGACTCTTAGTTTATGTTTGTAGCTGATAGTGGTTTGTATATAACGTTTCATTTTGAATGCTTTTTAACTTTCTGTATATATTCATTACCCCTAGTTGTATATTCTACTCCCCTATTGTACATATTCATTCGGTTTTCTATTTTCCATAAAAAAATTCGCTTTAGTTCCATAGTTAGGTTCGTAGCCTTTTTGTTTTGTTTTTGGCATTTGAAATAAGCCCTTGGTTTTCTTAATGCCACGGTTCTTTCCAAGGGTAGAGTGTTGTGTGAACCGGTTGGATCTTCCCAATGATAGATGGCGTGACGACCTTCTTAAGGGTTGAGTCCATTTTTGAAGTTTTCTTTTTTTATTTTCAATTTTTGTAGTTAAGGGTACCTCAGGCAAAGCTTCACTTGGGCCTAGCACATATGGTGAAAGTCCTAGCCTTGAGATTACCAAACAATCATCATGTGGTCATTTTGGGCCATTGTGCACTTGAATCATAACTAAGGTTGTTGTGGGCCCTTGACTCGGTGTCTTTAGCAATCCTTGAGTGTGTGTGGTGAGAAATTGAATTGTGAGCCCAAGTACCGAGCCGATGGTCTAGAACTTGCCCTGAATGTTTGTTGAGACGAAATTATAGGTGAACTTGACTTGAGAAGTGATTATAGGCTCTCCTTGATCCAAAATGCCAAGTTTGAACAAGTCCATGACCTACCAATGGAATGATCCCTAGTTCACCCCTTTTGAGCCTTAAACCTTTTTTTTCATGAACCAAAGCTATAAGCCTATACCCTTCTCAATAAGACCCTCTCTTGGCACCCAAATCTTTCCTTGAGTAATGGAAAATGTCTAAGTTTAGGGGGAGATACAATAAATAAATAAATGTGGTAAAAAGGTACAAAAGTAAAAGAAAAGGAAGGAATTGAAAAAGACAAAAAGACAAAAACAAAGACAAAAGTGAGTAAGAACCAAAAAGGGAATTCAAGGACAACAAAAAGTGAAAAAGGTGTGGAAAAAGTAGACAAAAGGAGAAAGGTTTTGAATTGCATAAGAAAGAGTGACAACGTGTCTCTCTAACCCCTTGAAAGAAGTGAAATCCTCAAATGAGTCAAGGAAGTGTGCCAAAATGAATCAAAAGAAGTGCTTAAGGGAAGATTGAACCCAATTGAGCAAAAACATGTCCTACCTTTACCTAAAAGCCTTCACAATGACTCGACAAAACCCTATATGATCTTGAGTTGAAGGAAGCCTACATTAGTGGATACTTACATAAGAGGAAAGCATATGGTACTTACGGCCGGACTTCTAACCTCTTCCTTGAGAGAGATGAGTGAAAATCCATCAACCTCGGTTTATGTGTCAATAATAAAAAAGATGAGGTTCACTTAGGTAGAGCTGAGGATGTGTGAGTTTGGGTTCCACAATGACCAAAGTAATTGAGAAAAGTTCTTTGATAATATGTGTCAACTCTTGATGCTCTTGTGTCACACTTGATCCACACATTTTCAAAGTTTAAATTTGTTAATGATGCATTCGCATTGAGGTCAATTGTTAGTCCCAGTTGATGCTTGTTGAGGTTACTTTAGGATAAACAAGAATGACTTGGATGTTTTCCTTTGAGAGGTAGGTCTTATTTTATTTGGTGAGGACAAGCAAAGGTTTAAGTTTGGCAGAGTTGATAACTATGATTTTAACACGTTTTATGCCCATACTTGCCTATGCTTTGTGTGTGAATTGCCATAAAATTGTCCCAAAATACTTACAGGTTGCGCTTGATTGCAGGTTTGAGAAACAAGATGACAAACGTCAAAGATCAGCTCAAAACAGAGTGAAACCTGCCAAGTGTCAAAGACCAAGTGAAGTGGGGAATAAGAAGACTTAGCGCGGACCGCACAGTTATGCCACGCTGCCGCGCTACGAGTTCAGAGACTGGGTATTTCAAAGGCATACCGCGTGGTCCGCACTCATCTGGATGCGGTCCACGTGTGTGCAGAATCAAAGTCCAACAATTTCAAGGCAAATCCCATGCGACCCACTACTAATCAGTACAGTCTGCATGGATGAGATTTAAAGAGATGATAATTTGCCCAATCAGCCAACGGGGCTGCGTCCCATTTTTGCGCGGTCTGTGCCAGTTAGCCAATGCGGCCGCGACCCAATTATGCGCGGTCTGCGTCCATCACCCAGCACGCCCGTGCTACCTTCTTGCACGGTTCGCGTCCTAATCTTCAGAGAAGAAAATTGCATGACCAAAAGCCAATGATGATGGGTGTTTGGTATTTGGGTTAATTTTATGATTTCATTAGGATTTGGTGGTTGCAAACACTAAGTCTAGCTTAGTGCGTCTTGAATCTTCTTGAGAAAGAGAGTCTATGACCTCAAAATTGACCCAACAAGGACTTGGGATGGACCCATGAGAATGGTAGTCTCAATTAACGGGTTAAAGCTCGAGAGAGTAATTACCCCACTTGAACCCAAAGTTGCTTGAGAAAATTAGCCTACCTAATTGGTCTCGAGAGAGTGAATTGGGCAAAATCACTCTCTCTACCGAGAGGTGTGAGAGTGAGTTCAATCATGCAACGGTTATACCATAAGCCCCATAATCATCAATCTTGCATTAAGAATCTCTACCCATTAGTTGACCACCTAGGTAAATGCCACGACCCTAGTGCCTTTCTCTATCTTGCCTACAACCTAGAATTTATATCTCAGCATAATTTAGTCATAATTTGCAATTGTTAAAGTGTAGTTTATAAACAAGAAAACCAAAAATGATAGAAGTACAATTAGGAGCAAATACGCATTTCTAGTATGAACAAATACACATCTCCATTCCAAGCTCCCTGTGGAAATTGACCCCGATACCACTATTCGGGTAAAAGTCTTAGCGCCGCTCTTCCTACCGTTGTGTAAGGTTGAGTTTGTCGCGATCGGGTATCCAGTCCATGAAGCATGTCATATCTATTGTAGTCTGCATGTACTCCAGATAAGTCCTTCTTTCTTTTCCCTAAGAGGGACACTTCACTTTTAAATTCATTATCATGTCCATTGTTTACTTTTCTTTGAATACCTTTTGGTCTAATTATCCTCCAAAACTAATACAAAGAAAAGATGGCAAGATTGGTTTTACAGGGTTTTGTTTGAAAGAAAGCTAAAATTCAAGAAAAAACACCTAGCCTCAGCAGGTGCATCAAGTCGATCTCGACTGGCCATGTTAGCCGATGCCCCAGAGTCAAAACTCTTGAAGATAAAGGAAATCAAAGTCAAGTTTCCATAAAGGCAAAATAAGATAGAAAAGTCCAAGTCCCACACGGGTTAATCATTTGGTGGAATTTGGGGAAAATGAAGTATCTCGGGGCTTAGAAATGAAACCAATTTCCAAAGAGCCAGCGAGCAATGGAGATTTTTGTTTTTGAAGTAGATGGTCCGAAACCAAGTGACTGAAACAACCAAAGCCGCAAAACCAACCACTGTTTCAAACTGAAAAATTGTTCTTTGATTTGAAAATAAGAAAAGTAGGTACAATCCAAAATAACCTCTCAAGAAGCAGGTGCAATAAAAACAAGCTACACAGAGACCAAAATGGTCATACAGTAGAAGTTAACCCAAAAAGGGAAGTCCTTTCAAACTCTTCATGCATTCTCCTGAGTAAAGTGCTAAAAGTAAAATGAAATAAAAAAGAAGAAAAACTCAAAACCATGGTAGCATAGGGTCTCCAATCTCTAGCCACGTTTTTCCAACATAAGGTCTCATTCCCTAGTCGATGCTAGCATAACCTGGTAAATCATTCTAATATAGGGTCCCACTCCCTAATTAATCCCTGGCATAACCCGAGGACCTTTCCGGCATAACCTGATGACCTTCCCCCCACATAACTCGAGGACCTTTTCAGCATAACCTGATGAACTTCCCCAGCATAACCCAAGGACCTTTCCGGCATAACCCCATGACCTTTCCGGCATAACCTGATGACTTTGCCGGCATAATCCGAGGACCTTTTCGGCATAGCCCGTGGACCTTTACGGCATAACCCAATGACTTCCGCAGCATAACCCGTGGACCTTTCCGGCATAACCCGGTGACTTTCCCGGTATAACTCGTCGACCTTTCCGACATAACACGTTGACTTTTCCGGCATCACTCGTGGATCTTTCTGGCATAACTCGATAAATTTCTCGATATAATGCATGGACATTTTTGGCATAACTTGATGACCTTCCTCGGCACAACCCGAGGACCTTTCCGGCATAACCCGATGATCCCCGGCATAACCCGAGGACCTTTTCGGCATAACCCGATAACCTTCCCCAGCATAACCCGAGGATTTTCCGGCATAACCCAGTGATTTTTCTAGTATAACCTGGTAATTATTTCAACAAAGGGTCTTGGTCTCTTTCCAACTTAGGGCCTTTGATCCCCATTTGACTTCATTTTAGATATAGGGTCTCCACTCCCTAATCTCTTTTTCTCAAGGATACATAATCCTATTTTTATTGCTTTCAAAAAAGAAATAGTTTAGATTTTTGTTACAATAACTCATGAAATTTTCCTAGTAAAAACTGGGGCAGAAAATTTTATTCATTTATTTGTTTTGGTACCTGAGCAGGATTTTACCTTGAGGAACAAGTTTCAAGGCAATCAAAAGAAGAAGTCTCGATTCAAATAAAAGAAAAGAAAAACAAGAAAAGAAGTGAACTCTAAGTGTAGAAACGGAGAAAAGATGTTGACTGCTCAAGATATAATAGCATGTCCTGCCTTAATCCAAAAAGCTGAAGAAGATGAATTGACGATTGCAGCTAACGAGCATCAAGATTCAGATCAGAGTCTATAGAAAGAACCAACCAATACTCAAGATCAAGCTTTAGAAGGTTTTAGATAGGAATGTTGTAACTCATAGTTAATAGGTTTAGCTAGTTTAGCTTTTCATGTTTTATTTCGGTGTAATAAGGAGCTCAGCAAGTAGAAACAGCAGCAACAGTAGTGAAATCGCAGTTTATCGATAGTCCCAGCTAC
Source organism: Nicotiana benthamiana (assembly GCA_034376525.1). NCBI lineage: Eukaryota > Viridiplantae > Streptophyta > Magnoliopsida > Solanales > Solanaceae > Nicotiana > Nicotiana benthamiana. Next base: position 122,743,663 of record CM067330.1, read on the forward strand.
CAAAACTTCCAGAACTACACTAACCTGATTCCTTTATAGCCAAGGATATGTAGGCAACCTCTGAAGCAAGGTTCGGTTAGACTTTTACCCAAAAAATGCTTCCCGTGGAGTTTCAAACGGGCAAAAATCACTCATAAGTGCTTATTTTATCTTTGCCTGAAAACACTTCGTATTTCCGAGAAAAGAGGGGCAGCTGTGAGCGTGTGATTTTTGCCTTATTTAAAATACTCCTATAAAATCAAAGAAATGGGTTTTTTTTAAATTATTTGCCATTTTATAAGATTTTTTGTAGGATTTTATTAATTGTCTGTATTTTTGTGCTTGTTTAATTTTTATAAAAAATCATGAAAATGCCCCCAAAAATGTCAAAAATACCATCCATTGCATTTGGATTTTGTTTTCATATTTTTAGGATTAATTTCTTTATTAAAATGAAAATCACAAAAAATATCATTCAATACATTTTTAGCTTTAAAATGTTAGAATAGTATTTTTCTCTTCATTAATTTAGGATTAGCTAATTTTTATAAATATTATAATAGATAATTAATTTGATCTTACAAGTTAGATTAATTTAGGAATTTGATTTAGGATTTTAATTAAAGAAAAAAGAAAAAGAAAAACAAAGAGAAAGGGAAATAAGAAAAGAAATTAAAGAAAAAAGGATTTAATTTGAAATTGGGCCATTTTCAATACAAAATCCGTCAAAAACCCAGCCCAATACCCAAATATACACGGTTCAATCCCCTTAATAATAAAAGCGATCTCGTTTTCTTGGTTTTAATCCTAGTTATTGATCTCCCACGATCTAACGGCTGGGAAATGATCATCCCACTGGTATAACACTGTCCGAACAAGACCAGAGACCCCATACACCCTCTCATTCCGCCTCTAACCCTCTCAAACGCGAAACCATAGCCGCCCATATTCCCTCGCCGGCTCCGCCCTGCTCTGCCGCTCTAAAATTACCTTACGGTAGTGGAGCTTCTCCAAACTACTCCAAATAACACCATACAATCTCCTTTTCCATCCCCTCTTCAAATCTCCAAACTATTTCCCTTGAATCTTCTCTCAACTGTTTGAATCTTAGATCCGGATCCCAAACCTAAAAAACCTAAGTCACCTTAATAATCCCAAAATCACATCTCACACTCCTCACACTTCTGAACCCTAAACTACATTCAATTTTCCAAAAATCCCCACCAATTTCTTCGAATCTCAAATCTAAGATCTCTTGAACCCAAGCTTTTACCCCTATTTTGATTTTTCGTTCAATTTTTGGTGGTTTGAACCCAAAACCTCCATTAGTCGATTATTTTTGTTAAAAATGGTTGATTAATGGTAGTTCAAGTTCATCTTGCCCCGTTGAAGTTTGGACAAATTCATAGTTGATCCAGTTTTTAAAATAAGCTTAGGTAATTTTTTTCTCTTTTCTGAATGTTTTATCTTTTGTTCTTTTTCTTCATGTCTAATTGATTTTTGTTCTGGAAGCATGTTTTAGTTTGCAACTTTAGGTTTTCTTTCCTTTTTTATTATGGCTCTTTATTTTGTTTGGTTGTTTCTGTTTATTAGGATTAATTAAAGCATGATAAAATATCAGTGCTTCAAGTTTATCTTCAATTGAATATGATTTAGTTTAATTAGGGTTCATATTTAGGTTGATATATGAAATACAAAAACAAAAACAACAACAACAACAACAACATACCCAGTAATATCCCACTAGTGGGAGGGTAGAATGTACGCAGACCTTACCCCTACCCAGGAAGGATAGAGAGGCTGTTTCCAGGAGACCTTCGTCTCAAATGAAAAGATAATACTGTCAGAAAAGAAACAAAAGAAGAGATATGTAACAACAAAAGAAGCAAGAGCAGTGATAATAATATCTTAAAATATACCAAATACGTGTGAGAGGAGTGCAATAATGTAATCATATGCAAAATAACACAATAGTGTGAACAGAACCTATACTGCTACCGGACATAGGCAAAACTCTATCAGACTACCCTCTTCAAAGAGGGAAAAATTATAAACTACCCCTAGCCTACAACCTTAATGCTCGACCTCCACACCTTCCTATCAAGAGCCTCCTCGGAAATCTCGAGACGTGTCATGTCTTGCCTGATCACCTCGCCCCAATTCTTCTTAGGCTGCCCTCTACCTCTTCCCCTACCTGCCAAAGCCAACCGCTCGCACCTCCTGACCGGGGAATCTATGGTTCTCCTCTGCACGTGTCCAAACCACCTAAGCATCGCTTTCCGCAGCTTGTCGCCATCGGGGAAAATGCCCACCTTCTCCCGAATAACGCCATTCCTTATCTTATCCATTTTAGTATGCTCGCACATCCATCTCAACATCCTCATCTCGGCTACTTTCAGCTTCTGGATATGTGAATTCTTAACTGGCCAACATTCAGCCCCATATAGCATAGCTGGCCTAACCACTGCTCTGTAGAACATACCTTTGAGTTTCAATGGTACCCTCTTATCACACAGGACTTCAGATGCTAACCGTCATTTCATCCACCCCACCCAGATACGGGGTGTGACATCCCCATCGATCTCCCCACCTCCCTGGATAATAGACCCTAGGTACTTGAAACTTTCTTTCTTGGGGATAACTTGTGAGACGAGCCTCACCACCCCATCTGCATCCCCCGACATGCCGCTAAACTTACACTCCAGATATTCCATTTTGGTCCTACTCAACTTGAACCCTTTGGACTCCAGAGCCTGTCTCCACACCTACAATCTCTCATTAACACCGCTACGCGACTCATCAATCAAACCTATATCATCAGCGAACAACATGCACCATGGCACCTCCCCTTGAATATGGTGTGTCAAGGCATCCATCGTCAAAGCAAATAAGAAAGGGCTAAGTGCAGATCCTTGGTGTAACCCCATAATCACCGGGAAAAGCTCGGTGTCCCCTCCCCCAGTCCTGACCCGAGTTATAGCTCCATCATACATATCCTTTATCGTTTCAATATATGCTACCGGCACCCCTTTCACTTCCAGGCAATGCCATAGAGCGTCCCCAGGGATTCTGTCATACGCCTTTTATATATCAATAAACACCATGTGCGTATCCCTCTTCCTCTCCATGTATTGTTCCACCAACCGCCTAATCAGGTGAATGGCTTCTGTATTAGAACGACCCGGCATGAAACTGAACTAATTTTAAAAAATGGATACAGCCCTCCTCACCCTCCCTTCCACCACCCTTTCCCAAACATTCATGGTATGACTTAACAACTTGATGCCCCTGTAGTTGTTACAATTTTGGATATCACCTTTGTTCTTAAACAACGGAATCATCAAACTACATCTCCACTCATCTGGCATCCTCTTCGTATTGAAAATAACATTAAATAACCGAGTCGGTCATTCCAAACCCTCTCTACCCACATACCTCCAAAATTCCACTGGAATCTCGTCTGGTCCTATCGCTTTGCCCCGACTCATCTTACTCACAGCTTTCGCAACCTCCTCAACCTTGATACGCCTACAGTACCCAAAGTCACGGTGACTCTCGGAGCAGCCCAACTCCCCTAGCATGATGCTACCGCTCCCCTCTTCATTTAGAAGTTTATGAAAGTACTTCTGTCATCTATCCTTAATCCGGGAGTCTTCTATCAATACTCTGCCTTCCTCGTCTTTGATGCATCTTACTCAATCCATGAAATGATTCTGCATTTTCTTCCATGTTTCTATATTGTGTTCCGTACTGGTTTTAGAATAATTTTTAGTTTATCTTTGAAGTTCCATATTAATTCTTGTTTGAGTACAATGTAGGTGCATTAGTCGTTTAAATCTATTTTGTTTAGGCTTAATTACATAAACAACTTTATTTACTGATTAGGTTAGTCTTAGGTTCAAATGTCATCATTTTGATTCAGTTTGCCACTTTGATTTGGATTCTGATCCTTTGTTGATTGTTGTCTTTGTTTGCCATGATTTGTAAATCACTAGAAACTTGTAGGGACCTAATTAAACTAAAAAGAAAACTTAAATGGGTTTTACAACTTAAAAATAAATATATAAAAAAACAAAGGTTCTAGAAGTGTACCAGTTGTCCAAATTGTTTTCAAAAGATGCTGAAATAGATACATTTTATCCTCTGAAAATCTATCTAAGGAATTTAGGGTAGAATATCCTTAGATGCTATTTTTGGATATTCATTATAAAAAGAAAGTCATTCACACAGACACATCAGATTTTCATAACCCTAAGAACACATAAATTTTTTATCAGCATATTCTGCATTTCTAAAAAGTTCAAAAAATAAAAACTCCTTAAAAACTTTTCTGGGCTAGAACATTAGTTGCCTAACTATAATTGTTGAGCTGGTATTCTGCTGAAGACTCTGGTTTTAAGAGTTCAAGTTGCTGATTCTTGGTTTCTTCCTTCTGGTTTGATTCTGGGTGCTGCTGTTTGGGTTCTGTTGCCGCTCCATTTCTCTTAAGTTTCAGCCCTCTTTATTCATATGTTAGTTGTTGGTTTTCGTTGCTGCTTGTTCAAGGTACTAAATTCAACCTTTCTTCATGTAATGTTTGTTAAGAATGATATAAAATTAAAGCTACAAAATTACATGTTATAAATGAGTATTTTTCATTTAGTTGTTGATTTCATGGATAGGGATCTAATCAATCTTTTGCTATATGAGTTTGAGCTTGAAATCATCTGGTAGGAGTAATTTGATTAACACATTGATGTTTGTAGTTTCCTCCTGAAAGTAGCTTTGTTTAAAGATGTTTCATTAGTTAAATGTTCTTCTGATTCTGATTATTAGTTGTTAAAGTCATTTCTTCTCCTTCTTCTTCTACTAATGAATAAACTGGTGTTTATTTGAGGTCATTTGGAGTCTGTTTGCTAACCATGCATTTTAACCTGTATATGAGGCCACTAGTTGGCCGAATCAACAGGTTCAAAAGCTAAGAGTTAAAATTCTACTATTGGTAGCATGCTAAATCCAGTGTTTTTTATGTGAGGGACCAAGCTTTTGATGGATAAATCATGTCCAAAAGAGCCAGGTGTTCATTAAGCTACTAATTACATGGAAGTTGTAATAGATTAGTTGTTAATGTAGTAGTTTATGTATTAATAGGTCCTAATGTAATGTGCCTATTTTGGAAAGCTTTTAATTATCTGGAGTACTGTAACAAATTAGGTTATGATTTCATATACTGAGATTTTAAAACAACTGCTGATTAGGAGTGTAATTATTCTATCATTGTATTTCGTAAGCATATTTGTATAACGGCCAGGGCTATGGGCAAAAATCTTCAAGGCTAAAAGTCTTATTTTTGCGATTCAATTTGAGCCAGACTTGTGAATAATCCCAGATGGGGAAACAACAAATCTCAACAAGCCTGGGCTTAGGACATTGTGCCTAGGCATTAAACCCAATCGTTTGGTTCAACTATAAAGCTTCCCTTGTGAACATATAGTATAAATGCATGTCTTTTATGTTCTGCAAATCACAGTAGTGAAATTAATCTTCAAACATGAATTGTATTTGAAATTTTGGGTTCTGATCTTCCTATATAAAAGTGAATCGTTTTGCAATTGTTTTTGACAAATGTGTATATCATGTAGTGGCTAGTTTAAATGTAGAGGTGGTTAAGCCCAACTAGTAAACGTTAGTGACAGGGCCGCCTACGTAAGCCCAATATGGCCCAACCTTGGTTAAAATTGGACCAGTCGAGGTCCTTGAGTCTTTCATTTTTGGGCTGAATTTTGAGCCCAATACAGCTTCAATGCTGGTTTGGCCTTGACCAAATAACCTAATGGGCTACTACTGGCCAAGTTTCCCTTATCCAAAAAATGATTAAAGGCCCAATATCTATACCCCAAATCATGTATATAATTAATAGCTTTTTTATTTGTATTCCAAATGAGATTTAAATAAGAGCATCCTTAGTTTGCTTTTGTCACGACCCTCTTTCGCTCTCCGTGAACATATCATGACGGCACCTAATCCTTATGTCTAGGTAAGTCTAACAATGCGGAATTAATTCACTTGCGAAAGTAAAGAATTTAAAATCAACAGCTAAGGGAAAAACTGTATATAAGTGTCGCGCAGCATATACAACTCAACATCACAAAACCTATAACAATATCCCAAAACCTGGAAACTCACGGGCAACACAGGACAATAGAAACATAATATACTGTTCTAACTCTGGAATTTCAAAACAACTAAAAGAAAAGGAAAGCTATCTACTAAACTCTGAAATAGGATAGGGACTCCTGGTCTGCGGACGTGGCAGATGTACCTCGAAGTCTCTGCTAGATATCTCCGCCTCGGGGATAGTGCGCCTAGGTGGAGGTACCTGGATCTGCACATGAAAAATATGCGCAAAAGGAGCATGAATACACCACAGTGGTACTCAGTAAGTTCTAAGCCTAACCTCGATTGGATAGTGACGAGGAAGATCAGGGCCCAATTGAGATAAACATAATAAACGATGAGATAATGGAAACATTTTAGATAAAGTCTACAGTGACAATCTAAATAGGATAAATAAGGAAAGGCATAAATAAGAAGCAGAAAAACAAGACAAATCAAAGGAATATTGCTCACAACATGGATAATAACCATGGATCTCTTGATATCCCGAGGATCTCTTGGTATCCTCATCTTATACACGAGGGATCTCTTGGTATCCTGAGGATCTCTTGGTATCCTCAATATATACATAACATCTGTGACATGGATCTCTTTGTATCCTTAATATTTATATAACATATGTGCTAGGGATATCTTGGTATCCCGCACTCTCAGTTCAGAACATAACACGTGCAGGGGATCTTCCTGGATACCGTCCCGTAGTCCCAAATTTAAACACACAATAACAAATCGAAATATCAGAATAATGCTAAAGGCGGAACAAATAATAGTAAATTATATCCAAACATGCTTCACGGAGTACAAATAATACAGTTTAAACATATAAGCAAGCTAGTCAACTAAACATGCTTCTCTAAGCTAACACGGGTTAAATGTACAAATTGAAATAAACAAGTACGCAAGAAACTCAATTTAGATACTTCAAGTGGAAACGAATTTTCAACAATTAGCTCAAGTACGCGTTCGTCACCTCACATACGAGGCATTCAAATATCAACTATCACGTCCTAAGGCGAAAGGTCCCCCACACAAGGTTAGACAAGCCACTTACCTCGAACCGACATAAAACTTAACTAGAAACCATGGCTTTTCCACGAGTATCCGACTCCAAATGGTTTGAATCTATTCAATTCAATTACATATTGTAAATAACATCTCAAACAATTGATTCCACAATTTAATTCAAAGTTAAGTCGCAAAATTATGCAAAATAACAAAATGCCCCTCAGGCCAACATCTCGGAATCGGATAAATTTTATATTTTTAGAACCCTCATACTCTCACGAGTCTAACCATATAAAATCTCCCAAATCGGACATCAAGAACCAGCTCAGAACTCAGAATTTCGGCCTAAGAGGTTTCTTCCAAATTTTCCCAATTTTGATCCTCAATTCGAATTTAAATGATAGATTTAACTATATATTGATGGAACATAACTAAAAAGGATTAAGAAAATGTTACCCAATGATCTTCTCTTCAAAACCCACTCACAATTGCCCCCTCCCGCGCTCCAATTTGATTTTCCAACTTTTGAAATAAAACCCTCGAATTTCATATTTCACTCTAGTGATTTCTGCTTCTGAAGTAAATAAGCCGCTTATGTGTTTCCATTAATCAGCCCAGGGGCCGCATGTGCGATGCAAATCTTGCAGGTGCGAAGTCACTTCTGCAGAATTTCGTCCGCTTCTGCAAAAAAATTAAGGGGACACCAACGTCCGCTTTTGCGATGACCCAGCCGCTTCTGTGGTTCCCAAGTCGCAGCAGCGAAAATACCAGAAGCAAAATTTTTTCAACTGTTGCAACACTTTTCAGCACAAATTTGCCCCATGAGCATCTGAAACACATCCGAGGCCCCCGAGACCTCAATTAAAAGCACCAATAACACCTAATACCCTATTCAAACTTGTACTAATACTCAAAATAACCTTGCACAACACCGAAAACCCGAATTAATCAATGATTTAATCCTAAGAACTTCAAATTTCATCAAAACATGCTTTCAATCAAAAACCTAACCAAGACACGTTCAAATGACCTGAAATTGTACACACACGTCCCAAACAACATGACGGGGCTACTGCAACTTTCGGAATTCCATTCCGACCCTCGGATCAAAAACTCACTATTGGACTGGAATTTCAAAAATTTAAACTTCGGCAATTAAAGCCTAAATGAGCTACAGACTTCCAAAATGCACTCCGAACATGCTCCCAACCATGAAATCACCTAATAGAGTTAACGGAACCATCAGATTTCCAATCCGAGGCCCTATTCATACAATTTCGACTATGGGCCACTTTCCAACACATGAGCTCTCATTTAGGGGCTAAGTGTCCCAAAATCTCCGAAACCCAACACCGAACATTCCAGAAAACAAAAGTAGAAAAAATGAACTTAGAGGAAGCAGTCAATAGGGGATTGGGGCGTTAATTATTAAGATGATCGGACGGGTCATCACATCCTCCTACATTTAGAAATTCGTTTGTCCTCGAACGAGCATAGAGAACATACCTGAAGTAGTGAAAAGATAAGGGTATCGGCCGTACATATCCCGCTTGGCCTCCCAAGTCGCCTCCTTGGCCGGCTGACCCCGCCACTGAACCTTTTAGAAGCAATATTCTTTGACCTCCACTTTCTGACCTACATGTCCAATATAGCCACTAGCTCCTCAACATAGGATAGATCCTTGTCCAACTAGACTCAACTGAAATCCAACACGTGCGACGGATCACCATGATACCTCCAGAGCATCAAAACATGAAATACTGGATGAACTCCTACCAGGCTGGGAGGTAAGGCAAGCTCATAAGCAACCTCCCCAACTCGCCTCAAAATCTCAAAAGGGCCCATAAACCTCGGACTCAACTTCCCTTTCTTATCTTATAACAACCTTCATAGGCGAAACCCGAAAGAGAACCCGCTCTCTGACCATATATAAAACATCATGAACCTTCCGGTCCGTTTAACTCTTCTGTCTGGATTAGGCTGTACAGAGTCAATTCTGAATCACCTTGACCTTCTCCGATGCATCGCGAACCAACTCTGTGCCCAATAGCCTGGCCTCACCTAGTTCAAACCAACCCACCTGAGATTTGCACCTCCTACCATATAAAGCCTCATACGGCGCCATCTTAATGTTGGACTGATAATTGTTGTTGTAAGCAAACTCCGCCAATAGCAAGAAGGGATACCAAGACCCTCATCAATCATATACGCATAGGGCATATCCTCAAGAATATAAATAGTGCGGTCAGACTGTCCATCTATCTGGGGTGAAATGCTATGCTCATCGAAACCCGAGTACCTAACTCCTGATGAACGGTTCTCCAGAACCGTGATGTAAACTGAGTACCTCTATCTGAAATGATAGAAACATGAATGCCATGCATACGAACAATCTCCCGGATATAGATCTTCGCCAACCGCTCCAATGAATAAGTAGTATACATAGGGATAAAATGAGCGGACTTGGTCAGCCAATCCACAATTACCCAATTGGCATCGAACTTCTTCGCAGTCCGAGGGAGACCAACTACAAAATCCATGTGTGATCCTCTTCCATTTCCACTTCGGAAGCAACTCACCTGGTATCTGGTGCTTAGACTTCTCCTGCTAACATTTGAGGTATCTAGCTATATATCCAACTATATCCTTCTTCATCTGCCTCCACCAATAGTGCTGCCTCAAATCTTGATATATCTTCGTGGCACCTGGATTGATGGAATATCGTGAACTATAGTCCTCTACTAAAATCAACTTATTAATCCCATCAACATTGGGCACACAAATCCGACCTTCATCCTCAATACCCCGTCATCTCCAATGGTCACATCTCTGGCATCGCCATGCTGAACAGTGTCCCTGAGGACAAGTAAATGAGGTTCATCATACTACCACTCCCTGATATGATCGAAAAGTGAAGAACGAGAAACCACATAGGCTAGAACCCGACTAGGCTCTGAAAGATCCAATCTCACAAACTGACTGGCTAAGACCTGAACATCCATCGCCATATGCCTCTCAGAAGCTGGTAAATATGCCAAACTCCCCAAACTCTCTGCTCGGCGACTCAAGGCATCGACTACCATATTGGCCTTGCCCGGGTGATAAAGAATAATAATATCATAATCCATCAGCAACTCCAACCATCTCCTCTGGCGCAAGTTTAGATCCTTTTGCTTGAACAAGTGTTGCAACCTTCGATGGATAGTGTAAATCTCACAAGGCACACCATACAAATAATGATGCCAAGATCTTCAAGGCATGAATAATAGCAGCTAACTCAAGATCGTGGACAGAGTAATTCTTCTCATGTATCCTCGGTTGTCTGGATGCGTAGGCAATTACCCTATCATCCTGCATCAACATCGCTCCAAGGCCAACCCATGAGGCATCATAATAAGTTGTATAGGACCCCGAACCAGTAGGCAATATCAAAATAAGGGTTGTAGACAAAGCTCTCTTGAGCTTCTGAAAGCTTGCCTCACACTCCTCTGTCAAATGAAATGGAGCACCCTTTTGGGTCAATCTAGTCATAGGGGTTGTAATCGATAAAAACCCCTCCACAAAATGACGGTAGTAACCCGCCAAGCCAAGGAAATTGCGAATCTATGTAGCTGAGGAGGGACTGGGCCAACTCTGTATGGCCTCCACCTTCTTCGGATCCACCCGAATGCCCTCACTCGATACCACGTGGCCTAAGAATGCCACAGAGCTCAACCAAAACTCACATTTTGAGAACATTGCATATAACTTCTTTTCTCTTAGGGTCTGAAGCATGGTCCTCAGGTGGTGCTCATGATCTTCCCAACTCTGGGAGTATATAAGAATATCATCTATGAAAATAACGATGAACGAGTCGAGATAGGGCCTGAACATATTGTACATCAAATGCATAAAAGCTGCTGGGGCATTGGTCAACCCAAATAACATAACAAGGAACTGGTAATGATACCGAGTCCTGAAGAAAACTTTGGGATGTCTGGCACCCGAATCTTACACTGGTGATAACCTGAGCGCAAATAAATCTTAGAAAACACATGTGCGCCCTGAAGCTGGTAAAATAGATCATCAATACAGGGTGAAGGATAACGGTTCTTTACTCTAACTTTTTTCAACTGGCGATAATCAATACACACACACATAGAACCATCCTTTTCTTCACAAACAAGACAGGAGCACCCAAGGGTGAAAAACTTGGTCGAATAAAACCTTTATCAAGAAATTCCTATAACTGATCCTTCAACTCCTTCAACTCATGAGGAGCCATACGGTATGGAGGAATGGAAATGGGATGAGTGCCAGGCAACAAATCATGGCAAAGTCAATGTCTCTATCGAGTAGCATGCCTGGAATATCAGTTGGAAACACATCAGGAAAATCTCGTACCACTAGGACCGAATCAACAGAATGGGTATCAACACTGAAATCTCTCATATAGGCTAAATACGCGGCACACCTCTTTTAATCCATACGCTGAGCTTTTAGGAAAGAGATAAATCTACTGGAGGTCTGATCTAAAGTACCACTCCACTCAAAACGCAAAATACCTAGCATAGCTAGCGTCATAGTCTTGGCTTGACAATCAAGAATAGCATAAACCTGCTTTGGTCTCAAAACCATGAACAGTAACCAAACACGACCGATAAACGTGGTCTACAATAAGAGAATCTCTCACATGAGTAGAAACATAAACACAGGAACTCAAGGAATCTCGGGCTATACCCAGATGCGGAGAAAAATAGGAAGACACATAAGAATAAGGGGAGCCTGGATCGAATAGAACCGATGCATCTTTGTGAAAAACTAGTATAATACCAGTAATGACAGAATTGGAGGCAACAGCCTCGGTACGAGCAGGAATGGCATAATATCGGGCCTGGCCTCCCGCCAGAGGGCAACCTCTACCTCCTCGACCTCCGCCCCTAGCTGGCTGGGCAAATGGGTAGCAGCTGGAGCTGTGATCATGTCCTAAGAGCTCTGAAGATCACGCTGTGGCTGATTAGTCTATGGAGGTGCACTCCTCCCAAGTCTAGGGCAATCCCTCACCACATGGAAGGTGTCACCATACTCAAAACAAGATCTGGGAGGATGTGGTGGTTGTCACTGGCTAGGGTTAGGTCTGCTAGACTGACCACTAAAAGCACCTCGCGCAAAAGGCACGCTAGAAATTGGAGGTGCATAGTAAGGCTCCTGGGGTCTAGGAGGAACTGGAGCACTGCTGGCTGATGGAAGAGCTGAATGAACATGGCGACTCATATTACCCCTACCATGTCGACCTACTGCTGGAATACGCGCACCAGAGTAGTGGCTCGACTCTCGAGACCTCTTGGCCTTTCTCTCTAGCTCCCTAGCGAGCATACCCTTGATCCTCCTAGAAATGCTCACTACCTGCTAATAAAGAATGTCCATCTCCAACTCTCGAGCCATGCAAGATCTGATGAGTGGAATAAAACCCTCAATGAACCGGCGAACCCTCTAGCGGACAGTAGCAACCGAGGCCGGTGCATGCCTGGCCAACCTGGTATAATGAATAGCATTCTCTGAAACGATCATAGAAACCTGGCACAAATGCTTCTACGTGCAATGCATCTCTGAGGCTCTGAGGAACAAACTATCTCATGAACATATCCGAGAACTGGGTCCAAATCAGTGAAGCAAACTCGACTGGGCTGTCTATCTCATAAGTGTGCCACCAATCATAGGCGGCTTCCCGAAGCTGAAAGGTGGTAAAGGAAATCCTTTTGGATCTGGCTATACTATAGTGGGAAGAATACGATGGCACTCCTCTAGAAATCCCAAGGCATCATCAGATTCTAGTCCATTGAAAATTGGAGGATCATACTTCTTGAATCTCTCAAGCCTCCGCTGTTCATCCTCAAAACCAGCTGCCCTATCTTCGGGCTGACTTGGTGATGCACAGGAATGATATCTGGGACCTGTTCAACATGCACACGCTATTCAGGAGTGCGGGCGGCAGAAGTCTATGATCCTCCCCCGGCCTGGGAAGTTGCCTCGACAAGGGGAAACAACCTTACCTGAGATAGAGTGATGTACATGGACATGAACTGAGCTAACGTCTCCTAAAAGGTTGGAGTAGTAGTGGCAGTAGGCGTGATAGGTGTTGGAACGCCGACTAGATCTACTGGAGGTACCTCAGCGGCAGCTCGTACAGGTGTTCTGGCTGCACCACATGTGCATCCACGGCCTCTGCCCCGGCCCCGGCCTTTGACAGCTGCAGTAGGGGGAGCGGGTGCCTGATCGTCCCGAGTAATGCGTGTCCTCACAATCTATGAGAGAATAGAAGACATAAGTTTAGAATTGATGCCAACAACATTGCACGACAAGGAAATTAATGAAGTGAAGATTTCTTTCCTAAACAGTTACATAGCCTCTTGTAGATAAGTACAAACGTCTCCGTACCGATCAGCGAGACTCTAATAAATCGGCTTGTGTCCCGTGACTCCTATGAACCAAGAGTTATAATACAAACTTGTCATGACCCCAGTTCTCCCTCCGTGAACATGTCGTGACGGTACCTTGTCCCTATGACTAGGTAAGCCTAACAATGTGAAAATTAAATAACTTGTGGAAGTAAAGAACTCAAAATCAATAGCTAAGGGAAAAATTATATATAAGTGTCGTTTGGCATATACAACTCAATATCACAACATAACAATATCCCAAAACCTGGAAACTCATGGGCAACACAGGCTAATAGAAACATAATATACTATTCTAACTCCAGAATGTCTAAACAATTGAAAGAAAAGGAAAGCTATCTACTAAATGCTGGAATAGGATAGGGACTCCTGGTCTGCGGACGCGGCAAATGTACCTTGAAGTCTCTGCTAGATATCTCCACCTCGGGGATAGTGCGCCTGGGTGGAGGTACCTGGATCTGCACATGAAAAAAAAGCGCAGAAGGGGCATGAGTACACCACAACAATACTCAGTAAGTGCCAGGCCTAACCTAGGTCGGGTAGTGATGAGGAAGGTTAGGGCCCTACTGAGATAAACATAATAAATGATGAGATAACGGCAACAGTTTAAATAAAGTCTACTGCGATAATCTAAACAAGATAAATAAGAAAAGGCAGAAATATGAAGCAGAAAAACAAGAAAAATCAAAGGATAACTACTCACAACATGGATAATAACCGGGGATCTCTTGGTATCCAGAGGATCTCTTGGTATCCTCATCTTATACACGAGGGATATCTCGGTATCCCGAGGATCTCTTAGTATCCTTAATATATATATATATATATATATATATATATATATATATATATATATATATATATATATAACATTTGTGCCAGGGATCTCTTGATATCCCGTTGATCTCTTGGTATCCTCAATATTTAGATAACATCTGTGCCAGGGATCTCATGGTATCCCGCACTCTCAGTTCAGAACATAACACGTGCAAGGGATCTCCAAGGATGTCGTCCCGTAGTCCCAAGTTCAAACACACAATAAAAACTCAAAATATCATAATAATGCTTAATTCAGAATAAGTAATAGTAAATTATATCCTAACATGCTTCACGGAGTGTAAATAATACAGTTTAAACAAATAAGCAAGCAAGTCAACTAAATATGCTTCTCTAAGCTAACACAGGTTAAACTTACAAATTGAAATAAACAAGTAAGCGGGAAACTCAATTTAAATACTTCAAGTAGAAACGGATTTTCAACAATTAGCACAAGTACGCGCTCGTAACCTCATGTACGAGGCATTCAAATATCAAATATCATGTCTTAAGGGGGAAAGTCCCCAACACAAGGTTAGACAAGCCACTTACCTCGAACAAGCAAAAAACTCAACTAGAAACCACGCCTTTGCCACGAGTATCCGACTCCAAATGGATCAGATCTATTCAATTCAATTAAATATTGTAAATAATATCTCAAAAAATTGATTTCACAATTTAATTCAAAGCTAAGATGCAAAATTATGAAAAATGACCAAAATGCCCCTCAGGCCAACATCTCGGAATTGGATAAATTTTACATTTTAAGAACCCTCGTACTCTCACGAGTCTAACCATATAAAAATCTCCCAAATCGAACATCAAGAACCAACTCAAAACTCTAAATTTCGTCCTAAGAGGTTTCTTCCAAATTTTCCCGATTTTGATCCTTAATTCGAATTTAAATGACGGATTTAACTATATATTGATGGAATATAACTAAAAAGGATTAATAAAACGTTGCTTAATGATCTTCTCTTCAAAACCCACTCTGAATCACCCCCTCCCGAGCTCCAATTTGATTTTTCAACTTTTGAAACAAAACTCTTGAATTTCATATTTCACTCCAGCGATTTTCGCTTCTGTGATAAATAAGTCGCTTCTGCGGTTTCCATTAATCAGCCCAGGGGCTGCATCTGCGATGCAAATCTCCAGGTGCGAAGTCGCTTCTACGGAATTTCGTCCGCTTCTGCAAAAAATTGAGGGGACACCAACATCCGCTTCTGCGGTTCCCAAGTCATAGAAACAAAAATACCAGAAGCAGAATTTCTTCAGTTGCTACAGCACTTTTCAACACAAAAGTTGCCCCATTGAGCATCTGAAACACACCCGAGGCTTCTGGGACCTCAACTATAAGCACCAATAACACCTAATACCCTATTCAAACCTGTACCAATCCTCAAAACATCTTGCAGAACACCGGAAACCTGAATTAATCAATGATTTAAGCCTAAGAACTTCAAATTTCATCAAAATACGCTTTCGATCAAAAACCTGACCAAAACATGTCTGAATGACCTAAAATTTTGCACACACATCCCAAACGACATGTCGGAGCTAGTGCAATTTTTGAAATTCCATTCGGACCCTCGGATCAAAAACTCACTATCGGACCGGAAATTTCAAAAATTCAAACTTCAGCAACTCAAGTCTAAATGAGCTATAGAGTTCCAAAATGCATTCCGAACACGCTCCCAACCCCAAAATCACCTAACAGAGCTAATAGAGCCATCGAATTTTCAATCTGAGGCTTTATTTACACAGTTTCGACTGTGGGCCACTTTCCAATACTTAAGTTCTCATTTAGGGACTAAGTGTTCCAAATCTCTCCGAAACCCAACACCAAACATTCTGGCAAACCAAAATAGCATAAATGAACATAGGGGAAGTAGTTAAAAGGGGATTAGGGCGTTAATTCTTAAGACGACCGGCCGAGTCATCACAGCTTTAGTGAGATACAAATCTTTTAAGATAAATCGAGGCGTGCCATTCACAATTAAATCACCGACTCTATGGCCATCACATTAATATTATAACTTAATGTAGAAAATATTTTGAACATTCGTAGTTTGCTTTAAGCGCGTTTATAATAAAATCATCATAGCTATAGGTACGGTTTCCGTGATACAGTTGTAATACCTAATTTCAAAATTTGGGGGTACATTTATGTGACCCGGCCATAACTTTTAATAACTTTAATAAATTAAACAAATTAAAGATCATGGGTACAGTTCTCGTGACATGATTCACAATGTGTATCAAACAAACAAGTATACGACAATTGTAACTTGTTCTACGATAATTCCATAAAATTATTAAAAGCGGTTATAAAGTTAAAAATGCATAATAAGTTTATAACATATAGTAAATCAAATAATAGGACAATTATTAGTAGTTTAAGTGACCGTGCTAGAACCACAGAACCCAGAAATTCCTAACATTTTCTCCCAGGTTAACAGAATTCGTTATCTAAAAATTCTAGTTCGCAAACTTTTTTCAAATTTCCTTGATTTGGGATTTCAATATAAACCGGTGTCTTGGGACACCAAATAAACTATTCCAAGTGGAAACTCTGAAAATAAATAAAAATAATTCCATTTCGAGTACTATCACTTTAATTGAAAAAACTCCCTTATATCTACCTATCGGGTGGTAAAAGGAGATGTGACAACAGCCATAATTGGTGCAGGTCTGATCGAGAGACTCGAGTGATAGAAAGGAGGTACGGGAGCCCTTGATTGCGGCCTACTCCGCACTACTATAAATTAGCAAGAGAGGGTCGAAACAGGTTTTACCCGATTTAGGGTCAGGATCAATTTTCACAGAAATCTAGAATTAGGAATCGAGTATCTGTCTAGTGTAGCGTTGCGCATATGTTCCAAATTACACTTCTAAACATTTTTGGGGTTTTTGTTTTACTTCTACTTTTATCAAGCTATAATGGTAAATGAAACTAGATTAAGCTAAGAGTAAAATAGTACGGGTTGTTAAAATAGCTTAAAAGGCACTAGGGTATTTACTTCTGCCTAGGTGGTCAATTGACGGATACTTGAGTCTAAGGCACAATTGACATATTTGGGAAGTATGATATAACCGTTGCACGACTTTACCCACTCTACACATCTTGGTGGTTCGAGTGATTATGCCTGAATTGACTTTCTCAAGACCAATTGGGTATGCAAATTTGCACAAGCAATCAGGGTTCAAGTCGAGTATTACTCTCAAGGTTTAACCTTTCAATTGGGGCTATCAATCTCTTGAGTATGCCCTAATTCCGTGTTGGACCAATTTCGGAGACTTAGGCTCTCTTTCTCAAAAAGAGCCCAAGTCAACTAAATACAAACTAGTGTTTGCAGCCACTAATTCAACAATTAAACATGAAACTGGCCCAAATATCAAACACCTATAGTCAAACTAGCCCTAAAATACAAGACCCATCAATTACCCATACTAGGGTTGAACCACAACCCTACCTTATGGGTCTAGCTACTCATAATTAAAGAAGAAAAGCAAAAATAGATGAAGAACAATTCATATTAATTAATTTCTAAGATAAACAATAAGATTTAATGTTAAAATGTAGATAAAATTGCCCAAAATAGCTAAAACTATCGAACCTACAAGCGCAACTTATAGAGAAAACAATCTGATACGCCAAATATGGGAAAAGAAGTTATTTAAACTAAGCTAAAAATTTTGGACAAAAATACCCCTGCGGGGTTAGTGCGGACCACACAAAATGGAATGCGGCCACACTAGGGCTGTGAACTTGAAAATCTAACTCTCTGAACTCGGGCAATGCGGACCGCACAGAATGGAGAGCGGCCATAGTGGCTTCTAGTGCGGTCCGCATATAATGGAGTGCGGATTGCATTGGCTTGAAAATTCCAACTGGCATTTCTCTGATTCTTCTCACTGTGGACCGCACTAAATCAAGTGCGGCTATATTGATCACAGTGCGTACCACATAAAACCTATTGCGGCCGCATTACCTTTGTGCCCGAATGTCATGCTCTCTGAACCTAAATTTTGCGTACCGCATAGAATGGTGTGCGACCTAAGGCTGTAAATTTCGCGGTTCCGAACCGGAACCGGACCGAAACCGCGGTTCTGCCGGTTCCGCGGTTCCCCGGAACCGTGATGGACCGGTTCCACCCGTTGGAACCGCGGAACCGGAACCGCCAGAACCGGGATCGGAACCGGACCGGTTCAAGCAGTTCCAAACGGGTCTATCCGGTTCCAAACGGTTCCGCAACGGTCCGATTTTTAAAAAAAAAATTTAAAAATTTCCAAACGGCTCCTTTTCAAAATTAGCCGTTTGGAATTTTCAAAAATAGCCCTTTGGCCCCCAAACTTTATATAATTACACAATTTCCCATTTCTCAACTATAAATACCCCCTCATTCTTTCATTTTAATTCACCAATTCATCAATATCTCTCAAGCTCCCTTTCAATCTTTCTAGTGCAAGTGCTTAATTTATTGTTGCAAATTCGTGAAACATTGTGAAGTTGTTGAATTGAAGTTTTCAGGTGTTCAATTTCAACGATTTTCAATTTTCAAGAAGTTGTTCGTCAATCCGGTAAACTCGTTTCAACTCTTACGTGCTAAGAATATTTTTGTGTGTTGTTATTTTGCTAAATTATACTTATTATGGCATTTTCATTGAAAAATATGTTCGGAAAAGGAAAATCTAAAACCGGTGAAAGTAGTCGCCAAAATACTACCCCTCCCCCGGCTACCCGACCTAGAAAAGATAAACAAGTTCAAAGTAGTAGCCAACCTAGAAATACTAATGAAACCTTCGGAATCCTTGATAGTGATCACCTATGTGTTCAATTTAGCGATGTTGATTTTCTACATGATGTAGCAGTTGGTGATAGAATAGACGATGATATTATGAATATTCTTTATCTTAATGCACCTATCTTAGAGGGAAATGAGGATGATGATGATGACGAAACCCAAGCTCCGGTAGATTTAAATGATACACCTACTAGTCCTGCTACTAATGAACCGGAACACCCACCCGTACAAACTCCCATTTTTAGTAGACAACCTCCTAAACGTTCAGAAACTTCATTAGTTTGGCAATTTTTTATTCAACTAAGAGAACAAAATAAGGCTAAGTGTAAATCTTGTGGGAAATTACTTGTGCATAGGTATACTGGAGATCGTAGCGGCACAGGTAGTTTAGTTAAACATATAAAATTACACCCTAGCGATAAGGCTAGATATTTCCAATTGAAAGCGCAACAAGAGGGGAGGACAAGTCCTGATTCTACAGTTAACCCAAGTACTGGTTCAAATCTAGTTCAACCAGGAATAAACACAGTCACCGGAGGTATATTGTATTACGATCCAAATAAGGATCGTGAAGAATTAGCTAAAATGATTACTGTTATGTGTGGCTGCTATGTTAAATCCTACTATGAAAGTAGGAGGTCCTAACTTTTGGTATTCTACTATTTATCAAGCTTTAGATCTTGAAAAAGAAGAAATGGCTACACTATCTGATGCGAAAGCATCAATTACAGTGAATGCTCAAACTGTTTATAATGCTTATAAACAGGCGTTAGAGCATGCTAGGCCTAATATTCCAACCCCTACTTCGTCCAC
This sequence comes from Nicotiana benthamiana, assembly GCA_034376525.1. Lineage (NCBI taxonomy): Eukaryota > Viridiplantae > Streptophyta > Magnoliopsida > Solanales > Solanaceae > Nicotiana > Nicotiana benthamiana. The sequence goes on from CM067330.1 coordinate 122,763,674, forward strand.
ATCACAGGCGTCTAAAAGAGCTGCTGGCTTAACAGCTCTTATATCGTGGACGGAGTTCAGGGGTACTCAAGGTGAAAATGTAGATGATTTTTCCCATCTAAATGAGCTTCAAGTTTATTTGTCGCAGGGACTAGAGAATGAGAATCCAGACGGCTCTTTCGACCTTTTGGATTGGTGGAAGGCAAGGGAAAAACATTTTCCCATTCTTGCAAGGATGGCTCGGGATGTTCTGTCGATTCAAGCATCAACTGTTGCATCAGAGAGCGCCTTTAGTCAAGCAAGACTACAAATAGGTGATCACAGGGCGTCGATGCGGGACAGCTTGGAAAAATCAGTGCTTTTTCGAGATTGGATCCGCGCAGAAAGAAGGAACTTTGGGCTAGCTGAATCACAACCAGAAATAGATGAGTGCTATGAAGAAATGCTAGCGGAACTTGCTCAGGAAACATCTTCACCCGGAAGTGGTGATGAACAAGCTTCATTTCTACCACCGCCAACACAACCACCTCCAAACCTTGAAGGTTTTATGAGATTTGTTAGAAATAATACATAAACTATGATGTAACTTGTACATTGTCATGTCTTCTTTTAGTTTTTTTTCCTTTTAATGGTGGTATTAGTACCATGTTGTGCTCATTCCATTGGGGGAAGGAAGAATAAAAAAAGATATGCCATTTTAGTCAATAAATATGCTCTTTATCATATCCTTGAATATCTTTTGTCTCAATATTTCTTTGTCTTTAATTCTATATCAATCCTTGAATATTTATATAACATACAACACAATATACTAATGACAATATTCTTTTATCAATATATATTACTTATATACAATTTATACTAATTACTAACTACAACACAATATACACTATTTATATACAATATATACTACTTAAATCAATATATACTACTTATATACAAAATATACACTACTTATGCACAATATATACTAATTACCAAACACAATATATATTATACTAATAACATAGTACACCATATAAAATATACTCTACAATATACTAATGACTACTATACAAGATATTGATTTAAAAAAAAAAATCAGAACCGCCGGGAACCGCCAGAACAGCGGAACCGCAACCGCCAGAACCGGAACCAGACGGTTCCGGAACCGTATGGTAGCGGTTCCGGCTCCGGAACCGCCAGAACCGCCAGAACCGCAGAACCGGAACCGCAGACCCAAATAGACCCAGAACCGGAACCGGATACAGCCTTAGTGCGACCGCACTACCTTGTTTTGCCTGAGCTTTGTCTTGTCTTGATACTTGTGCAAGTTTCACTCCTTTTGAACTGATCTTTGACATCTTTTCACCTTTTTTATTGAACCTACAATCAAGTACAACTTGTGAGCCTTTGGGACTATTTTGTATACATTTCTAATCAAAACTTAAGCAAGAAGGGGTATAAAATATATCAAAATTCCTAGTTATCAACTTCCCCAAACTTAAGCTTTTTCTTGTCCTCAAACAAACAAAATAAGACCCATCCCTTAAGAGAATATCCAAGAAAATTTTAGTTGTCCTAAAGTAACCTCATCTAGCATCACTTGGGACTAACAATTGCCCTCAATACAAATGACTCATTAACAACATTTACTCTTTGAAACACCATGGATTAAGTGTGACACAAGAGCATCAAGAGTTGACTCAACACATCAAAGAACTCTTTCTATTATGTTGGTCATTGTGGAAACCAAACTCACACATCCTCAACTCTCCCGAAGCAAACCTCACCTTTAGAATAGTGGCATTCAGAATGAGGTCAATGGAAGTTCACTCATCTCTCTCAAGAAAAAGTCACAAGTCCGGCTATAAGTACCATATGCTTGCCCTTTTTGTGAGTCACCACAAATGTAAGCTTCATTCAACTCAAGATCATATATGGCTTTTGTGGAGACATGGTGAATGCTTTTGGTTCAGGTTCAGAAATATTTGGTCTAAAAGGTTCCATCTTCCCTTAGGCACTTCTTTTGTTTCATTTGGCACACTTTCACTTGACTCTTTGAGTCATTTCACTTCTTTCTGAGGGGTTAGAGAGACACACTATCACTCTTTCTTATACATTTCAAACCTTTTCTCCTCTTTCAACTGTCCACGCCTTTCATTCATTGCTTTTCTTGAATCCCTTTTTGTTCTTTTTCATATTGAACATTATTTTTGTCTTTTTGCTTTTCTTTCTTTTTCATTGCCTTTTTTTCTTCATTTTTATGCCTTTTACCACTGCAATCCTCGTCTCTCCCCCAAACTTATTCTTTTTCCATCTGCTAAAGGAAAGATCGGGTTCCAAGAGAGGTATCTTTTAGAATGGGTATAGGCTTGTATCATGGTTCTCGAAGGAAAAAGGCCTAAGGCTCAAAAGGGTTGACTAGGGATCTTAGCATTGGTAGGTCATGGAAGTATTCAAGCTATCCTTTGAAATCAAGGAGAGCCTATAATCATGTCTCAAGTATTCACCTAGGATTTCACCTCAACAAACATTCCGGGCAAGTTCTAGACCAATGGCTCGGGACTTAGACTTGCAATGCGTTACTCACCACACAAGCTATGGGATTGCTAAAGACATAGAGTTGGGGGCCCACAATGACCTTAGATAAGATTTGATCATACAATTGTTCCAAAAAACTACTTGATGATTATCGGTCAACACAAGAGTCTCAAGGTCACTACTTTCACCATCCTAAACACAACAATTTATTTATGACCATAAGATCAAAGTCAAATGTGCTAGGCACAAAGGAAGCTTTGCTTGAGGCACCCTTAACTACTAACTACTAGCTACTAAAAACAAAAAGAAAAATGGACTCAAACCCTTAAGAAGGTTATCACGCCATCCATTATTGGGAAGAGCCATCCGGTTCACACAAAACTCCACCTTTGGAAAGAACCGTGGCATTAAGAAAACCAAAAGCTTATTGCAAACTTTCAAAATAAGAAGCTACGAATCATAAATAAGAAGCTAAGAACGAAAAATTTGCGGAAAGTAGAATGAAAATATACAGAAGGGGATTTTTCGAATATACAATAGATGGGATGAATATGTACAATGTAGCGTAACTTTATATAGAGACCCAAAGTAAAATAAAAGTTTGATAAATGTAACGAAATGTCAAAATTATATACAACCCAAAGATGAAAAGAAAAAGAAAGCATAAAAGTATCAAATATATATATATACAATCATCTGAATAAATCCATAAAAGTAGGGTCTACCACCTCAAATGAAAACTAGCATTGTCTCCAATGCCAACTAAACTAAATAAAGCACCAAAAAGAGAAAGGGAAAAAGGAAATAGGGACTCCTTATGGCATGTCTGTCTGCATGGGCTCCTGAGTGGTCCCTGGCTCCTCACTGTGCTCGGGAACCTGCCTAGTGCTGGGACATGGGCCTGGACTTGGACATGCTCCTGAGGTGCATCCTATGGCTGATTGGAGGACGCCTCTTGTGGGTATGCCAAGTGGATGACTACATCCTCCACTTTAGGAACCATCATCTTCCTCTTGGGAGGTCACTATGACTTCTCTGGATGGGGATGAGCTGCTGGTACTGGGTCCTGGAGCAGTAAATCTAAAGGTAGTTGATCTGCCTTCTGTCTGTCAACATTAGCTCTAAGCTCTTTCACGGACTCCTTGGAAGCTCGTGTCTTCCTCAACTTCTTGTGCTCCCTAGCAAGCTCCTTGAGAGACTTGTTGTGTGAATAACCTGCATCTGTGAGCACCTTCTAAATGCTCCAAAAAATGATCGTTGCCTACTCCGCACTACTATTAAGTAGCAAGAGAGAGGGTCGGAGCAGCTTTTACCCGATTTAGAGTCGTGATCGATTTTCACAAAGAGCTCGAATTTGGAATCGAGTATCTATCTAGTGTAGGGTTATGTATGTGTTCCAAATTACACTTCTAAATGTTTTTGGGGTTTCTATTTTACTTCTACATTTATCAAATTACAATGGTAAATGAAACTAAAATAAGCTAAGAGTAAAATAGTACGGGTTGGTCAAATGGTTTAAAATGAACTAGGGTAGTGACTTCTGCCTAGGTGGTCAATTGACGGATACTTGAGTCTAATGCACAATTGACATATTTGGGGAGTATGATATAAGTATTGCACGACTTTACCCACTCTACAACTCTCGCTGATTCGAGTGATTTTGCTCGAATTGGTTTTCTCAAGACCAATTGGGTATGCAAATTTGCACAAGCAATCAGGGTTCAAGTCAGGTATTACTCTCTCAAATTTTAGCCCTTTAATTGGGGCTATCAATCTCTTGAATACGCCTCTTTCTCAAGAAGAGGCATAATCAACTAAACATAAACTAGTATTTGCAACCACTAATTCAACAATTAAACATGAAATTGGCCCAAATATCAAACACCCATAGTAAATCTAGACCTAAAATACAAGATCCACCAATTACCCACACTAGGGTTGAGCCACAACCCTATCTTATGGGTCTAGCTACTCATAACTAAAGAAGAAAAGCTAGAAATAGATAAAGAACAACTCATAATAACTAATTACTAAGATAAACAATAAGATTCAATGTTGAAATGTAGATAAAATTTCCCAAAATAGCTAAAACTATCGAATCCACGAGCGCAACTTGCAGAGAAAACTTTCTGATACCCTAAAAATGGGAAAATATTTATTTATACTAAGCTGAAAAATTTGGATAAAAATACCCTTGCAGGGTTAGTGCGGACCACACAAAATGGTGTGCGGCCGCAGTAGGGCTTTGAACTTGAAAATCTAACTCTCTGAACTCGGGCAATGGGACCGCACAAAATGGAGTGTGGCCACTGTGGCTTCTAGTGCGGTTCACATAAATGGAGTGTGGACCGCATTTGCTTGAAACTTCCAACTGGCACTTCTCTGATTCTTCTCACTGAGGACCGCACTAAATCGAGTGCGGCGGCATTGATCACAGTGCAGATTGCACAAAGCCTAGTGTTGTCGTATTGCCTTTTTGCCCGAATGTCATACTCTCTAAACCTCACTTTTGCGGACCGCACAGAATAGCGTGCAGCCACACTGACCTTGTTTTGCCTGAGCTTTGTCTTGTCTTGATACTTGTGCAAGTTTCACTCCTTTTTTGGTCATTAGCATCTTGTCACCTTTTTATCAAACCTGCAATCAAGCACAACTTGTAAGCCTTTGGGACTATTTTTACACATTTCTAATAAAAACTTAAAGAGAAATAGTATAAAATATATCAAAATCCCTAGTTATCAGCCCTCACCCTCCTCGTGACCCTCCGACCTACCAACGAGAAAAGCTTAAACCAAAGGAAATAGGGGTAGAAGAATACATAAGAAAGGGAAAAGTGACCAAGGGCAAAACGAGATGACTCACCAGTAGAGGGTCTGCGCACGAATCTTTCGTAAAACAGCGACCATTCAAAAATCCACATTGTATGGGGAAAAACACGTTTCATCCACTCGTGGATATCAATGACTGGCGGAGGAGGTTCTTTCTCGGCTGCAAAATAAATAAAAAAGGAAAAAGAAGAACAATCAGATCACCTGAAGGGGACAACAAGCATTTGCTTGGAAATAAATAAAAACTTATGAGCATAATTCCACTCCTTAGGAAACCCGTTAGGATTTGACACCATGTGCTCTGTCCTCACAAAGAAGAATTTCTCCCAAAAGTGGCGATTGGTCTTATCATCCTTCTTCACCACCAAGATCTTGGTCCCACGGTGACGAAGATGTATCATAGTACCCCTGTAAAAACTAGGTACGAAGAGGTGAAGCAAGTGACGGAGATAAATCCCTTGATCGGCTGTTTCCCTATACTTGGTAAGCACGGCGAAGAGCTTATATATATATACGGAGAGAGTTGAGCCGGCCACACCCCACAATATCGACAAAAGTCCTCCGCCAGGGAAGGAAGGGGAAGTGTGTAACCTATGACTAACGGGTATGCATAGAACGTGCAATACCCTAGGAAATGTATTTGCACGCCGTCGTTGCCTGCAGGTATGAGTTCGACGTAGTCAGGAATCCTCCATTTCTCCTTAAGTGCAGCAAGAATCGTAGCATCCATTTGGGAAACAAAGGGTTAGGCTTACCATCAGAAAAGCTCTTGAAATCAGTTCCAGTCTTCCCCGAACATGGATTATTTCATCCATATTGGGGAATTCTCTTCTTCCGCCATGACTACCCCTTCTTCATGAAAGGGTATATCAGTTTCTGACTCAGCGTGCCGGCAACTCTATTAGTGTTAGAAGGTGCAATAGCCATGTTTTATTTGGTTATGTAGATGAGAAGTGCTAGGGTGAAGGGGTAACAATGGCAAGAAACTTAAAAAAAAAGAGATAGAGACGTAAGAATCTGGAGAGGGAGGAAAGAAAAGCCTGGAGTTTTTCGAATAACTTAATAAGAAACACAACAAACCAAATGAGAAGTTCTCTTCTCTATTTATAAGAATACAAGTACCCTGAGCGGGAAAACCAAACGCTGCCACATTAACTCCAAAATGAAAGGTACACAAGAAATGACGTACCGTATAAGGAACATGTGCCATAATGACGCATGACAAATTGACATCATTTTGAACTGAAGTAACAATCAGGTATGACTCACGAATGATCACGTCATCATCTCTATGAAGGGTTCACCCCTCGACCCAGATGCTCAGATTTCTTAACCCGAAAACTGGCGGTGTCCGCCCATCGAGCTCGTCCAAAGACGACCCTGATAGGTGGAGGGACTAAATGTATAGGTCAAAATCTGATCAAAAGAATTCTACTTAAGGAAGAACGACCAGGAGTCAACCAAGACGAAGTCACGTGGAGGAAGCAATATACCAACGAATGATTCAGCTATGATCGAGGTTGAGCACTCAGTTCAGGCCAAACGGCTAGTTCAACATTTAGTCATTTTAGGGGAATACTCTATAGGATATTCCAAGAACTTAGGTATTTCGATTAAGGACCGCTTGGTAAGAAACATATTTTGTATAAATATCACGACAGAGTAACAGAAAGAGGGCTGATGGGAACACACACAGACAAATACATCTCTCTGAAGGAGAAAATATTCCATCCTCTCAGGCTCTTCGCAAAAAGGGAGAAAAATCTCAAGATCCTGGCAGTCGTCTGTAGTTCAACTTTATCAAATGTATGGAAGTCTATTTTGTTCAAGAATGAAGACTCTTTTCCTTTATGTATTCTTCGTTATCATTTGATATATGAGGAGCCATCTTCCTTTTCTTATACTATGGAATCTAATCGCGGTTGTAATCAAATTTTAGGTTCAGCTATGCTTGTTTATTCTTGTATTCTATTTTAGATCTAGAACAAATTATCTCTGGTTAGGATTTACCACATATCTTCTTATTTAATTAGTTTAATAAAAAGTGTTAAAACTTTTAGTCAAATAGACTCCACATATAAAAATATACTAAGCATGTTATTGTTGTTGTTGTAATCAATATTTATACTTTAAAAGGTCGTTTGAATATAAAGTTATCCAGAGATTAATAATTTTAGAATTATAACTATGAGAATAATATCATCCAGTATTTAATGTGGGTGAGTTAATACCAAAATTTTGATATTTAACTTGTAGCAATATTAGCTAACACCTAAAATTAAATACGGAATAAATATAATTCCATTATCCCAAAACTATTAGAACCCTAGTGTATTTAAGATTTGTGTCCAAAGCATAAGTGGCGTGTAAGGCTTTGTTCTCTGTTGCCACGACCAATTAGTAGCCCGTAGGTACCAGGTAAAATTCACTCCTGTTAGTCTTGTAATTCAGATAGCTCAGTAGGTATGGCCCACACCCGAGTCAACTCTGTTCCTGACTCAGTAACTGACTCACCACCCTTCTTCTTCGACCCAACACATCAACTCTCTCTCTCTCTACACTCTCTCTATCTCCTTCAAGCTCTCTCACAATGTCCTTTTTCGTCATTTCAGGTTTCAATCCAACGGCTACGCCACCTTCCACGTCCTCTTCTTCTTCTTCCTTTTCCTTTTCATTCTATAGTAATAGTAATCTTACTGTGCTCTCGCATAGCACAATATAACCGCCTCTTCTCTTCCGCCCCTCTAGGGTTTCTTTCTCTTCCATAAAGCAATTTTGAGTCTCCTCCTTTTTCCTTTCTTCTATTCGCTTCTTTTCCTGCGTCTGGGTTTCATCCATTTTCAAGGTAATTTTCTGTCCTATCTCTAATTTTTTCTTTACTCCTATCGTATATATGTGTTTTAGTATCTGTGTCTTTGTGTTTAAGAGATGGGTTTTTAATTTTTTTTGAACTTTTATCATTTGGGTATTGGGGATTTCTGAATTTTGCATGTTATTTTTTGGCTTGATTTTCTAGGGTTTTGAATTTTGGATTGAAGGGGATTACTGGTTTAAAAAGTGTGGTAATTTTTATGTTGAATGGTGATCGAAAAGAGCAGCTTTAAGGCATCAAAATTTGATTTGTCCGAGTTTTCTCCTCATAGTAAGGACACTATGTCGAGTGAGGACGAGGAGTTTGAGAGGCGAAACAGGGGTGAAGTTGAATCTAATGACGAGGATGATGATGATGATGATTACTTTGATGATTATGATTCGGGGGCGGGTTCAGATGACTTTGATTTGTTGGAATTAGGTGAGTCTAGGGAGGAGTTTTGTCAAATTGGGGATCAAACATGTAGCATTCCCTTTGAATTGTATGATCTTTCGGGGCTCGGCTATGTGTTGTCATTGGATGTTTGGAATGAGGTGTTGTCTGAGGAAGAAAGGTTTAATCTTGCTCAGTATCTTCCTGACATGGACCAGGAAACGTTCATGAGAACGTTGAAAGACCTTCTTGCGGGTGATAATTTGCATTTTGGAAGTCCCATTGATAAGCTGTTTAACATGTTGAAGGGTGGGTTATGTGAGCCGAGAGTGGCGCTTTATCGCCAAGGATTAATTTTCTTTCAGAAGCGACAGCATTATCACCGCCTCAGAAACCATCAGAATGCAATTGTCAGTAATCTTTGTCAGATAAGAGATGCTTGGCTCAGTTGTCCAGGGTATAGTATTGAGGAGAAACTTCAAGTGCTGAACATTAAGAAGAACGAGAAGATTCTAATGTATGAGAAGATGGAAGAACTGGAAAGTGATGGATCCGACAGAGAGGAGTTTAGTGATAATTTGTGGGGCAAAAGAACAAAAGATCGGAATCTTGGGCAGAATATGGGCTGTTATTCTGGATATGGGAAAGGGTCAGCCTTGGATTCATCTTCTCTTAGGCAAATGGCTTCTTCGGAAGCTACCAGATACAGAAAGCAGAACCTAAGAGGGACATTCAAGGTAGGTGGAAATGGCTCAAAAGGAATGGAAGTCAAATCATCTGGGCCAGCATTGCCTCTTTCTCGTCGTGCTAAAGGAATGGGCTATGATTCTGGGATGGCTATCCCAATGAGAGATCAGTTGAATGGCTACGATGAGGAGGATGGGATGTACGAAGTGGACGTGCAGAGAGAGAGAAACTTTTCACGAGCAGGGGCTGTTGATAAAAGTGGGAGTGTCAAATCGGGGAAGAAGCATGAAAGGGTTAGAATGGAAGAATGTGCTGATGTTTTCTTGGGCGTGCCTATGCCTTTGAAGAATGATCCTTATGCCTACGGCAGGAACAATACTGTCAACCAGCTGTCAGATATTAAGGTCTTGACTGCCAAGCCCAGCAATGCCAGAACTGCATATGATTTTGGGAAAAAGGACAGGTATGCTGATGGTCTCCCACAGTTTGGCTCTGAAGAGCAGATGAATAATTATGGGAAAATCCGTATTCCCAAAGTGTCACTGAAGGGAAGTGGAAAGGAACTAGCAGGTGGAAGTGAACAGTTTTGGCCAAGTAAAGCACCAGAGGACAACTATGTTACCAACCCATCCCATAAGTTTGGTAACTTGAATGTAAAAGGCAAAAAGTGGAAGGTGGATCAAGAATATCCTGATCGCAAGTTCAACGATAAGTTGTTTCAGTCAGACTATAGGGCAAAGGCGGCCTTCCCTGAGAAAGTCAGGGCAAAAATGCAGAATGGTGGACAAGATGCATCCGGAACCAGAGGTAGAAGGGTATTTACAAATATTGAAGAAACTGAAACTGAATCATCAGAAAAAAGTGACGAGGATGAGGAATATAATCCATTGATGAGGAGCAAGTGGGCATATCCCAGTGGTTCCCCTAACTTGATGTCCGCATTGGATACTAAAAAGGCTAAATTTTCTCAAAAGGATAAGTATAGTATTCCGGTTCGTGATAGCTCATTTCATTCCTCTAGGATGGTGAATGACTCTGGTGAACTTCTCCACTCGAAGAAAACTGGAAGTCTTGGCTTGGGAGCAGAGCCAATGGGTAAGATGCATGATCTTGGTCATTTGAGTAGTTTCTCCACCAGAAATTTGGCTAGAAATCATTTCTCTGGTCTAAGCCAGTTCAATAACAACAATGACGACGAGCAACCAATCTACAAGCTAGCCAAGAATGGCCCTTTGCACGGGGACCATACTGAAAGGTTCCACATGGCATCCACCAGAGAGAAGAAACATAAAGGAAAAGTTAGCCGTGATATCCTGCAGTCAAACTATATGCAAGATCAGAAGTTTCAGGAGGATGACTCATTGCGGACACGGTTTCCGACTAAAAAAAGTGGAGTTTCTGCCAAGTTTTCAAAGAAAGGTCAGATGCTTGACACACGTGCTGGTGATCATCATGAAAAATATAATATGCTATTAACAGGTTGCAATTCAGTCATGAAGAAGCGGAAAGTCAAAACTGATACCCCATACATGGATGAGCCAGATGGTACTGACCATCTCTATGCTGAAATCCAGCAGCGACAAGATGATCTGTCCATGAAGCGGGGTAAAAAGAAGCTGGAGGATGAATCGTGGCCCTCTTTAATGGGAGTTCCCAGATCTCCAACTTCAGAAATGATAGAAGATGTAGATGTGGAAAGCCGACCTCCAAGAAAGCCATTCCCTTTGATTACCCCTACAGTTCATACTGGCTTCTCATTCTCCATCATTCATCTTCTCTCAGCAGTTCGTATGGCAATGATTACTTTGCTTCCAGAAGAGGCTGTAGATAGAAATGCTGGAAGACAGGATGCCGTGGAGGAGCATGGTGTCAAACAAGAAGCTGTTAACGGAGTTGCACCACCTTCAGAGTTAGATGGTGACAATTCACCACCTTCCACTCAAGCAAATGTTCCCTCTCTCAGTATGCAGGAAATTGTGAACCGTGTGAGATCAAACCCCGGTGACCCCTGTATTCTTGAGACTCAAGAACCTCTCCATGATTTGGTCAGAGGAGTACTCAAAATATTTTCTTCCAAAACAGCACCACTAGGAGCAAAAGGATGGAAGCCACTTGTGGTCTATGAAAAAGCCACCAAAAGTTGGTCCTGGATTGGTCCAGTGAGTCCCGACTCATCTGATCATGAGCCTATGGAGGAAGTCACATCTCCAGAAGCGTGGGGTCTTCCCCACAAAATGCTTGTGAAGTTAGTTGATTCGTTTGCCAATTGGCTGAAAAATGGTCAGGAGACGCTACGGCAGATAGGAAGTCTTCCTGACCCTCCGTTGTCGTTGATGCAATATAATTTAGATGAGAAGGAACGGTTCAGGGACTTGCGAGCTCAGAAGAGTCTGAGTACCATTGGCCCAAGCTCCGAAGAAGTCAGAGAGTATTTCCGTAAAGAGGAATTCCTTAGGTATTCAATTCCTGACAGGGCCTTCTCCTACACTGCAATTGATGGGAGAAAATCAATAGTTGCTCCTCTGAGAAGATGCGGTGGCAAGCCAACTTCAAAAGCCCGTGATCACTTTATGCTTAAAAAGGATCGTCCTGCCCATGTCACGATTCTCTGTCTTGTGCGAGATGCAGCTGCTAGGTTGCCTGGCAGTACAGGGACTAGAGCAGATGTTTGCACTTTAATCAGAGACTCACAGTATATCGTGGAAGAGGTATCTGATGCTCAAGTCAATCAAGTTGTTAGTGGTGCATTGGACCGTTTGCATTATGAACGTGATCCTTGTGTACAGTTTGATAATGAGAAGAAGCTCTGGGTTTACTTACATAGAGATAGAGAAGAGGAAGATTTTGAGGATGATGGTACTTCATCTACAAAGAAATGGAAGAGGCAAAAGAAAGAAGCTCCCGAACCCTCTGACCAAGTAGCAGTAACCATCGTTTATCATGGCACAGGGGAACAAAACGGTTTTGATTTGAGTTCAGATCTCAATGTTGAGCGGTCAAACATGGATGAAGATCTAACAGACCTTGCTTATGAGGATGTTAAGGATCAAGTGGAGGAAAACATTAAGAGCAACCATGTGTTAGAACAAGGTGCTACGCATTGTAGTTCTTCTCTGATGGATTGGGATACTCTTTGCTCAGCTCCTGGAGAAGGAAATAAGTTGTTATGTCAACAGAACTCTACTGATAATTTTGACAATGAAACGTGTGGTGGAGAACCTCCTGCTTGATTGTGGAAAGAGCTCTGTCACAAGCTTCCAGGTACTTTGATCCGTTCACATTTTGTACGTGTTACTACTTTTTACAGTGGATTCAATTTCCTTTTCTACCTCCAATCCAGTCTGAACTATAAACTTGTATTTAAGGTTCATTATGTTATGCAACTTATTTAAACTTTAATTTGGTTGATTGGTCTGTACTTTGAACTTTTAAACTTGTAATTATCTGATTTGGAATTCTGTCACTTTTACATTTTTATGGGGGAATCTTTTAAGTGAAGCATGCATATTGCTGAATTATAGGTAAAATATTAACCGTGAGTATTTCGATGGTAATTGCACTTTAATCTTTTTGGTTGAAGCACAAGGTTTGTCAGTTTCATTGCAATATACAAAAAGCTTAACATAGTTTTTGGGACGTCAGGCTCTAGCTTACACTAACAACTTGACCTGGTCTCTCGTCATGTTTTTAGTCTCTTGCTGTTTCTGCCTTGAGAAGTTTTGTTAAACAAATAATGCTTTCTTTATTTATAAATGGTGAACGTAGGCCAGAAAGCTATACATTTGGATTTCCCTTTTATGAGTGTGATTCAGGCTTCGATTCAATGTTTTGGTTGATTCCACCTCTGGGGGGAGGGGGCGGAGTGTTGGAATTGTACTACTTTTTCTCCTTAACCTACTGTTGAATTGGTCTTTACTGCAGAAAAGCCTTATATATTCCCCACCTGAAGACAGGAGATGTCAATCATCAGATGGCTCTAACAAAACATACTGTCCGTTATGCTCATTGAAATTCATCCACTTCCAACAGTTCCAGAGTTTGGCCACGCTTAAGGGGTGTATTTTTGCAATGGCGGTTCAGTTGTAGATTCATTCTAGTTAAAAAGGAGAAAATGGGAAGCCTCTGATATGTAAACTGCAGGTGGTAATTTGCTTGCTGTTGCACAACTTTTCTTTCCCATAATGCCTTGTCTTCTTCGCTGTCCCTTTTTCATTTGTTCTTTTTTCCAGTATATATTTAGATGGCATATTCATGTGAAACCAGAATGCAGTAGCAACCACTGTTCTGAATTGAGAAGCAACAGATTCCATGTGGTATACCCTCTTATGTACATGCATCTAAGTTAGATGAGATAAATGAAAATAAGTCTGTCTTGTGATCCTTGTGCTTGCCTAATGCCCATGTTCCTACAACTGCATTCATACACAGATCTTCTCTTAATATGTGATTGGGACGCTCTTCTGTTTAACAATGATAACAGAAGGGAGAGATTGTTACAACAACAACTCAGTAAAATTTCACAAGTGGGCTCTTGGGATGGTAGAGTATACGCAGACCTCACCCCTACCCGGGGACTAGAGAGACTGTTTCTGGAGAGATTGTTACAACAAGGAAGAGAGAGTTAGATTATTAAATTTTCAAGAGCAAAAGTTCCTGCAAAACTAGTTTAAAGAAAACAAATTCGTATAATCAATCAGTGCGCTTCCTATTCAGGGGAAGCGTTGAGCAATTGTAATTTGATTAACCGTAATTTTTGTAATTTGATTAACCGTAATTTGCTCAGACGACTAACTGAAATTTTCTAAACTTTGAGCCCGTTTGGCCAAGCTGCCAAAATCTGTTTATTTTGAAAAATACCTTTTTTATTACTTTTTCTAAAAATACTTTTGAAAAAAAATTATCTGTGTTTAACAAATTCATTTAAGAAATACTTTTGGCAACATTTGGTAAATAATTTGTGTTTGGCCAATCATTTCAAAAAGTGCTTTTGAGTGTGAAATTACCAAAAAAAGATAGTACCAAGGTCGTATAATTTTTTTAAATATAAAATGAACTTAAATATATATCGTAAGAGACTTTTATTTTTTTATTTTATTTAATTAAAATATAAAATATAAAATAAACAAACATATTAAAGATTTAAATTAATTTTTACATGTATAGTTATACTAAAGAATATAATATTATCCAGTATAATTACTTATTTTTATATAAATAATACTTATTTATATAATAAGTAAAGTCTCTCACACATGATAATACTTATCAATAATTTCATCTCTACTTCTATTACACAACGCTTCCATATTAGTAGAAGACTTGCATTGCATTTTCAAAGGAATATCAGAAGGTTGATCTCCTTCGTCAATCTCTGCGGTAATGTCTTCATTAGCATAATAGTTGAATTCTTTATCGGTAAAAGAATATTGTCGGATGAAATTATGTATAGCCATAGTAGTTGTAGCTAGATGGTTTTAAGTGTCAAACTTGAAAGATGACATTGAACGTAAAATAAAAAATAATTTTAAATATATAAAAAATCATAAAAAAAATAGTTAAGTATGTTTAAATTCTAATTCAAAAAGAGTAACTAATTATTAACAACACATAATGTGCAATTTTTTTAAAAAAAAACAATAAATTCAAAAGGAAACTAATTATTACCTATCCTTATTACCTTTGACCTAAAATGCCAAGTGACCTATTGTGAGGCTCCACCTTAACTAGATATGGATATATTTTCTTCTTTTTTTAATAATATATAGATAGATTATGCAATGCAATTGTAAATTTATTACCTATTTGTAAGTTATTTTCACAAATCAGATTTGATAATTGTTTTAAAGATTCATGAACTAATAATATATAATAGAAGAAATTATAAATAATATTTGTAGGAAGAGAATTGATAATCCAAAGAAGATGCTGATAATTTGCTTTAGTGTGAAAAAAGAAGAAGATAATTTGGAAAGTTGCGAGACATTACACAAACAAAAGATCAAAAATAAGAAAAGTCAATAAAATTTTTGAAAAGTTACAATATGATTCATATGGAAAATAGGATGTAAAAACTAGAAACAAAATGAACAGAAAAAAACTTAAATTAGTAAGAGATCATTTGGAAAATATAAATTTATGGTAGGATAGTTTTGTCTTGAATAGATTATTTTTTACTCCTGCTTCTTGGAAGAAGCTAAAATTTTCTGTTTCTTCCCAAAAGCAAAAAGACTGCCTCTGTTGCTGGCAAAAAGCACTTTTCTCTATTGGCCAATCAACTCAATTTTTAAAAAAGTACTTTTTGGGGGAAAAAAATAATTTTGGTCTCCCACAAGCTTGGCCAAACAGGCTCTATTGCAGTGTTCAGTATACGTGTATCGTTTACAAATGTTTCCACATTGAGAAGTGATACAAATGATATTTACTAACTCTATCAACGTCGCATCCAGACACTTCAAACTACTGCAATGTTAAGCGCAACCATTACATATTTCCATCTTGTCTCAGGAACTCCAACTCCGTTTCCTACAAGAATTTCAAAGTGAAACTTTTCCAAACCAATACCAAAATTAAGTAAAAAGAACAGAGATAAAATTATATCCACTACGTATAGGTGAGTATATGGATATCCAAGGACATATATATTATGTACAACTTTTCTCCTTAATTCCTATATTATGTCTAAAGTCTGAACTCTTCTAATTTAGAGCAGTGAGGGCAACTCTTGAATCTCGTAAAGGAGCTACCTCTGCAATATGCTTTACATCTGCATTTGCTTGCTTTGAGGATTTTCCATCCCAAAATGAATTCAACAACTCCTTGAAAGCAGGAGTTTTTAGTTCTTCAATAGATTCAACACTTGGAAGATTAAATGGTCTCTTCGTGGGAGTCGAGCATGATGGTTCATCAACCTAGCATCATTAGAAGCAGTTTAAGAGAGACTAAGAACAGGGTATGTTTTACAAACTAAGTATTTTTTGATGCAATATCCTTACCACGTATTCTTGTGAAAGACATTTTCCAGTATATTCTGTAATCTCCACAACTTTGTGTTAGTGTCCGCTATTTAGTTCTCTCAACTCTCCACAACAAGGAACAATCGTTGAATCAAGGTTTGCACAAGCATCACGGTCGAGTTGTAAAGAATCTGCACATGTTAATCAAGTTAATTGAAAGACAAAAGTTAATCTCTTAACGTCTAAATCTTGATAGCTTACGGTCAACAGATGAGAGTAGGTGTTTGCTAGCAGCATCAGTGTCTTCAAGGGTGGATGACACACCACAGATGAAAATCGCATACGCAATGCTTGATTTGCATCCATTCCTCCCCTAAAAGAAACCGTACTCAGTCTAAGTAAGACATATAAACTAAGAAACTGAACACTTAAACAGTCATTTAGTCAACTAACCTAACAATTTCATCAACAAAAGCAACATTTCTCTCCTCTAGGTTCAGTAAAGACTGTTGAGCATTTGTCCATTGCTTTGCTCCTAATTTAGCCTTTTCCACACTGCACATCGATATTCCACGTTAGCAGAAAGAACGATAAAAAGATTTATAGGCATCAAAGAACAGTGTCAGTTCAAAGATATTATGGAATATATGCTGAGTTTTATACCAATTCTGCAGCACCTCCTCCATTTCTTTCTTCCCATTTTCCACAGCAGCAGTATCCTCAAGATAGTGCGATTCAGCCTTTTCCATGTAATTGGACCATTCGACTTTAACTGAAGAAGTTGAATCTTGCATGATTGACATCTCTTGTTTTAGTCTGTTGGTTTTGTTGGAGGCACTTTCTCTAAGGTCATCAATTGCGTTTTGAACCTAGAACAGATAGCCATGCAAAATTCACTTAGCTATTGCAACCTAAAGTAGATCAAAGTCAATTAATGATAGTGATTCAGGATGCAGGATTTTCTGCTCAATAGTGTAATAAGTCAATTATTGACTAATGAGTAGGGGTATCAAATGGGCGGGTTGGGTCAATTTTGGGCGGGTCAAAATGGGCTGAGTCAATAATTGGACTTGTCATACTTGGGCTAAGATGGGTTGGGTTAAGATGGGATAAATTCGGGTCATAACCCAACCCGCCCAACTCTTATTAAACTTTAATTAATATGTGTTATTTTCTTATAAATTGTATAATTATTAAACATGGCTTTTTTGCTTTTGTTACGGTCATATTTAAAATATTAAACAAAAAATAAAATTATTTCTAAGATATTTCGACAAATTTACTCATGGATCAATTTGGACTAAAAACTAGCCCAACTTTAAATGGGTTGAGATGGGTTGGGTCAAGATGGGCTAAGTTCAATAAATATGCGGGTTAATAACCAACCCAAATTTGGGCGGGCTGGGCGGGTCATTTGGGCTTGGGCCAAATTTGACATCCCTAGACAAGAGGGGTTGCTCGGATGGTAAGCACCCCCACTTCCAACCGAGAGGTTGTGAGTTCGAGTCTCCCCAAGAGCAAGGTGGGAAGTTATTGGAGGGAAGGATGCCGGGGGTCTATTTGGAAACAGCCTCTCTACCCCAGGGTAGGGGTAAGGTCTGCGTACACACTACCCTCCCCAAACCCTACTAAGTGGGATTATACTGGGTTGTTGTTGTTGTTGTTGTTGTACTAATGAGCATTGACTACAAGCAAGCCCATACTCGAGCATAAAACTAGATAAGAGAAAAGGAAGTCCCAAGCTGTCTACAACACCTACAAGACTTCTCATGAAGATAGTGTATCATCATCTTGCTCAAGATTACTTGTGCAATCTTAGCCACATCAAAAATTGCGATGCATATCTTTATTATAAATTGATGACCTACCAGCTTTTTCTTCCTAGCATTTGATCCAGCAAGCAGTTCTGCCACTTTCTCTAAGATTTGCCTTTCCTCATTGGCAGCACATTCCTAAAAATGAGAGATCCGCAATAACATGAGGTTAAAAATGCATATCAACCTTTGTTTAATAAATAGCCATATGTTGGTGGATGAAGTCGCTTAGCTCAAACTTATTTTCTAGTTCAGAGAATTTTTGGTCACTGACTATCTGTGCTTCTTCCACTATTTCACCCAACTGACACACATGCATATCTAAAGTCTTAAAGAAGTTCCCAGTAATCTGAGAAATGGACCTTGACATTGTGATACTCCCGCAGTGTGCCTATAAAGGCATCCAAAATTAATAAGCTCTACTCAAGAAGGAAAAAGAAAGATCCAAAATAGAATCAGTGAAGATTATAGGTGCTTCACAAATAATAAACTATTGATACCTCACGTTGTTGTTGTGCAAATGCAATTAGTTTCTCCTCCTGATTGTGCAAACTTTTTTGAAGATCATTAACCAAGGTATCAGCCTCAGAAGCAATTTCCTTAAAAAGCTACATCAGGAAAAAGGAGATCCAGATCAAAAAAATAAGCTCCTCACTGAATTTCTAAAAGCAACACAAAAGATATGCACCTCTACCAAAGCAGAAGAATGTTTTGAAACTTCACAATTTAAATGGTGAAAGGTTGACTGAGCATTGCCGTCAAGTTCCCCGGCCAAACCATCTAAAGCTTTAATACCAGAACCAAACAAAGTTTTCAAGTTCTCTAGACGGCCTCGAAGTTCCTCCACTGCCTGAAAAGCAGGCCAGAAAGTAACATTGGATAATAGGACTACAATTTCTATCAGAAGTATGTGAACCTATTACACAATTGATGCACTAGGCTTATTAAGCATGTAGTTTTTTTGTGTCAAAATAGCAGGTTCAAGTAATAATATATGCTCCCTAATTCAATTTATTTTAGTAAACACTGCAATAAATAATATTTGAAAAGTACATATTCCCACTTCCTTTTGGTATCATGTCATGCAATTTTTCTAGTAAGTTACGTTGAGTGTGGTACTTTAAAGGCTAATTCTACATAAGAGTCAGGAATACCTCAGTCTTTGTAGAAACAAAGGACTGCATGTCTTCTTCCATGCCTTTGAGTTGCTGCTCTTGTTGTGTGGTTGAAGAAGCGACAGTCTTATGCAGGACTTCAAGCTCTTGGGTCAATTGGGATTGGAATTTTTGGATGAGAACTCTGTTTCCATCTTCTATTTTGTCTTTCCGCTCTGATATCAACCATTATCAGTATGCAGGAGTTTGATGCAGTCATGCAACATTGTATTCTTAGCAAGAAAATTCGCCATGTCTTAAACACTGTGTACATACCAATCTTGGCAAACAAGTTCGACACATCTGATGCAGCATTTTCCAGTTCAGCTCGAAGTTCAAATGCTTGCTCAACCAGTGCTTTTTCTGGTAGAAGACATGCAATTCCATCTATGATGCACAACTCTAAAAGTGAAATAATTCTACATAAACCCCCACATTCACTGCCTAATGATTATGGCTACATCTAAATTTACTAATGTTTAAATACAAATGTAACATACCCATATACCAATTTCACTTTTTTGAAAATGTTAAAATAATTTGAGTTATTTCTATTGCTTCTCCAAAGAGATTGACTAGCAAAACGAATTCTCCTTTCGCCCAGCATAGAGGATGAAGCTTACCAGATTTTAGGAGGTTAGATATCAGAAATTCCTTTTCTTTTATAGCTGTAATTGCCTGCCTGTGTTTCTCTTCGAGATCAGCCAGTGTATGCTGAGTTTCCTGAAGCTTTTTCTGAAAGAAACAAAAGTATACAAAACTCAATGAGAAGAGTCAGCAATAAAGATGTGGAATAAGTTGGGGTCAGAATTCCATTAAACTCTGTCTTCTCAAGTTTGTCACCCAATTCTGCTTTCAACAATTGCTGAGAATTGTACAGTTCCAAAAGTTTCTGTTTGTAGAAGGCAACATGGTAATGAGTTATGATTTATCAATTTTTTTTTTACAAAAGTTATCAGTTTTAATTAGAAAATAAGGATGCTCAAGATTTTTCAGCTCTTGCACACCTTGTCCCTGGATTCGAAGTCAAGTTCCATTCTTTCTATCTTTTCAGACATTGCCTGAGATAGGATACTTACAAGTTAACCATAGGAGTACTAAACAAGCATGTAAAGTGAATGCAACCAATCATGAGATCCAGAAAACAGTACTGAACCTTCTTCTCTGCTTCTTCTTGAAGATATCGATCTCTTGGTATATAAATTCCATTCTTCTCTCTTGCCGCATACACCTCTGTCGGCGTTAAAATAAACAAACAAAATATGTTATCAAACAATTTATCAATGCAAGATATATATTATAATATAGAAAGAGAGGAAGATAGAAATATAGACCTTGCTTCAATCGGTCAATCTCAGAATACAAATCCTTGATCATTGCAGATTTCATCATCTTCTGGTTAATCTAAAATAGGAGCAGAAGAAAACTGAAGGATACTTGAATCAGAGAGCAAAGGTAAAGAGACATTCTTTAGGTAATAAATGTCCAGAAAACTGACCTCTGGTTTGTTCTTTATATTTTTGGCACGATGAGCATAATCTAAAGTGCTCAGTGTCTCCTCCAGACAGTGAACTGAGGGTGATATTGTTGCAATAATGCAAGTCTTTGTTTTCCCTCCCAGCGAATCCCTCAACAACCTTGTCAATTTGCTATCTCTGAGATTTGCAATTCTTTGTCAGAATATCTAAGCACTAAAAGCATTCTATAATAACTTAGATCTGGATTAAAGAAGACCTGTATGGGATATGACCACAGTGTTCAACTAAAGCATTTATAACACGACCAAGTGTTAGCAAACTCTTGTTGATTTCACCAGCTTCCCTCGCTCTGCCCTGCAGCAAAAGAAATTTTAGCCTACTATTGATTACTATAACTAAGAAGAAAAAATCTGGGCAAGGAAAAAGGTCAGTAAATATAGAGATCTTAGATAGCAGAATGTCTAGGGATTAGCTCATGAACAAAAGATAAATTTGAGACATTGCTAAAACTGTACTCTGGACATTCTATTGTTTCTTTAAACTATGTTTACATGCGCTAAGAATAATGCCAAATGCAATGGCTTGACAGTCAGATAATTGTACTCAGACTCTCACCTCCCTTGCACCAGAACGTGATATATTCTCAGAACCAGCAAGATCAACAAGGTTCAATTTCCCACATTTGATCATCTCCTCTCCTTCTGGAGTGCATTCCTTGATGTGAATTGTGATGGAGAAAATAGAGTGAGAACGACTGCTCTGTTTGATAAGAAGAGTCTCTGCTGTACGCCTCTTCGCTGAACCTTTCTCCAAGATCTTGTAGATTTCATTTGCAGTGGAAACAATCTCCTCTTCTAAGCCTCTTACCAAAACTCCACCCTTACCATCTTCCATCAGCGCTATTGGTTTTTTGGATTTATCATCTACATACTTTGTGCATTCCTCAGGAGCTAAAAGATCTGTGATCTCCTCATTATACAGCTCCAAAAACGTAACTTTCATGCTATATTCAGCATTTTGAGCTTCTAATATCTCAAAAATTCGCCGAACAGCACGGGGATAACACCTGCATCACTTGGAAACTCCCCATTCTAAACGGGGCAATGTTAACAATTAGTATGAAGAAACAACTAGTAGAAACAAATACATTTCTATCAACACCACCAACCTTCTTTCTTCCCCCTCCCTCCATGGTATAAGTTTTCCCAGTTCCTGTCTGCCCATAAGCAAAAATGGTGCAGTTATATCCTTCTAGAACTTCAAAAACAATAGGCCATATGGCAGAATCATACAAGTCCTTCTGTTGGGATGTTGGTCCAAACACCTACAACAGAATAATCCAGCATCAAGTTAGAGTCTTTATGAAAATCATGATTAAGTAAAAACAAATCAGAGAGTGTTATGAAATAATATAAGAACAAGTAGAATAATGCAAGAACAAGAATAATATAGAGAGAATAGGGAGAGGAGTATTCTTATTGATACTTTGGGATGGTTAGGGATGGTTTACAATGGTAGAAGACCCCTTTATTTATAGGGAGGTGGTGACTTAGCCACCAAGTAGTAAACCCTAGAATCTCTCTAAATATAGACATTCACCTTAAATAGAGTTCTATTTATAACACTCCCCCTTGAATGTCTATTCAATAATGTGCCTCGTTAAAACCTTAAAACCAAAACCCAATGGGAAAAATTAAAGAGAAGGAAAAAGAGTACACATGTTTGAATATGCGCCTATTGGTTGCCTCGTTAAAAACCTCGCAAGGAAAACCCAGTTGGGACAAAACCTTTTAAGGGAAAAAGAGTGCAACGCGCATTAACTCCCCCTGATAAGAACATCAATTTATATCCTTGAGCATTTGCATTCCAATCTTGTGCACCATCTTCAAAACAATCTTTGGTAGATGTTTGATAAATAAATCAACCATATTGACTTGAATAAATATTCCGCACCTTGAAATCATCATTCTTGATAGATATGAACATCTTCATATAATGTCGTGGAATAACTCTTCAATATCTCCATAGATGTATTCTCAATGCCATCATGCTTTGACTTTATACTTTCAAGTATTCGAACCACATGTCCAAAATTACATGTCTTTCATATGGAATCAATTCTGCTTGAATTGTATCTATTCCATTTATGATCACTTTGATCATTTGCTCATCTTCTTTATTAAGAAGTTCCTTTTGAACCGATTTGTCTATACGCCTTAAGCGTATCAAAGACTTTGTCCTTCTAGGACTTAATATGAGCATTTGCAGTGAGAATATAGTTACTTTCTTTGGGTCAGCAAATGCGTATAGCATGCTTTGCAATATGTTGCAATTGAATTATCCATTTTATGAACTTCAGGTTCATGATATTCGGGGATTTACATATACAAATGATAATTCATCCCATGTAACCTTTTCTCAAGTGTTTATCATGTCTCCCCCTCATGTTAGAAAAGCTAACTATTTTCCTCAACTTTGGAAAATCATCTTTGTGCATTATCATGTCAATATACACAGCACATTAATAATAAGATGAAATTATTTGGTTCCTGACCCTGAACCACTTGTGAGGGGAGAATATACTCTCGTATACAACGTATATCAAACTGATATATATAACTTTGTTCTCATAAGAAACAGTTTAGCTATTAAGTGGAGGCACTCAATAATTATCTTGCTAAACCAACTTTGATATAAACCAACTTATCAAGATGAACTATCTTGAGTAGAAAATCTGGAAATTATGCTCGAAGTTAGATTACTGAGCAATTTACCTCGCAATCACCGGCCAGGCTGCGGGTTAATAACAATTGCGCATGTAACCATATCATAGATGCATCATATGTGGTATACATGGCAGGTGAATGGGCCCATATTCACCTTTGATATTTCCAGAATTTATGGGCTTCAGCCCGAATTCTTTAGTCGGTCAGTTCATTAATGAGAACAAGTGATACAAGAGAATTCGTAAAGAACTTTCTAGTTCTTTAATATTCACCTATGTGAATTTGCACATCATACTTAAAATGAGATGGCTAACACGAATGCCAACTGAATAAATTATCAATATTGGTAAACTTCAAATTTACACCATGACATGTGCACTTATCAATAAACTTCAGGTTTATTATGACATGGGTTTTTATACCAATAGATATCCACTTTATTGTGGCATTCTTTTGTTTGTGTAGTACAAACTGGAGAATAAAGCGGGTAGCTTTTCATATACAAATTATCCCGCTACAAGTTGTAGTAATAGGAGATATCAAATCTTTCCTTCATTTATAGTCTCAATATAATCAGCGCTTTCGCGTGTACTTTGGAAACTGAATAAGTTTTTTTGAGACTTACTACAGCACAATACTCAATTGTGTTTCTCCAACATAGTAATAATTGGCTCTTCTAGAGCTCTCAATTAATTTTGTACTACCACAGATTCATCAACATCCATGTGGTGAATATCTTTCTTAAAGAGAAATACCATTATGGTCATGTCAAACTTATATGCAAGATATGTTTCTTGCATTATCGTTGTCCTTTAATAGTCATATTTCCAAAATACTTTGGCGTACAATAGGTACGTGACCAACGATCATTCATGCCATATATATAGCCAACAGGCTTAACACCATTAGGTGTTTCAACTGTAGGGCCAAAAACTTCACGTTTTGCCAGCGAATTCAATTCTGATTGAATTGCTTCTTGCCACTTTGGCCAATCATGTCTTTTTCGACATTCTTCAACAGATTGAGGTTCGAGATCCTCACATTCTTGCATAATGCTAGATGCGACATTATAAGCAAAGACATTATCCACCACTATATCCACTCGACTAATATTTGCCTCAATATCAGTTGGATTTATGGATAGTTCCGTATTTTCCAGAGTCTCGGGCTCAATGGATTCTTCATGAATCTCACAATTCGTTAAATCATGAATTTCTTCATGAGATTCTTTCGTAGTGTCATTTTTATCATTTGCTTTCCTCTTTCTAGGATTTCGATCTTTAGAACCTAATGGCCTGCCACGCTTCAGGCGTGCATTCGACTCATTGGTTATGACACTAGATGATTGTCCAACAGGGACATCAATACGGATTGGAACATTTTCCGCGGGGATGTGGGATTTCGTTATCCTTTTCAAGTCCGTAAATGCGTCAGGCATTTGATTTGCTATTCTTTGCAAATGATCATCTTTTGTACCTCTCTTTCACAAATAGAGGTATGTGGATCAAGATGAGATAATGATGCATTTTTCCACAAAATTTCCCGTTTGGCTTCACCAACTTCTCCCCCTAATTTTGGGAAAAGTGTCTCATCAAATTGACAGTCTGCAAATCGTGCAGTGTACAAATCCCCTGTCAATGTTTCGAGGTAGCGAATAATGGAGGACGATTCAAACTCAACATATATTCCTAACCTTCTTTGCGGACCCATTTTGGTGCGGGATGGCGGTGCTATAGGCACATATACTGCGCATCCAAAGATTCTTAAATGGGATATATTAGGTTCATGACCCAAAACCAATTGCAACGGGGAATATTTGTGTCAATTCGTCAGTCAGAGACGAACTAGCATTGCTGCATGCAAAATGGCGTGACCCCAAGTCGAAGTGGGCAGCCTCGTTTTCATGAGTAAATGAGGAATTCAAGATTATACTCATGTATTGTCTCAATCTGATATCCGTTTTGAATGATATCTTTAAAACTCAACAAGTTCCTTTTAGACTTGGAGGAGAACATTTTGACTGATATCATTAAAACTCAACAAGTTCTTCTTAGACTTGGAGGAGAACATTGCATTCTCTAAAATATCATTCCTTTAGGCAGAGTTATAGTTGCTCTTCAGGAGCCTTCAATCAATTTAATTCCCATAGTTTGCCATACAAAAGAAAATATACGAACATGAGAATAAACAAGTTCAATTCGTTTGTTTCACATTTAAACAATATTTTCAAAATCTGCTGAGTTCAGTTGACTAACTAAATCAGATAGTCGATTATATGTTTTCCATAATCGATTACTATGTAGTTTGAAAATTTCAGTTTAAGCATTTTCTTAAAACAATCGATTGTTAAACACACACAATCGATTGTTGAACATTGACAATCGATTGTTAAACACACACAATCGATTATTTGCTATTTTGAAAAACTTCAGATCACACTGTCTTAAGACAATCGATTGTTAAACATAGACAATCGATTGTTGACTATTTTGAAAAACTTCAGATCACACTGTCTTATGACAATCGATTGTTAAACATAGACAATCGATTATTTGCTATTTTGAAAAATTCCAGATCACACTGTCTTAAGACAATCGATTGTTAAACATAGACAATCGATTGTTGACTATTTCGAAAAACTTCAGATCACACTGTCTTACGAAAATCGATTGTTAAACATAGACAATCGGTTATTTGCTATTTTGAAAAAATTCCAGATCACACTGTCTTAAAACAATCGATTGTTAAACATAGACAATCGATTGTTGAACATTGACAATCGATTGTTGAACATTGACAATCGATTGTTTTGCAGTTTTAATGCGAAATATTAGATAATCGACTAACTGTTAGGTTAGTCGATTACTGCTACTGGAAAATAAAAATATTATTGAAATCTGAGCATATTGAAACATTCTAAAGAACTAATACTAACATTATATCATAAACTAACTAATACGAGCTGATACTAATGACTATTAGTTTATTCACTAACTATTACAAATAAGTGAAATAAAATCAAACAACTCCATCTTCTTTCATCATCCATCACCGATTAGGTGGTCTATTTTCCCATCGGGTTGCTCAAAGAAGTCTGCCACATCCAGGTGGGTGATGTCAAAATTGTCGTCAGAGACAAAATTTGTTTCAGGGCCTTTATTCTTTAGAGAAGCTTGATAAAGATCAACCAAATGTCTTGGTACACGGCAAGCTTTTGACCAGTGCCCTTTTCCACCGCAACGATAACATATAGTTTCTGAACTTTTTGCCTTAGGATCCTCATAATCCCGTTTCTGCTTTCGGCGGTTATCTCTCCTCGGGGGGTGACGGACATCATGGATATTTCTTCCTTGTCTACGTCCAAGGCTATGACCCCGATTACGACCACGACCATGGTTAGATCCATGGCCCTTTTCATGATTGGCATAATGAGAATACACCTTATCTGCTACAGGCAGTGGTGTAGACCCAGTGGGTCGACTTTCGTGATTTCTCATGAGCAGGTCATTATTTCGCTCAGCCACAAGTAGAAGAGAAATCAGTTCAGAGTACCTTGTGAAGCCTTTCTCTCTGTACAGTTGTTGCAGTACCATATTGGAGGCATGAAACATTGAACGTTTTCTCAAGCATATCATAATCGGAGATTTTATCTCCACATAGCTTCAATTTAGAAGTAATTCTGAACATTGTAGAATTATATTCAGAAACAGACTTAAAATATTGGAGCCTCAGATGAGCCCAATCATATCGTGCTTGTGGCAGAGTGACCAACTTCAGGTTGTCATATCTCTCCTTTAAGCCTTTCCACAAGATGAGTGGATCATTGACGGTGAAATATTCAATCTTCAAACCTTCATCAAGGTGATGGCACAAGAAAATCAAGGCCTTAGCACAGTCTTGGGTGGATGCTTTATCTCTATCTTTAATGGCGTCTCCAAGACCCATAGCATCTAAGTGGATTTCAGCATCCAACACCCATGTCATATAGTTCTTGCCCGAAATTTCAAGGGCAACGAACTTTCTTTTCGTAATGTCAGACATAATCGAAAATCAAATTAGGAAGAGAGAAATACCTTAGTTTTTCTTGAGAACGATTCTTGAGACGGTAGAGTCTCGTGCTGATAACGTGTTATGAAATAATATAAGAACAAGTAGAATAATGCAAGAACAAGAATAATATAGAGAGAATAGGGAGAGGAGTATTCTTATTGATACTTTGGGATGGTTAGGGATGGTTTACAATGGTAGAAGACCCCTTTATTTATAGGAAGGTGGTGACTTAGCCACCAAGTAGTAAACCCTGGAATCTCTCTAAATATAGACATTCACCTTAAATAGAGTTCTATTTATAACAGAGAGTTTTATTTAAATAAAAACTCTAAAAGTGTAATGACACTAAAAACACTAAAGCGGTCCACTAGAACTTAGTAAAACATATTAAAAAATGTAATAGGAAAATGGACATTGCTCTACTTTATTCGATTTTACATTTCTTTTGGTCCATATTCCATATTGTAAAAGTATAACCAACTCCAAAGTACACTAAACTCATTTTAACTGACCTGCAACGCAAAATGACTTGTACATTGACGCCTTTTTCTTTGTCATGCTTTCCACTCATATAATTATTCCCTTCCCCGAATCGCAGATCTCTCACCGCCCCCTTATCGCTAGACCGCGGAGGCGTCTGCAAAATTAAACCGCCTGCTCATCTCTGTTGCTGCGATTGCGATGACTCCATTCCTCTAAATATCCTTCAAATCTTCACAACCTTATTTCCTCTTAGTCAAGGTAAGTCAGTTCAAATTCAAATCTGAGCTGAAAATAATACATAAAAACAAACAAACAAATGAATATTTCTAAAAAAAATTATATAATACCACAACAAGCAACAAATATATCTGGAGAAGTAAAATGTGGATTTGAATTCAATGATTGATCGAAAATGACTGACCGATGCGAAAATTTCTAGCAAAAATAAATAAAAATACAAAAAAGGACGAGTAGAATCGATGCATTTACAATTACAGATACGTACAAAAGTAAAATGCAAGAAGTGTATGTGTGTGTATACTTACAGAAACTGAAGTAGTTGCCGGCCGTTGAGAGCTTCGAATATTTTGGCAATGGCGAATGTTCTAGAGAGAGAAACTCAGAAATGTACAGTGAGAGAGTGTGTGTGAGTGTAGTGAACGGAGAAGATTCAAATTTAAACATAATAAGAGCCGAGTAGTAGAAATCCGGCCTCTATTTACTCAAGTTATCAATTTAATATTTTAGATTTTTTTTTTTGGAAAAACTAGCCTATGTATCTACCGAATCAAAAGTAATTATCGTAATTACTCAGTTTAAAAGAAATTACATTAATACTTATTCTATTACAACTAATTACCCGCAAAAGTGTAAATCCTGAAAAGAAGCCAAAGAATAGTTAGCTTTTCTAATAGTGGGTAGTGTTGTTAGTATTGTACCTTTTTTTGCTATCATTACTTTTTTTTTAATTTGTGCTCCATAATTTATTTTATCTTCTAAAAGTAAAATAAAAAATAATATGTATTATATACCTTTTTTTCACGTGTGTTGAAGTGTTTGCTATTGGAATTTACTGGGTATTATTCTTTGATTATGATATTAATGCTAATTTTTAAAAATTTTATTGTACAAAAATTCAAATCCACCGTTAGAGGAGCTTGAAGCTTGAAACTCATAACTTAGTTTGTTTGAATTTTTAATTGATTTGATCTAATCCTATATGGGTATGTTTGGAAAGTTGATTGGAGATTGTAGCTAAAGTATTAGTCAATTTGGTGGAGATTTTGTAGTAGATTTTAGAAGTTTGGGTTGAAATATAGTTAAACAAGAGAAGAGATGAATTTGTATTGTATACTCAAATAGTATACAAATATATCATTTTGATATACAATTCATTCCAACTATATACCCTATTAGTATAGCTATATATTATATTGGTATCATATGCTAGTTGAATTATTTTTTGGTTGTCTTAGTTGCATTTATTAGTACAATATTTAATTTTCTTTTAATAATAGTAATATAGTACAATATCTTGAAATACTTTATTTTATTAATATGTGATACACTATTTTTTTATTTTTCTCTGTATGCATGTATGTTATGTAATAGTAGTATAGTCAATAGTTACCGGAAATTAACCAGCAAAACTGTATATCATGTTAATATAGTTATATACCATATTGGTATCATATGGTAGTTTGAACATTTTTTTTGGTTGTCTTGGCTACATTTTTAAGTAAATTCTATTCTGAAATTATTTATATGAACGTGATTTGCAGTGCTGGAATTTTTTTTTTGTGCTGATGGATATAGATTATGTAATAGTTTTTATATTATAGGCAATTGTTGGAATGACCCATACAACTATATACCACGTTCGTATATAGAACGAGCAAGTTGCTTTACGAATATTTTGCTTGCAATGTGAGCATGTAATTTTCTCATTCTTTTATTGTATCCTTTAATGTTTTGGTACAGTAGTATAGTCACAGATAGTTGTACCAATATTGTAGAGCAATCATATGCTCTATTGGTATAGATATATACCATATTGGTATCATATGGTATGAGAAGTCTTTTTTGCTACTTACATTTTTATTGTATTTTTTAATATTTTATTATCATTTCTATTCTAACTAGTTTATTTGAGATTTAGTAGCCTTAGATTAGTTTTCTTGCTCCATCACTAGTTGGTATTACTGCTAATGGTAGAGTATGTACAAATATTTGTCGGGAAGGAGATCAAGGTTTGCATGGCAATCACGTGAAATTAGAAAAAGAACAAAAAATAAATAAAAAAATAAAAAGAAAAAAAGTAAAGAAGGAGTCAAATTTGAGTGTGAAATAAGTTATGGTAAAAATAACAATAATACGATTTAGGCAAAAAGAAATGAATAAAAGAGAAAAAAGAAAAAGATAGGAAGAAATGAGAAAAAAGAAAAGGAGAAAAAAAAGAAAAAAAGGAAAAGAGAAAAGAATCATAGAAATAAAAAGGAATTGGGGAATAAAGAAAAAAAATCCCCACAAAAACTACTATGAGTAGGAAATATAATTAGTTTATGGGTAAAAAAATAAATGGGTAGACAAGGGTAAATAGTTTTATTTTTTGGGTAACTGTGTCAAACCCTCTTTTTTCGGGTGGGGGAGGGGGGAAGCGGACATCAGATTTCAGAGAAAAGAAAATCAATTTTTTAATCGTCATCAAGCATTTTCATATAATTTATAATATTTTTCATGTTATGAAACAATAAAAGAATAAGAGCAATATTGCAGAGAAAGAGAGAGAAAATTCTTATTGAATTTTGGGGCGATTTACAATGGGGTAAGACACCTCTATTTATAGGAGGAAAAATGACTTAGTCTCAAAGTAAAACTCTCTACAAGATAGACATTCACTCTAAATAGAATTCTATTCTTAACACTCCCCCTTGAATGTCTACTCAATAAGTAATATGCCTCATTAAACCCTTAACTAAAATAAAACCCAATGGAAAAAAATTTCTAGAAAAGGAAAAAGAGTACACATATCTTACAATACGCCTTTTGATTGCCTCATTAAGAAACTTGCAAGGAAAATCCAGTGGGACAAAACCTTGTAAAGGAAAAAGAGTAAAACGCGTATTAACTCCCCTGAAGAGAGCATCAACTCACATTCTTGAGCATTCGCATCCCAATCTTGTGCACTAGCTTCTTGAAGGTTGACGTCGGTAGAGATGTTATGAACAAATCAGCCATATTATCACTTGAACGAATCTGTTGCACATTGATATCACCATTATTTTGAAGATCATGTGTGAAAAATAACTTTGGTGAAATGTGATTTGTCCTATCTCCTTTTACGAATCCTCCCTTCAATTAGCTATGCATGTTGCATTTGTCTTCATACAAAATCGTGGGTAGTTTGTCACATTTCAAACCACATTTGTCTAGAATAAGATGTATTATAGACCTCAACCACACACATTCTCGATTGCTTCATGAATAGCAATTATCTGAGCATGATTAGATGAATTAGCCACAATTGATTGCTTAGTCGATCGTCAAGATATGGCAGTGCCTCCACAGGTAAACACATAACTTGTTTGACGTCGAGCCTTGTGTGGGTCAGATAAATATCCAGCATCAGCATAACCAACAAGATCAGGACTGCAATTGTTTCCATAAAATAAGCACATATCGGTAGTCCCTTTTAGATACCGCAATATGTGTTTGATTCCATTCCAATGTCTCCTTATAGGAGCAGAGCTATATATTGCTAAGACATTAACCGAAAAAGTTATGTCGGGCCTTGTAGTATTTGCAAGATATATTAGTGCACCAATTGCACTAAAATATGGTACTTCAGGATCAAGTAGCTCTTCATTCTTTTCTTGAGGTCGGAATGGATCCTTATTCACATCAAGTGATCAAACAACCATTGGAGTATTTAAAGGATGTGCTCAATCCATGTAAAACTGTTTCAGTACCTTTTCTTTATAGGCAGATTGATGAACAAAAATTATGTTCACCAAATGTTCAATTTGCAAACCAAGGCATAATTTTGTCTTTCCGAGATCTTTCATCTCGAATTCCTTCTTTAAATAATCAATTGCCTTTTGGAGTTCTATATGAGTTCCAATAAGATTTATGGCATCAACATATACAGCAAGTGCAACAAATCCTGATGTTGTTTTCTTTATAAAAACACATGGGCAAATGGCATCATTTATATAGCCTTCCTTTAATAAATATTCACTAAGACAATTATACCACATTCGTCCTGATTGCTTTAGACCATATAAAGATCTTTGCAATTTGATTAAAAATATTTTCCGGGACTTTGAATTATGTGTGTTTGGCATTTTGAATCCATCGGGAATTTTCATGTATATCTCATTATCAAGTGAGTCATAAAGGTAGGTGGTAACCATATCCATTAAATGCATGTGAAGTTTTTCAAGGACAACAAAACTAATGAGATAACGAAAAGTTATATCATCCATAACGGGTGAATATGTCTCTTCATAATCGACACCAGGCCTTTGTGAAAATTCTTGTGCAACAAGGCGTGCCTTATATCTTTGTACCTTGTTTTTCTCATTTCTCTTGCGTACAAAGACTCATTTATAGCCAACAGGCTTAACACCATTAGGTATTTGGATTGCAGGCCGAAAAACTTCACGTTTTGCAAGTGAATTCAACTTTGATTGGATTGATTCTTTCCATTTTTTCCAATCAAGTCTTTGTCGACATTCTCCAATAGATTGAGGTTCAAGATCCTCACTTTCTTGAATAATGCTAGATGCAACATTATATGCAAAGACATAATCCACAACTATATCCACTCGATTAAAATTTGTCTCAATATCGATTGGATTTATCGATAGTTCCTTATTTTCTTGAGTCTCGAGATCAGTGGATTCTTCATGAATCTCAAAATTTATTAAATCGTGGATTTATTCATGAGATTCTTTCGTAGTGTTATTTTGATCATTTTCCTTTTTCTAGGATTTCGATCTTTGGAACCTAATGGTCTGCCACGTTTTTGGCGTGCTTTCGACTCATTAGCTATGACACTAGAAGGTTGTCCAATGGGGATATCAATGCGGATTGAAACATTCTCTGCAGGGATATGTGATTTTGTTATCCTTTTCAAATCTGTAAATGCGTCTAGCATTTGATTTTTTATTCTCTGCAAATGGATAATCTTTTGCACCCCTTTTTCACAAATAGAGGCACGCTGATCAAGATGAGATAGTGATAGATTTTTTCACAAAATTCTCCGTTTGGTTTCAACAACTTCTCCCCTAATTTTGGGAAAAGTATCTCATCGAATCGACAGTCTACAAATCGTGCAGTGAACAAATCCCCTGTCAATGTTTCGAGGTAGCGAATAATGGAGGGCGATTCAAATTTAACATATATTCCTAACCTTCTTTGCGGACCCCATTTTGGTGCGATATGGCGGTGCTACAGGCACATATAGTGCGCATCCAAAAATTCTTAAGTGGGATATATTAGGTTCATGACCCAAAACTAATTGCAACGGTAAATATTTATGATAATTGTCGGTCTGAGACGAACTAGTATTGTTGCATGCAAAATGTCACCCCAAACAGAAGTGGGCAGCCTCGTTTTCATGAGTAGCGCTCTTGCTATCAATTGCAGACGTTTAATTAAAGACTCTGCAAGACCATTTTGAGTGTGAACATGAGCAACAAGATGTTTCACTTTTATCCCAATTGATAAGCAATAATCATTAAATGTTTGGGATGAAAACTCAGCATCATTATCAAGTCTAATAGACTTAATTGGATTATCGGGAAATTGTGCCCGTAATCGAATTATTTGTGCCATTAATTTTGCAAATGCAAGGTTGCGAGATGACAATAGGCACGCATGAGACCATCTAGAAGATGCGTCTATTAAGACCATAAAATATCTAAACGACCCACTAAGTGGGTGAATAGGTCCACAAATGTCCCCTTGTATACGTTCCAAAAACGCAGGGGACTCAATTCCAACTTTTGTTGGTGATGGTCTAATAATTAACTTGCCTTGATAACAGGAGTGCAAGAAAATTCATCATCTAAAAGAATCTTTTAATTCTTTAATGGATGCCTATTTGAGTTTTCTATAATCCATCTCATCATAATTGATCCAGAATGTCCCAATCGATCATACCAAAGTATAAAAGTATTGGAATCAGTAACATTTTGGTTTACGGTAGAATGTGTCTCTATTGCACTAATTCTTGTCCAATACAGCCACAAGATAAAGATGAGAACTTCTCAATAACCCTCTTTTGGCCAGAGACATTCTTTGTAATGATGAGATATTCAAGATTATTCTCATCTATTGTCTCAATATGATATCCATTTTGGCGGATATCTTTAAAACTCAACAAGTTCCTGTTAGACTTGAAAGAGAACATTATATTCCCTATGATAAGTACTGTTCCTTTACGCAGAGTTATAGTAGCTCTTTGAGGGCCTTCAATTAATTTACTACTACCAGAAATTGTAGTAACATCTGCCTTACACATACTTAAATGAGAAAAATATTTCTCCTCTTTGAATATAGTATGTGTCGTACATGAATCAATTAAGCAAATATTTTTACAGTTGAATTTTGATCCAAGTTTGCTTTGTGAGATATTCATATTTGCTTTTCATATTTTGACATACAAAAGAAATATACGAATAAACATTAGTATTTTCAGTGGGAAAAGGAGAGGAGAATAATAGAGTTAAATCAATAATTCAATATGATCTTTTAATGCAATTTTGAGAAACCATGATTAAAATAATTACATAGTCTAAAATTGAATTGTAATACGACTTATTTCCCTGAAAATTAGCATGTGCAACTGTTGTATGTTTCAATTGCCATACATTTAGCATTATCTTTGTTGGGTAACTGTATAATAATGGTAAATATAAAGCATATAGCAAATGATTGTTTTGTAATATCGAAAACCAAGAGAAACAATAATGATTTGAACTTGTTTTACTAAACATGTTATAATTGCTAAGAATTATTATAACATTGGTACAATAATTAGTACGGTAAAATATTTAAACAATAAAAGTTATAATAGTAACACAATTATGATAATTAGGTGTGAATCGCAATGAAACTTTATATATGGCCTAGCCAAAGATTGAAATGTATGTCAAATTAGCATGTGCATG
Source organism: Nicotiana benthamiana (assembly GCA_034376525.1). Taxonomy (NCBI): domain Eukaryota; kingdom Viridiplantae; phylum Streptophyta; class Magnoliopsida; order Solanales; family Solanaceae; genus Nicotiana; species Nicotiana benthamiana. The sequence continues at coordinate 122,798,768 of CM067330.1, forward strand.
GGTAGTAGTAGTGTACTGGCACATCTTTAATAAGCAAACAGTAAGAACATACAGTACAATGTAATTATATATATTCGTGATATGAAAAATAAAAAAAAATATATAGTTATTTATTCTAAAAATTGACAGTATAAATTAATGTCTACTGATAAAATGTGTAATGTAATACTTCTTTAACATATGCAGTAAATGATGTTAGCTGATGGTTCATTTTTTCACGTTGTCGAATTTAATAACTGGATTAAGTGAAACACTCTTGCGGTCACCTTTCAATATTTAATCAAAAGAACTAACACAATTTTATAAAACAAATAAAACTAATGACTACTACTCATGTAAAGAACTATGATTACATGATATTTATTCACTAACTATTATGAATAGGCAAAAATAAAAATTAAACTACTCAATCATCTTTAATCACGGATCCATCACTGATCAAGTGGTCTATTTTTCCATCAGGGCGCTCAAAGAAGTCTACCACGTCCAAGTGGGTGATGGCAAAATCATTGTCAGAGACAAAATTGGCTTGGGGGCCTTTATTCTTTAGAGATGCTTGATAAAGCTCAACCAAATGACTTGGTACACGACAAATATTTGCCCAGTGCCCTTTTCCACAGCAACGATAACATTCAGTTTCTGAACTATTTGCTTTTGGCTTCTCATCTTTCCCTTTCCACTTTTTGGTGGTTATTTCTCTTTGTGGGGTGATTGTAATCAGGAAAATTTCTTCCTTGTCCACGGTCACGGCCACGGCCATGACCACGACCACGATTAGAGTCATGATCTTTTCCACGCTTAGCTTAATGGGAATAGACCTCATCCACTTCATGCAATGGTGTAGACCTAGTGAGTCGATTTTCATGATTTCTCATGAGAAAGTCATTGTTTCGCTCAGCCATAAGGAGAAGATAAATCAACTCAGAGTACTTCTTGAAACCTCTCTCTATACTGCTGTTGCAGAACCATATTGGAGGCATGAAACGTTGTAAACGTTTTTTTCAAGCATGTTATAATCAGTGATAGTATCTCCACAGAGTTTCAATTTAGAAGTAATTCTGAACATCGCATAATTATATTCAGAAACAGACTTAAAGTCTTGGAGCCTCAGATGAGCCCAATCATATCGTGCTTGCAGTAGAGTGACCAACTTTAAGTTGTTATATCTTTCTTTTAAGCCATTCCACAAAATAAGTGGATCTTTGACTGTGAGATATTCAATTTTCAACCCTTCATCAAGGTGATGACGCACCAAAATCAAGGCCTTAGCACTGTCTTAGGTGGATGCTTTATTTCTGTCTTTAATGGCGTCTCCAAGACCCATTGCATCTAAATAGATTTCAGCATCCAACACCCATATCATATAGTTCTTGCCCGAAATTTCAAGGGGAACGAACTTTCTTTTCATAATGTCAGTCATAATTAAAAAGAGGAGAAAAATTATCTTAATCTTCTCAAAGAGCTTCTTAAGACGGTAGAGTCTCGTGCTGATAACGTATTACAAAACAATAAAAGAATAAGAGCAATATTGCAGAGAAAGAGAGAGAGAGAGGGAGAGAGAGAGAGAGAGAGAGAAAGAGAGAGAGAGAGAGAGAGAGAGAGAGAGAGAGAGAGAGAGAGAGAGAGAGAGAGAGAGAATTCTTATTGAATTTTGAGGTGATTTATAATGGGGTAAGACCCCTATATTTATAGGAGGAAAAATAACTTAGCCTCAAAATAAAACTCTCTACAAGATAGACATTCACTATAAATAGAATTTTATTCTTAACATTTCATATAATTTTTAAAAATTAAAGATTAGTTAATTGATTCACGAAAAACTAAAGCAACACTTAGTTTGAGAAGTAAGAAATATTTAATATACCAATCTATTTACTACACCTTAATCTATGGCCGACAACATTTATATAGATATTTTAAAATCTTTTATCATACATTAGCTAAAGAGTCATAATATATATATATATATATATATATATATATATATATATATATATATATATATATATATATATATATATATATATATATATATATATATATATATATATTAAAAAATTATCAAACGGGAGAAATCTGAATTTAGCAAAACAAATTGGAGAATTTTCAAATAAGGTGAGGAAAATTTAAGAACATTTAAAGAAAATAATTAAATATCGAACGAGTTAGGTGTAAATAATTTAGGCACGTTATTTTCAGTTTGTTTACTATTTTTTTTATTTTTCACTCGATATTGTTATATATATTGGGATTACAACTAATTTGATTTTGTAACGCATAAGTTTTTGTAAAGGTGCTGAAATTGGAATATTTAATATCAAATCACATTGATAATTGTTCTGTACTAGTGCACATTAGAGAATGTCAAATTTGTACCAGTCCTTCGATGTTTTAAAGTACAAAAAATCTTATCTGATGACTATGTAAAATAGTTTTAAAATAATGATGATACAAATCTAAGGCAATTGAATTTTCTATATTTAAAGGGAGTCAGGTGGAGCCTCATTCCCCTGAGGAGGAGGAGCAGCTGGGTCCAGAACATGCCAATTGTCTTATTACTATATTTCATGATTATTTTAATTAATAAGGATTATAGTGTAATCCAATAATGTTGGGATGATTTTGAATTCAAAAAATTGCTTACTATGTCTTCAAGTTTTGTTTAATTTGAATCCCATTTTAAGTTTAAAGCAATGAGGATAACTAGCTAGATTTGATACCTAATCATACGACCGACTTAATCTTTCTATTAGTAAACTTATATCAAAATTCATTTAATTTAACTATCTTTTATAAGATCATTTCTGTTATTTTGTTTCTTTGATATAAATATTTCTACTTTTTTTTTAATTCCATGTATACTGTTTTGATGTCACATGATGTATTTTTCTCTAAACCATTACTTGTCTTATAGTTGCCTATTAGATTTTGTCATATCCATTATCAACATGAAACTTTCACATAGTTACCCAGCCTAAAGATACACTTAGGCATTGACATGGTAAGATATTATCTGTTTTAAATCAAGTTCCCATAATTTTTTCTCTCTAAATAAGTTTTACATGACTCATGTTTACGATTTACGAGTTTCTTCCTCGGACTAAGTTTCACCTATGCATCTTCAAACTCGTAAGATTAAGCAAATTGAGTTCCACACCTTCATTCAGCTATTGCCATTGGACTAAATCAGCCTACAAACGCTTTTAATATGATGTGATATTTTTTACTTTGGGTCAAGTTCGTACGATTTTTTTTTAAAAGGTCTTACATCATTAAGATTTATACATAAATTTCTAATTTTTTATTTATTAACGTGAAATTTTGTTCGCACATCAAATATACACAAATAAAAGTGATTAGGAGTAAATTAAAAAAAAGTTGAGGAATAAAGATTAGGTGAAAGTAAGAAAACAAGGAGATAAAAAAGTAGACAAAAGGTGGGGTTAATGTGTGGTGTCAAAGTTGCCCCACGTGATAAAGAGTGATGTGGGTCCGCACATGCACTCCCTGCTCTCTTCTCTTGATCTCCTTTAATTATTTGAAGAAAACAAAAAAAACTTGAAACACAAAAATCAGAGTGGGTGAACTAATTAACTTTCTCTCTTCGAAATAAGGGTAAGAGAGGAACAATAGAATGACTAAAAAATTAGTGATACTAATAACCAAGTTAATCATATGCCTTGATTAATGATCCGTTCGGTTATAGATTTTGCCAAATTTTATTTGACAAATACAACGTTCATAACCTTTTTCCATATTTTGACAAATTCGAAAACCCACATTCTGGCCCAAAATTTTATTATTATATTTTTAAAAAAAATTACCCAAACTTTTGTATTTTATAAAAGAGTCCACCATTTATTATTTTGTAACAATGCTGCTTCATCTTCTCAGTCACCTAATAATATATTATGTAGTTTATTATATAAATGATAATTTTGCACTAAATTTATTTGGAAAAATTACGCTCCTTGCTACTTAGCCCATCAGAAAATGATCCACGTTTGAAGCCCTTACCTGATATGGCCCAAGTTGTACATAATCTGAAAATTATTTTTCACCAATTAGCCTACCCTATTTAATTATTTTTTTCTTTTCTTCGTTCTTCTTCTTCTTCCTCTTTCACGACCTTGCACCCCAAAATTTCTCTACCATTATATATATTGTTCTTCTCCTTCCACATTCAAAGTTGATAATAACTATTAAGATGAGAAGAAAAAATACCACTTAAGAGAATTATTACTTTTGGAGTCACCATTAGAGGTCATTCGAATTCAATTTCAGAAATTGAATTTTTTTAAATTTTTTTAGTTGTTTGGATTGGGTGTTGGACTAATTGATTGGGATCGTCAATGGGAGTTCAAAATTCAAATTTGAAGTGATTTGGAACAGATTTGAGGTAGATTTAAGTTGAATTTCAGAAGATGCCCAAAGAAGAAGAAGAACCAGTGAAGCTCCATTAAAAGGATTTATTTGTATAATAGTGTATAATTGTATAAGTAATATATAATAGTGTATAAACACCTCTTGCATATTATTTTATACAAGGCTAATATATTATTTACACGTATTTGGTGGATTTCTCACATTTCCTCTTCTTCTACACTGTATCACTAACATTTTCACTATTGTGCTTATACATTTTTATTCACTTTTATACAACTCTCCCCCCCCTCTCTCTATATCTATATATATGTGTGTGTGTGTGTGTATGTGTGTGTAATATTGTATAAAAGGGTATAAGCATTTCTGACGAATTTTTTGTACGATTTTAACTTGCAATTCTTGATTAAGACTATTGAAAATCTTCACTAAATGACTTCAAACTTTGTATACAGTTGTAGACATTGAAATTTTAATGGATCGAGCTAAATCCATAATTTAAGATATTACAAGATCTCTTGAAATTCTAGGAGTTTGTCAGTGTTGCTTGTAGGATACTCTACTTAAACCATAGGTCACTCATATAAAAAGGGTAACATAATGATTTAAAAAATTTCTCAAAAATGGAGATCATCTAGAAAATCTTGTAAACTCACGGAGATATTCACAAATAGGTCAAGAAGTAGCCGGATAATTCTTGATAACTAAATACTTCAAGAAGATCCACAACATACTTCATTGATATCAAATAAATCCATGAAAATCTGCATTATCATGCGTTCGAGAAATACGCTATTCTAGCCCTCAAATCACGGAGAAAAAATGGAGAGAAGAATCAAGGGAACAAACAGAATCGTACCCGCGTTATTGTATCAATAAAACTATGTTTCTTCATATTTATATTGTGGTTGCTATGAGCACGTGATTTTTGCCTTATATGATGAATAATTCCCAAAAAATTTAGATGAAATAATTTTTCTTTACTTTTATAATTTTTGTGTGAGTTTTGGCATCATTTCTGATAATTGTTGCATTTTATTTGTCAATGTTAGTTCATACGAAAATACAAAAAATGTGCATTTGCATGTAGGATATAGTTTTATATTTTTAGGATGAATTGGAGATTAATTTGTTTTAGAAAAAAGCTTGAAAAATCACAAAATAGTTAACTTTGGCATTTTAATTGTGAATTTATCAAGAAATAGGCTTAAATAATTTTAGAATATAATTAATTTAGCTTTGAAATATTAGGACTATTTTTTTTTCAAATTTTCTGCACATTTATAAAATTTGGAAAATAAAATACAAAATGAAAAAAGAGAAAAAAAATAAAAAAGAGAGAGAAGAAAACATGTTAAATAAAAGAGAACATTTGAAATTGGGCCATTCCCGTTAAAACGTTTGGGCTCAGATTTCTTGACGTCTACATAGGCCCAAACCTAGGCTCAGGACCCGGTCCAGAACACCGTTCTGATATCAGCCAATCCGAGCCGTCGATGTTAATTGATCGAACGGCTGAGAACTAAAGCTTCATTAATATAAAGTTGTCTGAACGCCTCCCCCTACCCCTCATCGTCTTCTCCACATACCCCTCCCCTCCAAGAACCCTAACGCCGCCCTAAAATTCCCCATCTCCATGGGTGGTGGCGCCACTCTCAAACTCTCCCAAAATCACACCCCTTAATCACTTCGACCCCTTCAGTCCAAATATAGGACCATTGATCATCAACTATCAACCAGCCTTCTCAAAAATCAAATCTAAAAATCGGCCAAGTTTCAAAGTCGCCCAATCGAGCTCAAACTGCTACCAGGACATCTACTCGTCTTCCTCACCTCAAATCCAAGATTATTTCTCATCAAATATTAATGGGCCACCCTCAAATCCATCGAGGGTTCACGGGTCATGCTGGTTGGGAATTTTTCAAGGTCGAGTGTCTTTTATAGTAAGTATACTTTAAGTCTTACGGTCTTATTCTTTTTATTGAAGTTTAATTTTTCCTCTCTTTCTTCCTGTTCTATCTTGGACCCTTGGTTCGTAATTGATTTTAAGTTCATGCATATTTAGTAGTTTAGACATAATTTTTAACCCCATTATATTAGTCTAATTTGGCTTTGATTTTTTTTAGCTCGGCCAGGTTTATTTCCGTCAATATTAGTTTGGTTTCTTGTTAGGGCTTGATTCATTATTAGCTTAATCAGTTAATCAATTTGGTTTTCTTGTTATTATGTGATGATTATGTGTGTGTGTTAGCTTATTGGTATAATTAATGGTTGATGAATGTGAATTATGGCCAGTTGTAGTTTAGCTTTGATTATTCATGTTGGAAACACGTTCTCAATGCAATATACTAAAACGTGTGTTCTTTTGTATAGGTTTTGATGAATGACAAACGAAGCGAAAATTGATATATGACGAAGTTCAAGAAACAAGCGCACAATTGATATACAACGAGATTCAAGCTCAAGACAAAGTTTTATAGTTTAATTGAGTCATTCTTAATTGTGATCTTGATCCTACAACTTGACTCGTAACATGGCTTCTCTCATAAAACTATTTCCAAAATCATGCATATTTAATTTAATGTCAAATGATTTTAAATCATGCATATTTACAGTAGTCAAAATAATTTTTAGACATGCCTTAAAAATCTGGACTAAGATAATCGATTATGTACTTATGATAATCGATTGTTTTAAGCCAAGACTGCATGACAATCGATTGTGAACTAATGGCAATCGATTGTGAGTAAGACAGTGAGCATCAGGTTTTTCAAACCTGCATGACAATCGATTGTGAACTAATGACAATCGATTGTAACTGAGGCAGTGTCCATCAAAGTTTTTCAAAACTCAGAATAATCGATTATGAACTAATGGTAATCGATTATGTTGAGACAGTGTCTTCCAGTGATTTTCAAATTTATTAAATAATCGATTGTTACATTGGACAATCGATTGTCAAAGAGACAGTGTCTAAAATGTTTTTCAAAAACTGACAAGTAATCGATTGTTGACTTTGTGCAATCGATTGTGAAGCTGACCGTTGTCGTAAAGTTTTCAAATACCGTCAGGTAATCGATTATTGATTCTGTATAATCGATTGTTTTGATTAAAATCCGGAAAAGATTTTTTGAACGTTATTGGGTAATCGATTATTCATTTTGTATAATCGATTGTTTTGATTAAAATCCGGAAAAGATTTTTTGAACGTTGCTGAGTAATCGATTGTTGATTCTGGACAATCGATTGTTTGTGGTAAAATCTGGAAAGGATTTTTTGAACGTTGCCAGTAATCGATTATGGATTGTAAGTAATCGATTATCAAGCGTAAAATCTGGGATTGAATTTTGATCTGACTGGCAGACAATCGATTGTTGGGGTTTGACAATCGATTGTCAGTGAGTAAAATCAGCGACTCTCAATTGGCAATTAGGCAACGGTAATGCCAAGTTTTTCAACTATAAATACAGCTTCATTTCAGTGTTTTAAACACAACAACGTACTACAACTGATCATTACATTGCTATAAGCTTGCATACTTTTGTTTATCATTTTATATTCAATTTCATAAAGCTTTTGAGAGCCATATTCTTGTCCAAAGTTGTTGTGATCTAGAGCTTACTTCTTTTACTCATATCTACTCATTAAGGAGTATTTTGTTTGAGTGTTTAGTGTTTTATACACTTGTAAGAGAATTGTAATTCTCTTGTTGTAAGGAACTTGTGTTTCCTTGGTTGAAGTCTTGGAGTGTTGTATCTCCGAGCAAAGGTGTTAAGGCTTGTGTCCTTAAGTTGTAAAGGTTTGTTGAGCACCCGTAAGCTTAACAAGTTAGTGAAAAATCTCGAGAGAGTCTCTCGGGGACTGGACTAGCCACGTGTTGTGGTGGACCAGAATATATCGGTGCGTTCTTTCCTTTTTGTTTATTTAACGCACTTATTTATTTCCTGCAAATTTTAATTTCCGCAAGTTTACGCTAAATTTTATTATAACGCTATTCACCCCCCCTCTAGCGTTAAGCGCTTTATCTGACAATTCAATCTTAGAATTATGTTGGTTATAGCTGAACATTATCTTTTAATTAACTTTAGTTAGTTTCTAATTGAGGTAAGGGTTTGGGTTCAGTTTAATTTAGGGTGTAATTTTCAGACTGCTTAGGGGTAATTTGGGCATAGGAAAATGGCAAGTTTATTAAAAATGGTAAATTCTGAAATGAAATAAGGGCAGTATAGGAATTGTAGGCGTATAGAACACCCTAGAATAGGGATATAGTGTAGATTTCAATAAAACTAAGGTAGTTACATAGACAACAAGTCAGAAAGTTAGGGGTAAAAGTGAAAATAACCAGGGACTAAAGAAGAAAATCAAAATCTGACCCTTTACCATATTCTTGCCTATACAAAGGCATCCAATGCCTTGTGAAGGGGCTAGAACCTTTCAGCCCAAAAATCCAAGAACAAAATCTGCTTTCCTTGCATTTTCAATTTTAGAGTAGTCTTCATTTTTTTTAGTCCTGAAAAATCCAAAAAAATAGAAACTTCTAAATTTCCTTTTGCATTTTTTTAATTCTAAAATTAGCTTCAGCATTTAGATAGACAGAAAATACAAAAATATACAAAAAAAAAAAAATAAACCAAAAAACAACAAAACTACTGTTACATTGCCTCTTCTTAGACCACTTTCAAATTTTGAGCCAGGAATTCAGCTCCTTAGCTCGTTTAGGTTCAGAAACAATTGGAACATCTCTAGTTCTGTCCTGCATTTGAAATCTGACTGTGTTTGAATTAGCTGGTGGTTTAGTTGCTATCTGTATTGGATTTCTGGTTGCAATTGCTAGCTGGTTGGATTTGTTCAAGTGTATTAGGTCGAGTTTTACACTAGCTGTGTTCTCTCTTATTCTTATTACTGGAAACTGCACACTTGGTGCAGTACACTGTTGCTACCTAGCTTACCTCTCTTTTCTCCTTGTTATTTGCATTTCCAGGTATATGTTCTAAACCTGTCAAGTCATGGGAATGAAGTAAAAGGGTTAATTGAAGTTAATATCTGAGCTCCCATGTTCTATGTTTGATTTTAATGTGTAAACAGTTGGTTTATTCAAAATTTCATGTCCTTTGTGTATTGGATTGATCTTAGGTTGTCTAAATTGGACTGTGAACTGCTATCTCTTTGATTCAACAAGTTCGTTTGAAGTTTCAGTCGTAGTTGGTTCTTCATTAGCTGATTCATCTATGTGTTAAGTGCTAGTTATAATTAATTTCCTATTAGGCTAATAAGGTAATTCATTAGTTATAGTCAACTTCTTGTTACATGTCTTCAAGAATTTGTAAGTTGTTTTCATCCAAATATAGTTTTTCTTTGAAAATAGGGAAGCGAGCTGTGTATCACAACTTCAATATGAAAGTTAGAGTCAAAATTGAATCTTAGCATGTACATTCTCAAATGATAAAATACAAGCTCTCATAAGAACAAAGTCAACTTAGCTGGACAAAAATGAAACTGGAAACTGAAATTAGCATTTATTTAAGTCACTTCTATGCATCACTGTATGAGGGCGATCGTTAACTTGGACAAATTAAGTTGGTGTATTTTATTGCTATCTGGTAAAATCTCAAGGGAGTTGAAAGATTGATATACAAACAACCATTGGCCTACAGCCCTAGGGACTCGATCATTGGATCCCTTTGAATGGATCCAATGTTCGATTTGGGCAATATTTATGCCCAGCAGTAGCGGCATTTGAGAGTTGGGTTCTGCACATGTTCTAAATAATTTGGGCCCTTTAAGCCCAAGACTTGAATGGTCATAGCTTAATTAGACTTGAAGTTCTTAATTCATTAAGGCTTTTTCCTCTATTTTAGAGACAAATAAAAAATAGAAAATGTAGTTACTTTAGGATTGACCTGTTAATAAATGTTGAGATGAGCCTTGCTAAGCGAAAATAAATGCGGGGCCCTCGATAATTATAAGAATTAATTCAGAATATGGGAGGGCCATTTAACGAATTTCATGGCCTTTCTCCAAAATAATAACACGTTAGAATTTTTAGACGCGTTTAATTAAAAATACCTTCTTAAACTCGGTGTGCATTAATACAACCCAAATCTAAATATCGACGAAATCGAAATGTGTTGATAATCATGGGTGCCTTGATGGCGACGGGGTTAGAAACGCATTTTCGCGACGTCTTAATTCTTATAAATAAATAATGATCGAAAAATGGTTCAAAAATGGAGATGAGCCTCGCCGAATAAAAATAAATGCGGGGCCCTCTATAATTGATTATTAAAAGTGATTAGAATTCGGAGGGGTTGTTTTAGCAAATATAAACGACTTTTTTGCAAATAATTTTACGCTGGAACCTTTTAAGCGCGATTAGTTAAATTACTTTCCTAAACTCGGGTGCGCATTAATGCGACCCAAATCCAAATCTCGATAAAGTTGAAAAGTGTCAACGACTACGGGTGCCTTGATGGCGGCGTGGTCAAACGACGCATTTTCACGACATCGCAAGTCTTTTAAAAATAAATAAAGATGAAAGAGGTTCATAAAAAAGGCGTATAAGTTAGCATGTTTTAAAATCAGATTTTAATCAAGTACAATAATTTAAGGGATCGCGCTAGAACCACGGGATCCGAGGGTGCCAAACACCTTCCCTCCAACAGAATTCTTTATTCAGAATTTCTGGTTTGCAGACTCCAATCGGAAGTCGAAATTTTCCTCAGTTCGAGATTCAAGAAAAATAGGTGACTCGGGACACCAAAAGACAAACCTTTCCCAAGTGGCCATTCTGAACAAATAAATAATTCCGATCCGAATAATGTCACTTTAAATGGAAAAACTCCATTATACATTTATCTTTCGGGGTAAGGTGTGTAAAAAAGGAGGTGTGACAGCTCTGGCGGCTTTGCTGGGGAAAAGAACCCAGAACGTTTTGTTCAGGGTTCAGAATTCGAGCTTAGATAAATTGTTGTATTTGGTTATATCTGATATTCGTACATTCTACATGCTTAACGTGCTAATTGTTACCACTTTGATATTATTTGATTTGTATATAAACTGTGTTGACACCCTTCTCTCTTTACCACCGGGGATGTGCTTACTGGTTGAGACTCCTATTCTGTTAGTGTCATACCCTGAAATAAGAAAGAGGCCGGATAAGTTACTAAGCCGCCTGACCCTGCGAGTCACCGGTAAGTTGCCCCCTCCTCGATTCGAGTTGTCCGCTCAGGTACACTGTCTAGAACACCGACCCAGGTTTTGAACATAGAATAACTTGACTTCATGCCGGATCCCTAGTAGGAACGCTTATTTGCATCATGCTGCATTTGACTTAGGGGAATCAACACATGGGTTGGGTCCATGTAAGGCTAGCAACCTTAAATAAAAAGACCATCCTGGTGTATCCTACTTGTTTTGTGCATTTATTTGTTCGAACCTGCATGTTGACCGATTTTTGGAATGTCGGAATTTGAGAAAAGTCAAAAATAGAGAAAATGAGGGAAATAACAGTTAGGGAGCTAATATTTGGATAAAATCTGATGCCCAAGTACCGTCGAAACTCTGTCGAAATTTTGAAAAAAAAAGAAGAAAGAAAATGTTTTTATGTAGTTTTGTTGAAAGTAAAAGAAAAATAGAAAAAATAAGTCTTTTATCTTGGGAAAATTGTGTGAAAAATAGAAAAATGGTCATTTTGATTTGATTTCAAAAATAGAAAATGGAGAAATACTTGGGAAAAGTTTTGTTTTAAATCTTTTTTTTCTATTTGCCCGAACTACGCGGGTCTGATTCTCACCGGATGTGAGATACGTAGGCGAACCTCATCGGTTCCGACCCCCATTTTCAAAAAACCCAAAAAAATATTTTTATTACTTCATTCTTTAGAAAAGTCTTTCTTTAAGAACCCAATTTTCAAAAATTCAAAATATTTCCTTTAGTTCATTCTTTAAAAGAAAAATCTTTCCAAAAAAAAAAGTAGTGTATAAACACACACAAAAAAAAATAGTTTCGTTCTTTCTAATGTCTTTCATACGGAAAAAAACTAACTAATTAAAAAATTAAAAAATCAAAATCCAAAATATGAGTTTATTTGTTTTGAAGTATTTTTCCAAAAAACAAAAAAAATTAATTAGAAACAAAAATACAAAAATACTTTTTTCTTCTTTAGAAGTCTGTCTTTTGTAAATGTCCAGAAAAAATTTGAAAAGTCCAAAATATTTTTGCTTTTCTTTTAAAGTACACTCAGAAATTCGAGATGTTTTCTTGAAAGTCCTTCTTTCGAATATTCACAAGTCAAAACAAAAATTCAAAAAAAAAATATATATTCTTTTCCCTCTTTCGAAGTTTTCTTTTGTAAGCGTTAAATTTTTTTTTGAAAGAATAAAAGTCCAAAAATATTTTCGCTTTTCTTCGCAAGTGCTTTTGTAAATAAATAAATGTTTAGAAATTCAAAGCAATTTTTTTAAAAGTCCCTCTTTCGAAAATTAAATAGCAACTTCCAAAACCCAAAAATATTTTTCTTTCTTATTTAGAAAGAGAGAAAACAAATGAAAATTCAAAAAAAAAAAATTTTCTTTCACTTTTTAAAATTTTCGAAGTTCAAATCAAAAGTAAATAAATATTTTTTAGGAGTCATTCTTTCAAAAAAAAAAAAAAACAAAATCAAAACAAAAAAAAAAATAAAAAAAATATTTCCTTTCTCCTTATAAAGCATTTCTTTCAAAAATTCCAAAAAAAAAAAAGTTAGCTTATCTACTCTATTTTCAATCTGTCCGAACTATGCTGGTTTGATTCTTACTAGATGTGAGATACGTAGGCAACCCTCATCGGGTCCAACTTTCCCTTTGAAAAAATAGCCAAAAATTTCAAAATTTTAATTCCGTCATAAACAAGTCGGGTGATGCCATTCTTGTTTAAAACAAGTCTAACGCCCCCAAAAGGGCGGCGGAAGGCTGTTTTTGCAAGAACAACCACACTGAGTCATTTTTTAAAAATGATTGCGGGCACAGCCTAAAAATCTTCCTCCCAGAAGTGTTGAAAGGTCGTATCTGCGAAACGAAGGCCCTATTTTCTAAAAAATAAATTTTGGAAGAATAGCTTCTTTTCCTTTTAGGTCAAATAAATCATTAAAATACTTCTTAGATGTCTTTTGTAAATAGAAAAATAAAAGAAAATATACAATTTTTGAAAAGGAAATTTCGAAGTCTTTCTTTCAAAAAAACAAAAACAAAAATTAGAAATCAATATCAAAAATATTTTTCTAAAAGCATTTCTCTCGAAATTCCAAAAAACGAGAGTTAGCTTATTTACCTTATTTGTACGAACTACGCTTGGTCTCCATGCGGGGTCGCGATACGTAGGCAATCCTTATCGGATTCGACCGTAATCATAAGATAAAAACAAAAAGAGAGGGAAGAAAATAAAAGAAAAACAAAAAGAAGCACAAGAGCGGAAGAAGATCAAAGAAAAACCATGGCAAAAGAAAAGGAAAATAGAAAAAAAAACAGAGGGAAAAACAAAATGAGAAAACAAAAGAGAAAAACAAGCGAGGAAAACAAAAGAAAAGCCGGGATGACGCATGCAGCCATTGATGTGTGATTACCTATCTGCATTTTTTGCAAGACTAACTGTTTGCTGTTGTCAATTCAGAGTCCAGGTTTATAAGAAACAAGTGATTGGTTTTGTGGAAAACTGGCTTCGCACCATTACTTCATCTGATCTTAAAGTAGGCACAGAGATGTCGTTAGAACTGACCCTGCCAACAATCCCTATTTTGAATGACAGCCTGCTCTCAGGGATCCTGACCTCAGAGTCCGTAGTGGACGAAAAAAAATAGAATCTTACGTCTGAGGGTGATGGAGATGTGGGACGCATGGATAAACGGAAAAGAACCCCCGAACGCCATCCCTGGATTTCCCGAGTTGTTCCCAAGGCCAACAGGTACCTCCAATGTTCCAATTAGTCACCCGAACATCCCATTGGGATAGCCTACTATATTTGCTCACTATGTGGGAGGCACTTCTGAGGTTCTCCCCCAAGTATTCATGCCCGGGATGGCTCCCAACATCTTTACAGCTCCACCATGCTCTGCCACGATATAACCTTCATTGCACCAAAGCCTGTTTTTGACCCTTGGGTGTTCCCTTTCCAGAAGCATGTCCTTCAAGAAGAATCACCATACCCGACATATGCCTACCCTCATCCACCATCATATGAGATTACACCAGGGCAAGATCAAACTTCCAAAGCTCCCGAGCAAGATGAAAATTATGATGGGCATGGTGATCCCATCGTTCACTTGAAAAAGTATTATAATCGGCTGCATGGGGCCGACGGAAAAGAAGATTGGTCGATGGATTTTGAAAACGTTAGGATTTTAAGTCAGTCAGCCATCAGAGCAACCTCCCAAGCCATCCAAGGCGGGTATGGAGGAATAGCCAAAAGCAAGACAAGGAAAGAAACAACCATGGCTGCATCAGGGGAAAGAAAATGCTGGACTGCTAGACCTGTGTTTTCCGAAAGAACCCCTCAACACTACTATCCTCATTCCGATATTGTTCCACCACCCTATGCGGTCATGAATGCTCAACCTTTCACCCGGCCGGAACCACGGGCTAAGAGAAATCGACTTCCCTGCCAAAGAAACCAGCCTCCTCACCAGAACCATTATAATCCTCGATCTCATCGGAATAACTTCCGTCCCCGGGAATCACCCAGGAAACCCAGCTGTACACCAATCGGTGAACCCTACTCCACACTGTTCCCTAAGCTTGTCCAGATGAATTTGCTGCAAACCATACCTCCAAACGGGCAAACCCGAAATCACCATCATATCAGCGGGGTGTCAGATGTGCCTACCATTCAGGGATGGAAGGGCACCATACAAATGATTGTTGGAGTTTGAAAATAGTTGTGGAGAACTTGATAGAACAAGGCAAAATAGTGCTAAAGGGTGAGGAGGTCCCCAATGTGACCAATAATCCATTGCCATCCTGCAACAACGGGCCAGTAATCGGGATGATTTGTGAGGAAAGGGAGTTTGATACAGCCTTTAAAGTCGTAATTGTTGTCGCTGATGCGGAAATAAAGACAAAGGTGGTCTCGAAGTAAGAGGGAGGGGAAAAGAAGAGTAAAATCACCGAGACAGAACCGGAAAAGGAAATTGATGTACCCAAACAAGCCTATGTGGTATGGGGGACAATCAAACCACCTCGGCTGAATGAGCCAGGGGCTATTGGACGCATACCATAGAAGCTAAAGTACAGTAAAGAGGGAGATGATGAGGTTTTCACGGCTGAAGAGAGTGAGGGAATACGTGAGGCAATGAGGAAAATGCTCTGCAAAACCCACATGGTCCAGCCGGGAGAGGGCACTAGCACCGCTGAGGTGTTATACATGGGAAGCGACACTTCAAAATTGGAAGTCTATGCCATTCCTGATCAGGCGGGAGTCCCAGTTGACTTGTTCTGCCGCCATTTCTGCATCGCGAGTTATCCCAAGGTGTAACTCGGATGTTTTCTTTAGTTTACTGTCTTTAAATTGCTAAATGTCTAACCCTGTTATCTTCCCAAATTCCAATAAATGAAATCAATATTTCATCGTTCATTTTTTTATTTTTATTTTTTTTCCAGATTTTTGCTATGTTTTCTCTTTTATTTTTCTTCAGTCTTACTAATGCAGCTTTAAATAACATGACATCTTGTGGACTTCATGCCCAGATCCCATGAACTCTGTCGAACATCGAAATGATGAATCAAAAGTTGAAATACAAAGAAGTGAAATTTGAGAAAATAAAAGAAAGGATTCGGAACAACTGAGGAAAATTGATTCGTGGTTTGGGAAAGGTCCGTCATTGAAAACAGAGTCTGAGGATAGTGAGTCGGTCTAGACTCGTATGAAATGTTGGCCTTAATTGAAATGAATGACTGCAGTGTGTCACGAGCAGTTGTATCAACGAACCATAGCCCGCGCTTAAATAAGAAAGCACGACCCAGGAATTTGAAGTAGGACAGTTGGTGTTAAGGTGCAATCTTGCTCATCGCCAGGAAGCAAAAAGAAAGTTTGCGCCTAATCGGAAGTACCCATACATCATTGGAAATATTGCCAAGAGGATCATTGTATCTGGGTGCCATCGGAAAGAAATGACCCCGAAGCAGTTGTGAACGCAGATGCAGTAAAAGGTACTATGTCTAAACTTGCTCCAGTGATGTCCTTGCGCAGTTGAGATGACGAAGGCTTTCATTCCCGCTATCCAAACACTACCAACCCTTCGCAAACCCTTTTGAGCATGTTACTTTTCTTTGATTACCCTCTTTGGAACCCGGAAGTACAAAAGGAAAAAGAAAAAGAAAAGAAAGAAAGAAAAAGGAAAGGAAAAGAAAAGACAAAAAAAAGAGGAAAAGGAAAAGAAAAAGAAAAAGAAAAGAGAAAGAAAAGAAATAGAAAAGAAAGTTAAAAAGAAAAGAAAAAAGAAGAAAATAAAAGAAAAACAAAGCCGAAACAAAACACAAAAAAACAAAATATTGTTTGAACTACGCTTGACTTGATTCCGAAAGGATACGTAGGCAGCCTCTCTCAGAGGTTCAGTCACACCAAAACAAAAATCCAGTTCCCCCAAAAAGTGAAACTGGGGTAGATGATATAATGGTTCGGCCATGAGACCGCCGAAATGGTTCCAAAGTTGTAGTTCCGCCCAAAATCCTATACCCTAAAGACCTTGTCCAAGTCCTTCTGATCAATTGGCAAAGATAAGAAATGGGAAAGCGTTACCGTTGGAATCCGATACAAATCAAATTGAGAGAAACAAAATGAGAGAGTCTTATTGGTGAAAACCTTCAGGCTCCATGAGGCGATGGTGAGTAGAGAAATAAAAATGAGAGAGTCCACTTAGCGAAAACTCGTAAATAGCGCTATCAGGCGACGGTGGGAAGAGAAATGAGAAAGGTCGAATGGGCGAAAACCCGCAAAGGGCGCTGTCGGCCGAAAAGAGGATAATTAATCACTAGAAGTCCTGGCAAGGTTCTCATGTTTGGAAATATGGGCCAATGGGCTCATGAGAAGTTGGAAACTGGTGCGGTTTGGGCGTCCAGTCAAAGGAGCTTGTCATGTTCATTTGGAGCCATCATGCACCCCAGATAAGTCCTTCTTTTCCCTTGAAAGGGACGCTTCTATTTAAACTCATATGCTTACCTTTTGCATACTTTTATTTGGATCCCTTTCGATTTAACTCGATTCCGTAACAATTACAAAGAAAAGGTGGCAGGACTGGTTTCACAAGGCTCCGCTCGGCAAGAGTCAAAGAAATACTCAGCCTCAGTAGTGCACCAGTCCCAATCTCAACTTACGATGTTGGTTGATTGCCTCCAAAGTGAAAGACATTAGAAAAGGAAGAAAGACAAAGGAAAAGGTGTGGAAAGCAAAATAAGGTGGAAAACCAGAACCCACACGGGCAAATCATCATGAAATCCCAAGACTGAACCCGATCAGGGTGAAAGAGATTCACCCTCAAGGCCAACAAGCAGCAAAGTTCTCAATGGAAATGGGGCCGGGATCAGGCGATGAAGATGATCAAGGCCACAAAACCAACCAATGTTTCAAGTAACGAATTGTGCTTTGTTCAAAACAGGTCTTGTCCAAAACAGTTGTTCAAGAAGCAAGTGCAGCCTGAAAGAAATGAAATGTGCAAGCGTTGAAATAGCGCTGCAGCAGGAAAAACGACCAAAAAGGAAGTTTTCTCCAACGCTCTTTCATGCATGTGAATAAATAAAAGGAAAACATCTAAAAAGAAAACCCCACAAGGAAGAAGGAAAGAAATGGGAAATGAAAATCCCCAAAAAAGAGAATCAAATCATGGTAGCTTAGCTTTTTCTTTTCAAAATCCCGGCCGGAAACCGAGGATCCTCCGGCTCGAAAACCGAGGAGATTTTTCTTTTCCAAATCCCGTCTGTAAAATCGAGGATCTCCCGGCCCGAAAACTGTGGAGCTTTTTCTTTTCAAAATTCCGGCTGAAAAATCGAGGATCTCCCATCGTGGAGCTTTTTCTTTTCAAAATCCTGGCCGGAAAAAATCGAGGATCTCCCGGCCCGAAAACAGTGGAGCTTTTTCTTTTCAAAATTCCGGCCGAAAAACCGAGGATCTCCCGGCCTGAAAATCGTGGAGTTTTTCTTTTCAAAATCCTGGCCAGAAAACCGAGGAACTCCCGGCCCAAAAACCGTGGAGCTTTTTCTTTTCAAAATCCCGGCAGGAAAATCGAGGATCTCCCGGCCCTAAAACTATGGAAATTTTCTTTTCAAAATCCTGGCCAAAAAACCGAGGATCTCCTGGCCCGAAAGCCGTGGAACTTTTTCTTTTCAAAATCCGGCTGGAAAACTGAGGATCTCCCGGCCCGAAAACTGTGGAGCTTTTTATTTTCAAAATCCCAGTCGAAAAATCGAGGATCTCCTCGCTCGAAAACCGTGAAGCTTTTTCTTTTCAAAATCCTGGCTGGAAAATCGAGGATCTCCCGGCCCGAAAACCGTGGCGCTTTTTCTTTTCAAAATCCTGGCTGAAAAATCGAGGATCTCCCGGCCCGAAAACCGTGGAGCTTTTTCTTTTCAAAATCCCGGCCGGAAAACCGAGGATCTCCCGGCCCGAAAACCATGGAGCTTTTTCTTTTTAAAGTCCGGCCGAAAAACCGAGGATCTCCCTGCTCGAAAACTGTAGAGCTTTTTCTTTTCAAAATCCCTGTCGGAAAATCGAGGATCTCTCAGCCTGAAAACTGTGGAGCTTTTTCTTTTCAAAATCTTGCCCGGAAAACCGAGGATCTCCCGGCCCGAAAATCGTGGAGCTTTATCTTTTCAAAATCCTGGCTGGAAAATCGAGGATCTCCTGGCCCTAACACTGTGGAGCTTTTTCATTTGCAAAATATCCCGATCTAAAAACCGAGAATATTTAGGATTGAATCAAAGAGCCTTTTCTAGTTTGATTGTCGTATGTGTCACAACTGACTCACGAAAGATTCCTAGTAAAATTGGGTAGAAACTTTTGTTTGTTTGTTTTTATATTTGTAAACAGGTTTGACCGCAGGGCACAAGGTGCGAGATAACTGATGAAGTAAGTCTCAATTCAAATGAAGAAAAGAAGAAAAGAACAACAAAAATGAACTCGAATGTGGGGTAAGCAAGAATGCAGATTACTGATAATCTGAGTCACAAGCTACCTTGGCCCAATGTTACGTGAAGAAATAGGCCCTCATAACCCGTGAGCATCAAGATTCGGACCGAAGTCTACAACAAGAATCAGTTAAGACTCAAGATCAAGTTCCAAGAGAATTATAGATAGGAATCTTGTAACTCATAGTTCATTGGCTTAGTTAGCTTAGCTTTGATTTTTTTTTGGTGTAATAAGGAGGTCAGCAAGCAGTAGCAGCAGCAACGGTAGTGAAATTACAGCTTCTGGTAGTCCCAGCTACCAAACACTCTCGAACTACACTGACCTGATTCCTGTTTAGCCCAGGATATGTAGGCAACCACTAAAGCAGGGTGCGGTCAAAACTTTTTAAAAAACGCTTCACAACGAAATTTTCAAAACGGGCAAAAATCCCTCTTAATTGCTCATTTTATCTTTGCCCGAAAATCCTTCGTGTCTCCGAACAAAGAGGGGCAGCTGTGAGCACGTGATTTTTGCCCTATATATGAATAATTCCCAAAAAATTCAGATGAAACAATTTTCCTTTACTTTTAATTTTTGTGTGAATTTTGGCGTCATTTCTGATAATTGTTAACTTTTATTTGTGCATGTTAGTTCATACGAAAATACAAAAATGTGCATTTTCATGTAGGATATAGTTTTATATTTTTAGGATGAATTAGGGATTATTTTTTTAAGAACAAAACTTGAAAAATCACAAAATAGTTCACTCTGGAATTTTAATTGTGAATTTATTAAGAAATAGGCAAAAATAATTTTAGAATTTAATTAATTTAGCTTTGGAATATTAGGACTCTATTTTTTTTTAATTTTCTGCACATTTATAAAATTAGGAAAATAAAATAGAAAATGAAAAAAAGAGAGAAAGAAATAAAAAAAAAAGAGAGAAGAAAACATGTTAAATAAAAGAGAACATTTGAAATTGGGCCATTCCCATTAAAACGTTTGGACTCAGATTTCTTGACGTCTACACATGCCCAAACCCAGGCTCAGGACCCGGTCCAGCACCCTCTTGAAACGACATCGTTTTGATATCAGCCAATCTAAGCCGTCGATGTTAATTGATCGAACGACTGAGAAGGGTAGTATAGGAATTGAAGGTAAATTCTTAAATGAAATAAGGGTAGTATAGGAATTGAAGGGGTATAGAACACCCTAGAATAGGGCTATAGTGTAGATTTCAATAAAACTAAAGTAGTTACTTGGACAACAATCAGAAAGTTAGGGGTAAAAGTGAAAATAACCAGGGACTAAAGAAGAAAATCAAAATCTGACTATTTACCCTAATTCTTACCTATATAAAGGCATCCAATGCCTTGTGAAGGGGCTAGAACCTTTCAGCCCAAAAATCCAAGAACAAAATCTGACTTTCCTTGCATTTTCAATTTTAGAGTAGTCTTTATTTTTTTTAGTCCAAAAAAATCCAAAAAAATAGAAACTTCTGAATTTTCTTTTGCATTTTTTAATTCTAAAATTAGATTCAGCATTTAGATAGACAGAAAATACAAAAATATACAAAAAGAAAAAAAAACCTGAAAACAACAAAATTACTATTTCATTGCCTCTTCTTAGATCACTTTCAAATTTTGAGCCAGGAATTCAGCTCCTTAGCTCGTTTAGGGTCAGAAACAATTGAAACATCTCTAGTTCTGTTTTGCATTTGAAATCTGATTGTGTTTAGAATAAATTTGATTCAGATCTGATTGGTTTGAATTAGCTGGTGGTGTAGTTGCTATATGTATTGGATTTCTGGGTGCAATTGCTAGCTGGTTGGATTTGTTCAAGTGTATTTGGTCGAGTTTTACTCTAGATGTGTTCTCTCTTATTCTTATTACTGGAAACTGCACGCTTGCTGCTGTACACTGCTGCTATCTAGCTAACCTCTCTTTTCTCCCTTGTTATTTGCATTTCCAGGTATATGTTCTAAACCTCTCAAGTCATGGAAATGACGTAATATGGTTAATTGAAGTTAATCTCTGAGCTCCCCTGATCTGCTTTTGATTTTAATGTGTAAGCAGTTGGTTTATTCGAATTTTTATGTCCTTTGTGTATTGGATTGATCTTAGGTTATATAAATTGGACAGTGAACTGCTATCTTATGGATTCAACGAGTTTGTTTGAAGTTTCAGTCGTAGTTGGTTCTTTATTAGCTGATTCATATATGTGTTAAGTGCTAGTTATAATTAATTTCCTATTAGGCTAGTAAGGTAATTCAATAGTTATAGTCAACTTCTTATAGATGTCTTCAAGAATTTGTAAGTTGTTTTCATCCAAATATAGTTTTTCTTTGAAAATAGTTAGTTGTATAAATTTTCTCATTGATTAGGGAAGCGAGATAAGTATCATAATTTCAATCTTTAAGTTAGAGTCAAAATTGAATCTCAGCATGTCCATTTTCAAATGATAAAACACAAGCTCTCATAAGGATAAAGTCAATTTAGCTAGACAAAAATAGAACTGGAAACTGAAATTAGCATCCATTAAGTCACTACTATGCATCACCGTATGAGGGCGAGTCGTTAACTTGGACAAATTAAGTTGGTGTATTTCATTGCTATCTGGTAAAATCTCAAGGGAGTTGAAAAATTGATATACAAACAACCATTGGCCTGCAGCCCTAGGGACTCGATCCTTGGATCCTTTTGAATGGACCCAGTGTTCGATTTGGGCTATTTTTATGCCTAGCAGTGGCGGCATTTGAGAGTTGGGTTCTGCACATGTTCTAAATAATTTGGGCCCTTTAAGCTCAAGTCTTGAATGGTCATAGCTTAATTAGATTTGAAGTTCTTGTTTTTCGTTAAGGCTTTTTCCTCTATTTTAGAAACAAATAAAAAATAGAAAATGTAGTTACTTTAGGGTTGGCCTTTTAATAAATGTAGAGATGAGCCTTGCCAAACAAAAATAAATACGGGGCCCTCGATAGTTATAAGAATTAATTTAGAATATGGGAGGTCCATTTAGCGAATTTCATGGCCTTTCCCCAAAATAATAACACGTTAGAATCTTTAGACGCGTTTAATTAAAAGTACCTTCTTAAACTCGGGTGCATTGATGCACCCCAAAATTTAAATCTCGACGAAGTTGAAATGTGTTGATAGTCACGGGTGACTTGATGGCGACGGGGTTAGAAACGCATTTTCGCGACGTCGTAATTCTTATAAATAAATAATAATCGAAAAATGGTTCAAAAATGGAGATGTGCTTCGCCGAAAATAAATAAATGCGGGACCCTCAATAATTGATTATTAAAAATAATTAGAATTCGGAGGGGCCATTTTAGCAAATTTCAACGGCTTTTCCCAAATAATATTACGCTAGAACCTTTTAAGCGCGATTTAGCTAAATTAATTTCCTAAACTCGGGTGCGCATTGATGCGACCCAAATCCAAATCTCGATGAAGTAGAATGTGTCAATGACTACGGGTGCTTTGATGGCGGCGTGGTCAAAGACGCATTTTCACGACATCGCAAGTCTTTTAAAAATAAATAAAGATAAAAGCGGTTAATAAAAAAGGCGTATAAGTTGACATGCTTTAAAATCAACTTTTAAGCAAGTACAATAATTTTAGTGACCGTGCTAGAACCACAGGATCCGAGGGCACTTAACACCTTCCCTCGGGTCAACATAATTCCTTTTTCAGAATTTCTGGTTCGCAGACTCCAATCGGAAGTCGAAATTTTCCTCTGTTCGGGATTCAAGAAAAACCGGTGACTTGGGATACCAAAAGCCAAAACTTTCCCAAGTGGCGACTCTGAACAAATAAATAATTCCGATCCGAATAATGTCACTTTAAATGGAAAAACTGCCCCATACATTTATCCTTCGGGGTAAGATGTGTAAAAAAAGAGGTGTGACAGTTGCAATTTATTTTTGTATTCACAAATAATTTGTTGCAAATAAATTGGCAGGCCTAGTGGGACCAGTTCTGCCCTTCATCTCTTCCCCCTGTAAATCGAAAGCTCCATGTTTCAAAAGTAAGGGTTTTATGGTCGAGTACTTCAAGTCTTATCTTCAAATTTCTCAAGCCTACACACCGAGAAATCTTGAAGTAGGGGGTATTTGTAGACATTAAAATTTTAATGGATCGAGCTAAATCCTAAATTCAAGATATTACAAGACCTCTTGAAATTCTAGGAGTCTGTTAGTGTTACGTGTAAGATACTCTACCTAAACCCTAGGTCACTCCTATAAAAAGCATAACAATATCCTTTAAAAAATATCTCAAAAATGGAGATCATCTCAAAAATCCCGTAAACTCACGGGATATTCACAAAGAGATCAAGAAGTGGCTAGATAATTCTTGATAATCATGAAGATCCACAACATATTTTATGGATATCAAATAAATCCATGAAAGTCTGCATAATCCTACGTTAGAAAAATGCATTGTTCTAGCCCTCGGAGCACGGAGATAGTCAGGAGAGAAGAATCAAGGGAACAAATAAAATTGTACCCGCGTTATTTATCACTAAAACTATGTTTTTTCATATTTATATTATGGTAGCAATTTATTTTTGTATTCACAAATAATTTATTGCAAAGAACAGTATACTGAAACTAATTTTAATAAGTTCAAATAATACCCACTCCAAATTTCTCACAAAATCATATTAAAAGACTAACAAGATTAACATTAAAGAAGATGAAATTTTAGATTTCTCGCATATGTTTGTGAATTTTCGTAGTTATGATAGGTATGTAGAAACTTGAGGAAAAAAGGAGAATGGAAATATTTCACGCTTGAAGATATAGAGAATAAAAAAACTGGAAAAAAATTCAAATTTAAGCTTATTGATATTTAGCTACACATTTACAAACTTGTAAGTGGGCTAAAATAATGCAAGATCAACTTATAAAGTGTATTATTATGTAATTTTGTCAATTTAATTATGTTCAGGAATATATGATTTGTGATAATGATATTGAATGTTATTGATGAATGCACTGTTGGATATTTATAATAGTTTTAGAAACTTGTGAGTATAAATCATGTTTCATGTCTTTCCAAAAAAGAAAAAGAAAAAAGTGAAACATGTTTTGAAAACTTATATTCAAATACATTTTTATTTTCAAATCTAATTTAACTCAAATTAGATTTTTAAAACAAATTTAGAAATCTATGGCCAAACACGGAGAATAGTTCATGATAGTGCAAATAAGCTATTTATTATGAGAGCTAATACTGAAGGACAACCTTGTTCTTAACCCTTAATAAGGCGTGTGCTCAGTTATGAAACCTGTTCAATTTCAACGTACCATAAATTGTTTAATTTATGTTTTGTTCAAAGAAGTCGATAAAAAAATAAGCAAAACGAATAGGAGAACTGAGTTTTACTATGCCCCTTTTATTGCTAGTAAGTTTAATATTGAAAACACAATTCATTTGCTTTCTCCTTTTTTTGGCTGTTAATTTTGTTGATGTAAGATTATCACGAAACTTTTGAAAACTGTTCCCCGATAATTCAACCATTTTGATACAATTATGCTCCAAAAAAAAGTGTGACAAATGTTATGCGGCTGTACATATAGGCGGAGCCAGAATTTTGAGCATAATAGTTCTGAAATTAGGACAAGATAAGTTATTAAGTTCGGGATAGATTATTATACAAATGTAGTAAAATTTTAACATAAATACAGGATCTAAGCCAGAGGTAGATCCAAGATTTAATGTTTATGGATTCTTGCAACGACCTAGAATAAATTATCAATAGTAACTCGTTCACAACTAAATATTTATAGATATTTAGTAAATTTTTCGAACACATTTACACAGTTTAAACAAAATATACTGTTGGAAAAATAATTTAATAACTCAAAAAGAAATATTCAAATTAATATCTTGGTTCATTCTTGCTATATTATATTAATGAATCTTTAGAATACTATTAAATTGAATATATTAAATGTATTTTTCAAATATAATAATCACTTTGTAACTGAAATTTAATAATATTCTCGAATAGCCTTAATGGCTAATGTTTTATTCAAAGCCTTTAATGCCCTTTAATTTTCTTAACGTTTTTGGCCTTTAATATGGTAACATTCAGATGTTTACATTCTTTTGGACTACAAATATATAATTTTGTGTATCCATTTTGATAAGGTGGAAAAGAGAGGAAAAAGCAAACACTTTCTTTCTCAATTTTTTTGGCAAATCACTAGGCAATCGCCTAGGGTTAGATTTCATTAATAAAGTTAAAAAAAAATTACAACAAATAGGAAGAATAAAATAAGGGGGGATAACACCGGTATTGTTACCCATATAACAATAACCGGCGTAGAACTTACCTTATTAATCCTATCGAGGCCAAAAAAAGCCTTATGAACTAACAAGCATTAAAAAGAAAGAAGTAGCAAGAATCTTCCCCGAGCTTATAACATGCTCAGTGATGATATTACATTGAAAAATACAAATGAGATGGAAAAAAATAAAAAGTTAAAGAAAACATCTTGGTGCTCTCTTTTCTCCAATTTTGTGAACATTTGCAATTGTAGATTAATGTCTTCGTTCATAATTTTTCTGAATATGACTTCAAAATTCATGCTTTGTTCCTCGATCGATTGACCTTTGTAATAATTGCTTGAGTGACCTGTTTTTGTTTTGCATTTCTCATTGGAGGTCTCCTTATGTTTAAGCCTTCAAAACTCCTGCCGTCCCAAATTCTATTCCTTTCGCGAGACTTCTTATTTGTTTTACTATGCATCGGCAATAGATCACCTTTTCTTGACGCATCTGCCTTGCATTGCTTTAATATATCCTCTTCCTCCCCTTCTTCATATATATGTCTTTCTTCCCTCGCATCCAGAAGTTTATGGGAAGGTTGCATCATTGTATCCGATATTTTCGTCTCCTTTATAGTTGTGATTGATTTTATTGGTACAATCTGATTCTTGGCAGCTGTTGGCATTGATGTTGCGTTGTGAGAAACAACATATGTTTCACCTGACTTTGTAGAATTTCGTGGAACAAATACTGGAGCATTATGGTTCAAGTTGCTGTTTGTGTTTGCTGCATGTTTCATAATTGCTGGAGCATTGACTGTCGCTGATTGCCTTTGTAATTTTGGCTTGAATTGCTCATCAAAGTCCTCTCCTCCACTGTCGGCATCAAAATCTTGGTCGTCTTCTGAAGATGAATAACCAGCCATCCCTTCTCCCCAGACCTCGTCATCGTCGAATTCTCGTTGGTCTTTCCACAGTTTGGATTTAATGACCGTGTCTCTCTTGTTAAGATGATATTTCCAATGGAGGTTGAAGGTTTATTGGGAGAAAGTATGATTGGAGAAAACTGATCTTTGGCCTTCTGCACATTCTGTCCCATCGGTATTGCATTCTCGTTATTGACATTTGTAAGTGCAGTAAATGGTAAAGCTGGACTCTTATCTGCGCTGTGGGTATTGATTTTGGCTTTTGAAGTTGCTTTACTGGTGGACAAAAATGGCCAGCTATTTACAGATTGTTGAGCAGCTTCACTGGATTGTTGTGTATCAGCAGGAGGATGTAAATCATTAGAAACTGCACCTGATGTGATCATACTGCCTTGTTGAGTATCAGGCTGGTTAGAAGTATCCAGTTAAATGTGTTCTGCGCATCCTCATTATCCGTAACACTAGTTGTTATTTGCATAGTTGTCTTGAGAATGTGATGTACAGTAGCTGATACATTTTCTTCCTCTGCTGCTAGCTGCTGCACTTTGCAGCTAAGATGCTGTCTTGTTTCCTCTTTATTGGTATGCTCAAAAGTATCCATAGCTGCTGCTTTATTCAGTTCATTACAATGTAGATGTCCAGAGTTTTTTGAAGCATCCAATAAATTTGTTACTGTCATCTGCTGCTGCTCACACTGCTTATCTTCATGTCTTTTTGTATTGTCAAATTCTGGTACATTAGATGGAAAAGCATGTTGCAAAATAGAATGCACATTCAATGGACCAGTATATTGCATTTTACAAAACTGGGCAGAATCACCCTTTGGCATTGTGAGAGTGTCTGCAGATGTAACATTTGATTGAGCTGCATCAGAAATGTGCTCTCTGGCCTCACTTCCTAGTTGCGGCACATTGCAACATTGATTCTGTCTTTTATGAAAATCCTCTGTATTGGTATGGTAAGAAGTAATCAAAACTGATGTTGAATTCAGCTTTTCTGCCTTGCCCTCAAAGACAAGCAGTTGCCCAGCCTTTGAACTAGACAAAGCACTGTCTGCAGTATTGCCCTTTGGCCTTGGGATAATGTCTGCAGGTGTAAAGTTTGATTGAGTTGCATCAACCCAGTGCTCTCTGGCCTCACTTCCTATTTGCGTCACATTGCAACGTTGATTCTGTCCTTTGTGGATATCATCAGTTTTGGTACGCTCAGAGGGAACCACAACTGCTGATGAATTCAGATTTAATGCCTCAACCTAAAAAACAACCACCTGCCCAGCTTGTGCACTAAACGAAATACTATCTGCAGTATAGTGCATTGCCCCAGCAGAAAGCTCATATGATCGTGCATAGATAGCAGTAGCAGGTACTTCTGTAGAACGCTTCGAAGGTCCTTTATCCAACTTCAATACCTCCTGCATAGACTCAACTAGATCTGCTGCATGTGGTGCATCAGATACAGCAGTAACCACATGATTCCTAGCCATTTCATCTTGATCAGCATCACCCCTATCATTGACAGAATTTTTTGAAGGCTTCAAATCAGCAGTCATAGTATCCTTTACCATACCAGATTGTGTAACATAATCAGTTGGAGCCACAACATCCTGCATGACTGCATTATCCACAGTCACTCCTTGTACACTTTGTACAGTCTGCTGTGAGTCTTTTGATAATTCAACTCCTGAATTATCATCTTTTTTTTGTGAATCCTTGGCTCCCTTTCCAGCTTTTTTTGCATTTAGGTAGTC
The DNA here is from genome assembly GCA_034376525.1 of Nicotiana benthamiana. NCBI lineage: Eukaryota > Viridiplantae > Streptophyta > Magnoliopsida > Solanales > Solanaceae > Nicotiana > Nicotiana benthamiana. The sequence goes on from CM067330.1 coordinate 122,827,230, forward strand.
CCTTGCATCCCCTTGTAATTTATCTACATCAACGACCCCTTGACCAGATAGATCACTGTCCAAGTGTGCCTTTGCCACCACCTCTGCTCCAGATTTTTCTTTTTTAATTCTACACGACTTGACATCGTGATCTTGATGCTTGCAATAAGCACAATACTTAGGAAGATTATCGAACAATAACGATCTGGAAGAGAAATCCACACGACTGCAATCGACGTCTCCTCCTTCGGATTGAATTCTAAAGACCATGGGAATGTTCTAAAGAAATATTCGTCGCCTTTGGATTTAAGATATCCAGTGGACTTCGAAAGGAAATGAACATAATCATTGTAAAGATCAAACCTGACTAACAGATGACGAAACTCTAATGACCAATGTTACAATGACCTTGAACATATGCGACGAAAATAATCTTCGCACTTCCGATAGATCAGGTTTTCCATAAGAAAATTTAATGACAACTGCCTGATGCAATCCTTCTTCCCTAATGAAATTGTTAACCTCTTCCTTAGTGAATTGAATTACAGGTTCACCATGGTTAACTAAAACTGGACATAGCTCTATTTTAGAAGGAGCAGACTGCTTAGCTTGAAGTGTTGAGGCATACGATTGCTTTTTATTTTCTTTTGGAGCAGTGTTTATAACGTTATGAACCTCTCCCACAGCCAGGTGTTGGGGAGAGGACGGAGCATCCATGGTTGCGTTCCGAAGAGATCCTCCATATTGACGCTATATCACTACTACGAAAGTGCTGAAAATTGGATCAAAATGTCTATGCTACAGTATCTTCAGGAAAATTGACGATCTGTTATTGAATTAAAAAGCAAATCTCTATCCGAATAAATCAACTATCCACAGTCCATAACCTTCACATCACAAAGGAGTAACGATACAGATTGCGGACTGAAAATGCGAATCTACAGTGCGCTGGATCGCCAAATTCAAGATCTATTGCGATTGGTTTAGAGTTTTGGAAAAAAAAAATCGAAAGGAGATGATCACCACAAGAAAAAGCTTGTTGTGTGACTAATTTCGTGATGATAACTCATGAAATTATGCCCGATGAATAGTGACGGAATCACTATTTGCCCTTCTTCCTTCCTAGAAAGAAGGCAGAGGATTTGTTTTTAGAGAGAGAAAGTGTTTTTAGTTTTGGAGATGATCCTTTCTCAATTTTCCTCTCCGTACTAGGTTTTATTTTGTTCAGTCTTTGTTGTTTCTGCTCCTAATTTGTATTAGAAGAGCTTGTTGAATTCTGGGGGATACACCTAATATTATTTATCACGGTGTAGGCGAAATATCCTTAAGAATAGTGTCCTTGACACGCCTCAAGCTAATTCTTTTATTCTCCATAGTTCAATATTTTTCCAACAATCTTAAGGATATTTCGTTACTATTTCCATGGAGAATATTATTTCTGGAATCTCGAGAGTAATAGATGATAGATGAACAAATATTATTAATATGGATATGTTTTTGCTGGTTATACTTTGGCATGCACTCTTGACAAGTTATTATTTCAATCACATTATGAAAATCAAAATGCATCACAAAATTAAGGTATATTTTTCCTAGTATTTGAATGTGCCTAAGCCTATATAAATATTGATTTATGTAGATTTATAATTCAATCAAAGGAAGAAAATATATATATTTGTTCAAGAATCCACTTTATGCTAGAAGCTCTCGAGTAATATTTTCTCATGCTTTCTGTCACGACCCAATTCCCCAACTAGTCATGATGGTTTCTCTCGTGAAAACAAGGCCAGCCAACTAACCCAATTAGGCCCCTTCCAAATAATGAAACATAAATGAAAAGTAAAATATGAATTAATAACGTTAATTAACGAAATTTACAACTCAACGCAGCCCGACCGGAGTGTCACAAGTCACGAGCATCTAAAAGGATTTCTTATAAATATACACGGTCTAAAATACATGGATATAATTTGGAATCAAAAGGAAAAAATCCGGTGCCACGAACGCTGGCGGTCACCTTGCTCAGCTATGATAGTAAATCCTCAACCAGCCCAACCCCGCTACCGGGTAAATCAATACCTGCATCTGCATGCGAGGTGCATGGAGTAACGCGACTACTCCAACTCAGTGAGTAATAAAGGTAAATAATAACTGAGCAGCAAGAAATCACGTAAAAAAGTCATCATGCTATATAGTACAGTGTAACCCTTTGAGAAAACAGTGAAAACGTGAAAATCCTTTAGAAAATATTCTGACTCAGTTCAAAACCCCTTTTGAAAATATCTTTTTCCAACAACCAACGAATACGGAATAGGTAGTGCAAGTAAGCATAAAACTCAGCCCCTCGGTCACAACACTTCATTAATAAATAACATCAGGTATCAGGTACACAGCGCAAGAAATACCATGGAAGGCAATGAAATGCGAGTGCTGGAATTTCATGACAACTAATACAAACAGAATCAAATGCATGAGTACAATGCAATGCATATGACGGTACACTTCGGTACCCACTGCGGCGTGCAGTCTGAGCCATCCATATTTATTTATCATCAACGACGCTCACTGGGGGTGTGTACAGACTCCGGAGGGGCTCCTGCAGCCCAAGCACAATATCAAGCCATCTCGTGGCATCATTTATCAGTTATTGTTACCTAACCAGTTAGTCATTGTTACCTGTCCAATTTACATCATACAGAGTCATTGTTACCACTGTTTCAAAATCACTGCTCCGACATGCAGCCCGAGCCAATCATATATCTAGAAATCACTATAATACTGCTGCGGCGCGCAACCTGATCCATGCTCAGTATAGAAATGCACATAAGCCACTTGGGCAATATTAAAATAACAGTTCTTAGCTCAAAACGTCAATAAAATGTTGTTTAAGTTTTCAAATCTTAGAAAAATTTGGCTGAATTTGCAAATCAGCATTATAACCCTGGACTGAGATCAAATAATATTTAAAATAATGTGAAAATAGTGATATCAATCCTTGAAGGATTCACTTAATTGGCACGAACCCCAAACATGGCAATCAGCCCAAATTATGATGATAACAAGTAGTTTCAGTGAATTACGCGGTAAAAATAAACAACTAGGATGGACAAAGTCACAATTCCCAATGGTGCTCTACCCTTAGGATATTATTTTCAAACCCTCAGGATATTATTTACAAGTATTACTCACCTCGAATTGGTGAAACTTCTAGCCCATGATTCCTTTGCCCCTCAAACCGGCCTCCACTTGCGTCGTATCTAACCAAAATCAAAGCGAATATATCACAATATGCTAAGGGAATAATACACAATCGAAAACAATCGAGAAATAGCAAAAATCTTGAAACTAGCAAAACCTGAGCCCCGTGCCTGCTTCTCCAAAAAATTGCAAAACTCATATTACCGGATTCTTCATCTCGCCACGAGTCCATACATATCAAGAACTCCCAAATCCGAGCTCAAATGACCTATCAAATGCCCAAGTCAAATTTTAAATTCTCAAGCCCTACTTCTTCAATTTTAGGCTTAATTTCCATGAATTTCTAGATGGATTTCACAATAAAAACGAGTTTTAAATTCAAAAATCTTACCTCCAATTGATTCTCCTTGAACCCCTCTTCATTTTCCTTCAAAAAGCTCTCAAAAAGTCCAAAAATGGAGGAAAAATGACCCAAAATTGCGTATGAAATGTTTTTTAACATTCCGTTCAAGTACTGTAGCTAACAATATGCGATCGCATTAGAGCTCCTGCGATCGCATAGAAAAAGATTCCCGGGCAGTGTAGCTAAACCTATGTGTTGCATAGAACAAAATTCCAGCTCCAAATTTAACCCTATGCGATCGCACTCCAACTCCTGCGATCGCATAGAACAATTTTCTACTAAAAATTCCGGATCAAATTTATACTATGCGATCGCATGACTCCCTATGCTATCGCATAGAACAACCAAAAAACCCCTCGAAATCCTTCTATGCAATCACATCCTCCCTCATGAGATCAAATAGAGCAAAATCTTGAAGCACTGACCTACAAGTTTCTGCAGCAACCAAAGTCCGAAAAACCCCACGTTAGCCATCCGAAATATACCCCGAGGCCCCCGGGACCTCAACAAAAATACTAAAACCTCCTAAAACATCATACAAAGTTGTTCCAATCATCAAAACGCCTCAAACAATGCCAAAACCATCAAATCACATCGAATTCAAGCCTAAATGTTTTCCAAATACTTCCGAAACACGCATTCGATCAAAAACCCAACTAAACGACGTCCGAATGACCTGATATTTTGCACACGCATCACAAATCATATATCAAAGGTACAAAAACTCTCGGAATTCATTCCGACCATCAGATCAAAATCTCACCTATCAACTGGAAATCGCCAAAATACTAACTTCGGCAATTTAAGCCTAATTCTACACCGGACCTATAAAATCAATTCTGATCGCACTCCTAAGTCACAAATCACCTCCCGAAGTTAACCGAATCACCGAAAATCACATCCGAGCCCTATAACTCATAAGTCAACGTATGGTTGACTTTTCCAACTTAAGCCTTCCTTAAAGAGACTAAGTATCTCATTTCTAATCAAAACTAATCCAAATCAACTCTAACACACCACATACCGATAATGAAACATAAAGAAGCATAAAATGGGAGAAACGGAGCAGTAACACATGAGACGACGGGTCGGGTCATCACATCCTCCCAACTTAAACAAACGCTCGTCCTCGAGCTTACCCAGAGTTGTACTAGAAGCAGCCCAATAGCTGAATGACCTTACCAAGCATATACCCCGGGTGACCTCTTGTCACCCTATCTCGCATAGGTACGATAACACAATATAGCTGAAATTTCACGGTCCATCTAAACCATAAACCATAGGACCGCATTACACTTTCCTAAATCATACTTAAGATGAGAACCTCACATCTATACTCAGAAAAGTCAGAACCAGTTGTTAATATCCTATACTTGCACCCTCCGTGAAGTCACATGATATACCATATAATCCAAGCACTCAAAACAATAACTTCTATTCACATTAGTTACCCACAACAACCAAATACCGATATAAAACCTCTTATTTAGCTAAAGTATTATTCCATCACTTTCATATACTGCCAACGATAAATAAAACACGCGATAAATCATAACCATTCCTCAAGTCACCCATACATGAAGCCACTTCCTTGTTGACTAATACCACAACAGATTTCCGGGCCAATCCTCGATAATCTTCTAACAAGCTGATATCACATCTGTTCGCATTCATTAATGACTCCAACGATCACCTCGGATTCAACACACCACCCTGGTGATACGACACCTCAATACAGGCCTAAGACACAACTTGCATAATGCATGCACCATTAAGGAACAGTCTAAACATACTCAAATCATGACAAATGACTCAAACGGAAGAGTTGTACCTCAAGCTCATCAATACCGTTACAAAACAAAGTTGAGACCCCGTCTCACATCATAGAAATAGAGTACCTGAATCCTCCTCAAAAGGTCATAACTTCATGTGGCCTCGCCACAACGTGCGATCCTATCCAAACACTGTTACACAAGAAGCACCTTAAGTCGCCATGCTCAAATTCGATCGCCACGCATAATTTGATGTCTGAAGTCGAAGCAATTCATTACACCCATGGTGAAACAAATAACATACGACACGCAACCCGAGAGGTCATAACCAATATTCCATTTACCGAGCAACACTCAATTACTCTTTTCGCTCGACTTTCTCCATGAATCCTCAATAGAACCACACCACATATGCCCATATCCAACCAATCATAACGTCTTACAGCACAGAAAGCAACTCATAGATCTCCCAAAATCACCAATAAGTTCAATAACAATTGAATCGACCTATCCCTCAACAATACAACTCGGGGCCAACCAAGCTAACTCAAGCTAAATACGCAGCCAGATCGGTCTACCCACGAACTCGATTCCAAGAATCCTGGAGCTGCTCCTTCCACTACTATTACTCATGCCGGAGCCGTACGATACGGTGCCCAGAACCAAATAAATATCGATATCCAATATCTCCCACAGCGACATGCCCCGCCATAAGAAACACATCCGAACGAATCCCTCAATACCGAAACTGCATCAATGGTAGAAACTTTTGCACTGATATCTTCCAGAAGGCCCAATTAAGAAAAGCAAATCCTTCTCAACTGCCCGCTGGTCTTTGGAATGCAGCCACTCTGCTGGAACATAATATGATGCACTCCTCCATGCAACCTGTGGTAATTTGCGACATAACCCATATCACAATAGTCTAGAATAACCAAATACTGAGACAACCAGTCTATACCCCAATATCATATCCAGAATCTAATATACCAAGCAAAGAAAGATCCACTCGGACTTCCAAATCCAAATAGTTGCTAACGGTACCAATACACACGATCCACAACCATTGTACAATCTGAACCTGAGAACTCCCAGTCTCTAACTCCAATTAGCACACGTATCACTGTAGCTGATCCCGAGTTCCACAGTATGAATACATATTACACATCGAGTACCCAATCATTCCACGAAAGATATTCTAAAATTCTCCTATGCCATCAAACAAACTCAGATATCGTAGTCGATTTAGCAAGAAAGTGCCGCAATGCTACCGAAGTATCACCAGTTTAATCAAATTACCCATTCCTGAGATGTATACTCTTGTCAAATCACTTCCAATTAGCAGTATCATTTCCTTGGTCATATGAGGCTACCCGTTTCCTAATGGTTTTATAAACTTCCTTTCACAACTGAACCGAAACCTCGCACATGCCAGTCTCGGTCCTCTACAACATACCTTATATACCATACCCTCCAAGGATAACATGAGAACGTTTATCTCCCTTCCGCGTCATAGACATCGATGCACTCAACTAGTCAAGAACTTTCATTGATCCCATTTAGAAGAAAAATCATTACACACTCGATGCTCCACAGAAGATATCCTATTATTTTCACACATCTACGAAGCACCATATAACTTTTGTCAAAATTTTTCTTCACTTGTGCCATCCTCGGCTCAATTTCTGCAACCAGAGGTGATCCGCCAGTTTACCTCGAAAAGGAACCAACACAGCACATAACCGTACAATCAGCTAATCAACAACAACCTCCCCAACTTGGCTCGAAGCCATAGCTCAGGACGCACTCAATAACCCACAATACGTTTACTCTAATAATGCCACAATATCATGGTGAGATTAAACTCAAATTGTCTACAAGTTTGTGAAAACACCGATCATCTAGTACCGTAATTCTCTGCAAATCTCGCATTCATCCCCACATCAGTTGAGTCCACTCTCTTAAGCGACCCAAATTTTCAAATTTCAACACGTATGCTTCAATTACACATGTGATCTTCTAACATACACATAAGGATCATATCACTTAAGAACTCCGCATGAGATATCCCACATGCTTTGCCTCAATTTAGTATTTCAGCATGCCTTCCACCATCATATATGTTACACAGTCATTTAGTCTTCCTGGGTCTGAACTCATTCCGCCACATGTAATGCACTTCACTCCCCAATTAGGAGACACAAAAATATTCTTCACGCGCCCATATTCGTCTACACATCAAATCACAATAGGAATCGAATCACTTAACAATTCATCTATTATCCAGCAGACTTCTTCGTCACTACCAAATCATATAGATACATCTCGCAGTAATAACATACTCATCACATGAATACCAAACCGCCATTCCGGCTAATAAGGACAATACCGAACATATAAGTTCAAAATACTTGCTCGCACAATTAGCACCTTAGTGCTCAAGCCATAGGAAAAGATCCGGCCTCAAGTCCTCCAGACTGGCCCAACATCAAACTCAAAGTGATCACATCTCGCCCCTTGATCAGGGAATCACAAGCCATCAGGCACATATAATACTGAGCGCTCATGTGTGCACACAGACGTGAGGAATGAATTTCAAGAGTTATATTCCAAGATTAATCAAGTACGCACGATAATAATTCCAAGAACGGGATGTTTTCCTAAAGGTTATGCAGACGTCTCTGTACCGATCCACGAGACTCTACTAAACCTGCTCATGACTCGCGAGACCCAGTAACCTAGGCTCTGATACCAACTTGTCACGACCCAATTTCCCAAACTAGTCATGATGACACCTCTCGTGAAGACATGGCCAACCAACTAACCCAATTAGGCCCCTTCCAAATAATTAAACGTAAATGAAAATCAAAATACGAATTAATAATGTTAATTAATAAAACTTACAACTCAACGTAGCCCGACCGGAGTGTCACAAGTCGCGAGCATCTAGAAGGATTTTTGATACAACTACATGGTCTAAAATATATGGATATAATTTGGAATCAAAAGGGAAGAAATTCGATGTCGCAAATGCTGGCGATCACCTTGCTCAGCTATGATAGCAAATCCTCAACCAGCTCAACCCGCTACCGGGTAAATCAATACCTGCATATGCACACGAGGTGCAGGGAGTAAAGTGAGTAATCCAACTTAGTGAGTAATAAAGGTAAATAATAATTGAGCAGCAAAAAACCACGTAAAACAAGTCATCATGCTATATAGTACAGTGTAACCCTTTGAGAAAACAGTGAAAACGTGAAAATCCTTTAGAAAATATCTTGACTCAGTTCAAAACCCCATTTGAAAATATCTTTTTCCAACAGTTAATCCAACGAATGCGTAATAGGTAGTGCAAGTCAGCACAAAAGTCAGATCCTCGGGCACAACACTCCATTAACAAATAACACCAGGTATCAAGTACGTAATGCAAGAAATACCATGGAAGCCAATGAAATGCGCGTGCTGGAATGTCATGACAACTAATACAAATAGGAACAAATGCATGAGTGCAATGCAATGCATATGAAGGTGCATTTCGGTATCCACTGCGGCGTGCAGCCCGAGCCATCCATATTTATTTATCGTCGATGAAGCTCATTGAGGTTGTGTACAGACTCCGGAGGGGCTCCTGCAGCCCAAGTGCAATATCAAGCTATCTCATGGCATCATTTATCAGTCATTGTTACCTAACCGATCAGTCGTTGTTACCCGACCAATTTACATCATACAGTGTCATTGTTACTACTATTTCAAAATCACTGCTGCAGCGCAGCCTGAGCCAACCATATATCCAGAAATCACTATAACACTACTGCGGCGCGAAGCCTGATCCATGCTCAGTCTAGAAATGCACATAAATTACTTGGGCAATATTAAAATAACAGTTCTCAACTCAAAACGTCAACGAAATGTTGTTTATGTTTCTAAATCTTAGAAAAATTTGGCTGAGTTGACAAATCAACATTAAAACCCTGGAATGAGATCAAATAATATGTAAAATAATGCGAAAATAGTGATATTAATCCCTGAAGGATTCACATAATTGGCACGAAGCCCAAACATGAAAATCAGTCCAAATTATGATGATAACAAGTAGTTTCAGCCAAATTTGTGGTAAAAATCAACAATTGGGACGGACCAAGTCACAATCCCCAACGATGCTCTTCCCCACACTCATATCCGACATGCAGGTCACCTCAATACAACACTATAATGTGCTAATTCGGAGTTCTCAAACCCTCAGGATATTATTTACAAGTATTACTCACCTCGAACCGGTGAATTCTCTAGCCCACGACGCCTTTGCCCCTCAAACCAGCCTCCACGCACATCGTATCTAACCAAAATCAGAGCGAATACATCACTATATGCTAAGGGAACATTACCCAATTGAAAACAATCGAGAAATAGCAAAAATCTCGAAACTAGCAAAACTCGAGCCCTAGGCCCGCTTCTCGAAAAAGTTATAAAAATCACATTGCCGTATTTCTCGTCTCACCACGAGTCCATACATACTAAGAACTCCCAAATCCGAGCTCAAATGGCCTATAAAATGGCCAAATCAAATTTCAAATTCTCAAGCCCTAGTTCTTTATAGTTAGGCTTAATTTACATGAATTTCTAGATGGATTTTAAATAAGAACGAGTTTTAAATTCAAAAATCTTACCTCCAATCGATTCTCCTTGAATCCCTCTTCATTTTCCTTCAAACAACTCTCAAAAAGTCCAACAATGAAGGAAAAATGATTCAAAATCACGGAAGAAATGTTTTTTAGCATTCTGTTTGGGTACTGTAGCTAACACTATGCGATCGCATTAGAGTTCCTGCGATTGCATAGAACGAAAATCCCGGGCACTGTAGCTAACCCTATGATATTGCATAGAACAACATTTTAGCTCCAAATTTAACCCTATGCGATCGCACTCCAACTCCTGCGATTGCACAGAACAATTTTCTACTAAAAATTCTGGATCAAATTTATATTGTGCGATCGCATGACTCCCTATGCTATCACTATAACAACCAAACAACCCCTCGAAATCCTTCTATGCGATCGCATCCCCTCTCATTCGATCACATACAATAAAATCCTGAAGCACTGACCTGTAATTTTCTACAGCAGCCAAAGTTCGAAAAACCTCCTGTTAGCCATCCAAAATCACCCCGAGGACCCCAGGACCTCAACCAAAAATACCAAAACCTCATAAAACATCATATAAACTTGTTCCAATCATCAATACGCCTCAAACAATGCCAAAACCATTAAATCACATCGAATTCAAGCCTAAGTATTTTCCAAATACTTCCGAAACATGCATTCGATAAAAACCCAACCAAACGATCTCTGAATGACCTGAGATTTTGCATACACATCACAAATCACATATTGAATCTACAGAAACTATCGAAATTCCATTCCGACCCTCGGATCAAAATCTCACCTATCAACCGGAAATCGCCAAAATACTAACTTCGCCAATTCAAGCCTAATTCTAAATCGGACCACCGAAATCAATTCTGATCGTACTCCTAAGTCACAAATTACATTCCGAAGCTAACTGAATAACCAAAAACTACATCCAAGCCCTATAACTCATAAGTCAATGTCCGGTTGACTTTTTCAACTTAAGCATTCCTTAAAGTGACTAAGTATCTCATTTCTAATCAAAACCAATCCAAATTAACTCTAACACACCACATAATGATAACGAAACATGAAGAAGTATAAAATGGGGGAAACAGAGCAGTAACACATAAGACAACGGGTCGTATCGTCACACTTTCTAATAGAATCCATACCCCATTATAATTTATTCGTAGATTAATATGTTCAACTTCTAGCATAAATTATGTGAATTTGATAGTAGGCTCTTGCCTGTGATGAATATTTTATTTTTTGTTAGATTGATTCTTGTTCTTGAAAACTCTAAGATAGTGGGTTGAAACCGATTCTTCAATTTCAATAAATTTGAGTTTTGAAGTTGGAATGTTAGAAATAAAAATTGTGTTGGATACCCAAGTCGTGTAGATTCTTTAGTAATCTTATGAGCATGAAAAGTGAATAATTTGCAATGACAACATTCCCGTTAAACAGAGTTTGCTAGATTAAGATTAATTGGATGATTTAATGCAACAATGATTAACAATGTAAGAAGAATCATGACATGTAAACTCAGCAAAGTATTTTGTAAGTTAATATGCGTGAAATACAATATAAATCATGTTCATAAAGGCATATGTTATTTCTTTGAGTTCCTTGAGGAAATACTAATAATATCATGACATATATTAACAAGACATGATTAGAAATAATCATAAGATAAGATTTTTATAATCTTCTGAATCTAATTGTATAGATGGAAAGAAGAATATGACTTTTCAATTAATAAATGAGTTTTATAGACTATATAGTAATCACTGGGTGAAATTATATTATTAGCTTATTATTTATAAAGTAGAACTCTTTAAGAGGTGTGATAAGGTTAAATCCTTAACCTAAAATTTTTGAAAATGTGAGGGACCGTGAGGTCAATAGTTATATAGCCTGATCCTAAGAAATAAAAAGGTGATAAATATTATTTATTAATGTTATAATAACACCTTACAAAGTTGAGAATTTTTGTGAGAAAAAAATTGCATTGGGATATCAAAAATATGTTATATTTCTGTCGCTGAAAAGTTACGTTGTTTCGGGTCTCTTAGTCATTTGGGTAAAGTAATGGTTAAAGTAAGACCCGTTTTCTATTGACTTGAAATATATTTGTAGAAGTTAAAGCTGCTTTTATATTTTAAAATTTTTTATTGTGGTGCTTGATTATGGAAGGTGCATAAAGAAAATAATTTTTCATGTGTTGAAAGATGTTTCAAAAGGCACTGATACAAAAGTCAAGTTTTATTTCATTTTAGACAATTTTATGCTTTATTTGAGAAATACTATGAGTTAGTATTTTGTATGTGAATCTTCCGCTATACTAGAAGGATGTAGTGATTATATTGAATCTCTGATTCAGATAAGAAAAAGCCAGCTAGTTGTTGTGTGATCACCTTTTGGTGGTTGTTACGATATTGGAACTGTTTGGCAATGAGGTTGATTAAGCAACTTCTTGGTGAGTTAAATCGATAATAATTATGTTGATGAATTGTGATTCCAAAGCGCAATAGCCATTGTAAGAAAATAAATCTTTCAATGGGAAGAGTAGAAACATTCTCTAGAGACATTATGTAATAAAGCAATTGCTTAGATATGAAAATTTTTATACATGTTATGTGTAGTCATAAGAGGATTTGGCCGATCCTTTGACTTATAAGTGAAACATCAAGGGATTGAGACTTTTTCCAATTTGAGATATATCAACAATGATGGTAACCAACCTATGTGATTGGAGATCCCATGAAGTATGTTCATATAGGTAATAACCAGTCATTAGTTGATCAAATATGCACTATTAGTCTCTTTCTATGGTGTATGTGTATATAGTGTAAGACTGCAAGGAATGTGAGGTTGAGTTATTAAACTCTTAATCCGATAATTCATAGCCTTTTATAGGTGATGTATTGCACTGCAGAATACCCTTGATGGATGGACCTATATTAGTGTGGAGTGGGGCCGCTCCTATGAAATTTGTGGCGAAATTTCTAAAGCACTCATGATAGATAAACAACAAAGTATGTAGGGATATAATGTGATCGATGCGACACTAAATTTACAAAAAAATTCTTGGTTCATAGAAGTTTTAAACTTCACCAATTTTATCTAAGTCTGGTTCATAGTTCAAGAAACCAGATTCGACGCATTATGCTCATTTGTGAAAACCCAGCAAGCAAAACTTTTTGTTTCATTTTATTACTTAATATTCTTTTTGAGTTATGTGGGAATTGTCGGAAAAATAATTTAATAACTCAAAAAGAAATATTCAAATTAATGTCTTGGTTCATTCTTGCTATATTATATTAATGGATCTTCAGTATACTATTAATTTGAATATATTAAATGTATTTTCAAATATAATAATGACTTTGTAACTGAAATGTAATAATATTCTTGAATAAAATTTATTAATATTCTTGAATAGCCTTAATGGCTAATGTTTTATTCAAAGCCTTTAATGGCCTTTAATATTCTTAACGTTTTTGGCCTTTAATATGGTAACATTCAGATGTTTACATTCTTTTGGACTACAAATATATAATTTCGTGTGTCCATTTTGATAAGATGGAAAAGAGTGGAAAAAGAAAACACCTTCTTTCTCAATTTTCTTCTCTGTGCTGAGTTTTATTTTATTCGATCTTTGTTGTTTCTGCTTCTAATTTATACTAAAAGAGTTTGTTGAATCCTGAGGTCCTAATTTATACTAAAAGAGTTTGTTGAATCCTGAGGGATACGCCTAATATTATTTATCACAGTATATATAAAATATCCTTAATGACAGTGTCCTTGACACGCCTCAAATTAATTCTTTTATTCTCTATAATACAATATTTTTCCAACATATACTAGGTTCACGTAAACTCATAAATCGAAAGGTGGATCCGCCCCTAATCTGAGCCGTAGCTACGCTGGACTTATAGTTCTGCCACTGAACTTGTATAGCTAGTGGATGAGTTACGTTATAAGTAAAATAAAGAACATAAGTTGCAACAGCTTCTGAAAAAAGCCATATGTCGGTCAAAAAATATGACAGTTGCACAACACAAAGCAGTCTTCCTATTATTGTTCCTCAGATCATACATACATGTATTGAAGCTGAAGCTACATTGGATTTCTATAACTACAAGGCACAAGCTGATACTACTGTTACTTAAGGAATACTCAATCCCTATGCAGCGTACGCTTTACTTTTCCCTCTCTATTTCCATAAAAAAGCCCCTGCAACAGTCACTCTTAAATTTGGTATAGAGTTTATGATGAGGTTTTATACTTATATAATAAATAGGCCAAATACATATACAGCCTATCCAACTTTGACATTATTTTTATTTTGACAATCTATCTCTATTTCATTATATTTTGACTTTCCAATTTTATTTTATATGTTCTATTTTGGTTCTCTAATTCTATTTCTTATGTTTCGCTTTAATACAAAAGCCGAAACCAGTGCAAAAAATATGGCCCGTTAAATCTATGGTGTAATAAATATTCAATTAAATATTGCCACTTGATTTTTTCATTCATGTCAAACGGGTCAATACTAAAACACCTGAACCCGACCTTATTTTTTGTAGGTTTATTTCATCTAAACAGACCAGATATGAAATCAACACATGAAATCTTCGGAACTTAGAGAATGAAAATAGGGCATCAGTGGATGAAAAAATATGATCCGGGTCAAGTATTTTAGTATTGATCCGTTTGACATGTTGAAAAAATCAGGTAGCAATATTTAATTGGATATTTATTACAACTCAGATTTAAGGGACTATATTGTTTACATTGATTTCAGCTTTTATGTTAAAATGGAACCTAAAAAATAGAGTTGGAGGGCCAAAATAAAATAAAGTAGAGATAGAATGCCAAAATGAAAAATGGTGCCAAGTTGAATAGGTTGCATATGTTTTTGGCCTAATAACTAAGCGTAAAACAAATTTTTATATTATTAAATTATTTAAAAGATAATAATAACAGTATAGATATTATTAGATCACTTAAAAGATAAGAATTATTGATAACTACTTGGATAAATTAGAATCGATAAGTTGAAACATAAGACTATTAGTAAAACTGTGTTCATAAGCAGAAAATTATAAAATTGAAGGTTAGAAAAACAAAAATAGAAAAATAATTTTTTGAGCCACACAAATTTTTTGTGTGTCCTTAAGAAATTTAATTCCCTCAATACTGCTCAAGATATACAGATTAATTCATCCAAGAACAAAAAAATATTGTAAAAATGACAAGTTAATTTACATAACTGAAGATTTAAATCAAACACATAGTTTGGAAGATCATTGTATTTGTTTCACGAGTCAAATAGTTTAATCACATGTTAATACACGAACTAAACTATAAAGTTCAATGATCGTACCTTGTTATAGAGATTCATTCCAAGTGTTTCGCAGAGTATTTACCTTAACTCTTTAGAATTTTGAGAGACAAAAAAGAGATTCTTTTCTGTTGAACAAAGAGAGAATTCGATATCAAAATTCTCACGCATACTTCTTCTTTTATTGAACAAATACGACACAACGGTTTAGGGAGTCCTAATCGTTGTGTCTCTTGTTTTATTTTAATTAGATATTATACATATATAAATATATTTACTTATAAATACATTTAATTATTAAACATGGCCCATATGAGTGACCTAAGTCTAATTTCTTTCATCTCCCAATCATACGTAATGGGTCAACTCTCACTCTTATTCTGTAACTTTCATACATAATGACTAAACTGTGTGACTAATGCATACTTCGAGAGCATCACTGCTATATATCTGTTAGGAATATATATAGCTTCTCAATATTCATCTGATATGCTTTTCTAAAGATGTTCCGCTAGACCGAATCAAATATGATCTTTTGGCAACACTCTAAGATAGCAAACAACAAATTGAATCTTAAAAAACTGTTCAGATTCATGAGGGTACAAAGTGAAAATTACTAATAATTTTCAGGACTTCATACGATAGCAAGAAGAGATTAAAACTTGTACCATCTTTATAGGCCATTTTATACATACGTGGCATGAATCACATATCACAATATTAACTCCTTTCTTGTAGAGTGTATGTCTTTTATAAATTCAATACTGCGCATATGATAATTCAGACAACTCATGTCTAACTTTGAGTTCGTAAATCTACTCTTTCTTTTATCATTCCATTATGTAACGATTCGACCGGTCATTTTACTATTTAGAATCTTGATAAAATTTTCTATGATTTCTTTAGCTAATTACGATTTGCGAGGGGATTAATTCGGAAGTTAGGAGAACTTTTAGTGAAAATAAAACCAATTATTTCCTTAAGGTTTTCTTAAAAGGCCAAACTTAACTTCAGTCAACTTTCTTGGGAGAAGGACCTAGATACGTGATTTGACGGTCTCGGAAGGTCCGTTAAAAAATATGGGACCTGGGTGTATGCTCGGAATCGAATTTCCGAGGTCACTAGCCGGGTACGGAATTTTTATGTAAAATTGTTCAATCGAAGTTTTAAAGAATTAAAGAATCTAAATATTCATTAAAAACCCAGGTATCGAGTTAGGATTCTAGTTCCGAAACTTGGTACAAGTCCAAAATATCATATAAGACCTACCCGTAAAATTTGGCGTCAATCTGAGTAGTCTAAGGGCGTTTTGACCTGTTGAAGGAAAATTAAGAACTTGAAGTTCATTAAGTTGAATCAATTGGTTTTGGGGTTCGATTCCTTGATTTAGTTTTATTTTGGGTGTTTCAATGCTTCGACTATGTTCGCCTCTTAATTTGAGACTTGTCGGTATCTTCGAGCGGGGCACGGGGGCCCCGAGCGTCAAATGGTCGAGGTTCGAGCAAAGTCGGATTTTGAAGAGAAACAACATTGCTGCTTCTATCAAAACCGCTTCTGCAGCTCTTTGACCGCAGAAACGGTGACCGCATAAGTGGCCACATGACCGCAGAAGCGGAAAGGGGGAAGGTAAGGGGAATCGCAGAAGCGGCCACGGGGACCGCAGGAGCGGTCCCGCCTATGCGAACAAACGACCACAGATGCGGTCTGGCCAGCTCCTCCCCGAACCGCAAAAGAGACTAAATGGCAGCAAGCGGACTCCGCAGGTGTGGATATATGCTCGCATAAGCGAAAATTACTAGGGCAAAGAGTTCATTAAATACAAACTCCAACCCCTTTTCTCTCATTTCTCATCCGATTTTGGGGCAATCAAAGAGAGAGTTTCAACATAACATCACAAGGTAAGTAATTCCCACTCACTCTTAGCTTAAATACATGAACATTACATAGATTTAACACTAATAATCAAATAAAATCAAGGGTTAGAGCTAGACCTAGGTTTTGATAAAATTATATTTAACCACCTAATTAGCTAGGTAGTGAACTAAAATTTACATATTAGTAATCCTTAGGTCATAGAGAGTATTTTTCTTCGAAAGATCTCGGTATCGGGGCACGTGAGTCCGGGGTCGGAATTTAGAAATCTTGCGGGAAAGGTAGGAAAATCATTTAATTAGTTGGAATTCAACCTTGTAAGCCCTTATTGACTAGTTCCTACATTTTTTAACTAGTTTGTGCGCTATCGGCTTTGCTTTGAGGTCTCGAGTTTGTTATTGGAATTTGGAAGTGCGGTTTGGAGCGAGGTGAGTCTCATTTCTAATCTTGTGAGAGGGAATTACCCCATAGGTGAATTAAATTGATTATGTGCTCCTATTTGTAGGGCGACGTACACACGAGGTGACGAGAGTCCATGCATAGCTACTATTATGCTATTGTCTGGATAGTCTAGGACCCAAAAGCATGTTATACTTGGATTAATTATGAACCCATTGATGGATTGAATTGCTTAAATCATATTAAATTTATAAATGGATTTTAAAAAAAGACTTAAGTTTAGTTTTATCAAATTATTAAACATAATTGACCTTTCTTGGATATTTTCTCCATGTTGAATGTTTGACCGATTGTCTGTCTGCGTATGTTTATTATGGAACGGGCCGTACGCCTCGGAAGAATAATAGATGCATCTATAGGCATGCCGTCGACCCTCGACAAGTGCACGTTTATTTCTATTGGATCGGGCCGTCGCCTCAGTATGATTTGCGCATGCTGAAATTGCTATCTGGACTCATTTGAGTCGTGTCATGCCACACTATGGCTCGAGATTATATTGTTAATAATAACAAGAAACCTAAGAAAATTTTCCATGAAAGAATTATATGCTTACTTGTTTCTTCTGTATGGTTTAGAATCATGTTTATAAAATAAATCCACTATTTAATATATTTATTATGGATAATAATCATTGGACTACTAGTTAGTGTCAAAGTTGACCATCTCGTCTCTACCCCTTCGAGATTTGGCGGGACACTCATTGGGTACACGTTATTTTTGTACTCATACTATACTTGCTGTGCATTTTGTTGCACAGGTATATGTAACTCCAGTGGTCTGCTAGGCATAGCAGCGCGGATGATTTTGGGACTAGATGGGTTGCATTATTCGAGACAGCTGCAGCTTGAGTAGACCTTCCTTTGCATTGTATTTACTTTCTGCCCATTGTATTCCGAGCGTATGCTCTATTTTTATTCTATCAGTAGATGCTCATGTACTTGTGACTCCGGATTCTGGGATGGTTTGAAATATTGTGTCTCTGGCTTAACTTTTAAATTTGATTCAAAAATCTATATTCTTTAAAAATTTATAAATATGGAAGAAAAATACCGTATTTCAAAATTGTTAAAACGAGATTTGAGTAAGTAATTGGGTTGGCTTGCCTGACAGCAGTGTTTGGCGCCACCACGACCCTTAGTGAATTTTGGGTCGTGACAACATGGTATCAGAGCACTAGGTTCTCGTCGGTCTCACGAGTCATGAGCAAGTCTAGTAGAGTCTCGCGGATCGGTACATAGACGTTTCTACTTATCCTCGGAAGGCTACAGGGCTGTTAGGAGTACTTCCTTTCATGATTTCCTTATCGTGCGGTTCGATTCCTTTAAGACTTGTGCCTTTGATTCCTTTCTACTCAATCTTACGCGACATGAGCAGTTGCTAGAAATCGAGAATTTGAAGAATTGAATGGCACTACAAAGGTGGTGCAGGATGATTTTTCCTAGTATAGTTAATCAGACTATTACAGTCACTTTATGGAAGGGTATACTATTATTCAGCTCAGTAACAGGACTTCTAAGAGCCTTGAGGCTTGGCACAGGTTGCCATGATGCTTATAAGCTATTATTCCGCAGTGTGATTGTGATGGTAAGATATTTTCCCACGTGTCAGGGCAGTGGATGAATTGAAGGGAAGTTTACTCAGCGTGTAATAAAGGGATCTAGTATTTTATTGCCGGCAAGGGAAAGGCAATCAGACTAAGGATGGTCAGATTTGGGCTGGTGGAAGTAATGAGACCTGGTATTTGCAAGTGTGGTGGAGCTTTTCTTCTATGATGGGGTGTCCTGGTCCTAATGGAACGTGCCAAGTTGATGTTATAATCTGCTACAATTTGCCTTTATGGCAGGATATTGTGAAATAGTATTGGAGATACGACTGTTAGTTGTCGCATGGTTCGGCTGCTCAAGATCGAATAAGAATTTCTAATGTTGACGGATCGATAAAGACGACCTTTGGAAAGGCTTAAAGATTAGTAGCTATTGTGGGTTCAAGTGACATGAAGATAGGTTTTATTTAAGGCAACATTGAGCAGCAAAGTATGAGGAAAGACAAGTGGGAAGTGCCAAGCGGTGTTTAAAATTTCTAGAAGGCCATGTATAAGAAGCACGGTCGAGTGACCGATTAAGGAGATAAGTTCCACCAAAGTGGGAGAGTGGCGGGTGTTGCATATGGGCTTGGTAGTAGGAAGACTATGCGCCTTAAGGAGAGTTTGTATTGAATTGGGGATTCTAATGACTGGTGATTGAAGCCTACGGGAATGACGTGATGTATGGGCTATTATGCGACAGAAGGTTGATATAGCGGAAATGAGCTGCTTGATGTGAAGGAGGATGCATCATAACTCTGAATTTTGAGGATATTATCACACATTTAGTTGATGTCCGCGAGGGGTGAATGGACTTGTGCAACTAGAAGGTGAGCTCGGACTCATGATGGGCTATTGGTGTCGTGAATGTACCCCGTGTAGCGGTGTGGGAAGATGTTGGGATGTGACTCCCCCAGATGATTTATTCCCCGTAGGCAGGTTAGTGGTCGCGTGGTTGGCAAAGCTTCTGCAAGGAATTATATTGGTTGTTCCATAAGAAGATCGATCGCGCGAATATGGATGATGATTCAGAATATGGAAGAGTGGGATTTACAGAAAGATTATGAGAAATTGGATAATTTATGGCTCAAGGTTATGTCAATAAGAGGTAAAAAGATCGGGCAAACTCAATAATTGCGAAATGATGGATTTAAGCTAAGTGGGAGAGTCCCACCACTTATGATTGGGTTGTGTGGTTAACTACTTGCGTGATTTCTGGTTATTAGCATATTGATGGATTATTTCAGCTATGAGAATAAACCATAAATGGTAATTCGAGCAAAAGAATTGTTGGAGGAACGCTACGGTTGGCCTTATTGGCTCATGTTCGAACTTGGAGAAAAGTTCAGGATTTACGCCTCGTATAGATGCAGGTTTCAGAGGAAGTGATTTCACGCGGTGCTTCAAGGAGGGAGTGTTCCTGTGTTATAAGATCTATGGAACGAGTTATATTCGAGACAAGGACGGAGCGGGTGGCTATCAATAATGATCCTAGTGAATTCAGGAGTTAAGCGTGGTGCTCGATAATTTTGAGCTTATGAGTACAGTTAAGAATCAAGCTTTGTAGCAGCTTATGAGAAGGCGCCCAGAATGTCCTATGATATTTTGACTTGGGGTGTAGCATTTGAGTTTTATGAAATAATTCGTGGGAATTGAGACAGCTTGGTCTCGTGATTAAAGGTCACTTGGGGTAAGTGTAGATTGAGTATGTTATCTGTTGAATAGAGTTAGTATTATTTCTAAGGCAATCAAGGATAAACTAGAAGGAGGTAGGTTGATTAGCCATAGTTGAACTGGCATGTTCGTAGTGGTGATCAGTTCATCAAGTGTGATCAAGTCATGCATGTGATATGTGGCGGTGCGCGTGCGTGTGATGCCTGTCGGCCGCAGTGATTGACGTTATTTAGAAGCATTTTTCTGTTATGGCCTGTTATGAGTAGGCGGATCCCGGAAGAGTTATGGTGGCTTGGACCACTACTAAGAGGTTAGCATATTCGATGGTTATGAGAATTTTCCTTGTTACTATAGTTCTTCTGAAGCGAGTTAAATGAAAAAGTTTTATATGATGAAATGTTAGTCTATCACTGGTTCCAGAGTTGTGATGAAAATAGTGTATATCATATATCGGCACGTTGGGTGCCGTGAGCGGTATGGAATTTGAAGTGAGGATCAAGGTTACAGTCTGGTAATGACTATGATATCACGAGCTCGGATGAGCAGGAAGGGAGTTTCAGTGTTTTGAGTAAGTTGGTATTGTCGTCAGTATCACCTGAGATAAGTGTTTTATGAGAAAGGCTTTGCATCATGGTTAAGGATTCTTGATCGCTTTTCAGCGTTCCTGCAGTCGGTGGTTTGGATGTGCGGACCCGTTAATTATTTCGGACGATTGTGGGAGCTTGTTCCACTGGAAATTGTATACGTGTGACATGTAGTCACTTGATTGAGTAAGAGATTAAAACGAAGTATGAGGATTTTGGTAATATTATTAATTTGAGAATGTATGCCTGAAGGGAACTCTGTTTATTAGATTATGAACTGAGGAGGTTGCTCCATTTTTGATGGATGTTCTTGTGTGTTATGAGAAGAGGTAAGTTAACATGGACCTTTGAAAGGTCATTGGCCTAATTAGGACCGATCAGGATTGAATTGAGGTCGGTGGATGGATTTAAACGTGGAAGTGAGCCTTAAGTCGGACCAGTTGTGTTCATTTCAGTAATGCGCTCTTGATGGAAGAGTAGTCGCAGTGTTATTTCATGGTTAGCTATTTCATGTAGCGATATATTGTGCCGTATGAGTTGTGAGACGGCTTGGTAATTTCTTATGTTTTGAGGTTCCGCTCGGCAGTAATGTCATATGAGCAGGATGCCCGAGATTTCGATCATGTATTGCACCTCAGTTGTGCTTGAGTTTTTAGCCTATAGCGCTATATGTGTCCTCAGCGATGGTATTATACACCTTAGTATGTCTGTGACCGATATTCAGTATTTTGTTGTAATGTGAAATCTAGCTCAATATGCATATCCTTTATTGAGTGCTATTATTGTTCGGATCGGGTTGCGCGCCGCAGCAGTGTGACGTCGAGTCTGGTTTGCTATATGCTATTTTGTGTCTTTTGTTTCCTATATTCTAGGGAAAGTTTGTTGTAGTGCGGGGTTAGGTAATTCCTTCCAGTGTTCGATTTTCGGTTTCTGTTGGGTTCTGAATGGTGGCCTAGTGGCACATTATGGCGTCATATGAGACTTTTGATCGCATTCGAAGTGGCTTATTGCGTGAGCAGTTCGTACTGGTGATACGAGATTTATGGGATTTCGGATTAGTGGAATTCGATCATATGAAGTATATTAAATAATAGAGATCATTAATTGGTTTAGAATGTGGTAATTGTTCTTGTCAGAGGTATAGACTCAATGATTTGTTGATTCAGCAGTTGGTTATGAATTTCGGCACATCTCTTTCGTCGTGTTAGTGTAATAGAAGTTAGAACAAGACCTATGTAGGTCATGAGGTGTAATGGGAGCATCTGATTCATTGAAGTTCTAGCTAATTGATCAGAAAATGTTATTGTTGTACTATGAGTAAAAATATTGCAGTGTGGATTCAGCAAAGTTATGCAGACATGTTGGGTACAACGTGTGGTGAATGGTTCGGTGATATTATGATGAAAATAGGCCTGGCATAGAATTCCGGATGTTGGAATTGGGATATAAGGCTTATTTGCTTGAGTAAAAAGGGAATATCTTCAGAATTTATCGAGCTAATATTCTCAACTAAGTTGTGGTAGCACGGGAATATGCGTGAGGTGCTAAACAGTGATTTCAGGTTACTTCAGCATAGTTCTCAGCACGTTCGATAACAAACATATGTTTAAGTGGGAGAGAATGTAACGATCGGCCTGGCCATATTACTATTTAGAACCCCGTTCCCTAAAATAAAACTTCCTACAATTTCTTAGCTAAATTACAACTTGTGAGGGCGATTTGTTCAGAAGTTAGGAGAGTTTTGAGTGAAAATAAAATCAATTATTTCCTTAAGATTTTCTTAAAAGGTCAAATTTGACTTCAGCTAACTTTATTGGGAAACGGACCAGGATACGTGATTTGATGGTCCCGAAAGGTCCGTGGAATAATATGGGACCTCGGCGTATGCTCGAAATAGTATTCCGAGGTCCCTATCCCGAGTATGGAATTTTTATGTAAAATTTTTCAATCGAAGTTTTAAAGAATTAAAGAATCTAAATATTTATTAAAAACCTAGGTATCTTTGGATTCTAGTTCCGAAACTTGGTACAAGTCCGAAATATCATATAAGACCTACCTGTAAACTTTGGTGCAAATCCGAGTAGTCTAAGGGCATTTTGCCCCGTTGAAGGAAAATTAAGAACTTGAAGTTCATCCAGTTGAATCAATTGGTTTTGGGGTTCGATTCCTTGATTTAGTAATGTTTTGGCTGTTTTGAGGGTTCGACTAGGTCCGCCTCATAATTTCAAACTTGTCGGTATGTATGGGCGGGGCACGGGGGCCCCGAGCGTCAAATGGTCGAGGTTCAAGCGAGTCGGATTTTTAAGAGAAACAATATTGTTGCTTCTGTCAAAACCGCTTCTGCGGCTCTTTGACGGCAGAAGTGCTGTTCGCATAAGTGGCCACATGACCACAAAAGCGAAAAGGGGGAAGGTAAGGGAATTGCAGAAGCGGCCACAGGGACCGCAGGAGCGGTCCCAGCTATGCGAACAAACGACTGCAGATGCGGTATGGCGAGCTCCTCCCTGAACAGCAGAAGCGGCTAAATGGCCGCATAAGCGGACTCTGCAGGTGCGGATATATGCCTGCATAAGAGAAAATTGCTGGGGCAGAGCGTTTATTAAATACGAACTCTGACCCCTTTTCTCTCATTTCTCATCCGATTTTTGGGCGATTTTGAAGCTTTCAAAGAGAGGGTTTCAACATATCATCACAAGGTAAGTAACTCCCACTCACTCTTAGCTTAAATACATGAACATTACTTAGATTTAACACTAATAATCAAATAAAATCAAGGGTTAGAGGACCTAGGGTTTTGATAAAATTATGATTTAATCACCTAATTAGCTAGGCAGTGAACTAAAATTTACATATTAGCAATGCTTAGGTCATAGAGAGTATTTTCCTTTGAATGATCTCGGGATCCAGGAACGTGGGCCCGGGGTTGGAATTTAGAAAACTTGCGGAAAAGGTTGGGAAATCATTTAATTAGTTGGAATTCAATCTTGTAAGCCCTTATTGACTAGTTCCTACATTTTTTAACTAGTTTGTGCACTTTCGGCTTTGCTTTGAGGTGTCGAGATTGTTCTTGGCATTTGGAAGTGCGGTTTGGAGCGATGTGAGTCTCCTTTCTAATCATGTGAGGGGGAATTAACCCATAGGTGATTTAAAATGATTATGTGCTCCTATTTGTGGGGGCTACATACGCACGAGGTGATGAGAATCCGTGCGTAGATACTATTATGCAATTGTTCGGGTAATCTATGGCCCAAAAGCATGTTATATGTGACGACCCGGCAGGTCGTCTTTTGATTTTATGCCCTATTACCCTATTAACTGCTTCCCCTAAGTTCATTTCTTCTATTTTGGGTTGCTGGTACGTTCGGTAATAAATTTCAGAGAGTTTTTAGGCACTTAGTCCCTAAATGAGAGCTTAAGTGTTGGAAATGGCCCGTAAGTAGAACATTGTGAAGAGGACCTCGAAATAGAAATTCGATGGTTCTGTTAGATCCGCTAGGTGATTTCGGGGTTGGAAGCGTGTTCAGAATGTATTTTGGATGTCCGTAGCTCATTTAGGCTAGAAATGCCGAAAGTTAGAATTTTGAAGTTTCCGATCTGATAGTGAATTTGTGATCCGAGGATCGGAAAGGGATTCCGGAAGGTGCTCTAGCACTGTCATGTCATTTGGGACGTGCATGCACAACTTTAGGTCAATCGGACTTAGTTAGGTTAGGGTTTTTAGCGAAAGCGAGTTTGGTTGAGTTTTGGAGTTCTTAGGTTTAAATCATTGGTTAATTCGAGTTTCCGACGTTGTTTTAGGAGGTTTAAGGATTGGTACAATTTTTAATGATGTTATGGGATATGTCCGTAGGTTTGGTTGAGGTTTCGGGGGCCTCGGGTCTGTTTCGGATGCTCGACGGGTTGGTATTGGAAGTTAGAGTTGAATTTTGCAGTATGCTTCTGTTGTTTCTGCTTCTGCGGCTTGGGAACCATAGAAGCGGCCTGCAAAAGCGGCTTGGCAGTCATAGGAGCGGAAGGGAGTCATAGTCCAGGAACCGTAGAAGCGGTAGGCATTCCGCAGAAGCAGGATCGCTTTTGCGATATAGGGGTCCGCAGAAGCGGAAATGGTCATCTTAAGTGGGACCCGCATAAGCGGCATTTTTGACCGCAGATGCGATACCGCTTCTAGAATGCAAAAGCGGAAAACACTGTGATGTTAAGGGTTTATTTCGAGGCTTAATTTCAAAGTTCGAAAAATCAAGTTTGAGCTCGGGCAAGGGTGATTTTGATAGGGTTTCGAAGAGGAGGTTATTGGGTAACGTTTCTATGATCCTTTTTAGTTATATTTCATCGTTTTGTGGTTAAATCCATCTTTAAAATTCGAATTTAGGATAAAAAATTGGATAATTTGGGTAAAACCTCTTTGGCTAATATATTGAGTTTTGAAGGGGCATTTGACCTCCGATTCGGGAGATTTTATATAGTTAGACTCGTGAGAGTACTAGGTTTATGAAAATGTGAAAATTATTCGATTCCAAGATGTTGGCTTGAGGGTCATTATAGTCATTTTACCTATTTTTGCTCCTTAGCTTTAATTTTAACAGTGGAGTTAGTTACTTGCGATGTTATTTACAATATGTAATTGGTTTGAATAGATTTGGGCCACTCACGATACTCGTGGCAAGGCCATCGTTTCTTAGCGATTTTTTTACCGGTTCGAGGTATGTGGCTTTTGTAACTCTGTGTGGGGGAACTTTTCCCTTGGGATATCTTGGCTGTTTTTTAGAATGCTTTGCACGTTAAGTGACGAGTGTGTACTTGTGCTAATTATTGGAAATTCACCTTACTTGACTTATTTAGGTTGTGTTCTTCACGTATTTAACTGTTATAAATGCAAATTGCACTTGTTTTAGGTTAGGGAAAGCATGTTAGATAGATTACTTATTCTATTTGACTAATTTTGCCATACCTGCTCCTCATGAAGCATGCTAAACTTTGGATGCTACCCGTTGTCTTTACTTAGCATTGTACATTATTGAACTTGTGTGATGTATTTACGATTGGGACTACGGGTTCAATTCCCAGCATATCCTCTCTTATTGGTATGATGGACTACGGGTTAAATTCCCGGGAGATCCTCTTTTATGGTATGAAGGACTACGGGTTCAATTCCCAGGAGATCCTCTGTTATTGGTATGATGGACTACGGGTTCAATTCCTAGGAGATCCTATGATATTGGTATGATGTACTATAGGTTTTATTCCTAGAAGATCCTCATACATTGGTATAAATGGACTGGGGGTTCAATTCCCGGAGCTCCATATGGCATCCTGATATTGAGTGATACTTGGTTGTGTTATTTCTTTACCTAGTTTAATTGTTATTGACTTGCAGCTTCCATACTATTTTATTGTTTCTTTTCCTTCTTGTTTTCTACCTTACATTGTTCATTACTGTTGTTATGTTTATTCTCAGTAGGGCCTTGACCTTCCTCGTCATTACTCAACCGAGGTTAGGCTTGGCACTTACTGAGTACTGCTGTGGTGTACTCATGCCCCTTTTGCGCATGTTTTTCATGTGCAGATCTAGGTACTTCTGGTCGAGCACACTATCAGTGATCCAGGAGCTATACTCGGAGACTTGAGGTATGCATCTGCCACGTCCCTAGATCCGAAGAGTCTCCTTCTACTCTACCTTGTAGTTTGCAGTTCCATTTTATGTATTCAATTGTTGTAGACATTTCCGGATATTAGAGCCGTATGTTATGTTTTACTCTTAGCCTGTGTTGCCCGCGGGTTTCTGGGTCTTTGGGATAGTTCAGATTTGTGAAGTTTTAAGTTGTATGTGGAAGGCGGCAACTCTATACATTATTCATGTTATTTCGCTTTTGGATTTCAAATTTCGTAAAACTTGTTAATTCCGCAATGTGTTAGGCTTACCTAGCCATGAAGGCTAGGAACCGTCATGACATGTTCACAATCGGTGAACTAGGGTTGTGACAAGTTGGTATCAGAGCTCTAGGTTTCTAGGAGTCACGGGAGACAGGCCGGTTTATTAGAGTCTCACTGATCGGTACAGAGACGTCTGTACTTATCTACGGGAGGCTATGTAACTGTTTACGAAAAATCCTCACTTCATTGAATTCCTTGTCGTGTTATATTTTTTTGTAACATCAATTCTAAACTTCTGTCTTCCCTTCTCTCATATATGGTGAGGACATGCACGACCTAGGACGATCAAGCACCCGCATCCCTCCTTCAGCCGCCAGAGGCAAGGGCTGGGGCAGTGGTCGTGGACGCGCGCGGGGTGCAGCCAGCGCACCTATGCAAGCGGCCGCCGAGGAACTACCAGCGGAGCAATCCAGTACTCAAGAACCTGACGTGCCCATAACCACCACTACTCTAGTTGTTCAGGAGGCATTAGCACACTTTTGAGCATGTATACTACGCTGTCGCAAGTAGGGTTGCTTCCCCTACCTGCAGCCACGTCCCAGGCCAAGGGAGGATTCCAGACTCCGCAGCCCACACTCCAAAGCAGAGGGTGCATATGGGACCAATTCTAGATATTATCCTTGTCCAGCCTGCAGTACCGGTTCAGCCCGAGGATGGGGCACCAGCTTTGGAGGATGAGCAGTGTAGATTGGAGAGGTTCAAGAAGTATGACCCTCCTATTTTCAGCGGACTAGCTAAAGATGATGCTTTGGGGCTTTTGGAGGATTGTCACCGCATCTTTCGCACCATGGGTATTACTGCCTAAAGCTGTATCCGGTTCCGGTTCTGGGTCTATTTGGGTCTGCGGTTCCGGTTCTGCGATTCTGGCGGTTCCGGAGCCGGAACCGCTACTATACGGTTCCGGAACCGCTCGGTTCCAGTTCTGGCGGTTCCGGAACCGCGGTTCTGGCGGTTTTAGGCAGTTCGCGGCGGTTCCGAGTTATTTTTTTTTTAAAATCAATATCTTGTATAGTAGTGATTAGTATATTGTAGAATATATTTTTATATGGTGTACTATGTTATTATTATAGTATATATTGTATTTGGTAATTAATATATATTGTGTATAAGTGGTGTATATATTGTATATAAGGAGGGATTGGAAAAAAATATTTTTTAAACTTCTTTTTCATTTCTGTTATTGCATATTCATAAATTTCCCCTCCCTCGTTAAAATCAACAAATAAATTAGCAAGTGCGGCAATATATACTAAACAGTTAGAAATAGTTGGATAGTATTGGCCAGATAAAGCATTTGTAGCCACATGAAAATGTTCTAAAAAATCTAACAGAATTTTAACGTTAGTCCAATCTTGATTAGTTAACATGTCATTATCTTCCTCTCCACAATCCCGAGAATTATAAGTAGCGTTAATTGGGTTTCTATATTCGTACGCCACTACTAAACTTTCGTACATGTAGTTCCACCTAGTCGGGCAAGGTTTTGGTACCTTTCTTTCTCTAAGGCCATATTCGTCACATTTTTTAAAATACTCTCTAAGTCTACTTCTACGGTTTGAATGGAAAAGCCAATTAAGAGCGAATTTAACCTTTTCAATTTCTATGTTTAAAATTCTCATACCATCACTAACAATTAAATGAAAAATATGACATATACATCTAACATGAAAAATATTTGTAAAAGCAGGATTAAGTGTTCTAGTTAAAATACCTATTGCATTAGTGTTGCTACTAGCGTTATCCATGGAAATTGACATTATTTTATCACTAAAACAAAAATATCTACATACATCTGAAACAGTGCTAGCAATAAACTTACCCGTGTGCCGTGAATTAATAATTTTATATGCAATAATGCATTTTTGCATTGTCCAGTCTTCGTCTATCCAATGACTGGTTACGGTTAGATAATCACAATCATTTCCACTTCTACCAATATCAGTTGTACTCGACATACGATTACTTATATGGGTAAATAAATAACGCAAGTATTGTTCATATTCATGCTTGTATTTATAAATGTCAGCCTTAACTGTGGCGCGAGGCCAACCTTTATATGTAGGATTAAATACTCTTCTAATATAATGAATCCAAGCAGGATTAGAAGCAAAAGAATAAGGCAAACACATAACAGTAATCATTTTAGCTAGTTCTTCACGATCCTTATTTGGATCGTAATACAATATACCTCCGGTGACTGTGTTTATTCCTGGTTGAACTAGATTAGAACCAGTACTTGTGTTAACAGTTGTTTCAGGACTTGTCCGCCCCTCTTGTTGCGCTTTCAATTGGATATATCTAGCCTTATCGCTAGGGTGTAATTTTATATGTTTAACTAAACTACCTGTGCCGCTACGATCTCCAGTATACCTATGCACAAGTAATTTCCCACAAGGTTTATACTTAGCCTTATTTTGTTCTCTTAGTTGAATAAAAAATTGCCAAACTAATGAAGTTTCTGAACGTTTAGGAGGTTGTCTACTAAAAGTGGGAGTTTGTACGGGTGGGTGTTCCGGTTCATTAGTAGCAGGACTAGTAGGTGTATCAAATCTACCGGAGCCTGGGTTTCGTCGTCATCATCATCCTCATTTCCCTCTAATATTGATGCATTAGGATAAAGCATATTCATAATATCATCATCTATTCTATCACCGACTGCTACATCATGTAGAAAATCAACATCGCTAAATTGAAAACACGGGTGATTACTATCAAGTATTCCGAAGTTTTCATTAGTATTTCTAGGTTGGCTACTAGTTTCAACTTGTTTATCTTTTCTAGGTCGGGGAGCCGGGGGAGGGGTAGTATTTTGGCGACTACTTTCACCGATTTTATTTTTTCCTTTTCCGAACATATTTTTCAATGAAAATGCCATATTAATTATAATTAAGCAAAATAACAACACATAAAAATATTCTAATCACGTAAGAGTTGAAACGAGTTTACCGGATTGACGAACAACTTCTTGAACATTGAAAATCGTTGAAATCGAACACTTGAAAACTTCAATTCAACAACTTCACAATGTTTCACGAAATTGCAACAATAAATTAAGCACTTGCACTAGAAAGATTGAAAGAGAGCTTGAGAGAGATTGAGATATATTGATGAATTGGTGAATTAAAATGAAAGAATGAGGGGGTATTTATAGTTGAGAAATGGGAAATTGTGTAATTATATAAAGTTTGGGGTTAAATTAAAGTTTGGGGGGTTAAATGGCTATTTTTGAAAATTTCAAATGGCTAATTTTGAAAAAGAGCCGTTTGAAATTTAAAATTTTTTTTTTTTAAAAATCCGGACCGTTGGGAACCGGTTGGAACCGCCTGAACCGGTCCGGTTCCATACGGGTCCAAACGGTTCCGCAACGGTTCGAATTTAAAATTTTTTTTTTTAAAAAATTTCAAACGTTGCGGAACCGTTTGGAACCGGTTGGAACCGCCTGAACCGGTCCGGTTCCGGTTCTGGCGGTTCCGGTTCCGCAGTTCTAGCGGGTGGAACCGCTCCATCACGATTCCGGGGAACCGTCAGACCCGAAAACCGCGGAACCGGAACGGCCGGAACCGCCAGAACCGCGGTTCCGGTTCCGAACCGGGCCACTTCCAGCCTTATTACTGCCTCGAGCAGGGTTTCTTTCACAGTTTTCCAGCTTCGGGGAGCCGCCTATGACTGGTGGTGCACCTTTGAGTTAGACAGTCTTGACCTGCCTCCCTGACTTGGACTCAATTTTCAGATATGTTTTAGAGGGAGTTTGTTCCCCAGAGCCTCCAAGATACATGGCGCGTGGAGTTTGAGAATTTGTGCCAGGGTCCTATGACTGTCTCTGAGTACTCCATCCGCTATTCTAGGTTGGCTAGGCCTGCACCGACTTTGGTGGCTACTATTCTTGAAAGGGTTCGCCGGTTTATCGAGGGTTTTATTCTTTCCATCAGGTTTGGCATGGCGCGAGAGTTGGAGGTGGATATACTCTATTAGCAGGTAGTGAACATTGCCAGGAGGATATAGGGTATGCATGCCAGAGAGCGAGAGGAGAGATAGGCCAAGAGGTCTTGAGAGTCGGGTCATTACTCTGGTACACGCACATCAGCAGCAGGACGTCATGGTAGGGGCTATACAGGTCGCCCAGTTCACTCAGCTCTTCCTTCATCCAACAGTACTCCAGCTCCTCCCATATCTCAGGAGGCTTATTATGCACCTCCGATTTCTAGTGCTCCTCCTGCGCGGGGTACTCCAGAGGTCATTGTAGCAGAGGTAGGCCCAGTCAGTCATATCCACTGCGTCCTCACAGAGCTTGATATGAGTGCGAAGAAGCCCGCTACCTGGTTAGAGAGTGCCATAGACATTGTAGGGGTGTGCCTTCTTAGACTTCACAGCCTCAGCATGTCCATAGGGTCAGCAGGCCATTGTTCCAGCTCCAGCCGCCACTCCACCTACCCAGCCAGCCAGGGGCAGGGATCGGGGAGATAGAGGTCGCTCTCGAGGGAGGGTCCGGACAAGATTTTATGCTATTCCTGATCGTGCCAATTCTGTCGCCTCCGATTCTGTTATCACATGTATTATATTGGTTTGTCACAGAAATGCATCGGTTCTATTCGATCCAGGCTCTACTTATTCTTACATGTCATCTTATTTTGCTCCGCATTTAGGAACAGACCGAGAGACCTTGAGCTCTCTAATTTATGTTTCTACTCCCGTGAGAGATTCCCTTGTTGTGGACCGCGTATATTGATCATGTTTGGTTACTATTCGTGGGTTTGAGACCAGGCCAGATCTTTTACTACTTGATATGGTTGATTTTGATATTATCTTGGGCATGGACTGATTGTCGCCCCAATATGCTATTCTTGATTGTCACGCTAAGAACGTGACGCTGGCTATGCCAGGTATTCCACGTATTGAGTGGAGTGGTACTTTTGATCACATTCCCAATTAGTTATATCTTTTCTTAAAGCTCAACGTATGGTTGAGAAGGGGTGCGCCACATATTTAGCTTATGTGAGAAATGTCAGTGCTGATACCCCTTCTGTTGACTCTGTCCCATTAGTACGAGACTTCCCCGATGTGTTTCCAGCTGATCTTCCGGGCATGCCGCCCGATCAGGACATTGATTTTGGTATTGATTTGTTGCCGGGCACTCAATCCATATCCATTCCTACTTACCGTATGGCTCTTCCTGAGTTGAAGGATCAGTTACAGGAATTTTTTGATAAGGGTTTTATTCAACCTAGTGTTTCACCATGGGGTGCTCCTATCTTGTTCGTAAAGAAGAAGGATGGCTATATGCGCATGTGTATCAATTATCGTCAGTTGAACAAGGTTACAGTGAAGAACCGATATCCTTTGCCTCATATAGGTGATCTATTTGACCAGATTTAGGGCACACAGGTGTTTTCTAAGATTGATTTGCGCTCAGATTATCACCGGTTAAAGATTCGGGAGCTGGATATCCCGAAGACTGCTTTCAGGACTTGGTATGGTCATTACGAGTTCCTTGTCATGTCATTTAGGCTGACCAACGGCCCAACAACTTTTATGCATTTGATGCACAATGTATTCAGGCCCTATCTTGACTCGTTTGTCATAGTTTTCATAGATGATATTCTTTTATACTCTCGAAGTCGGGAAGATCATGAGCAACACCCGAGGACAGTGCTTCAGACCCTGAGGGAAAAGAAATTATGTGCAAAGTTCTCAAAGTTTGAGTTTTGGTTGAGCTCTTTGGCATTCCTTGGCCACGTGATATCGAGTGAGGGCATACGGGTAGATCCGAAGAAGGTGGAGGCCGTGCAGAGTTGGCCCAGGCCCTTCTCAGCTATAGAGATCCGCAGTTTCCTTGGCTTGGTGGGGTATTACCGTCGTTTTTGGAGGGGTTCTCATCGATTGCAGCCCCTATGACTAGATTTACCCAGAAGGGTGCTCCCTTTCAGTGGACAGATGAGTGTGAGGCGAGCTTCTAGAAGCTCAAGACGTCTTTGACTTCAGCCTCTATTCCGATTTTGCCTACTGGTTTGGGGTCCTATACATTTTATTGTGATGCCTCTCGAGTCGGACTTGGAGCGGTATTGATGGGTGATTGTCTATGGGTCCAGATAGTTGAAGGTACATGAAAAGAACTATCCTGTCCATGACCTTGAGTTAGCAGCAATTGTTCATGCCTTGATGATCTGGCGTCATTATTTGTATGGCGTGCCTTGTGAGATTTATACTGATCATCAGAGTTTACAGAACTTGTCAAAGTAGAAGGATCTAAACCTGCGCCAGAGGAGATGGTTGGAGCTACTGAAGGATTATGATATTACTATTCTTTATCACCCATGGCAAGGACAATGTGGTAGCCGTTGCCTTGAGTCTCCGGGCGGAGAGTTTGGGGAGTTTGGCATATTTACCAGCTTCAGAGAGACCTATGGCGATGGATGTTCAGGACTTATCCAGTCAGTTCGTGAGATTGGATCTTTTGGAGCCCAGTTGGGTTCTAGCCTGTGTGGTTTATCGGTCTTCATCGCTTGATCGTATCAGGGAGCAGCAGTATGATTACCCTCATTTGCTTGTCCTCAGGGACACAGTTCAGCATGGCGATGCTAGGGATGTGACTATTGGAGATGACGGGGTATTGAGGATGTAGGGTCGGATCTGTGTACCCGATGTTGATAATATTCGAGAGTTGATATTGACAGATGCCCATAGCTCGCGGTACTCCATCCATCCGGGTGTCACGAAGATGTATCAGAATCTGAGACAACATTACTGGTGGAGGCTGATAAAGGAAGATATAGCAGAGTTTGTAGCTAGATGCCTCAATTGTTAGCAGGTAAAGACTGAGCACCAGAGAACTAGAGGGTTACTCCAGTAGATCAAGATTCCGAAGTTGAAATGGGAGAAGATCATTATAGATTTTGTGACTGGTCTGCCTCTGACGGGGAAGAAATTTGATTCTATTTGGGTTGTTGTGGATCGACTGGCCAAGTCCGCACATTTCATTCCAGTGGGTACTTCTTACTCAGCGGAGCGGTTAGCGGGGATTTATATTAGGGAGATTGTCCGTCTGCACGACATTCCAGTTTCTATCATCTTAGACATGGGTTGAGTGTTTACATTACGGTTCTGAAGAGCTATCCAGCACGAGATGGGTACCCAGGTGACTATGAGTACAACTTTTCACCCTCAGACGGACGGACAGTTCGATCGCACCATTCAGATTCTTGAGGATATGCTCCGTGCATGCGTGATTGAGTTTAGAGGGTCTTGGGATCAGTACTTGCCATTGGCTGAATTTGCGTACAACAACAGTTATTAGTCCAGTATTCAGATGGCGCCGTATGAGGCCTTATATGATAGGAGGTGAAGATCCCCGGTGGATTGGTTTGTGCTTGGTATGGCCAGGCTATTGGGCACTGATTTGGTCAAGATGCGGTCGATGAGGTTAAGGTGATTCAGGATAGACTCCGTACGGCCCAGTCTAGACAGAAGAGTTACGCGGAGCAGAAGGTTCGTGATGTTTCCTTTATGCTTGGTGAGCGGGTTTTGCTTCGGGTCTCGCTTATGAAAGACATCATGAGGTTTGAAAAGAAAGGGAAGTTGAGCTCAAGGTTCATTGGCCCATTTGAGATTTTGAAGCGAGTTGGGGAGGTTATGAGCTTGCCTTACCTCCCAGTTTGGCCGGGGTTCATCCGGTATTTCATGTCTCGATGCTTCAGATGTATCACGGTGACCCGTCTCACGTGTTGGAGTTCACTTCAGTCCTGTTGGACAATGACTTGTCCTGTGTTGAGGAGCCAGTGGAAATATTATACAGGTAGGTCCGAAAGCTTAGGTCAAATATAGCTTTGGTAAAGGTTCAGTGGCGGGGTCAGCCAGCCAAGGAGGTGACTTGGGAGATCGAGCGAATATTCGCAGCCGATACCGTCATCTTTTGCTACTTCAGGTATGTTCTCTATGCTCGTTTAAGGACGAACGAATATTTAAGTGTAGGAGGATATGACGACCCGGCCGGTCATTTTTGAAATTTATGCCCCGTTCCCCCATTAACTTCTTTCCCTAAGTTCATTTCTGCTATTTTGGGTTGCCGGGACGTTCGGTAATAGAATTCGGAGAGTTTTGGGACACTTAGTCCCTAAATATGAGTTTAAGTGTTGGAAAATGGCCCGTTATCAGAACAGTGTGAAGACGACCTCAGAATGGAAATTTGATAGTTCTGTTAGCTCCGTTAGGTGATTTCGGGGTTGAGAGTATGTTCGGAATGTATTTTGGATATCAGTAGCTCATTTAGGCTGTAAATGCGAAGTTAAAATTTGAAGTTTCCAGTGTGATAGTGAAACTTCACAACGGGTTTCGGAAGTTGCTGTAGCACCGTCATGTCATTTGGGACGTGCGTGCAAAAGTTTAGGTCAATCGGACTTAGTTTGGTTAGGTTTTCTATCGAAAGCGAGTTTGGTTGAGTTTTGGAATTCTTTAGTTCAAATCATTGGTTAATTCGAGTTTCCAGCATTGTTTTAGGTGGTTTAAGGATTAGTACAAGTTTTACTGATGCTATGGGATATGTCCGTAGGTTTGGTTGAGGTCCCAAGGGCCTTGCATGAGTTTCGGTTGCTGAACGGGTTGGTCTTGGAAGTTAGAATGGAATTCTGCAGTAGGCTTTTGTTGTTTCTGCTTCTGCGGCTTGGGAACCATAGAAGCGGCACAGCAAAAGTGGCTTGGCAGTCGCGGGAGCAGAAGGGAGTCATAGTCCAGGAACCGCAGAAGTGGTAGGCATTCCGCAGAAGCATGGTCACTTTTGTGATATAGGGGTCCGCAGAAGCGGAAATGGTCATCTTAAGTGGGAGCCGCATAAGCGGTCCCTGGACCGCAAAAGCGGAAAACACTGTGATGTTAAGGGTTTATTTCGAGGTTTAATTTCAAAGTTTGAAAAATCAAGTTTGAGCTCGGGCAAAGGCGATTTTGAGAGGGTTTCAAAGAGGAGATTATTGGGTAACTTTCTATGTTCCGTTTTAGTTATATTCCATCGTTTTGTGGTTAAATCCATCTTTAAAATTCAATTTTAGGATAAATAATTGGATAATTTGGGTAAAACATCTTTGTCTAAACAATTGAGTTTTGAAGGGGCATTTGACCTCCGATATGGGACACTTTTATATGGTTAGAGTTGTGAGAGTACAAGGTTTCTGAAAATGTGAAAATTATTCGATTTCGAGACGTCGGCTTGAGGGGTGTTTTGGTTATTTTACCTATTTTCACGCCTTAGATTTAATTTTAACAGTTGAGTTAGTTACTTGCGATGTTATTTACAATATGTAATTGGTTTGAACAGATTTGGGCTACTCGGAGTCTGATACTCGTGGCAAGGGCATTGTTTCTTAGCGATTTTTGTACCGGTTCGAGGTAAGTGACTTGTCTAACTTTATGTGGGGGATGTCTTCCCTTAGGATATCATGGATGTTATTTAGAATTCCTTGTGCTCGAGGTGACGAGCGTGTACTTGTGCTAATTGTTGGAAATTCATCTTACTTTCATTATTTAGGCTGTGTTCTTCACGTATTTAACTGTTATAAAAGCAAATTGCACCTATTTTAGCTTAGGGAAAGCATGTTAATTAGCTTAATTGTTCTATTTGACTAAATTTACAATACATGCTCTTCATGAAGCATGCTAAACTTTTGTTTGAACTCAAAAATAATTTCACTTGAATTCTTCGTGTGAGTGAATCCTATCGACTAGACTCTTCCAAAATTGCGTGATTCTACCTGTTGTCTTTACTTAGCATTGTTTATTATTGAATTGCTATGATGTGTTTATGATTGGGACTACGGGTTCAATTCCCGGGAGTTCCTTTGTTATTGGTATGATGGATTACGGGTTCAATTCCCGGGAGATCCTCTATTATTGGTATGATGGACTACGAGTTCAATTCCTAGGATATCCTTTGTTATCGGTAAGAAGGACTACGAGTTCATTTCCCGGAAGATCCTCTGTTATTTGTATGATGGACTAAGGGTTCAATTCCCGGGAGATCCTCTGTTATTGGTACGATGGACTACGGATTCAATTCCCGGGAGATCCTCTGATATTGGTATGATGGACTACGGGTTCGATTCCTTGGAGATCCTCAGACATTGGTAAAAATGCACCGTGGTTTCAATTCCCAGAGCTCCATATGGCATCCTGATATTGAGTGATACTTGGTTGCTTTATTTTCTTTACGTAGTTTAATTGTCGTTGACTTGCAGCTTCATCCTATTTTATTGTTGCTTTTCCTGCTTATTTTCT
Source organism: Nicotiana benthamiana (assembly GCA_034376525.1). Classification (NCBI taxonomy): domain Eukaryota; kingdom Viridiplantae; phylum Streptophyta; class Magnoliopsida; order Solanales; family Solanaceae; genus Nicotiana; species Nicotiana benthamiana. The sequence goes on from CM067330.1 coordinate 122,864,922, forward strand.
GCCTTACATTGTTCATTACTGTTGTTATGTTTATTCTCAGTAAGGCCTGACCTTCCTCGTCACTACTAAATCGAGGTTAGGCTTGGCACTTACTCAGTACCGCCGTGATGCCCTCATTCCCCTTATGTGCATGTGTTTCATGTGCAGATCCAGGTACTTCTGGTCGAACGCACTATCAGTGATCCAAGAGCTATAATCGTAGATTTGAGGTATGCATCTGCCACATCCGCAGATCCGAAGAGTCTCCTTCTACTCTACCTTGTAGTTAGCAGTTCCATTTCATGTATTCAGTTGTTATAGACATTTTCAGATGTTAGAGCCATATGTTATATTTTACTCTTAGCCTATTTTTCCCGTGGGTTTTCGGGTCTTTGGGATAGTTTAGATTTGTGAAGTGTTAAAGTGCATGTGCCAGGAGGCAGCTATATACATTATTCATGTTATTTCACTTTTGGATTTTAAATTTCGTAAAAGTTGTTACTTCTGAAATGTGTTAGGCTTACCTAGTCGTGAAGGTTAGGTGCTGTCATGACATGTTTACAATTGGTGAAGTAGGGTCGTGACATAATACTTGGATTAATTGTGAACCCATTGATGGCTTGAATTGCTTAAATCATATTAAATTTATAAATGTATTTCAAAAAGAAGGACTTAAACTTTCTTTTCTCAAATTATTAAAGAGAATTCACCTTTCTTGTATATTTTCTCCATGTTGACTATTTGACCGATTGTTTGTCTGCGTATGTTTATTTTGGAATGGTCCGTATACCTCGGCAGATTAACAGATGCATCTATATGCGCGCCGTCGACCCTCGGCAAGTGCACATTTATTTTTGTTGGATCGGGCCGTCGCCTCGGTATGATTTGCGCATGCTTGAATTGCTACCTGGACTTATTTCAGTCATGTTATGCCACACTATGGCTCGAGATTATACTGTTAATAATAACAAGAAATCTAAGGAAATTTTCCGTGAAAGAATTATTTGCTTACTTGTTTCTTCTGTCTGGATTAGAATCATGTTTATAAAATGAATCTACTGTTTATGGATAATAATCATTGGACCACTAGTGAGTATCAAAGTTGACCATCTCGTCTCTACCCGTTCGAGATTAGGCGGGACACTCATTGCGTACACGTTATTTTTGTACTCATACTATATTTGCTGTGCATTTTATTGCACAGGTATATGTGACTCCAATGGTCTGCTAGGCATAGCAGGCGGATGATTCTGGGAATAGATGAGTTGCATTATTCGAGACGGCCGCAGCTAGAGTAGCCCCTTCCTTTGTACTGTATTTACTTTCCCTCCATGGTATTCCGAGCGGATGTTGTATTTTTATTCTTTTATCAGTAGATGCTCATGTACTTGTGACTCTGAGTTCTGGGATGGTTTGAAATATTGTGTCGCTGTCTTAACTTTTAAATTTGATTCGAAAATTTATATTCTTTAAAAATTTCTAAATATGGAAGAAAAATTCTGTATTTCAAAATTGTTAAAATGAGATTTGAATATGTTATTAGGTTGGCTTGCCTGAAAGCAGTTTTCGGCGCCACCACGACCCTTAGTGGATCTTGGATCATGACACATCATAATTAAATATAATCACACATGATTAATTATAAATTCAAAACGATATTCATATTATAAACATCAAGCTATCTATTATTATTATTGCTTCTGATAATAATATGTTTATAACTGTCTCATCTCCATTATTCACTTGACAACAACGGTGATTTCTTGTGTGAATAGGCAAATCAATTTGTCTGTTCGACATACTTTTTATCCTTAAAAATTATGTACTCAACCAAAAAAGATATTAGATGTATATGAACCAACAATAATGAATAATTAGGCATCACTAACATTAACTTTATTAATGTGGCTTTATATGAACATGTTTGGGAAAAAACATAAAAATATAAATACACTAGCATCTACGCAAAGCCAATGATTTCACATGTCTTTCATAAGCATCACATGCTATAGGTTTCGTTAATGGATCTAGTACCATATGGTGTGTAGAGATGTATTTCATGCTCATTTTTTATTTACAATCATATCTCCAACAAAATTATACTTAATATAAATATATTTCGTCTTTCCATGGTACTTAGAATCCTTTGTGTTGGCTATTGCAACTTGACTATCACAATTGATGATTGTCGGTTCAACAATATTATTATACGCACCCAAGTGGAGCAGAAAACGTTTAAGCTAAATAACTTCCTACACACCTGCTGAAAGTACGACAAATTCAACTTCCATTGTAGACAGGGCTATACATGATTGTTTCTTGCTACTCCATGATACAATGCCATTGTTAATCAAGAATATGTATCCAGAGGTAGATTTTCTTTCATTTAAATGTCCTCCCCAATTAGCATCAGTGTAGCCGTTGAGTTGTAAATAAGTTCCTTGGTAACATAAGGAATAGTCGATTGTGCCTTCAAGATATCTCAGTATTCTTTTAACTGCTTTCCAATGTTGTTGTTCTAGGTCATATTGATATCTTCTAACTAATCCAACAACTTAACATATATTGGGTCTAGTACACATCATAGCACATATTAGACAACCGATTGCATTGGTATAAGGAATCTTTATCATTTGTTCTTTCTCTTGTGGATTCTGAGGGAACTTCCTCCAGTTTGAAGCTTCACCTCTAAGAATATTAGTGTTTATGCGTTTGCAATCTTGCATATTAAAACGTTCAAGAACTTTCTTAATTTAAGGTTCTTGGGAAAGAAACAATAATCTCTTTGAACGTTCTCTTAAAATCTTAACTCAAAGAATGTATGATTTTTAACCCACATCCTTCGTATAAAAAGTAGAAGATAACCACTTTTTATCTCTTTTAATTACTCGGTGTCACTTACAGCTATAAGTACATGTCTACATACAATTATAATAATACAGAATTATATTGAGATCTTTTAATGTACACACAATGATCTTCATGGACCATAGTGAAATCATGTGATATAATTGCATTATGAAAACGTAAATATCATCGTCTAGAAGATTGCTTTAGAACATAAATCAACCCACGAAGTCGACATACTTTATGCTCTTCGCCTTTTTCACGAAACCTAGAGGTTGTTTCATATAGATTTTTTCTTCTAGTTCTTCATTAAGAAATTCAGTTTTTACATTTAGTCACTATTGACAAAATAAGCCTTATTGAAGTAAACCTCACAACAAATGAAAACGTTTCTTCATAATCGATTCCTTCATGTTGTGTATATCCTTTATATAATAGGCAAGCTTTATATCTTTTGATACTAACATCAACCTTACATTTGATTTTAAGAACTCACTTTTTCCCAATTACTTTACAACCCATAGGTAGATCAACCAATTCTCACATTTGGTTTGATTTTATTGACTCCATCTCATCTTTCATTTCTTTTAACCATTTATCTTTTGGGGGGCATGTAAGAGCCTCATTTACATTTCATGGCTCTTCTTCGCCTTGTGGAGTAACCATAAATGCTTCCCCTTTGATCTCAAATTGAAAACAGGGAATATGTTGACAACTCGTTTATCGAGGTTGAGATTGATAAATTGATCTATCAATTGGTAAATTACTTCCACTGGGACCAACAATACCAAATTTACTCAATTCGGATGGTGTATTAGTAGTAATTGGAACATATCCACTATCATCAGAGTGAATCTCATCCAAAATTATTTGAGTGTTTACACTAGAAGCTATCTGGTCTGTAATTTCATAAAGAGACAAGTCATAACCTATCTCCCTCTGCTTAGTAAAATCATTATCTAAAAATGTAATATCACGTGATTCAAGTCTAGTCACCTTGCCACTATCTTGTTCACCTATGAACATATAACCCTTTGATTGTTCAAAGTATCGTATAAAGATACATTTTCTTTCCCTTGGACCTAATTTTCCATATGAAGAAAAGGGATTATGAATAAAAGCAGTATAACCCCAAGACTTTAAAAATTCTTAAATCGGGTTTTAGATTAGTCCATAACTCATATGGCGTCGATGTAACTGACTTAGAAAGGACACGATTAAGTACAAATGCAGCAGTGAGCAAAACATCATCCTAATAGGTGATAGGCAATTTTGCTTGTGACATCATTGACCTAACTATTTCTTACAAGGTTCTATTTCGTTGTTCCACAACACCATTTTGTTGTGAAGTTTAGGGAATAATCAATTGTCTTTGAATTTCCTTTTCATCACACAATAACTCAGACAAGTATTCCCTTTCTTGATCGGTTCTTGAAGCTTTGATTTTTCTATCTGGTTGATTCTCAACCAAGTTCATAAACTTGATGAAGCAACTCAAAGCTTCAGATTTATGAGAAATTAAATATACATAACCATATCGAGTAAAATCATCGATAAATGTGATAAAATAAATAGCACCGTTTCTTGCCCTTACATTCATTGGACCATAAGTGTTAGAATGAATTGCCTGCAACGGATTTTCGGATCTAGTACCTTTTCCAAATGGTTTTCTTGCAGATTTTTCAGTTAGGCAATACTCGCAAGTAGACAAATATACTTTATCTATAGAGCCAAGAAGACCTTCTTTGGCTACGCTATGCATTCTTTTTATAACCAATTGGCTAAGCCTAGCATGCCATATGTTTATATTATTTTAATAGATAGAAGTTGACGTAAATAGGGAAAAACTATTATTATTATTATTATTATTATTAATACTAGGAATAATATCCGTTACAATAAAACCATTACATAAATAACGAGTGCCATATTTTGTCTTGGCCAAATACAAATCAAGACCATGTTCATGAGAGACTAAATCATATCCTGAACTAATCAATGTCGCGTCACATTTTTCTCGTGAAATCGAGTTTTGACATTTCTGGAACAACTCCTTTCCATAAGATTAAGGAATTGGATTTGAAAGTGTCGCCACTAATGGATTAAAGTATGTTAGGGTACCTAGAGCAATTAACTCATATAACCAGTCTATTTTATCAGAGATCGGGTAAGGGGTTAAAATCACCTCGAGGGGAAGCTGTTAGACACCCCTCGAGGTCCACAACGGTGGGCCTGATTGAACTTAAATTAAGCGAATGAGTCTTAAAAGGGAAGAAAATAATTTGGACAAGTACAATATTCAATTTATTTTAAATAGGAGCATAGGAGGTGGTCCATTTTTGAGCCTATAAGATCATTCCATACAATGCTTTGCAACTCCCTCAAGTCGGGATTTTACTTAAAACATTAGCACATGGGCTATCATTTCCATTACTAACCAATTACTACCTTCAAGTTGTTACTTAAGCACACTATTTGATTCTACACCGTACCATATGGATGCACTGCCCGTCCCTTATCTATAGTCCTGGTGGTATTAAGAACTATATTTGGGATAGTTCTAGACCAACCTATGTACTTAAATATTAAATCTAGGCTACACATAAGAAGCAAATAGGACTTTTAGATAAAGAGCAAGTATAGGCTCATATTAACCTCCACACATAAGGAAAAAAAGGATGCACTTGAACCAGCAAATTCATTAATTTAAAAATCCTATGGGTAGGATATCTATGCGAGAAAATATGGTGTAAAGGCATATTTATTAAGGCGAGCATTAAGACCTATTTGTTTACCTACTGATTTATTCAGCATGAATCTGAGCATCTCAGGCAGAAATGTGTTACAGTTTTAAACTCAGAATCGTTAATAAGTTCGACGTATCTATTGCCTAAGTGATTTACAAGGGCACTCAAATTCATAATAGTCTAACATGATCATAGAGGCATGATTTCCATGAGTTTGTCGATTACAGACATATTGGAATGATTTCTAAATGTAGCACTGATTTGAACTCATAAAGATAATTTTGTTCCTTTTAAATCCTATAGGCGTACTTTCTAATTGGCGATTCTAATTGCTGACTTGATTTAAACTACTATAGGCATGATTTCCAAGTTTCAGAACTGATTTCAACCTATAGGCATGATATCTATTTAAGTCTTAAGCATGATTTTGATACTGATTTTTATTTATATCGGAATGATATCTATTTATAGTATTTAGACAAAAATTAACAGATTGCCAGTAAGTATAATTTCCTCAAACAAACAAGGTCCTATAGGCATGGTCATTAATGCGCATTTAGTTGAAAATATGTGTAGGTCCTATGAATAGGATTTCTAATGCAGAATCAAACGTGAAGTCCTATAAGCAGGGTTTCTAGCATGAAAAATTTTATAGGCAAGATCTCTAAACACAATATAATATTCACATAATGCAATAAGCATAATTAAACATATAGGCATGATTCCTACCCAATTTTAACAAGAGATATAAGAATAGGTCCCCCAACTTTTACTAATTAATCCCAAATCTGTTATTAAAAAGATTATTATTATTACCCAGAATGAATGAATTACATAATAATAACGATTATACTATAGGGAGCTTTCATAGGACCAATCTAAACCTAGGAATTAGACCTTCAAGCACAAAACTCTGAAGCATAGAAGTGATCCATTCACAACACATTAAACCAGGCTTCCAATGTGTCAAAGTTCCCAAAGAGCCTCAGGGACCCCGGGCAATGATCACACTAGAACCACATATTTGTCACATAGTTCATAAATAATTGGAAATATTAGCCCAAATGTATCAGAGTTCAAAGGAGTCTCAAGGACCCTAGGCAGTGCTCACACTAGGGGTAGTGAGAGCTAAATGACTAAGAGTAGGAGTTTGAAAACCAATGCATAAAGGGTAAAGGGACAAGTTTTGAAATAGTTCAATTTTTAGAAGAGAGAAAGTTCAGAATATAGAACTGCTCAAAGAAACAAACAAGGTTCAGGTTTAGTATACAGTTCAAACATGGCGAAGTCTGATTAAGCTAAAGGCTTATGCTAGTATTTGAAACAGCCATGACTTAGTCACAGAAGCAACTAGGCAGAAACATTTAAATTGAACATATAGGACATATGAATTAAGCACAAGCATACTTGATTACATGCTTATGGTTCAGAACATGTGTAAACCTTACAAACAAATGGAACCTTAAACCAACTTATGAGATGATTCCCATTATTCTAAATAGCTCAGATTTAAGTTAATAATATTATAAAATTACAAGATAATGGATAGAATCATGCTAGGAATTGAAACATGCTTAGTCACACAAAGCATATAGAAGGAAATTACAAAGGTTAAGGCATACCAGTTAAGAAGAAAGCAAGTAAAGGTACAGTAATGGTTAAATTCCAGAGTAATTTGGTCTTGGCTTTCAGCCGGCCAAACAATATCCACTTAGCGCAGAAATCAAAGTAGGAGCAAAAGAGAGAGCTTTAAGTTTTAGTAATGAGAATAAGAGAGTTCCCGTCTTTTTCTGAAGGGGAAAGGGGAAGGGCTTAAAATTAAACACATAAACATGGAAAACCAATTAGTCAAACACTAGAAAGGTAAGCATTCAAATCAATAAAATAGAGCCCTAAACTTTAGGTGAAGATACACAAAATCAGTAGGAAAAAAGTTAAAAAATCACATAAGGCATATAACAAAAATGAATACCGGATTTTGTTCAAGTAAAAAGGGTCTGAAACCCTAATTTAGATAAATCCCAATGGCAAAGAATCACGTACTAGCACAAAAATGAACGTAGACAGGGATTATTCAAAAGAAGAGTAGTATTGGACTAAATTTGGTTCAAGTAAAAGGGTTTGAAACAAAAAATTTAGGTAAATCATAAAATCGGCAAAAAATAAAGCAAATAATCACATGTTTGCATAAGACGGACATAGATGGGAGATTATTCAAAAGGAAACATAGAATCGAACCAGGAAAGATTTGGAATCCTAATTTAAGGCAAAATACAGTAAAAACAAATGAAATACACTAGATTAAACCAAAATAAGAAAAATATTAGTCAAATATGAGAAAGAAAACAATATCTATAAGAGATCAGTAAAGAATAAGGAAAGATCTCAAACCATAGTTGAGACAGATGCTTTGAATTGGACTAGGGATGCTAGAATCGTTCAACAAAACATGTATATGGAGGGAAGATCGTCCAGATCTTCACAGAATCAGGATGAATCTACCCGTTATTGAGGTAGTTCTTGCCAAAAATAGGGCAAGAATCTAGGTAATATCATAGACGAGCGTATACTGATAGAGTAAATATTACATATCGCGTTCTTGTACATTAAAAGTTTCACCTTCAGTTAATTAACGTAGACTCGAGGATGAGATCATCTTGAGATTAACGTATTTCGCAATTTATAACAAGCGATAAATAAGTGTCGTGAAGGATAAATGATGTACGGACTAAAGAAAACGAGTTTCAATGAAAGTGGTTAATTAGGGATAAAATACGGGTCGAGCAATAATACCCGATAATTATGGACTAGTACCATGCAAGGTACCATATGACCATGGTAGTATAATGTATAAAGTATATATGAAGCATATTAAGAATAAGCAGAACTTCAAGCAATTTATGATATTTTTTGAATTATGCGGGTAATTGATTAATTACCGAATAATAGAATATTATGTTGGAAACACGTTTCAAATGCAATATACTAAACGTGTGTTCTTTTGTAGGTTTTGATGAATGTCAAACAAAGCAAAAAGCGATATATAGCAGTACTCAAGGACAAGCACAAAATGGATGCATTACAAGAAGCTCAAGACAAAGTTTAGAAATGTTATAATTGAGTCAATATTAATTGTGATCTTGATTCCTCAACTTGGCTCATAACATGGCTTCTCCACTAAAATTATTTTTCCAAAATCATGCATATTTAAATTAAGTGTCAAATGATTTTAAACTATGCATATTTACATTTGTTAAAATGTTTTCCAAGCATGCCTCAAAAATCTGGGCTAAGATAATCAATTATGTACTTATGATAATCGAGTATCTCTAAGCCAAGACTGCATGACAATCGATTGTGAATTAATGATAATCGATTGTGAGTAAGTCAGTTAACATCAGGTTTTTGCAAACTGCATAACAATCGATTGTGTACTTATGATAATCGATTGTTAACTGAGGCAAAGTTTTCAAAACTCATAAAAATCGATTATGAACTAATGGTAATCGATTAGAATGAGAAAAATGTCTCCCAGTGATTTTAAATAAAATGATAATCGATTGTGGCTTTTGATAATCGATTATATATGAGACAGAGAGTTTTGAAATTAATTAATAATCGATTATTCCATTTGATAATCGATTGTTGAAGCTGACCGTTGTCATATATTTTCAATTACCTTCAGGTAATCGATTGTTGATATTTAACAATCGATGTTTTGCTTAAAATCTGGAAAAGATTTTCTGAACGTTGTTAAAATAATCGATTGTTGATTTCCGGACAATCGATGTTTTATGCCAAAAATTGGAAAGGATTTCTTAACGTTATAAATAATCGATTATTGATTTGAAGTAATCGATTGTTGACGTAAAATCTGGGATTGAATTTTTAATCTGATAGGCAAACAATCGATTGTTTAGTCTTGACAATCGATTGTCACTGAGTAATTTCAGCAATCCTTAATTGGCAATTAGACAACGGTAAGACTGAGTTTTTCACCTATAAATACAGCTTCAACTCAGTGTTTTCACAACAACAACATATACACTTTGGAGTATTTTCATTGCTAAAAGCTTTCTTACATTGATCATCATTTTCCATTCATCCATAAAGCTTTTTGAAGAGCCATTCTATTGAGCTAAGTTGTTGTGATCTTGAGCGTACTATTTCTACTCATATCTACTCATTAAGGAGTGCTTTGTAAAGTGAGTGTGTTTTGTGTTTGTAAGAGAATTGCGATTCTCGTTTGTTGAGGAACTTGTGATTCCTCGGTTGAAGTCTTTGGGATTGTTATCCCCGAGCAGTTGAAGTCTTTGGGATTGTTATCCCCGAGCAGTTGAAGTCTTTGGGATTGTTATCCCCGAGCAGTTGAAGTCTTTGGGATTGTTATCCCCGAGCAATTGAAGTCTTTGGGATTGGTATCCCCGAGCAATTGAAGTCTTTGGGATTGTGATCCCCGAGCAACTAGGTGAGGCTTGTGTCCTCAGCTGTAACGGTTTGTTAAGCACCCGTAAGCTTGACAAGTTTAGTGGAAATCTCGAGAGAGTCTCTCGGGGACTGGACTAACCACGTTTGTGGCCAACCAGGATACATCATTGTGTAAGTTTATTCTACTGCACTTGTTTTAATTTTTGCAAAGTTTTTAAATTCCGCACTAAAACGCTTAATATTTTTAAAACGCTATTCACCCCCCCCTCTAGCGTAAAGCGTATTGTCCAACATATTACCCAATTAACTAATAAGTGGATACAAATTTATAAATACCCCTCCCCCAAGAAACATGGCACAAGGCCCCAATGACTAAGAATGACTTTTAGTCATTTATGCCATGTGGCTACTTGATGTTAGATTAAAATGTAACCAAAATACGACTTGGATATAAAGTCTTATCTCATAAACATTCTGATCCTAAGTTTAGATTAAAAGGTAAGGAGCTGATCTTAAGCTCATTCGTCAAAAATTTAAAGAAGCAGAAGTTTTTTTTTTCATACAAAATATTTCATGGTTTGATGTCTAAGAGCTTCAAGGAACCAGAAGCTAAATAACTCACTTTGATACATATAATCTTCTTCAAAAAAGTTAGAAACAGAAGCAAATTTTCCAACGAGGATTTGTTGGAATAGTAATAACGTGGAATTTTGCGGTTCTAGAAGAGTGCGCTATAAATTTCACCAAGAATATTATACGGAGTTTTCCTACTCCAGGTATATTAAAGCCATCCCTTCTTTCTTTTGGCACGGTCCAAGTTATATAAATAAACAAGTAAACACACAGTTTTCATAAACGAATCTATTTATAGAAATACTAGGGGTCTCTTTGTTCTTGATTCCCCATGTGACATATTGTTATATCTTCTGTTCATGGGTCTCAAAATAATATGCAGTTGAAAAAGTTTATTTGGAAGGAATATTGAAATTATGACATATTTTTCATGCATTTCATTCATGTATATATGTGCATTGACCCATGACCAGATGTCGTTATATACGCGTATATACGTAAATATATGTATATGGGATATGCGAAAAGATTACGGCGTTATATACGCACCACCACCTGCTCAGTTAGTATATATTGATGATGTTTCCCACGAGACAATATGATGGGATGCCCTCACTGGCTTGATGATATTATGTACACCCATACCTATACATGGCACTGTCGCGCCTCCTTTTTTACGACCTGAGGGTAATGTAAAGGAGTTTTTCCACTTTAAGTGACATTATTTGAAATAGAATTATTTATTTAATTCTTTAGAGTCACCACTTGAAATATTTTATTTGGTGTCGCAGGTCACCGGTTTATTTTATATCTCAAATCGAGGAAATTCGACTTTCATTTTGAATTTTGCGAACCAGAAATTCTAAATAAGGAATTCTGTTAACTCGGGAGAAGGTGTTAGGCTTTCCCGAATTTCGAGGTTCTAACACGGCCGCTTGAACTATTATAATTGTTCTATTATCTGATTTATTACATGTTTTAACCTATGGTGTTTTTTTAACTTATTAACTGCTTTTAAATATTTTAAAAATATTTTAGGAAGATTCAACGTCATTTAAAATATGCCTTGAATCACGCCACATGAAATGCACTCGCAGTTCGCGATACGTTCTATTTAACGTTGTTGAGAATAAAAATGGGGTCACATAAAATGCACATACGAATATAATAATAAAGGAAATCAATTTAAATAGTGTGCCTAAAGCAATTATGAAATTTCAAATTAATAACAAGGTTTGAGAGGGCCATGAAAAATTCAATTGATGGCACACCTTTATTTTTAAAAAGTTAAAATTATTTAAATGAGGGCCATGAGTTTTAGGGTTTTATTCGGCATGGCACGTCTCAAATTGTTCTTAAAGTAATTTCTTGATCTAGTCTTTGAGGGCCATAGATCATTAGTTTTGGCTAATGTGACGCACCTTAATCTAACTTTAAGAAGGGGCTGATTAATTAATTAAAAGACTTAAAGGAATTTGAATTTATTTTAGGCTAATGTTCAAATAGGGCTAGCGTTAAACAAGTATTCAGTTATTTTAAGGGCCTAGGTTGGCAGCAGGCCTAATTGCCATTTGATAACTCCCAGATTGAAATACAAGGGTCGGATGAGCACATCATGAAGCACAAGTGTCACGATCCTAGTTTACCAGTCGTGAACCTGTCTGACGGCACCTAGTCTTCTGGACTAGGTAAGCCTGGTACGTTGCGGAAATTCAACAATCTTTAAAAAAACGATAAATAAAACCGAATAACATAGGAAAATGCATAGGGTGCCTCTTGGCACATACACTTCAAACCAATAATGTAAAACTTCCAAGACCCTGAAACCCACGGGCAACACAGACTATGAGTATAATATGACGTACGACTCTAGCATCCAGAAGTGTCTACAATAAGTGAGTACATGAATGAAACCACTAGCTACGGCAGAATAGAAGGAGACTCTTCGGCTCAGCAAACACCGTAGATGCATACCTCAAATCTCCGTGTGTAGCTCCTAAAATCACTGATAGCGCGCTTGACTAGAAGTACACCAAAAGTATGCAGAAGAGTAGCATGAGTACACCACGATGGTACTCAGTAAGTGCCAAGCCTAACTTCGGTGGAGTAGTGACGAGGAAGGTCGAGGCCCCTACTGATATCAACATAAGAATAAATAAATATAAAATAAAATAACAATAGGAAATACGTAAATCTCAAATATCTAACAAACAATAAGAGGAACGGAATAGACTATATTACAATTCTACAAAATGAGAACAATCATTACAAGCTATTTATCACCGGGGATCTCCTAGTATCCCGAGGTCTCCCGGTATCCTCATCATACACACAAGGTATCTCCAAGTATCCCGAGGATCTCCCAGTATCCTCATTATATAAGCAAGGTATCTCCAAGTATCCCGAGGATCTCTTAGTATCCTCCAGTTAATTAGTCCTGCTATGAGGATCTCTTAGTATCCTCCAGAAAATCAATCCTACACTGGGGATCTCTTAGTATCCGCCAGTTATATAATCCAATGCCGCGAATCTCTTGGTATCCCGCACTTCCAAACCCCGGAAACAAGTACGAACAAGGGGAGATCTCGGAATGATGTTACGTAGTCCCAATAGTAAATACACCACAACAAACTAATATTTAACGGAACGAAAGAGAAATGCGAACAACAAATAAAATCGAGCATCTAACATGCTTCATAAGAAGGACAAATAGGTCAATTTAGTCAAATAAGGCAAATAAGTTGCTAACATGCTTTCCGAGAGAAGACAGATATTACAATTTAGTCAAATAGATCAAATAAGTTACTAACATGCTTTTCCCAAGTCAAAACAAGTGAAGTTTCATTTTAACAATTAAATATGTGAATCAACACAGTCTAAATAAGCCAAGTAAAGTGAATTTTCAACAATTAGCACAAGTACATGCCCGTCACCTCGCGCACAAGGCATTTAAACAATGACAAAGATATCCTAAGGGGAAAGGTCCCCCCATGCAAAGTTAGGCAAACCACTTACCTCTAATTGGTACAAAACCGCTAAGAAACAATGCCTTGCCATGAGTATCTGACTCCGAGTGGCTCAAATCTAGTAAAACCAATTACATTTTGTAAATAACATCTCAAGTAACTAATTACACTGTTAAAATTAAAGCTAAGGAGCACAAATAGGTGAAATGACCAAAATGGCCCCAGGCCAATGTCTTGGAATCGAATAATTTTCACATTTTCAGAAAACCTCGTACTCTCATGAGTCTAACCATATAAAAATCTCCCAAATCGGAGGTCAAATTACCCTCCAAATCATCAAAGTTAGGTCTAAGAACTTTACCCCAATTTTCATTCAAAATCCGAAATTAAAGCTTGAATTTCGAGATTAGATTAGTGGGTTTTAGTCATAGAGAAGTAAGGAATCATTACCCAATGTTTGCCTCTGAAAATCCCTCGAACAATCTCCCAAAACCAAGATCTCTAACTTGAATTTTTGTGAAAATGGAAGAAGGCTTCATTTTTTAAATATATGTACTGGTCAGGGATTTGTTCATCGCGAACGCGGAGAGGGGATCACATTCGCAGAGAGGAAAAATTCAAGAGGATGAAGATTGCTCTTTTTGAACGCGAGTATAGGGCTGCGAACGCAAAGGCCTAGTATTGGAACCTATGTAAACGCGGCACGGGATACGCGAATGCATAGAAGAGAAGAAGGAAGGGTCCAGAACTGACTCTACGCGAACGCGTTGACAAGGACGCGGACGCGGAAGAGGGGGAAGCTTGCTTTGCGAATACGTGGGTAAGGACGTGAAAGCGATGAATTGAAAGGGGTAAAGCTTCGTGAATGCGGGGCTTCCTTCGCGAACGCGAAGAAGGATAGCAGAACAGCAATTTTTCTGCAGCAATTCTAACTCCAAATTGCTCCGTTGAGCATCCGAAACACACCCGAGACCCTCGTGACCTCAACCAAACCTACGGACATATCCCATAAACTCATTCAAACTTGTACAAATCCTTGAATCACCTAAAAGAACGCCGGAAACTCAAATTAATCAATGATTTGAACTTAGAAACTTCAAAACTTAACTCAACTCGCTTTCGATTCAAAACCTAACCAAAACACGTCTGATTTACCTGAAATTTTGCACGCGAGTCCCAAATGACATGCCGGTGCTACAGCAACTTCCGGAATCTCTTTTTGACCCTCAGATAAAAAATTCACTATCGGACTGGCAACTTGAAAATTCTAACTTTCGGCATTTCTAGCCTAAATGAGCTACGAACATCCAAAATACATTCCAAGCACGCTACCAACCCCGAAATCACCTAACAGAGCTAACGAAACCATCATATTTCTATTCCGATGCCATCTTCACACTGTTCTGATTACGGACCATTTTCCAACACTTGAGCTCTCATTTAGGGACTAAGTGTCCCAAAACACTCCTTATTCTGTACCGAACATCCCGGCAAACCACAATAGCTGAAATGAACTTAGGGAATGCCGTTAATGGGGGAACGGGGCATAAATTCCAAAGACGACCGGCCGGGTCGTCACATCCTCCTACACTTAAACATTCATTCGTCCTCGAACGAGCATAGAGAACATACGTGAAGTAGCAAAAAGATGAGGGTATCCGCTGCGCATATCCCGCACGGTCTCCCAAGTCGCCTCCTTGGCCGGCTGATCCCGCCACAGAACCTTTATTGAAGCTATATCGTTTGACTTGAGCTTTCGTACCTGCCTATCCAATATTGCCCCTGGCTCCTCAATTTAAGACAAATAATTGTCCAACTTTACTGAAGTGAACTCCAACACGTGAGACGGGTCACCATGATACCTCCGAAGCATCGAAACATGAAACACTGGATGAAACCCGGCCAAACTAGGAGGTAAAGCAAGCTCATTAGCAACCTTCCTAATCCGTTTCAAAATCTCAAATGGACCAATGAACCTTGGGCTCAACTTTCCTTTCTTCCAAACCTCATGACACCTTTCATAGGCGAGACCCGAAGCAAAACCCGCTTACCAACAGTGAAGGAAACATCACGAACATTCCGGTCCGCATAACTCTTCTGTCTGGACTGGGCCGCATGGAGTCTATCCTGAATCACCTTAACCTTCTCAACCGCATCCTGAACCAAATCAGTTCCCAATAACCTGACCTCGCCCGGCTCGAACCAACCCAACGAGGACCTGCATCTCCTACCATATAAGGCCTCATAAAGCGCCATCTGAATACTGGACTGATAACTGTTGTTGTATGCAAACTCAACCAATGGCAAGAACTGATCCCAAGACCCTCTAAACTCAATCGCGCACGCACGGAGCTTATCCTCAAGTATCTGAATAGTGCACTAGGGCTGCCTTTACGTCTGGGGGTGAAAAGTTGTACTCATGGTCACTGTAGTACCCAACTCATGCTGGATGGCTCTCCAGAACCGTGGTGTAAACACTGTACCCCTGTCTGAGATGGTAGAAACTGGAATACCATGCAGACAGACAATCTCCCCGATATAAATCCCTGCTAACCGCTCCGCTGATTAAGAAGTGCACACTAGAATGAAATGAGTGGAATTGGTCAGCCAATCCACAACAACCCAAATAGAATCAAACTTCCTCGCCGTCAGAGGGAGACCACTCACAAAATCTATAGTGATATTCTCCCATTTCCACTCGGAATCTCCATCTTCTAGAGTAACCCTCCCAGTCTCTGATGCTCAACCTTCACCTGTTGACAGTTGAGACATCTAGCTACAATCTCTACTATGTCCTTCTTTATCCGTCTCCACCAGTAATGCTGCTTTAGGTCCTGATACATCTTCGTGGCACCCAGATGTATGGAGTACCGCGAGCTATGGGCCTCAGTCAATATCAACTCCCGAATATCACGAACATCGGGCACACAGATACGCCCCTGCATCCTCAACACCCCGTCATCTCCAATAGTCACATCCTTAGCATCTCCATGCTGAACTGTGTTTGTGACGATAAGAAAATAAGTGTCATAATACTGCCGCTCCCTGATACGATCAAACAATAAAGACTGAGAAACCACACATGCTAGAACCCGACTAGGCTCGGAAAGGTCCAATCTCACGAACTGACTAGCTAATTCCTGAACACCCATCGCCATAGGTCTCTCTAAAGCCGATAAATATGCCAAACTCCCCAAACTCTCCTCTGGCGAGTCAAGGCATCGGCTACCACATTGGCCTTGCCCGGGTGATAAAGAATAGTACTATCATAATCTTTCGGTAGCTCCAACCATCTCCTCTGGCGCAAGTTCACATCCCTTTGCTTGAAAAAATGCTGCAAACTCCGATGATCCGTATAAATCTCACAAGGTACACCATACAAATAATGACACAGATCATTAAGGCATGAACAATAGCAACTAACTCAAGGTCATGGACATGATAGCTCTTTTTATGCACCTTGAACTGTCTGGTCATGTAGGCAATCACCCTGCCATCCTGCATTAATACCGCTCCAAGTCCAACTCGTGAGGCATCATAATATACCATATAAGACCCCGAACCAGTAGGCAAAATCAGAATAGGGGCTGAAGTCAAAGCCGTCTTGAGCTTTTGGAAGCTCGCCTCACACTAGTGTGACCACTGAAGTGGAGCACCTTTCTGGGTCAATCTAGTCATAGGGACTGCAATCGACGAGAATCCCTCTACAAAACGACGGTAATACCTCGCTAGGCCAAGGAACTACAGATCTCTATAGCTGAGAAGGACCTGGGCCAACTCTGTACGACCTCCACATCCTTCGGATCTACCCGAATGTCCTTATTCGATACCACGTGGCCTAGGAATGCCACAGAATTCAATCAAAACTCACATTTTCAAAACTTTGCATATAATTTCTTTTCTCTCAGGGTCTAAAGCACTGCCCTCAGGTGCTGCTCATGATCTTCCCGACTCCGGGAGAATACAAGAATATCATCTATGAAAACAATGACAAACGAGTCGAGATAGGGCCTGAATACACTGTGCATCAAATACATAAATGCTGCTGGGGCGTTGATCAGCCCAAATGACATGACAAGGAACTCGTAATGACCATATCGAGTTCTGAAAGCAGTCTACAGGATATTCGATTCCCGAATCTTTAGCTGGTGATAACCTGAGCGCAAATCAATCTTAGAAAACACTTGTGCGCCCTGAAGCTGGTCAAATAGATCATTAATACGATGCAAAGGATATCGGTTCTTCACTTTAACTTTGTTTAACTCACGATAATCGATACACATGCGATAGAACCATCCTTTTTCTTCACAAACAAAACAGGAGCACCCCATGATGAAACACTAGGTCGAATAAAACCCATATCAAGCAATTCTTGTACTGATCCTTCAACTCAGGAGGAGCCATACGGTACAGAGGAAAAGATATGGGCTGAGTGCCCGGAAACAAATCAATACCAAAATCAATGTCCTAATCGGGCGGCATGCCCGGAAGATCAGCTGGGAACACATCGGGGAAATCCCGTACTACTGGAATAGAGTCAACAAAAAGGGTGTCAACACTGACATCTCTCACATAGGCTAAATACGCGGCACACCCCTTCTCAACCATACGCTGATCTTTAAGAAAAGATATAACTCTACTGGGAGTGTGATCAAAAGTACCACTCCACTCAATACTAGGAATATCTAGCATAGCCAGCGTCATGGTCTTAGCGTGACAATCAAGAATAGCATAATGGGGAAAAAACTAGTCCATGCCCAAGATAATATCAAAATAAACCAAATCATGTAATAAAAGATCTGCCCTGGTCTCAAAACCACGAATAGTAACCAAACACGACCGATATACGCGGTCAAAAATAAGGGAGTCTCCCACGGGAGTAGAAACATAAACATGAGAGCGCAAGTTCTCTCGAACTGCACCAAAATGCGGAGCAAAATAAGATGACACATAAGAATAAGTAGAGCCTGCATATAATAGAACCGACTAATCTCCGTGACTAACCAGAATGATACCTGTGATAATAGAATCGGAGGCGACAACCTCGACACGATCAGGAATGGCATAAAATCTGGCTCGACCTCTACCTCGAAGGAGACCTCTATCTCCTTGATCTCTGCCGATGGCTGGCTGGGCAGGTGGCGTGGCAGCTGGAGCTGGAACAAGGGCTTGAGAATCCCGCCGGGTACGCTACTGGTGAGACTACTATGGAGGTGCACTCCTACCAAGCCTAGGGCAATTCCTCACTACAATGCGGGTATCCCCGCACTCGTAACAAGCTCTGGGAGGGTGCGGTTGCTGTGAGTTACTGGCCCCACCCTATTAGACTGACCTTTGGAGGTATCGCGCGCAGGAGGTGCACTAGAAACCGGGGATGCATAATAAGACTTCTGAGATATGGGAGGAGCTGGAGTACTGCTAGGTGAAAGAAGAGCTGAGTGATCTGGGAGACCCGTATAGTCTCTACCATGACGTCCTGCTCCTGTAGTACGGGTGCCAGAAAAATAACCAGACTCTCGAGACCTCTTGGCCTCCATCTCCTTTCGCTCTTTGGCATGCATAGCCTCTATCCTCCTGGCTATACTCACCACCTGCTCATAGGGTATATCCATCTCCAACTCTCGCGCAATGACAGACCTGATGGAAGGAATGAGACCTTCGATAAACCTGCAAACCCTCTCACGAACTGTAGCCATCAAAGCAGTCGCATGCCTGGCCAACCTAATACATGGAATACTCAGAGACAGTCATAGGGCCCTGGCGCAAGTTCTCAAATTCTGTGCGCCATGCATCCCGCAGGCTCTGGGGAACAAACTCCCTCTGAAACATATCTGAAAACTGATTCCTAGTCAGGGAGGCAGCCTCGTCCGGACTGTCTAGCTCAAAAGTGCGCCACCAGCCAGAGGCGGCTCCCTGAAGCTTGAAAGCTGCAAAGGAAACCCCACTCGAAGCACTAATACCCATGTTGCAAAAAATGTGGTGACAATCCTCCAAACACCCTAAGGCATTGTCTGTATCTAGCTCGCTGAAAATAGGAGGGTCATACTTCTTGAATCGCTCCAATCTATGCTGCACATCCTCCGAAGCAGGTGCCCCATCCTTGGGCTGAATCGGTACTGTAGGCTGGACATGAGTAATATCTAGAATCGGCCCCATGTGCACCCTCTGCTCTAGAGTGCGGGCTGCGGGAGTGTGGGCTCCTCCCCCGGCCTAGGACGTGGCTGTAGGAGGTGGAAGGAACCCTGCATGTGATAGTGTGGTATACATGCTAATAAACTGTGCCAATGCCTCCTAAACAGCTGGAGTAGTGGTGGCTGTGGGCGTCTCTGGTGCCTGAATCCTGAGTCGGGCCGCTTGTGGCACCTCGACGGATTCTCGCGTAGGTGCTCTAGCTACACCACATGCACGTCCACGACCCCTGCCTCAACCCCTACCCCTAGCTGCTGCAGGAGGGGGTGCAGGTACCTGATCATCCCGGGTCGTGCGTGTCCTCACCATCTGTGAGAGAATAGAAGATAAAAGTTTAAAATCAGTATAAAAAACATAGCGCAACGAGGAATTAAATGAAGTGAAGATTTTTCCTAAACAGTTACATAGCCCCTCATAGATAAGTACAGACGTCTCCGCATCGATCAGCGAGACTCTAATAAACCGGCATGTGTCCCGTGAATCTTATGAACCTAGAGCTCTTATACAAACTTGTCATGACCCTAGTTCGCCAATCGCGAACCTGTCATGACGGCACCCAGTCTTTGCGATAGGTAAACCTAATACGTTGTAGAAATTCAACAATCTTTAAAAAAATGATAAATAAAACTGAATAACGTAAGAAAATGTATAGGGTGCCACTTGGCACATACACTTCGAATCAATAATGTAAAACTTCCAAGACCCAAAAACCCACGGGTTACATAGGCTAAGAGTACAATATGACGTACGCCTCTAACATCCAGAAGTGTCTACAAAAAGTGAGTACGTGAATGAAACCACTAGCTACGGCAGAATAGAAGGAGACTCTTCGGCTCAGCGGGCGCAGTAGATGCATACCTCAAATCTTCGAGTGTAGCTCCTAAAATGACTGATAGCGTGCCTGACCAGAAGTGCCTGGATCTGCACAACAAAAGTGTATAGAAGAGTAGCATGCGTACACCATGACAGTACTGAGTAAGTGCCAAGCCTAACCTCAGTGGAGTAGTGACAAGGAAGGTCGATGCCCCTACTAAGATCAACATAAGAATAAATAAATATAAAATGAAATAACAATAGGAAATACATAAATCTCGAATAACTAACAAACAATAAGAGGAACGGAATAGACTATATTACAATTCTACAAAACGAGAACAATCATTACATGCTATTTATCATCGGGGATCTCCTGGTATCCCGAGGATCTCCAGGTATCCTCATCATACACACAAGGGATCTCAAAGTATCCCGAGGATCTCCCAGTATCCTGATCATATAAGCAAGGGATCTCCAAGTATCCCGAGGATCTCTTAGTATCCTCCAGTTAATTAGTCCTGCCCCGGGGATCTCTTATTATCCGCCAGAAAATCAATCCTGCACTAGGGATATCTTAGTATCCGCCAGTTATATAATCCATTGTCGGGGATCTCTTGGTATCCCGCACTTCCAAACCTCGGAAACAAGTATGAATAGGGGGATCTCCCGGAATGCCGTTCCATAGTCCTAATAGTAAATACACCACAACAAACCAATATTTAACGGAAAGAAAGAGAAATGCGAACAACAAATAAAATCAAGCATCAAACATGCTTCACAAGAAGGACAAATATTGCTATTTAGCCAAATAAGGCAAATAAGTTGCTAACATGGTTTCCAAGAGGATACAGATATTGCAATTTAGTCAAATAGATCAAATAAGTTACTAACATGCTTTTCCTACGTCAAAATAAGTGAAGTTTTATATTTTAACAATTAAATATGTGAAGAAACACAGTCTAAATAAGCCAAGTAAGGTGAGTTTTCAACAACTAGCATAAGTACATGCCCGTCACCTCGCGCACAAGGCATTTAAACAATGACAAAGATATTCTAAGGGGAAAGGTCCCCCACGCAAAGTTAGGAAAGCCACTTACCTCGAATTGGTACAAAACCGCTAAGAAACAATGCTCTTGCCACGAGTATTTGACTCTGAATGGCCCAAACCTAGTCAAACAAGTTACATGTTGTAAATAACATTGCAACTAACTAATTACACTGTTAAATTAAAGCTAAGGCATGAAAATAGGTGAAATGACCAAAATACCCTTCAGACCAACATCTCAGAATCGAATAATTCTCACATTTTCAGAAACCTCGTAATCGCACGAGTGTAACCATATAAAAATCTCCCAAATCGGAGGTCAAATGCCCCTCCAAATCATCAAAGTTAGGTCTAAGAACTTTACCCCAATTTTCATTCAAAATCTGAAATTAAAGCTTGAATTCGAGATTAGATTAATTGGTTTTAGTCATAGAGGAGCAAGGAATGATTACTAGATGTTTGCCTTTGAAAATCCCTCGAAACATCTCCCAAAACCAAGCTCTCTAACTTGAGTTTTTGTATAAATGGAAGAAGGCTTCGTTTTTGAAATATATCTACTGGTCAGGGATTTGTTCATCGCGAACGCGGAAAGGGGATCGCGTTCGCGGAGAGGAAAAATTCTAGAGGATGAAGATTGCTCTTCGCGAACGCGAGGATAAGGCTGCAAATGCGAAGGCCTGGTATTGGAACCTATGCGAATGCGACACGGGACACACGAACGCGTAGAAAAGAAAAAGGAGGGGTCCAGAACTGACCCTACGCGAACGCGTTGACAAGGACGCGAATGCGGAAGAGGGGCAAAGTGGGCTTCACGAATGGGTGGGTAGGGACACGAACGCGATGAATTGAAAGGGGTAAGCTTCGCGAACGCGGGGCTTCCTTTGCGAACGCAAAGAAGGATAACAGATCTGCAATTTTTTTGCTGCAATTCTAACTCCAAATTGCTCCGTTGAGCATCCGAAACACACCAGAGGCCCTTGGAAACTCAACCAAACCTAAAGAAATATCCCATAACCTTATTCAAACTTGTAGCAATCCTTGAACAACCTAAAACATTGCCTGAAACTCGAATTAATCAATGATTTGAACTTAGAAACTTCAAAACTTAACCCAACTTGCTTTCGATTCAAAACCTAACAAAAAAACGTCCGATTGATATGAAATTTTGCACGTGCATCCCAAATGACATGAAGATGCTACAGAGACTTCCGGAATCTCGTTCCGACCCTTGGATAAAAAATTCACTATCGGACCGAAAACTTCAAAATTCTAACTTTCGACATTTCTAGCCTAAATGAGATACGGACATGTAAAATACATTCTGAGCAAGCTCCCAACCTTAAAATTACCTAACGGAGCTAATGGAACAATCAAATTTCTATTCAGAGGTCGTCTTCACACTGTTCTAATTACGGAAAATTTTCCAACACTTGAGCTCTCATTTATGGACTAAATGTCCCAAAACACTTCGAATTCTATTACCGAACATCCCGGCAAACCACAATAGCAGAAATGAACTTAGGAAAAGCCGTTAATGGGGGTAACGGGGCATAAATTCCAAAGACGACCGGCCAGATCGCCACACCAGCATTGAAGACCTTCTCTATTGGACCAAACAAAAGGAAATCCAATGTATTAACAAACTGTCGCATATGATGGAGCTCAGAATGCCTGGGGGCAATAAGAACAAAACAGACCCAAAGGAGCCCATTTCAGCAGGTTTCCTATCGTCTGCCTAGGCTAAGCCTAGTCATTATTATCTGACAACATGAAACAAACGACATCAAATATGAACACCAGTGGCTAACATGACTTTAATCACTCGCTATAATTAATATCACATGAACTTGAGTTTGAAATTCCCCATTAAATATGCCAACTCTCATATCGACGAAACATAAATCATATGTATTTGAAATCAGAACTACTACTCATCAACGTTGAACTCACACACTTAGTGAATCCAACTGTACAGTACTCTATCCATCCAAACTAGATATCAAAATGCATCAGTAGTTCCTATATTTGTGGACTGATTGATTATCACTGCTAGCCTAGAGCAACTCAATCAAAATGTCATAAAAAGAAGATACTACTCATCTAAATAAATCCATGTTGCAACAGTCCATATTAAATACATGATGAAAAGTAGTTCAACTCAATTAAAGCCAAAGTAGCTAAACTAAACTCTAAACACAATCCCAAAAAGGCTGTCAATAACATAACTACAGTAAATTATAGAATAAACTAATTCAAAACAAAAAAATGAATAATCTCCGAAGAAACAAAGATTAACATTCAGCAAATTCCCACTCATCCATAAATGCTCAAATTGACCATATGGCTTCAAACGTGCATTTAATATATTCATAGGGTCCAAAAAGATACCTAGTTACAGTAAAATAACAAGGAAAGTAAGCTTGAAGTTTGGAGGAAATAGAAGCACCAGATCAACAACACAGAACCAACAAATCGAGAAAGATTTGAACCAGAAAATTCAAGGAAATGCAGGAGGAAACTTCAGAGTGCTTCTTGTTTACTTGAGAGGGTCAGAAGCAAACTAATTTCAACCTTTTTTTTATCAAACAATGCAGTTTTCCTCTTTGTATATCTTTTCTAGTTTCGATAACCATGCATATTTTAGCCATTTTCTAAGCTATCTATTTTGATCTTTTGGAAAATGCAGGAAGTAATCCTTTTTTAAGTAGGATTTTAGGGTAACCAAACCGATTTCTGAAATTATCATTTACCCCTTTCCCTAATTTTCATTTTTTACTTTTAAATCCATTTTTTAGTCATTTACTGAAACTACCCAAACCCCTCTTTACTGGAAGTTTCCTATTCAGTTTTTAAAAGATTCCTCTTACTTCTAGACTATCCTTTAAACCCCTCCCAATTACCTTCGCCCGAGCTGGGCTCGAAAACTCTTTAATCAAACTGAAAATCCCAAACAACCCCACAACCCCTTGGGCCTTGATGCTGAAGGGCCTATCTGTATGCAATGCAGGCCCCAAGCGAAACAGAGCCTAAATCAAGACCAAATTCTGAAGGTAGAAAAAAGGAAAAATGCAACAACAATAATTTTGGACGAAATCAGTGAAGAACACATTCATTGGGACCAAAAAATCATAACGAAACTAAAAAAATAGACTTATCCTGTACTGAATTAAACACCTAACAAAACTAGACCATGAGATCAATGACTTAATCCTAAAATGCAGACAAAACAACTTTTAAGGCAGAAAATAAGAAAGAGAAGGAAAGAAAAAGAAAAATCACAGGATGAAAATAAAATCAAAGATGAAGGCGAAGAACTTAAATACCAAACAGAGGTAGACGTACAATGGTCTTGCACGGAATTCAACCTCTTCAATTTTGATCCAAAATTGGCATTTATCATGTCTTCTCATTGGGAATAGATGAATAACACCAAATTTAACTCTAATCAATCATTGAATCTTGACGGCTTTGGAGATTGGGCATTTTAGGGTTTGGGGTGTGGACCATAGATGTGAGATTCGAGAGTCTTGGTGATGATTTGAGGGAAATGCGTTAGGGATTTGAGGTGAGGGGATGAAGAGGATTGTGTGATGATAAATAGGGGTAGAATGGAACCCGCTGCCGGCCGGAGATGGTGAAGAATTTCAAGGCGACGCTAGGGTGAGAGGTTTGAGAGATAGGGAGATGGGTGAAGTATTGTTTGAAGAATGTTTGGACACTTATAAACGAAGAAGGGGGAGCCTTCAGGGTTGTTGGATAAGAACAAATGAAGGGCCTAGATTTATTTAAACCAAAGGAACTCAAATGACGTCGTCTTGAGACCTGAAAGGTTTGGATCAGGTATGGCGTTAATTTGGGCTGGACTGAAACGCGTTTTCGGGAGAAATATTTGAGCTGTGGCAAAAGGCCCAAAACCATCACCCTTGGTTATTTTTTTTTCTTTTTCTTTCCAATTTTTAATAATTCTTTTTGTTCTTTAATTAATTTTAAAAAATTATAATCTTAAAATAATTTATGAAAATTAAAATAATTACTTATCCTAACACTTACAGAATTAGATAAGCCCCTAAATTAAATGAAAAACCATAAAAAATGTAAAATTAAAAGGGTAAAATGCAAAGAAAGTCAATTTTTATGATTTTTTAATTTTATACAACGACTAATTTAGTAAATAACCTAAAAATATAAAAATAAATCCTAAATGCAAATGCAGAGTATTTCTATATTTTTCTGAATTAAATAAAATTAAACATGCATTGAAAAAATGTAAATAATTAAGAAAATTCCACAAAATTCGTAAAATGGCAAATATTTATAGAAAACCTAGTTCCTTGGGATTCTCTAGGAGTAATTCATATAGGGGAAAAATAACATGTTCATAGGCATGACATTTATACACACATGCATGAAATTATAAATATTTCAGAATTTACAATGTTATTCAGATTTAAAGACGTGTTTCTTTATTCGATGTTTCATCTATGTCTTCTACGTACTACTCAATGCATTTTTTCGTACTGAAGCCCTATTTCACAAGCTTGCATTTCATCAGCGCAGGTGCATATAGGCAAGCTAACAGTCCCCTTTCTTAGGATCCCTATTCAGCGAGTGTTGGCGTGCTCCACTTGATCCACAACTGCTTTTGATTTTGGTACGATACATTTGTAAATATACGAGTATGATTTGGCTAAGTCCCGTATTTGTGTAGTTATCTTTCTATTAGATGTGGACAATATGTCTCCTTGGATAGTATGTGGCCTTTCCGGCTTCCAGTTTTGAGATGTATAGTTGTCTATAGTAGCCTTGTCAGCTCGCCCTGCTTATGTTGCATGTATATATATCTATGCCTTTTGGGCAGATTTTGTTCATGTGTATTATTCTCATAATTCAGCAGATGTTATTCAAGTTTATATCTTAGGCGCGTAATTAGGGGTATTTGACAGGTAGGACTCGGGCACCCGTCGCGGCTTATCGGTTTGGGTCGTGATAAAACAGATATCAGAGCAGTTCTGTCCTAGGGTTGTCTACAGATCGTGTCTGGTAGAGTCTTGTTTATGAGTGTGTTGTGCATCAAGGATGTTTATAATAGGTATGGATTGGTTGGCCTTTTGTTATATTAACATCAAGTGTAGATCAAAGATGGTTTGATTTCATTTTCTAGGAGAGCGTGTTTTAGAATGGAAAGGTAATATGGCATCACCAAGAGATAAATTTATCTCCTATCTCAAGGCAAGGATGACAATCAGAAAGGACTATATTTATCACTTAGTTCAAGTTAGGGATGTGGAAGTAGAGTTACCAACTATTCAATCCTTCCTTATGGTTAACGAGTTTCCCGATGAACTTTTGGGGTCTTCCTCCAGAGTAAGAATTGAGTTTTTATTGACCTACTACCAGATGCACATCCAACATCTATTCCTCATTATAGAATGTCCCTCACAGAGCTAAAAGAGTTGAAGGAACAACTAAAGGATTTCCTTGAAAAAGTCTTTATCACACCTAGTACATCATCATTGGAGCACTTGTGTTAATTGTAAGGAAGAAAGACGGGTTCCTTACGGATATGTATTGATTATAGACATTTGAATAAGGTGACTATCAAGAATAAGTACCCGCTCCCGAGGATTGATGATTTACTTGATCAGTACCAAGGTGCCAAGTGTTTTTAAAAGATAGACTTGAGGTCGGGGTACCATCAGGCAAGGGTTAAGGAGGAAAGTATCCCGAAGACAACATTCAGGACCAGATACAGGCACTTTAAGTTTCTTGTTATGTCATTCAATTCGACAAATTCCCCAGGAGTATTCATGGATTTAATGAACCATGTGTTTAGGACCTTTTTAGATCTGTTCTTGACCGTATTTATCGATGATATATATTGGTATGTTCTCATCCAGAGGCTGATCATACAGATCACCTACGTACTCTTCTTAGAGTTCTACAAAAAGGGAAGTTATATGCAAAATTCCCCAAATGTAAATTCTAGTTGAAATCTATATCTTTCCTTGGGCATATCATTTCGGGTAAAGGCATCCTGGTGGATACACAAAATATTGAGGCAATGAAGACTTGGCCTAGACCTACAATACCAACGGAGGTTCGTAGCTTCTCTGTTTGGAAGGTTGTTACGGGAAACTTGTAACAAAATTTTCTTCTCTTCTAAGTATATTCGACAAAAGT
Organism: Nicotiana benthamiana; assembly: GCA_034376525.1. Classification (NCBI taxonomy): domain Eukaryota; kingdom Viridiplantae; phylum Streptophyta; class Magnoliopsida; order Solanales; family Solanaceae; genus Nicotiana; species Nicotiana benthamiana. The sequence goes on from CM067330.1 coordinate 122,892,692, forward strand.
GGTATGTGGTGTCTCGCTTGATGTTCTGGAATAACATAAAGAAATCTATGATTAAAGCAAGTTGAACAAAGGTTGAGAATAAGTATAAATAGATATGTGTAGGTCGCAAGCTAAAGTATTATAGAGCTACAAGGTTTTAGGAAGACATGAGAAAGGATAAGCAAAGATGAGTTGAAAGGTGACAAGAATGGATAAGCCCTTGGGGTTAAGCTCATAAGAGAGCTGATGGTTTCTCTAAGTTATAGAAGGTTCAATATAGCCCGAATGAACTCAAAGGAGTCTAAGACTAGTAGTATTTAGAATAGATAAAATGTTGCCCTAATAGTGGAATAATGGCATAATTGTGATGGATAAAAGATGAAGTTTGGACCTCCTAAGACGGGGATCTCATGAATTGTAAAAGATTAGGATATCCATGTAACTTAACTCAAAACAGAACTAAGTTTCAATGCATCGATGCTTGCGCATGGAGTTTCTAGGCATTGAAGGATAGATTAACTTCAGCACCGGTTCTACCGCTCCCAGAAATGACCGTTGGTTATGTTATCTATTGTTATGCTTCAAGTGTTGAATTTGGTTGTGTGTTGATGCAGGATGGTAAGGTTGTAGCTTCATCTTCTAGACAACTAAGAAAGCACGAGAAGAACTACCCAACCCACGATTTAGAGTTAGCCACGGTGATTCACGCACTAAATATGTCGAGGAACTACTTATAAGGCATTCATGTTGATATCTATGCGGATCATGAGAGCCTCCAGTACATCATCAAGCAAAAGGAATTGAATCTACGTCAAAGAGATGGTTGAAGCTACTTAAAGACTATGACGTTGATATCTTATACCATTCGGGGAAGGCGAACGTAGTTGACGACGCCCTCAACTATAGACTATGGGTAGCCTGTCGTATTTACATCCAGGAAATAGGGAAATAGCCCGTGAGTTTCATCAACTAGCTATTCATGGAGTTTGGTCACAAGACTCAAGTGATATTGGAATTACTATTCAGGATACGACAACATTCTCTTTAGTAACTGAAGTAAAGGAACGCCAGTACGAGGATCCTGTGTTAGTTCATTATAAGGATACCACCCTTCAGAAAGAGAAGACACCACTGGAAATTACAGAAGATGGAATTATCAGATATCATGGGCAATTATGTGCGCCAAATGTTGTAGGGCTGCGATGGTAGGTTATGGGAAAAAATCACTATTCTCATTGTTCTATCCATCCAAGAGCAACAAAGACATATCATGATATAAGGGAAGTATATTGGTGGGACGGAATGAAAAAAGATATATCGGAATTTGTTTCTCGGTGTCCTAACCGTCAGCAGGTTAAGATTGAGCATTAAAAATCCGGTGGGTTATTGCAAGATATGGAGATTCCGACATGGAAATGAGAAGTAATCAATATGGATTTCATCGTAGGCTTACTTCATACCCATCGTAAGTTGGATTCGATATGGGTGATTGTTAATAGATTTGAAAAGTCAGCCCATTTTTTGCATGTTAGAACTACATATTCCTCAGAGGATTATGCAAGGCTTTATATTAAGGAGATAGTATGATTGCATGTTGTCCCTGTAACTATTATCTCGGATAGAGAAGCTCAACTTCCAACTAACTTCTAGATGTCCTTCCAAAAGGGGTTGGGGACTTAAGTAAGTCTTAGTATCACATTTCATCCCCAGACAGACGGACATGCTGAGCATACGATTCAAACGTTGGAGGATATGTTACGAGCTTGTGTAATAGACTTCAAAGGTAGATGGGATGATCATCTACCGCTTATTGAGTTTGCATATAATATAGTTACCATTCCAATATTCAAATGGCTCCATACAAGATCTTTACGGACGAAAGTGTAGGTTGCCTATAGGGTGGTTCGATGTTGGAGAATCTTGATTACATGGGCCAGACCTAGTTCAGCAAGCCATAAAAAAAGTAAAGCGTATCCGGATCGACTATTGATAGCTCAGAGTCGTCAGAAGTCATATTCTAATGTGCGGCGTCAAGATTTAGTGTTCGGAGTTGATGATTGGGCACTCTTAAAGGTATCACGTATGAGGGGTGTGATGAAGTTTGGCAAGAAAGGCAAACTTAGCCCACAGTGTATTGAGACTTATAGGATCATTCAAAGAGTGGTCCAAGTAACTTATGAGTTAGAATTTCCCTCGGAATTGGCATGTGTCCATCCAATTTTTCACGTATCTGTGTTACGAAAGTGCATTAGCGATCCTACCCGAGTGGTGTCCACGAGATGTACATATTATAGGTGACTTGTCATACGAAGAAGTTCCGATTGCCATCCTACACCGACAAATCCACAAGATATAGAATAAAGAGGTAGTCTCCATAAAAGTACTTTGGAGAAACAACAAAATGAAAGAGATGACTTGAGAAGCTGAGGAAGACATGAAGTCTAGATATCCCTACTTATTTCTTCCTCCAGAAAAGGTTATGACTGAGACATCATAACCATAAGGTACATATACAAATTCTTTTATTGGTTATTCTCGTTGGTCATGTGAGGCCATTGTCATTATTGATAATTGTGGTCCTGTGTGGTGTTGGATTATTAAGCTTCTACATGGACAGTTGGTAGTAGTGTTGTTAAAAAGGCGACCCCGCCAAAGTTATATAGAACATGAGAAGTTGAACATTTGAGGACGAATGATTTTAAGGGGGGAGGGATGTTACATCTCGCGTTTTTGTACGTTAAAAGTTTCGCTTTCAGTTAATTTATGTAGAATTGGGGATGAGATCTTCTTGAGATTAACATATTTACGCTATTTATGACAAGCGATAAATAAATTTCGTGAAGGATAAAGGGTTCCGAACTAAATAAAACGAGTTTATTTGAGAGTGGAAAATAAGGGATAAAATACGGGTCGAGCGATAATACCCGATAATTATGAACTAGTACCATGCGAGGTACCATATGATCACGGTAGTATAATGTATAAAGTATATTAAGAATAACTAGAACTTTAAGCAATTTGTGATAATTTTTAAATTACACAATTAATTAATTAATTACCAAAAAACGAAACATTACCTAGTTAACTAATAAGTGGATAAAATTTTATAAAATACTCCCCAAGATACGTGGCACAAGGCCACTATGACTCTTAGTCGTTTATGCCATGTGTCTACTTGAGGTTAGATGAAAATGTAACCAAAATAAGACTTGGATATAAAGTCTTATCTCACAAACATTCTAATCCTAAGTTTAGATTAAAAGGTAAGGAGCTGATCGTAAGCTCATCTCGTCCAAATTTCAAAGAAGCATTAGCTTCATTTTTTCGTTCAAATTAATTCATGGTTTGATGTCTAAGAGCTTCAAGGAACCAGAAGCTAAATAACTCATTTTGATATATATAATCTTCTACAAAAATGTTAGAAATAAAAGCAAATTTTCCAACGAGGATTTGTTGGAACAGCAGCAACGTGAAATTTTGCGATTTTAGAAGAGTACGGTGTAATATTCGCCAAGAATATTATACGGAATTTTCCTACTCCAGGTATATTTAGACCATCCCTTTTTTTTCTTTTTGGCATGGTCCAAGTTATACCCAAGAAGCGAGCAAACACACAATTTTTTATAAATGAGTCTATTAATAGAAACACTAGGGATCTCTTTGTTCTTGATTTCCCATGTGACATTATTTTATCTTTTGTTCATGGGTCTCAAAATAATACGCAGTTGAAAAAATTTATCCGGAAGAAATATTGAGATTATTTCATATTTTTCATGCATTTCATTTATGTATATATGTGCATTGACCCATGACCAGATGGCGTTATATATATATATATATATATATATATATATATATATATATATATATATATGGGAAAAGGTTATGGCGTTATATACTGTAATGACCCGATAAGTCGTTTTGAGCATTACCGCGTTGTTCAACAGTCATAGGCCATGATCAGCTTCATTTAAGGTATTATGACTTGTGCGCATGGTCAGAATTAAACTACGAGAAGTTAAGAGTTGATTTGGAGAGAGAATTCTCATTTCAGAAGCTTAAAGTTGAAAAAAATTACCAAGATCTAATTTTTTAGGAAACGACCTCGGAATCAGGATGTGAAGGTTCCAACAGGGTTGTATGATAATTTCGGACATGGGCGTATGCCCGGATCGGATTTTGGATGACTCGGGAGCATTTTGGCGCCTATTGTGGAGTTCACATTTTGGAACTAATTTGATAAGTTTGGGTTGAAGTGAATTTAAGTGTTATCAATGTCCGTTTTGGATTCTGAGTCTACAAGTAGCTTCGTATGATGATTATGGAGTTGGGAGCGTGATCTAAAGTAAATTCGGATGTCCGTATGTCTTATTGGAGCCATTTGGCAAAAGATAGAAAATAGAAGTTTTTGAAGAAGTTTGACCGGAAGTGGACTTTTTGATATCGGGGTCAGATTTTGATTCTGGAAGTTGGAGTAAGTTCGTAATGTCAAATATGACTTGTGTGAAAAATTTAAGGTGGGTCGGACATGATTTGATATGTTTAAGCATCGAAAGTGGAGGTTGGATGTTCTAAAGTTCATCAAGCTTGGATTGGAGGTTGATTCATAATTTTAGCGTTGTTTGATGTGATTTGAGACCTCAAGCAAGTCCGTAATGTGTTTTGGGACTGGTTGTTATGTTTGATCGGGGTCTCGGGGGCCTCGGGATGATTTCGAATGGTTGACGGAGGGATTTTGAAGGTTGGTTGATATCAGATTTATTTGCTGCTTCTGGTATTCCCACTTCTACAGAAATGGGACCGCAGAAGCAGCGTCACAGGTGCGAAGAGAAGACCGCAGAAGCGAGTTTTGGTTTGATGCAGCAGGCCCCGAAAATGCGGTGGTTTTTCCACAGAAGTAGAACCACATCTGGGAGTGAAGGACCGCAGAAGCAGAAAGTTTGGACTCTAGTGGAAGCCACAGAAGCGGGACCGCGGAAGCGGAAATTCTTCCGTAGAAGTGAAAAGTGCTAGAGGCAGGGAATTGTTTTAAATTCGGAATTTGGCCATTCTTCTCCCATTTTTCACTTGGCATGGGCGATTTTGGAGAGCTTCAAGAGGGGATTTCCGTCATCAACGTCAACGTAGGTTATCCCCGCCTATTTTGAGTAAAATGCATCAATTATGTATGGATTCTAGCAAGAAATTTGTAGAAAATTTCGGGCTTTAAGAAAGATCTAGAAAATTGATATTCTTGGAATTTGACCACTATTTTGGTATGTAGTTTATATAAAATCATATATTTGAGTTCATGACTTCATGGGTTAACTTTATCTTCGAAAACTTTCGGATTCCGGGCACATGGGTCCGAGGGCATTTTTGTCAACTTTTTGATCGGGGTTAGAAATTGTTATAAATTGGATTATAATAAGTACCATAGCATATATGAATGGATTTAAATAATTATTAGCTAGTTTTGGAGCGTTGTGCATCTATTTCAGTCTTCGGAAGGCGTGGAATGCCGGTTATATCTCTTTGGAGCGAGGGGAGTCTCCTTTCTAACCTTGTAAAAGGGAATTATCCCCATACGTGAGTTAATTGGTTATGTGCTCCTATTTGTGGGGGCTACGTATGTACGAGGTGACCAAAGTCCGTGCGTAGCTACTATTATACTATTGTCCGGGTAGTCTAGGATCCAGAAGCATGCTATACTTCGAAATAGCTGTAATCTTATGGATAGTTGAATTGCTTAAATCACATCAAATTACTAAATGAATTTCTAAAAAGATCTAAACCTCATTTTCTTAAATTGTTAAAAGAGAACTAACTTTCTTTGAATAATTTTTCCATGTTGACTTATTGATTGACTGCCTGTATGCGATTATTTTTGGAGCGGGCCGAACGCCTCGCAGATTAAATAGATGCATCTATGGTTCGATCCTCGGCATTGCATACTTTACATTTCTGTTGGAGTGGGCCGTCGACCCCAGCATGATTTGTGCATACTTTTATTGCTTGCCTTGAGATT